>OY998252.1:15002500-16252500 GCA_963922045.1 Persicaria maculosa
TATCATATTGGAAATTCATGAGATGTGGTTGAATTTGTAGAATTCAATGAATTCATATTTCAAATTCAGTGATTTTTAGGTTCCGTGGATTTGAATTTGGTATTGGGTTTCTGCATTGATACAATTCCGATTTGCCATTGATGAGGACAGATTTGGGTGTTCTGAAAAAGGCTAGGATCATCGATAGAAGGGGTAAGGGAAGGGAAGACTGAAAGAGAGAGACAGAGAAGGTAAATTTGATCTAAAAGCCTGAAAGAGAGAGACAGATTTGGGTGGCGGCGAGGAACGCGAGAGAGGGAGTTGCGCGGCGGCGAGGAGCGAGAGAGAGGGAGTAGCGTTGATCTAAAAGCCCTCATCGACTTTCAGATCGAAAGCCGGATCCTATCGGGAGGAAGAAGAGCTCTCTTGGGGGAGGAGTCGGACTTCTTTTTTTTTTTTAAAGAAAAATAAATTAAAAACTAATCTTAACCCTTGATCTAATCGGACGGTGGAAATTGAGAAACTGTAGGATGCAGTACTGGACGGGAGCCGGACCCAAACTAGACACAAGTAATTGATTACAAGAATCGAAACACCTACAACGAATTAGTTACAATAATGTGACAATATTGATTACAATGACAGTTACAATAAATTAGTTAAAATAAGTAATAATTTTGGTGGATCGTTTACAATTATTGTAGGTACATTGAGTGTGTTTTTGTAGGTTAGAGAAATATTAGTGGATCCGGATGACCGCTCTTTATTTACAAATTCAAGAAATATTAGTGGATCTCTTGCTCTGGTGAGATTGAGATGATCTTATTCGATTCCTTCTTTATGCTTCTTCAATTTTCTAATCACGAGATCTATATATCACATCTTTAGGGTAAGCAATCGCGAAGCGAACCGTCTATCCATTTTTACGCTTCTACAATAATGTGACAATATCCAATTCCCTTTATAATATCATCATCCAGGATGCCCTTGGTTAGATGGTTCATTGTTGTTCTTACCCCCCAAAAAAAATTCCACTGTTGTACACACAAAGCATTTTGACCTTCATTAACTTTAAAACAACACCTCAATGGTGGTTAGAAGTCATTCACTTTGGTTTCAAAAACCAATTCATCATCTTCATTTGGTATGAACTCTTTATCTCTCCAAACCACGTTAATCTCTTTCCTCCTTTTATTTTAAGGTTTTACTCACCACCACGAGATTACGTTACTACTTTTATATCGTTGAGAGTAAATATTACGGACAGATTATTAAAGTAGCCTATGAGGTGTGGATTCGATTGGATTTAAATTAATCTCGTCCTCTTGTCCAGTCCCCTCTCGTAAAAAAGGTTAATTTTTTGAAATTGGGGATTGTGAGGGAGAGGGGTTGAAGGATAGGAGAAGGGGACATTTTAGACGACAGGTGATTTAGAGCCGATTCGATTGGGCTTGAAAATGGTATTTTCGGAAATTTGTTAAACTGGCGATAGCTATACAGTAGGGACTGAGTAATTAAGGAAGGAGACAAGTGCTGGTAAAAGCAGGTGCGTATACCGAAATCCGATGGGCCTTCATTTAATTAGGCAGCCCAAACTGCCCAACCCATTCATTACACCTTCCATCCTATTCTACCCAACACCCACCCCTCCCCATTCATAATTCTTATCGATCCATCTCATTCTCTATGGTTGGTCCCATCCAAATCCCCATCGATCTTCTACCTAGCTTCTGCATCCATCCATCTATTCCTCCAATTGATTAGCTCATCTATCAATCCATCCATCGGATCTAATTTACATATATGGAAGGCCTCTCAGTTAACGCCTACAATGGATTCTCCAGGTACTGGAACAGACACCGCTACGAGCGTCTCAGTAGCCACCGTTCCAGAAGCACCCGTTTCCGGCTCTCCCGCGCGCGCTCTACCGGGGGAGGACAGAGGCGCCGGCGGCTGTGGCGGTGGCGGATCAAGATCAGCCCCAAGATCCGGCGGTTTGGCTCCCCCAAGAAGTGGCTCGCCAGGCTGCGAGACGCCTACGTTAACATGATGCTCAGATTCGCCAACTCCGCCGCCTTCAGCGGTGGATGTGTGGATAGCGGTGGCTTCGGTAGGGCCCCCGTCAAGGAGTACGATCAGAAGATGATCGTGGAGATCTACAAATCTGTGCTCATGGCGCAGGCTCAGATCGATATGGTGTCCCGCGACGCACCCAATCTCCCCTCCCAGTCTCCTCAGTCCCACTCTCACTCTCTCCCTCGTGGCGTTTGCTGCACTCGCTAGCCTTCCTCCTCTCTAACTATGTACGTTACTACTGTATGTTACAAATTGTGGCATTCAATTCCGGCCTTCCTATGAATTTTAACTCTCTTTCATTTCATTACCACTACTTGTTTGTTTTATTTCATCAATAATACACTCCGTATATATATAAACTGCTTATTCTTCCAACTATTGAATCTCGCTTCTCTTACAATCGTTTGAAGAAATTATAGTTAGGGAGAATATGATAGAGCTCTGTTTGGTAAAATTGTAGTTGACGGGCGTAACCGAAACTCATAACTGATGGAGTATTTATGTTAAATATAGTCTAATGTTTGATAACCTTAAACTTTAGGTGGATAGAAGTTGAAAATCTTATATTTTAAATGTTAATTAAATAAGAATTTTATCTTTTATATATATTTCATTTAAAATTATATATTATCGAAACATCCAAATTGTTGCCAAACAGAACCGTATAGCTTAATTTATTAATTATTAATAATGAAAAAGGTTTCTAGCAGATAATCCCCTTTTTTTGGGGGAGAATACAATTGGGTAGGATTACGAATCGATTGAGAGATATCAATAATGGAAAGGAAGGTTGACACTTAACAATCCTCCAACTCCAACTCAATAGCTGGAGTTAATTAAAAGCCAACATGCACCACATGGTACTATATAAAAACTCTGTTGCGGATGTAGAAATATTTTTCATTTATATATGAAAAGTAAAAATAATATGTTAGAATTAATAAATGTTAAACTTGTGATTTAAACAGTTATTTATAATATAAAAAATTAAGAAAAAAAGTGAGGTAGAAGGGATTTGAATTCAATGTGCACTAAAAAAAGAAATTTCTCCGAATTAGCATTTGCCACTGCCTCTCATAATTTTCACTCCGCAATCATATTTAACATGATTCATTTTCATAAATAAAATCGGACCCACAAAAAAAACTTCAATAATAATAATTATAAATTGATTAATTACATTTTATGCCTTATTAGAAAATCTAATTAATTTTGATAAACTAATATATACTACGGAGTATCAAACTTTACTTAAAATAATGCATTAAATAAAAAGATTTATAAAAATGATTTATCAATACTTTATAATATGACAGTCTATTTTCGTCATTTTTTTATACAAGTAAGAATTTGGATGAGGTCAATCCTACTAGACCACTATCCAAGTGCATCCTTGCGGATGAAGATATTGAGTTCCCAGTCTGGTTGAATGTCTGGAGAGGCGTCTGCTTGGAAAAGTCATGAAATGTAATCAGCACATATGTTGGTCTCCCGAAAGCAATGCGTGAAGTTCATACTCTTAATGACTCAAGAAGAAGGGGGATATCGATGATGAGAATCTCAATCTCTCACGGATAGGACCAGCCGCCCTTGAAGGCGTTGATGACAGTCAATTTGTCACCTTCCACATGTATCTTGGACAATCCTAGCCCCTTTGCCCTCTCGATCCCCATCTTGAGGCTCATAGCTTCAGTCATGAGTAGCGATCTGTGCCGAAGTTGCGAACCTCCGCAGCCAATCATCGTGCCCCTATGGTCACGAATAATGAAATTTGCACCAGAAATGCTAGAATAATTATTGTTGGCGCTATCATTGAAATTTACTTTAAATGTTCTTTCTGGTGGCTTAATTATTTCATCTTAGATGCCTTTTCTTCGTTGGTAATGTTCGACATCTTTTCCCCTATTAGGTAAAAGGGTTTTTTTGTAAGCAGAGATGCAAGTTTTGGGGAGATGGGAAATGAAGCAAATAAATAGATAACTACTCCCTCTATTTCATAATAAAAGTCACTTTACTTTCCGGCACGCATGTTAATGAGCTAAAAACTCTATAAAATATTTTTTTTAACGAATTTTTTTAATAATTTCACACTTCATACTAACAAGTATGTAATTAATTAAAAAAATTGGTTAAAAAAATAATATTTTATATATTTTTTGCCTCCTTGAAATGCGTACACTAAATGCCAAACGACATTTATTTTAAAACGGAGTGAGTAGTATTGAGTTTGTTTTACATAAAGTATTATTGTGAATCATGTACACGTTGGTGTGCAGAAGACATTAATTTAAGAAGTAGAAAGTTAGATGGGGAACTTGATGTGGAAGTGAAGGGACCCACCTACATGCACAAAATTCGGTTACGGGGATGCTTTAATTAATGAGGTTGAATTTCCCCCCAAAATTAAATTATAGGAAAAATTACAGAAAACCATCCGTTAAATATTGGTGTTTTCACTAAACCACCCGTTAAAATGGAATTTACAGAAAACCACTCATTAAAGATGTTCTGTTACCAAAACGCCACCCCTTCTTCCATCAATCGTCAAGACTGAGTTAAATTGAAGCAAAAGACGCAAATGCCCTTCTTTCTCCCTCAAAGCTTACTAACCTTTGGCTTCGATTTCACGCACAGAGGAAAAATTCAACTTTTCCACACACCATGAAAATTATAGTTGAATAATCTTCAATCTTCTTTCTATTGTTGCGGTGCTCCATCTTCTGGAAAGTGCAAAGTTGAAGTCTTTGATTTCTACTTGCACTCGCTTCCATATATGAGGCCAAGGATTGCATTTTTCCATTTTACAAGCACATTCCATCAAATTTATCTCATAAATTTTCAATAATCAGAGCAAAGATTCGATTAGCATACCCAACTGATTATCCTTAATTGAATCTTATGATTAGGTTCAAAAGGTTGCAAAATTGAAACAGTAATAAACACACCAGAACTTCAATAACAACTACAAAATTGGGGTTTGGTTGAAAAAATTACCCAGTATCCTCCTATTCCCTTGCTTTTTGTGCCGAGCATTTTCTATGTGGAAAGCTTCAAGAAGGATTCAATGGCGACCACCTATCTTCTCAGCAAAAAAAAAAGGAAAAGCAAAATCCTAAATCGGAACCCTTAAAATATCGTCAAACACATCAGAACTTTCAAAACAATTATGGAATTGGGTTTTGGGTTGCACAAATCACCTAATAAAGCAAAATCAAAACCCTCTCTTTACTTTTAGCTCCGAGCAAAACATCCTCTTCTCTTTTATGTACTAACTTTTGGGGGAGGGGCATTTGCGTCTTTTGCTTCAATTTAATTGGGACTTGACGATTGATTGAAGAAGGGTGGCGTTTTGTTGACAGAACAGCTTTAACGGGTGGTTTTTTGTAAATTCCATTTTAATGGGTGGTTAAATGAAAATATCAATATTTAACGGGTGGTTTTCTGTAATTTTACCTAAATTATATGGTTGAATCGAAGCAATCGTATTATACTATCATAGCATAATACGCATGACTAGATATAGCTTATATTTAAATGTTCATTGAATACACAGCCCATGTGAACTACCATCCTCTAATACATCCATTAAAACCATGATTAGAACCAAATTAAAAAATAATAATAAAACCATCCATCCGAAAAACTATTAGCGAAAGAACAAACTAGGGTTGGGCTTCCGGTTTGGACCGGATCGGACCGGACATTCCGGTCCCGGTCCGATCCGATGGACCGGATTTTTTAGAAACTTGGACCACGGATCAGATCGGGACCGAGATATATGGTCCCGGATTTTCCGGTCCGCGGACCGTTAGGACCGATAGGGACCGGATTCTGCACCTGCAGCCATGCTCCTTTTTTTTTGGGTTACTAGCATAAACGTTGCCTTCTCAGATTAAGAAAGCCTCAACAACAAACCGTGTGAAGCTTTCTAGTAGATCAATCAATCCATCACTAGCATTTCCACTCTCCAAGTATGCTTACAATTGCCTTTTCGATCTTATATAATTAATAATCCAATAATTAATAATATCTTTCGATTTTGATATTCAACATTCCAACTGATTGGCATCTCGATTACAGCAACCCAATTTTTGTACAGTGTACAAACTATACAGCAGCCTGAAAGTCCTGGCGGGAACGCTAGCGGGTGGCGACTGGTGATGGCCACCGATTGGCGACCACGACGGAGGAGGGCCGACTGGCGGGTGGTGACTGGCGAGAGAGAGGGGACTGAGTTAGAGACGAGAACGAGACTCCCGCCTCCCGGAACCGGAATGGGTGATTGAAGACGATGTCTGAACAGAAGAAAGAAAGAAGCCATCGTTTTCGGTCGGGATCCGGATCCTCTCCTAATAGAGAGCTTCCTAATATGCTCCTAATAATCAGATCCTAGCCATTCAAATAGATGAATGGTCAAGATTTATTCCACACTAATTAACCCTAATTTAATTCTTAATTTCTTCATTCCTTAGTGCGCGTTTTTCTCTCCCAGTAATTCTCACTAAGAGATCAATCCGTGCTACGTTCCTGCTCTTCTCTCTCGCAATTCTGCGTACTCATGAGATAGGCCAGTGCGTTGCAACCACATTGCAATTCTCCACCACTCTCATCGCAACACAACATCGCGCTCCTCGATCGATCTCTATGTAAAGAAGTCAATGGCGAGGCTTTGATCTCTCATGCCTTAGTCACCGACTTCCTTGACCTTCCAGCACTGGGCAGGCGTCAGATTTGTGTTATATTGGGGTTAAACAAAACTCATCCATACTTTATAAGCTATTTTGTCTGAGGATGCCTTAGTTTGGATGAGATCAAATTGTTCACAATTTAGAAAATTAATTAATTAAGATGCAATTAATTGTATCTACGAAGAACGATGAGTAATTTTGGCTACTCCATAACCTTACCATCATATATTCATATTCTGGTTTGGATGAGATTAAAATATAACCAATTCACCAAATTGAGATGCAATTGTAGTTAGGAAACATTTTGATGGTTGATTTACAGTAAATGGCTTCAACTTTCCACCGTATATAGGGGCGTAGAATTGCTGATTAAGATCCAATTTCTTTTGTGTCTTTTTTGTTGCTGCAATTGAGTAGAAGCCAAAAATTTAGCATCTCTTACAACAATGTTTTTCATTTTGATAGGGATGACGACAACATGAATCCGATGGGCTAGACGATGAGGCCTAATGGGGGAGTAGAACGGCTGGGTAATTGCAAAGTAGAGAGGCATGGTGAGATAGAAGAAATTAGAAAATTATTATAAAAAAATTGAATTTAAAAGCAATAAATCCTGGCCATTGGATTATTTGTGCGGTTGTGATCAAGTCATTAGGAAGATATTAGGCAATATTTGTTAGGAGAGGATTCTGATCCGGTCGAGAGGGAGAGTATAAGTTAGATCTCTATCAGCCAATCAGGCTTCACGCACACCTACGTTTTTTTTTAATCAACACAATCCGGTCCAATTTCGGTCCAGACCGGAAATTCCGGTCTGGTCCCGAGTTTGGACCGGAACCCGGAATTAAAATTTTCTTGGACCGTGGACCAGACTGGAATACTCCCGGTCCGATCCAAAGACCGTAATTTCCGGTCTGGTCCCGGTCCGATTCCGGTCTGATCCAATTTCTGCCCAGCCCTAGAATAAACCATATGGACCAAGACCCCTGGTAATCTCTCATCTTTTCTTTGCCGATGATTGTGTTTTGTTTTTGAGAGCAACCTGTCAACAAAGCAACAAAGTGGTTGATATCCTCCATACTTATGGAGAGGCGTCCGGACAACAGGTGAATTTCTCCAAATCAGAGCTCTCATTCAGCAAGAATGTAGATGAGGGGCGACAGGAGGAGATCAAGGCCGTCATGGGGATCCGAGAAGTTCAGAAGCGTGAGAGGTATCTGGGCCTTCCGATGATGATAGGGCGGTCCAAAAAGATCATTTTCCAACAACTAAAGGAGAGGGTTTAGAAAAAGGTAAAGGGATGGAAGGAGAAATGTCTTTCGAGAGCCGGAAAGGAGATTCTGATCAAGTCTGTCGCGCAAGCCATTCCGAGCTATACCATGTCTTGTTTTCAGCTCTCGCCGGGTCTTTGCAGAGAGCTTGAAAATATGCTAGCTGACTTTTGGTGGGGAGAGGGGGAAGGGAAGAAGCGCACCCACTGGATGAGTTGGAAACATATGTGTCGCTCGAAGCGGAAAGGGGTTTCAGAGATTTAGAGCTTTTCAATAAAGCGCTCTTAGCAAAACAGGGATGGAGGCTTCTTAGAGAACCTGAATCGTTGGTTGCTAGGCTTCTAAAGGCCAAGTACTTCCCTTACCATGATTTTCTCCAAGCCAAGTTAGGACATAACCCGAGCTATACTTGGAGGAGTCTGATGAGTGGACAGGAGGCACTAAAGGAGGGATTAATATGGAATATCGGAAATGGGTCTGATGTCAACATATGGAATGATAAGTGGATCCCGAGGCCGAGTACTTTTAAGGTGATTGGAAATCTACGAGGCGTGGACCCAAATATGTGCGTGGGAGAGTTGATCGACTGGGACGTCGGAAGATGGGATGAGGTTAAGGTTCGACAATTGTTGGAGGAATACGACGCCGAGGAGGTCCTAAAACTGAGACTAATTGCGCCTGATTGCAAGGACCGGCTTATTTGGTATAGCAACAGGAATGGGCTCTTCACGGTAAGATCCGCATACCATATGCTTATGGAAAAGGAGGCTAGCAGCAGAGCCGATTTGGGACAGACCAGTAGTGGCCCCGAGGAGAGACATTGGCGGGCATTGTGGAGCATGAAGATGATTCCTAAGGTGTCGTCCTTCATTTGGAGGGCGGCTAGGGAGGTGCTCCCATGTAAATTTAACTTGATGAGGAGGAAAATCACCCCCGATGATAGGTGTGAACGGTGCGGACAGCAAGAGACGACTCGACATGCTCTATACGAATGGTGGCCAGCAAAAGTTGTGTGGAAGGGAGTGGGCGGCCTGCAGAGGTTCTGGAAGAGTGCATCAACCTTCAAGGAGACTTTCTACAGGGTCTTCACAGAAGGCAACATGGGTGAACGCCAAGCTTGGAGTATGGTCAGTTGGTACATATGGGGAGCAAGAAACAAAAGAATTTTCGAGGACAAGGAAAAGAGGCCAGAGGAAGTCCGGTCTTCAGCCATGGAAATGCTTGCTGAGTTTGGGAAATACACTGATCATACGCAGCAAGTTGAGGGTGTGAGAGCCCAGGTAGGAGAGGCTAGTTGGGAGAGGTCGGAAGACGGATATATAAAGTTAAATTGCGATGCAGCTGTGTCTAAGAGGGGGGTTGCGAGTATTGGAGTCATCGGCAGGGGCGGGAATGGGGAGTTCATCCTAGCGGGGCAGAGGCGTGTGGCTGCGACAGATGATGTAGAAGTGGCTGAAGCAGAAGCGATCAGATGGGCAGTCGAGATAGCCAGCGAAAGGGGGATGCAACGAGTTCACATCGAGTCTGATTGCTCGTCCATCATAGCCAAAATCAGAGAGAGTGGTGCGGGTCTTGGTGTGGTTTGAAGGCTCGTGGACATCATATGCGATAGAGCGAAGGGGCTAAGTGCGATTCGCTGGTCGCATGTGCACCGGAGCGGCAACAAGGTCGCACATTCACTGGCAACCCATACTCCTTGCCTTGATACTCTGTTTTTTTTCAAGTTCTTTGTTGCCTAACACTGTCTATGTAAACTTGGTAGAGGAACTTTAATTTATGGAAGTTGATGGTTCTCAAAAAAAAAACCATATGGTCCATATAGCTATTTGGTCTAACATTAGACAGAAAATGCACGGCTTTGTTTGGTTCCAAGTTCGACATCACCCTGGGGTAAACCAAGTGCCTTTGGGAACTCCTCCTGCCTTGGCAGCGCGTCGTCCACCAACGTCCCGACCTCCACTCGAACACTTTCGAACAACTTCTTGTTCTGCGCTATCCAAACACTAGGGCCCTTCCGGCTTACCAAGGATTGCCAAATTGAAGCTCTCAAGTGATAGATTACATAAGTCTTATATTGTATAGTGAGCCCAAAGGCCCGATACCTTGTAACATATATATATCTTTGTCTAATGAATGAAACTTTCGATGAGGACTTTACATCAATTCTGTCATTCTACATGGTATCACAGCTTTTTCTTCCTCACGGAACCCTAAATTGATCCTCCCGTCTCACCGGTCATCCTCTTCCTCCGACCTTCTTCCTCGCCGCCAGCCTCCCTAGTCTGTTCGCACCAAGTGTTGCCGTCACTCGCCCTTGGTTCTTCCTGGCGTTCACTATTCAGAACGTCGTCCCAGTGCTTCACGAAGTCCTCAACCAGTACTTCTCTACATCCCTCGTCTGTTCGCACCCCTCTCTCTGTCCTCTTCCCTTCCGGATCCGATCCCAGATCCCAGATCCGAGCCCCTGCACCACCACCTGTCTGATTTCTTGAAATACCGAGGCCTCCCCCTATTCAGCCGCCATCGCTACCTCCTTCCTTCCCCTTTCTCCTCCTGCCCTCGCTCGCGCTGAAGATCCACCGCCGGCCATCAGACGACGCCCCCGACACCGGACCTGAGCACCGAGCATCACCAGCCCCTTGCCGAACCCAAGTCCGAAGCCCCTCTCCCCTCTCCCGCTCCCTCGCTGTCACACTCGCATACCGCCTCCCCTGCCCAGAACCACCGGCGAACCCAGATCCGGCACCCCTTCACCAGATCCGGCCTCCTGCAACCCGGATCCGTCACCCAAAGGCCGGTTTCGCCACCTCCGAGCACTTCAACCGCCCACCCTCTCTCTCGACCGCCGAACTTCACCGAGCACCTCAAGTTCGTTCTGTTCGTTCTTGAAAAAAAAAAAGATGCAACCGTACTCCGGATATCCTGCCCCTCGACATGCCGGTCCTCAGACCTATCTAACATCGTCCGATCCAGGCTATGTTCCGCCTGCTATGCATCACGCCTTCTCCTCTACGCAGCCGACATTCCCCGACTCTTCGTGGTACATGGACACTGGTGCCACCTCCCATATGACGCACTCCTCAGGTAACCTCTCTTCTATTTCCTCTAAAGGTCCTGCACACTCTATTATCGTCGGCAATGGTGGTCGCCTTGCTATTTCGGGAATTGGCCGTGCCAAATTACAGACCCCAACCCACCCATTACACCTTAACAATGTCCTCATTGCCCCAAAGATTGTCAAAAACCTTATATCCGTCTGTCGGTTCACTACTCACAATAATGTTTCCCTTACGTTTGATTCCTTTGGTTTCTCTGTGAACGATCTTACTACGGGGGTTACTCGCATGAGATGTAACAGCACCGGGGAGCTCTACCCTGTCACACCACCCCCTGCGTCCAGTCAGTCGTGCCCGGTCGCCCTCTCGGCATCGTCTTCCAGTCTGTGGCATGCACGCTTGGCCCATCCCAGTGCTGCCGTTCTAGATGTCCTCCGTTCTCAGAGTCTTGTCACCTGTAATAAAGACCTACGCTCTAATTTATACTCTTCTTGTCAGTTAGACAAACATGCAAGACTGTCGTTCCAACGGTCTTTGAACTCCACTCTTGATCCTTTTGACATCATTCATAGTGACATTTGGACCTCTCTTGTGCCTATCAAGGAGGGTCACAAGTACTACCTCTTGTTTCTTGATGATTACACTCATTTCTTATGGGTCTTCCCATTGCATTTCAAGTCCCAAGTGTTTCCTATCTTTGTCAAGTTCCATGCCTACATCAAAACACAGTTTCAAACATCCATCAAATGCTTCCAATGTGACAATGGCCGTGAATTTGACAACAAAGATTTTCACTCTTTCTTCGCCACACATGGGATCTCCTATCGGTTGTCTTGCCCCTATACTTCCCAGCAGAATGGCAAAGCCGAACGAATCATTAGAACCATAACCAACATGATGCACTCTCTCCTCTTTCACGCATCTATTCCCCTTACCTATTGGCCTCACGCCTTATCAACCACATGTTAATCCCTGAATCCAATACTCCTCTTATCCTTCGGCTTGCACAATTGTTTTCAATTTCTCTATTTTTTTTATACAAGGTAAAGATTTGAGAGGGAGCCACCCTAGCTGCTCATTGCCTTGTAGCATCCTTTCGAACAAGTGTAAGGAGGTCAGGGTGTGACCATATAGTTCTCTCGATTGTGGTCATGCAAAGGCTTAGACATCAGGTCTACGATAACATTTCCTTCTTGGTTAATATGAGACATATGTACTGACTCAAAGGGGCACATCACGTTATGCACATCCAAAATGATCATCTCGATCTCTCACAGTCACAGGCATTTCCAAATTCCGTTTACAACATTTATAATTGTCAGGTTATCATCTTCAACTTCAATATATGTGAAAGGTTTAGTTCCTTCGCGGAAGTGAGACGATCGTGAAGGGCTAAAGCCTCCGACATTAGTGGGGAAACAACACCACAGTGTGATGTTGCACCATGAATCGATACCCCATTTGAGTTTTGAATTACAAAGCCAACAACAGCCTCGCCGTCAGATCTAATTGAGCCGTCAAAATTTATTTTGACCAAACCCTCAGGTGGTTTTTTCATTTGATGTTCTATCGCTTGTTTTTATTTTGTAGTTTGGGTTGTTTTCCTTTATTGTTGTTTTTGTAGTTATCTAGTTGATTCTTTCTAATCTTCTATCTCGTTTCTAATACCATTCTTGTTCATGTATATTGGATTCTTCTTGATTCTCAAATTTTTCCTATTTCTCAATGTCTAAATGCTCCACCATACAATTGTTAGTACTGAACGTTGTGATTCATTTAGAATCTAAAAGGTATCACTCATTTCTCTAATTGTCTTGATTTCAGTTACTACAATTTTCATTTTGACTGTTCGAATATGGGGCACTTGTCACACATTAAAAATATTGGGATATCTTGAATAACATATAAGCTTGACGGACTACTCCTCTGATTGTCAATTGGTTTTGAAATGGACACCCGTTGAATTTATATGTTGTTCTTGTCTCCTGTACATAGGGATGGCAACGGGACAAGGGTACCCTCCCCGTCCCCGTCCCCGTTTATATTCACTGTCCCAGTCCCCGTTTATAAACATTGTCCCCGTCCCCGTTTATAAACACTATCCCCATCCCCGTTCGGATACAATAATTTGTCCCCTTTCTCGTCGGTTTTTCCGTTTAAAACTCATGCTCTCCCCCATTTAATAGAAAATTATAACATATTATTAAAGTTATGTTAAAAATACGATATAAATGTTACATATAATATTTCATAAATGTAAATTATAAGGTAAAATTTTAAAATTGAATTGAAAGAAAAATTATATAAACGTAGGTAAGATTTTTTTTTTTAAAAAAAAAATTGGGATTTAGTATCCCCGCGGGGAATCTAGGATGCCCAACGGGGGCGGGGCGAGGATTGGGGTGGGGACAATTATCCCCGTCCCCGCGAGGGGAATTAGTTTTGCCCCCATCCCCGTCCTCGTTCCCATTTAATTTCTCCATCCCGTTCCCCGCCCCCGTTGTCTTGACCCTATTGGACCCAGCCGACGTTAACATTGTATGCTATATTCTTTACTAATTTTTGTAATCATGGTCACCGTATTGCTACATTTCCAAAACAGATGAATTACATTATCAACAAGACATTCGCAATAGGAACGAGCTAATGGGACAAAAACCCTTGTATTAGAAAGCCTCGCCTTAGTTGGGACCCCATTCAGAGCCAACTTACGTACATAGGAAATTTTAAGGTTTGGGGAAACAACCAATCTCCTAGATCCACGAAAGATCTCCATTGTCTTGGTTATGTTTGGGTCATCGTATTGCTACATTTCCAAAACAGATGAATTACATTATCAATAAGACATCCGCAATAGAATGGGCTAGCGGGACAAAAACCCTTGTATCAGAAAGCCTCGCTTTAGTTGGGACCTATTCAGAGCCAACTTAGGCCATGTTCGGCACCAGTTTTTCTAGCTTTTCAAGCTTTCAAAAAAAAAAACCAAATCTGATGTTGTGGTGTTTGGCAGAAGATTATGTAGAAGCTTTTCAATCTTTCGGAGGAGCTTTCCTAGATTTGATTTTGGTCAAAATGGAAGCTTGGAGATCAAGATTTTGGAGATTTTGTGGAGCTTCTCGAAATCATTGGTCATTCTTGCCCTTCTCATTTTCAATCAGGAGTGCCCTGTGAGACTAGCTCACAATCGTCTTCAACCTCGAGCTCATTCTCCACCATTGAACTCCTTTGCCGTTACCGTCGTCGAGCTCCGCCGTCGCCTCCAAATGTGTTCTGGAATCGCAAAGCAAATGGAAAGATAAACAAAGCCCCGAGCAAAAATCAGAACTGAAGAGCAATGGACAAGGGCAAAATAACCCCCGCACAGGCGAATGTGCCCGAATGCCATGGAAGAAGAAGACGCCCTGATTGCCATGGAAGGCGGAGGCGGAGGTGCCCTCCTGATTGCCATGAAATTGGAGCTCTTCGGGTTCGCAGTGGAACAATACGGTAGCCATTAATGAGATTGGAGGAGAAGATTTGAGAAATTGATCAAAATTTGATCAGTGAGGGAGGAAGAAGACCATGGGCTGATGCGAACAACAACTCGGCGTTGGAGATGAGGGAGGTAGGAGAAGAGGGGTAAAAGTGAAGGGCATATTGGACATTTTGCCAAGAAAAACCCCTTACAAATCTTACCCACACCAAACACCTTTCTAGCTTTTCACGAGATTTTTGATCCCCAAAAAACATAACCTCTTAAATCTCCATAATCTACAAAAAAAAAAAACCATAACCTCCAAAATCTACATAATCTACACGAAATCTACTTTTTACAATCTATTGTCAAACACAGCCCTACATAGAAATTTTGTGTTTTGGAGAAACAACCAATCTTCTAGATCAACGAAAGATCTCCATTGTCTTGGTTACATTGGCTATTGATGTTCTTCATAGCACTAGTATTGTCCATAGTTTCGCTAAATTCCACATTTCCACTTCCTATCCGACGTTATATACTCACTTACATGTTCGTTTTCATACTATTCATGATAATGTAAGGGAATGGATTCTAGTATTCTTTCACTCGTTCATTCATCTTCCGAGATTCTAATGGGTTTTTCATCTTCAACCTGTGGTTGAAATCTTAGTCAGTCACAAAATTCTTTCTTGATCTCCATTAGTTTTTTCCATTCCCATAATTGTTCATTTTTCATATATTTTTCTTTGATTATTTGTACCATTAAGTTTTTCTTGGTTCTGCTAGTATCTTCCATAATAATTTCATTTTTTTTGCAAGACTTTCTCATTCCTTTGATTTAGTTATGTCTACCCACTTTTTGGTTTGCAGACTTTATTGACAAATACTATTTTAATCTTTACATAAAATTTAATAAAATAATTTTAATATAATATATTAACAAAATGCGCAACAAATAGTAATTATATATTAAAAAGAAGATATCGACAAGAAAAATACATATATGTAGTTCGTCGGATGAGATGAGGGGCAGGTAATCCCAAGCCCCCTTGACTCCACTAAGTTAATGTAAAGTTGGCTTGGACGGAGGTTTGCGGTGGCTGCTGAAATGCTTGAGTGAGACGGTTCCAACAAGCAAGCGCCTTGTGACCTCGTTTGAAGCAAATTTGGCATTTAGGGCGAGTATTTGGGTCACCAGAGAAATTGGGTCGGTGGCCTCCTCAAGAGAAGTCGCAAGAGCCTCAGACAGGAATCAAGCTCAATAACACAATAGTAAGTAAGAACGATAAGAGCAGGGGAATGGGGGATAATCTCGATCTAGAAGCTTGGAATCAAGCTCGAAATGAGCGTACCAGATCTCTAAATCAGCTATTGGGAAGGAAAAGCCGATTCGAAGACGTAGGAACAATGCCCGAAAGAGAGAATTGGAGATTGGAGATTTTCTGTGAATTTTCTGAATGAGCATTACCACCACGGCACCACCACTTGGTTGTTACTCCCTTGGTTGATTAAAAGAAAGTAAATCTTGTTAAGAAAAACATGTCATTTTGAAGAAAAACATGTCATTTTAGGAATTTTGCCACCCACCTTACAAAACTGCCCTTACAATAATTAGGTAGATGTTATTTGTAATTTTCCGAAAACTAAAAAAGTAGACTAATAATTAGGATAATTATAGGGTTTTTTTGCTAAGTGGCCATTTTGGAACCAAATTTTAAGTCATAGGACACAAGGGTGGCAATATTAGGTAAATGTCCATAATTTTCAATTATACCCCTGCCATTATTTCTCCCCCTTCTCCCCAAATTAAAACAAGCCGCAAGTACGTACTCAGATCTAGAGACCTTGGACTGCGGAGATCTCGAGCCACCACCGCACCACCACCGATCGTCGGCGCCGCCACCACCGCACCGACGCCAGCGCCATCCGCCCCTGCTGTTGTTGCACCCTCCCAAGCCTCACAACCGAGCCCTCCTCCATTGAAGGCCGAATCGAAGCTCCTCGTGCACCCTAAATCACGTTCGACCCAAAATCCAAGCTTTCTACCCGCTCAATCACGTTCTACATCTCTCAAGGATGGTTTTCGTGCAAAAACCCCTCTCAAATTTATACAAAATCGCTAACCGCCATTGTTGGGCACCTTGGAGCTTCGTGAAACACCCTCTTAGCAGCCCCTGTTCAAGCATTCGTTGCGTTTTGTAAGATCATCATTCGACAAAATAAACACAACGAGACTGAAGTAGAGATTGCACTCGTCAGTTTGATAGGTCATACGCGTCAAACGGAGCTCTGTGTAAGGATAACGAGTCGTCGGAAGATCGGCGAAAATCACTGTTGAAGCTGCTCGAGATGGGGGAAGAAGAAGAAGAATTACGCCAAACCACCAAGACTTTCTGTTTTTTATAAAATATGCCCCTGTGTTAATTTCTAAAATTTCAGAAATTATCCCGCAATTATAGAAGTTGTTCTAACTCGCATAATCTCCGTTAAAAAATTAAAAATGTAACTATTATTGTCACCATGATAAAAATAAAGTCATAGATACTGTCACCACTATAAAAACGTGGTCATAGACATTGTAATCAAAAGAAAATCTTATAGGGGCTAATGAGAAGCCAAAATAAATATGGTGACAGTTCTCCTATAACATATGAATGGTTAAGAGGGTCATAGATGTTGTAAGCAAAATAAAAATAAGATCATAGACACTGTAACCACTATAAAAACACGGTCAAATACACTGTAATCAAAAGGAAAACCCTATAGACGATGTAACCAAAATAATAACAGCTTTATAGACATTATCTCCACTATGAAAAAAGGTTTATAGACACTGTAATAAAAAAGAAATCTTATCATAAAGGAAGAACAAACCATGTAAGGGCTAAAGATGAGCCAAAATAAATGTGATGACAGTTCTCCTCTAATACATGAATGGGTAAGAGGGTCATGGACACTGTAATCAAAATAAAAACAGTGTCATAGCCACTGTAACCACTATAAAAACAAAGTCATAAACAATGTAATCAAAAGGAAAACTCTATAGACGATGTAACCAAAATAAAAACAGCTTTATAGACATTGTCTCCACTATGAAAAAAGGTTCATAAACACTGTAATCAAAAGAAAATCCTAGGAAAAGGGAAGCACAAACCCGATAAGGGCTAATGAGAAGCCAAAATACATGTGGTGACAGTTGTTCTCTAATTTCTAATTTCTAGTTTTTTAGATTTTTTTAAATTAGTGTCACCAAAATAAAAATAAATAATAATGTAACTACTATTGTAACCACTATAAAAAAACAGTGTCATAGCCACTGTCACCACTATAAAAACCAAGTCATAGACACTGTAATCAAAAGAAAAACCATAGGACAACGGAAGCATAAACCCTATAGGGGCTAATGAGAAACCAAAATACATGTGGTGACAGTTCTCCTATAACATATGAATGGTTAAGAGGGTCATAGATGCTGTAAGCAAAATAAAAATAGAATCATAGACACTGTAACCACTATAAAAACACGGTCAAATACACTGTAATCAAAAGGAAAACCCTATAGACGATGTAACCAAAATAAAAACAGTTATATAGACACTGTCACCACTATGAAAAAAGGTTCACAGACACTGTAATCAAAGGAAAACCCTAGGAAAAGGGAAGCATAAACACTAAAGGGGTTAATGAGAAGCCAAAATACATCTAGTGATAGTTGTTCTCTAATTTCTAATTTCTAGTTTTTTAAATTTTTTTAAATTAGTGTCACCACAATAAAAAAATTAAAAATGTAACTATTATTGTAACCACTATAAAAAAATAAAGTCATAGATACTGTCACCACTATAAAAACATGGTCATAGACACTGTAATCAAAGGAAAATCATATCGTAAAGGAAGCACAAATCCTATAGGGGCTAATGAAAAGCCAAAATAAATGTGGCGACAGTTCTCCTCTAATACATGAATGGGTAAGAGTGTCATAGACACTGTAATCAAAATAAAAAGTGTCATAGCCACTGTCACCACTATAAAAATAAAGTCATAGACACTGTAATCAAAAGGAAAACCCTATAGATGCTGTAACAAAAATAAAAACAGTTTTAAAGACACTGTCATCACTATGAAAAAAGGTTTATAGACACTGTAATCAAAGGAAAACCCTAGGAAAAGGGAAGCATAAACCCTAAAGGGGCTAATGAGAAGCCAAACGAACATGTGATGTACAGTATGGTTTAGGGTTTAGGGTTAAGTCTTTAGGGTTTAGGGCCAAGGCCCTAAACCCTAAATCCTAAACCCTAAACCCTAAAATGTTAAGTACAGTACGTCGTTAAGAGATGATTGCTGTCACCAAATGGAAAACCCTAGACAAAGGTAAGCACAAACCCTAAAGGGGCTAATGAGAAGCCAAAAGACATTAGGTGGACAGTTCTCCTTCAATATATGAATGGGTAAGAGAGTCACACTGTCACCACTATGAAAACAGGATAACACCACTATAAAAACCGGGTCATAGCCGCTGTCACCACTATAAAAACAAGGTCATAGACACTGTAATGAAAGCAAACCCTATAGACGTTGTAACCACAATAAAAATAGGGTTATAGACACTGTCACCACTATGAAAAAAGGGTCAAAGACACTGTAATCAAAGGAAAACCCTAAGACAAGGGAGACACAAACCCTATAAGGGCTAATGAGAAGCCAAAATAAATGAGGTGACAATTCCCCTCTAATAAATGAATGGGTAAGAGGGGCATAGACACTGTAATCAAAATAAAAATAGTGTCATAGCCATTGTCACCACTGTAAAAACAAAGTCATAGACACTGTAATCAAAAGGAAAACCCTATAGACGATGTAACCAAAATAAAAACAGCTTTATAAACACTGTCACCACTATGAAAAAAGGTTCATAGACACTGTAATTAAAGGAAAACCATACGACTAGAGAGGTATAAACCTTAAAAGGGCTAATGAGAAGCCAAAATACATGTGGTGACAATTCTCCTCTAATATATATTCGGGTAGGATGGTCATAGACGCTGTAATCAAAATAAAAACAGGGTCATAGACACTGTAACCACTATTAAAATAGGATCATAAACACTGTTACCACTAGTAAAATAGGGTCATAAACACTGTCACCACAAATAAAATAGGGCCGGCCATAAATTACCATAAATTCCACATATGCCACCTAAGCAAAATGGCCCCCAATTTCGAGAGGAGATCTCCTACAACCCTCAATACACCCTTGGGTGTAACACAAAAATAATGAGGGTATATATTTATGATAAAAAAAATTTTAAAAATTATATTTATGTTATAAATAACCACTTATATATATTTATATAATTTTTTCATGAAAAAACATATTTAGAAAAATATTAAAATTAAAAAGATGATTATTTGATGATAATAATTTTAATATTTTTTAAAATATGTTTTTTCATGAAAAAATTATATAAATATATATAATTGGTTATTTATAACATAAATATAATTTTTAAAAAAATTTTTATCATAAATATATACCCTTATTATTTTTGTGTTACACCCAAGGGTGTATTGAGGGTTGTAGGAGATCTCCTCTCCCCAATTTCTATTACACACGGCAAAAGGTCCCAGGTCAACAAAATAACCCAAGCCAAATTAAAAGCTACAAGATGCAACAGCTTTTAAAAGCAAAGGTAAAAGCAAAGGAATCACGTGTACTTTGCGACCAGCTCCGGCAATGATACGGCGGGGTGGTACTTCCGAGCCAACTGCTTGTACGCCTGCTTGATCTCTGGCAAAGTCCCGGTCTCCGGCACACCCAAAAGCTCGTAGAACGTCATACCGGATCTGACTGATCCATTGCTAACAGCTCTTATGCAGCCGAATCAGTCCGATTGGGGACGTTGCAAAGGAGACACAGGAGGATGGGCGGCGCCACCTCCTCCGCCTCCGGAAGCACCGCCTCCGCCTTCGGGGATCTCTAGTGTGGACGTTCCAAAGGAGACACGAGATGGATCCCGGCTCGCCGCCCCAAACAACTGAGCTTTCGTGGAGGGGAAAGTGATTCATTGCTACACTTGCGGGAACGGAGATGCCGACGACCATGGCGGTGGAGAACGGCGGGAAGACAGATCTGAAGGGGAATCGACGGGCCATGGCTAAAGAAGGGAAGAGATGAGTAAATCGGCGGGGCCAAGGGCAAAATGATGAAGAGGGGAGGAGTGAGAATGGAGGAGCAACCATGGATGAGCTCAGATCTGAATACAAGGAGGGATGAAGCGGGTGGGGAATAATTAAAACGAGGGTAGTCTAGGTATTATGAAAATATTTTGGCCCTTTACTAGCAAAGAAAAGCCTTTAGGACATTTAGTAATTTGCTAGGGTCAAATAACCCTCCATCAATTGTTGCCATGGTTGCTTCGAGTATCATGCCCACCACCTCGATTGTTGGCATTGGATCCCTTGGTTGAGATCAAATCTGGACAAAGTTGTTGTGGCCCTGTGGACGTTTGGTGTTTTTGGCAGTGGACACGGAGGTGTCGATGGACTCATTATCTTGGCCAAGGCCAACAACAAGGTAGACAACAAACTCTGAATGAGAGATGGACTATATATATGAATCAAACCACTTAACCACATATATCTTTTATTTGAAATATCAACTACTCGTGACATACATTAATTCAACTGAGCATCTTATCTTTAATTAGAAGATGCAAATAAATATAATAGCTAGTAAGCAGCACCTTACAAGGCGAAATCAGGCACCAACTAACTTAGTTGCAATTTCTGTTTGTTTTAAGGACCTGGGCGATCCTTTTAGAAAGGCAGTAAGCTGTGGATTCAATGGTGATCATAGGATTCACTCCTACCGCGGTTGGCAACACACTCCCATCACACACATACAGTCCCTTTGCCTCCCAAGTCTCTCCGTTTTCATCAACCCCGCCTTGTTCCTCATTCGCACCCATTCTACAGCTGCTCATCTGATGCGCCGACCCATATATCACCCATTGCTCTCCCCTTGATCTCGGTCCTCCTGGAGTTGTAACCGTGTCCAAGAACTCCTCCAACTCCTCTTGTTTTATCCCTTGGCACTTGATCAGTCTCTGCCCATCGCTTCTGTACGTACCCACTTCAGTCGCCCCCGCTGCCACCATTATCCTCAGGCACTCTCTCACTCCTATTCTAAGGTTTTCTTTGTCAGCACTGCTCAGATGATACTTAATCCTCCCCTCTTTCTTCACTTCACCTGAACCCTCATCTCTTACTAAAGCAAATGGGCACGCGGTTCTCGCATACTTTGACATCCTATCCTTAAAGTCCTTCCCTGAAACCCATGGAATCAATCCAGAATACGATGCAGGCCCCAGTGAGAGTGTTTCTATCACCGCGCGCACATCAGAATTCCCATTCCCAGACATAACCTTGCGGAGTGAAGTTATGATGCCTCCCTCATAAAAGGTTCCTTTGATACTTGATTTGGATTCTGGGAAGTAACCCCATGTCATCATTACAGGGTGTAGATGAAGGTTGCTGCCTATGTTTGAGTTCTTCAATCCACTAGAGATCAGAAGTGGAGGCGTCGACAGAGCTCCACATGCTGCAATTGAGATCTTCGCTTCAATATGCAGCTTCTTTCTCACCTTCCCATACACTGCTGTAGCTATGACTCCATCACACCTAGCCCTTTTAGGTCCGTTGTCTTCATTTTTTGAAAGCATGAACCTCTCTGCTTTGCATCCTGTAATGATCACTGCGCCACAGTTGACAGCGTCAACCAGCCAGGTCGTATCAGTTCCCTTTTTGTCTCCTACTCGACATCCAAAACCACACGAACCACAGTAGTGATCCTCAGAGCAATTCCTTGGAACCTTTTCAACTTTCAAGCCAAGCTTCTCGCAACCCTGCCGGATAACTTGATTCTGAAAACTTTCTTGCGTGCACTTGTCCGTAACACCAATCCTTTTGCACACATCATCCATCGCGGACTGGTACACAGAGCTGCCGAAAAGGGAAAGCTTATGATCCACGCTCCATTCTTTAAGAACAGAATCAGGCGTTCGGATGGATGCTGACCAGTTAACTGCAGTTCCTCCACCAACAGCAGTACCTGCCAGAATCAGCATTTTGCCATCCAAAGTTGTCAGCAGTCCGCCTTTCTCGTATAACTGATCCATGGATGGGCCCTCCAGCGACGAATAATCTTGTGCAGCAAAGTAGTTACCCTTGTCAAGGACTATTACCTTGTGGCCAGAGGCTGCAAGAACAGCAGCGGCCACCCCTCCACCGCTGCCAGAACCCACAACTACAACGTCGCATTTGATCTTGTAGGCGTTGGCATCAGTAGGATCTTGTGTTACCTCAACACCCTTTTCAGTCAGAGATTGGATCAAAGTTGAGTCATCTTGGTTGATACACTCTATAGTCCCCTTCTTCAATGGCTGGGATTTAGTTGACGTCTCCCTGGAGTCCACCTTATATCCGATTCCTTTCCATGTTGAGTTTTCTGAATTTTCATCCACCTGTGACAATCCATATAATCAAACAATCATCATATGCAGTAATATTAATAAGTGGTTGTCAAATAAAACAAGTGGTGAATTGATGAATATGGTCCCGAGCCTGAGGGCATCTAACACGTGACTTCAAGTTGCTCTAAAACAAAGACTGATCAATCAAACTTTGAAGGGTACAAACAATTGACTGTAAGTGCCCAATTCAAAAAAATACAATGTAATGTAAGTCAAGACAACACCTAGCTAGCACACGTGTCCAGTCCTTACAATTGAATTATTATACTCCTTACTATTTATCCCAAATGCACGACCAATCACCGGATTCCTGCATCAGCAAACTTAAGTTTGCCGACACCGGAAGCCAGTGACTATACCGTAGCAAGTCGGGTAAGGTATATATCAAATCCAACAATATAATATAATTACACGTTGAGTGAGATTTAGGGGTCATTTGGTATTGATATCAAACAACCAATATTGAAATTTGAGCCTATTTGATAGGCTGATTTTGACTCATCATCCATATGACCAATATTGATATCGATATATCAACCTTGAGAATATCTAGATATCGATACCAAACGATCCCTACTAATGTTAAGTGTCCATTAATGAATCTAAGTAAAACTTACGTTAAGATAGAGAGCGGACTGAAAGAGGTAGAGAAGTGAAACGGTAACATACACGGGAGAAGAGGGCGAAAAAGCAGGAGACACGGACGAGGGCAAAGGTGATCCGAAGGGGAATCCATTTCGAATCCCTAGACCATCTCTGCAGGATTAGCTCTCTCTTGGCCAAGCTCAGTTGGGAGAAGCTGTGAACAAACGGAAACCTCCACTCCAAACATATAAACCCACACAGGAGGAGAGTCCCCAATCTGGTTGAAAGCAGTGTCAGCACTATCTTCACAAGGAGGCGAGCTTCTGACAAAACCCTCTTTGCTACAATACTCGCCGCCTGCAATACGCACAATGCCACAATCTCGCTGTCAGCAAACGAAAATCAATTCAATTTCAATTCAATTGAAAGAATACAATACCCACCTCTTCTGGGTTAGGGGATTGAGACCCCGAAGCCCTGTACAAGGACCCAACGGCATCAGCATCTTTGAATTCATCCACATCTAGGTCCTGGGGTAAGGGCAAGGGAGGGAACAGGGCTTCGGAGATGGCGGACAAAGATTGGATCTGTGAAGGGGAGAACCCATGGGTCTCCTCGTGCTTCCTCCCTCCTCTAAGCAAAGGGTGGCTCTCTCTACCCATACTACCCATACCAATCAATCTCGTCTGTTGCTCCAATTCCGGAATGGGGAGAGGATATCTTTTAAAACTGTATCCTCATTCTATCTATGCATCAACTTCAAGGCCTCGCTTTTTATATCGTTTCAAACAATCCCTCTCTGTGCATCTACCACCCTACCACTTGAGCTTTACAATTGCGTATTCAATAACAGTTGAAATTAACAAACTCTTTTGGACAAATAACTGACTCATCTTTATCCCCATTTTATACAACACTAAATATCTTTTTATCAAGAATTTTAAAAAAAAAATCTTTTAATCATTGCACCCAAAAAAAAAATATCTTTTTATAATATCTTTTTTTTTTGTTAAAAAACTTTCATTCTAAAAGTTTATCCAATTACGATCTTTCCTAGCCATAATAATTTTAATAGGTTTTTAGATATACTAGTACGATCCCGCGCCATGGCGCGATTTTTTTATAAATAATATTTAGATATATATAAATTATAGGCATTAGATTTAATTCAATATTTTTAATTAAACTCATTAATTAGTAAATGTGTTAAAAATAATAGAAAAAATACACTCGGGTTAAAGAGATAAAGAGAAAAAAAAAATAGTGAAAGATAAAAGTTTTGAATTAATCTCATTGGTTAAAAAATGTAACATCAAATAATATTGAGTGAGATTTTAGGCAAGATCTCAAAACGACTATTGTCAAGATAGTTTCAACTAAATTGCACACAAGTCCTTCTCATTTTTTACAAACAAATTGTAAATATGCCAAAAACTCTCCTATCTACCTTGCGACAGGAAATTGGTGGAAGAAAGAACGCATCGCTTCGAGAGCGTACAATTGAAACTCCCCATTTTCTTTCTCACATCAACTCGATCTATTTTTTGTTGTTGGTTTGCTATTGAATTCAATCGAATCTTTCAATCAAAGGTTCTTGCTAGAATTGATTGAAGGTTGAAATTCATCCTCGCTTGAAGAATTCCGTCAAAACCCTAATCCATTTCCGTCCCTCACCCGAAAACCCAATTAATTAAATTGGTTTGGTCAATCACAAAACAAATTGGTGAAAGTTCATAAGGTATTTCAAAATCTTACTCCCTTTAATCAGATTTAATTTGTTTCACCCAACTCAATGCGCTAATTCAATTCCCAAATTAAGTAATTAAGAAATTGGGCTGTTCGATGGAGTTAATTGGCAATCCACTTGATCTCCTCGGATCGCAGGGGAAATAGCCAACCGCGAATGCATTAACCAGCACCTGGTGGCAGGCTAGTGCGGTGGCGACAAGATCCCGGTGGTAGGTGATGTAGTAGGACGACGCGGGGTGGACTTCGGAAATGGCGGAATGATTAGGGTTTTGGATCTATTTGCAATTTGTTTGGACAAAATAAAAAGTACATGTGTGCAATTTAGTAGAAATTGTCTTGACAATAGTCGTTCCGAGATCTTGCCTAAAGCCACTATGAATAATATTGGGTAAATAATAGGCAAATTTGCTAAAATGACCCTCTTGGGTGAAACCCTTGCACACCTAACCCCATCCGGAAAAAAATTGCACAATTCCGGATATCCGGATTTTTGGCTCAACCGGTAGCCGGTCATGAGGGGAGACGGACACTGTGACCTCGCCTCCCTCGTCTTCTGAGTTCCCACGCAACAGGTCCGCCTCCCTCGTCTTCTCATAGATCCGCTCTCGTCTTCTGAGTTCCCTCGCCTCCCTTGTCTTCTCACAGATCCGCTCTCGTCGCCGTCGCCACCACCAGTCATAGTGCCCTCGTTGGAGACGTCGCCACCACCTTCAAGCTTAGGTTCGCTCTAATTTCTTCATCTGTTGTCCTCTTCTCCTTCTTATCTGAATACCCTAATTTCTTAATTGAGGTGCTCTAAATCCCTTAATTTTTTAATCGAGTTATCTTCCTTGTCTCTTTATGAATTTCATGTTCCCTGAAGGCCTGAATCCCCTAATTTCTGAATTGAGAATTTGAGATATCTTCCTCACCTTTTTCTTTCTTTTCCGAATTGATTTTTTTTTGTGAATTGATTGTCATATATGAGATCTGAAGCCACAAAATTTTCCGAGTTGAGCTGGTTTGTGCCAGAAACGAGCAGGTACTGACAATCAGCATTAGAATCCATAATGATAGCATCACTCTGTAAATCCTTGCTACATCTGTGGCCTTTTGAGATCAAAACACTTGTCTGAACATTGCGTGGAAGTTTCTAAGAAAGACTGTTGATACCTAATTTGCAGAGTTTTGTTAAGAATATTAGACTGAAAGATGGGTAAAACACCGATGAAGGCGGTGGTGTATGCTTTGTCACCCTTCCAGCAGAAGGTGATGCCTGGGCTGTGGAAGGATCTGCTTGGAAAGCTCAGTCACAAGGTCACGTGAATTGTTTTACTTAACACTTCACGTGTCATGTAAAAGAATTCACGTGTCAAGTAAAACAATTCACGTGTCATGTAAAACAATTCACGTGAATTGTTTTACTTAACACGTGAATTGTTTACTTGACAGGTAAATTGATTTACATGACATGTGAATTTTTTTACATGACATGTGTGAAGCTTGGTATTTTATTGAATTTTAGAATTGTGAAGCCTGGTATTTTATTGAATTTAGAATTTGGCCTAGAATTAGCTATTTTGTATTAGGTGATGAATTCAGATTAAAGGATGATGCATGGGTTCTTAGCTTTAATTTTACCAACATATTTAGTGCTTCTTTTCCACTGAACTTGCGTAATGGAAGTAACAAGGTTAACCGACTGTAATTATGGGAAATTCAAACTTGTCATTCAAAGACGGTGTACATGACATGAACTACTATTAACATGTCATTTAAATACGATGTACATGACACAAGAAAAGCACATACATCAATGTGTACAACACATATTTAAGTTGTATACATACATCTAAGGCTTTTAAACCAATATTTAAGTTGTATACATACATCTAAGGCTTTTAAGCCAATCTATCAGGATAACACTAGTTAGCATCAGTTTGTTTCCAGCCTGCAGTTGCTATATAGCTCCGTTTGAGAGCCAAGAAGAAGTACAAATATCTCCAACAGACCAACCTCTTCATGAGCAACTGAAATAAGATTCCAGCCTGCAGCTGCTAGATAGCTCCGTTTGAACATCGTATGTCCAAGTGACCAAGTGGGACTCCTGAAGATTCAAAAGAGTGATGCTCACAGTAAAACAAAATTTGATCAGCAGAAATAGTGTTCCTTCGGTGTCTACACTAGTAATTTGTCAGAACTACAGAACAAGCGAATATAAATTTTTTTGCAAAAGTTGCTTAATAATTAGATAATGTGCTGTTTCTAGACAATTAGAGGGTGGGGATTAAGGATAGCAACTTGAAAAGAGTTAGCATTTCATGCATAGCTGCACATAAAATCACATGAAAATCATCACAAACTCATCAGTCAGCCTAGTCAATCAACAATATATTCAGGCATATCTAGGAAAAGTGTGCACAATAACTCGGTACAAGCAACCCAATAGACCACTAGCCTAGCCTGCACCATGGTCACAATTTCAACATACTATAGGCAAAACCATAACTTATACAGTTGCATACTTCCTTTTTATCACACCTATTGAAACATATTAACGTAGGTAGCAACTAGCAAGACTAGCAATAGGATTTTCAAATACAATTTTGTGTTAACAGTAGAAATGTCTTGAAATGCCACACAAAACCCGTGTTTTGAAAAATAAAAACCCATTATATAAAGTTCTAGGCATTTGCTAACTACAATAGGATGAAATGAAAGAATATTAATCCTTAGGAAGATAGATAGCTTTGCTTCAGCATAACACGGTCAACAAAGGAACATAGCTTTGCTTTCAGAAATCATAAGCATTTCCCACTGACATCAGAAGATAGATGTACTTCACATCTTTGGCCAAATCATGAAATAAAGCGTAAATTATTAATCCTTATGAAGATGTTCAAGAACAAGAGAGTTTTCTAAACTACTCCCCTTGGCCCTCATTTAGTAAGAACTTGTAACATCCATTCCAAGTTATAATAAGTTTCGTTTAGAATAACACCCCTCATTCGTTTTCCTATTACTCTGCAAGATTCCTAAGATTCACCAAGTTTCAGATAATTATTTTCGTTCACTTTGCAAGTAAGGTTAAACAAGCAAGCAGTATTTACTCTTATATGAATGTCAATATGTGGTTCTCACACACAACCAGTCGAAAGAACAAAAACACAACCTGATCAGCAGTAGTAAAACCTCTTATAGTGTCACCACCTATATGTCAATTCCTGCGTTCCCAAGTGGTCACCACCTATATAATGCTCCAGTTTATAAACAAGCAATTATTTTAGAATCTCACATGAACTGATTTCTAAAGAAGTTGTTGAGCAAAGGATTAAATGTATGATGTATCCTTTATTTGAACTGATTTCCTTTATCTGTGAGATAAGAATAACAAATTTACAATGTAGAAAGGATGGTTGCATGATCGATAAGAATAGAACTATACTTGAATTTGTTTCATGGTCAATCAGAAATGACCCATTTTATTTAACCAAAAAAGCAGAAAACCCCTATCTATTTTCTTTTCTTTGGCTGCTATTTTGACCATATAAGTTATATAACCTATCCAAGCAACTTGTGATTGGGAATTAAGAACCTAATCTTGATGGTAGAGTAAAGGAATGGATAAAAGGAAAGATTTAAGTTGTTGTTTCACTTACCTTTATCATGTTTGTGGTGGAAACAAATCTTCAATCACAACTGCGAGGGCTTCATCCATCTGCAAGAAAGGACATAGAATTTGACAAATGCCTATCTTTGCTTCCTTGAACATAAGCGAATAAAAAGTGAATATATATCAATATTACAAGATTAATATTCCCTATGACAGGCTGCAATCAGTGCTATACTATCATCTTCTTCATCCGTCTTCAATTCAGTTTGACAGACCTCAGTTGCAATTCGAACCCTAAAAATTCGAACCCTAAAAAATTTTAAATAATTGGATTGGGAAAGGGAAAGAGGGGCAGACCTCAGTTGTAATGGGAGCGGAGAGAAGGAGATCTCTGTAAAGGCTCGGATTTTTAAATCAAAATTTTTCGGAAAAAGAAAATCAAAATGAATTTAAAAGTGAAATTTAACGGAAAACTCCCTAAATCGGATTTTTAAACTCATGGAACGGATTTCTCCGACGGTTTTCAATTCCGCTACTTTGACTTGAGGATTTGAAATGTGAGCGAGATTTTATCGGAATAATTAATTTTGTTTTGGAAATTCGATTTGAAATAGATAAGTCGGGGTAAGATCGAGAGAGCGGGTTACAAGATTTTTTTATTTTTTATTTTTTCTTCTTTCTTCCGGGTATTAAATGATATTGGGAGCACTTGAAACCTTATCTCCTTCCTTCTTTCTAACACGTTTCAGCAACCTCTCAGTCTTGCTTTTTCACAAATCTCCCTCGTGATTCTCCTCCTGCACAAGCCAAACAACCCACCTCAACTTCTTCTCCTTTGGGTAAAATCCTATCTCTATTTCCCTCCCTCCTTCTTTGATTTCCTTTCTTTTGAAAACAAACAAGAAGCAACTGCATTGACCAGCTGCTTCCCCCTTCAAAGTCTGAACGCAGCCCCCCATTCCCCATATTTCATGTTTATTTCAAACCCCCCCCCCCCCTCTCCCCTTTGAGCCTTGCCGAGAGCCCTGAGCTCCAAAGCTCCCTCCTTTGCCGCCACTGCACCCCCACACCTCCATTCCGCCACCACCTGGTCACCGTCACCTCCTTCCCACCACCGTCCAGGCCGAGTCGAAGCGAGCCGCGAGCTCCATCTCTCTGTTTTACCGAGAGCAACACCAGCAGATCCACCGCCTTCCTTCCTCGAATACAAGCTGAAGCAGCCCTCCTCCATCCTCTCCGGCGACCATGAGCGCCCAGGCAGCCCAGGAGGCCGACACCGAAACCGACGCCATCTCTGAGCACCCTATGTGCACCTGTTTTCCCCCGAAACCAAGCGGTATGCCTCCTTTTCACCTCATCTCGCTCAAATCATTCATAAAGGCCCACCTTTAAGGTTCCTTCTTCCTCCCTAGGCTCCCTCTTTCAAGCCCCAGCTCCGACGAAGCTCCCATCGAGCGTTTCCGGCGAATCGAACTCGGTGAGCTCCTTCCCTTTTCTCCTCTTCCTTGGTTGCGTTTTGAGTGTTCTTCGTGTCCATGAGGACGGGTTGGGTGGTCGGAGAAGCCGTAGTCGCCGGCGAGCCACCGTCCTCTCCTTCCTTTCTTTTTTTCTCCAAACGCAGGCAATGGGGGTTGGTGATGATGAATAGTAAAACCGGGTTGGGGTTATGTTCTCTTTTAATTTGGGACCGGTTTGGTTTTGTTGTTTTAAATAAACCGGTTTGGTTTATTTTAACACAAAATCAGATTTTAGAAAGGGAAATTGTGGGTTGGGCTCATTCTATTTTAAAAAGAGATGTGTTGGGCCTGTTTGTTAAAAAGAGATGTGTGGGCTGGGCCTATTTTAAAATGCAATCCAGATTTGTAATGACTTGTTTGGTTTTATTAAATAAGGGGTTCGATTTTGGGTTATAACAAAACGGGTTTGGGTTCGGTTTTACTTGGGTTAATAATTAGGGCCGATTTTGGTAATTTAATAAAAATGGTAGGGGTTTTAAAGAATTTAAAAATATTTTATGAAAGTGATATGAGAAAATGATATTCAAAATATTAAATGTTATTACTTGAGTTTTAAAAGATAAAATATTATTCTTGAAATTTAAAGATGTAATATTATGCTGATTTAAAAATATGATATTATCGGATTTAACTCGAATAAGGAATTTGACGAACGTTTTCAAGGATCGGAATTTCTAACTATTTGAATCGGACTTTGAAACGGTTTTCAAGGCTAACTTGGGAATTATGTGCTCGATGACTAACTAGCATGATTGATGTGAATGATTGTCTAACACCCTGATTTGTGTGAACTAATGGCATGGTTGATTGACTAATAACATGATTTGTGTTGATTTATATATGAGGTTAAATGTTAAATGATCATGATGAGGGTATGCAACTATATGCTAAGTAAGAATATGAGATGATAGCATGCAAATTAATTGGCTAAGTATGAATCGGAATTGTCTTAAGTTGATGAGTTGGTGAATTATATTGAACATGGTGTGAGATGTTGAGATGATGAGTTGAGATGGTACTTGATGAGTTATACTGAGACCTTACGATGAAATATGGGATGAGCTGAAAGCATGATGATGGAATGCTCATTGCGTTAACTTATATGGGAATGTGTGTGCTTGTATGTTGAATAGATAGACTTATATTCTCATTATGATTACTAGGTGATCTTAAAATGCATGATTTCTACCTTGTTGTTCTGCACTGCCAGGTAAGTCTCTTCGGAGCTTACTCAGATTGAATAGAGCTATTCCCTGCTTTAGGTGCATGATATACTAGGTGCTTGCATTCATGACCAGCATGCCATGTAGTACCATGCTAGGTTGCATCGACCGTTGAGCATTCTATTTCTTTATGTGTATGTAAACAGAACGGCCGTTATCTGTGAAGTAACTAGAGTCATTGCTAGGGTTATAGGACGACCTAGTCTCATCGGGTCCCGTCCTGAGTCAATCGAGTCATGAACTTCCTTATATTATGAGATGCCTGCGGGCTTTATTGTGGAGCGGGTTAGGCATGCGTGCCGCCCGATTATGATGGAATGTATTCACGAGCTGGCCAGTCTCCGCCCTATCGGAAGGGGGTGGAGGTAGGAGAGGGATATACCACTTGGTATTCTGTGCTAAGGCCTTATTATTATTATGTACTTGATCTTAGGAGCATGTTAGTGTGTTAATATCCCGCCACGCATCTAGAAGCATCTTTATTAGGTATAGCGTATATGTGTGCTTAGGGTTGGGATGCAGAGCTAAAGTGGGCATCGATCTGATCCCGCCCCATATCAAATTTTTTAGGTATCCGTTATGCTTACTACTGTTGATGCTGATTTGAGTCCATGACCGCTGGGTCTAACATGGCGGAAAGAGAGAGTTGAGATTCCAACTTCACCAATTAAATTACGGCTCGAATTTGAATGGTTGATCATATTTTGACCCGGCTCTGCCGTGGCACCCCTTTGTATTATGCTTTACTTCCGCTATTTGTGTGACCTTTGGTTTTCCACGCTTAGACTTATGACAGGTACAGGGGACTTCCCCGGGGATTCCAACGATCCCTTCGAATTTTGGGTATGAAATCCCACTTTAAAATGTTAGGATAGAATTTCAAACCTTCAACCTGTACTCGGGGCGCAAGATCCTAACGAGGGGTTTCATCCCTCGAAACGTAACCCGGGAATCATAATCACGGGCCGTTACAAAGTTGGTATCAGAGCAAGGTTTTGCAAACCGAGTATGATAGGTTGAAGTGGTTTTGAAAATGGCCCAATGTTTTTAAATAGTTTTTCAAAATGTTTTAGAAAGGGCAAAATGAATTTAATATGGCTAACTCAATGGACAAAATATGAACTTGACTCAATAAATCCGGTAATAATAAAAAAAAAAAAGGGAAACGATGGGGTAGTAAAGGCGCTAGACCATCCTTATTGGATGTAGTTGGGAACGGGTAAGCAAAATACTAGCTTCTTTTACAGACGAGTTTTGAAGACTTCAAGGAACCTAAAGATTGGAGCGACATGGGTTAGGAGGCCGTGAGGTAATTGCCCCTCCGGTTAGCCGTCCCTCGAAGGACGACATAGATCGTCTCTGTGATTATATGCATTATATCTAATTGGGCCTGAGGGCGATCCTCCTTGAAGAGGATTATATTAATCACGTTGATTGCTTCCATGCTGAGTGCTATTGTGCTTAGGATAGAGAACTAATCAGTATGCCTTGACTTGAATCATGTATTGAATAGCTGTGCAAATGGGAAAGCGGGAGAATACCTTGTTCTTATGTCATTGGAACTCCTGTCTTGTCGGAATAGCTCTTCCATAATTCAAACCCCTGATGATTCTGACTCCGTCAACCGTCCCAACAAAACATTTAGGCATGTTAGCAAGGGTCGAAGAGCATCTGCTCTCCCCGTTTCGAGTCCTGTTTTGTATCCCACCACCGATGCTTCTATCGAGTCTCGTACCTTAGGTTGGTGTCTTCCACGGGAAAATTTGGGTTGCTCAACCAATTACCTGAGAATGTTAGTGAGGATGATGGATGAGATAGTTCGAGTTAATGAGTAAGTTGCCTCATGAAGTTACCCCTTTTGGTCCTCGTAATGGTCAGTCGTGTCTTCTTACCGCAAGAGTCTAAACACGAGTTCTACCCCCACCTCTCAAAAACTACGTGAACGTCCTTGTGCCCTACCGAGCGAGTCATACTAGCGTCCCATGGGAAAACGGGGTAACGTGTCGATGATTGCCTTAGGGGATTCCATCCGGTTATAATAGTGCCCCCCCTTGTGAGTGCGTGACATAGTATATTGATGTATTTCAGCATGACTTGTCTGAAAACTTGCATGGTCACTATTAGGAGGAGATGTATGTGCCATATGTATGGAACTTCCATGATTTTATCTTCCCATGAACTAGGTTCATGATAGTGTGGTCAGCCCTCGTTGTGTGTCTCATATGTGAGATGACTATTCTAGCATGTCGAGTTAATTTAATTAGACCATGTAGGACGTATACCTTCTAATTATAGGCCCTCGCATGATTGTGTGCCATACTTGTCTTTTTATATGAACATGGTTGTATCTGATGTGATCATTGCTATGTCCAAATGAATTAACCATATCCCCTGACACGATTATTAGAGTGCATCTTAACATGCTTACCTAGAACCCACCTTGTTTTGACATGCTTATGTGTACACTTAAAGTGAGTAATGAATTATACATGTGAGATCCTATAATGTTCGCTATGTCATGTCTATAACTTATGCTGCATATGTCTATTGTCGGTTCGTGCATATATGATCATTATATGTTAAGCATGATTAGTGCATGAGATGATAGGTTTTAGCCTTTTCCGCGTGCATGTAAAGTTGATTATGTGAAAATGTCATGGATGCATAGGACGCTATTCCTTTTAATAGGTACATGCTAGTGTGAAATGATACGACTGAGATATTTCGTGATTGCCATGTGTTTGCTTGCCGCACCTTTAACCTCATAGAATACCCTAAGGGCATTGTTGTAACTCTTGGGTCCGCATCTTATCTTGAGTCTCGTTATCTCTAGTCCTGGTCTATGTCTGAATCCTTAAGGAAGTCGTGTTGTCCTCCCTTGCCCTCCCCTATCTCCGTGACTTCTAACCCCTCGCGATCCCCTTGTTGGACGTCGACATAGAAGAGGAAATAAACGATCGCATGGAATCAGAGTGGTGCAACGGAAGCATGGTGGGTCCATGACCCATAGACCACGGGACAGACGTTGCCGATGGTATACAAAGGGCGGGCACATTTCGAAGATGGTAGATGCGAATGTGGTTCTCTTAGATGACTCAAGGAAGGACGTTCTTCAAACCGCGAATCTTCTATATTAGTCGGAATTGACGTTGTGCGATAGACCTAGAACTAACATAATTGGAGGTGTGACAACTGATGCTGAAATGGTATTTAATGATTGCCTGACTGGCTTGTGCCTATGATGGTATGCTTTGATGCTCTAGTATATTGATGTGCTAGTAAGTAAGATGTAGGGTATATATGGTTGATGACGTTTCTCTCTTAAGTATGAGTCGTGAGGTTCTTCAGTAAGCTAGATCGGAGAGTGACAGGTAGGTTTGAGGTCTTGGTATCTGGTCGTTGGTTGTGTGGGGGATGAAGTGCAGGAAGGATGTGTTAGCTTGGATAGAGTCGAGTGAGTTGGGACTTGTCGGAGATAGTGGTATGTGAATAGGGTTGAGTTTTCAGGTAGGCCTTAGATGAGTAGTGGAGTTAGTGTGGTAAGATTCCGAGGGAGAGGTCTTCGTTAGAGGTAGTGTGGGGAAATAGCGTTGGCGGGTAGTGTAGTTCTAGAGGTGGATGGGTGAGTTAAGAGTGGATCGGAAGGATTCTTGAGGGGATGTGTCGATAGACGGGTTAGTGTGCCAAGAGAGAGTATCTGAAAAGTCTAGGAGCGAATCGTGGGCGGCATTGAGGATGATCGGTTAAGGAATGTCTAAGGAATCATAGAAATATGGGACTAGGTGGTATGTGCGGTGATTGGGAGTGACCTTGGTAAAGGAAGAGGTTAAGGAATCGCTAAGGAATAATACTATGAGGCTGCTTGGGAAATTATCGATCTTGGATATTAGGTTGTTCATATCAGGGACGTACGTGTGACGAGTATTTGGGGATTGTTAGATGGGATTGGTAGTGCTTCAAGAATTCGTGAGTGAAGAAATTTCTAGATGCGTTGTTGGAGGATTTCAGCAAAGAGAATTGATCGAGAATTATGAGTGGAGGTGATTGTAGCTAATGAGGTATTTGAGGATGTGAGATGAGTCTTCGAGGAAAGACTGCTAGCTAGGCAAGGATGTCATTAAGATTTCTAGTAAGACTGTGGGCTTGAGAATGAAATAGAGAGATTCGGAGCATGGACTTGGGAACTAGGTAGAGCGGAATGTATTAGGGATGTTAAAGGATGAAGGATTTTAGAAGGGTGGTGAAAGGACAGTACTTGGGAAACTCGGATGAGGACAAATTAGGGATTATGCGGAAATGATTATCAGTAAAACAGAGCCTTGGACGGTAAGGTGTCATGGGTAAGAAATAGGAACTTGAGGCAATTTAGGAATTTGAAGAGAGGAGGAACTGGAGTAGGACGACTTGAGGGTTTCGAATGGGTAAGGTTTAGTAAGATTTGGAATGAGGAAATTTGGGAATATGCTGAGACGAGGGTCTAGAATTGTGAAGCCTGGTATTTTATTGAATTTAGAATTTGGCCTAGAATTAGCTATTTTGTATTAGGTGATGAATTCAGATTAAAGGATGATGCATGGGTTCTTAGCTTTAATTTTACCAACATATTTAGTGCATCTTTTCCACTGAACTTGCGTAATGGAAGTAACAAGGTTAACCGACTGTAATTATGGGAAATTCAAACTTGTCATTCAAAGACGGTGTACATGACATGAACTACTATTAACATGTCATTTAAATACGATGTACATGACACAAGAAAAGCACATACATCAATGTGTACAACACATATTTAAGTTGTATACATACATCTAAGGCTTTTAAACCAATATTTAAGTTGTATACATACATCTAAGGCTTTTAAGCCAATCTATCAGGATAACACTAGTTAGCATCAGTTTGTTTCCAGCCTGCAGTTGCTATATAGCTCCGTTTGAGAGCCAAGAAGAAGTACAAATATCTCCAACAGACCAACCTCTTCATGAGCAACTGAAATAAGATTCCAGCCTGCAGCTGCTAGATAGCTCCGTTTGAACATCGTATGTCCAAGTGACCAAGTGGGACTCCTGAAGATTCAAAAGAGTGATGCTCACAGTAAAACAAAATTTGATCAGCAGAAATAGTGTTCCTTCGGTGTCTACACTAGTAATTTGTCAGAACTACAGAACAAGCGAATATAAATTTTTTTGCAAAAGTTGCTTAATAATTAGATAATGTGCTGTTTCTAGACAATTAGAGGGTGGGGATTAAGGATAGCAACTTGAAAAGAGTTAGCATTTCATGCATAGCTGCACATAAAATCACATGAAAATCATCACAAACTCATCAGTCAGCCTAGTCAATCAACAATATATTCAGGCATATCTAGGAAAAGTGTGCACAATAACTCGGTACAAGCAACCCAATAGACCACTAGCCTAGCCTGCACCATGGTCACAATTTCAACATACTATAGGCAAAACCATAACTTATACAGTTGCATACTTCCTTTTTATCACACCTATTGAAACATATTAACGTAGGTAGCAACTAGCAAGACTAGCAATAGGATTTTCAAATACAATTTTGTGTTAACAGTAGAAATGTCTTGAAATGCCACACAAAACCCGTGTTTTGAAAAATAAAAACCCATTATATAAAGTTCTAGGCATTTGCTAACTACAATAGGATGAAATGAAAGAATATTAATCCTTAGGAAGATAGATAGCTTTGCTTCAGCATAACACGGTCAACAAAGGAACATAGCTTTGCTTTCAGAAATCATAAGCATTTCCCACTGACATCAGAAGATAGATGTACTTCACATCTTTGGCCAAATCATGAAATAAAGCGTAAATTATTAATCCTTATGAAGATGTTCAAGAACAAGAGAGTTTTCTAAACTACTCCCCTTGGCCCTCATTTAGTAAGAACTTGTAACATCCATTCCAAGTTATAATAAGTTTCGTTTAGAATAACACCCCTCATTCGTTTTCCTATTACTCTGCAAGATTCCTAAGATTCACCAAGTTTCAGATAATTATTTTCGTTCACTTTGCAAGTAAGGTTAAACAAGCAAGCAGTATTTACTCTTATATGAATGTCAATATGTGGTTCTCACACACAACCAGTCGAAAGAACAAAAACACAACCTGATCAGCAGTAGTAAAACCTCTTATAGTGTCACCACCTATATGTCAATTCCTGCGTTCCCAAGTGGTCACCACCTATATAATGCTCCAGTTTATAAACAAGCAATTATTTTAGAATCTCACATGAACTGATTTCTAAAGAAGTTGTTGAGCAAAGGATTAAATGTATGATGTATCCTTTATTTGAACTGATTTCCTTTATCTGTGAGATAAGAATAACAAATTTACAATGTAGAAAGGATGGTTGCATGATCGATAAGAATAGAACTATACTTGAATTTGTTTCATGGTCAATCAGAAATGACCCATTTTATTTAACCAAAAAAGCAGAAAACCCCTATCTATTTTCTTTTCTTTGGCTGCTATTTTGACCATATAAGTTATATAACCTATCCAAGCAACTTGTGATTGGGAATTAAGAACCTAATCTTGATGGTAGAGTAAAGGAATGGATAAAAGGAAAGATTTAAGTTGTTGTTTCACTTACCTTTATCATGTTTGTGGTGGAAACAAATCTTCAATCACAACTGCGAGGGCTTCATCCATCTGCAAGAAAGGACATAGAATTTGACAAATGCCTATCTTTGCTTCCTTGAACATAAGCGAATAAAAAGTGAATATATATCAATATTACAAGATTAATATTCCCTATGACAGGCTGCAATCAGTGCTATACTATCATCTTCTTCATCCGTCTTCAATTCAGTTTGACAGACCTCAGTTGCAATTCAAACCCTAAAAATTCGAACCCTAAAAAATTTTAAATAATTGGATTGGGAAAGGGAAAGAGGGGCAGACCTCAGTTGTAATGGGAGCGGAGAGAAGGAGATCTCTGTAAAGGCTCGGATTTTTAAATCAAAATTTTTCGGAAAAAGAAAATCAAAATGAATTTAAAAGTGAAATTTAACGGAAAACTCCCTAAATCGGATTTTTAAACTCATGGAACGGATTTCTCCGACGGTTTTCAATTCCGCTACTTTGACTTGAGGATTTGAAATGTGAGCGAGATTTTATCGGAATAATTAATTTTGTTTTGGAAATTCGATTTGAAATAGATAAGTCGGGGTAAGATCGAGAGAGCGGGTTACAAGATTTTTTTATTTTTTATTTTTTCTTCTTTCTTCCGGGTATTAAATGATATTGGGAGCACTTGAAACCTTATCTCCTTCCTTCTTTCTAACACGTTTCAGCAACCTCTCAGTCTTGCTTTTTCACAAATCTCCCTCGTGATTCTCCTCCTGCACAAGCCAAACAACCCACCTCAACTTCTTCTCCTTTGGGTAAAATCCTATCTCTATTTCCCTCCCTCCTTCTTTGATTTCCTTTCTTTTGAAAACAAACAAGAAGCAACTGCATTGACCAGCTGCTTCCCCCTTCAAAGTCTGAACGCAGCCCCCCATTCCCCATATTTCATGTTTATTTCAAACCCCCCCCCCCCCCCCTCTCCCCTTTGAGCCTTGCCGAGAGCCCTGAGCTCCAAAGCTCCCTCCTTTGCCGCCACTGCACCCCCACACCTCCATTCCGCCACCACCTGGTCACCGTCACCTCCTTCCCACCACCGTCCAGGCCGAGTCGAAGCGAGCCGCGAGCTCCATCTCTCTGTTTTACCGAGAGCAACACCAGCAGATCCACCGCCTTCCTTCCTCGAATACAAGCTGAAGCAGCCCTCCTCCATCCTCTCCGGCGACCATGAGCGCCCAGGCAGCCCAGGAGGCCGACACCGAAACCGACGCCATCTCTGAGCACCCTATGTGCACCTGTTTTCCCCCGAAACCAAGCGGTATGCCTCCTTTTCACCTCATCTCGCTCAAATCATTCATAAAGGCCCACCTTTAAGGTTCCTTCTTCCTCCCTAGGCTCCCTCTTTCAAGCCCCAGCTCCGACGAAGCTCCCATCGAGCGTTTCCGGCGAATCGAACTCGGTGAGCTCCTTCCCTTTTCTCCTCTTCCTTGGTTGCGTTTTGAGTGTTCTTCGTGTCCATGAGGACGGGTTGGGTGGTCGGAGAAGCCGTAGTCGCCGACGAGCCACCGTCCTCTCCTTCCTTTCTTTTTTTCTCCAAACGCAGGCAATGGGGGTTGGTGATGATGAATAGTAAAACCGGGTTGGGGTTATGTTCTCTTTTAATTTGGGACCGGTTTGGTTTTGTTGTTTTAAATAAACCGGTTTGGTTCATTTTAACACAAAAACAGATTTTAGAAAGGGAAATTGTGGGTTGGGCTCATTCTATTTTAAAAAGAGATGTGTTGGGCCTGTTTGTTAAAAAGAGATGTGTGGGCTGGGCCTATTTTAAAATGCAATCCAGATTTGTAATGACTTATTTGGTTTTATTAAATAAGGGGTTCGATTTTGGGTTATAACAAAACGGGTTTGGGTTCGGTTTTACTTGGGTTAATAATTAGGGCCGATTTTGGTAATTTAATAAAAATGGTAGGGGTTTTAAAGAATTTAAAAATATTTTATGAAAGTGATATGAGAAAATGATATTCAAAATATTAAATGTTATTACTTGAGTTTTAAAAGATAAAATATTATTCTTGAAATTTAAAGATGTAATATTATGCTGATTTAAAAATATGATATTATCGGATTTAACTCGAATAAGGAATTTGACGAACGTTTTCAAGGATCGGAATTTCTAACTATTTGAATCGGACTTTGAAACGGTTTTCAAGGCTAACTTGGGAATTATGTGCTCGATGACTAACTAGCATGATTGATGTGAATGATTGTCTAACACCCTGATTTGTGTGAACTAATGGCATGGTTGATTGACTAATAACATGATTTGTGTTGATTTATATATGAGGTTAAATGTTAAATGATCATGATGAGGGTATGCAACTATATGCTAAGTAAGAATATGAGATGATAGCATGCAAATTAATTGGCTAAGTATGAATCGGAATTGTCTTAAGTTGATGAGTTGGTGAATTATATTGAACATGGTGTGAGATGTTGAGATGATGAGTTGAGATGGTACTTGATGAGTTATACTGAGACCTTACGATGAAATATGGGATGAGCTGAAAGCATGATGATGGAATGCTCATTGCGTTAACTTATATGGGAATGTGTGTGCTTGTATGTTGAATAGATAGACTTATATTCTCATTATGATTACTAGGTGATCTTAAAATGCATGATTTCTACCTTGTTGTTCTGCACTGCCAGGTAAGTCTCTTCGGAGCTTACTCAGATTGAATAGAGCTATTCCCTGCTTTAGGTGCATGATATACTAGGTGCTTGCATTCATGACCAGCATGCCATGTAGTACCATGCTAGGTTGCATCGACCGTTGAGCATTCTATTTCTTTATGTGTATGTAAACAGAACGGCCGTTATCTGTGAAGTAACTAGAGTCATTGCTAGGGTTATAGGACGACCTAGTCTCATCGGGTCCCGTCCTGAGTCAATCGAGTCATGAACTTCCTTATATTATGAGATGCCTGCGGGCTTTATTGTGGAGCGGGTTAGGCATGCGTGCCGCCCGATTATGATGGAATGTATTCACGAGCTGGCCAGTCTCCGCCCTATCGGAAGGGGGTGGAGGTAGGAGAGGGATATACCACTTGGTATTCTGTGCTAAGGCCTTATTATTATTATGTACTTGATCTTAGGAGCATGTTAGTGTGTTAATATCCCGCCACGCATCTAGAAGCATCTTTATTAGGTATAGCGTATATGTGTGCTTAGGGTTGGGATGCAGAGCTAAAGTGGGCATCGATCTGATCCCGCCCCATATCAAATTTTTTAGGTATCCGTTATGCTTACTACTGTTGATGCTGATTTGAGTCCATGACCGCTGGGTCTAACATGGCGGAAAGAGAGAGTTGAGATTCCAACTTCACCAATTAAATTACGGCTCGAATTTGAATGGTTGATCATATTTTGACCCGGCTCTGCCGTGGCACCCCTTTGTATTATGCTTTACTTCCGCTATTTGTGTGACCTTTGGTTTTCCACGCTTAGACTTATGACAGGTACAGGGGACTTCCCCGGGGATTCCAACGATCCCTTCGAATTTTGGGTATGAAATCCCACTTTAAAATGTTAGGATAGAATTTCAAACCTTCAACCTGTACTCGGGGCGCAAGATCCTAACGAGGGGTTTCATCCCTCGAAACGTAACCCGGGAATCATAATCACGGGCCGTTACAAAGTTGGTATCAGAGCAAGGTTTTGCAAACCGAGTATGATAGGTTGAAGTGGTTTTGAAAATGGCCCAATGTTTTTAAATAGTTTTTCAAAATGTTTTAGAAAGGGCAAAATGAATTTAATATGGCTAACTCAATGGACAAAATATGAACTTGACTCAATAAATCCGGTAATAATAAAAAAAAAAAAGGGAAACGATGGGGTAGTAAAGGCGCTAGACCATCCTTATTGGATGTAGTTGGGAACGGGTAAGCAAAATACTAGCTTCTTTTACAGACGAGTTTTGAAGACTTCAAGGAACCTAAAGATTGGAGCGACATGGGTTAGGAGGCCGTGAGGTAATTGCCCCTCCGGTTAGCCGTCCCTCGAAGGACGACATAGATCGTCTCTGTGATTATATGCATTATATCTAATTGGGCCTGAGGGCGATCCTCCTTGAAGAGGATTATATTAATCACGTTGATTGCTTCCATGCTGAGTGCTATTGTGCTTAGGATAGAGAACTAATCAGTATGCCTTGACTTGAATCATGTATTGAATAGCTGTGCAAATGGGAAAGCGGGAGAATACCTTGTTCTTATGTCATTGGAACTCCTGTCTTGTCGGAATAGCTCTTCCATAATTCAAACCCCTGATGATTCTGACTCCGTCAACCGTCCCAACAAAACATTTAGGCATGTTAGCAAGGGTCGAAGAGCATCTGCTCTCCCCGTTTCGAGTCCTGTTTTGTATCCCACCACCGATGCTTCTATCGAGTCTCGTACCTTAGGTTGGTGTCTTCCACGGGAAAATTTGGGTTGCTCAACCAATTACCTGAGAATGTTAGTGAGGATGATGGATGAGATAGTTCGAGTTAATGAGTAAGTTGCCTCATGAAGTTACCCCTTTTGGTCCTCGTAATGGTCAGTCGTGTCTTCTTACCGCAAGAGTCTAAACACGAGTTCTACCCCCACCTCTCAAAAACTACGTGAACGTCCTTGTGCCCTACCGAGCGAGTCATACTAGCGTCCCATGGGAAAACGGGGTAACGTGTCGATGATTGCCTTAGGGGATTCCATCCGGTTATAATAGTGCCCCCCCTTGTGAGTGCGTGACATAGTATATTGATGTATTTCAGCATGACTTGTCTGAAAACTTGCATGGTCACTATTAGGAGGAGATGTATGTGCCATATGTATGGAACTTCCATGATTTTATCTTCCCATGAACTAGGTTCATGATAGTGTGGTCAGCCCTCGTTGTGTGTCTCATATGTGAGATGACTATTCTAGCATGTCGAGTTAATTTAATTAGACCATGTAGGACGTATACCTTCTAATTATAGGCCCTCGCATGATTGTGTGCCATACTTGTCTTTTTATATGAACATGGTTGTATCTGATGTGATCATTGCTATGTCCAAATGAATTAACCATATCCCCTGACACGATTATTAGAGTGCATCTTAACATGCTTACCTAGAACCCACCTTGTTTTGACATGCTTATGTGTACACTTAAAGTGAGTAATGAATTATACATGTGAGATCCTATAATGTTCGCTATGTCATGTCTATAACTTATGCTGCATATGTCTATTGTCGGTTCGTGCATATATGATCATTATATGTTAAGCATGATTAGTGCATGAGATGATAGGTTTTAGCCTTTTCCGCGTGCATGTAAAGTTGATTATGTGAAAATGTCATGGATGCATAGGACGCTATTCCTTTTAATAGGTACATGCTAGTGTGAAATGATACGACTGAGATATTTCGTGATTGCCATGTGTTTGCTTGCCGCACCTTTAACCTCATAGAATACCCTAAGGGCATTGTTGTAACTCTTGGGTCCGCATCTTATCTTGAGTCTCGTTATCTCTAGTCCTGGTCTATGTCTGAATCCTTAAGGAAGTCGTGTTGTCCTCCCTTGCCCTCCCCTATCTCCGTGACTTCTAACCCCTCGCGATCCCCTTGTTGGACGTCGACATAGAAGAGGAAATAAACGATCGCATGGAATCAGAGTGGTGCAACGGAAGCATGGTGGGTCCATGACCCATAGACCACGGGACAGACGTTGCCGATGGTATACAAAGGGCGGGCACATTTCGAAGATGGTAGATGCGAATGTGGTTCTCTTAGATGACTCAAGGAAGGACGTTCTTCAAACCGCGAATCTTCTATATTAGTCGGAATTGACGTTGTGCGATAGACCTAGAACTAACATAATTGGAGGTGTGACAACTGATGCTGAAATGGTATTTAATGATTGCCTGACTGGCTTGTGCCTATGATGGTATGCTTTGATGCTCTAGTATATTGATGTGCTAGTAAGTAAGATGTAGGGTATATATGGTTGATGACGTTTCTCTCTTAAGTATGAGTCGTGAGGTTCTTCAGTAAGCTAGATCGGAGAGTGACAGGTAGGTTTGAGGTCTTGGTATCTGGTCGTTGGTTGTGTGGGGGATGAAGTGCAGGAAGGATGTGTTAGCTTGGATAGAGTCGAGTGAGTTGGGACTTGTCGGAGATAGTGGTATGTGAATAGGGTTGAGTTTTCAGGTAGGCCTTAGATGAGTAGTGGAGTTAGTGTGGTAAGATTCCGAGGGAGAGGTCTTCGTTAGAGGTAGTGTGGGGAAATAGCGTTGGCGGGTAGTGTAGTTCTAGAGGTGGATGGGTGAGTTAAGAGTGGATCGGAAGGATTCTTGAGGGGATGTGTCGATAGACGGGTTAGTGTGCCAAGAGAGAGTATCTGAAAAGTCTAGGAGCGAATCGTGGGCGGCATTGAGGATGATCGGTTAAGGAATGTCTAAGGAATCATAGAAATATGGGACTAGGTGGTATGTGCGGTGATTGGGAGTGACCTTGGTAAAGGAAGAGGTTAAGGAATCGCTAAGGAATAATACTATGAGGCTGCTTGGGAAATTATCGATCTTGGATATTAGGTTGTTCATATCAGGGACGTACGTGTGACGAGTATTTGGGGATTGTTAGATGGGATTGGTAGTGCTTCAAGAATTCGTGAGTGAAGAAATTTCTAGATGCGTTGTTGGAGGATTTCAGCAAAGAGAATTGATCGAGAATTATGAGTGGAGGTGATTGTAGCTAATGAGGTATTTGAGGATGTGAGATGAGTCTTCGAGGAAAGACTGCTAGCTAGGCAAGGATGTCATTAAGATTTCTAGTAAGACTGTGGGCTTGAGAATGAAATAGAGAGATTCGGAGCATGGACTTGGGAACTAGGTAGAGCGGAATGTATTAGGGATGTTAAAGGATGAAGGATTTTAGAAGGGTGGTGAAAGGACAGTACTTGGGAAACTCGGATGAGGACAAATTAGGGATTATGCGGAAATGATTATCAGTAAAACAGAGCCTTGGACGGTAAGGTGTCATGGGTAAGAAATAGGAACTTGAGGCAATTTAGGAATTTGAAGAGAGGAGGAACTGGAGTAGGACGACTTGAGGGTTTCGAATGGGTAAGGTTTAGTAAGATTTGGAATGAGGAAATTTGGGAATATGCTGAGACGAGGGTCTAGAATAGGTCGGCTGAGGAGTCGTGGATGTTCAGGTTTTGTGATATTCGGAAAGTGACAAGTAGGTAGAAATTGCGATTGGTCATTGAGGATAGATGTGGGTGATGAGGATCTCGATGATTAATGGTTATGAGTTAGCACTAGACGGTTTCTGCGTTAGAGTTAGTCGGAAATGACAGGTGTGAGATGATTAGTATGAGCTGGGTGCTTAGAGGTGGATGGTTAGTGAGAATGGCTATTGGCGCGGAAGGTGTGATCAGGTTAGCAGTGTGATTTGAGATGTCTTTTTTTTGGGAGATGATGGTCAGGCGGAGTCTTGAGAGTCTAGGAAGAGTAAGCGAGATTGTTAAGAAGCGTCTAGTTCGATTGTGAGAGCGGTTCAGTAAAGGACTTGAGATTTTTCTTAGATGGCTTGATGACATGAGAGTTGGAATGCCTAGTAGCGGGGTTGGGTATTTGGCCTTGATTGCAGATGGTTATGAAGCTAGAGAGTTTGTATACGAGTGAGGTGCAATGATAATTAGAATTAGTATTGGATTGAGTTGGTAGACCTTTGTGAGGTTGATCTTGATACGAGAGATGATGAGTAATGGTCGTGTCTTATTGTGATTGGCGGTTATAGGCAGGTTCTCTTAAGGGTGTGATCTAGTGTTATGCGTTACTTGGGACCGAGTGTTGTGCAAGTTCTATGTTATAGACGATGTTGAGTCTCTGATGTGTTCCATAGGCGATAATGAATTGTTAGTACTAACATAGTTACCCCTAAACTCGATGAAATGCTAGTGTGCGGAGGTACTTGATGCCTCTAAATGTGATGATGATGCGTGGTAGTTAGTATATGATGTGATTATCTGATTGGTATGATGTGCAACCTCTGTGATGTGATGTGATGTGATGAGCCTTGCTATGTGTATGGTGCCCTGAATAGGAATTGCTAGGATGATAAAACCGAATTAGTGAATTTGATTATGACTTGGAACCTAGGAAGGAAATATGGGATTAGCCTTAGAGGTGTATGATTCCACCTCTTGAGATTTGGAATTTGCTTGACTAACGTCGAATTTAGGGGATTTGAACGGTGTTTAAAAATGACTAACTTGGATTTGAGAAATCGAACGCGATCGAGAATTTCAATGATTTTGAGACAAATCCTTTTCGAACTTAGGACTCCTTTGAAACTTTTCGACCCGAGCTTGCATTAAGACGCCCCACGAAGTGGATACAAGCATTTTATAGGGGCCCTTATAGATTGTTTGCTAAGACCTAGTGGAGATGCAATGATGCTTTTCGAGTTATGATATAACTAAGAAGTCGGAGTAAGTATGTGGTAAGGGCCCATATCACATTTCTGCTACGACCTATCGGGGATATTATGATCACGACGACGATACTGTGAGAATCTCATAGGGGCACTTATGAGGTACTTGCGGGATCACTGGCGTGATCCTTGGACTCACCAGTTTCAAACTTCATCCCCTACCTTATTTTGGTTTTAGTCTCGGGGACGAGACTCATTTTTAGAGGTGGGTGATGTAAAGGCTCGGATTTTTAAATCAAAATTTTTCGGAAAAAGAAAATCAAAATGAATTTAAAAGTGAAATTTAACGGAAAACTCCCTAAATCGGATTTTTAAACTCATGGAACGGATTTCTCCGACGGTTTTCAATTCCGCTACTTTGACTTGAGGATTTGAAATATGAGCGAGATTTTATCGGAATAATTAATTTTGTTTTGGAAATTCGATTTGAAATAGATAAGTCGGGGTAAGATCGAGAGAGCGGGTTACAAGATTTTTTTATTTTTTATTTTTCTTTTTTCTTCCGGGTATTAAATGATATTGGGAGCACTTGAAACCTTATCTCCTTCCTTCTTTCTAACACGTTTCAGCAACCTCTCAGTCTTGCTTTTTCACAAATCTCCCTCGTGATTCTCCTCCTGCACAAGCCAAACAACCCACCTCAACTTCTTCTCCTTTGGGTAAAATCCTATCTCTATTTCCCTCCCTCCTTCTTTGATTTCCTTTCTTTTGAAAACAAACAAGAAGCAACTGCATTGACCAACTGCTTCCCCCTTCAAAGTCTGAACGCAGCCCCCCATTCCCCACATTTCATGTTTATTTCAAACCCCCCCCCCCCTCCCCTTTGAGCCTTGCCGAGAGCCCTGAGCTCCAAAGCTCCCTCCTTTGCCGCCACTGCACCCCCACACCTCCATTCCGCCACCACCTGGTCACCGTCACCTCCTTCCCACCACCGTCCAGGCCGAGTCGAAGCGAGCCGCGAGCTCCATCTCTCTGTTTTACCGAGAGCAACACCAGCAGATCCACCGCCTTCCTTCCTCGAATACAAGCTGAAGCAGCCCTCCTCCATCCTCTCCGGCGACCATGAGCGCCCAGGCAGCCCAGGAGGCCGACACCGAAACCGACGCCATCTCTGAGCACCCTATGTGCACCTGTTTTCCCCCGAAACCAAGCGGTATGCCTCCTTTTCACCTCATCTCGCTCAAATCATTCATAAAGGCCCACCTTTAAGGTTCCTTCTTCCTCCCTAGGCTCCCTCTTTCAAGCCCCAGCTCCGACGAAGCTCCCATCGAGCGTTTCCGGCGAATCGAACTCGGTGAGCTCCTTCCCTTTTCTCCTCTTCCTTGGTTGCGTTTTGAGTGTTCTTCGTGTCCATGAGGACGGGTTGGGTGGTCGGAGAAGCCGTAGTCGCCGGCGAGCCACCGTCCTCTCCTTCCTTTCTTTTTTTCTCCAAACGCAGGCAATGGGGGTTGGTGATGATGAATAGTAAAACCGGGTTGGGGTTATGTTCTCTTTTAATTTGGGACCGGTTTGGTTTTGTTGTTTTAAATAAACCGGTTTGGTTCATTTTAACACAAAATCAGATTTTAGAAAGGGAAATTGTGGGTTGGGCTCATTCTATTTTAAAAAGAGATGTGTTGGGCCTGTTTGTTAAAAAGAGATGTGTGGGCTGGGCCTATTTTAAAATGCAATCCAGATTTGTAATGACTTATTTGGTTTTATTAAATAAGGGGTTCGATTTTGGGTTATAACAAAACGGGTTTGGGTTCGGTTTTACTTGGGTTAATAATTAGGGCCGATTTTGGTAATTTAATAAAAATGGTAGGGGTTTTAAAGAATTTAAAAATATTTTATGAAAGTGATATGAGAAAATGATATTCAAAATATTAAATGTTATTACTTGAGTTTTAAAAGATAAAATATTATTCTTGAAATTTAAAGATGTAATATTATGCTGATTTAAAAATATGATATTATCGGATTTAACTCGAATAAGGAATTTGACGAACGTTTTCAAGGATCGGAATTTCTAACTATTTGAATCGGACTTTGAAACGGTTTTCAAGGCTAACTTGGGAATTATGTGCTCGATGACTAACTAGCATGATTGATGTGAATGATTGTCTAACACCCTGATTTGTGTGAACTAATGGCATGGTTGATTGACTAATAACATGATTTGTGTTGATTTATATATGAGGTTAAATGTTAAATGATCATGATGAGGGTATGCAACTATATGCTAAGTAAGAATATGAGATGATAGCATGCAAATTAATTGGCTAAGTATGAATCGGAATTGTCTTAAGTTGATGAGTTGGTGAATTATATTGAACATGGTGTGAGATGTTGAGATGATGAGTTGAGATGGTACTTGATGAGTTATACTGAGACCTTACGATGAAATATGGGATGAGCTGAAAGCATGATGATGGAATGCTCATTGCGTTAACTTATATGGGAATGTGTGTGCTTGTATGTTGAATAGATAGACTTATATTCTCATTATGATTACTAGGTGATCTTAAAATGCATGATTTCTACCTTGTTGTTCTGCACTGCCAGGTAAGTCTCTTCGGAGCTTACTCAGATTGAATAGAGCTATTCCCTGCTTTAGGTGCATGATATACTAGGTGCTTGCATTCATGACCAGCATGCCATGTAGTACCATGCTAGGTTGCATCGACCGTTGAGCATTCTATTTCTTTATGTGTATGTAAACAGAACGGCCGTTATCTGTGAAGTAACTAGAGTCATTGCTAGGGTTATAGGACGACCTAGTCTCATCGGGTCCCGTCCTGAGTCAATCGAGTCATGAACTTCCTTATATTATGAGATGCCTGCGGGCTTTATTGTGGAGCGGGTTAGGCATGCGTGCCGCCCGATTATGATGGAATGTATTCACGAGCTGGCCAGTCTCCGCCCTATCGGAAGGGGGTGGAGGTAGGAGAGGGATATACCACTTGGTATTCTGTGCTAAGGCCTTATTATTATTATGTACTTGATCTTAGGAGCATGTTAGTGTGTTAATATCCCGCCACGCATCTAGAAGCATCTTTATTAGGTATAGCGTATATGTGTGCTTAGGGTTGGGATGCAGAGCTAAAGTGGGCATCGATCTGATCCCGCCCCATATCAAATTTTTTAGGTATCCGTTATGCTTACTACTGTTGATGCTGATTTGAGTCCATGACCGCTGGGTCTAACATGGCGGAAAGAGAGAGTTGAGATTCCAACTTCACCAATTAAATTACGGCTCGAATTTGAATGGTTGATCATATTTTGACCCGGCTCTGCCGTGGCACCCCTTTGTATTATGCTTTACTTCCGCTATTTGTGTGACCTTTGGTTTTCCACGCTTAGACTTATGACAGGTACAGGGGACTTCCCCGGGGATTCCAACGATCCCTTCGAATTTTGGGTATGAAATCCCACTTTAAAATGTTAGGATAGAATTTCAAACCTTCAACCTGTACTCGGGGCGCAAGATCCTAACGAGGGGTTTCATCCCTCGAAACGTAACCCGGGAATCATAATCACGGGCCGTTACAATCTCAGTTTGACAATCGAAGAGAGAAGGGACATGGAGATCTCAAATTCTTAGTTGTAATGGGAGACGGGGAGAGTTGGAGATATGAGAGCAGAGCGAGCAGTGGGAGGCGGGGAGTACCTGTGTAGCAATTGAACGAGCAGCTGCAAATCAATGGAGGAAAGAGTCGTTCAAGGCTCGGATCAACTGCGCCGCGCCTCTGCCTGCGCCGCGCCTCTGCCTGCGTCGGGCTCTCCCTCACATCTGCACCGTCGAGCTCCAGCCTGTGCGCCTTCCTCCCCGTCCTTGTGGACTCGATCGGCCCTCATCTCTCTCTCTTCCTGATTTTCTGCTATCGATTTGGGGTAAGAGAGAGGCAAAGGAAAGGGAGGCACCACCGGTTACTCCAGGTAATGTTTACCGCCTGGGGTGTAATTTTTTGAGGGAGGAGGGTTAGCTCTTGCAAATTGAAACGGATAGGGGGTTAGACGTGCAAACCAGACCGGGGCAAGGGTTACTTCCTTTAATTCCCTCTAAATAATATTAGAATATTTTTCAGAAAAAAATAATATTAGAAAATATAGTTACCATAATAAAATGATATTATATAAATAATATTTTCACAAATAACTTTGAACATGGAGATGACATGTGACATAAATTAATATAGTATATAGATATAGATAGTTAGTAAATGAATTTGATTGTTAAGCCCAATAGTTATATTAGATTGAATTCAATGTTTTGAATTAAGTCCAATAGTTAGTAAGATTAAAGAAAAAAAGAATTAAAAGAAAAAAGAAGAAAAAAGGAGAATTAAAAAAAATGATTAATTAGAAAAAAAGAAATTTATAATTGGTCAAAACCCCTAAAATCTCTCTAATGTTGACACATCAGCATAAACTCTTATAAATTAAGAGTTTATATAGATAGTTAGATTGGTTAAAAAATGTAACATCAAATAATATTGAGTAATTAAAATTAGAATATTTTTCAAAAAAAATATTAGAAAAAATAGTTACCATAATAAAATGATATTATGTAAATAATATTTTCACAAATAACTTTGAACATAGAGAGGACATGTGACAAAAATTAATATAGTATATAGATATAGATAGTTAGTAAATGAATTTGAGTTAAGCTCAATAGTTATATTAGATTGAATTCAATATTTTGAATTAAGCTCAATAGTTAGTAAGATTAAAGGAAAAAAAAAAGAGAATTAAAAGAAAAAAGGAGAATTAAAAAAAGAAAATTTTTGCAAAACGGACACTTTTTTTTGGACAAATTTGCAAAATGTCCACGGTTTTGGACAAATTAGCAAGATGTCCACTATATAACCCTAATCCAATTAAGTGGAACCTAATTGTCATCTTCGTCGACGCTCCAATCCTCCTCCGCTCCATCGCTCTCCTCCGCCGTCTTCAATCTCCGTCATCTTCAACATGCTGTGGAACCTAATCGTCATCTTCGCCGACGCAGTGGAACCTAGTCGTCTTCATCAATGTCCTCATCTTCAATATCAGATCTGATATTCCTGTGTTTTGCTTCAATTTTGGTTAATCGCCGCGCTCAATTGAGCTTGATTGCGAGGTTTTCTGAATCGAAATTCTTTGGAACTACATGATTTAGGTGGTTAATTGTCGCGCTCAATCGAAATTTTGTCGATTCGGAGGCATCGACAAAATTTCAGATATGAGCGCTCATTCATGTAGTTTAGGGAGAAAGTGAACAGTGGCAACAATGGAGGTTTCAGATCTGAGCGAGAGAGAAAGTGAATCTGGCGATGTCGAGCAGCCGAAGCGAGGTCAAGCGACCGAACGACCGAGGGAGCGTCGGAGGCGGTGGCGAGCGAGCGGTGAAGCGAGGGAGCGAGTGAAGCGCCGGAGACGGTGGCGAGCGCGGCTGTCCGGGCGGCTGTGTTCATCGAAGGTTGAAGATGGCGAGCAAGACCAGATCGGCCGGATCGAAGGTTGAAGATGTAATTTTTGATAAATTACAAAAATGACCCTATAAATATGGGAATTACAAAAAATATCTATATTTTATTATGTGATTCACATCTACTAAATTTTTATTTTTACATTTGCACAAAAGTTATATTTGCACAACAAATTGTTATATGTGCACAACGTAAAGTTATTTTCGCACAACAAAAAGTGTTGAAACAAAAAAAAAAGCGGACAAAAAAATATATTACATTTTGCACAACAAAATGTTATATTTGCACAACATACGATTATATTTGCACATCGTACTCTTATATTTGCACGGCAAAATGTAAAATAATAATAAAAATAAAAATAAAACTAGACTTGGGTCATATTTGCACAACTTATGGTTTAATTTGCACAACGTACTCTTATATTTGCACGACAAAATGTTAAAAAAAAAAACAAAAAAAGACTAGACTTGGGTCATATTTGCTCAACATACGGTTATATTTGCACATCGTACTCTTATATTTGCACAACAAAATGTAAAATAATAATAATAATAATAATAAAAATAAAATAAAATAAAAAACTAGACTTGGGTCATATTTGCACAACTTACGGTTTAATTTGCACAACGTACTCTTATATTTGCACGACAAAATGTTAAAAAAAAAAGACTAGACTTGGGTCATATAAATATTTGCTCAACATATGGTTATATTTGCACATCGTACTCTTATATTTGCACGAAAAAATGTTAAAAAAAACTTTTTGCTCTTATTTTTGCTCAACATCATCTTATTTTTACTCAACTATATGTTATTTTTGCACAACAATCGAGACTTGTGAATTTATTATCGAAAATTTTTGCCAAACAGGCACTTTTTTGCACAACGTAAAGTTATTTTTGCACAACAAAAAGTTCTGAAATGAAAAAAAAGCGGAAATAAAAAATATTTTTGCACAACAAATTGTAAGAGTTGCACGACTCTGTTTTAAGAGTTGCACGACTCTGTTTTAAGAGTTGCACGACTCTGTTTTAAGAGGTGCACGACTCTGTTGTAAGAGTTGCACGACTCTGTTGTAAGAGTTGCACGACTCTGTTCTAAGAGTTGCACGACTCTTGTTTTAAGAGTTACACGACTCTCTTGTAAGAGTTGCACGACTCTGATTTAAGAGTTGCACGACTCTGATTTAAGAGTTGCACGACTCTGTTTTAAGAGTTGCACACGACAATCGAGACTTGTGAATTTATTCTCAACATGATCTTATTTTATCTCAATATAATTTCATACTTTCTCAATAAACTGTAAGCGATCCATAATCTATATTTTTTTAATTTCTTTAACATTTTGTCGTGCAAATATAAGAGTATGTTATAACCGTATGTTGTGCTTGTGCAAATATAATCATATGTTGTGCAAGTATAACATTTTTTTAATTTTATTTTACATTTTGTCGTGCAAATATAACTGTATGTTGTGCTTGTGCAAATATAACAATATATTGTGCAAATATAACATTTTGTTGTGTAAAAATAAAAATAAAAATATGGATTATGGATCACATAATAAAATATAGATAATTTTTTTTAATTTCCCATATTTATAGAGTGATTTTTGTAATAAAATATAGATTTTTTTGTAATTCCCATATTTACGGGGTCAGTTTTGTAATTAAACAAAAACTTCATCCTCAACCTCCGTCCCCGAATGAGATCCGGCGGCCTCCGCCGCTCGCTCGCTCCCGATCTGGAATCAGATCTGGCGGCCTCCGCCGCTGGCTCGCTCCCGATCTGGAATCAAATCCGGCGGCCTCCACCTCTCGCTCGCTCCCTCTCTCGCAACCAGACAGCGACTCCGGCCTCCGCCGCTCTCTCGCTCAGCCGCTCGCTTCCTCGCTCTCGCCACCAGACAGCGGCTCCGGCGCCACGCTCCCTCGATCTCGCTCGATTTCTCCTTTATAGATTGATCGAGATCGAGATCTCGCCGCCATAGATCGAGATCGAGACCTCCAATCCGACGCCATAGATCGAGACCTTCATAGACCGAGATCTGGAATAAGCATGTAGAAGCTAAATATATTTTTTTAATTTTTTTAATCTATATCTATATAATACTTTAAAACAGAAGGCATTGCTTATGTGTCGTCCTCCCCTTAATTGTAGCATTTTTTTTTCCAATTATAATTAAGTAACTTTTAAATCAATTTTTATATTTAATATTTTTACCTATTTACTAACAATTGGGTTTAATTTAAAACATTGAATTAAATCTAATGTCTACTATTAATTTCTCTTATTATTTCTTTTTATTTTTCTTTTCATCTCTTCACACATTTATCTATATAATACTTTAAAACAGAAGACATTGCTTATGTTTTCTCCTCCCCTTAATTGTAGCATTTTTTTTTCCCAATTATAATTAAGTAACTTTTAAATCAATTTTTATATTTAAGATTTTTACCTATTTACTAACAATTGGGTTTAATTTAAAACATTGAATTAAATCTAATGTCTACTATTAATTTCTCTTATTATTTCTTTTTCTTTTTCTCTTCATCTCTTCACACATTTACATTTTCTCATTTTTATTTTTTACCCATTTACTAACCATTGGGTTTAATTCTAAATATTGAATTAAATCCAATGTCTACTATTCAAAATATATATATATATACACACACACACTTATATATAATAATAATAATAACCTAGATCAATATAATAGTTATATTTAAAAACTTTTTTGATGAAGTCTAACTTTATGGTAAATATTTTTACCATTTTCTTAAAGATTTCAAGCCTACCTTTATTATTTTATCCAAACTTTTATTAATATTTTATAATATTAATTTATTATGTTGCTAAAATTTTATTTATTAAAAATCGCGCCATGACGCGGGAATTATACTAGTATTGATTTAAAAGTGAAATATTTTTGCTCCGATTATAAACTCGTATAAATGCGCGTCGCCAGTTGGTTACTGGACCAAAGTAGATGGCGTGGGCTTTGTATTACCAAATAATCACCTTCGTGGACTGAGCTGTCAATGTCATTCATCCGCTCCAAATACCTTCAAATTATATAGAATCACAAATATCAATTTCAAATACCAAAATAAACTATAAACATATAGAATCACAGTAATCTGAGCTGTCATTCATGGACTACCATTACCCCACAATGATTGGCCATACTATTACTATCCATAATGGAAGAAAATATTTGCCTGTTTATATAACAGATCATATGGTAGGTCACAAATTGGGCGAATTTGCACCTACTCTCAATTTCCGGGGACATGCAAAAAACGTCTACGAGGTTTCTAGGAGCTTTGAAATATATAGAATCACAAATATCAATTTCAAATACCAAAATAAACTATAAACATGACAAATATATATTATACATTATGATAATGAGCTCATCAAATATAGAAACATATTCCTTTTAAAATGCATATGAAACACAATTATCTTAGCCTGCGTCCTCAATTTACTAGTTTTAGATTTATTTAGATTCGTCCTATCAGACAAACAATGCTATCAATGAATGCAAAAAATTACAATTACAATTACAATTGAAAATATAACAATGAATGCAAAAAATTACAATTACAGTTTACTTTCAAAAAATATACATATTTTTTTCAAATTTTAATTTTTTTTTAACAAAACCATAGCTTTTTTTTTTCTATTAAAGTATATCCTTAATCTTTAAACAAAATAGTTTTGAATATTTTTATGTTATGAAAATCATTTTTTAATTTGAATAATATAATAGTGGCAAATTTTATTCTAATAAATTTGTAAATTAATATCAGTTATAAATTAATTGAATCAATTAATGGGTAGATATATTTCAAAAAAAAATTAATGTATGTATAAATAATATTTTTATAAAAAATATAATCTATATATAAATAAAATAACAAATATCAAATACTTATCTATAATATATTTGATAAATGTAGCTATGAAATTGTTTTATAGCTGAAATGTAATCTCACAGATTATGGCTAATGGTGTATATCGACTTTGATATATAGATTTTACACAATCTAACTAGTTTAGTACCTGCATTGTGTGTGATTTTTTTAATTTTAATAAATTTGATATTAATACTCATTCAATCAGCTAATTAGTTTCTTCTAAGGGCTCGTTTGGTTGAATGCGGGAAGTACAATTCCCAGGAAGTTACTTCCCATGAATTGAATTCCCGTGAATGCACTTCCCATTAATTGAAAAAAAGATGTTTGGTTGAATTTTGGTTTTTAGTAATATAAATAGAAAAATAAATAAATTCACATTAAAAAATGGTGGAAGTTGAATTTACCTAGCCCCCCTAGGTAAGTGAACTTCCTACGATTTGGAGGAATTGGAATTCCTGAAATTTTTTTTCAATTTTTTCAATTGAAAAAATAGCTAAATACGGTATTCTTCCCAACTATCAATCGATAATGAGACAGTATCTGGTGAATCTCGTCTCAATTCCTTTCCGTCCCGATCTAGTAAGATAATGTAGCCAAATATGTTGAACATTATAATTAATTATACAATCATTGTATGCATTAATAATAGTATAATAATATTAATATTATTATTATTGAATAATATTATTATTATTGAATAATATAATTGAGAAGAATACCGTATTCAACATATTATACAAATTAATGAGTTATGAAAGCATTTTTTCACTTTGCAAATTTATATAATATTTTATTATTTTTATTTGCGGGACAAGGCCCGTCCCGTCCCGTCCAGACACCATCCCGTCCCGATCCCGTCCCGTAAAAATTTCACGGGACGAGTCCCGTCCCGACTCAATCCCGTCCCGTCCCGTGCCCACCCCTACAATTTACCCTTAAAAAATCACAACGGTTTACAAATTTGCTGTTTTGTGCGTTCAAACTTTACATACTTATCTTGGATCTCGAATGTGCACATTCAATCTTATACGCATGCTTTTTGGATGTGCACTGCAATGTATTGGTGCCTTGGTGTTGGTGGTATCAATGATCCTTGCTTTAGTGGCAAGGACAAAATATTCCCTTGTACCTCACTACCATGAAAGCTTGTTCTCCATCAACAGATGGGATTCACCATTAACACCAGTACAAGATTCATCCAGAACCATTATGAGCTAGGTAATCAAACACAAACCACCCATTTCTGCAACACTGAGCAGTGTATTTATCTACAACAGCTGAATCAGCAATCCGAATGTAGAAAGACAACTTGAAAAACTCGAATGATCTAAAGTTGAATTCTTTGTGAGGCGGCTTTGTCTTCTTCTTTTGTATGAACCCCGCCCAGCCCCGTACAAAAGGGGGAAATTTTAGACTACTATACGAACATAGATAGTATACTGATACTCCAAGCTGCAGATGAGAGTGCAAGTTCCTGAAAAACAGAAAGGTGTGATGATCCACGAGACTGGAAGCATGTTCAAACAACAAAGTGATGATATCAACAAAGCTCAATGGGATAATTACAGAGAGCAATGGGAAGCTTCCAGTTTATCGCGAGTTCTGAACACTGACCAGCCAATACCCACGTCAAGGTAATAGTCTAGTTTTGTGCCTTTGTTTTCAGGGATTAGACTTTCCACTATAGCAGCAGTTAACAACAGATGTTAGGCTATGCATTATGGCATTGTACAGAACCAATTTGGCTTGTGATTTAGAGGTTGCAGAAACAAGGCGAAGACATGAAAACAAGACTGTACCTTCACCTAAAGGTAATGCAGTAGAAGATCTGTTGAAGAAAATCGCAACCTACAGCTCTGTCCTAAATGAACATCCCCAAAAGCATACCTGTAGCACCATCTCAGAAAAAACATTATGACAAAGAAATCACAGATAAGATACCGAATATGAATCCATGTAATGAATATTTCATAGTTAAACTCACAGGATCGCTGCAAGAGGCAAAAAAAATATATATATTACCGATATTCACAATATTCAGGTAGAGCACATCGAGCTTTCGCATAATCCCAATAGCAGTCATCATCTCTAAGAGGTCCACGCTTTCCTGCCGTGAAAAGAACTACATTAATTCTGCCTTCTTCTTTCTTTCTTTTTTTGGAGGGGGGAGCAGGGAAAATGACTCGAATCTTAGGGAAGTGTTTCACCTTTTGTAACAAACTTCGACTTTGCCTCAGGATGACTGTCATGCCACATCTCAAGCCACAATTCCCGCATTAAGACTGGATCTCTAACAATGTTCCTATGGTTTACTGCAAATAAGCCAGGTGCATCAAATCAATACTGCAACTCTGCATATATAATTTCTTCCTAAAAGGTTTCAAAGAAACTGAAAAGTCCTTAAGCAAACCTAACCATGTTTAAGATTCTTTCATAGAGTAACAGAGTGAGTGACTGATTATATATTCGTTACCAGAAGAAATTTTAATGAGATCGAGGGAGTATGCAGATAAGCAGGTTCTTGAAAACGTCAGAAGATAATAAATAAGCACTTAATGGTTAACTTTTTCCATGTGGTTCTCTCTGCTTCCACCTGCCGATAAATAATTATATGGCTCCCTAATGTGATGACAACAGAACAAAACAAGTGATTGAAACATGACCTAGCACTACATCTACTACAGTTCTTCCAAATCACTGCCACTAGCATAAAATGATTACTTCCATGAGATACATTGTAAGTTGAAACTTGAATCCATAACCAAAAAAGACGGTGCATCAAATGCATGGACCATGGTATACCTTTATCCATCTCCCAAACAGCTGTTCTCCTACCTGGAATACTTTCAGAATCTTCATAGTATGTGATATATTTGTTTTTTGGTGACCTTGTCATATTGGGAACTATGTCAGTGTCAGGGTGATGTACGACATTATGCTCAACTTGTACATGAGATCCATCATGCTCTGACTGCCACATAAAGCCAACAGAAAGTATCATGTTTGCACTTATTCTATCTATTGCAACTAACTATTCCAAAGGCAACTGCTTTCAACTTATTTCATTGTACCTGCGGAGTCCTTGTAATGTTAACGTTTGATCCAAGCCATTCTTTGCACCAAGAGAGAGAATGGTATGGTACCTGTTCCAGTTACTCACTTGGGTAACTTAAACCAACACAAAATAAATGTTCCACACAAAATCATATGCATGGAAATTTGCAGCTTCCAACGTACCGTCTCGTCCCCACTGGCAATTCCAGAAGTCCCTTCAATTAAATTTCCTGACCTAAGAAAATAAAGATGATGATCTTAGATTGAGCATCCGACATAGCAAGTGAAGATGCAATCTTTAGACTTTAATGATAAAAACGATTCAAGTATTATAGGAAAAGACAAATTTAAACAAAAACACAGAATTTAAAACTCAATCTTAAGGAATGATATGCTGGCATTGCTTTTCTGGAGCTAAGAAGAGAATGATGCAATGACAAAGGAAAATAATTAGATATAGGAGAGAGGAAGAACTTCAACCTATGGCAAGTTTTACCACCATCCTTACATAAGCAACAAGTCATTTTTGTTTCGGAATGAGAGCCATGATACTTGAATGTAAATGGCTGCTAACCTTGAATATAATGATCCTTCAAGCTCATAAATAACATCAGTTATGATCCAGTTATCGGGGTAAGGTTTTCCACTTGGGGCGAAATAGTAGCCAACCTGTTTTGCAGTTACCAATATGTCAAAGCTATCATTCATCATAACACACTTATAAGCTCATACTAATGCAGATTACGAGGTTTACAGTTCAGAAACCTCCAACACAAATACAGAATGGATTGAAGACAAAGTAACAAAACCTATCCGGCTGGTTTCTAGATCCACCACAAGTTTCTGATACAAACAAATAGTGCACAAATCTCCAGTTGCAAAGAAGGTCATCCCAAGTAGAAGTTACCATCTAATACAGAAATGACAGGCCAATAAACTTGCAAAATGATCCACCACAAGGACTTGATGAAATCCAAGTTTGCAACAAATATGCTTTAAATCAAAAGATGATGCAATATCAAGTCCATGAAACCCAAATGGCTAGTACATACCCTAGCTTCACATCTCCCAAAATTCCCTCAAACATAAGGTTGATGGCTTCACAGGGCAATACTAGTTCAGTGACACACACACACACACAAAAAAAAAATGCAGAATACATTCCTCAGTTTTTGAATACTAGTTCAGTGACTTCACAAAAAAAAAAATTGCAGAATACTAGTTCAGTGACTTCACAATAGGATATGACACACACAAGAAAAATAGAAAGAAAAAGAGCTGCATACATACCTCTGTTTTTGAATCTATTCCATAAATGCAGAATACATTCTTTAGCGGTGGTCGATCCCAGGGTGTCAGTGGATTGAGAACTGGATCTTCGTGATATGAACTGGAACAATTTCATTTATACAACATAAGCATATTTAGTTGATTGAAACTGCATTGGGAAAAATATGCCCTATTAATTGACAGATATTGCCATATCATAAATTTTTTTTTTAAAAAAGAAAGAAAACCCAATAAAACCTAACACCTTTTTTTTTTCTTTTGACCTTGGTTATAGTGGATGGATATCCATTATTATAGTGGTTGGTTAAATTATTATAAGGTGAATAAACGGGTGTCATATTAATATTTTACATTTCCATTGCCAAAGAGAGCAACATAAGAGGTTATACATGGCAGAAAAGAAACAGGAAACCAAAATATATAAAAAGATTCTCTAAAGCGAAAGAATTGTTTATTTCTATGTGAAGCACAAAAAGAGATGACAAAATGAAGAAATTGTGATGATAGTGCTTAGTGGTTTACTTTTCTAAATGGTACAAAAGCCTTTTTCCATCTGGATCAAAGTCTTCAATTGCTTTGAAGAAAGTTCCATCTGATACCTCACGAGCAGAAAAGGATAACTGGGTTGGTATTCCACATTCTATGGAAGATGTGTTATAATCCATTAGCTCGGTAACTGATGGATAGGCACCACTAAGACCTGATTGCAAAGAAAATATTGGCATATAATTATAAGACAAATGCTTAAGAGAGAGGAAAAAAATTCACCACAGGTCCACAGTTATGCATGGAAATATAATTTCTCACCGCTTATGGAAGGAATTTCAATATTGATTACATTTGTAGGCCACCCAGAGAAGTTTGACTTAAATTCCTCCTCCTTACAGTGATGTACATAGCGAACTTCCTTGCTCTTCTCACTAAAGTGCTTCCAATATTTATCATCAGCCTTGCAATACCTTGAAAATGGCAACATCCATAACGATGATCCAAATGAACTGAACATTAATCGAGCTGTTCCCTGCTTCCCAAAGCAGATTATTAGGATGTCATTTTCTTCCCCCTTGGACTCAAGATAATAGAAATTCATGTAGAGTGCAGAACCGATGCATGGAAAAGCTGAGATGATGCAACTTTTTAAATAAGCCAAAACACATCAAATCCGACAAGTTTAGAATCATTTTCGACATCTTCTAAAAGTTAATCTCCTATTCAAGAAAGCATCAAAATCTTCCATCCAAAGTCCTTTTAATATGTCTGGGTGGTTGTGTTATGCTAGCAGTCCTAGCACTCTCAGTTTGTGATGTGGATTATGCATCTTCTCTCACTAGTGAATGTGTTCTGCTGATATAAGTAATGTAACCTTGGTAGAGGGACATTCCAAATAGAAGGGAACACTCCTTTCTTCTTCTGTATACGTTCTTCGGTTCTTGTATATATATTATTTTTGAAATACTATTAGAAATTATAGTATGCAATATGGATTTACATTATAAAAGAGAGAAATTAAATATGTGTATAGTATACATATTAATAGGTGTATAGTATACATATTAAGTGATAAGCAACCCTTCGCTTTTTAGCACTTCACGCCTTTTTTCACTAATAAAGAGAATTAATATTAAAAGAAGCACAAATTTTCTCTACACAAATGATAAGAGAAGAACCTCAGAAATAGGAAGACCAAAGGTAGAACCAGAAAGTGCTCCCCGGATCGTCTCAGTTGAGCCCAGCAAAGGGGCACCTGAAATAAACAGAAATTAAATAGGTGTATAGTATACATATTACATGAATAATCAATAACTCAAAATAGAGATGTTTCCCTCTTAATCATACCAACTGCAAAATAGGCGTGAATGTGTTTATCGAGCCACTGAATATAATGTTTTGGAGCAATCTCAAGCTTCAACCATTCCAAAAAGTAACGGAAAACATTATTGCCCAGTGAATGAGCAAACACAATGGAGGGGCCACCACGGAGTTTATGAGCAGTTTCAAGAGTCAGCCTAACACAATGAAATAAGAGAGCATAAAAATAAGTACTTGAATACTTGTAATCTGCAGGGAGAATAATGAATACAACAGGCATAAAAGAAAGTTCACTCTCCAATGTAACAATTCCAGACCAAGAAAAGCATGTTAACCGGTTTTAAGATTTAATACTCCATAACAGAATCTGTTGCAATTGCAGAAATCAAAGATATCTCCAAAAAGGTAATACTCACAGTGTGCAAGTCTTGACTATTACTACTAAATTCATAAATAAATAAAACCCATATTTCTCCTCAATTCAATCTTGCTAAAGCAAATAATAAAGAATGTTGCATACACTCAACATGAAGACAAATAACACCATAACAGATGAAAAGCGTAAGGCAAGAGGCTAATACAAAGACCAGAAGGATTATTAATTTTGCAGTATACAAACTTTAGTTTGTGAAAATAAAGGTCACGCTCCTCCAGCTTTGACGGAGACAGTCTCCAATCATAAGGAACAGCAATGATTGCATTGGCCTCTATACCAAATTGAACGCACCATTTGACCCACTCTTTCCACACAGAAGATAGAGGACCTAAAATTCACACAAACTGTTTGTCAGAATCCTAGGCAAACAAGAACAAATTTAGAATATAATCTATAAGGAAGAAATTCAATTCAAACGTTCATCCTATCAACAAATAAGGTCAACTTTGCAGATATTAATTTCTAGGGAAATTTCCCTTAAACATAAAAGAGGATGAAGACCAATCATATCATACTCAAGTCAAGAACCCTTTTCCCATAGGTTTGAAAAATGAAACTAATTGACAAATTGCTTACATGCAAATAGACTTATGATTATAATTAATCAAGCCCAGCTTGTTGAGGTAATTAGAAAGGTTGGAATTTAAGTGGTGATTGTATCACATATTGAAACAGAGAGAAGATGACAAATTTGGGGTTTTAATTAAGATTTAATTTATCTTTTATATTCGACTATATTAAATAACCTAGTTAGATTTATTTAATTGAAGTTTCAAATTTTGAATCATTAACTAAAATCAGTATCTAAATCCAATTCAAAACCTCTGCAACAATTTCAATAAGAAGCAACATTACATAATTCCCCCCTCATTTTGGTTCATAAATTACTTGGAATGCTTGAAATTGATGGTCAATGGTCTCCCAACATCTTTGAACCTAGGGTGGAATATATTATATGTGGATAGATATGATGAACAACAATGGAAGAAGGGATCAGCACAAGCTTAACAAGGGCATTTACGTCTTTTTCATACATTTTAATGTGCTCTTAATAGGGCAAGAGGACACGGGTGATCTTTTGTAAACAAAACCCTTTTAACGGGTGATCTTTTGTAAACAAAACCCTTTTAACGGGTGGTTTTCTGTAATTTCATATTTAATGGGTGGTTAAATGAAAACCCTCATAATATAACGGGTCAGTTTCTATATTCCCTAATCTCTACACATGGGCACCAGCGTATTGCTGCCTTGCTGGTAGCTGTGTGGCATTGATCCATCCCCTATATCATTCATAGTTTACCGAATGCCAATATTAGACTCATTTTCGTTTTAATAATATATATGAATATGAATGAATTTCCAAACTAGACCATCAACTACATTGTATAGCTGACAAATACAACAGCAACAATCCCATTAACATTGTAAACTGACAAATGAATAACTTCATGTATCTCTGCATCTAGTATCCAGTTTTAAATCAGAATAAATCACTTGGGACACATCACATACCTGTTATATAACCAGGATCAAGCTCTGTTATTGCTGAAAGACCGCTATCAGGCCTTGATTTGCATTCAGGGTGATCTGTTTGGTTATATGGGTCTAGGAGAATGCACTTAAGCCAGCAATTTACAGCAGAGAGAAGCTGCATAAGAGTCAAGTCCGCCATAGCTCAGATAAGATGTGGAAATATTGATGAAACTAGAAAGCCAAGCATTGTCATAAACATAATTAGTGAGCAGGATCATTCACCTTGCTACCACAAAGTACAGGATGCAAACTGAAACCATGTTTAGAGATAAAGACCAGCAAAGATTCGTACGTAGAACAAATAATTTCCCTTTTTTGCCTCTCACAAAGCAAAGAAAAGGAATTTTGTTGAAAAAGTAAAAAAAAAAAAAATAGAAATTTAACAGATTAGGAATTCTTTCCCCACTAGAAACCATTTCAGCAACGAAAGCAGCAAGTATTAATAGATAACCATAAAATCCATCAAAATCCAAACTGCATTTAATCAATCACATTAATCAAGGAACCAAACCCATAAAAGGAAGTGACAGAAAAGGAAATATGCAACACTATAATGACATAAAGGAAGACAACCCACATCATCAAACCCAGTGAACAAAAGCAAAAATCCCAATATAAGTGCCTGTAAGGGATTGTGTTTCAGTAGTGTTTTTACAAAACTCTAGTGTAATTAGAAAACAAACAATGGGAAAATTGGGAAGATTACCTTGGTGGTGTCAAGCCAGACCAAATCAAGTGGGTTGAAATCAAGAGGGGAATAAGGGCAATCAAGAATCGACCAGGCCCTCAACTGGGTAGAAGCAAAACCGGGAATTATAATCCCCGACAGGTTCGAGTAGTTCACGGTGAATCCCTCATCTCCACCTCCATTTGCAAACCCAGTTTGCAAAACTCCGATGAATAGCATCAATCTGACGAACAGGTTTCGAGCGCCAACCCGTCTCATTCAGAAGACGAGGGAGGGAGGGAGAGAAGTACGGAGAACAAAGGTCGCACCTTTTTGCGTTTGAACAACTGGGTTGGATAAAAAACAAAAAGGGGATTCGGAGATGGAGAAAGACCTTTTCCGTTTGTTCATGTGCCGTCGCAGGTTGGATTAAATGAGGTGGTGGACTGTTAGTCGTGGAGGGTCGCCGTCCAACAGTCAGATTTGTATCGGTCCAATTGCCTGGTTTTATGCAGACGCCGTTCGCCTTTGCGAAGCCCGGTGAACTTTTATTCTACTATACGGAGTATAATCAGTTAAGAACATCATCATGAATGTTGCATTATTGAGGTAGTCTTGTAGAGAAGTCGTGCGTAGCAGTGTAAGCATGATTTTCCGAAATGTGTATCTAAACTGGACACAAAGTTGAATCATTGAGGAGTTCTTGAGGACGAGGAATTAGGGTTGCTATTAAAGTTGAACGGGGGAGATGAGTATTATGGAGTGGTTTGATTTTCGGCACGTTTTTTAGAAATTTAAAAACTCTATAAAATATATTTTTTAATTAAATTTTTTTCATAATTTTAGTACTTACTACTTGTATAGTTATATGTATGAAATCATATAAAAAATTTAATTAAAAATATAATTTTTATCTTTTTAAAAAACGTGCATTACAAGACAAATGACAAATAATTTCAAACGAAGGGAGTATTTATTTGTACTACCTCCGTTGCAAAATATAAGGGCTTTTGCTTTTTGGCACGTTTTTTAATTATTGTGTATAATACTATGTAAAAAAATTTAATAAAAATTTAATATTTCATAGAGTTTTTACCTCATTAAAAAACGTGCCAAAAAGCAAAAGCTCTTATGTTTTACAACGGAGGTAGTATTTGTTAGTACAAAGAGAATGTAGGGCCTATGAAAACTCGTTGAAAAACCTCCGTCGAAAAACAGCGACAATGAAAACAGAAAGATTGTGACGTGGTATATGCTGAACCCACTGCCTAAGAAGCGAATTTAGCCCCGACCGCAAGCGCAAGTCGGCAACAAGCTTCGCCCCCCAAGGTTATACAACACACCCTCATAATCGTCCACTCGAAAACAAAGGTTTGGAATCACTCAGGATGCTTTCGGAGTTTCGCCCCCCAAGGTTACACAACACACCCTCGTAATCGTACACTAAAGGTTTGGAATCACTCAGGATGCTCAGGACAGATGTAGAAGAAGAGGGAAAGGTTTTTCTGTGTGTTTTGTGAAGGAGACGTCTGGTTTTAAAGCAAAAAACAGACCCTAACTCAATCAAACATCATGTGTGACGAACACAGACCGCCGACGGTGGTGGTGGTGCGCGCGTGTGAGTCCTCTATTCCATCTCTCAAACCATGGATGGAAAAAGAGCCTTTATAAACCATCTCTTCATGTCCCAAGAAATCAATGTGGGACTCTTAAAAACCCTTCAACTTCCACAAACCTCTTTCAAACATTTAGGGCGAGTTTGGCAAAGGGTTATTTTTTAAGGGATGGATATTATTTTTAAGGGATTATATGGGGTGGAGATTAGTATGTGGGTTATGGGGATGGAAGAGATGGAGATTTTTTTAAATAAATAATCCCGGTAGTGTGTTTGGTGGATATAAGATTATTTTAGGGTTATTTGTTATAAAATGACAAAAACGCCCCCACCTCCTACCTTCATCCCCAATTCCAAATTCCAATTTCATTGCCCTGCCTCCTTGCCTTATCCTACCTCCGCCAGTCCGCCTCCTCCCCGCCGCCTCCTCCCCAAGGCCTCTCTTCACCTCCGTCCACCCTCTTTCTCCCTTCTTCCCTCCCTGTTGTCCGCCACCAGCCTCCGCCTCTCCTCTTTCTCCCGACCCGCTCATCCGTCGTCCTCAATCGCCGGCGTTCATCAGCCATCCCCGCTTCTCCTTTCACCTCCCACTGGTCGCACCCAACCTACACCAGATCTCCGCTCTCTCCCCCTTCCGTCTCCAGCGCCACCATAGCACCACCTCTTCCATCCCAAATCCATGGCTCCCGTCAACAAGGGCAGGAAAGTCACAGGGAGGTTGTTGGAGTGGACAACCTCAACAATCTTGGTTGAGGAGGGTAGGATTATGGGGCGGAAATAACCCTGAATAATCTCAACCTCATAAGTATCCAACCCCCCTTAACCTCCAACCAAACACCAGCCTGAGATTGTTGTTTTTTTAAAAAATCCCCAACAATCCCAATCAACCCAGCGCCGAGCACGCCCTTACTCCAACAATATTCAGCTCGTTTTGAAGCGTGTTGAGCTCGAGCCGAGCCTAAATATGGGCTCTAACTTTAAAATGTACTCATGTTCAGCTCGTTTAGGAAATAAACAAGTTCGAGCCGAATTTTTTTCGAGTATTTTTGCTTAAAGTAGTAAATTAAAAGAAATTTTACAAAATTCGAGCTATTATAGCTTGAATCAAGCGAGCCGATCTTTGAACCAAGCTTAAAAATGTGCTCATACTCGGCTTGTTTAGAAAATGAACGAGCTCGACCCAAGCTTTTATCAAGTCGAGTCTGAGCAAGCTCGAGCAGCTCGGCTCACATAACAGCCCCACGAGGAATTAGTGTTATCGACTCACTTTCATCTTTCCCATTCTTAGTCTAATGAAAGTTCTTTAGAAAAAAAAAGTACATTTATTTTCAATCTATTTTTGATTTATAAATAAGAAACATGTCAAATAATATAGGGCAAATTGCATAAAATAGCACGAACTTTATGGGTGGTTGCATTCAGTGACACAAACTTAAAAAAATACAAAAATAATCACCAACTTTGGGGTTTAGTTGCGATTAGTGGCACATACCCCATATCACGCTAATGTGGACTAGTGGGGGTGCTTACATGGATTTTTTTAATTAAAAAGACATATAGTGAGATATGAATTAGTGGGAATGCTTACATGGATTTTTTTTAAAAATTATAAGACATGAAATATGTGCCCAAATTTTGAAACTAGCTAGGTTCCATTTTTTTTATTTCATGTAATTTCAAATCAAAGATAATTGTGACAAATATAACATTTGCAAATTAAAATAACTAGTACCAAATTTTAATTTTCAAATGTTATATTTGTCACAATTATCTTTGATTTGGAATTACATGAAATAAAAAATAAAATTGGAACCTAACTAGTTTCATAATTTGGACACATCTTTTATGTCATATTTTTTTTATAAAAATCATGTAAGCATTCTCACTAATCCATATCTCGCTCTATATGCCTTTTTAATTAAAAAAAAATCATGTAAGCACCCCCACTAGTCCAAATTAGCGAGATAGGGGGTACGTGCCACCGACCGCAACTAAACTCCAAAGTTGGTGATTATTTTTGTATTTTTTTAAGTTCGTGCCACTAAGTGCAACTATGTCTAAAGTTCGTGCTATTTTATGCAATTTGCCCAATAATATAACAAAACTTGTGTTCTTTTAGTCTATCTATAAGAAGAGGTCCTATGAAAAATCTAACCAATTTTGTTGAAGTTGTTCTAATGTTTAAGAGGAGCTCTGATAGCTAGACTCTATTTTAATCATAGATTTGCATATTAAATAAGGTCATTTTCATGTTTGTTTTACATATTTTTATAGCTTATTTTGTATCATTTGCTTTTCAGAGTCTACCCTCATATTTTATTTATTTCAGGCATTTTGGAGCTAATTCGAAATAATTTTCGTTAGACAAATTATACGAGGTCGGGTGCGTTGAAGACTGCTCAAATTAGGGATCAATTAATTGGCATAGGCTGATGAATTTCATATGAAGAAGGCACAATGCGGCAACGACTTTTTTTATATAAAGTAAGAATTCGAGATCAAACAGGGTTGATTCTCAATAGGCAGACAAGTTGACATACAAAAAACTGTCAAACATACAATCAGAAAATCATAAAAGGTAAAAAGGGTGCAATACGGCAACGACGTTCATCTCACCGACATGCAATAAAAGCTTACACATAGGCTCTGACGAAACCAGATTAGAAAAAGACTGACGTGTCCCTCCACGTGGCCGTGGAGGGGCATGCATGTAAATTCCTCCCCATGAAGGATAGGTGTTACGGGCTTACCTGAAGCCCTCGCGGCCCCAGCCGGACACCCAGTGAGGGTGACAGAGCCGGGGTAGTGAGGACCCTTACCTGAGCCGCACACCCCAGAGGAACATGCAGACGGTCTTACCCTTCCACGGGATCCTCGCCAGGTGTGAGGATCCCAGGGTCGGTGCCGCGGAGCCTTTCGAGAAGGCTCGCATCATTATCTGAATGGGTTCATCAAGTGACCCAATGGCGAGGAGGACACGCCTGCTGACTCAGTGAGAGTAGAAGAAGGGATAAGTATACTCGTTCCCCCGCCTCCCCTATCGCACGCCTTACTACCTGTACAGCTTCGACTGCTTTTACTTGGGAGCTATAGGCGTCCGCGGATGCGGGGGTTTTGATGTAGATCGGGATGACCTTGGTGTAGTGATTCTCCTGCGTAATTGTTTCCTTCTCTCTCTTCACCTAGAACATGAGTACTCTCCCCTTTCGTTTTCCAAAAAGTCCCTTTCTCTCTCCTTTTCTTCCTCCTTTTATACTGTGCTCCTTCGTCTGTTAAACAGGGGGGATGTTCCCCTCTTTAGGCCATCTGTCGATGTTGTGAGGCCAGGTGTTAAGGGGCGCGAGAACACTTGGAGGGGCGGCATGGCCGACACCTGTCTCCTTTCCTGCCATTTGTCCTTCTGGAGTGGACGTTCTTCGTCCGCGGACCGTAGTCCTTTATCGGCTCGAATCTTGGGGTTTATTACCCTTTTGCCCCTCGAAGACCTTTGATGGCTTTTTTGACCCCTTTATCTCTTGGGCGTCATCACAGCTCCTCGGGCCGCGGGGGGTCCGGTTAGGATCCTCCGTGGTTCGAAGAACATCTACCGCGGGGGGTAGTTTTTCCTAAGGCGACGAGATAAAGTGAATAAAGCACTTGGGCTTTCGGGGGGCCCATTATGGGTTCTACTGGGCCGATGAGGGTTGCGGCCCATTAGTCCTGATTGATGGGGGCCCATATTTCCGACACGTGTCTTGAGTAAGGAGGCGAAACGTCGTGGATTGTAGCGCCTATAAATAGGAGCTCTGACCCCCCCCCCCCTTACTTTTACCGTTCCCGTTTTTTACCGCTCTCTCAACCAAGACGTCTCCGAGGTAAACCTTGACCCTTCTCTTCTTTCTTTCCGCGACTTTAGCTTTTGTTTCCTTGATCCTAGTTCCCTTTTCTCTTCTTGGGCCTTGGTCGTTGTGCGGGTTCTCCCTTACGTTGACGTTGGCCGCGGTTGATCCTTAGGCATCTTTCTGGACCTTCCTCTCCATCGTTTCTTTCTTTATTGGCCCTGCCGCCTCCATCATGTCGACCCCTTCGAGTAGTTCGGGGAGTGTGCAAGCTCTGACCAGGCCTCCATCCTCTCGTCGCCCCGGAGGGAAGCTTCGGATGGGTGATATTGAGGTCCCTGAGGATGTCACTTTCAGGCAGCCCAAGGGTCTTAAGGACCCCTCTTTCTATGCTTCCCCGAGCCGTGAAGTGGGAGAGGATTCTTCCCCAATCAACTCATCTTCTTCGCGGTCAACCAGTGGGGCTTCATCGTCAGACTCAGACTCGATATTGGAATCGCCGGAATCTCAACATTCCTACAAAGAGTGGGACTCTCACACCGGTTTACCTTCTGGCCCCGTCTTTATGCCAAAAGAGCGGCGCTCGTCATCTGTGTTGGGGGATTTCCGGCCAGTTTTGTATAACGAAAACGTGTTGGCGACCTGTCCTTTTAGAGGAGATTTTCAACCCTCGGTCGCGGGCCCAATACCAGTAGTCTCCCCTCAGCGTGTGATCCCTGTAGCTCCTCCCAATGCTCAAAGCCGCGGAGGGGGAACCTTCACCACGGTGGAAGACCTGAACGTAATTGCCCGCGTCTTTCCTTGGCCTGAAGGGGTCGTGCTGTGTTTGCCGGCCGAGGGGGGAGGAAGTTTGGACGCTTATCCGGGTTGCTTAGTGGTATACATCGAGAGTCTGGTGCAAGGATTCCGTCTTCCTTTGCCTAGCCTGTTTAAACGTTATCTAAAAGCCTGTGGTTTGAGCCCTGCTCAGCTGGTGCCGAACAGTTGGCTTTTTATGACTTCGTTTGTGATGCGTTGTCTGGAAATCGGGGTTCAACCCTCTTTTGGGCCGTTGAACCATATGCTCACCTTGGGTCACGGGGTAATTCACAAAAGCCTTTACCAAGCCAAGCTCAGTGTCCCCATTGTGGACCGGAACACTAGCAAGCCGGAATGGCGACATAAGTGGTTCCTGGTTAGGTCAGAGAGGAAAGCGTTTCCGGACCTCAAGGAGATAGAGCAGAAATTCGCCGTGGAGACGAAACCGTCATGAAAAGATATGGTTTCTCCCCTTCGATTAGAAATGGCTGGATTAAGCCTTCCTCACCCTCGTATAGGTTGTAGCTAAATTCAGAGACTGCCCTGGCTTCTTGTTTGCGCGGCGATAGTTTGGTATTTTGTTTTTCCGATCCTTTTTTCGATTTCGCGTGTTTTTGTGTAGGTGCTGCTAAGTTGAAAGCCATGGTGGACGCAGCTAAGGTGTCCTCTGCCCCTCCATCAAAAAGGAAAGTCCCGTCTGACGTTTTGAGTGCCTTGAAACGCCCCAAGACCTCTGCCTCCAAGGCCAAGGGGAAAGCGGCTGTGAAGGAGACAACTACTGTCGCGGCTTCCCCTCCTCGGGCTGCCCCTGCGGAACCCGATCCTCCCGTCATACTGATTGATTCCCCTCCCGTCGTCGATGTCCAGCCTCTACCTTTGGCCCTTCCCGCGGAGCGTCGGGTTACATCTCCTGGTGATGCGGGTCCTTCAAAGTCTAGGCCGAAGAAAAGGAAGACGCGGTCGTATTCGCCGTGGGAGGGCGTGAACTGGGATGTGCCGGTTTTCCACGTAGACGCCAACGGCCGGCCTGCGTATCGGATGCCCGGCTTCCACTCTGACACTCTTGAGCGATTGGCCTTCCCTCCAGAGCTCGGGAAAGCGGAGCTACGGTATTTGGACCATTTGACTGACGAACAATTTACGCTAGAGCAAGAACGATGGTGCAACTGGGTAAGTGAGTTATGTGTTATTTCGTTTGTTTTATTTTCACATGTACCCCGTATTCTCAGCGTCTTTTTCGCGGCTAGGGTCACGTCTTCACTCACAGCGACTGGGGCAGATATCTTCGCTTGGGTCAGCATGCCGAGGAACTGGAAAAGAAGTTGGAGCAGGTGGAGGAGAAACTCTCAGAGGCCGAGACGCCAAAGAAGGTGGTTGAATCTCTTCGGTCGCGGGTGAAGGAATCAGATGATATCATAGCTGCTGAGAGAGCCAAGAACAGCAAGTTGTCTGAGGACGTAGAGACGTTGCAAGCTCAACTCGAATCTTCTCAACAGGCGATGGACACGCTGCGAGCTGATTTTGAGAACCAAAAGCAAGTTTTTGAGAGTCGGCGGCAGGGATTTGAAGTCCAGAAGAAGGAATTTGAGGACCAACTACTTGCGGCTAATGAGGCGAAGAGTAAGGTCGTCGTGGAAGCCAATCGTCGCGCAATTGAGCTAGAGCGATATCAAGCCCGCACGGATGGTGACATAGTCCTGTCTTGGTTGGAAGTTCCACACAACCGCACCAAGTTGGTAGACGACTGGCTGAAATCTCCGTCCGGTTTGGACTTCATGAAGTGCGCGGTCCCTAGTTGGTTAAACGAAGAAGCTGGGTAGGATTTTATCCAAGATCGGTATAGAGACTGCTTTTTCCTCGGGATGAAAGCCGGGATTCACCAAAGTGTGAGGAAATCCGCGAAGAACCCGGGAGTTCCTCTTCAACCGTTCTCTCCTAGTGAGGATCGGGAAGATTGGGGTTTGGTGGACGACGACAAAGTGGATTTCTCCGGCGATGGGTTGTAGATGCTCGTTCTTATGGGCCCAAACGGTTTTATGTTTTTAAGCAAACTTTGGTACTTTATATCTCTTTTTGGATGATGGGGGTTTGAACCTCGTGATGGGAAGCTATGGATGACAAAAAAAACTTGTTCCGCGGTTATTTTTGGGAATGGATTTCACCCCTGGTTCTGCGGACGGACCGTGTGAGGGGAAACCAGTTTGCAGTTCTTTATTAATAGTGATTTTCTCTGTCCTTTTTGAAAGAGATGTCGTAAAAGACCTCCGACGCTCAGTCGTCTGAATACTTAATTAAACAATCTTATTCATTACAGGTTTTCTTCTTGCTTGATTACCTCAAAGCCTAGCACGGAACACTCTTCTTTCAAGAGGAGTCGTCGCTATTTCCGCCCTTCGGGGTGCTTTCACCTGAGGGTATGTAAGTTGCTTTGAAGCGTGAGTCGCCCAGATATTTGAACACTACGGCCCCTCCCACATGCACGTTCCGAGATCTGGTGAATGCCCTCCATCCTTGGGTGAGCCAGAGCACTCCGGCTTCGTCCCGTTCCACCCAGGCGCGTGTGCCCCTCCTTCCTGGTCCGTTAGTTAAAACGATCCTTTCAACGCCGAAAAGCCCGTATTCCTCCTCGAAAAACTCTGGCAAAGGCTGGGGTGGTCCGGGGGAAATGATTAATTCGCAAGTAAGAAAACAAAGGAAATGTATAATGGGGGAATTCCTTGGGGCGTTACCATTCTTTGCAAAAAGGAGGCGTTCTGGACCAAACGGATGAAATCTCTCCGGCGGCCTCCACCTGATGCCATGTTTTCTCCGGGGCTGCTTTAAGTGATATTTCTACTCGATGGGGGATGTTTCTTTGCGGGGCTATTGGATCCCCTGCTTTTATAGAGGGGTGGTGAGCCTCGATCCCCTCTGTATGCGATCTTTAATTTAATGCTCGCAATATTCGAGTATCTTTCCTGAACCGCCTCTTCCCCAAGCTTCTCGGGAAGAAAACTTGGTCAGTAAAGGTAAAAACAGCTTTATCGGTTTTCAAACCGGAAAAAATAGGAAAAAAGAAAAACTTTCGTTTGTTTTCATGTACATGGGTACTCGTGGATTCACCTCTTCGAATCTTGGTACCTTAGCACTCTCGGGGGCTCCTGAGGGTTTCTGATGAGCTTTGAGCCCGAGCGGCCCTATGCGCGCCGGGCTCATTCTCTTTTGGTAGCCGCGAGCTGGCTCCGGGTAGGACATGTATACCTTGAAGGGGGACCCTCCCTCGTAGACGAAGAGGGGCGAACTACCCAGATCCATTCTATTAGAGAGAACAAAGTCCATCCACCCCTTGGTGAGCCTGTGGGTTCCATCCGCGTCTCATTTCCTATCGTCTTCAAAGTCTTAACAAGTGGTTAACCGTAAGTAGACAAGCTGATGTGCGGCTTCCCCGCACTGCTCATAGATTCGGGGTAGCCGTGATGCAAACGAGTATTCTCCCCGGGTGAGGGAGCAACGGTGTGCTGGGGAGTTTCCGGAGCCTTTGCCCGACTTACCTCGGATGGGGGAGGGTGCTCCGTTTGGTGGAGCCGTTTAGGACCAGGCGGTGGATCTACGGGTGGTAACCTTTTCTACCCGTGGGAGCCTATATCTGAATGTCTGAGCTTTGTCCCCGGGCTTCGACCATCGCGTACAGGGCACCGAAGCGGTGTTGTACCTGTTCGTACTTTGAGAATGACTGTCGACGAAACTTAGTGGGGTCTTTGGAGGGAATGCGAAGAGGGATCCTCATGGTCCGGGTTTTTCGATCGACCACGGAAACCTCGTATAGAAATGTTTATCTGTCGTTGGTGATTCAAGGGGCAGCGCCAGGCCGTCCGCGGATATGTTTGATACTTTGTGAGCCGTGAGGGCTCTCGACCGCTTCTATGCGTGTGATTGTGTTTTTATGAGATTCTGAGACGCTCGAATCTTTTATTATTCATCGAAAAGTAATCGGGAACCGATTTCTCTCATAGCCAGTCTCCCTAGGTCTGGAGCATTAAAAACTATGAAAAGTACAGATTACAGAAAGGAGGACCCTAGAAATCTCTCACCCTTATACTTCTTCACTGTCGGGATTGATTATATTAACTTCAAAGATGGAGTCCCCCATGTATGTGAAGATCAAAGCGGACCCTACCGTAACTCGATTTGCCTGAACAAAGTGGTGCCATCCCTGGGTCAGCCAGAAAAGGCCGTCGCTATCCTTTTCCACCTTCACCTCATGTTCTCGATTGGAGCGAGACCAAAGACGGGCTTGTGATTGTGTGTCCTCGTCTATCAAGACATACACGAGTGGGAGGCGGAGTGTTTGGAGCTGTTCCTCCCTCATGATGACGCGACAAAACGTCCTAGGCGGTGTCCCTGGATTCATCATCGTTGTTGAGGAGCGTCGGACTTCTTGAGTCGTCGGGGCCTAATCTTATACCCAAAGAGTTAAGCCCTAGCCTTGACTTGGTCGCCCCTGGAGAGGAGAACTATGTTCACGGGTCTCCTTCTCTTCTCCCCTTTGTCATTTCTTTTCGGGGTTGCAGGCTGTGATCTGCACGTAGTGTCCTATTTGACGTACATCTGTCCACCATGCGTGGCCCGGGGCAGTGATGTCCTGACTGTCCTCGGGTTTCGTCCTGGTTTCTTTTTCAGTATTTTGATTTACCGAGAGGGCGCCTGTGATGCCCGTGACCCTTGAGGATCTTCTTTAAAAATCGGGGTCTACTCAATCTCTTAATTCTGCGAAGAGGTTCGACCATAAGATGTCATCTTCAACCCCCACGACCTGGGCCTTTTTCCGTTCTCTGGATTTCCCGGAGCAGATGTATCACTTGGTATGTCGTAATCATGGTTTAAATATTTTTGTTTACTTTCTTTGCTAATTAATCTTTCCTTGTTTATCTGGTGTGTTTGAGCAGCGGCTGCCGGCCCGTTTTGAGATCGAATATGGCCCGGATCTCCCTGAGCGCGTCCTGCTATCGTCAAGGATTCTACGGGATTTTCCTGTGACGGTGTACCGGGGTGATTACCGGGTGCCCTTCTTGGGGCAGGGTTGGAATCATTTCGCCAGCACACATAGTGTCGACATAGGGTCTGCCATCACCTTTCTGCACAAAGGGAACGCTCGGTTCGAGGTTCATATCTTGTCCGCGGATGGCAACGAGGTCGATGCTGAGTGGCGAGAGCCTCATCCTGAGGGTCCTCCGCCCAACGGAACTCGTCTGTGTGCTGACCGAACTCGTCTGGTTTCAGATCGTCCTCGGGACACTCCTTGAGTTGACCTCGCGTTCCTTTGAACTACCGCGTCTATTTTGCCTGCTTTAGCCTTTCTGGACCTTCTTCATGTTTCTTGTTTTCTTGGGGAGTTCCCCTCTTTGAATGTTAACAGCCCAGTTTCTTGGGAGGGGTTCGTGGTTTGATTGGGTCCCAGGTTTGAGTCCCTAACTCCGGGGTACTGATCATTTTACTGGCATGCCTTAAGCTGAAATATTACTAGATTAATGATAATCCTGGGTGCCTTATGCATATTCCGGAGTCCGTCGCGGTATCGAGTTCCGTCGTTATAGGACTTGGGTCCACCTGGGAACCTAACGCGTTCCCCTGATTTCCGACGGGGATCAAGCTTCATCGTTATAGGGCCAGAGGTTAATCTGGGAGCCCAATGCGTCCTCCAGATGTCCGACGCGGAGCAAGCTCCAGCGTCCTGGGACGAAGTATCGATCTGGGAGCTCAATGCGTCCACCAGATGTCCGACGCGGAGCAAGCTCCAGCGTCCTGGGACGAAGTATCGATCTGGGAGCTCAATGCGTCCACCAGATGTCCGACGCGGAGCAAGCTCCAGCGTCTCGGGACGAAGTATTGATCTGGGAGCTCAATGCGTCCACCAGATGTCCGACGCGGAGCAAGCTCCAGCGTCTCGGGACGACGTATCGATCTGGGAGCTCAATGCGTCCACCAGATGTCCGACGCGGAGCAGGCTCCAGCGTCCTGGGATGACGTATCGATCTGGGAGCTCAATGCGTCCACCAGATGTCCGACGCGGAGCAGGCTCCAGCGTCCTGGGACGAAGTATCGATCTAAGAGCTCAATGCGTCCACCAGATATCCGACGCGGAGCAAGCTCCAGCGTCTCGGGACGAAGTATCGATCTGGGAGCTCAATGCGTCCACCAGATGTCCGACGCGGAGCAAGCTCCAGCGTCTCAGGACGAAGTATCGATCTGGGAGCTCAATGCGTCCACCAGATGTCCGACGCGGAGCAAGCTCCAGCGTCTCGGGACGAAGTATCGATCTGGGAGCTCAATGCGTCCACCAGATGTCCGACGCGGAGCAAGCTCCAGCGTCCTGGGACGAAGTATCGATCTGGGAGCTCAATGCGTCCACCAGATGTCCGACGCAGAGCAAGCTCCAGCGTCTCGGGACGAAGTATCGATCTGGGAGCTCCATGCGTCCACCAGATGTCCGACACGGAGCAAGCTCCAGCGTCTCGGGACGAAGTATCGACCTGGGAGCTCAATGCGTCCACCAGATGTCCGACGCGGAGCAAGCTCCAGCGTCTCGGGACGACGTATCGATCTGGGAGCTCAATGCGTCCACCAGATGTCCGACGCGAAGCAGGCTCCAGCCTCCTGGGACGACGTATCGATCTGGGAGCTCAATGCGTCCACCAGATGTCCGACGCGGAGCAGGCTCCAGCGTCCTGGGACGAAGTATCGATCTGGGAGCTCAATGCGTCCACCAGATATCCGACGCGGAGCAAGCTCCAGCGTCTCGGGACGAAGTATCGATCTGAGAGCTCAATGCGTCCACCAGATGTCCGACGCGGAGCAAGCTCCAGCGTCTCGGGACGAAGTATCGATCTAGGAGCTCAATGCGTCCACCAGATATCCGACGCGGAGCAAGCTCCAGCGTCTCGGGACGAGGTATTGACTGGGAGCTCAATGCGTCCACCAGATGTCCGACGCGGAGCAGGCTCCCGCGTCTCGGGACGACGTATCGATCTGAGAGCTCAATGCATCCACCAGATATCCGACGCGGAGCAAGCTCCAGCGTCTCGGGACGAAGTATCGATCTGGGAGCTCAATGCGTCCACCAGATGTCCGACGCGGAGCAAGCTCCAGCGTCTCGGGACGAAGTATCGATCTGGGAGCTCAATGCGTCCACCAGATATCCGACGCGGAGCAAGCTCCAGCGTCCTGGGACGAAGTATCGATCTGGGAGCTCAATGCGTCCACCAGATGTCCGACGCAGAGCAAGTTCCAGCGTCTCGGGACGAAGTATCGATCTGGGAGCTCAATGCGTCCACCAGATGTCCGACGCGGAGCAAGCTCCAGCGTCTCGGGACGAAGTATCGATCTGGGAGCTCAATGCGTCCACCAGATATCCGACGCGGAGCAAGCTCCAGCGTCCTGGGACGAATTATCGATCTAGGAGCTCAATGCGTCCACCAGATGTCCGACGCGGAGCAAGCTCCAGCGTCTCGGGACGACGTATCGATCTGGGAGCTCAATGCGTCCACCAGATGTCCGACGCGGAGCAGGCTCCAGCGTCTCGGGACGAAGTATCGATTTGGGAGCTCCATGCGTCCACCAGATGTCCGACGCGGAGCAGGCTCCAGCGTTATACGAATCGTCACAAAATGTTATAAAGCACCCACTAACCGCTTTGATTTATTTACTAGTAGCGCGGGTGACTTAGATAAACGGTGCAACAAACCCAGGAATTACACGTAGTACTTCTTTAAGTGTTCGGCATTCCATGTCTTCCGAAGGACAACACCTTCAGGGGTTTGTAACTTTTAGGCTCCGACATGAACACGCTCGATGACCACATAGGGTCCTTCCCATTTGGCGTCTAGCTTCCCTCCTGCTAGGGCCAGACGTACGACTAGGTCTCCTCTCTCGAACCGTCGCTCTTGCAAGTGCTGGTCCCTGTGCTTCTGGGTCTTCCTTTTGTATTCTCGGGCATGGATTTCTGCGATCATGCGTTTTTCCTCCCGAAGGTGCATCTCGACCTCCAGAGCTTCATCATTAGCCTTGGACTCGTAAGCTAGGACCCGGGCAGAGGGAATCAGGCGCTCCACTGGGATAACCGCGTCTGACCCAAATACCAGGGAAAAAGGTGATTCCTTGGTGGGGGTTTTTGGCGAAGTACGGTACGACCAAAGTACCAAGGGGAGAAGTTCTGCCCACCGGCCCTTGGAAGTTTTCCCCAGCTTCTTCTTAATACCTTCCAAGATTTGGCGATTCGTAGTCTCCGCCTGCCCGTTCGTCTGAGGGTGAGCCACTGACGAGAATTTTAGTTTTATTCCGAGGCCCTCGCAAAAATCTCTGATGTTCTCGCAATCAAATTGCGTCCCATGATCGGTGATGATAGCTTCGGGGACCCCGAACCGGCAGACTAGATTTTTCCACAGGAATTTTCTGACCTTCTCCGCGGTGATCAAGCCCATCGCCTCCGCTTCTACCCACTTGGTGAAATAGTCTACTAGGACTAGAACATACTTGAGCTGTCCGGGTGCCGTGGGAAAAGGGCCCAGAATGTCCATTCCCCACAAGGCGAAAGGACAGGCCCCGAAGATGCTCTGAAGCGGCTCGGCGGGTACATTCTTCAGGTTCCCATGTTTCTGACAAGCTTCACAACTGCGCACGAAACTCTGTATGTCCGCCCTAATCGCGGGCCAATAGTATCCCAACCTTAACACTTTGGTAGACAAAGCCCTCCAGCCTTGGTGGTGAGCGCAAACCCCGGCGTGCAGTTCTTCTGCGATGATTCGTCCCTCCTGGCTGGACACACATAACAAGTCCGGGAAGTTGAAACCTTTCTTGTATAGTTTCCCTTCGCGGATTATGAATCGGGCCGCTCTGCCGGTTAACTTCTTGGCTTCTGCTCTCTCTGGTGGAAGAATCCCCTTTCCCAGATACTCAGTGATCGGCGTTCTCCAGTCATCGGGCCCTTCCGTTTGGACGAAATACACTTCTTGTAACAGCCTTCGCTGATCACTTCTTTCGAAGTCAAACTTTCCTTCTACGTTTGTCGGCATGGCAGCCCCCACTCGGGCCAACAAATCGGCTTGTTCGTTGTCCTCCCGCGGGATGGACTCGAGGGTGAAGTGCAGGAAAGCCCTCCTTAGAGCATTTACTTTTCGCAGATAATCTGGCAACAATCCTGTCCTGGCTTCATATTCTCCGTCCGCCTGTTTGGCGACAACCTCGGAATCAGTATACACGGTGACGGCCCGAGCCCCACGGGCCAGAGCTAACTCAAGTCCTGCTATCAGGGCTTCATATTCGGCCTCGTTGTTGGTGGTTGGGAAGTTCAGCTGGTGAGAGAAACAAAACTGGTCTCCTCCGGGGTTGGTGAGCACGACCCCCGCTCCGCATCCATCCGCGTTGACGGCTCCGTCCACTTTTATCAGCCAAAACTTCTGTGAGTCGCGGTCTTCTTCCTCAAAACTGGTTTCGCCGATGAAATCGGCCAGTACCTGGGCTAACGCCGCCCTTCGGGGAACGTACGCTACCTCGAACTCGGAGAGCTCGATGGACCACTTCGACATTCGTCCCGAGAAGTCTGGTGAGTGAAGGATCTGCCTTAATGGTAAATCTGTCAAGACTTCGATCCTATGATCCTGGAAATATGGACGTAGCCTTCTCGCCGCGAATATCAGACAAAGGATCACTTTTTCGACTGGCTCATATCTAGTTTCTGCGTCTTGTAGCACTCTGCTCACATAGTGGACCGGGTATCGCCCTTCCCTGGCGAGAACTGCGCTGATGGTGGTTGTTTTAACCGCGAGGTAAATCTGTAGGTCCTCTGTTTTTTGTGGCTGCTGAAGAGTTGGCAAATACTGCAAAAAGACTTTCAATTCATCAAACGCTTGTTGGAGTTCCGTCGTCCACTGTATCGGCCCCTTCTTCTTCAACAGCGCGAAGAAGGGCAAAGACTTGTCCGCCAGGCAGGAGCAAAAACGTCCCAGGTAGTTGACTACACCGTTCAACGACTGGACCTCTTTGATAGTCCGCGGAGGACGTAGTTCCTGTATTGCAGCTATCCTTGCTGGGTTTACATCTATCCCCCGCTGGCTAACCATAAAGCCTAGAAATTTCCCGGACTCAACTCCGAACACGCACTTTTCAGCGTTCAAATTTAGCCCTCCGCGCCTCAGCGAATCGAAGGTTTCTTGTAGATCTGCGGCATGATTTTCTGCTTTCTGGCTCCTTACTACAATGTCGTCCACGTAAATGGACACATTCCGGGGCAGCTGATCGCGAAAGATTTTGTCCACTGTCCTCTGGAACGTTGCCCCAGCATTCCTTAGACCGAAAGGCATGACCTTGTAACGGAAAATCCCCTGATTGGTGATGAAGGTGGTTGCCCTTTGGTCCAGTGGGTCTAGCTTGATCTGGTTGTACCCGGAGTAGGCGTCTAGGAAGCTCAGAGCCTCGTTACCAGCCGTGATGTCTACTAACTCGTCTATCGACGGCAATGGGTAGCTGTCCTTTGGGCAAGCCTTGTTCAGATCTGAAAAATCGACACACATCCTCCACTTCCCGTTGGCCTTCTTAACGAGGACCACATTCGAGAGCCATTCTGAGTCCTCTGCCTCTTCAACGAAGCCAGCATCGAGCAACTTATCCACTTCTTCTTTCGCGGCCCGAGCCTTCTCCGGGGCCATCTTTCTTTTCTTTTGGGCCACCGGCCGAGCGTCGTGACGGATTCTGAGTGTATGGATCGCGATGGAAGTGGGGACGCCTAGCAGATCTTTTGGGGACCAAGCGAACACGTCCCACGACTATCGGATAATCTCCAAGACCCTTTCTCTCTCCCCTGCTCCGAGGGCTTGGCCCATGTAGATTCTCTCCTCTGTATTAGGGAACGGTTGGTGGACGGTTCTTGAATCCGCAGTTGGGACCTCTCTTTCGGAGGGTCGAACCTCAAGCTCAGCTTCTGACCCAACCTCATCAGTTATTCTCGCTGGTTCACTCCCGGGTGAAGAGTCTCTTTCGGCGATTTTAGTCCTGCTCTGCGCCGTATCTTCGAGGCACAGGACCTCCTTCCTCTTTTTCAATGATGTCACATAACAACTCCGACTCTCTGGTTGTTGGCCGCACACTTCCCCCGTTCCTCCCCCGGAGGCCGGGAACTTGGCTTTAAAATGGTATATGGACACCACCATCTGGAATTTAAAGAGGGAGACCCTCCCCAAGAGCGCGTTGTAGGTGGTCGGAATTCGGACCACCGTGAAGGTGATGTTCTCCATCCTCCGGAGAGGGGGGGTGCCCAAAACCACTGTGAGCTCAATTGTGCCCGCCACCTGTACTTCTTCTCCTGAAAAGGTAATCAAGGTGCCGTGGTAAGGTTTCAGGGCGGTCGCCGACACACCTAACTGGGAGAAAGCTTCCCACGAGAGTATGTCAACTGACGATCCCGTATCGATAAAAACCCTCTTTACAGTTTTGGTTGCGATCTGAGCATGGATCACCAAGGGGTCGGCGTGGGGCATGTGGACTTGCTCCGCGTCGGTTGAGGTAAAGATTATTTCCGGGTGTGGCTTCAAAGCAATTTTCTGACTCGCCAGGGACGGAGGATGTCTAGACTCCCTCTCATAATTCTTCCTCTCCTGCCGGCTAATTCCTGAAATCGACGGTCCTCCCGCGAGAGTGTCGATAAAACCTTCTGGTTCCGGGATTCGGTTGATCCGTGATCCCTCCGGGCGGTCTTCACGTCATGGAGCCTGATTGACCGATACTTGTGCAGGCTGACCCTGCCCTCTTCGACCTTCTCTCCACCAACGCCCCCTGCCTCGGCCCCTGTTCCCCGGGGGGTACCGTTGTGGTTCATCCCTCCCCAGTGGACCCTCTATCCGAGTGGCATGGTGGTGGTGGCTTCTTCGGTCATCCGCGCGCCTTCGATTGTGGTGATCATGGGCCTGTCGGTGGCGGTGAGGGTCGTCGCCGCGTTCATTTCTTCCGGCCGGAGAGACCGGCTCCCTGTGTTTGCGTATCTCTTGGTCACCGCCCTGATACCTTGCGTCCAGCTTCTCCCTTTCATGGTTGTAATGGACCTCATCCTGCCGGGACGCGGGCGTTCCACCCGCAGAGTAGTTTCTTCTTGGCTTCATTGCTCCTTTGTCCTTCCGGAACTTTCCCACTATCTTCCCCAGAAAACCGCGTGAGCCTTCATTGGCCCTTGAACTAGAGGCCGCGGCTTCTTCCGTCTCAATTTGGGCGGACACCAGGTTTCTCAAAGTATCATAGTCCTTGGGCTTCTTTCTGAAGAGCCGGGTCTTGAAACTTCCGTCCGCGATGTTCCCCATTAGGATTATGACTGCGGATTCGTGATTGAAGTGGGGGATCTGTACCACCACAGAGGTGAAGCGGGCAAAGAATTGTCCTAGGGTCTCATTATGCCCCTGTCTGATCGGGTTAAGGTCCAACATGGTCTTCTTTCTAGACCGTGAACTTCCAAAATGGGACTTGAAGACCTGAGAGAGTTGGAGGAAACTTGAGACCGAGTTCTGTGGTAGATTAGTGAACCAAGTCAATGCGATGCCGGTCAGGGTTGATGGGAAAGTTCGGCATAACATTGCGTCATTGTACTCATTGACCCCCATGGCTGTTGTAAAATGGCACATGTGGTCATCGGGATCAGTGGTGCCATCATACTTCATCAGATTCGCATCCCTCCACCGCTTGGGTACGGGTGCCAAACAGACTTCGGTGGTGAACACTGAAGGGACGAGATCCATCCTCCTCTCGCTCTCGCGGGGTAAACCTGTTCGGGTGGACGTGGATATATCAGATGAATGTTCCCCCCTGTGCTGCTTGGAGGGGTGTCTGCCTTCACCACGATAGTGCGATCCAAAATCATCAGTGAATCTGGGTTGGAACTGATCCTGGAATGCGCCTCCATACGCATCATTGGGAAAGAATGGGAACGGGTTCCCTGGCTGAGGCGGGGGATAACCATCATATCCATAGAAGAGACCCTGCCCCACGTTCTGATGGGGCATATAGTGATTCCCGGGCATAAAGTAGCCTTGGGCCATCTGCGGTGGGACATATGGCGAGACGACCGGAACCTCCGGTGCGCTGAGCTGACCTGGGGAGTTCGCGGGCCCCTCGGTCCCCTGCGGCCCTTCGTGATCCTGGCCCATCATTTCGGGAGAGGCTCCTCCCAGGTTTTCGCTCATTTTCCAACCTGTACAGCCAAAGAAGTGTTAGCTAATGGTCGCGTTGAGACTATTATATCAATGTTTTTAAACTCGGGAACCTCTCAGGGTGAGAGTGTTCCCACAGACGGCGCCAATGACGAAACCAGATTAGAAAAAGACTGACGTGTCCCTCCACGTGGCCGTGGAGGGGCATGCATGTAAATTCCTCCCCATGAAGGATAGGTGTTACGGGCTTACTTGAAGCCCTCGCGGCCCCAGCCGGACACCCAGTGAGGGTGATAGAGCCGGGGTAGTGAGGACCCTTACCTGAGCCGCACACCCCAGAGGAACATGCAGACGGTCTTACCCTTCCACGGGATCCTCGCCAGGTGTGAGGATCCCAGGGTCGGTGCCGCGGAGCCTTTCGAGAAGGCTCGCATCATTATCTGAATGGGTTCATCAAGTGACCCAATGGCGAGGAGGACACGCCTGCTGACTCAGTGAGAGTAGAAGAAGGGATAAGTATACTCGTTCCCCCGCCTCCCCTATCGCACGCCTTACTACCTGTACAGCTTCGACTGCTTTTACTTGGGAGCTATAGGCGTCCGCGGATGCGGGGGTTTTGATGTAGATCGGGATGACCTTGGTGTAGTGATTCTCCTGGCGTAATTGTTTCCTTCTCTCTCTTCACCTAGAACATGAGTACTCTCCCCTTTCGTTTTCCAAAAAGTCCCTTTCTCTCTCCTTTTCTTCCTCCTTTTATACTGTGCTCCTTCGTCTGTTAAACAGGGGGGATGTTCCCCTCTTTAGGCCATCTGTCGATGTTGTGAGGCCAGGTGTTAAGGGGCGCGAGAACACTTGGAGGGGCGGCATGGCCGACACCTGTCCCCTTTCCTGCCATTTGTCCTTCTGGAGTGGACGTTCTTCGTCCGCGGACCGTAGTCCTTTATCGGCTCGAATCTTGGGGTTTATTACCCTTTTGCCCCTCGAAGACCTTTGATGGCTTTTTTTACCCCTTTATCTCTTGGGCGTCATCAGGCTCACAAGTAAATATGAAATCACACTCATACATCCAAAAGTTCAGCCCTCAGTCAAATTTAAAAGGAAAAACTAATTAAAATATCCCCGCCTTTGAGGGTATAGTAAAAATATATCCTCAATTTTCAAATGTAATAAAAATATAATGACCTTTGAGGATAATGGTAATATATTACCATGGGTTTGCTCACAGGTCAAAAATGCTGACAAGACATCCTACGTGGATTTTTTTTACCACTACCCTCAAAGGTCGGGATATATTACCACTACCCTCAAAGTTCGAGATATTTCTATTGCTTTTGAAAGTTAAGGATATATTTTTATCATACCCTCAAAGGGGGTATTTTAATTAGTTTTCCCAATTTAAAATCTTCCACATAAACCCTGCCCCAAAATTTTAAAATTTAAAATATGAAACAAAAGGAAGTACAAAATCTGAAACAATGGAAATCACACATACAAACCTTGCATTTGCAACAGCAACCTTGGTCGGATTCATTCAAAATTTAAAAGTTCAGTAGTGGAAGGGGAGGCGGAGAGGAGAAGGAAGGGGGAGAGGCGAACCGGAGAGGTGGAGGTGGTGGAGGTCGAGAGGCCAACAACAGATCAAGGTGGCAAACTGGAGGTGTGATGAGGGTGTGAAGCAAGCGAACAACGACAAACATGGGAGGCGAAGAAGATGAGCGAAAAAAGAAGCGACTTGATATCCCAATTTTTTAGGGGTATATGAGATTGGAGATATTTAAAAACAATGTATGTGATGAAGCATTGCAAAACCTGAAGAAACAACTATCCAAATGGAGAGCCTCCTCCTTGTCACAAGCAGGTAGGATGACTCTCATTCGCGCTAACCTTAGCTCGAAAACAAGCTACTTAATGCAGAGTTTCTTACTACCGAAAGGAATACTCCACCAAATAGACCAAATAAATAAAAACTTCTTCTTGAATAAAACTCAATCAGAGCGATATATTCTTATGATTAGCTGGGAAAAATTTGTACTCCTAAGGAGCAAGGAGGCCTTGGAATTAAGATAGCAGAAGAAAGGAACATCAGCCTTCAGATGAAACTTCTTTGGAAAATTTACAATGATCCGGAAAATATATGGGTAAAAGTAATAAAGGAGGAATACCTACTACGGAGTACATAACAACCTAAAAGATCTGAATATCCACAATACTTCTTGGCAGTTTGCTGTCTCCTTACTCTTAGAGAATCCTTTCACAAAGGACTCATTTGGATTATTGGAGATGGCTCAGAAATAAATTTTTGGTCAGATAACTAGGTTGAAAACACATCCTTATAATGCTATCAAAACCATAACGATCCGGAAATGAAAGTTTCGCACCTATTGAACTCGTGGAAAAAGTGAAATATGCAACTACTCCACCAATTGTTTCCTACTCATATAGTTAGCAAAATAGCTGAGATTTTTGTGCCTGAATGGAATACACCAGAAAGGCTAATTTGGAAACGTAACAGAGATGATAGCTTTACCACAAAATTGACATATGAGAATATTTGTCCCCATAAGCTGATAGACAAAGACTTCGATTAGATCTGGAAGCTCCGGGGGACCGGGTCCCACCACGCATACAAAAATTTCTGTGGAAAATTATATTTGACGGTCTACCGACTAAATCAAGACTAAATAGATTTTTCAACGGGGTCCCTACCCATTGCAATCTTTGTAACCTGGAAGAGGAAGACTCTACTCATCTACTCTTTAAATGCCCAATCTCAAAATTAATCATACACAATTATGAATGTATTGGTGGGAAACACTTCATTGGTATTAGAAACCCCAACATCACAATAGAGAACATGGATCAAATCAGAAGAGAAAATGTCCCTTTCAACGACCCGTGCTTTCTTTGACAAAGCATTTGGGAAATAAGAAACTCAATTATCTTTAAGAATGGTAAACTAGAAGACATCAGCTCAATAATACATAGAAGTATAGAACTATAAATTACATTGCGGACTAGGAACAAGCACAGAAGGAGATCAAAAGAAATGAAAAGAAACGTACAGAAAAGCAGACTAAGTGGAAAAGGCTGCTGCCTGGCATCTACAAATGTAGACGCATCTGTTACAACTACATGGGAATGCAACGTTGGGGGCATAGTTAGAGATTGTAATGGACACGTTGTGGAATTGTTTCGTGAAAAAGTTAATAATTAGGGATCAGTACTTCTAACTAAATCCCTTGCGGTTTTTAAGGGATTACAGCTAGCAGGCAAGAGAGGTTGGCCGAATGTTATTATTGAAGGCGATAACCTGGAAGTCAACAAGTCTATCGAGGACGACACCAAGGTTCCGTGGGAAATATTAAGGATAATTGAAGATATTAGAAGATCGAGGGCATGTTGCAACACGATAAGATTTCGTCACTGCGTTAGAGAGGCTAACTCAGTGGCAAATTATATAGCAAAACATCATTTGGATTGTAATCTTAGTAACCTTCCTTTGAATAGGGAGCTTTGTAACATCATCCGTATTGATGATTGATGGAAGGGAAACGTCGTTAGATTTCACCTCGTCAAAGAAATAACCCAAACCAATAAACTAAACTAGCAACCTAGTATAGCGGATAAGTAAGGGGTCGAACCCATAGAGAAACAAGTACTTCAATGCAATATGTGTTTATCAATTATGACACTAACAAAGGACTAGGAACACGAATGAAGTTAAACAAGGCAAATAAACTAAGATAAAGATGTTAGCAAGAGAGAATCAAAGATAGAAGAATATAGCATATGGTTTCGCATACAATTAACAACATTGGTTGATTTACTGATCTTTGAGTTGATATCAATATTATTCCTAAGCCTATGTCGACTTGACTAAAGTTGAAGGATCCGCAGAGACACAATCACCTTATTCAATATCACTAAAGAATAGCATTAAGAACTCAAGTACTTAGACCAGTTGGCACATTGATTCAATGCAATTAAGACAGATAGGCGCAAACCGAACTCAACCCTAATCGAATCTAGCAACATAGATCAATTGTTATCATCCCCTATAAAGACATATAAATATCACTAAATCAATGACTTCGTTTGCTATCGAGAAACCAACAACGGATTCATAGCATAGATGTGAATTCTAACTAGATGCGCGGTCATAGAAAGAATCACAAATATAAACAATGAAGAACAAGATGATAAATAAACTCATGAATAATATAGAAATCAAGTCTCACAATCAATCAACCAAGTCTTGAATCATAGCAAAACCACAAGAATTCTAGGCAAGCATAACGTGCCTCAAATCCCTAAACTTAAATCCTTTCACCTCTCTTTGAGTTTATGGGGAATAGAATGTTAGTTGAATGAATGAAAACTACTGAAAATAACCTAATATAGGCCTCCTTTAGTCGGCAAAACCCTAGAATAAGTGAAGATAAAAGTTCCCATAAAGATAGATTGGGCCGCGTATCGCAAATCCGGAACTAACGAGGCAGCGGGCGCTGTGGAAATGGCGGCGGGCGCCGTCCCTACAATGCTGATATCTTCGGTAGACTGAACTTGTAACACACTTTCTGGAGTCATCCTTTGTCCGATTGACGCATATGAATATGCGTTGGAAAGCTCTTTCTAAGCACTACGATTATCATGAAGACATCAGAAGCTAATTCTACCTTCTCAGAACCTTAAAGATGAGATTTCTCCATGTTCTCCGTTTCCGCTCTTGTTCTTTAGCTCTTCTTAGTCCATTTTGCTCCATTCTTTCTCCACCTTTCGAGGCCGGATCTTATAACCTACAAATAAACACTAGAAACCGTAGATTCCGCACTTCGAATACCAAATGACCAATAATATGAATACGCTTATTAAACACGCAATATGACTACATAATGCACCTAAGACCACCTATAAATGACCATATATAATATGCATTATCAATGATCAAGATTGATCTTTTCTTAAAGACATTCTAATGGTTGCCAATTGAAAAAAAAAAAAGACTTGCATAAAACTTTGACCAGTAATTATCGTTGCAACATTTGCCATCAAAGAGTGGAAAGCTTAATTTGACCGGTCGTCATACGGAGTATGAACCACTAGCTACTTCAGACAAAACGGCTTCCCAATTCCCACCGTATTCCTACATCCTATGAATGGTGATTCGGGGGATCAAGGTGCAAGAGCAATTTATATTGCGTTGCCTATGCACACTCAGAAATGTATCATGGATGCGTTTTCACACTCACTCACAAACACAAATGACTTTTCACGCGCGTATAAGACTATCTCCACCAGCTATAAATGCACCAGCTCAATTGAAGATTCCTATAGTAACTCCAAAATAACAAATAACAAGTGATTCTCAAGTACACCGGAAGCGTAGGAGACTACTAGGCTTTAAGGATACAATTCCTCGGAAGAGGAAAGAGATAATAACAACAGATAAACGTGTTGATACGCCGATCACTAACATCCATGAAGATATAATCCCAGAAGAGATATTATCTAAAGACCCCGAAAGCAAAGAAAATAACGCCGAGGACAATTTTGAGATGTCAATTAACTATGCAATGCAACCACCGGTTTGGGATGTCATAAAAATGACATATTCCTAGATGACATATTTGCTTATACGGTGCCAATAGAAGTCATAGATGAAGATGAAAATGATCCTGAAACAATGATGGAATGTCAAAATCGAAATGATTGAGAGAGTTAGAAATGTGTAATCAAAGTAGAGTTGAATTTTTTAAACAAACGCGGTGTTTTTGGACCAGCAGCTCCAACACCAAATATGTTAAACCAGTTGGCTTTAAGTGGGTGTTCATACGAAAATGCAATGAGGGTAATGAAGTAGTAAGATATAAAGCCAGACTCGTTGCATAAGACTTTTCTAAAACGCCAGGAGTGAATTATATAGAAACGTATTCACCTATACGTAGTGGATGCAACAACACTTAGATTCTTAGTTGGTTTGGCGGTTGTTGAACAACTCCAAATGCAACTCATGGACGTAGTAACTACTTACCTTTATGGATCATTAGATACATATATATAAAAGAAAATCCCCGAAGGATTAGAAATGTCTGAAGCATTAAGATCAAAACCTCGTCACAGGTACTCAATCAAGTGTTAAACAGGTCCTTATATGGATTGAAGCAATCGGGGTGCATGTGGTATAACTGCCTTAGTTAGTTCCTACTAAGACATGGTTTTATAAATAATCAAGTAAGTCCTTGTGTTTTAGAGGACAAAGTCGAGTTATGTAATTATAGCAGTTTATGTTGACGACCTAAACATTATTGAGACTCTAGAAGAAATTCAACAGACAACTAATTACATGAAAAAAGAATTCGAAATGAAAGATCTTGAAACAACCAAGTATTGCCTTGGCCTGCAGTTCGAGCATACAAGAAATGAAATTTTCATCCACCAGTCAACTTATGTTGAAAAGGTCCTAAAATAAAGTTTCATGATCATAGTTGGTAGTATGTGATTTTTTTAATACAAAATGAGGATTTAGGGTGTGTCAACCACAGTTGTATCACCACCCAAGGGTGTCTTTTTCAGACGAGAGCTAGAAGCTCTAAATCGAACTCGAAGTAGGAGAGTCGTAGCCCATAGCCAGATGAGCTACACGATCGGTTGGCATGTTGGCTTTCCTGAAATTGTGGGAAACAAAGACCACCTCAAAGGACCGAAGCAGAAGGAGGGCGTATGTGATAAGCATTTCGATCTTCTAGAGGGTTTTCCAAACTCCTTTGATCGCATTAATTACCGTTAGACATTCACCTTTCATTGCAAGTCTTATAATCCCCCCTTTTCGTGTTTCCATCAGGCCAAGATCTCATAAACTATGTGCACAAATTATTTTGAGGATGAAGATTTTATCTTCTTTTTATGCATATTTTGTCTTGTCCTTTAACGATGGGTCGTTATCTTGTGTGTTTACAATTAGTTCCATTAGAGGTTATAGTATTGATCGTCTTGTTTGATCGAGTAGATCATAGACGTGTTCGTGGTATTCGAAAATCCCTCATTTATGCGAGGGGAACGTTGGTGACCCGCACTTCCTCATGTGTACACCTTTTCCAGTGGCTGGTTACTGCACTCCCATGTTCTCAGCATTCACATGTTGCCTAGGATCTTCCTCAACTTTTTCGCTGACTGACGACTTTTATGTGGGGTTGAGTTTATCTTTCATCGTTGTATGATTTGTGTTTTTATGTGTGTTGTATATTGGCGGAGAGTTCGTCTACCGATTCGTCGACCTCTTGAGTTACCAGACAATAAGTTGTTTGGTATCTCAAATCTTTTTCTTAAAAAAATTGAAATAAATTATATATTCATTATAGAGTATATTCCGTATAATACAGTAATCCAAACATTTGTTTTTTAGAGCCAAGAGACGGCAAACTATCGAACATACAACACAAACCAGAAAATGGCACAATAATATAGGCAACGCGCACTCTACAACAGAATGAAGCTAGACAAACCTAAAACTAGCAAGTTGAGGACGTAGACTAAGAATGAAGCCAACCACCACCATTTTTTTTATTAAGTAAAGATTCGAGATCATGATTCTCGAGAGACCGATGAGCCGACAAATGAAAATCGCCTAAACATATACAGTAGTAAGTATAAAAAACATACGCATTGAAATAAGTAGAAACAAACTCTACAACAAGACGACCTAATTAAGCATATTTACTCCCAATAAGTTGAGGATGCAGATGAAAAACACAGTCAAGCACCACCAAGCCAACCACTACCTTGAATTCAAGCATTTGTTTTGATCTAAGGGCTCATTTGGTATCCATTCCCGATAATTTTGGTATGATAATAAATTGGAATCGGAATGATTCCGGCCCGGGAATCAGCCATTCCCAATTTTGTAGCTAATTTCATTCCCATCAAAATACTAGGTAATCCTCCATTCCAACCCATAAATCCATCAATTCTCCATAAATCCATCAATCCATCAATACTAGGTAATCCTTTTAAATGCTAGGTAATCCATCAATACTAGGTAATCCTCAATTCCAACCCATAAATCCATCAATTCTCCATAAATCCATCAATCCATCAATACTAGGTAATCCATAAATCCATCATCATCATCATCATCATCATCATCATCATCATCATCATCAATTAGGTATTACATCAAATTGGATGGAAGCCGACTAACAAGCTGAACTCTGCAACCCTTTTGAATGCTAAAGGCAACTCTAATAAAAAATGACAAGTATCCCTATTATACCCGTGTAGCCCTCTAGCAGCCCCATATATCTGCTTGAGAAGTCTCATGCCCTCATCCCCTAAGTCACCAATAGTAGAAAAGGAAAACGGCAGAAAGTGATATCATTTGTCTCCACAAACCTTCTCATACTTTTTCCTTTTGTTTTCAGTAGCCACCCTGACCTCCTTACATGGGATGAAACCGGAAAGACCCTAATTACTAAATATAGAAGTACCCGTAATGTCAGCACACGGTGTCTTTACCCTGGAACCAGTTGTAGAACAGAATATCAGCCGGACGAAGCTCACCTCCCCTGTCATCAGTCATAACCGTAGACGCTTATCTACGCACAGAAATCGCAGCCTTCAAAAATAATAATCATAAGATATTTCTATTAATATTATTATTTTAAAAAAATTAATAAATTTTTTAAAATATTTTATGCAGATCTTAGCTCAAAAAATATGACACAAGGTCAAACGACTTGTATGTTAGAACGAAGCATACCAAACAACCAATTTCAATAGTCATTACGACAGCATACCAAACAACCAATTTCAGTAGTCATTACGATTTTTTGATTCCATTCCGATTCATTTCGATTTTTTTTTTATTAAATAAGAATTCGAGTTCATATATATTTAAATCTCAAAGACCGGCCAACCCGATCGACAGACTGGAGAACCGCCTAAAACCCCTTTTCGAAATGGATCATGATACATTTACACTAGGTGTAAACTTTTTAATTTTACACTACAAATACTAACATGACATGTGGTAAAAAGCTATGTAAAAAGCAACTAGTCTAGCTTTTTTTTTCTTTTTTAAAGTGGAAATCTTATACTACCTTCGTCCAAAAATACATTGCCTTTACTATTCACGTACGCTTTTTTAAGAAGTTAAAAACTATATAAAATATTAATTTTTTATTAATTTTTTTTAATAATTACAAACTTATTACACTAAGATAAACATACACTTTTCCTTTGGAAATCTAGAACTAATACCAAACGGGTGTAAGAATTTTTAGGTTCAAATCAATGTGCTTTTTTTTTCTTTAGTGTCAAATCAATGTGTCATAAAGTATAAATATATCCCACACTGGTGTAAGAATTTTTAGGTTGCCGAGGCCACCTGTATTTAGACGTGTCAAAAGTCTTGGTCAGACGCGAAGTATTCAACACTAGCATTCATTACGGAGTACTCCGTATATTGCTAGGGATTGAATTTTTTTTTTAATTTTTTTTTTGGGTGAGAATTTTGCTACTTGCTACTAGTTGCTACTGGATTGATTAATGTACTTGTATTGTTGGTATGTACGGAGTACTGTATAAATCCTGACACCCTTAAGCCTTTACCCCCAAAAACAAAGCCAGAAAACCATCATCTCTCCATTGCAGTGACATTGGCTATGGCAATGGCAGCAAATGAACGCCCTCACCAGACTCATCATCTTATCCATCTCCTTACCCATCATCTTGTTATTATAGTCATAACTTGTCTACTTGTTTGTGCAACCAACACAGAATCAGCAGCTTCCACTGAATCAGAAGCTGCTGTTGCTCTTCTCAAATGGAAGGACAGCTTACCTTCTTCCTCCAGCACCTCTGCTTTGTCCTCATGGAAGAGGAACGCCTCAAATGTGTGCAGCTGGGCAGGCATCATCTGCGCCAAAACTAATTCATCAATCACTGAGATCAATCTCTCAGACAGTGGCCTCAGCGGCACTCTTACCCACTTCAACTTCTCTTCCTTCTCCACCCTCCAAAGCCTCAATCTCAGCTCCAACTCCTTTACTGGCTCCATCCCACCCTCCATTGGAGCCCTTTCCAAGCTCACCTACTTGAACCTCAGCAACAACCTCCTCGTTGGCGCCATCCCTCCTCAGATTACTCAGCTGACACAGCTTCAGTTCCTGGACCTCTACAACAACCTCCAAATCAATGGCACCATCCCCTATCAGATAACCCATCTCCCTAAACTGAGCCACTTGGACCTTGGAGGTAATTTCTTAGACAACACTGAATCTGATTGGTCTAGTTTTCAAACCATGCCCTTGTTGAACTATCTTAGTCTTGCTCTTAATACCTTCGGGATGTCCGATTTCCCGCCCTTTATTCTCACTTGCACTGCCTTGATTCACCTTGACTTGTCTTTGAACAAGTTTACTGGACCCATTCCTGAGGCCCTGTACACTAATCTTTCAAACCTTGAGGTTCTTAAACTGTATCAGAACTCATTTCAAGGACCAATATCATCATCAATAGGCCTTCTCAAGCACCTCCAACTACTTGATTTTCATGACAACAAGTTGAATTCCACCATTCCTTCTGAGCTTGGCCTTTGCAATAACCTTACTTACCTTTCTCTTGCTCAAAACTCCCTCTCTGGAGCACTGCCGCCCTCCCTTGCCAATCTTACCAAGATATCCGAATTCGGTTTATCGGAGAACAGTCTCTCAGGAGAGATTTCCCCTGATTTCTGGGCCAATTGGACTCAACTGTTTTCTTTGCAATTCCAGAACAATCGGTTCAATGGAACCATCCAACCTCAGATAGGTGAATTGAAGAAAATCAGTGTTCTTTTCCTGTACAACAACGGCTTTTCTGGACCGATCCCTTCGGAGATAGGTAAGCTGAAAGATTTACTGCAGCTGGATCTTTCAGTGAATCATCTCACAGGCGAAATCCCTCCATCCATATGGAGCCTGACGAATCTAACAGTTCTTCAAGTCTTCAACAATAATCTCACTGGTGAAATCCCGCCACAAGTTGGGGAGCTTGTGAACCTACAAGCCCTAGGTCTCGACTTCAACAACTTCCATGGACAGTTGCCGGCCAATTTGTCCAACCTTGCCAAGTTGCAGACACTCTCCGTCATGAACAACAACTTCTCCGGCAGCCTCCCACCCGATCTCGGAAAGAACAGCCCTCTTACCAATGTCAGCTTCTCAGTTAACAGCTTCTCCGGCCCCTTACCACCTGCTTTGTGCAGTCATTTCGCTCTTCAGGAGCTCACAGTAAACGGAAATAACTTCACAGGTCAAGTTCCAGATTGCCTGAGTAACTGTTCGCAGCTGATAAGAGTCCGACTCGACCAGAACCAATTCACCGGCAACATTTCTAAAGTGTTTGGTGTTCATCGGCATCTTTCCTTTGTCAAAGTCAGTGGAAATCAGTTCTCTGGTGAAATGTCTCCACTGTGGGGAGATTGTCTCAATCTGACAACTCTTCAGCTGGATCATAACAACATTTCAGGGCAAATACCAGCTGAGCTTGGAAAGTTGGTTGGATTGGGTGTTCTTGGACTCGATTCAAATCAACTGTCAGGGGAAATACCTCCAGAATTAGGGAGTCTCCGATCACTGCTCACCCTCAACTTGGGAGGAAACCAGTTGACAGGCCAAATACCAGCGAGTATAGGCAAACTAGGGAAGCTTCAGTACCTTGATCTCGAAGAAAACCGTTTGGAAGGGGAAATACCAACAGAGATTGGAAGATGTAGCAGCTTAGTGAGCTTGAATCTTGGTCACAATGGCCTATCAGGTCCAATACCAAGTGAGATTGGTCATTTGGCTCAACTGCAGTACTTGCTAGACTTGAGTAGCAATTCGCTATCAGGTATGATACCTGTGAGTCTCGAAAAGCTCAATGTTTTGGAGACACTGAACCTTTCCCACAACCATCTCTCGGGGGACATTCCACCCGCCCTATCAGACATGTTTGGTCTTCATGTCATTGATTTGTCCTACAATAATCTCACAGGCCCAATCCCGGGTGGCACCTTTCATCAAGGATTATACACTGGAAACAATGGATTGTGTGGAAATGCTACAGGTTTACCTCTCTGTAAAGGCAAATCAAGCACCAAAAGCAACCATGATACAAGAATCATCATAGCAGTCGTCGTCCCAGTTTGTGTCCTCTTTCTTGCAGCATTGGTGATTGCATTTCTTGTGTGCTGCAGAAAGGGGAAGATGTTTGATGAGGAGAAGAATAAGACATCAGAGGTTTGGGGACAAGGAGGAAGGTTCGCGTTCAATGAGATAGTGAAGGCCACAGAAAACTTCGACGAGAGATACTGCATAGGGAAAGGTGGATTCGGAAGCGTCTACAAGGCAAAGCTCAAAACAGGCCAAGTAGTAGCTGTGAAACAGCTCAACATCTTGGAATCCAGTAGTGACATCTTACCCAGAGATAGACAGAGTTTCGAGAATGAGATTCGGGTTCTGACACAGATCAGGCACCGGAACATCATCAAGCTGTATGGATTCTGCGTGGCGAGTGGCAGAATGTACCTTGTCTACGACTACATCAAGAGAGGAAGCCTAGGGAAGGTTCTGCATAGTGAACACGGAGCTAAAGAAATGAGCTGGGAAAGAAGATTGACTATTGTGCAAGGACTAGCACACGCACTTGCATATCTGCACCATGACTGCTCACCTCCTATAGTTCACCGCGACATATCAGCCAACAATGTTTTAGTAGACGAAGAATTTGAGGCAAAGCTATCAGATTTCGGGACAGCAAGGCTGCTGAACCCGCACACATCCAACTGGAGTGCAGTAGTCGGATCATACGGATACATGGCTCCAGGTAAATTAACCTTGAAACTAATCTGTTGTCTGCATATGTTTTAAGTAATTTTAAAACTAAACAACAAGTGTTTGGTTTGATTGATGGAAGCAGAGCTTGCACAGACAATGAGGGTGACAACAAAGAGTGATGTGTTCAGCTTCGGAGTGTTGGTGTTGGAGATAATGATGGGGAAGCACCCAGGAGAGTCTCTCCCGTCCATAACATCATCAGCAACGGCGACATACGACAAGGACTGGCTGATGAAAGAGGTGCTAGATCAGAGGCTGACAGCACCATGTGCAGGAAATGAAGCTGAACAAGTGGTGAGTGTGATCAAAGTAGGTGCATTGTGCACACAGATTGCGCCGGAGTTGAGGCCCAACATGCGTCAAGTGGTGAAGGCTCTAACATCCCAGCCTCAGGCCATTGTTTGGTAACTACTACACTACTTACATTTACATGTTACATATCATATCATGTAATATAAATTAGTTAGCTAGCTACCTTCTTGTCAAGGTCATCTCAATCTTGTATACATAGCTAGTTGTAATGGTATTAATATACATGTAATTTAGTTATACACTTGTAGTATACTTCAAATGATGTATCGATATATGACTTTCATTGAATAAAGTATAAAACAAGCATTAATCTTGATTCTTGAAGCCTTGCTAGTTGCGTTGCTAATTGCTATGGCAAGTGAGAACATTAATGGGAAACAACGAACAAGCAAAGACAGACAGACTGCATACAAACTGTAAGTGTAAGGTGGTTTTCAATAAATTCATTTGGAATTAGACGAGAAATATTCAAAGTTGATTACTGTAAAGCATTCAAGGTGGTGGTTGTTCATATGTGTATATATATCTTCTTTTTATTTTATTTGTCCTTGGTTGACTTTTTCTTTGCAGCGTAGAAATTCATGAAGTACCAAAAACTAAATTGCCTCTACCTTCAATTTTATTTAATGCATTATCAACTACAACAAGCAAAGTAGGTGTAGACAATTTTGCTTTCTTTACTTGACGAAGAAAGGTTGATTTTCATATATATATACATTATTGATACTGATATTATGATGCGGAGATTTCTACGCGCTGCGATGGAATTCTCAATTCGGTCATCATTTGATATCCGATTGTCTATTATGATACATTTTTTAATAGGAAATCACATCACAAACAAGACACATTGCTAATTAGCAGTTATATAGGAGCAATTTCGGCGGTTTTAGGTTGTTTCAGTGGTCGAATTAGGGTTTTAATGTTTTTTAGTATTTTAAGACTGTTTTTAGAATAATTAAGCTTGATCGAGCCATAATTATTATTCATATTTCAATTAAAACTTTATAGAATTTTTTTTCCTAGTGGATTCCAAACATATTTTCCTATGGTTTCATCGCTTGAAAACCCTTTATCAAAGGCTTGCGCTTGCGTGCATTCCATGACTTCCCTACTGCGTCAAGGTCTTCTCCACCTCTAAAGAACTCGACCTCGAATTCTCTACTAGATGTAGGACCCCGTCAGATGTGTACGTGCACATGCCTCGTATCAACTACTAGACTCTTTTCGTTGTACGTTGCATCTTCGTCTTTGTCATTCATGACTTCATAATTATTCTTCTAAGGATACCTGCCGAAAGATCGATGCAAATTTCCTAGAAGATTTCACCAAGAAATTAACCCTCTGACCTATCTTGGAAGCATCTGTCAATTCCTTTCCAGGTTGGTCTTCTGAAACCTTCATGACGATGAAGCTTCTGTCGACTTTTCTCGACTGCTCCAGGCATACTTTACGAACCTCCTCTTGAAGAACCTTTTTTTTAATAACCTCTTCAGAACTACCCCTTCAAGGGCCTCACCTTTAAGGATCTTTTGTTCAAGAATTTCCTCTTGAAGAAGCTCCTCTTCGTTTCCCGAACTAGAGCCATCTTTCTCTGGACTGCAATCGTCCTGCATCGGATGACACCGGGTCAAGTTCTTTAGAGGGGGAGGAGACCTTGACACAGTAGAGAAGTCGTAGAAGGCATGCAAGTGCTAGCTTTGATGATAAAGGTTCTCGCAAGCGACAAAAACATGTATGTAATCGATCAGTAAAATGATTTGGAATCAAAGAGATAAAAGAGAAAATTCTCTAAAGTTTTAATTGAAATATTAATATGAATAATAATAATTATTATGGCTCAAGCCTACATGTGATTATAAAAAATAAATCCTAAAAAGATAAAAAAAAAATTCTAAAAGATAAAAACCTTAAAACATAAAATATGAAAAATCATAGTTATCCTAAAAATATTCAAAAAGTACTAAAAAAAACATTAAATTGTTCTATGCATCGTATTCTTTTTTAATGTAATTTTGGGTTTAAATTGTTCTCAAATCTTAACCCTTTGACTTTCTCATTATTAATTAAAGTAAACAGTAAATCTCGTAACCTAGTAAATTGCAAGTTGCAACACATTTACTGTAATTTAATACGGTATTGGTATCCTTATCTGTCAGAATCATCTTCCTACCGCAAACTAAGACTCATCCCCAATGCAAACCTATTTGCTGAAAATCCAAATTGTTTCATTTCAAGATTCCACTTCTTTTTGTCTCTTTTGATTTGTGAAAACAAAGTATCACCCACTGTCCACCGCTAATATCGATCTGTATGAACTATGAAGTCAACTGTCACCACAGTTGATAGTTTTCAAATACTCCGTATTTAGTTATGAGAAACCCTTGACCTGCATTTGTTGATTGACAATTACTCACACAAAGAGGTCACAGAGACACATACATGCCCATTCATTCCTCCCAAAAGAGAGCAACAAGCCATGTCAAGAGCTCAGGTAGCTCTTCTTGCTCTACTATGCCTTCTCCTCCAATCACAGCCCACATTTTCATCTATGAGGGAAGCACAAGCACTGGTCAAATGGAAGAACACCTTGTCCCCTTCCTCTTCTCTTTCTTCTTGGAGGCTCTCAGGAGCAGGTTCCCTTTGCAATTGGACTGGCATTCTCTGCAGCTCATCTGGTTTGGTGGTCTCAGAGATCAATCTCCAAGAACAAGATCTCTCAGGCACACTCACCCAGTTTGATTTCTCTGCATTTCCCAATCTCACAAGCTTCAACCTCAATACCAACAGTCTTCAAGGGCCCATCCCACCTTCCATTGGCAGGCTCACAAAGCTCACCTTTTTAGACCTCAGCAACAACTTATTTGAGGGCACCATTCCTCCTCAGGTTGGTATGTTGAAAGAGCTTGTCCACTTTGATCTCAACAATAACAATAATATCTCTGGTGTTATACCTTATCAGATCACCAATTTGCAAAAGCTCAAGTACTTGGATTTGGGTGGTAACTACCTAGAGACACCTGATTGGTCAAAGTTTGCTAGCTTGCCTATGCTAACTCATCTCAGTTTCTCTCTTAATTCTTTAATTTCAGAGTTTCCACCATTCATTCTCACATGTAAGGGCTTAACTGTCCTTGATTTGTCACTAAACCAGTTCAATGGGTCAATACCAGATTCCTTGTATGCCAATCTTCAGAACCTTACGTTCCTTGACCTCTCTGTGAATGAATTTGAAGGGCCACTATCACCGAAGATTTCTAAGCTCTCCAATATTGTAGATCTTCATCTTAGTGGAAACAAGTTAAGCGGTTCAATTCCCAGTGGCATTGGTTTAATCCCCAGTATTGAGGTCATTGACTTGTCTGGGAATACAATGAAAGGAGCTTTGCCTTCTTCCATTGGACATCTTGGACAGCTCAAAAGACTTAATCTTCTGAATAATAGCTTCAATTCTACCATTCCTTCTGAGCTTGGATTGTGCATCAATCTCAATTTCCTTTCTCTTGCATCCAATTCATTCTCTGGGCCATTGCCGTTGTCCCTTAGCAATCTTAGAAACATATCTGAATTGGGTTTATCAGACAATAATCTTTCAGGAGAGATATCACCTCATATGTTGTCCAACTGGACTGAACTGATCTCCTTGCAGCTTCAAAACAATAAGTTCGGTGGACCAATCCCTTCTGAAATAGGCTTCTTGACAAAGCTTAAGATTCTATATCTCTACAACAACGAGTTTTCTGGTCCTATTCCATCAGAGATTGGGAACCTGAAAGATTTGCAGCAGTTGGACCTTTCGGACAACAATCTAACCGGCCCAATCCCTCTTACCTTATGGAACCTCACAAGCCTCACTGTGATTCAACTTTTCTCCAACAATCTGACAGGAACAATCCCACCAGATGTTGGTAATCTTGTCTCCTTGCAGACTCTTGATCTCAATACCAACAGATTCCACGGAGAGCTACCGAATGAGCTGTCTCACCTGATCAATCTGCAGCAACTCTCCGTGTTCACTAACAACTTAACCGGTGCCATTCCGAGTGATCTGGGTGAGAAGATGCCTAGTCTCTCCAACGTTAGCTTCTCGGTTAATGGCTTCTCAGGGGAGTTGCCGCCTCGTCTGTGCAGTGGTTTTGCCCTTCAAGAGCTGACAGTGAATGGAAACAACTTCACAGGTTCTATTCCAAGCTGCATTAGGAAATGCCAAGGATTGATCAGGGTCCGTCTTGATGGGAACCAGTTCACCGGGAACATCTCTAAAGCATTTGGAGTTCATCCAAATCTCACTTTTCTCACTGTCAGTGGAAATCAGTTCTCAGGTGAAGTCTCTCCACAGTGGGGAGAATGCCACAACCTCACTAGCTTACAGCTGGACAGTAACAGAATTTCAGGGAAGATACCTGCTGAGCTCGGAAAACTCGGCAAACTACAAGTTCTGACCATCAATTCAAATCAGTTGTCAGGGCAGATCCCAGCTGAGCTGGGAAATCTAACCTTTCTCTCAAAACTCAACCTCAGCAGAAACCATCTCACCGGCGAAATCCCAGAAAGCATTGGCCTTTTAGAGAAGCTTCAGTATCTTGATTTATCTGATAACAATTTAACAGGCTTACTTCCTGACCAGCTTGGCAATTGCCATATCTTACTGAGCTTGAATTTGAGCCACAATGCCTTGTCAGGCATTATACCATCCAGTCTTGGAAATTTGGTTCAACTACAGGTGGCATTGGATCTTAGTAGCAATTCGCTTTCAGGTTCAATCCCACAAAGTCTGGAGAAGCTCACGTCATTGGAGTACTTAAACTTGTCTCATAACCATCTCTCTGGAACCATTCCTTGGTCTCTTTCCGGCATGATCAGTCTACAAACCATTGATTTCTCCTACAATAATCTGACAGGATCAATCCCCGCTGGCAGCTTCCAGCATGGATTCTATGCTGGGAATCTGGGTTTGTGCGGAAATGCACAAGGACTATCCGCTTGCAGTGCAAAGTCTCATCATCACAGTAACAAGAAGACCATCATTTCCATCGTTATCCCTGTCATTGCCATCTTGCTCCTTGCAACATCCGTTGCTCTGATTGTCCTCTGTTGTAGGAAGGGAAAACAAGTCGGTGAAGAGAAGAAAACATCAAGTATGAGTGATTCAGAATCATTGATTTGGGAGCAAGAGGCGAGATTCACATTCAATGAGATCAGGAAGGCGACTGAAAACTTCAACGAGAGATACTGCATTGGTAAAGGCGGGTTTGGGAGTGTCTATAGAGCAGTTCTCTCATCAGGGCAGATAGTGGCTGTCAAACAGCTGAACGTCGCAGAATCCAGCGACATTTCTTCCATTACTAAGCATAGTTTTGAGAATGAAATTCGAGCACTGACAGAAGTAAGGCACAGGAATATCATTAAGCTGTACGGATTTTGCTCAAGAGCAGGAAAGATGTATTTGGTCTATGATTACATTGAGAGAGGCAGTCTAGGGAATGTTCTATATTGCAGAGGAGGAGGAGGAGGATTAGACCTCGGGTGGGAAACAAGGATGAAGATTGTACAAGGATTGGCACACGCACTTGCGTATCTGCACCATGATTGCTCCCCACCTATAGTCCACCGCGACATATCCATCAACAATGTGTTACTGGATGCAGAATTTGAACCAAGACTTTCAGATTTTGGTACTGCAAAGATGCTTACTTCAGATGCATCTATATGGACCTCTGTTGCTGGCTCTTATGGTTATATGGCCCCTGGTTAGTAAATACCTTTTCCTGCAGCGCAATTCAGTTTATCGAAAAACCAAATGCATTTTCCATCTAGCTCTACTAAAAGTAAATCTAATGTTTCTTCATTATGTTTTTCTGGTGAACAGAACTGGCTTTCACAGTGAAGATGACAGAAAAGACTGATGTGTACAGCTTCGGAGTCGTGACATTAGAGGTTATGATGGGGAAGCACCCGGGAGAGCTCCTCACTTTTCTTTCATCCCAATCATCAGTAAATGATAATGGGGATTTTCTTTTGAAAGATTTGTTGGATCAGCGGTTGTTAGCTCCATACGGAGATTTAGCAGACAAAGTGGTGTCTGCATTCAGGGTTGGTTTAGAATGCACACATTCTGCACCAGATATGAGGCCCTCGATGCGTCAGGTGGCTCAAGAGCTCTCTTCCCATTCACAAGCTCACTTGTCTGATTCCAAATCCATTGCAACCATGACAATTGGAATGCTAAGAGGAACTCAGAAATAAGAGTGGAGATGGAAACAGATATTTGGTTACCAACTCAAAAACTGGTCCAAATACTCTATTCATTGTTCTATTTTTAGCCACAGTGATGGATATTTTTTAGAAATGTGTACTCTATTCATTGTTCTCTAAAAATACATTAGCACCATCCCCTTTCCCAAACTCGACATGACTTGTAAGTTGTAATTCTTCAAATGCCACATTTATATCCAGTCCAGGATATCTGTTAGGTGGTGCAGTTTCAAAAATTCCAAGACCAATCATGTTAAAACCTTGAAGGGTTAGTTCAACTGAGTTCCTTAGCATGATGCCAGTATGAGTAGTTACCAAGGGTTAAATTTGATGATGCAGAATATAAACTTGGGTTGGGAAAGTTAACCAACTACCATGACCTGACTTCAAAATTAAAAGAAAACACTTGAGAAGTTGGCATAATGAATTGCAGAAGCTATAGATGAATCTAGGAAGAGCTAACTGAGAGAAATCTGAACATGCATTCATCACCAAAAATGACAGCATACATCTTTCATATTAGTACAATGCCAGGAGGGATGTTACTGGCTCGTGATTTTCTAGCAACATTCCTATACACAAAAACACACTCTTTCTGAAATGAAGCATTAATAGCTATTCAAGGAAAAGGAGGGTTATCAGTGACCGACCTGGCCAGGATAAAAATCAGCTTCAAAGCATCCTCAGCATTCAACTCCACACTGTTTCAGAATCGGGCCAGTTTGCTTAGGCAAGAAAGGATCGATCCTAACCCAAAGCAATGAGAAGATGGATGCAAGAAGAATGGACCAGAGCACCACAATGGTAGGAGTCCTGTTCTGCTTGCCCATCAGACCCTTGAGGAAAGGGTAAAGGTGAACAATGACCCAGAAGGCAAAGAAGAGCTTGCCGAAGAGTGGACCCCATGAGTTGTAGCCATTGTTGATGGCATCGGATACTCCGGCTACAACACCTATCATGTTTAATATGATCAGAGTGGTTGGGGGAATGAGAAGGGTGGTCCACTTGAAGAGGTAAAGCTCTCCAAACTCTCCATCATCTGCAGACTTTGATGTGACGGTAAAGTTAGTATCCACACCAGCCAGGACCTTGAGAAGGCCTTGGAACACCGCAAACAGGTGGGCTGAAACCCCACCGATCACCCAGAACTGCTCATTGCGCCAAAAGTCTTCAATACTGACGTTGCTCCATCTTAGCTCTAGCACACCAGTGATAATGATCGAGATGAAAAGAGCCATGAACCATATACTAGCAAAGTTTGTAAGCTGCCAAGAACAACAACAACAAGTCCAATATATCCCGCTCAGAGCATACCAAAAAAAATAAAAATAAAAAATGTTACTTGAGAAACTTGAAACTAAAACAAACTACTTGTTTTATTTCCTTGTCAAAAAAAACAAACTACTTGTACAGCTTTATCAAAGAAACTTACTGTTGGGATTATGAATTTTCCAGTGAGGAGGCAGACAGCCGGGATCGTGCAGTAAGCAAGCAGAGGAATGGAAGTAAATGGGTAGACTATGGTGTTGATATAAGCAAGCCTCTCTAGGCGTTTTAGTTTTCCTCCCCAAGCATACCACAGAGGGCAATGCCTGCTTAGGAAAATTTCAACCGAACCTAGAGCCCATCGCAAAACCTGATGCAACCGGTCTGATAGATTGATAGGGGCTGATCCCTTAAAGCAGGGTCTCTTAGGCATACAGTAAACTGATTTCCAACCTCTACAATGCATCTTGAAACCTGTTAAGATATCTTCTGTGACAGACCCATATATCCATCCAAGCTGCACAGAAATTTTGTTTGCATTCAGTTTTTCTGGCATGAAGAGGTCATATATATACAGAATATATAATCTAAGAACTGAAAAAACTACCTCTTTTCCCCATTCAGTCTTTTCTTCATAGCCACAACTGATGACATGAATTGCTTCCTTGACCAGTGCAGAAGAGTTTGTTCCTTCAGGGAGGCCTCCATCTTCTTTGAGAGTAGAAGCAATGAATACAGGTGACTGACCAAACCGTTTCTCGAATTTTTTCTGAGACATGAGGGATGCTTTCTCCAACTCATCATAGCCCTCAATCCCTTCTTCAATGTCTTCAAGATCAAACACTGGTCCTGATTTCTGCCTTGAGTATTTCTTTCCCATCATCTTCTTCTTATTCTTCTTGCCATACAAGCCACTGAGTAAGTTTCTAAGTCCTTTTTTCTTTGACTTTGACTTCCTCTGACCACAGCAACAGCAACACCATGAAGGCCAGCAGTCACATGTCATCTTTTGCCGCTTGTCAGACACAGGAGGGTCATATCCATACAATGCCGGTCTATTGAAGACACATCCCGTTCCAACATATACCGGACCTTGAATCCCATCTAACCCTCTCATGTTGATCTATATGGGGAAAAAACACATAGAAGATTAGTGTTGTACACCGTCACCCCCAAGGTTGGAGTTCAACATGGAAAGTAGGTTCATACTTACATCAAAGAATACAATGTTGCGATTTGCATATCTATCATGACTATCAATTCCATCAAACCTTTGAGGAAACTGGACGTAGCAAAGCTTCTTCCCAAGCTGGGGATCCATCAAAAAGCACATAGCCTCTCTGACAGCCTTGCTGTTATTTACATAGTGATCACAATCAAGGTTCAAAATGAAAGGTGCGTTGGTAAGAACTGCTGAGACTCGAACCTAAAAGGATCAGAACAAAGGGTTAATTTCTTTAGTGTAAAATTCAGCAAAAACCATTAGTGGTACAGACTTTCTCACCAGAGCATTCATCGCACCGGCTTTCTTGTGATGCTGGTAGCCAGGACGTTTTTCACGTGATACATATACCAGCTTAGGGAGTTCTTTACCATCCACATCAAGTGCACCTTCACTTCCCAAGTAGACCTACAGGCATAATTAGATGTAGATCAACAACTTAATCACAAACTTGAACCAAAAACATTTCAGTTGAAATAGCTTTGGATACATAAAACAACATGCTAACGTAATGCGTTGAAATCCTAGTCTGACAACGTCAAACTAGTGTAGTAACCTGAATCATGCCAGGGTGATCACGTGTGTTATTTCCAGGCCATGGGGATCCATCATTCATGACCCAGCCTTCTTCTGGCTTCTTCTGAGCCTTTGCCACCAGAGAGTTGATCCTTACCTTAAACTCTTCATATTCTCTCTGTTTAACAGCGAAAACAAGAACAACTTAGGCAAGATCTTCAAACCAGAAAAGGTTTGGCTAGAAGCATGTGCATACTAATTCTGAAGAATACTTTCTCCTCTGTGATCATATTGGAAGTATTTAATCAATACAACGGTGTTGATTGCTTACTTTCATAGCTCTGCGATCTTTAACAAAGGTAGGCTCAATCTTATCCTTAAGGTAGTCAATCTTCTCAGTGAAGTAGAACTCGGGAGCTCTTGGCTCAATCTTATACTTCTTGCAGAATGGGACCCACCTTCTAGCAAACTCTCCTGTTTCTGCTAATGCGTCAAAGAGGAGCATAGAAGCACCATCATCAGACACATAGCAGCTCACCTTGTCAACCGGATAATCGACAGCCAATATGGACAGGACTGTATTTGCAGTGATAATTGGTGGCTCCTTTAGTGGGTCCACTGTACTCACAAAGAAGTCAACAGGAGCCAAACGGTTCGGCTCACCCTCACGCTCAAATCTCAAGGAAAGGCGGTCCAAGTAAGTCTCACGGTTGATAGGGGACCATTTAGGGAATTGGTCAAGTATCCAAGAGAAGGCAAACCATATCTCACATATAACAGAGATGAGCCAAAGAGGGTAAGCATCCTTAGCTGGAGTTAAAATCCGAAATCGGATGAAGAAAGCAAGAACAACGAGACGAAGAATAATGACAATCCGGTATGGATTTATTTTGCTTGATGAGATAGGTACTTTCCTCCAAAGAGGCTGTCTTGCTTCAGCCATTCTGCAAAGTAAGACATCAAATCAGAAAACAAAAGGTGACCAATAAATTATCAACTATGATTTTTCTGTGAAATTCTGTCTATGGTTCATGTGAATCTAACATTGTAACAAGTGCTATAACAAAAGCCAAACCCGCCTACTATCTTCTTCCTCTCAAGTCTCAACAAATTTATGTAACTTGAAAAGCATTCTGATTCTGAAACAAACATAACAAAGCAGCGGAAGGAAACTTAATCAGACCCTTACAGGAACTCATCTTCGTCGTCTCCCTGGTCTTTCTCGTGATCATATTTGCTCACCAACCCTTTCTTCTCTTGCCTGGTTTTCCACTTTTCCACTCTTTCTTTCCATTCTGCATTTTCATACAGCTCCTTCTCCCCTTCAAATTCCTTTGCTGCCACTATATACATCACCACCAACAGAAAAAAGAAGAGATAGGTAAAATCAGCGCCTACTATCACCAGACTGCAGCTTAAAGAGGAGAAGATGTGGAAAACATGGAAAAATGAATAAAAATAGGAAGGATTTTGTATTGTTACCACTTCCTGCAGAGGAGAAAGGGCGATCATTCGCATTCCATTGCTGTGGATTGTGTTCTCCATTTTCCTGGGCCAAAAAGGTAATATCAGCTTCAATAAACATGACCAAGAAGAAGGTAACATGCTCCAAGAATGTGACTACTGATTCCTCAAGAACTTTGCTTACAGATTGAGTGGTGGCATGCTGCTTATCAGGACTGTCATTGTGATCCTTCTTGATCTGGAACTCTTCATTGAAGTCATCTTCATAAAAATTGTCCTCGTCATCTCCTTCAACTCTGGGACAACCTGAAGCAATGATATCATTTGGGAATGATCAGATACTCTACTAGTATACCATGTTGTCTTAAGAGTACTTGTTAAAGCTTACCGACTTTGGTCATTTAGCTTATGGGACAAAAGCTAAATGGACTGAAGTTCATTTACGCTTTCAAAATCTTTTATTCTCATTATACAAGCAAAATAAGCCTTAAAACGTACACCCACGTGTCATTGCAGAGAGAGAGGAGAGAACAAAACCTTTGTGACGCTTATAGCGAGTGCTGCACTGGGGACAACTTTGGGTGCCTTCCTTCCTCTCGTACTCATAGCAAGGTTGGCAAACTGGGAAGGCACATACATGGCAAGCTACAAACAACAGTCCATCATCTCTGAGTCCAATTTCATCCCCACAAACCTTGCACGCTTTGGGCAAGGATTGGTGAGTTGGTGGTTGGTTCTGTCATGCATACAAGCTCATACCAATAAGCACAAAAAGTTCAACTAGCAGTCCAAGCTACAGAAAGATACAGGTGAATTAAGTAGACTTACCTCTTCATCTGAGTTTGGACCGACATTAATGCCGGCCATGGTGGGCGGAGAGTAAGTGAAGTAGAGAGGGAGGGAGGGCTTAGGAGAAGCAGGATAGTGAAGATAGTTGGTTTTAAAAGATGGTTAAGCGATGAACAACAGCTAAAAGGAAGAGGTGTGGTTTTCATCCGACCAACTGATAGTTGGAAGGTCATGGGTTTGATTCAAAACGACGTTAATACTTGTGTGTGTGTGTGTGGCTGTGGTAGGTATAATGGAGAGAGATACACTTTTATGCCTTTTGTTTTTGGGTTTATAAAATGGTCATGTTTTGCTTTCAATTGTAAAAAACCCATGTTTTTGTTCATAGCTTTGCCTCTAAGGATTCCAAAATTTGGCGCCATTACATCCAACTGATGCAGAATTCCCCACCTGATGGCTGATTTTCCTTTTCTTGGTATGCCATCTTACTCTGCTCTATAAAATCTGGTTTTAACATTTCAGATCCTTCATCGAAACACCACTTCCTGCCGCGAATACTCTGAAACAGGAAGGGCCTGTTTCGTATGAAGTTGGCATCAACCGTATGGGTATGGAATTTCAACAGGATTGAAGTGTGGGATGAAATTTCCTCGCCGTATTAGTCTCCCTCTTCTTTGTCAGTCTACTCTACGATGTCCCCTTACAGGTATGTCTTCGGGGAGAAGTCACACTATTTCTTCAGGACCAAAGGGCTTCGCATAATGCACGCGAAGCAGGGAATATATCCAAGAAAATGTGCGTCAACTGGCTGAAGAAACTAGGCTTCCCAACCCAATCTCCTCGCAATTCTTCTCCATCGATCTTCTCATACAGCAAAGATTCTTGAAAGCAGATAGGAGGTCGTGGTTTGTGCCGACTAACGAATATCTTGACATTCCGAATTGAGCTCCTAAAGAAATCCACCTCTAATGACAAACTAACTCCAACCAACTGCTTTATCATCCTCCCATCAAATGCCATAAACAAGCACCCCCTTTTCTCATGGAATGCAATGTAATCTCTTACGGTTGCATTTACAAGCCTCACCACCCTATAAAACAAAACTAGCAAAATCTAATAACTTCCGAGCTCCGACAATCGTGCCCCATGGAAGATGGCTATTATATAGAGATAAATACAGCAAATCCAACCTTTGAATATCCAAATTAAAGCAAGCTTGGATATGGGGAAATGGAACATCACCTTCTCCACACCTGTTTCTGTTGCTTTGTAATTATATTGTCCATGACAGCAACACGCACAAATTCTTGTTCAATAGGCCAACCAGCTTCCTTTTCTTCTGCCCTGATTTGTCCAGCCTTGGAGGCGGCAGCAGAAGCATCATCGGTAAGCACCTCCACATCGAAAATATTGATGGAAAGGACACTCCCCACTATCATCGTTCCATGGGCACTCGTTGACAATGGCACAAATCATCTTCTTCCCCTCCTCGTTGACATTAATCATTCTACCTTCTAACATGTACTTGTGCAACAAAGATCGAGGTAGGCGTGCTGAAAGCAAACAAAAAGCCCCATCAAGGTGACAGCTATAGTCACCATTGTAACTACACCAATCCAGCAAAACTGCAAGGAGCACGTAAAGCAGGTCCTGACCTCCGCCGAGCATAAAACTCTCCAACACACTTGCCATTCCAAGTTCAAGAATATGCCACACTCGTTTGATGGAGAAGTGATCCTTCCAAGGTTCACACTTGCCCCTTGCAGTTGCTTCCCATTTCCTATCCTTGAGTCAAACATCAGATATTTTCTTTCAGCTACTGCATAGATATGGTTGCTGAGTGAGACAGTACATATTCAACGGCATGAGGCTGCCATACATAGTTCTCCTCCTCGTACTCACCTTCACCCCCTTCCTCAATCACCTTCACCATTCATGGCGTTGACACATGTAAGGAAGTGAGTCAATCAAGTGCAATTGGCCATCAACCTTCTCTACTAGAGGCCACAAGTTGGGCTTGTAAAGTTGCCCAATGTTATTGCATTTGAAGCGAGAGGGACTAGCATTGTCGGCAGCCAGAGACAAACAACAAGTGTCAGACTGACAGAGGTATTGGTAACAAACTGCCACTGAAGCTGGAAGCTCCTGCCCCCCGATCATATGCATCTGGGCCCCATTTGAAAAGACTCGTCGTGACAGGAAGATACGTTTTCAGCAGCTTGAGCTCAGCGAATTTAACAAGGGATGGTGGCAGATGTGCTTCATCAGTGTTTCTCTGCATGAGACCCAAGCGACCAAGCACCAGATCTAAAATCCATTTGAAACACATAGATGCCTTGGCTTGTCCAGTGGCTCTACTCAACTTCCTTGGTCTCATTTCCGTTCATGTTTGAGCTGAATTTCTCGAGAGAAAACTGTAACAGGGATGTGTGACCTTCTCGAGGATGTCAATCTGAAGCACAACACTTCCCTTGGTGTGTTGGACCTCTTGTTGCTCCTTGTCCAGGAATTCCTTCATCTAAAGAATGAGATTGCACTCTTGCATAGACATCGGATGCGTTATGCAAAGCACTCCTTCATGGTGGTTAGGAAATCCAAGGTTGAAATTGCTTCCAAGTCGATATATGCCTGAAGGAGACTGGTAATGGGAGAAGGGCGATCAACATTATCACAAAAATAATGTAGTAATTAATTAAGTTAATATATACATGCTAAATTGCTAATCAATAAAAATAGCTCTTTCCTCACAAAAAGGAGAGAAATAATATACTCAATTAACTCACCTAAGATGCACCATCCATAAATTACAAGTAAGAGATTAGATAACGGATCAAATCAGCTAATTAGATAAACCTTGCCATTAAATTGGTTTTAATGTGTCTTCGGCCGTCTTCTGGTTTTCACAAGCTAGACATATATACTCTTTTAAGTAAATTTCATCACAAAATCCGATTCTTCTTTTTTCTCCATCCAAGTTGCAGGCCTCAAAACCCTAACTTTCAGTAGAAATCAACACAAAGAGTTGGATTCCTTACAAGTTACAATCTTAACAGATTCTTCAAGTACCAAAATTATACTTGTACGTACCAATCTACCAAGACAAATTTACACTAATACCTGAATTAATACAGTAACGAATTAAACATTGATAAATTTTCAAAATTGAATACTCAACCCTAACTTCACCACATTTTCATAAAAAGGTACATTAAACAGGGAAATCGAACAAATTTTGAGTTAGAAACTGACCTTTATTAATGGAAATCAACCCCAAAGAGTCGAATTGCAGCCGCCAACCACACATTGTTATCGTAAAGCTTCTGCAGGAGAGGAAAAGAACGAACTGAGGGGGACAGGACAGGTGAAGGCGAAGCAGAAACCGGGCGGTGACGGATTGCACAAAACATCGATGAAAATTGCTGCGCATTTCATGAATCGCAACTGCCAACTAGAGTCTCGATGCTACAGATTTCGAATTGATTACGAGTTCGAATCATATTGTAATGGTCCAAGTTAGACCTATAAAACGGTCATTTGGGTCGGGTCATTTCAGATTTTAGGTAAAACGGATTCCGGGTATATTCGGGTTGACTCTAATTCGGATTTGAGCGGATTTCGGGTCGATTTCGAGTTTGTCAATTTTTTCTTTTTTTAAATTAAGAAAAATCATGATTTGATAATTTTAAAATTCTAAAATTAAAGACGTTGTTCATAAGTTCTAGTGCTTATAAATATATAATATATCTGATCTAAAATATTTAATTTTTATTATTTCTCATAATTTTTAATAAAATATAATAATGTATAAAATATCAATTCAAGCCTTCCAGGGGATAGGCCGAAAAAACACGGCAATTCAACGGATAAACCGTCAAACAAGCTACATACAAAGAAATAACAAGCAGAAATACCAAAAAACAAAAGTACAATTACAGATGCAGACTAGCACGAGCAATGAAAGAACAAGAGCAGTGTGACACAACTCTTCTGCCGGGTGATAGAGGTGACGCATGGAATCCCCGGAGAACTAAGTGGAAACCTCATGTTTGGACTGGGATGTCAACTAACCTTCAGGTTTCGATCACGTCCACGACCTCTCGCAAATCGACATATGAGAAAAACACCGCTCAAAGTTGCTAGACCCCAAAATCAGACAACCACACCACCAAGCAAATCGGCACCCCACTCAAAGCCGCTCTTATTTATATGAAAGTAGATATAGATATATAATAATATATTTTTATTTTTATTTTATAATTAAAAGTTATTGAAGCCACACCACCAAGCAAATCGGCACCCCACTCAACCCCGGAGGAGGAGGCAACGACGGACCACCGGCCAAGGCCCAGCCGGCGCTAGACCCGGGCGATCACGGTGAAGAACAGTCCAAGCATGGAGAATCGAAAGCAACAGTGAAAGTGAAAGGGAGCCTAAGGAGGACCGAAGCGAGCCTTGCCATCACCACTGATCGAAATGACGCCCCAAAAGACTGAAAACGCCAACGGGCCGAGGAAGAGGAAGGAGAAGGATGCGGATCCGAGAACCCGACAACCCAAAACTACCCACATTGCGACCAGATTAAGGGAAAGTACAAGTGATATAGCGGAGAAAACTCGAGGACGGAGGCGAAAATGGTTGCCCGACATGCACAGGTCGAACCACCCCCGACGAAAGAGAAGAGAGTATTGAGAGTAGTGATGCAAAATCGCCGCCGGATGTACATAGGGCCTAAGCTAGTGATCGGGGGTACGAGCCCCGGTTAGGGTGACCTGAGCCAATTAGCGGCGGCCGATGCTAGGATTTAGGCTAAGCCTATGGGAGAAGATGGGAGGTTTGTAGGAGGATGTGAGCCCATGGGTGTGTCTGGTGGTTATAGGGGTCGAGGAAGCGAGGTGGTGGCTCCCAGAGGAGGTTTGGGCTACCAGATGAGATTTAGGCTTCCGGAGAAAGAGGTATGGGACTCTCCAGAAGAGAGCGTTTCTAAAATCTTGGCTATATTTTCTCTTCTTCTTTCATAATACTCTCAATGTTTAATTTTCCTCTTTTGAAATTATACCAATTTTTAATGAGTGTTACAATTTTCTCATCCCATACTATGAGCTCATTTTTTTCATTGATAGATTTACATATTTTTCCTTACGTAAATAGTTATTACATACATAGTATAAATTTGTTAAATGAAAATTGCACATGGTGCGAGTAATTGAACTAGTTTAACTCGACAATTGATTTAATCTAAATATTAAGCGGATATGAACCTCAACTTATCTCAACTTTAATCTAGATTTGCTCAAAAAGTGAATCGGCTCCAAAACTGAACTAAACCAACCCAGGAAAATATGATTTTGGTTTAGCATGAGCATAGTTCGGATATGGCTACATGTAACGGCCTTAGATAAACCAAGAACTTGTAAACATCATAAAATCAAGCGACCGTGTTCGTTTGAAAGTCTTTGCATGGCAATACACATTCATGTGGAGATTGACTTCACATTTGTCCTCCATTTGCCTATCGCCCCACCACAATCCCTCCACACATTCACGTGGAGGGATTGATTGATTAACTAGGGCGAACACGATTTAAGTTCAAACTAATTTACACTGCACGATGATATATACGTTACTTGTAACCATTCATGTACATGAAAATAAATTCTTGCCTAAAAAGGAGTCAATATTTAGTTAAAAAGAAATAGGAGGAATAAGGGAATGGGAGGTTGGGTCATCAAAATTGTGGGAGTAACTACGAAGATCATAGTTGTAGCGGATGAAAGCATTGCATCTCATTTTAGATCGATGCAAATGTTGTCTCCATCTTGACCTAATTCTCCACCCAGCTTGCTTTGTCATTACCCCGTATGGCATTGTGCAACAACAACATTCAAATAACTCCAACCTAGTCATTCCCGATTTCTCATCCTCCATAGGCATCATCGGAGACAATGATTCCTCCTCTTCTCCAACTCCGCCTCCGCTGCTGCACCCTATCCTCTTCTCCCACTTTACCCTTCCCATTTGTTTGATTTTTTTTAAAGGTTTTTTGCCTCCTAAAATATTTTTAGCTTTTACAATACTCCATACTATTTTTTATTCCTTCAAAAATGATTGTGGTATTAATTAATTCAAAATTTGAATTGATGAAGATTGATTTTTTTTTTAAAACCTTTTATCCTACCATTCTTCATTTGGTTCTCCGGTGTCCGACAACAACAATGGTCTAATTAAGTAACCAAGTCAAATAATTACTATTTTATAAAAGGTTAGTAATAATTTCCACTTAATATGGAAATGCATTTACTTGGAAGGAAAATATCTTTAATTTTTTTTCTTACTTATTATTTTATCTTCTAAATTTGTTGAGATTTTGATATTTTTTTTGTTTAGTTAAAAAACAACGGCTTTTTTTAGCATCCCTATTATTACTAGTATTGGTTAATGACTTAATGTGCATTCCCAATGCTAGGGTTCGAACACAATAAACAATGAAGCTTATTTAAGTACTTACTAACACATGTTTGTAGCTGTATGAGTATGACCAAGTTTGCAAGGTTGTCTATAGCTTTCATTAACTTGGTGTCACAACTTAGTTAACCTCACCTCTCAGTTTGTGTCTCCAATGAGCCTCCTGTCATTCTCAATAAAATGGTAACTGACTCAAGCTTAATTAAATTGGTCATTGTCTAAAATAGCTCCCAATCGTTAGAGCAATCGGTTTCAACCACAAGCTTAGTTAATTAATCTCATGGCTCTAGCATATTGCAAGCCATGCACAATGGCCCATATTTCAACTGTCATGGTGTTACAATCATAGTAGTTGAAAGGTATATATCATGAAGAACTTGCCCGTAGACCCTCAAAAGAGACCTCCTCTGGCAACATTAATGAGCTTAATCTAACCTTCCTCGTGTAGTGAACATGAAGAAATCGACTCCTCTGTAGCAACTGACTTAAATATAGATCTTGGGATCCTTGGAGATAGAATTACCCGAAGACCTACTTGCTCACCCAATCAGTTAGCCCATCCATGCCCCATTGTCTTCCCCTAGCCTTTGAATTGAACACCATTCAACTTATGACATAAGGTAACTGCCTTGATTTTGAAACATTTAAGTTTATTATTTAAGCTTTGTTAAAAATTGACTTCTTAAGGACATTTTTTTGGTAGAGGATCTTTCAATTTCCTTAGAAAGACCGATAAAACAACAATTGGAATTCGTGCTCGTGTATTTAATTAATATGTAGATATTATCTATCTATATCTATATATCTATATAAACTCTTAACAGAAAAGTTTCGCATATATATCACATCCACCTTACTGCTCTCATTTTCTACCAATCACAGTTGATTTTCATTTTTCACATCATCATCTATATAAATATAAATCTGTCCTCTCATTTTCTACCAATAACCTCTTTTTTCCTTTCTATTTAGTAGTTGATTTTCATTTTTCACATAATCATCAGATATAAATATAAATATAAATAAACTCTTAAAACAGAAAAGTTTTTGCATATGTGTCACATCCACCTTAATTCTCATATTTTCTACCAATCACATTTTTCCCCTTTCCTTTCCCCCTATTTAGCATATGTTTTTCATTTTTCACATAATCATCGAGTTTAATTCAAAGTATTAAATTAACATATAGGAAAAATGACCAAAAATAATACGAACTATCAACGGTGAACCAAAAATAATACGAACTTTCAAAATCACCAATTCATATACAAACTTTAACACATTAAACCAAAATTGATATAGAGTCCCAAATTCACAAACTCTAAATTTATTTAGACTCAATATGTAATTAATAATAAACTGTGTTCAAAATTGTAAATTCACAATTTTATCATCTTCCCCATTTGTAGAACAGTTTTGAAGGCAGCTATGGCGGAGCAGCGTCGGCAGAGGTTGTTGATGTGGAAGCGGCACAGACCCGCACAACACTAAACACCCAACCACCAGCCGACTGCCAACCGGACGAGAGCTACCGGCGACAACAACGAACGATGACAGGCGAGCCTGGAGCCGACGGACGTCGGGCAGACGGGAAGGCGACACTGCACCAGAACGACGATGGAGTTGCAGAACACCACGAGCGAAGATGAACAGGCTGGTTGAATTCCGCCATTGAAGAGGACCTTCCCTCCGCCATGTCGCCGCCCGATTCCAAACACCGCCGAGTGCAGGGAGATCAAGATACCCAAATTAAAGGTCGAATCCGTGATAAAGAATAATGGGAACCCAAAATCAACCAGAAATCCAGCCGAACAGATAGCGGATTTGTTGAATTGCTGGTTAAGTTTGATGTAAACTCCATTGTTGAGGCCTTCCCCAAACTGGGAAGATACGAAAGGGATTAGGGTTTTTATTTATTTTTATAAAAATTTCCCAAACTTTATAAGTAATTATAATTTGAGTCTAAAATAATTTAGAGTTTGTGAATTTGGGACACTATATCAATTTTGGTTTAATGTGTTATAGTTTGTATATGAATTGGTGGTTTTGAAAGTTCGTATTATTTTTGGTTCACCGTTGATAGTTCGTATTATTTTTGGTCATTTTTCATAACATATAACTTTTATCTATTTATAAATCTTTATATACTATCACAATAGAGTCTATATTGAATGAGCTTATTAAACTTTTTTCTTATGGGTTTGTTCTATAAATTTATTTCAAAATACTAAACTAAGGTTGTATGTAATTATATAATATTAGTTTATTTTATTATTAAGATTTTATTTTGTAAAAATCGCACAATAACATGGGAAATATACTTGGTTATGCTTAAGTTGAGTTTTGTTGCAAATTTTGAACGTACCTAATATAATAAAACACTTATTTTATGTAAAAAAAATTCATAGATGCACATATTCCGCAATCGAGACCAATCTCATCCATCTTTAGTCCACAAATCAGCTACAATGCATCCTAATAGATCATCTGATGGAACCATTGATGCAGATTACACAAGAGTATTGTTAGACACCCAACAACGATGATCATAAAACAAAGTAGTCCTGTCATTGCCAATAAATACTCGCAACAACTGAGCGCCCTTCTAGTCCCCTTCAAATATGAGATCAAACTCGCAGGTCCCGACACATATCAATATCACAACGACTATCACAATACTTGTCTTGAATTACTCTCGACCACAAAGAATCGGGCTCCTTCAGGAGTCGTCACCCGAGTGCCGATGTTTGTTGATCTCATGCTGCGAATACCAATCACCAATGCCCCCTTGACTCATTGAGTCGCTGGTTTACATAACCCTCTTAGTGCGCAAGAAGTCGCATGCTTAGAGATAGGCCACAAGTCTTGATTTTGGTAAATAGAGAGCGACCATCCGGTTTCGAACCAGAGATCTTTGGATACTACTCGCAGACCCTTTTCGACTGTAGCTGAACCATTCAAAACGACGCCGTGCAGCCACACACCTCCGTCCTCCCTGAGTCTCTCCGGACAAAAATGGCAACCCCCGCCACCGCTTCCCTCCTCCACCTCCATCTCCCCGCCACCACCAAGCTCCCGCCGCGCCGCGTCAGCCCCAGAATGTCTCTCCAACCACCATCATCCCAAACCCTCCTGAAATCCATCACAAAGCTCCTGTGGGGCCAATCCCTCCCTCCACACCTTCTCATCTCCACCGCCCGCCACCTCTGGTCCTCCACGTGGCTCCTCATGATGTCCCAGCTCGCCCCCTCCTCCTCCTCCGGCTCCTACTCCCGCCCCGCCTCCCCTTTCCGCTTCGACCCCTCCCGCCACCCTCCCTCTACCCTCCACCTATACGTCGGCCTCCCCTGCCCCTGGGCCCACCGTACCCTAATCGTCCGAGCCCTCAAGGGCCTCGAGGATGCCATCCCCGTCTCTGTTGCTTCCCCCGGGTTGGATGGCTCTTGGCAATTTAGGGATTTCGTTCCTCAATTTAGGGTTTCTGCAATTGTTCCTACCAGGGATAGGGCGAATGGGTGCGGGACCTTGCGACAGGTTTATGGGTTCCAAAATGGCGGCTCCTATGACGGAAGGGTTACTGTTCCTATGTTGTGGGATGTGGAGAGGAAAGAGGTTGTGTGTAATGAGAGCTATGATATCATTCAGCTGTTCAATTCCGGGTTCAATGAGTTGGCGAGGAATCCTGGTTTGGATCTCGCTCCGGTTGAGCTCAAGCAGAGGATTGATGAGTGGAATCAGGTCATTTATCCCTATGTTAACAATGGGGTCTATAGGTACTCATTCTTCTTCATTTTAACTACCATTTGCTTCAACTTATATTTATCAGATAGATAGATAGATGGTAAGGATTCATCACATTCTTGTTCCACAGTCAGTGATTTGTTGTTTGGTTGATGCTGTTTTGAGAAAAACAGTTACTTGATCAATTGGACCTTGTTGAGTGGAGACTGTGAATGGAATGATATGATATTGAATGGACCAACAAAAATATTCTGTGTACTGTTTTAAACACTTCAGAATCCTTTCTTTTGTTATAAAAAAAAAAACTCAGCGGTGGCCTAATCCGCAGTCTCGCTAAGTAACAATCGTGAAATGGAAATAACTTGATTTGTAGGATCGATGAGAGGTATTAGATTGGAACTACTTTATTCTCTAAGACCCTGTCAATCGATCTGAATCTCTTCACTTTATTTATCTTGCTTGACAAAAGGATTAGGCCAGCAAGGGCAAAGGGTTTGTAAAACTAATTAGATTAGATTTCACTCTCGTTTGTTAATCCGTTGTTGGCTTCTTGTTCTAGATGTGGATTCGCTCAAAGTCAAGAGGCATACGACGCCGCAGCAAATGAGCTGTTTAGTACATTGGACAAACTGGAGGATCATCTGTGTAGCTCACGCTATCTATGTGGCAATCAGCTAACACTAGCAGATGTCTGCCTGTTCACCACCTTGATTAGATTTGATCTTGTTTACAATGGTCTATTCAAGTGCACGAAGAAAAAATTGCTAGAGTATCCAAATCTTCATGCTTACATGCGCGAAATCTATCAGGTGCTACCTACCATCTGTTCTTTATTCGTTTCCAGGATCTAAACTCTTTAAGTGTGTATAATACAAGTAGGTTCGATAAGTTTAATGATTTTTCGGCATCCAAACTAAGCTGCCTGTTTGACTCTCATTTGTGTGGTTTTTGATGGGGCAGATGCCAAAGGTTGCGGAGACGTGCAACCTGGAAGAGATAATGGATGGTTATTACAAGATTCTGTTCCCCCTCAACCCAGGAAGCATCCGACCTGTCATACCATTTGGATGCGAGCGTGAATCCCTATCCAGACCGCACAATAGAGACTCTTTGTTGTCATCAACAGCAGATGAAAACAAGCAAGTTTATAGTCAGTCAAAGGCGTAGTTGTTTATATTCATTCTGTATACACCTACATCGAGAATGTATAGTATAGTATATATGTGCACATTGCGAGCTGCTGCTCGTCTTGTAATTCTCAGGGTTCGTCTCCTTCGACATTGGCTTGTGGCAGCATTGTTCATCGCATTCGCATTGCCTCACATTTGGTATGGTCTCAGCTCAGTCTCTCAGGCATTTTTCATGCCGGTTTTGTTTGTTTATTGAATGCCTTTTAAGCCTCTTGATTTGATTCAAATTTTGCCTCCCTCCCCCTCCGTTAAATAAACAAAAGAAAGAAAAAACGGCCTGACGTGCACCCATTGAATCGTAGCCGTCGACTTCCTCCAGCAGGAATCAGATGCACGAAATCCGACGGTCAATATACAAAGGGAAATTGGAACACTATACAAATGCAATGCAATGCAGATCTATAAATTTGATTCTCAGTTTATCAATTATCCAATTCCAAGATCTTTCCTTTCTCTCTCCCCGCCCACGCCCACCCAGATTTTATCCCGCTTTCTTTTCTGCTGAGGGGTTTCATATACTCTTTGCTTGCTTGCTTAGTTCTGAGCGGATTGTGGATCTGATTTCTCCTCGTCGTCTTCTTCTTATCGCCTGGATATGGAGTCTCCTCCTATCACTGCTTTTGGGGTAACTGAATTCCTCTTTCTTTGAGATTTACGCAACATGGTTCCTTTCAGTTTTTATTATTCTTATTATTTCGGGATTCTTTATACAGGTTGGTTCCTTCTTTGTTCAACACTACTATCGGATTCTTCAACAGTCGCCGGAATCCGGTTATCAGTTTTACAAGAATTCGAGCAAGATGACTAGGGTGGAAAGCGATACTGACGAATTTACTGCTTCCTCAATTATGGTTAGTTTTTCTCGCTATTCTTATCTTGGATTTCATTTCATTTCATTTTACCACACCACTGGAATCAGGGTTTTGTATCCTCCATTGCTCGATTGGAAGCAAGATTGAATCTTGATTCTTGATTGAATTTTGTATCGATCATGTTGATTTTTGCCTTTCCTGTTGACAAGAGTCAAAAGTGTCAAATTAATGTCAGCGAACCCTTGACACTTCTATATTTCTATTTTCATGTTATTTTTACCACTGGAATCAGGGTTTGTATCTTTTAGTACCGAATTGGCAGTTTATTTATTGGCTTACCTTGCTCTTTTTTCCACCTTGGGAAGATTGAATCTTTGTGGGATTTTGTATTGGTTGGGTTTATTGTACCTCCTCTCGTTTTCGGAGAATCAACTGTCTGGGTCTGTTAATGTTAGCGAATTCAGGATACGTCTTTTTTCATGTTTTTTTTCCACTGGAATCAGGCTTTGTATCTTCTAGTACTCAATTGCTAGTGTATTGGCTGATCTTGCTCTTTTTCTCTGTGGAAAGATTGAATCTTGATTGGATTTTGTATTATTTATGTTGATATATTCCTTCTGAGAGAATCAAATGTCTAAGGTCTAATCAATGTTTCAGTGAGCTATTGACACTTCTTTTTTGTGCAAATATGTAGCCGAAATAATATTTATGCTTTTTCTTTTGTATTATGAGCAGGATATACATTCAATTCTCACTTCTCTGAATTATACTGGAATTGAAATTTCCAAGCTTAAATGTCAAGAATCATTGAATGGAAGCGTTCTGGTAATGGTGTCGGGGTATGCGAAGTCCACAAATTTTAGTGGGAGGAGAACCTTCACCCAGGTGTTCTTTCTTGCACCTCAGGAGCAAGATCAATCTTACTTTGTCCTTAATGATATTTTTGAATTTACGGAAGAGGTCCAAGTCAATCAGCAGCCTCCCCTGGAGGCTCCAGTACCTGAAATGCTCAGTACTGGAATTGGTTATGGAGTACACAGTTCACGTCATGTAGACAACCCAGGTAATTCATATATGTTTCAACTCCTCTGGATTAAATCAGCTCATTTTTTTAGTTTATACCTTAAAATTTGCAGGTTCTTTATGTTAAGAAAGTTCTAAATAATTATAGATAAGATAACCATGTTCTCGAGGTACTTTAGATAAGATCACAAGGGTTTATGAAATTTTCTTGTAATTGTATTTAATTACACTTCTGTATTTATCACTTGTCAATAATCAATATATACATCAATATTCATTTACATTTCACATTGATGTTGCTTTATTTGCAACTGACTTTCTTATCTCTTTTTCATGTAGTTTCAAACTACACCTCAGAGGAGGAGATCAGGAAGTATATAAATGCAATTCGAATTGATGAAGATAGTCCTGTTGACAAACACAGCATGCCTGGTGAGCACCAGGAGGAACCTGAGATTCACACTGTTCTAGAAGAAGCTTATGTTGGACATCCTCCCCCACCTCAAAGTCATGTAGGCATTGTCCAGGATACAATGGCTGGGCCTTTAAATGAATCTGTTTTTGGGAAACCTTCCAGATTCACTTATGCATCTATCGTATGATTCTTTAACTCAAAGTTACATCTTTGTTTAGTTTTGCTTATGTATCTTAATGTCACTTGTTAGAGCATTTGTGGGATTGATCTATGCCATTTGCCCTTAGGTGATAGTTTTGATATATTGATATTAGGTTTGAAAAGTCTAAAAGGCGATTAGAAAAAGAAAGAAAAAAAGTAGTATTCAGGTAGATGTCTGCTGTCTAAGATAGTAAGATGGGCTGGACAAGTAGTCTGTTGACTTCTACATTATTCAAAAAAGAAAAAAAAAATTAATATTCAAGTAGACTGACTGTGAACCAGATTATCTAGAATTTTTAATGACATTTGCAGTTCCTGAGGATCCCAGAGTTGTTTGTTTTTGTGTTCTAAATAAATAAAAAGACTTGAAAAAATGTATTTGTGAAAAACTGAAAATCCCATGAAGTAAACAGCCGTGCCAAAAAGCATTTACTTTATCATGATTTGGTGGACTTGGGCAATACACCTATTTAGCTCCAAATATTATATATTACAGTTGCGAACTTCAAAAGCAGCAGTTGATCCTCAATCAAATAGGAAAAGCGTGCCAGTTCCTTCAGAACTCCGGAAGATACAGACAACTGCTCCACCATTAAATCCTTCTACATCAACATTTTCAACTGAAGGAGCTGATGAAGGTTCAGCTCAAGAGGAAGGTACTTTCTCAACATCAACATCATAGCACTTGTAATAATTTTTGTCTAGATTATTAGATAGACGACTTTTCTTTTTCCGATGGAAAGGTGGATTTTGTAAGTTTGGATTTTTGTTTTATGCATTCATGAGTCCCTGGTCAACCTGTTTTTATTTTCTGGCATTCTCAAATCTGTCCCTGTGAAATTGGATTGCTTTGTGTGAATCAACTCACCTTTCTTTCAGTGCATGGTTACCTCCTCCATATAAGCCGAGAATACCAAATGCTCTTTAGTTGCATCCCCCTATGTGACTGGTCTTTTTCCTTTTAACATATGGATGCAATTTTTAATCCTTGAATTGTGACTGCATGAGATTCTGGCTGTGATGTTATAGACTTATAGTTTTCGTATTGTACTGTAAATGTTCATGTGATGTTTGTTCTTTCATTCGATAGGGGAGTGTACATCTGTTTACGTGAGGAGTTTGCCGTCAGATGTCACTGTTCAAGACCTTGAAAGGGAATTCAAGAACTTTGGTAGAATTAAGCCCAATGGAATCTTCATAAGAAACCGCAAGGTAATGTTGTTCTCTTATTATATCCTCAACTAAGTGGAGTTGCTGTTAATGTTAACACGAACAAAGGAAAAAGTGCCTCCTTGGAAATACTAGTTTGGTGTTAGTAGTGTTACTCTCTTTCCTTTGGCATGCAGGATGTTGGTGTTTGCTTTGCCTTTGTTGAGTTTGAAGATCTTGTCGGTGTCCAAAACGCCATCCAGGTTGGAATTTTTAGATTATTTTTTTGTTTGTTTCAAACCTGAGATCATCATTCTATTGAAGTCTGATTCGGATGTGTACATCTTGCAGGCTTCGACTATCCAGTTGCTTGGTAGACAAATCTATATTGAGGAGCGTAGAGAAAGCAGTAACAGTGTATCACGAGGCGGAGGTACTTACATGAGATTGCCATGGCTATCAATAGACAGTACTCTGCTAGAGTGTGATAAAATTCCATTGTGTTTGGTTTGCAGGAGTGGCAAGAGGTAGGGGAAGAGGCAGAGGCAGTTTCAACCAAGCTAGAGGGAATGGTTATCACCAGCATGGCTACAACTATGAGTGAAGCTCCTTGAGAATTTTGATGGATGGCTGACTCAGTGATGTAAGCTCACATACTTGAGAGGGGGTCTTTGTCTTTGTTCTATAGAGGAGTAGGTTTTTTGAAAGGGAGCAGCTCAGCAAATCTTTTCTAACGTAGGTGTACCATTTTTTCCATGGATTCATATGATAGTAGTATTTGAATGTTGAAGCAAGGTTTCTTTATCGCTCGTTCATGTACCATTTCGGCATTTACAGTTGCTCCTTGGTTCTTATCCCCAATTGTAATACAACAAGAAGTTTACCAGGAATCCAGATTGATTCTATCTGCCGACCTTGGCATTGGGACATGCCATCTCCTTGATTACGTACACTGAGCCTTTCTTTGCAAGTTCCTCCACTACGCCTCCATCTGAAACTGAACTTCCCTGATAATGCAGATTACTGCTCGCTTAAAATCGCTTTCAGTTCTTTATTAGTCACAGAATACCGTGAGTCCGCGACAGGATCTGTCTGTTGGATCTGCGACTGCGAGTATGGCTTCTCTGAGGCCACTCCTGTTCTACATAAACAACAAAACCAATTCCCCTAAAAATGCTTTTTTGGTATTGTTGGATTATCTATATAGATAGATACTCTTAATTTAGAATTCTTAATTTAGAATATTGTAGGCTTATGGGTTAACTTCTCCTTAATCTTCTCTTTTCCATCAATCAAACCAAATCCCCTTTTCCCACCTTTGACGGTATAGTAAAACTAATTAAAATACCCCACCTTTGAGGATATGATAAAGATATATCCTCAACTTTCAAATGTAATAAAAATATCCCGACCTTTGAGGGTAGTAGTAATATATTATCACGAGTTTTCTCATGAGTCATAAATGCTCACAAGGCAGCCTACATGGAAACCTTTTTACAAATTAGCATTAAAATTGAGTTTTTTTGAACGGTTTCCTTAGGAAAAAAATAAACCGACAACAAAATTAAACCTGAAAAATGAAATTGATTCAACCAAACAACTAAATTGGTCAAAATTGCCTCAAATTAACACAACACAACTATTCCTAATACCAAACCAACAACAAAACTAAACCGACAACAACAGAACAATTAAGAGGGAAAAAACAAAACTTACTCAGTCAAGTCCATGAACGAATCAAAGAGGAAGAAGATGTGAGAGAGTCAACTCAAGATAGGTTAGATAGGCGACCACGAGGGAGGAAGACTGTCATTGAAGAGGAACTATGAGTTGTTTAGAAGATTTGAAAGACAGTTCAAGAGGAAATCCCTTTTTGAGAATTTTCACACCCGGGCTTATATTATAACGCCTCGCGAAGTGGATACAAGCATTTTATAGGGGCGCATATAGAATGCTTGCTAAGACCCAGTAGAGACGCTATGACTGCTTTTCGAGTTATGATGTGACCGAAAGGTCGGGGTAAGGGTGTGATAGGGGCCCATATCACATACTTGCTACGACCAATTGAGAATGTTATGATCACGTCAAGGGTGCTGTGGGGATCTCATACGGGCCCCTATGAGATGCTTACAGAATCAATGACATGATCCTTGGACTCACCAATTTAAAACTTCATTCCCGTGTTTTAGAGTGATTTTAGTCTCGGGGACGAGACTTGTTTTTAGAGGTGGATGATGTAAAGACCGGGAAATTTTAGAATATTAAATTATTAAAATAGTGATTTATAATCATCCCGATTTCTAAGATTTGGGAGGTTTGAAGTTTCCGTCCTTGAGCTATTAGTTTTATTCTAAATATTTCAAAACAAGTTCCGGTATTATTTAATTGGAAATTTAAAATATGTTATACTCTGCTTTTATATACCGAAAATTTGAAAAATAATGTTCGAATTTCATTTATTAAATTCGAATTTGGAAAATTGAAGACTATTTTAAACGCGTCGGGATAAGGTCGAGAGAACGGGTTTCGGGGTTTATTTTCGATTATTTTGAAATCCATAATTTGGGACCCATTTGTTTCTCCCCCTTTCCTTTTATCCCAAATTAGATCCAACAAGTTGCAGCTCACCACCTTTTGTCATCTTCCCTCCTTATTGTCCAAAGGCTCAAAGCCAGCTCTTTCCTTCCCAATTAGTGTCGATGGAGCCTTACAACAACATATCCCTCACTTAACTTTCTCCCATTTGAGGCAAAGATTCCAACCTATTGTTGCAGCCTCCTTGTCCGATTGTAGCAGCAAGCCCAAGCCAATTTGACCCTCTCCCCTATTTCAAATGCAAATGTCAGGCAACCCCAACCTCATCTTCTCCTCTCCTTTGTTCTCTTTCGGTCACACAGAAACCACCCCTATCGGAGCTCTGTTTGAAGCCTGAATCGCCACCAAAGCATCACCAAATCACCTCCTGTCTCGCTCCATTTGGTTCTGACCTTGAGTCACCAGAGACCCACCATCCCCGCATCAGGCTCGCCCAGCAGCAATCACCCCACCACCACCTCCCTTCTGTCTCCTGTCGCCGTTGCCGAGCCAGCAACGCCACCTCGGTTCTGCAGTGGAGGAAAAGCCGAGCCCTGCAGCCCCATTCCTCCTCTCCGTCGAGCCCGGTAGCGTCTCCGACACCTCCACAACATCCGAAGATGCCCGGAAACCGCCCAGGCGCAGCCCAGCGCCACCACCAGCCCCTCGCTCCCCTGTTTCATCTCAAGAGGTCGGAATTGGGTTTTCCTTCATTTCTAATCGATTACCTTTATAGGTCCTCCTTTATAATCTCTTCTGTCATCTAGGACATCCCGGTGTCGATTCCGCCATCGACGAGCCAAACCACGCCTCCGGCGAATATTCCGGCGAAGATCTCGAGCCTTCGGTGAGCCCTCGTCTTCCCACTTTTCCTTTTTCTGCGTTGAATCCCGTGGTGTGGGTCTTGGTCGGTTCTATGAGTCGGTCGGGGTGGGTGATTCGAGTCGGAAGGAGTCGCCGCCGGCGAGCCTGGGTTTCCTCTTTCTTCCTCACCGTTTTCGGCGTCTCTGTGCTCTGTCCTGAGCCTGAGGAAGCGGAAGCCAGTAGACCCTATTTTCCATTCATTCTTTCACTTTGGTCCATTTTCGGGTTGGGCCTAATTTTATTCTGGGCCGGATATGGGAATCGGATCCGGGTTGCGAGGTTGGGTTTGGGTTTTCCTTGTTTTGGGCCTTGCTGGGTTAAATGTTGTATTATATTGTTATGTTAGTTGTTTTATAAGCTCAGGTTTAAACGTAAATTTTGTTCATCTTAAGTTGTTACATATACATCAGGTATTTGATATCTAAATCTGATTTTCATGAAAAAATATTATTTCTGGAATTTTACATCTCATGAAATTATTTTAAAAGTATTATTATTGGAATAAAGTATTATGTGATTTTTGGGATTTTGGAAATGAATTATTAATAGAAATGGTTGATGTTTGTGTTAATGATAAATGATTAAAAATAGATTTTCAAGCTTCGGAAATGTCTTTTAAGGATCTGTGTGTGTAAAACCAGGATGTCGGAACATGTTGATAAAACAAGATTTTGGGTTGACTTAGAAAATTTGATACTTTCTCTTGATTTGGACAATTATTATTTGAGAAATTATTTTGAATATGGGTTGGCTTAATTTGAGATTTAAGAATTTGCAAATATGGTTGGTATGATTTTATCAATGGGTTTGATTAGAAGTAAATGATTTTGGTTGATGTTGATCATATCGGAAAGGTTTTGGAAAACGGTTTTACTATCGGTTGGTTTTGAGTATATTGAGAAATTGGGTTCGTGTGTGAGAATGTTGGTCAGTAGCTTATGGGAATGGCTTGATTATAGGTGTGTATTGCGGTTGGATTGCTTTTGGACTTGCATTGGGCCCTTGCTTGTATTATCCTGTTGTTCTGCATTTTAAGGTAAGTTCCCTAGGGGGCTTACTTAGGTTGGACATTCATGCCTGTTGTTGCATTTTATGTTAGGTGTTGCATATGCATAAAAGCATGCCATGTAGTATCATGTTTAGGTTGCACTAATTGATTGAGCATCTGTTTACTTTATGCGTTTGACACAGAACGGCCGTTATCTGTGATAGTCCTAGAGTCTTTGCTAGGGTCATAGGGTAGCCCAGCCTCATCTGGTACCCTGAGTCAATCGAGTCATGAACCTCCTTATATTATGAGATGCCTGCGGGCTTTATTGTGGAGCGGGTTAGGCATGCGTGCCCCCCGATTATGATGGAATGCATTCACGAGCTGGCCAGTCTCCGCCCTATCGGAAGGGGGTGGAGGTAGGAGAGGGATATGCCATTTGGCATTGTCTTGGGCCCTTTACAGTATTTCTGCACATTATTATAACTAGGAGCATGCTAGTGTGTTTGACTTTCGTACTGCGTTAGAGCATCTTTATTAGGTATAGCACATACTATGTGGCCTCAGCGAGGACTGCCGGTCCCGTAGGAGTGGCTCGATCTGACTCCTTTCCCCGTTCTTTTTTTTTTAGTATTCTCTGCAGATTTCGAGTGCTCGATGTCTATATGACGGGGTCCCCTCTTGGCGAATCGAAAAACCTAGCTAACATTCTAACTTGGTAAAATGGTAACCACTCGCTTATGATTTGATTTTGACCAGGCTTTGTCGTGACATTTGTATCCTAGTTTTGCTTCCGCTTTACTTTCGGTTGAATTGGATTTTGCGACATAGTCTTAGGACAGGTAAAGGGTACCCAATGGCCCTTCGAGGTTTTTAGGGTTTGAAATCCCTCTTTCTACTAACCTTAAAATGAGTTTGAAACCTCGACCCGTACCTGGATTGCAAGATCCGAACAAGGGGTTTTATCCCTTGAAACGTAACCCGGGAATTATAATTCTGGGCCGTTACAATTGTGGCAATAATATGTCATTCTCTTATTTTTCTTCTTTTGGATTCTTGTCACTTTTTGTAATATGTATATAGCCTACATGGGATTCGAACCCACATCTTGTGCCTAGACACATTGCTCTACCGGTTGAGCTAATAGGCTAAAAATTTATAAGAAAAAATTTAAAAACAATAGGCATGTTTATACCTAAACCTACCACAAAGAAGACATGTATAGACATATCAATACAAACCAAATAATCATGACTAAGGCTTAAATGAAATGATTTAAGCATCAAACTTTATTTCTGAAAATATTACCTTAAGGTTCGGTATTTGTACAACTTGAAGCACTGTGGTTATCAAGGCAATGCCCTGCAACACATAAAAGAAAAGTAGTATTATTGCACCAGTTAAAAAGCAAAACAACACAAGAATGAACAAATTTACTGACAAATTATCCTTACAAGAATATCTTGACCTGTCCAGACATATGGGTGATTACGATAAACTACCCAAATAGTTGCAAATGCAATGCAAAAGGGAGATTTAGCCAAAGTGAGGTAAGATGTTCCCCCCCCCCGGATAGGTAGTCTAACACCTGATTTCGCAGCTGATGTGAAAAACCTGAACCACAGCATATTTAACTATTTAAGCATTCAATGATACATACAAACTTTAATTTGAGTCACACATATATCATAGCAAGCTAATATTATTATCAATTTATGATGACTCTTTGGCTTTACTAATGGATATCAAGTTCAGAATAAACTTTAGCTCCTTTAACAAGTGGAATTTTAGGGATCATAAACATATAACTAGTAAATCCCACCTCTACAAAACCAATTCATAACAGAACCACCAGGAGCACCACAAAGGGTTTAGGTATAACTTGAGTCCTAAATCATGATTATTTGGTTTGTATAGATATCACAAATCATCTCTTCCAATTCGAACCTTGACAGTTAGTCTTAGCAAAGAATGACAATATATTGAGATATTAATCGAACAAAAATAACTCACAAAAGCAAAATTTACTCGGATTCAGCACAAGACAACACACAAAAAAACCTCAAATTTTAGAAACCCTAAATTTTCTAATTCGAAACATTCAAGCAACAATCGGCCCCAATTTCATACCCTAGTAGTGGTTAATCTTAATCAATCTTAACACATAAAGAGAAATTTCGATGGGATATTGGAGCTATTCAAAGTGTTTCGACCCAAAACACAAAATTCACCTTTTTCGAAGGTGGACTATGTGTGCACCATCGTCCGAAGCCGCCGCCACCCCCATCGTCGCCGGCATGCAGTCTTGCCTTCTTCTTCAATCTTATTCTTCGCGTTTGTCACATTTTCGTCTCTTCGTCGTTCTCACCTTTCACAGATCGCCTGAGAATCGATTCAACAAGTTATAAGAAATTATGATTTATTCCCAAAAAAAACCTACAATTTTTCAATATTACAAAATATCACCCTATCAGAGATGAAACTCTAATTTTCCAACCAAAACAAAAGTTTTGGGCGTGAAGCAAAACATTTCGAAACCTCAGGGTTAACAGGTGAAATATCCGAAATCTTTGTTTACCACACAAAATACGCCAAACCTCAGGGTTACTAGGCGAAATATCCGTTGTTTTATTTAACATAAGCAAGCCACTCTAACCTAGTGCAAGGAAAGATGCAGGTCCTCTCAGTGAGATCGGGGCAACAATCATCGATTCCCTCCTCAGCTAGAAACTCAACTTTAAGAACTCTATGTCGTATTCCCACCAACATTACCTTGCACTTTGATCCCTTCATTGTACAAATATGATTATCGTGTTGATCATCCCAGTCATGGATGATGCTTCCACTCTTGCTCCAAAGGGTCCGGGTCCTCCAGATGGAAGACCATCCGTTCGATAATTATGTCTAGGTTTTTTCGAAATTTTTTCTATAAAATTGATGGTATTGTGATTGATTCAACTGATCGATTGTGAAGTTTTTGTTAGGGAAAAACGACCACTTTGGACAACACTCACAATTAGACACGGACCTTGGGTCTGCTCCAGCGCATTCCATTTTTTAAGAAATAAAATAATAAGTAAAAAAATCAAGGGAAATTAATATAGAATTATCTATTTATTTATTAAATTAAGGATTTTATTAATAAAAATTATGCGTATAAGAACAATTTAGCCTACCTTTTTCACCCGAATTTTAATTTCTAATTATAGTCCCTCACAATACAAAATTCTCACCAACACTCGCACGCTAGACCAACTCACACCTCACACCACACCGCATTTAACACAACATTGCATATATTATAGGCTCCAAAATCAATGACCACCAACTTTCCCTACGATAAATGTGATTCTATAAATGTGTAGAAAGTCCATCCAAATTGCACTAATCAATACGGAGTATCTGCAATCTTCCAAAGTTCCAACACGTACTTGCTTGGCGGCAAAATGCTCCTTACGACTTCAATAATTGGGCCGAGTCCAATAGGCCCATTCAAATCCTCTCCTCTTCAAATTCATTGTCCAAAATGGAAATGGAAAAATGCAAATGCAAATACAGTATGATTTACGCATTTTCCAACAACTCCTCCATTTTTCATATCTCCAAATAATTATATCTCTTTTCTTAATTCTAATGTCATAACATATACGTAGTATGTCCTTTGCATCAGTTGTTCATCAAGGAAGCAAAGATTCTTCCCGTTCTTCCAACCTCACATGATCAAGCTAGCACTTCCCCTTACACAACTCTTCACATGATTAGTTGCTCGTTAGGCTAAGCCTGCATGAGCTTAGCTCAACCAGTCACAGGAGTGGCATTTAGAATAAGAGAGTAAGGATTGAACGTCAACAACAGCAGTGTGGGAGCAACCTCTCAAATGAGAGGGCTCCTTGTGCGAAGCGACAAGTTGCTCGTTAGGCATTACTTTCTTTTCAATCATTCTTCGTGTCTCTTTTCTCCTTAAGCATTACTTTCTTTTTATTTTATCTTCTTAAAATACGTATTGAAAAGTCAAACGACATATATTTTGAATCGGAGGTAGTATATTTTTTATTCTTTTAATCTATTTTTTAATTTTAATTTGTTTTTCTTTTTATTTGAAGTTTGTGAGGAAAGGAGGTTGGGGGATAGGAGGGGGGACAAACTAAGGGACAGAGGATTTAGAGCCATCCAAACACACCCTTGGTATTTGATGGGATTTAGTCATTTTTATTTAGTGAACTGCTTTTTTAAGTGAAATTGAAAACCTAATACCATATCTATACATAGGGGCATAAATTAGATTAGAGGAACAATTACTTAATTAATTAAATCACCTCAATTATTTTGTTTAGTTGGTAAGTGGGGTGATGGACGGTACCTACTTCAACAATCAACACTTATGGAGTATGGAGTAGTCCGTAGTTGTTAACTGGCAAGGCTTACAGATTGCAATTGAATGATCCGTTACGCCATAAATTACGCAATTATTAAGTGCCAATTAAGACATCACCACATACACTGCTTCGGTTAATACACTACGGAGTAGTATTAATTTACACTTAAAACGTTAACCATTCCCCAATAAATCACTGTACGGAGTATTAATTCTCTTCGATCCGGAAGAAAATCAGGACTAGATGGGGATGGGATTCTTGATGAGTTTTCTAATTCATTCGCATCTATCGTATCTGTCATTGGTCAGAGTATTAATTATTGGGTCTTGGAATTGGACCATAAAAATCATAAATTAAGTGCATCAAATAGTAGCTTTCCATGTTTCATCCACCCTATTATGTTAAACCATATTTTTACTTAGTTGAGTACTCCACTCCGCATGCTAGTGGATAATTAATTTATTATATCGTCTAAGATTAGATTAGATTAGATTTGATTTAGTTAGTGACTATTTCCTTATGTAATACTACCTCCGTCTCAAAATATTTATAGTTTTATTTTTTGACACGTTTTTTAAGAAACGAAAAACTCTATAAAATATTTTTTTTAATAATTTCATACTTAATACAATTATCTATGAAATTATTTAAAAAATTATTTTTAAAAAATTACTATTTTATAGAGTTTTTCGCTTCTTAAAATACATGTCAAAAAAGTAAAACTACAAATATTTTGATACGGATGGAGTAGCATATAAATTTATTACTTTTTCGTTCTTTTTTATAAGTCGTTTACTACCTCCGTTAAAAAATATAAGTCTTTTTGGACATTTGCACACAAATTAAGGAAATTATAAACTTATTCCATTTATACTCCTCATTAATTATCCACAACCCCTAACAACCAATAAAATTTGAGTAAAAAGTCAAAAAGTAACAACCCCGTTGATCTCCTCGTCGATGAACACATCTTCGACAACCCAACTATCGTCTCCGACCTCCCCGCCTCCTCAATTCCTTCGCCTCCTCCACCAACTTCTTCGATCTCTCCTACCGCTCCCAATTCTACCTCCAGAACCCCGTCGACGCCACCGGCCTCTCCGGCTTCCTCCTCCTTCCTAAGGTCATGTTTATCAAGGGATACTAGAGATACTAGGAATACTACTACCTCCGTCCAAAAATACATGGACTTTACTATTCACGCACGCTTTTTAAGAATGTAAAAACTATATAAAAAATTAATAAAAAAGTTAATATTTTATATAGTTTTTAGCTCCTAAAAAAGCGTGCATGAATAGTAAAAGTCCATGTATTTTTGGACGGATGGAGTAATATTTTATTCTTCTCTTTCCGCCACATCATCCTAACATCTCATTCTCACTTTTCCCACTTTATCAATAGCATCTCTAGAATCCCAAAATTCATATTTTTCTATCAATTCAATTTACCATTATACCCCTCTCGACTAATTTTTTCAAATCTATATTAATTTATTATATTCATTTTCCGTTAAAAAAATAATATTAATAAATTAATACTATTATTTATAAACTAAATTGGTGAATATATATAAGCTAATATATAAATTTTATTTAAATAAGTCAAAATACATTGATTACTTCAAAAGAGATTACACCATGGACAATACATAAACATAAACTTAAATTCCAACTTAAAAAGCATAATAATAAAATCGAAAAACCACTCAATTCCCACTTAACAAACATAAATTATCAAATGTTAATTACTACAGTACCAATGAAATTTAATTACAATTTTTTTAGATATTATTATATATAATTGTATTAAAAAATATATTTTTTTCAAAATATAATAAAACATGTTCAAAGTTGATGTCTATGTGTAGAAAAAAATGAATCTAGTATTTTGGTATAATTTTTTATTTTTACATTTTCATTGCCAAAATTTACATTTTCTAATTGTAAAAAAATAGCCATCACTTTCAATCTCAACCGTCCGTATTCGTAAGATCACAACCGTCCCCTCTTCTGCCTCTCCTAGCGTGACATGTGTCCTCTGCAAGGCTGCAAGTTGTTGTCCAAGCTTCCAGTGAAATGCAACGTACCTCACCAAAACCACCCTCAACGACGTAGTTTTGCCTTGCGTTTCGAAAATTAAAAAAAGCGACTGACACCCCGTTAAAAGCATAGATACTTGGGGAGATACTAGCCCTGGTATTGGAAAGCACGGATACTTGCCTTCCAACCTATTTTTTATTATTAAAAATACCAAGTATCTCTCCAAGATTCCCCGTTAAACATGCCCTAAGTCTTTCGGTGTCATTAGTTGGGCGAGACCTTTCACAGTTACATCACCGATGGCTAAAATTGGATTATACACTGATAGGGAAGTATTTGGGTTTTTTTCTAGATTGTACAACTGCTTGGGAAAAGATGTGATTATCAAAATAAGTAATATAACCTATAGTTTTAGATTTAGATCACATAGGAGTTCTACCATCGAAATTGTGGCGCTTGTTTTATAAGATGGCTAACTGACGACACGTAGTTAGCGTTACCACCAGGGGCGGCACAGGGTGGGGCGGGCGTACGCGGCCGTCCCACCCTTCGACCCACGTGTCCCGGGGTTTGGAAAAAAATAATAATTTATATATATAGAAGTGTTGTAATAAGTAAAACTAGGATGAATATAGAATCAATTAGTCTACTTATCTTAGTTGGTTGGTGAGAAGGAAGGAAACTAACATTAAACCAAACGTTGGGGGTTCAAGTCCCAATAGCCTCATTTTTTTAAAACAAATTTCACCTCCCTAAAAATAACTTTTTTTATTATTTGTTCAACTTACATCCCACTTTCGTTGTTTCTACCCCTTATTTAATTATATTCCCACTTCCCGACTTTCCTATTATATACAAATTATCTAGCTATAACTAATTAAACCCCATAAAATTGGTGAAATTAGCCTTTTTTTTAAAAAAAAAAAAATTTGCCTCCCTCAAAAAAGTTTTTTTAATTCTTTGTTCAACTTGCATCTACTCTCTATGTTTCTACCCCCTTATTTAATTATGTTCCCACTTCTCGAGCTCCCTACTATATACAAATTATCTAGCTATAAACTAATTAAACCCCATAAAATTGGTGAAATTATGATTTGATTATGAAAATAAATTTTGTGAAATTTTCATTAGAGTTTTGATTTTGAGAATAAATTTTGTGTTTTAATTATTGTGTATGTGATTTTGAGAATGAAATTTATGAATTGAATTTGTGAAGCTTTATGCAATATTTGTATTTTCGTAACCTATATATTCAAATCACAATTTCTATCATGTCTTTGGGAACCAAAAGATATTATAAAGTTGGTGAGTTTACAATCCTAACTAATATGCAAAAGCTTTGAATTTAACATGATTGAATTTCGATAAGTTTACACTCCTAAATATAACAAATGCCTGAATTTTCAATGAATGACGAGAAACAACTATCATAGCAACAAAGCAAATGTAAGCAAATGTAAGCCTACTTTTCTATAATCCAATGCTAAGTTGAAAATCATAGCTTAGGTAAAGAAGTTTATTTAAGGTCAATATCTTAGTACACACTAAAAAATTTCGCCCCATCTTTCGGAGGATCCTGCGACCGCCACTGGTTACCACTTACCATCACTTACATACCTTTTACATACCAAGACTTTAAACTTTAATATTGACCATTGCTTCCCTCCATTCCGATATTAACTCTCCACGTACATTTCACTTTGTTCATGCCAATTGTCAATCCTGGTATTGAGTATTGACCAGATCGAGTCTCCCTATTTACATTTCACTTTTCATTTCTCATCTCTATTTTTTTTTTGGTGTTGATAGATATACCACAAATCACAAGGTCAAAAATGCACGTCTTTAAGGACGTGCAAGGCTTGTGACTAATTAACATTTAAAAAAAAATAATTAACCCCTTTTAACCATGCACGTCATTAAGGACGTGCATGATTTTGGGTGTATATAGCAAAACCCATTTTTTTACCCATCGAATATCGATCACCCGCTCCATTCATATAGAACAGGTGAGAGTGAACATATTTGTGAGTGATAAGTGAAACATGTGCAACTAGAACTGTCAAAATATAATTCGATCCGAAAACTGATCCGATCGTCCAGAATTTTTTTGGTCAAGACCCGAAAATTTTGACCCGAAAAATTTATTCGACCCGAACCCGAAAAACCGGAAATTTTCCAGGTAATCTTGGTTTCGACCCGGTGACCCGATTGACTCGATAATTTTGACCCGATTTACCCGATTGACCCTGTGACCCGATTAACCCGGTTGATTTATAATTAAATATAATTATTTTTTTTTATATATAATTAAAATTTATCGCAAAATTATCGAATCATGATTATTTTAATTAAAAAAAGAAAAAATTGACAAAGCCGAAATCGACCCGAAACCCTTTTTACCTGAGACTCGTTTTACCCGAGATCCGGAGTGATCTGACCCAAACCCGACTCGAATGAGCCGTTTGACAGGTCTATGTGCAACTATTTACTCCATAGAGAAATGATAAGTCCATCCATTATCCGTCTCTTTTCCACCCTCGAGTGGAAGCATATGAAAACTAATTAAAGAACCAAAATACAAGCATTGAAGCTTGTAAATTACGTACATTACACTCTACATATTATTAAATTACTGTATTAAACTCCTCAATTACTTAATTGAGCGCAAAAATACAAGTTCACTGTCCAGTGTCCACTGTCCACCACTCCACGTGAGTGTATTAATTGGAACAGAAGAGGTCGTCACCGCCAAGTTATGTGCAGTGTAAATCGTTTGCCTCAACTTCTCGTCCCACAAAATTATTTTATCATTAATTTTTTAAAAATTATATTTAACTTATAGATACTTATTATAATATATTTTAAAAAAAAATCTTAAAAAATCAACTTATAAAAATTATAATAATTCAAAATATATAGAATTTTAAATTATATTTAGCTTTAGAAAGATTTTTTAAAGTTTTACTTATTATAATGTTAATTTGGTCGGTCGTTGCGACCAAATTTTTTTTAACCAAATCCATATGGTCGCAAACACAGCTGAAAAACCACGTACATGCGTCGCCCCCCATGATCCACCTTGCTGAAATCTCGGAAAACCGCTTTTCAAAACATCCACACCGCGCACGTGGGACTTCTATCCCAACTCTCAATTAGGGGTGGAAATGGGTCGGGTGATGGATGGGTGGAGCCATTTTTCCACCCGACCCGTCACAAAAAAATTTCACCCGACCCATCACCCGTCCGTCTAATATTTCACCCATCACCCGATCCGTCGGGTGAATCGGGTGGGTAATCGGGTGAAGTAAATTAAAAGAAAAAGATTCATAGGTCATACTTATAAATCAATCATATTTGATAATTTCACAAACCACGTCAACGTGGAAATCTTATTAATTGTATAAAAGGTTTATTCATACATTATATCATTATCCTCATCTTACAAAGTTAGCATTAAAAGTTTAATATCAAATCAAATTAGATGAATTTTAGCCCTTTGCTAAACTTGTAGTTAAAAAAAGGAAAAATAATTTGGCTAAATCATGCCTTAACACACTAAATGCTAAGTCATTGAAATGAGTGAAATTGTTAACATTCTAGTAGTGTATGCAAAACAAATAAAATAATTTTTTTTAAAAGATGTGATATGAGGTTAAATAAAATAAGTTTATATTCTTTTAGATTTTTTTTTTGCACAAAAACAATTAGAGAATAGAGAAGATAGAATTAGAAAAAAGAAAAATATGTAGTTATGTTAGGCTATATTTTTTTATAAACTAAGTTTTTTTTTTAATAATCGGGTGGGTTAGCGGGTGGGGTAATGGGTGAAAAACATATCACCCATCACCCGACCCACCCGACCCGATTATACGGGTGAAAACCCGAAAAAAACCGGGTGATAGATGGGTCGGGTGAAATGGGTCACCCACGGGTGATTTCCAGCCCTACTCTCAATAGCCCTTTCAAAATCTCCTCCTTAAAAACAACCCCTCAACCCCTTTTGCAATTAATATGGGACTTTAAGAAGTTCAAAAGACACTTTGAAAAAAACCCTACATGAACATTTCTCCTCGCTCTCCACTTCAATGGCAACTACTATAACAATCGATCTATCTTTGAGGAGCTTTCGCAGGTAACTCCGATCCCCTCAAATCTAATTTGTTGTTTTCTGTTCCTATTAATGTTCAAATCACCGTTCTGAAGCTCTTGATTTTTTATTTGTAATTGATTGTATTGCTTTGATTTGATTCTTGTAATTTATTGTTTGAATTCAGTGAATTTTGTTCTGAATTTCGGATGTTGATGAGTATGTTAGGAATAGTTTATCTATTAGTTTGTTACTAGTATTAAGCTTAATTAGTTCCTATATTTTAGGTTAATTAGGTTTATTTATTTGCACAATCTCTTAGTGGTTAATTCCACTCAACCACTCACTTGTATCTTTAAATACCTTTGGTTTTATTATCAATAAACTTGTGAGATCATCTATCTCATCCAACATGGTATCCGAGCCTTCTCAGCCTAACGGCTCTGATCCTCAAGCCTCAAAACTAATGGCTTCCGCCAAACCAAAACCTCTTTAATGGCCAAAACCATGTCGGCCTTTCTTCCTTATTCCCTAACCGCCTACCGGCAATCCAATATTGGCTCCGACCATTACAAAACCGCTTCCGCTCTAACCAAAAATTTTGGCTTTTGCCATTCCAATTTCGGCCAAAACCATGTCGGCCTTCAATCTTGTTCTTGTTTTTCATTGGCTAAACCACATCTTGGCCACACAAAACCGCCCTCGGGCTAATCCAATTTCGGCTTATGCCGCCCAAAAACCACCTTCGGCTAATCAACCATGGCCTTCTCTGTCACCGCTGCACATCACCGGAGCCGCTGCTGACCACCACCCTCTTTTCCACTTTTTCCAACCAAGAATCGGCAGCCACAAGGCCCTGCGCACCAGATCCGGCCGACTCTCCCCACCGCCTACTGACGACGACCCCTGTCCGGCATCCCTGAGCGGCTGAGCCACACAGACCCCGCTACCCTCCTCTCTTCCTTCTTCGCAGCCCTTGCTGACCCCAGATCTGACCGCCCTAATTTCCACCGGCCACGAAACCACCAAGAACCGGCCACCACCACTACAAGTGCCACCACAGGGCCAACCTCCGCTACTTTAACTACCCGTCGTTCTCGGAGCCCAGCCTTCGCGCTTCGCGCTGGCAACACCATCACCTTCAAGAGGAGGGTCACCAACGTCGGACCCCCCGGGACCTACAAAGTCGCCGTGAGGCAGGCCAGGGGCGCTTCCAAGTTCCATCAGAGTTTCACAAAGATATGTTTGTTTGTTCAAGATCGGACTTTGAATTCGCCGTCCGTCTTGCAGGGGAATGTTAGGAATAGTTTATCTATTAGTTTGTTACTAGTATTAAGCTTAATTAGTTCCTATATTTTAGGTTAATTAGGTTTATTTATTTGCACAATCTCTTAGTGGTTAATCCCACTCAACCACTCACTTGTATTTTTAAATACCTTTGGTTTTATTATCAATAAACTTGTGAGATCATCTATCTCATCCAACAGAGTATGCGTGTTTTGATCTGCTTGCGAATGGTCAGATTTGGTGGAAACCTAATGAGATAATGAATCAATTGTATATTACGATCTGATCTCAAGTATTTTGATGAGTGGAATGTTGTTATTTGTTCCCTGGATCAGTGGATATGTGTTTGCGGCAATTCTCCAGAGCGTGAACATGAACGGAGTAATGAACTGAGATGGGTGGGTCATGGGAGATATGGGTGTAATTTAATTTAATTGTGAGTGTTTTAGTCTGCTCTGAAACAAAATTCTAAAAGCCCAACACTCAATTAATTCATTGAATTTTCAATGCATGTATTGACCAACCAACCTACCTACTTTATTTGTATTTGTAATTTTTATGGAGGGAAAGTGGGAAACCTACCCACTTATATACATATAAAAAGGTTAAAAGTTGGCCATGAACCATCTCTTTAGAGTAACTTTAATTAAAGGAGTATTAATTTAATTGTAATTCCATTAATGGGTTTATTTGTGTGGTGTGGTGTGTATAATATTCGGACTCCAAGTTGGAAATTGGAATTAAAAAAAAAAAAAAAAAAACAGCCCGCCATTTCTCTGTTCATCCCGTTGAAGTGACGCGCCAGTACGTTTGTCGGAGGCGCCACGTGTCACCTCCTCTAGCGTCCTTGATCGGATAAATACTGTCTCTGTTATTTCACCACCCCCCCCCAAACCCCCTTCTTCCCTTTCTTAACCGAAATTCCTCAACTAATTCCTCTCTCTCTCTCTCTCTCTCTCTCTCTCTCTCTCTCTCTCTCTCTCCTCAACAATGGAGCTGAGCTACTGTGACCAACGACCACCAACTTCACCTTTCTTCTTTCCTCCTTCAAATTCTCGATCCAGTTTTCTTCTATTATGCTGAATCTAAATTATTCATTCTGTCTTTTAAATTTCTGCGACCAATTTCTCGCTGTTCGAACCATTACTTATCCTATACCGGCATCAATTTCGAATTCAGATTTTATATATTCTACTTGGATTGGCCCGGAGATTCCATATATGGATGCTTGAGCCATCTATATCTATACATATTTATGGTTGTTCGATCCGGTGCTTGCTACATCGGCCATGAGTCGCATCTCTACGAACTTCGGGAGGGAGAAAGGAAGGAGCCTCCGGTGCCGCCTCTGCTACCTGGCTCCGATATCCGCCTTGATTTACGCCTTGCTGTTTCATTTCCATTTTGTAGTGTTTGTAGACCTCTCGTTTTTCGAATCTGCTCCTAATTTACAGTCGGATCCTGAACCTAGGGATTCTGCAGTTTCGGCGACTGATAGTAATCTTGCTCCCGGACATCCACAGAAGATCGATCCGTGTGGTGGGAGGTATATCTATGTTCACCATCTCCCTTCCAGATTCAACGACGATCTGCTCAGAGACTGCAACAAGCTGAGTCCATGGACCGATATGTGCGAGTTCACCAATAACGGCGGTTTCGGTCCGCCTCTAGACAACTCGGCAGGCGTGTTCTCGGATACCGGCTGGTACGCCACTAATCAGTTCTATGTTGATGTGATCTTCGGCAACCGGATTAAGCACTACGACTGCCTCACCAATGATTCCTCCATTGCTGCTGCTGTATTTGTGCCGTTCTACGCCGGGATCGATATCGCCCGGTACATGTGGGGGCAGTACAACACTTCCGTGAGGGATGCTGCTTCTCTTGATCTAATGGATTGGCTGACCAAGAGGCCGGAGTGGAACACCATGGGAGGCAAGGATCATTTCTTGGTTGCTGGCAGGGTAAGTTGGGATTTCAGTAGGTTGACAGATGAGGATACAGATTGGGGGAACAAGCTGTTCTTTCTGCCTGCTGCTAGGAACATGTCTATGCTGGTTGTGGAATCAAGCCCTTGGAACTCTAATGATTTCGGAATTCCGTTTCCGACCTATTTCCATCCTTCCAAGGACGCGGATGTGCTGGTGTGGCAGGATCGGATGAGGAGGTTGGATCGGAAGTGGTTGTTTTCATTTGTTGGTGCTGCCAGGCCTGGAGATCCCAAGTCGATTCGGAGTCAGTTGATTGATCAGTGCAGGCACTCCAGTTTGTGCTATCTGTTAGAATGTAACGAGTCAGGGGAGAACAAATGTCATTCTCCGAGTAGTGTAATGAAGGTGTTTCAGACCTCCCTCTTCTGCTTGCAGCCTGTAGGGGATTCGTACACTCGAAGATCGGCTTTTGACTCCATGTTAGCAGGCTGCATTCCTGTGTTTTTCCACCCGGGGACTGCCTACGTGCAGTACAATTGGCATCTCCCCAGGAACTATTCTGCTTACTCGGTGTTCATTCCAGAGGACGATATCCGCAAGAGGAATGTGAGCATTGAGGAGAGGCTGAGCCGGATTCCTCCAGGGCAGGTTAAGAGAACGAGGGAGACTGTTATCAATCTGATTCCGATGCTGCTGTATGCCGATCCTCACTCTAAGCTGGAGACACTTAAAGATGCATTCGATGTAACCGTAGAGGCAATCATCAACAAGGTCGCCAAGGTGAGAAGGGACATGATTGAGGGGCGAACCGATGATGATCCCATACAAGAGTTGAGCTGGAAGTATGCTCTTTTGGAGGATGGACAGCGCGACGTAGGGCCCCATGAATGGGATCCTTTCTTCACCAAGCCACACAAGGAAGGATGAAGGTTCATCAAATATATGCAGCCAAAAAGTTTAAACTCATAGCAGAACCAACCAAGGAAACATCCATTTCATTACCAAACAAATACAAAAAGATAGAAATGAATACTCCATTATGGAAGCACAGACACCTCAGGCTCAGGTAGTTTCTTGAATTGGTGTTAATATAAATTGTTTGTTATACTCTTCTTTAAGTTATACCTACCATTTATTTTTATGTACCCTCCCATGTGTTGTTGTTTGAAACTATATTTTTTAATAAAAGATCGAACATTTGAATGTGACATGAAATGTACCTCAACAACCACTAGAGTGTAATTAAATACAATTACAAGAGATTTCATCGCCCGTGCGACCTTGTCTAATGTACCTCAACAACATGGTTATGTTATCCTCTATATGATTAGTACAAATTTCTCAACAGAAAGAACTGCAGGCAATTTCAAGGTCAAAAATGGAGCTGATCTAAACCCAGATGAGCCATCATACTTGAAAATTGTGAATGTTTTCGCTTTTCTTGTGCCTTTCTGTCATCCACAATTCCACATGACAGTTGTGGTTCTGATTAGGCAAACAAAGCAGCATCAATTATAGAATTGCAATTTCCTCCCATCACCTATCACTTGTCAACAATAATAATCTACTTTCACATTTCAGATTCAACCTCAAATTTCATTGTCTTTGCATTCAAGACAAATAAGCTCTAAAGTCCCAACACACGGTTTTTGGCACCATTCATTCCGTTGCTACGCTGCTGGACAGCCTGGAATACAGTACTTGCTCTCAATCCTTTTCATGTCATCGTTCTCAAATCTACTGTTTTATTTTATAAAAGGAATAAATATTCAAGCAAAAATAAATACATCTATCTGGCTTCCAGAGAGACCAAATATCACTACAAACTTCTTTACCAAAGTAATACAAAGTGCATTCACCAAAAAAAAAAAAAAGTAATACACAGTGGTGTTTAAAATTAAAAAAAAAAAAATTGCTCAGGGAAGCCTGGTTATAGTTCCAGGAATGATTTGGCATTATAGAAAGCCAAAACTTGACGATTGGGTCGTGATTTGATGATACTTCAACAACAGATTTGCTTGCATTTGAGGATCCTCTATAGTGAATGTTATTGTTCTTGATGCTGTCAACTGGTTCCTTCAAGTTCAACCCTACATAACACATTTGCGGTATCAAAATCCACTTGCTCGCATGGATAATTGGAAATAGTGTCAGTGTTGTGAGATGTTTTATTAGTGTAGATGAGAAACATGCTAAAAATGGGGCAACACAACTGATGTTGAAAAATTGGCCTTACAATGCTTGTGACATTTGATGTTTAAGGAGTGGTTTTCTAGCAACGAAAGTCCAGAAACAGAGTTAATGCCAGCTAGGTAAAGGTGCAGAATACACTCATCTTATCTACCACTCTGTTATTGACATATTTGGAAATGTTTGAGCCTTCAGATCTTAAGTTTCCATGCCACCCATATACATTCCTAGTGACAGCAGCTAAAATATTTTAGACAAAAATAAAACAAACCTGAGATAGTTGCCATGGCATGTAAGAAAGTCTGAAATAGCACGACGAGCAGATAAAGAAGCAACTACTCCACATAGATAATCTCTTCGTCGCCATCCTCCTCCTCCTCCCAGTCTTCGTTGTCATCTTCGGAAGGTGGGTCAGATGCTTCACGTTCCTTCCCTGGAACCTGCGGACTCTTTGTCTGATTTTCATTCTTTATCTTATCCAATATTGCAATGACCTGAATGTTTCAAAAAAACGATTAGCTTCATTACAGCTGCATCAACTAATATAAATTTGCATCCCGCCACTATATCTGCAAATTGCATCTGTAATTTGATTTCAAATTTCGAACAGAGGGAAAAAGTCAGTACTTAGCATAAAGTTGGGAAAAAAAGAAGCAAGAAAACAAATGGGTTGCAATTGAATGTTCCTACCAGCAGAGTATGACATTTAATGATGAACAAATTAGCAACATTAAGTAATATGACAAGGCAAATTCCTTACCCTGCTTCCACGCTCAAAGGATTCATCTTCTATAAAGCGTATTTCAGGTGTCAATCTCAGTTTCATACGCTTTCCCAACTGACTTCTCACATATTTGGCCTTTCCTTTAAGACCAGAAAGGGCCACATCACGCCCCCTTTCATCACCAAAGATTGATACATACACTTTAACGACCTGCAGATGGAAACAATTAATCAATCCATGAGCGTGTGCTCCAGGCACATTGCCTCTCCTTCTAGATAAGAGCCTTGCTTTTTTGCAAGCATATTGCGTAAATTGACGAGCATATTTGACAGACTTTAACGCCAATTTTAATCTGAATAGTACTTCAAAGATGCAAACTTAGATTATCTAATAGAACCAATATTCACCATATGTCAACAACACAGCCATCAAGACGAGAGCTCAGCATGTCAGACCAAAATTGGCCATATAACATATCTATGGAAGACGAAAATCTTCTTCATAAAGCATGAAATATCCATACAACTAACACCCTTTCCAATAAGGGCATTCTTGCTGTCCACACAATAAAAGAAACAGATTGAGACTCCTGATGTAAAACGAATTATCATGTCGTCCATTCAATATCTAAGTAATAACATCTTCTCGACAACAAAACGGAATGGATCTTTAGACTTAAGGAAGAACTACAACTCATGCTGCTGGATTGATCAAACTAGCACTTACTAATGGATGCTTTACAATTCTCATCATCAAGTAGAATAGAATGAAGCCAAGGGATCAGCATTCGTGCTAGAATCACCACCCGCCCTTTCAATTGTGCGATGCCTTGCGTTCGTTTCCCCTCCACTCTGCCCATTTGATGTATAACACAACAACCTCCTTCATCCTTGTGTTCATGATTCAATTCCCATGTACTATGGTACTTAATTGGACTGAATGTATGAGGACTCAAATCACCTCTAATTAAGATTTTTTGCGGATTAAAGGAAGCAAATTTGGGAGGTGCCACGGGCGCCACGCCAACTCAAATCATTGAATTGACATTGTTGGAAACCATCATACCAACAAATCAAGATATTTTGAATTGGCAAACAGAAATCAAGAACAAAGCCATAAAAAATCTGTCATCAGAAAAACTGAAGCAATTGCAGAAAACCTAAAACAGGGAAAGTAAAAATGAGAACCTGCAAGTCAGTGGAAACCTCGACGTCGCTAATGGTGGTGAGAGATGAGAGATAGCGGTCAGCACCAAGGGCGGCCTCAGGGAGGACGGCATACTGAAGGTTTTTGTCGGTGAGAAGCATATCAGAGAGCTCCCTCATGATCTGCTTGGCGACCATTTTCACCCTCCTGGGGGTGGCCATACACTTGACAGATGTTCTGAGAGGGTATACTTGTAACTGGGAGGGTCTTGTTGAGGCGAACGCGAATTGATAGGGCGGGTGAGATGGAGGATGAGGAGGAGAGAGAATAGAAGGGAAGCGGTGGAGAAGAATATTCGCCATTGTTGGACCTTGGTTGAAATCGAAAGAAACTCCGATGTAGCCCTAAAAGTTGAAAATTAATTAAAAAAAAATCAAAGGAACAAACTAACCAACCATGTCCATTCCGATGTGAGTGGGAGTGAGGGAGAAGCCGGGAAGAGATTTCGACTGAGAGGCGTAGGCGACGAGACGAGTGGAAGAGGGTGAGATGAGATCTGATCTGAGAGGCGTAGAGACTCATCAGGCTCGTGGGTGGGTGGCCCTTGTTTGCCAATGGATATCCATATCCGACCCGGTCATCCGAGAAATTTATCCGGATAGGATTAGGAAAAAATTTGCCGGACAATTAAGGACGAGTTTTGTAGAGCATTGGGTTTCTCCATTTTAGGAATTTTTGAGTAATTGAAGAATTTGAACAAAACTCCTCCTTAATTCTCGGATGACCGGGTCGGATATGGTGTATCTTGCAGTGTAAGATACACCATAAATTACAAGGTTAAAATTGCACATCCGTCTTGTGTCTAATTAAATTTTTTTTTAAAAAATTAACCCCTATTAATCATGCACGTCCTTCTAATTAATTTTTTTTTAAAAAAATTAACCCCTTTTAATCGTGCACGTCCTTAAGGACGCGCATGATTTGGGGTGTATATAGCCGAACTGAAGAATTTTCAGGTATTTTTTAGTCTAACAGATTTCCCATCACATTATCCAAAATGGAGAAGCAGTAGAAAAAATAGTGAGGGACTGAGGATTCCCTAAATATGCAACATTCTCCAAACTAAATGATTCTCCAAATCTTCGAAATAGGGAAACTGTTTTTTTTTATTAGGTAAGAATTCGAGTTCAAACATATATAAAACTCGAGGGCCGGTCAGACCGGCAGACGGGAGAACCGTCTAAAGTCAAACATGCAACAATACATATGGTGCAAACTCAGACAAACACAATCTAAAAAAAAGTGAAACAAAGCAGACCCACAAGAAGCAGAACCGTAAGCCGGCGGTACATCAGGACCCGATCATCCTGTCGGCAGTGAGAACGAACTCTAGGGAAACAATCAACCAAGGTAGGGGAGACGCCACGATACACACCACAACGACCCCAACCTATCCCGACTCCGACAGTCAGAACCAAATTCATGGAGAAGATCACCAAGTCACGCCAACGCAGAGTCGCACAACGTATGAGAAAAGAGCACCCAACAACCCTGACGGGATTTAGTCAACCTTAACGGGATTTAGTCCACGTTTATACGAGCGGTTTGGAGCTCTTATGGGGTTTTAGTAATTATGTAGGAGAAATATATAATCTTTTTTCCTCTTTTATTTATTTATTTATAATTAACATTATGGCCCTCCCATGGACCACCCGAGACCAAAACGAGGAAGCCAGAAGGCGGCCTAGAAGACAGCAGGAGCAGGCCACGGCGAAGAGGGTCGCCGCCACCAACGATCGGGAGGGAGGAGCAAAGAAGGGCAAGCGAGTTTCCGACGGAGCCAACTGGGCCAGAAGGCCATCAGCGACGGCGAGCAAAGGCCGAACAGGACCAGGGTTTTTAGATCAAGGATTCCAAGAGCATCGAGGCTGTCGAGGGGGAGTGCAAGGTAGAGCTGGCAAAACCCGACCCAAACCCGAAAGACTGACCCGGTCGACCCGAAACCGATTGTTTGAACACTGACTCAACCCGTCCATTTTGGACCCGAAATCCGAATGAACCGAACCCGATTCAACCGAAACCCATTAAGACCCGAATCCGTTATAACCGAAATCCGAAATAACCCAAACTTTAAGATACATTCTAGTAAAAAAATTAAAATTAATATTGAAATAATGAAAACATGAGACAATCCAAACCCGTAATAACCGAAACCCGAGACAACCGAAACCCGAATAACCGAAACCTGATACAACCGAAATCCGAACCTGACTTAACCGAATGACCAAATTATTAGACATTACCCGAAACCTGAATGACCCGAAATCCGACTAACCGAACTAGAACCCGACCTGGCCCGCCCAATAGACATTACCCGAAACCCGAATAACTCGAACCCGAACCACCTGATTGCCACCCGAACTCGAACCCGAATGACCCGAAACCCGACTAACCGAATGACCAAATTATAAGATACACTGAAGCCGTGAATGCGAATTGACTCGAAGAAGGCAATTAGTCCTCAGATATGCCCTCTCTCTTTCTCTCCAGATCTAGCGAAGGCGAATAGACTCGACTCAACTCGACAAAGGTGATAAGCCTCTAGATCCATCGGGGATAGCCCAAGGCTGATTCGGTGCTTGGCCCCGGATCCGCTCGTCCTAGCGGATTCGGGGCCAAACTCTTACCAACATACTAAGTAATGACACAACCAATTGGTCCTTCATCAACAACAAAAATCAACTCATCTATTAAAGTTGGCTCCGTAACTTCATCAACAATGACCTGGAACACAATCAAACTCTTATCAGTTGTTGGCAATATACTAAGTAATGACACGATCAACACTATCCTTCAAACTTCTATTCCAGAAAACATTAGTCATGACAAATTATACTGGAAGTGGAGTAGGAATGGCTGATTCTCCATTTTCTTTGTTGTGGAATTGGTACACTATGGAACAAAACCACAAGCAATCGGATCTCCACTGGATTTGGAAACTAGACGTCATGCCTAAAGGTAAAGACTTTCTGCAGCACATTGCGAAAGAGTATTGAAAGACAGCCTCCCCACTACCGTCAATCTCCCTAGAAGTGGCATGGCATCGGCGTGCCTACAAATTGTCCCCTACGTCACATGAATTACGAGGATATGGAACACTTCTTGCATCTATATATGCCATATAACACATGCCACAATACAACCCCTGTCACCAAAAATTACAAAAACTGATAAGATCATACTCAAATTCTATTAATTACCATAAATGAAATGATTAACAAACTAAAATTAGAACTGGGTTACCGTGACTTCTCCACTTTTTCCACATCTTGGTGGAGTATCTGGTTCTTTGCTAACAAAAGGTTATTCGTCAACATCCATCTAGATCTATGAACCATAGTCACATACATAAAAGACAACATCTTCAACTGGAAAAAGGTAAAATAACTTGACAACGAAATCAGCTCAGAGCAATCAAGACCCAAAAATTGCACCAGAGAATCTTCTCGAACACATCCACGACGTTGTAAGTGGATCAAACCAAAGCATAATTGGTTTAAACTTAATTTTGACGGAGCTCTCTCTCTACCTCCAATAAAGGAACTTACGGTTTTATCATCCGTGATGAGAATGACGGTGTTCTCTCTTGTGAAGCTGGTAACTCGCCCTTCGCATCTGTCATTGGCGCCAAAGGGTTTGGGCTTTGGAAAGGAATCCAGAAGGCATCTGAACTTCATATTACTCACATCTCGATGGAAGGAGACTATTTATGTATCATCAACAGCTTGTGGCAAAGGCTCTTTGTGCTCCGAGGACGTCGAAATGATCATATCTGACTTCCTTCTTACACTTCTGCTATTTAGTGATTTCAAAATTCATCACATCTACAGGGACATTAATCGTGAAGCGGATCGGCTATCTCACCTTGGATTCCCTTATTCGCAACCTTTGCCTCCCGACGATGCAGCGCTCTTTAGTTAGTTTCATCCTTCATGACGCTCTTGGATAGATTTACAATCTTCCAAAACCTGTCGTTGTTCTTGCCAAAGAATACTCAAACTCACAACTAGTATAGTGTGTAAGCAAGAGGTCGATCCACAGGGAAATCTACTCAATTCAAGTGCAAATCTAATCGCTAAGGGAGAATATGGGGGGTTTTTTGTGTGAAAAAGATCCGCCTTTTATCAAAGCGGAAGCAAGCAAACAAAGTAAATTGATTGTAGAATGCAATGGAGAGAAATAGGTTCACCTACAATTTATCACTTCGATTGATGAATTTGATCCTTGTTTCAGCCTCTAGTTCTTGTCTTTTCCTATCAATGTCCTTGTCCAGATCTTAGGTAAATTACTAGTCCTACGAGTCCTAGCAACCCTTATCTATAAATAACCCTAACACGGTTAAGATTTAACCTAGAGATAGCATTAAGAATATGAATTAACCAAGGTATATGCAATATCAAGCTACGAGTCGATATTTAACATATATTCAACTTCCTACACATCCAATTAGTCCTACGAGTCCTAAAGGGATATGATTGCCACTTGGGTTAAGGTTCGCTACGAGGAATCTGCAAAACCCTAGCAATTGAATGAATCTACTCTAGCTAATTGATCAGGCCAGAGAGAATAAAACACATTCAAGCAATTAAGCACAAAGAAGTCAAAACATTGCAATAGGAATAAGAACTAGATTAAGAAACTCACAATTCAACAATCAAAGATCCAAACTGTAGGCGAAACCTTGAGAGTTTAGTTGCTCATGCTCAACGGCGCTCTCAACAATGGAATAAAGTGCATAAGGTTAATGAAATAATAAACTAGAAAAGTCTTATATAGTGTTTAGAAAGTCGGCCAAACAACTAAACCAAAACCCTAATTAAAAACCCGCATCGAATGGTGCGTTTCTGCACGGGCCGCGGGGCGGCCGACGATCAGCGAAGTCCTCCGTTTCTGCCTTCGAACCGCGGGGCGGCCAGGCATGCTGCAGGGCGGCTAGCGATTATTCCGAGCTTCTTCTTCCTTGTCTTCGCAGCTTCTATGCATCTTCCTTAGCTTGTTTTCGCTCTTTTCCAATTCATTTCACCTTCAATCTACTATACCTGAAATAAACCATAAAATCATGTAGATTCCGCCTCTTCTAACTCAACAAATGATTATGTAAATTCAACTAAATATATGCAATATTCACCACTAAACTATGCTAAATGCAATCTATTATGCAACACTAAATATGCTCTATCAAATTCCCCCACACTTGAACCTTTGCTTGTCCTCAAGCAATAGAAAAACTCAACTCTACAGCCCCACAGAATAGCAATTCATGTATCCACGCCTCAATATTCTTTAAGTGCATGAAAAACTAGCAAACACAATAGATTAACAACATCATAGCACATAATTGGAGTAATCACTGAAATCAGGCAATCATATCCATTCTAGACCTCACAAAGGATATGTGTTTCACTCTCGCTCAAGTGTTTAGGTTTAAAGGTTTACGCTCAAAACTCAATCTTCAAAAGCTTAGCTACAATAGTCTTGCACCAGTGTTCTAATTCTCCACCGCTGGTGACTCTACACACAACAAAAATCATGAGGTCTTTTAATTGGGTTGTAATGGGGCCAAGGTAGAACATATAAGGTATGGAACAATTTTGGTCATGTGGTGCTCATAATCCGGGAACTAAGGAAGCAACCAAATCATAAAACCACTCATAAACTCCTCATACCATATCTCTATAATACCAAACAACACCAATCTCAAGCATAAAACTTTACAAACCATACTCAACTCATTCCTTTTTTCTTTTTTTCTTTTTTTTTTCTTTTTTTTTTCTTTTTTTTTTCATTCATGCTATATCAAATGATTTTCCTTGACTTTTTCCCCTAAGTGAATTTTATCCTCCTTAGGGCCCAAGTAATAAATGTACTAGCAAGAATCAAATATCTCATAAACTCAAACATACAATCCACCACTAAAAACCATCATCCACAATATAAATATTTACCAACCATTCCTAATTCCCGGATGGGGTCAGGCTATCATTGGTTATGGAAACAATTGGTGGAGCTACAAAAGAATAGGCAATTAGGCTCAAACTGGCTTCAAGCAGAGGATAATATGTAAGGTGGGAATAAAGTCAAATAGGGCTAATAAAGGTGCCTCAATCATGTTTAAGTCATGTGCAGAAATCATAATATGCAGCCTTGAAAAAGATATATAAATGCAAGCCAAAGAGGAAGCAATTGAAGAGAGTACACTCAACAAGCAAGAGGACTAAATCAATTGTGAAAATAATCTCCCTGAAACTGCCATAACTTCAACATCTAGAAATATTAGCAATAAGGTGTCGTGAACCGTAAGATAGGTCCACGACGGGGTTAGATGTAAATATATACAAAAGTTAGCGATAAAAAAAAACACAAGAAATTGATAAGAGTTCCTCGGCAACGGCGCCAAATTTGACAAGAGGAAAACCTGTCGTTGTTCTTGCCAAAGAATACTCAAACTCACAACTAGTATAGTGTGTAAGCAAGAGGTCGATCCACAGGGAAATCTACTCAATTCAAGTGCAAATCTAATCGCTAAGGGAGAATATGGGGGGTTTTTGGTGTGAAAAAAATCCGCCTTTTATCAAAGCGGAAGCAAGCAAACAAAGTAAATTGATTGTAGAATGCAATGGAGAGAAATAGGTCCACCTACAATTTATCACTTCGATTGATGAATTCGATCCTTGTTTCAGCCTCTAGTTCTTGTCTTTTCCTATCAATGTCCTTGTCCAGATCTTAGGTAAATTACTAGTCCTACGAGTCCTAGCAACCCTTATCTATAAATAACCCTAACACGGTTAAGATTTAACCTAGAGATAGCATTAAGAATATGAATTAACCAAGGTATATGCAATATCAAGCTACGAGTCGATATTTAACATATATTCAACTTCCTACACATCCAATTAGTCCTACGAGTCCTAAAGGGATATGATTGCCACTTGGGTTAAGGTTCGCTACGAGGAATCTGCAAAACCCTAGCAATTGAATGAATCTACTCTAGCTAGTTGATCAGGCCAGAGAGAATAAAACACATTCAAGCAATTAAGCACAAAGAAGTCAAAACATTGCAATAGGAATAAGAACTAGATTAAGAAACTCACAATTCAACAATCAAAGATCCAAACTGTAGGCGAAACCTTGAGAGTTTAGTTGCTCATGATCAACGGCACTCTCAACAATGGAATAAAGTGCATAAGGTTAATGAAATAATAAACTAGAAAAGTCTTATATAGTGTTTAGAAAGCCGGCCAAACAACTCAACCAAAACCCTAATTAAAAACCCGCATCGAATGGTGCGTTTCTGCACGGGCCGCGGGGCGGCCGGCGATCAGCGAAGTCCTCCGTTTTTGCCTTCGAACCGCGGGGCGGCCAGGCATGCTGCGGGGCGGCCAACGATTATTCCGAGCTTCTTCTTCCTTGTCTTCGCAGCTTCTATCCATCTTCCTTAGCTTGTTTTCGCTCTTATCCAATTCATTTCACCTTCAATCTACTATACCTGAAATAAACCATAAAATCATGTAGATTCCGCCTCTTCTAACTCAACAAATGATTATGTAAATTCAACTAAATATATGCAATATTCACCACTAAACTATGCTAAATGCAATCTATTATGCAACACTAAATATGCTCTATCAGTTCAACTTCAAGAGGAGCCATTGAAGACCTATCTTTGTTCTATTCTAGATGTGATGGCCAATTCCTCTTAGTTCTTTGGTGGGCCGATTTTAAGTACTCCAGTGTTAAGACTATTTTTATAGCTATTTTTAGTAAGCTCCTTGATGAGCAAGTTACTTAAGTTATTTTAGGTAATTTAGGGATTTATCTTCAAACTCTTTATTTTATTTATTTCCTAGGATTATAAATAGGGCTTATATCATTCATGTAAGACACGTTATTCATCAATAGAGAACTTCTTTGTGTGAAACACATCGAGTGAAAGTCGGTCGATTGGAGCCTTGCTCATCGATTGTAAATTGGTATTGTTTCAGCTTGGTTTGCCTTGTGTTTGTCAATCTCGCGAAGCTTTGTGATCCCTGGTATCCACGATCCCTCTCCTTGTGCCTTCAAGTAGTCCCCTTGGTTGTGTAAGGTTGTAGACAATGTTCCAAAAAACGCTTGGCGGATGCTCGACGGCTAGATAGGGTCAGAGTCTAGGCAAATTGTGCGGGGTCTAGGCGGATTTACTATTTTGAGATGTATTTTTAATTCTAGGCCATATTCAATACATATATAAAATAATAAAGTTTAATTCATAAATATATAAACAAATAAACTTTAATTAATAGTCTACACGTTAACAACGAGAGTTAGGTCGCGAGTTAGAAGACTATGGGAGTGAGAGATCAAGAGTAATTGAGAGTATAGAGGTTGAGAACTAAGAGAGAGATCGACATGTGGGGGTTTTAGGAGTTAAAACCTCAAAATGGTTTTTTTCATTAACTCGCCAAACCCGCAAGGTCGCCAAAACCTTATGGGTGACCTTCAAGGGTCTAGGCGGCTAAACTCAAAGATGGGGAACCTTCAAGGGTCTAGGCGGAGGCCTAGGTCTTTTTTTGGAACAGTGGTTGTAGAGTCGGGTTATATAGTCATTGTTATTGGTTCTTGGCCTTTGATTCAAGGGTTCTTAGCTTGTTCTATATAGATCGCCTCACCCCTCTATCGTGTCTTTCATATTTTGTTATTTTTTAGTCATTCATTCACCATTACATCCGAGTTCATTGAGTCTTGCATCTTTAATTTCGAGTCTTTAATGAGTCTTGCATCGTTCTTGCTTCAATTCTTGCAGTTGTGTCTTAATTGTTGAAGATCGGGCCATCCTGCGACTAACCCCGTATCAAAATATACTAATTATTTGAAGCGAGTGAGGACAATAAAAAAAGAGATGTTTCGTGTCTTCGCATGAGTATTTGTAAAGAATTAACACGTTCAAGGGGAACTGCAACTCTTTTTATGATAATCTTGCCTTTATTGAAAGTCCTGTTTTTGTCCAAATTTCCATAAGAAGTTTTTTTTTTAAATTTTATTTTGGGTTAAGTGTTAATTAATTCTCCAAATCCATTCAGATTTATCTATTTAAAGGTTGTTTTGGTAATCAATTTCATGACAATAGCTATATATGGTGAATTATCCATCTCTATTTGGCCACCAATATAATCTGTCTCGGGTCGCATTATCTTGTATGTTTATCTGAAGTATTTCTTTTGCTATTTCTCAAGGGAGTACTTGTTGTATGTAATCTTCATCTCGTTTCTGGTATGTCGTGGTTTATGTGGTATGTGGTCTTTAACATACCTTTTGGTTCATTTGTATGCAATTTGAAGGTGCAAATTTTTCAATAATCGGGGTGCTTGAGGCCTATCTATCAGTTTAGAAGTTAATGGATTCTCCATTTCCCACATTTCAAATCGGTACTTTTTCGAAAGTTTTTCTTAAATCCAGCCATGAGCTTGGTCTACTGTCATGAGACATTTTGTTTCTTCCTATACTCAATGATGTGGGTGTTTTTGAGGTATTTTTCCTTGACAATCTTTATCCAAATGTTATTTGGTTTTGCTAGAATTTTCTAAATAAGTTTTATTTGAAGGGCATCATATCTTTTCATTCATATGTTTTTATTTTCTCACCCCCCCTATTTTTCGTTGAGTGAGGCTGCCATTATGAATTTCCTACATTTTGAAATGGATTATGTCGAATTCGAACACCGGTATGAAGTTTAAACATATAGTGTTAACATATGGGTAAATAACGAACGCCACAACTCTCTCCTCTCTCTAGATTTTCTAGAGAGAGGGATCCATGAACCCCTTTTGGGTCTCCTCTCCCACCGATCTCGATTCGGTGCGGTGCCGATCTCCTTCCGTTCGGTGCGGTGTCGATCTCCTTCTTCACAGTGCCTCCCTTGTCCAGCCCGGTCCGGAGGTGAGCTTTCGCCCTCTTCGGTACCCCATCCCGACCTTCGGTCCCGACGTCCTTTGCTTTGCCTTCGGTTGTCTACGACGGCGTCGCCGTCCGGTGGGCTGGTGTTGATAAATCTCGGTGGGCCATATAACCGTGGGGGGTTCACACGGCAGAGCGCATCATGCGCACCCAAGCCGAGCACACAAGACCAGCGAGGTTCCATCCTAAAACCAATTGGCAATAGGAGGAGTGGCCCACTGACTTATATGCAAGGCTCGGGTTATCGTGTTTTTCGATGTGGGACAATCCCAAGACATCACAACACGCCCCCTCAAGTGCAACTGCCTGGCCTCGCAATTAAGCCAGTTGCACTTGACGTCTTGAGCCTTAAGGCCGGCTAGCCCAATAGATCGACCAGGGTCCCAGACCGCACCTGCTCTGTTGTGATGTCTTGGGATTGTCCCACATCGAAAAACACGATAACCCGAGCCTTGCATATAAGTCAGTGGGCCACTCCTCCTATTGCCAATTGGTTTTAGGATGGAACCTCGCTGGTCTTGTGTGCTCGGCTTGGGTGCGCATGATGCGCTCTGCCGTGTGAACCCCCCACGGTTATATGGCCCACCGAGATTTATCATGGTATCAGAGCAGGTGCGGTCCGGGACCCTGGTCTATCTATTGGGCTAGTCGGCCTTAAGGCTCAAGACGTCAAGTGCAACTGGCTTAATTGCGAGGCCAGACAGTTGCACTTGAGGGGGCGTGTTGTGATGTCTTGGGATTGTCCCACATCGAAAAACACGATAACCCGAGCCTTGCATATAAGTCAGTGGGCCACTCCTCCTATTGCCAATTGGTTTTAGGATGGAACCCCGCTGGTCTTGTGTGCTCGGCTTGGGTGCGCATATGCGCTCTGCCGTGTGGACCCCCCACGGTTATATGTCCCACCGAAGATTTATCAGGTGTCACCGTCTTCGATGTCCTCGGTGCAACCCTTTCCCATTAAAACCCCGTTTTTAAGCCCCGACCTTCAATTCACATCTTCCTAAGGTGGATTCCGGTGTCCTCCTCCCTCGGTGCGTTCAATCTCGGTCGTTTGATGCCGATTTTATCCGGTTGGCCTCGACGGGCCGCCCTGGTGGTGCTCGGCCTTCTCCGACTCCCGATCTGGGCTCCTTCGGGGGCTCCCTGGTGGTGCTCGACCCTTCTCCGACTTCCTTGGGCCGCAAGCCTTGCCCGGTTGTGTCGAGATGTGATGGCCATCCGTGCCGTACAAGGCATGGTGAAAGTAGAGTTGGTGTACACAGAGAGAAAGAAAGAAAGAAAGGAAAAAAAAAGGAAAAAAAGAAAAGAAAAAATCCTTGGGCACCACGTTTTGTTCAGCTTTCCACTGCCACTTGTGGGGTTGTGGTGCTTGCCTTGCAAGCTTGGATTTTACTTTCTTTATTTTTTATATGTATGGTTTTTTATACATATAAATTATTTTAAAGGGGTAAAATTCAGGTTTTGATAAAATTACCGAAAGGGATTTGACAAAATTTCCGAAAGGGCCTCTTTAAATCCCGAAAGGGTTTGACAAAACTCTCACCCGAAAGGGTTTGACTAAATCCCGCAAGGACTTGACCATTTTCTTGTAGGTGAATTCTTATTGGCGTTTTGTTCGAGCAGCATGCGGCTCTACTTCCGATGTTTCTAGAAGGTCTTCTGCTTAGTTGGGGGCGTGGAGTCTGGAGTCGGGACTGGCTGAGGTCGTGGTGGTGCGCTCAGGGCGTCTCCGTATCCGGGACTGACTTCCCTTGGAGTTTCGCCTGCACTACCCACAGGAGATAGAGTCCTGCTGTATCGCTGGCCCGCGGTGCCACTGTTCGGTGGTGCTTGGCTTCGTTCTTCGACGACTTCCTCAGCTTTCTTGGAGTTGGTCTTCTTGGATCGTTCTGCTGTAGAGCTTTTTCTGTTTGTTTCATTTCGCTGATTTTCTGTATTTCTGTTTGTTTAGATTGTATGTTTGACGGTTCGCCGTCTGCAAAGATATACTAGTTCTTTTCCCGAACCTTGTTCGGGTCTTTTCACAATATTTTCGGTCAAATTTGACGAATTAAACAAAATATTCGACACGTCAATTTTCTACTAACATATTGCACATGCTTTTTGTCATGATGTTTTTTGAAATTTTCTTTTCTTGAGATGATCGATACTTCAAATTTTCTTTTCCAAACTATTTTTTTTTGAAGCGGGATAAGGATTAGGAAAGCCGTCGACGTCCCGACTTTTTTCCAAACTATGGTCCAAAATTACACTCCTATAATAATTTCTTTAAAGTCCATTTTTAAAAAAAAAAATTCAATCCTGACAACTCGTAACTTAGACGGGTCAGTGGTCAGATAAATTTTGACCCGAACTCATCGACCCAACGAGCCTGATCAGTGTTTATATCTAAATTATCTAATACCAACTACACTAGTGTTTTTATTTTATTTTTTAATAAGGAAAATATTCAAAGTACCAAACAAACCCGGTATTTTAAAAAAATCGACAGGCTAACAAACCGTCATAAAAATAAACAATTAAACGAAACAACCATACCAACTGCATTAGTGTTAATCTAAGGGGCACTAATCTTTTTTTTTAGTAGGAAAAAAGGGGGTGGTTCTTAAGACAGAACACCACCCTGATCATCCTTTCAGATGATGTTACAGAAATCCCTGTTATAAGGGAGATTATCCATATTACAATTGATATTAGATCTAGCTATGTAATCTGCTGCCCCATTAGCTCCATGAAAGCAATGCTTGAACTCTATGTGCTCAAAATCCTCTTGCATCTTCTTGATTAACTCGATCTTCCACCAAATTTCCCATCTAGGTCTTGTGTCGCCATTTATGGCCTTGACTACTTCCAGACAATCACCTTCAATTATGACTCTGCGTAGACCTTTTCTCAAATACATTTTTATACCTGCACAAAATGCAGCTGCTTCGGTTTGGATAGCTGAACCACTATCGACCTGCTGCTGAAAAATATCCATCACAGTCCCTGAGGATCCCACCTACTTGGCAGCTTCCAGTAGGTTTGGTTGAGCCATCTACATTAATCTTGTAGGTGGCCCTAAGCGGTTTTTTCCATCTGATAACAATCCGCCGTCTGTCTTGTTTTGAGCTTTTATTAGGATTGGCATCCAGCCAGTCTCTCACCTGCATAAAAGATCTAATAGCAATTTGTGAAATTGATTCAACCTTTTTGTTTTTAAATATTACATTGTTCATAGTTTCCAGTTTCTGTAAATCTTGAAGGAGGATGATCATGAGGGTGGTTTATAGTTTTTGTAAATCCCTTCTAATATTTGCCTATTGTAAAAAAAAGAAAAAAAAAGAGGGGGGAGGGGGGGCACTAACCAATTTAGATCGCATAATAAATAAATAAAGTTGTTGGTAATGCATTGTTGGTAATGGGTTGCACACTTGCACTTGCACTTGCACCTCGGAGTTATTGAGCACATACAATAATTTAGTTTTAAATGGAGCGTTTTCCCCTTTTTTAAAATAAAAAAGTTAAAAGTAAACGTAACGTATCATATGAATTATGTATGGTTTCCCTAGAAAATGGCTTTGTTGTTGAACTCAATAAGCCATCCTGGCTTGTTACGTGGATCATGTCTCCTCTATGCAATTTGCAACATCTTTCTAAATTTACTTAAATTAATTAATACCACTTTGTCAATTAGTTATGTACGTTAACCTTATGCGCGCCTTAAACTCTCATAGGACCTAAGCTAGTTTGTTTATATAACAAAGAAATTGAAAGGTAAAGTATTAAATTTTACACATAAAATGTATATGATAATCATTTTTTATGAGCTCGGAGGAGAGGATGAGAGGAATTATTAGCCCATCCTAGTGATATTAGTTACCCTCCTTCAAATTAGGGAATAGAAAGGTAACAAATTTATATGAAAAATGGGAGAAGAATAGGAATAATTGGAATAGTGATCAATGAATCTTAACTTAAACATAGACTATATTCATAAGGGTAATTATTACCTTTCCCTACCAAAAAACAAACGGGGGTAGCCAGTTTAGTTGGAGGGAAATGATGGGGTTTTAATGAGTAAGAAATAGAAGGAATCAATTTTCCTTGTTTGGATAAATAAAATAGAAAGATTTGATTAGAAACAATGGAAAAATAGAAATTAAATTGTTGGGAAAGAGAAGGAAAATAAATTTCACCAAAATGGTGGAATTTGATGGAAAATGAAATTTAAAGTCTCCACTAGTACACTCTCTATTTGAATGAAAATGAGTTTCCTGTCATTTCTCTCTTAAAAACCAAACACAAGAAAATTTTCATTTTTTTTAGATTCCTACCTCTCCTCTTCCCTTACCATCTTTTCATCATTTTTCATCTTTTCTCTTCCTTTCCTTTCTAGTCATTACTAATTTGCCAAACACGTCATAAATGGATGAAATAGTACAATTTCGCACCATAGCACGTTTTTTAAACTAAAATATTAATAATATATATTATAAAATATTAATAAAGGTGAAGATAAAAATCATAAAAAAAAATTCATAAATGTATCTTATAATTCTCTTATAAAATTATTTTGTAAAAATCTCATACAAAGTATAATACATAAATATAGATATTTTAAATCACTCAGTAGTCAGTAATAATAATATATCATTGTGACTTTGTTTAAATGTGATATGTCATTAACCGATAGTTATATATTCAATGTTTTTAATTAAGACCAATAGTCAGTAAATAAATTTGAGTTAAACTCAATAGTTATATAGCATTGAATTCAATGTTTAATCCCAATAGTTAGTAAATATGTTAAGAATAAAATAAAAAATGTGATTGGTTCAGCCTTCAGAGAGATAAAAGGAATAATAAAAAATAATAGTTAAAGGAAATAAATAATGAAAAAAGGGCCAAAAAAAAACTTGATTGGCGAAAAGAAGGGAATTAAGGATAAGATGACACATAAGTGTTAAGTATTCTAAATTAAGAGTATATATATAGAGACATGTAGCGAGTTAGTAAAGATGTTAAGAATAAAAGAAAATTGTGATTGGTAGAGATATAAAGGGAATAATAAAATAAGGCTTAATTTAGTGGATGTGCAAAAAAATTTGGAGTGGGGAAGAGATTGAGAAGGACGGGAATCAGCAAAAGAGTGGAGCTTACCGAGGCGTGGTCGGCCTGCAATGATGGTTGAGCGAACGGGCAACCAACAGAGAGAGATAGACGTGATGGAGATGGCGGGAAAGAAGCAAAGGAAAAAGGGTTTAATTATAACAAGAGCAGGGTTGGTATATAAAATTTGTGGCTACTTAATATCCACTTCAATGTGGACGTTTACCTAATTAGATTTTCTAAATGGATATTTGAGCAAATTTCTCCATAAAATAATAATAATTAAAGGAAATAAATAATTTAAAAAGGGGAAAAAAAACTTAATTGGTAGAAAAGAGAGGATTAAGAAGAAGGTGACATATAATGATATAAATATCAAGTGTTCTAAATTAAAAGTATATATATAGATATAGATTATAGATAATAATTTAACTAATCAATATTTTTTTCTAACTAAATGGATGATAGACGATAGTTAAAGTCTGCAGTAGTATTTATTTTTTATTTTTTTTGTCAATAAAAATAGTAACCCTATTACCCTAAATTCCTAAAATCCGGCCATATATATAGTTCATTCTCTGTAATTACGAGTAGAAATCCTCTACAACACTTGTGTAATCTTGTAGGTGACACTTCATTCAATTTTTTATGCTATAAAATTATAGTTAACTAGTACGATTCCCGCGTCATGACGCGTTTTTTTTAAAATTAAATATTATATATATAAATATTATAAAATATTAATAAATGTTAAGATAAAAATCATAAAAAAAAACTTTACAATAAATGTATCTTATAATTATCTCAGAAAATTATTTTTAAAAAATCTTATGTAAAGTATAATACATAAATATAGATATTTTAAATTACTCAGTAATAATAATATCAATATCATTATAACATTGTTTAAATGTGACATTTCATAATCAATAATTATATTAAATGTTTTGAATTAAGTCCAATAGTTAGTAAATAAATTTGATTAAGCCCAATAGTTATACTTATATTAGATTGAATTCAATGTTTTGAATTAAGTCCAATAGTTAGTAAAATTAAAGAAAAAAGAGAATTAAAGGAAAAATAAGAAAAAAATAGAAATAATGAAAATAAAAGAAAAATGGCAAAAAAGGGATTAGTTAAATCTCCTAAAAAATGTCTCTAAGATTGACACATCACCTTAAACTCTTCTAAATTAAGAGTTTATATATATATATATATATATATATATATATATATATAGATATATATATAGATATAGATTTTTTTTAAAAAAATTATATTTATCTTTTAAACAACTTTATATATATATATAAAATTGATGAAAAATAATGATTTAAAAAAAGTATATATTTTATCAAATAAAATTATTTAAAAAGTTAACATTTTATATACTCCGTAGTTTTTATGGTATAAAAACGTAAAATATCAAATTTTAATTAGGAGAAGAAATGTACTTTTATAGAATAAAAAATTAAGTATCGCACAAGGTTTGTGAAGATTTCTTCCCCGTAATTACGATACGATGATTAGATGATTCGTTGGATCGGAAGCGAATGAAGTGATGCGAACACATTTGGCCGGACGCGCCACGTGTCATATCATTAAGTGGCTACCGACAAGCGACTATCAACGGCGTTCGCCACTAACGTGCGCCCTTCAAAGAGCCGCCGGGCACCCCACTCACTCCCACGTCCTTCTTGATCATATAAATACTCGCGCAAATGTAAATCCCTTCAATGTCTCTCTCTTTCGATTTCCATTTCCAGTCCAAATCCCTCGCCTCAAACTTGGATTCCATCAATCGAATGGAGCCTTGCTCTCCTTTCATGGAGTAAAAATTAGCAGCAACCGCCAACTTCATCTCCCCCGGCCTTCAAATTCCGGTTCGTATTTCATTTCTCGTAATCTCTCTCTCGTTGATTCGCTGTTAATTGCTTTGCGATTCAGCCAGTGATTCATCTCTATTCAAATGCATGTAGTTGCTGCTTTACTGTTGTTCGATTGCGCGAGTCTTTATATGGACGATTGAGTGCTCCGTGGAGGCGGCGGCGGTGGTGGACTTGTGCGATCGATCTGGTGTAAGTTAATTCGCTTGTTTGGTGCGTCATGAGACGCCGATGGACGCTGAGCGTCGTCCCGATGCACGCTGAGAGGGAAAAGGGGAAGAGCCTCCGCTGTCATTTCTGTTTCTTGGCCTCCGTGTCCGCCTTGATTTGTGCCTTGCTGTTGCATTTTCACTATGTGGTGTTCGGCGTTCAACCGGTTTATCAATCTGCTCCTTTGCAGTCGAATCCGATCATAATTGAGACTGTTAGTGTGATGATATCGCGTAGCAATCAAACTGAAATTGAATCGGTCGCCGCTCCTCGTAATCGGCATCCAATTTCGGCTGCCAGTGGCCCGCAGATTTCCCCCTTCATCAAGGCTCTGAACAAGAGTGATCCGTGTGGTGGGAGGTATATCTATGTTCACGATCTGCCTTCCAGATTCAACGAGGATATGCTCAGAGACTGCAAGAAGCTCAGCCTCTGGACCAACATGTGTAAATTCACAAGTAACGCAGGGCTTGGTCCTCCTCTCGAGAACGTGGAAGGAGTCTTCTCCAATACTGGCTGGTACGCCACTAACCAGTTTGCTGTGGATGTCATCTTCAACAACCGGATGAAGCAGTATGAGTGCTTGACCAATGATTCTTCTGTTGCTGCTGCTGTATTCGTGCCCTTCTATGCCGGGTTTGACATCGCCCGGTATCTGTGGGGTTTCAATATTTCCGTCAGAGATGGGGCTTCTCTTGATCTGGTGGACTGGTTGATGAAGAGGCCGGAGTGGAAGGTGATGGGAGGCAAGGATCATTTTCTGGTTGCTGGCCGGATAACTTGGGATTTCAGAAGGTTGTCAGATGCAGAGAGTGACTGGGGTAACAAGCTTCTGTTTCTACCTGCTGCTAGAAACATGTCTATGTTGGTGGTGGAATCAAGCCCCTGGAATGCTAATGATTTCGGCATTCCGTATCCGACCTACTTCCATCCCGCCAAGGATGCCGATGTGTTTATGTGGCAAGATAGGATGAGAAAGTTGGATAGGAAGTGGCTGTTCTCATTTGCTGGAGCTCCAAGGCCTGGAGATCCCAAGTCTATCAGGGGTCTGTTGATTAATCAATGCAAGCACTCCAATTCCTGCAAGCTCTTGGAATGTGATTTTGGAGAGAGCAAATGCCATTCTCCAAGCAGTATAATGCAGATGTTTCAGAGCTCCCTCTTCTGCCTGCAACCCCAGGGAGACTCCTACACTCGAAGATCGGCTTTTGATTCCATGTTAGCAGGTTGCATTCCTGTGTTTTTCCATCCTGGTTCTGCATACACACAGTACACTTGGCATCTTCCGAAGAACTATTCTGCTTACTCAGTGTTCATACCGGAGGATGATATCCGCAAGAGGAATGTGAGTGTTGAGGAGAGGCTGCTTCAGATTCCTCCTGAGCAGGTAAAGCAAATGAGGGAGATGGTTATCAATCTCATCCCCAGGCTCATCTATGCTGATCCTCGATCTAAGTTGGAGACACTTAAAGATTCCTTTGACGTTGCTGTTGAGGCAATCATTGACAAAGTCACCAAGCTGAGGAAGGACATGGTTGACGGCAGAAGGAATGATGATATGGTAGAGGAGATCAGCTGGAAGTATCCTCTAATGGAGGATGGGATAGGACCCCATGAATGGGATCCTTTCTTCTCCAAGCCAAAGAAAGGCGAAGGGGATTCTAGCAGTTCATCAATAGATGCAGCAAAAAACTCGTAGAAGACCGAACAGAGAAATCATTGATTTCCAATGCAGATGAGAGAATTAGGCAGTGGATTTTTGTACATTAAGCACTCTACCAATGCATAAAGATAGGATGTTTGCTTTGATCTATCTTAAGAGTGAGCGCCAATGTCCAGGTACCTAGCAGGCACTCATCTTGTTTTATTACTGTCACAATGTTTGTCCATCTGCTAATCTTGAACTTTGATTTTCCCCTTCTCCAAAGACATAGAAATCTTGAATTTGTTAAATTCCTTGTCAAATATCTGTTTTGATATTTAGCTCTGATGTCAGTTAGTTTTGATTTCTCGCAAGTATACATGCATATCTGCATATCAAACCGAAGTCTGTAATGGATGTTTTCAGTTGAAATCCTTTATGATTTGAGATCTTGCCTTGTTTTGTCTTTTCATTTGGTCAAACATACATAAATGTGGATTTCCCTGAAGATTCAGCATCTTGGAACTTTGTTAATTTGTTGGAAGAATCCCTTTACAAGTTATAGAGTAGTGAGATTCATTACCATGCACTCTTTGGTTATGAGATTGGCTATTCAACCCCTTTACAAGCTAATCATTACTGCATTTTTTTTTAGTTAGGAGGAGAGACGGAGCTCTTCGCGCTTCATTACTGCATTGTATAGCCTGAGCAATTGTATAGTTCTTCATTTAAGGAGTTTTGGCATGTAAGTTTGGATTCTTATAAATCTTTTGTGCAAGTGGTTACATTCTTTTACCTCTTTATCTCTTTACATGACACACCACTAAAGTTACACTTTACATGTTTACGTACAAGCTTCCCATTTCCACAAACAATTTATCACTGATCAAAGGTTCCTATTCTACCATCTCTCATCTTCAAACCAGCTCTTCTTCTCCTTTGGTCCAGTAGGCCCTTCCTCCTGGTACAGTTCTTCTGGCAATTTGTCGAAGATGCGAGTCAATGAGCCCCTCACTACTGCTGGGAGCCGCTTGATCACCTTATCCAGCTCCTTCCTCGAATCACGAATAACCTTCGGCCCCCACTCTCTCATATACTGCAGCCATTGCGGCTCAGCCACCTTACCCCCCAGATACTCAGCAGCTACAACTTGATACTGAGTGCTGGAATCGACATAGTATCTGCTGCCTGCGCAGTCATTTCTTATACCAATCCCCATACTCGAAGAGCCTTGTAGGTGAGTCCCTGGATGTGGGAAGTTGGCATGACCGCTCTTCGACGAATAGGCAACTGGTCTATTCCCTTGTATGAATTCCAAGTCCCACACATCCACCCACACACCACTCGCGTGTTGCGAAAAGTATACGCTGTGAAGGTGTCCTGAGAAGTTGCTTATTCGCAGCGTCAAGTGCTCCCAGTCACCTACATGGACGCCTATACCGAGTGGGACATTCACTGGTCCCAGCTTGAGTGTGGCAGGCCCATTCAAAGGGCAGAAGATCCACATTGCTATGTCTGTAAAAGTATACGCTGTGAAGGTGTCCTGAGAAGTTGCTTATTCGCAGCGTCAAGTGCTCCCAGTCACCTACATGGACGCCTATACCGAGTGGGACATTCACTGGTCCCAGCTTGAGTGTGGCAGGCCCATTCAAAGGGCAGAAGATCCACATTGCTATGTCTGTAAAAGTCCCGCCAAGGGCCGGCTTGATGTGAGCATAGAGCTCTGCAAAATCCAAGTTTCCGCGTTTGATCCTCTCCCTCCTTTCGTCAGTTGGCAAGTCTATCCAATACTCGTGATCGTTTAAACCACCACCGGGGAGATTTGAGCCTGCGGCATCAATAGCTTGACCGGCTGGATCACCCTTTCTGTACAGAAGAGCTCCATTCTCGAAGAACCATGACACAGAAGACGGCATGTATTTCTCTTGAGGATGGAAGAAGATGGAGGGGCCATAATGGCCTATCAAGGCATGGATCTGATCAAGATTCGGCATTGCCCCACAACAAGGCTCCAAGTTGTTCTTCAAGCAGGCGAAGAAAGGATTTTCGCCAATGCCTCCTATCAAAGTGCTACAAAAGAAGGTTCCTACAGAAACACCTTTGCCTTGCATTCCTCGTCGGAAAGGTCTAGTTGTCCAGACTCTCAATGGGATCCCCAGGAGTGTGAAGTCAGTCTCAAGGAGTAACCTGTTGGACTCACATTTGTCAGTGAGGTCCGCTCTAACGCATCTAACCTCCTCCAAGTCGGGTTTAGACGAGGTGTTTGTGACTACGAATCCCATCGCCTTGTAACCCTCAGGAGGCTTGGGGAACCAAAAGTAGGCAGGTAGCTCATGAGGATCCTGGGTCCCGTGATCCGAACACCAGACTAGTACGTAATCAACGGGCTTTAACAAGGCCGGTTGACGTTGTTGAGGAATCTGAGCTGCATATGGTCTAGCCACCAGAACAAAGCCGTGCAAGGGGCTTTGGTTGGACTGGCAATAGTAGCCAAGGCAGCAAAATCCATCAGGGATGCCAACTGGTTTATACAAGGAGATGCCCTTTCCCCAGCTGTATGACAAACTGCACCCCCAAACAAACTCAAATGTGGTTATTTGAACCACTTCAACTTCTCCTAGATTGATTGTCCCCGTTGCAAATCCTTCACCTGGCAGCGAATTTTATTAAATCCTGATTATCTGTAAGACTAAAGAAAGTCTCACGTCTAAAGTTGAGCATAACAAGCCTTAGTATATAACATGGTGGGTGGACTACTACTCCTATTACCAATTGGTTTTAGGATGGAACTACTCAACTTATGAAAACACGATAAAGGGCGGAACAATTGAACGTACCTGGAGGCCATTGTGGAACAGGAGCAGGCAAAGAGAAGATTTCAGGTTCGGGACCAGAGACACTTCGCCTGCAGTTAAGGCACCTACACCCTAACATCTTCTTCTTCGGCCCCCTTTGCCAAAACTCACTCATTCCAGCCAAATACAATTGGAAGGGAAATCACAGGGAAAAATGGTTATGTATGTTGTTACACTAAATACCAGAAATTTGGCTGGTGATTGCCTCCATTAACAAACTAACTTTGATTTGCTTTCATGTATTTAAATGCATAATGCTGCATTAGATTAGATTAGATTATGAGAATCTGTTGTTTAGCAGAATTGGGAGAAAAGATTAAAGGTAGGGTGTGGGTGTTAGTGTCTTTTTGGAGAAAGATGCCTTAACAAGAAGAAAAGAGCAAATAAGATAAGATAAGATTACAAGCAAAGCAGCAAACTAAGGGAATGAGTGTAAGGTTTAGTTTGGTATGACTTGGAACTTTATTGGAATAGATTCTCAAGTCGAGGCGTTCAAGCTAGCTACTCTTTCATTTAATTGATCAACCTTGATGAAGAAATCAACTTGGGTGAGTACAAAGTACAGTGTACCTTGAACTTTCACCAGAAATCTGGCTTTCAAATGAATGAAGACATGATAGGCTATGGAGATTGGGGATTATAAATGTACCAACTTCAGAAAAGATCATCTATTATACACAACTTCAATTGGTTCTCAGACAAGGACAATGATGAAGATCTTGGTACCTGTTAGATTTCTAAACTGAAATCGTTGGAGCGGAAACAACAAATCTTGAGAGGATCTTGAGGGAAAATAAAGAGAAGTTTAAGTTTTTTTTTTTTTCATATTGTCTTATCTTATTATTTTAAGGGAAAAATTATTTAAAGATAAGAGATTATGTTAGTAAGTTACAAGAAACGAAAAAACATCAAAACAATAGTGAAATATAAATGAACTACTTACATGTCATCGTTCATGAAATGAAAAACATCGATCGTTCATGAAATGAAAAACATCGAAATATATGAGATTAGACGTGAAATCATAAAAGAATATGAAAGGGATGGTACTAAATGGAGTAATAAGTCAAAAGGGATGATAGTGAATGGCAAAATATAGTTGAATTTATAATACTTTGAAAAACTTCTTGGCAAAGTATCTTTTCATGGCATATTCTAAAAACATCTTATCAAAGCATTGAAGGAATAAATGTTGTCTTCTTCTCGCAGAGTATCTTATCAGAGCATCGAAAGAATAATCTCTATTTCTTCTCGCAAAGCATCTTATCAGAGCATCGAATGCATAACCTTTGTCTTCTTTCCACGGAGCATCTTAATTGAACACTTGAAAACAAATATCAATACAACGATGTGAAACTATTGAAAATATACACCATACAACAATGTGAAGCTCCACTTCACTTAGGGAAATGAAACACTTGAAACCACATTACGAAACATACAAGTCGCATCAAGGCCTTGTTAATTGTCAAGAAATAACTCTTTCACGAGTCTGTTCTTGCATTTGATCTGCCAATCTTTGAGGTTATGCTCCATTATCAGCCTATTAAGCATCGCAAACTTCTGCGTAATCATGTTATCATGAGCCGCTTTTGTCTTATCTCCTTCCATCTCCTTGTTTCTTTCTCCAACTTGCTCAAAAAAGAACTGAACCACCTCTTCAGCCTCTTCACTAGCTTGATCATTTGAGCTCCCAATAACCTGCTTGCCTTTTTTTGTTGCTTTTATACCTTCAAGCCACACTGGAGCACTCTCACTTCCATAAACACTTGAAGAGGTGCCCGTCTCTTCATTGGACGTGTACACTCCAACTTCATTCACCTTGGTTCTCTTTGAGCCTTCTCCATTAGATACGGAATTTGTTGCAACCCACATGTGGAATTTGGGCTTAATATTGAGCTCACGCCATGCATGCTCAAACAAGAAGTCGTATCCAAGATCATCCTTGTAAATAGTGTGTGCGTTCCGCATGACATCATACTCATTTTCCCCATTAACTTGATGATTTTTGGCACTTGAATAAGCACCAACGAATTTGGCCACAACTTAGGATAGTGTATACCATCTTGGTTTAGCAGTGGTCTTAGGATTTTTTTTTTCAAAATGGCCAAAAAAGCGAAAAAAAAATTGAGTTTAGCCAAATTCGCAAAGTATTTTGCGATTTAGCCAAAGTGGGGTAAAGTCGCTGTTTGAAACAGCGACTTTACCCCGGGTTTAAAAAAAAATATAAATAATAGTTTTTAATTTTTTTAAATGCAATTTTAAATTGAAAAGGAAATAAACCAAAAAAAAAATTATATATGTCTCCCCTTTTTATTTTTTTTTCAAAACCAGTTGAAACAGCAACCATGAACACCGGGTCTTCACCGGAAATATGCTTGGAGGAGTAGGAGGAAGCCGAAGTAGGATCGGAGAGGACGAACAGGAGGCGGAGACTAGAGAGATCGAATAGGAGGAGGGCATACCGCAGAACCACAAGCGCCACCAACGACTTCGCTAATTTGCAGTCGAGGAAGCCTGATTCGGAAGCGAGGAAGCCGAATTCGAAGGCAAGGAAGCCGAATTCGAAGGCAAGGAAGCCGAATTCGGAAGCGAGGAAGTCGAAGTAGGATCTGGCGGAGCACCGCCCTCAATGTTTGGTTGTTTCTATGAACAAGAACATACTGGACAAAGATGGGGATTTGTAAAATGATTGTTCCAAAAAATAAAGGGAATGTATGAGTAGATTTCCCTAAAAAGACAGATCTTCCACAATGTTGCCAAGAATCGGTAAGGGAGCTCGCAACAAACATCCATGAATTTAAAACCACCAAAGCATTGCAAACTGCAAATTAATTAATTTTGCACTGCAAATTAATTAATTGCTGCTCATTGATGGCAGCGGAAAAAGTAGAGGCGATGGAGTCGGGACGGTGCCGCTTCATCCTCTTTCCCTTGACAACGGCGCCGCCGGGGCTGTTGGCGCCCTTCCTCTTCCCCTTGGCCGTCGGGGCTGCTCACTTTGTCTAGGTTAAAAAAAAATAAAAAGGGGAGAGTCGCTGTTTCAAACAGCGACTCTCCCATATATAATTTTTTTTTGGTTATTTCCTTTTCAATTTAAAATTGCATTTAAAAAAATTAAAAACTAGTAAGTCGCTGTTTCAAACAGCAACTTACCTATTATTTATATTTTTTTTAAAACCCGGGGTAAAGTCGTTGTTTGAAACAGCGACTTTACCCCATTTTGGCTAAATCACAAAATACTTTGCGAATTTGGCTAAACTCAAAAAAAATTTCGCTTTTTTGGCCATTTTGAAAAAAATTCTGATCTTAGAGGGGTTAGGGTTTGGGATTTTAGATTTTCAACCATGGCGTGGAGATTGTCGAAGGAGATCGACGGGGAGGAGATGCAGTGGAGGGGAGGGGCCGGCGATGAGGGAAAAAAAAACTCTAGAAAGGCTCTGATACCATGTGAGTTTGTGATAATTCTTTCTTGCTTCATTTCTATTGATTTATCAATATATATATATACATATATATATATATATATATATATATATATATATATATATATATATATATATATATATATATATATATATATATATATATATATATATATTTATATAGTTTACATCTTGGCTTCCTCAATAAACTATCTCTTTTACATAATATATATAATACACATATATCCTAATAACAACAAGCTTGTCCAATTGTTGATGGATTCCAATGAATTTATATTGACATTAAGAAGAATTAAATTTTAGAGTTTTTGCTATTTCATTTTATCCCCCTCTAAATTTAAATAAAAAACTCTCCTAAGATTTCTCTATTTTAGAAATGAGTATAGAGGATCGGTTAGATCTAAAAAAAACCTTATTTTCTCTAAAATTTACAACTTTCTTTATTTTACTAGAGCTGGAGTTGCTCTTGGTAGCAGGATGAAAAAAATCAGAAACAAGGTTAAGTAAATCTATAATGATACTTTTATTTTACACAGATGTTAGAATAACCAACATTTACATTTACAATGAATTGAAGCAAAGAGGTTTTGACTTCGGCATTGAGAGGCATCCCACCAAGAAAGGGATGGCCAAACAACCTGCCTTTACCAGTAAGTACTAAGTAGTAACATTTTGGTTAAGGCTACTTCAATGCAACTATAGCACTTTATGGTACACAAACAAAATTCATCTTTACTTACAAAGCATAATGTTACAGCCACTTGAATGGATCCGCAGCCGTGTGATCATTCTCAACTGCAGGCCCCAACCAACCTAACCGAATACTTTTAGCCGGTGGGTGCTCGTCATTCAGTTTCCTCGTTAACGTTGTATCATGTAGTGTCAGTACAAGTGTACAGCAGTCAGCTACTACTCCCTTATAGATTATACATTTCCCTTCTCGAATGCTTGCAAGCGAAAGTCTGATAGTACTGAAAACATTTGCGTCTCTACAAATAACTGCACAATTATAGCACAGATGCACGCATAAGAATCCAAAGAATTTTTAACAGAGCACAGTAGGAAACTCGCAGGCTTTGATGGAAACTGAAGTTAGTAAAGGAACTTTGCTACCTTTACAAATGGTCGATCCCTATTTGGGAAGGAATCTACAAAACTATCCTTCAGCAGTATGGAGACCTACAAGTACGGCCAGGCATATAAATCACCACAAACAGAACATTTTTCAAAAGGCAGTGTCGGTTTTTTTACTTTCTATCATTAGAATGATCTTCAAGTAACAAGTTTGGAACAGATACAAAATCTTATCATCTTACCCTATCGTTATCTGATTGCACACGAGTGATTGTATTAGACCTTAAATATGCACAGAGGGATTCCATATAGCGCTTCATGACATCTAAGAATTGCAGAGCAGCTTCAGCCTGGAACACAAGAAAACGTTACACATAGTGCTTGCTTAAGCAGACTTTATTCATGGATCTTAACTGTGTGCATATTGCTTAGATTGGAACAATTAAGAATTAAAATAATGTCCAACAAATGAAACTCGAATAGCAAGAATATATTAAGCTGTAGGAATTAAACTAATGTTTGTTCTAAACCATGCTTTAAAGGAAATCGAGGATCAAAGCAAAATAAAGTTTCTGGTCTTTTGTTACCTTCTCAACATACTTTTACTTTTAAGTCCGTAAAGCCACTCAGGTTTCATAAAACTTATCAAACACTCGAACTTAAATATCAAAGAACGAAGCATATAGAAAGGCACCTGCTCTTCGCTGCACTTGTATACAGGATTTCTTTCTGCTACTGAGTTTTGACAAGCAAGTCTAGCATGGATTGGGCGAAGTTCAGCAAAAAGTTCCTTGCGCCGGGGAAGCAAGGGTAAATAACATGTTTTCAGCTACACAAACACATATGATAAGAGGGGAATTTTTTCAGCACAGAATTATATACAAAAAGTAAGACATTTTCAAGTAAACACAGGATCATGTAAGTGAAGGAGTATAGAAGCCATCTTAGATCCTAATCTGATAGTGGTGAGATTACATTTTGCATGCAAGCTGCATGATGAATACCTAACATGGGAAGAAAAAAAGGATCGGAAGGTGAATAATCAATTAAGTCTAGAAAGCATAAAGATGATCAAGCGTCAGTCAGGTAAGCAATACAATCCTCACGAACATCACAATGGTCTTTTAGTAAACACCTTATTTTGCTATTTTGGGTAGAGGAGGACAAGAGGAGAAAGAGAGAAAGAAGCAACATAGGTAAAGGCCACGAAGATGGATATTCTATTGTCCTTAATGTAGATCAGCAGTTTAAGTTTCTAATTTAGGCTTCTATAACATTAGCCTGACATCTCTGCAAGGGCAAAAATAGGTAGGAAATCAGACCAAAAGGAAGGGAAGCACCGACATCAGATTACATGAATTTGTTGGTAAGCACATTTTAACTCAATAGCTTTCTCTTGACATTTCCATTCATGAAAACAACAGCAGCTGAATATCTGCAGATCTAGTCCCGAGGGTGGATTCAATTGCTCATAAATACTGTTATAATGATGTAGACTTCAATACCCTCTTTACTAGAAATTTCAAGGGCATCATCAAACATAAGTACAGAACACGTTTTGATATGTTTCCTTTGTAAATAGGCAAGAATAATGAGCAAATGGGCATCCATAACCACGATTTCTAAAAATCCTTCCTTCAATCTTAAAGAATATCACATGAAAGCAAAAATATTATCCAAAAAAAAGAGTAAAAATGACAATGTCATCAAAATCTGAGCAAAACCTGGTCCTTGAAGACATCAACATGAACAAGACTATCAGTTTTAATCCTCAAACCAGATGGCTTTTTCTCCAAGCCAACCTGCAGATTGAAGGGACAAAAAGAATGCTCAAAAAGATGTCTAAATAATTTCTAAAACCACTTTTTTTCCCCCAATAGATAGACAGATTTAATAAATTTGCTGTGGATCTGTTCAATCTAACCACTACCTTCCCCAGCAGGACACCTGCCATGTAATATTTAATAAGCTGGAGATTATGAAGAACGGAAGAAATCAGAAATAGTCTCAGTAGTTCATTGCACGCATCGTGATTCTGAGATACAAATTGCGGGATAAATTTTTAAATCACTTAATGTCTCTCAGACATCTAGTTTTCTGTGTCGAAACGGTTGGAATGTTGGACACCTTTCTTGGTTGATTTACAAAAACTATTGGTAATTCATCACAGTCCTTGTGATTCAATTTCACTATCAAGGACATGAATAGAAGACTAAAATCCATTTCATTTATTTATTAAGCATATTTTAGCACTCGAGTCTTGATTTCAATACAAGGAGATGAACTCCATCTTTATTTCACACTCTACAGTCTACTCCCTCCAATGTGGTCACTTTTCACAATTGAGATCCAATTCTAAAACAACTGTATTTATTTTGATAACCTGTATAGCATAGTAGGGAATTTGTACAGAGCAAAATGCCCAATCAAACTATCCCTGTCTTCTGAAGAATGTTACTATCATCTTAACATCTCACAATGACTTACAAAAAGACATCATAAAATTCATAAAGACTTACAAGAAATGGAACAGGCGCCTCAAGGAAATCCAGCATCTTCTCTGGTAGAATCTGAAAGGGTTAAAATATGAGAAAAACATCACGAACAAAATTTAATCCTCCCTCACAAATAATTTGGTTTGTTTAGTTTGTGGTCAATGATAACTGCTAGCAACTAAGAGTAAACTAATATCATTCTTTATTCCATTAAATTGTTGAAAAAGATCTCTCTTCTAGTTATTTGTTTGAGCAGTCACTAGACTTCTTTAGGATATTATTCTTCTGCTAGCAAATAAGGGTAAAAATCAAAGGAAGATGCAAGTTTAAAAAAATAAGACATAATACAGCAGCTGATTTTTTTTAAAATGTTAAAGGAAATCAACTTACTGGAAGCATTAAACTCTGCCATTCGAATGGCCGAATCATTGGAATAAGACATAATACAGCAGCTGATAAAACGCCCTGAATTAAACAGTTTCAATATCAGAAAAAATAGATGCTTCAGGCTGGCTAACATAGGAAACAAATATGCGAGTTAGAGGATTGAAGTCAATAAATGCACAGGATAATGATTATCAACATTTGTATGCCATGGTAAGCTTCACAGTGCAAGCAGAATGCATGGCATTGAAACTATGTATCTTGCTAGTATTGTGCTAAACAGTGTCCGCTGTCTTTTAATTCTGAATATCTTAATATCTTGCAAGTAAGAAAGTAGATGAAATAACCCAACTATAATAAGGCAATATTTTCAATAGTATTATGGGACAGCTTATAATGTTCATATCGATCTATCATACGCCTCTGCATCTAGGTAATGCTTCCCATAATTTCCCTTTGGTATATTTATTTGAATAAACAATCTAGTCTTACAAAAATTGTCTTATATCATGTGCTACATTAGGAGTGCCCTTGACAAAGAAACTCGCAAACCCAACAAAGCCATCAATCAATCTTAACACAACAATAACTATGATGGTGTAGATTCTTGAATATATATATATAACCTACCAGATTTGGGCAGGTTAATGCCACTTGCTTTTCTAACAATGCTCCAGTAACCAAAGCCAAAACCTGAAAGTTACAGCAGAGGCAATGAGGTTCCAAAATTAACTAAACCAAACGGATGTTTAATAGTACAAAATTACAAATGTAAAGAAAGTATATATATAAATTGAATATTCAAAGCATATACAAACAATAAATTAATATGCGTGTAACTACCACATAAAATATGAGAATATCACAGAACAATCTTTACCCATGCTTCTAAGCTAAAAAAAAATTATCCAGGAATATAGTCATGTACTAGTTAGTATAAGCATTCCAAATAAGTTAATAAGATTAGCATAAAATATCCTAACATCAGTTATCACTCAACACCTTCACTTCTTTCGTCCATTCAAAATGCAAATACAAAATCAATCTCAAACCAATTGGAAAACACAAAATAACCAACTAAATCAACACAAATACCCCCTTCAGAGAAAAAAGTCGGAACTATTAAAAAGGAAAAAAAATCTTTGAAAACAAGAAAGGCAGATCATTTGTCAATGACCTTACCCATTGCTTCCATGTACTGTTTATTGCATAGATTATTATACTCTATAGTTATTCATTGAGCGCCATTCTGTGAGTGCATCATGCTTCAAATAAGAAACAAAGTATAGCAGATAGTCCAGAGAAGCAAAGAGCCCTCAAATCAAACACCTTAATACAATACTGGATAAAGGCTTACTAACCCTAGTTCTTTAGACTATGTCCCACTGAACAATTCTCACTGATGATGTTTAAGATAAAAATCTAAATCCACGGCTTGAGCCGAGAAATACAAGAAAATCTATAAACACTGTCCTATAACATTTTGAAAAAATAAAAAAGATAATTTACTCCAGAACCTTGAGCAATATTTTAGCCTGAAATTTACATGCAAAAGCAAGAAAGTTAATTCATACCATAGTAATTACAATGAACTAGCAGTTTAAGGGAAAGTGCCAAAGGACTAAAATTGAACAAAACCATACGTTATCAAGACAAAGAACCCGGCAAACTGTTGCAGTAGTCCACACTGACAAAGCAAAAGCATCTTCCACAACAGCCAGCTTTGCATTGATCTTTAAAAATAATTCTGAAATTTAGCAAAGAGAAAGTAATAGAGAGCAAGATCAACAATGTAGTAACATAAATCATGCCTCTGCCAATTTCAGTGGATCCTGATAATCCAGCGCCAGAAACTCTTCAGCTACACCAAGTTCAGAAACTGCAGGTCGCCTATATTTAATAGCTTGAAGGTGTTCAAGGGGATGGAAAACTAGTTCACTTCCCCGTGCAGGAATAGACAAAGCGCCATAAACACCCAACATCTTTAGGAAATCGTTCATATTCGCCTGTCAGAGGGTGCATGACCAACAGTAAGTGACTAACCAGACTAATGGCAATAATCACTTCGAAAAAACAGATTACTTAGGCTGCAATATAAAAAGCACAACAAACCTTCGCCCAATCCGTGTTCATGAAATCACCAGAAATATCACTCTCTTGGGCTGAGGAATATGCATCATCTTCATCTTCCAGACTTCTTGCTGAACTGTCAGAAGTGACCAGTGGGACTCCAGATTGTATGATGGAGAAAACAAATAGAGGAAAGCAATAAAACAGTCCCATATTGCAACAGAATTGATCTATTATAAAAATGACTATGTTCCATGAAAAGAATTTAGAGTATATGATTGGGTATAGTTATCATCATAACCAGTTTTTAGGTAACACTCATTCACACCCTCATTATCCATCCCACATAAAAAAAATACACCCACACCCACTCCATATCCACAACCCACCCAAAAAAATAAAAGATAAGGATAGGTCACAACCTGAACAAGGAGGCAGCACTGCTACTCCGCTCCAGTTTTGGGCTGCTAGAACAAGATAAGACTGAGCGGCTAGGAGAAAACATCCCATTTTCAGAACTTTCATAGGATCTTTCAAAACCATTAGGTTGTTCTGAAACATAAGAGGCATGATCATCAAAGCACTGCGAAATTTTATCATCCTTGTCGATTTCTTTTGGTAGGCAAAAAGAAGCATCACTTGCTTCCACGTCACAAGGAGAATGAGCTCCCTCTAACTTATTTGAAGAGGATTCAACTTCATCATCAGGTATAATACCAGCAGCAGCAGCAGCAAGGACAACTGTACTATCAAGAGGTATTGCAGATGACATCCAAGCAGAATCCTTGTCAGAGAAACCACCAACTGAATTAACACAGTCCTGTGACCTCCAATTGTAGGGGATGTTGTAGGGTACATTGATTCCGCTGACAAACTGCGTGATGCGATTCAAACGCTCCTGGGAAACTATACTGGAGCAAGGACCATAAAAAGAAGTGAATTAGAAAATATTTTAAGATAAAAGTTGCACTTCTCTAACTCAATTTCTTCAACTAGAATCTTTTAGTGCTCAAAAGAAGTAGAAATCAGGGATAACCTGTTTAACATTTCATAGTGCAATTCAAAGAAAGGAACTCTTGTCAGCAGACAATAACAGCGTGGTGCAGAGACCAAAAATCGGCTTGCTGCATGACCATGACAAATAGGAGACGAACCACCAAGAATTGCTGGGGACCTCTGAACTATTTCAGGCACAAGCAAGCAAACGCCATAAAGTGTTGCATTGTCCGCCCCCTAATTAAAACCATAAAACTTTAGCAACAATGAACCTCCAAACTCCACCATAAGTATCTAGTACGGAGTAATAAATAACTAAATGAAAAACAAAATGCAATAAGAAATCCTAGAAACAAAGCAAACTCAAAATTCAAAAAAATAAACGATGAAATCATTTACTTTCAGATAGATAAGACCGTTCTCTTCAATAGCCAAAGTGTCATGAGGTTTTTAAATTGTTTTGCTAGAACTAAATACTTTGCTAAAAGTGCTAAAAACCACAAGTTTTCTTATAATCTTCTTTAAATATAATACAAGCTTCTCCTATTTCTTACCAACGACAAAGGACCAATGTATTTATATTTGCATGATAGAAATGCATTTAGCCTTCGATAAGAAAGAAATACGGATCTTTTCAGTGAATCCTCAATGTGGAAATATTTTAGGACCTCCAGTATCAAAGTGAAATGGTGTTGAACTTCCAAGAACAAACAAAAATAAAAATAGAAAGCTCCATAAATTGATTCTTTTTCTTTAGTTTATATTACAACATATCTATTTAGAAAGTTTTGATTTGTCTTCATATATCACAAAACTTCTCTTTCTCCCTTCTAGTCAGCAAACCTTCTTGCTTTCTCTTTAATTCAAATCCTTCTTTTGTAATCTAAATAACATTAGTTATACCACTCCCTACAATGAACCAGATCAGTTTTCAGCATTCCTTACATGATGCATGCTTGATACACCCAAGGATCAAACATTCAGCATGAGTATCTAGAAATAGTTTTTTACTTAAAATCACTATAGGTCAAGCACTATTTTGCCTGGAAGCTTCAAATTTAAGGTGAAAGGCAATAGGATATGCCAATTTACAGTGACAACATTTTCTGTTTCTTGCATATATGGTCACAAACTAAATTCTATTCCATACTGAAGCATCAAGCATAGTTGGATGAACTACAAGTGACCACTAATACGCAAATAGAAACATATGACACACTTAAGATGTATCTCATAACAAGTCTACAAGTGCGCAAAGTACAGTGAACTACAAGTGACCATTGACCAATATAAACAAGCAAATGAAAGCAAAAGAGACACTTGCAACCACATATAGTATTTGACATTTAAATAGGCTGACCTTAAGTGAAAAAATAAAGGCTGAAGTATCATTTCCAAGATGCTCCTGTTAGAAGTTGTAGTGCAACAAACAATTAGGGTAACACTACAGAAATAATATGAAGAAATATATAAATCCTCTAATTGGGCAGTAAAACTAGATGAATTTAAGAAACATGCAAATCTAAATTACTGGAATTCCTACCAGAGATACATATCATGATCTATTGGAACGCATTGAACAAAATGCACATATAGTTGTGAAGAGTGATAGACTAGCTTGTTAGAAGAACTATTCTTGTAGAAAGTAGTATTAATAGTATTTATTTGTTCACATATACCATATGATCACATGATTTACAATTAAAAGAAGAAACTTAATTAAGTTTGAAACTTACTGAAGAAGATTTTTCCAGGTTAGCGTATTCATAAAGGTTTTTTTAGCAAAAGAATGAATCCTTCAATCCATTAAAGTCAGCCAACTTGCATTCGGGAAAAGGAATAATATAGCACTAATAAGATATATTTAAGCAACAAAGTCAGAAGAGAGAACCTCACCCGGCCATAAACGAGTTCATTTAGATCGCTAAGTGATGGAGTCCTCTCGACCAAGTGAGCCTGCTCCAAATTCAAAAAAAATGCAAAAAACAATGAGATAATGCCAAATTAACCATGTGACTAGACTATTTACGCCCACAAAATTCAGCCTTATGAATGACACTATAACAGAATTTTCTCCTCAGTGGTCCATATATCCTGGTCTTTCATATCTCCAACTCTCTCTAAGCCTAGCTAAGAGCCCTAGACCAAAGTTTAGAATCTACAAGAACATGATTTGGAAAATGTAAACCTTAACACCTCCAGGGAAACAGAAGGAACATAAATCGATTGAGCGCATAGGTAGCTTCTTCCCCAGTGGGTACTTAAAAAGCATCTGCATACAAGTGAGAGCAAACACAATGCTTATTTAGTTACCACATGGATATCCACAAACATAAGCAATATGCCACATACATATCATGGATGTACATCATTTCCCACTTTAGAAAAGTAACATTTTATCAGACGAAGATAAATTTTCACCGGTAAGGAAGAAGATATAGTTTTCAAAGCCTAATATATATGATGTAGAAAGACATCTAGCTTTGGAATGTAGGAACCGAATTTGAAACGCAGAAAAAAGAATGACAATACTTAGAAATGGAATGCAGACAAAATACAAAAACCATATCCCTCAAAAGTCAAAACAACAATTCAAATCAGCAACAAAGAAAGTCAACCTGAGCCTCCAATGATGGAGGTGAAGGAATCTGCCGTTGCAAATTTCTTTTATCAGCTGGCTTCGCTCTCATCATTTCTAACTCAATTTTCTTTTTCATGGCAAAGACTTCCTCGGCCGGTGCAAGATTAGCATCAGGCTGTAGCCCTATGACGGCAAAATGCTCGAAAAGTGCAGTAGGTTCTTTGAATTGAGTGTGATCCTGAAAATAGAATCCACAAATGAATCACTAGGACGACTGAATTACCTTGAAGATGCAAATTGCCGTTCTGATGAGGAGAAATTGGAATTACCGGAGTGTTCGACTGTAGCTGATACCACTGGCGTTTCTGGTTGGCCAGTTCCTCCGGATTGAAATGGCGTTGTTTGCTCTCCTCTTGGGAGCTCCCTCCCCACCGCAAAGCCCTTTGAAAATGAGATTTGAGATTCTGAAGACTACTACTACGCCGGTGTCCACGCCCCGTTGACTCACTCGGGCTCTGCTGGTTCCCTGCCCATAACGGCGACGAGTCCCCGCCGTCAGAACCGCCGTTGACCACATTCTGTATGGCCTCGTTCGCAACCCTCACCGCCTCCCCCGAAATCAGCTGTAAAACCACCAGCGGCGAGGTCGGACGATCGTCTAACCCAAGCGGCTGCGGCGGACGATCGTTCACCGCCTGCTTAGATGACAAGTGAGCGGAGACTGGAGGGCGTCCTGCCGCCTTGCTTTGCTCTTTCCCGTCCATTCCGCAAGTTTAGTAAACGCCTGCATAAAACCCCAACACCATTCCTCCGTCGCGATGATTCAAATTTTAAACTCGATTAGGTGTTCTTCCTGAAACCAAATTAAATCTCCTCAAGTAAATCGATTCGATTGCCAGGCAGCTAAACAGAGCGATTAATGTGGATGGGAGAAGGTTATGCGAAACAAAATCGGAAAAACAAAATCTCATCAAAATGCATCAGATTCCTTCATGCAGGCGTTAATGAGGCGAAATCAACTCCAAGGAATAACAGACGTAGATATGGATGTCGAATTGCAGGGACAATAGCCGAAGAATCCAAAAGGGAAAAAAAACAGGTGGAAAGAAGATCTGGTTGATTCTCCGGCCGGCAAAACAAATGCGACAATCCGTGGAGAGGAGAGCGAGAGAGATGGGATTGAAAAGAGAGATGGAACCAAAAAAGAATGATAAAAATAGCACAGGTCGTGGGGAAGCCGAAGACCAAAAAAAAAAAAAGAAAAAAAATTGAGATTTGAGGAGGGAGAGGGGAGGTCAAAACTGAAAGAGACAACTGGACCGGTAAATAAGGTTGCATCCCCATAATGCCACCAGGTAAAGTGACAACAACGCATGAATACAACCGTAGTTGGGCATGTTTATCGGTATAAAATGTTTGGGGATACTTGGGGTTTTATTAATTAAAAATTAGGGCATTTTGCGAAATGGCCACGAAATCCGTCTTAATTTGTGAAATAGCCGCGTTTTGGGACAATTTAGCAAAATAGTCACTATATATACTAATCTTTCTTCCTAATTCAATCAAATTGGAAAACTGTCTCCTCCGTTCGCTCAACAAGAACTTCAATTGGAATCGGGGATCTTCCATCTTCCTCCATCTCCGGCACCGCTCACCTCCGCGTTGCTCCGCTGTCTGGTGGCGATCTCGATCTCGATCTATGGTGGCGAGATCTCGATCTCGATGGATCTATAGAGGAGAAATCGAGCGAGATCGAGGGAGCGTGGCGCCAGATCCGATGTCTGGTGCGCGAAATCGAGGGAGCGAGCGAGAGGCTGAGCGAGCGAGCGCCGGAGGCCGGAGCCGCTGTCTGGTGGCGAGATCGAGGGAGCAAGCAGCTGAGCGAGGGAGCGGCGGAGGCCGGAGTCGCTGTCTGGTTGCGAGGTCGAGGGATCGAGCGAGCGAGGGAGGGAGATAGCGGCGGAGGCCGTCGGATTTGATTCCAGATCGGGGGCGAGCGAGCGGCGGAGGCTGGCGAATTTCATTCGGGGACGGGGGTTGAGGGTGAAGTTTTGGTTTAATTACAAAACTGACCCCGTAAATATGGGAATTACAAAAAAAAATCTATATTTTATTACAAAAATCACTCTATAAATAGGGGAAATTAAAAAAACATCTATATTTTATTGTGTGATCCCTAATCTATATTTTTATTTTTATTTTTACACAACAAAATGTTATATTTGCACAACATACATTTATATTTGCACGACAAAATGTAAAATAAAATTAAAAAAATGTTATATTTGCACAGGCACAACATACAGTTATAACATACTCTTATATTTGCACAACAAAATGGTAAAGAAATAAAAAAATATAGATTATGGATCGCTTACAGTTTATTGAGAAAGTATGAAATTATATTGAGATAAAATAAGATCATGTTGAGAATAAATTCACAAGTCTCGATTGTCGTGTGCAACTCTTAAAACAGAGTCGTGCAACTCTTACAACATAGTCGTGCAACTCTTAAATCAGAGTCGTGCAAATCTTGCAAGAGAGTCGTGCAACTCTTAAAACAAGAGTCGTGCAACTCTTAAACAGAGTCGTGCAACTCTTAAAACAGAGTCGTGCAACTCTTAAAACAGAGTCGTGCAACTCTTACAATTTGTTGTGCAAAATATAATATATTTTTTCCCACTTTTTTTTTCATTTCAGAACTTTTTGTTGTGCAAAAATAACTTTACATTGTGCAAAAAAGTGTCTGTTTGGCAAATTTTTTCGAGAATAAATTCACAAGGCTCGATTGTTGTGCAAAAATAACATATAGTTGAGCAAAAATAAGATGATGTTGAGCAAAATTTCACCAATCCCCTCATGTTGTGCAATTATTGTCTATTGATGAGCAAAAATAAGACCATGTTGTGCAAAAATAAGAGCGTGTTGAGCAATAATTTATTGAGAAAGTATGAAATTATATTGAGATAAAATAAGATCATGTTGAGTATAATTTTACAAGTCTCGATTGTTGTGCAAAAATAACATATAGTTGAGCGAAAATAAGATGATGTTGAGCAAATATGACCCAAGTCTAGTTTTTTTATTTTTTTATATTTTTTTTAACATTTTGTCGTGCAAATATAACCGTATGTTGTGCAAATATAACATTTTATTGTGCAAAATGTAATATATTTTTTTCCGCTTTTTTTTTCCGTCTCAGCACTTTTTGTTGTGCGAAAATAACTTTACGTTGTGCACATATAACAATTTGTTGTGCAAATATAACTTTTGTGGAAATGTACAAATAAAAATATAGTAGATGTGAATCACATAATAAAATATAGATGTTTTTTGTAATTCCCATATTTATGGGGTAGTTTTTGTAATTAATCAAAATTTCTTCTTCAACCTCAACCTCCCTCCCCGTCGTCCCTCGATCTGGAATGCTTGAGACACCAGACCCGCCGTTCCTTCGCTCCGGCCTCACTCCAACCTCGCTCGCCACCGCCTCCCTTCCTCGCTCGCTCATTCCGGCCTCCGCCTCGCCGCTGAGATCTCGAAATCCAGTTCCAGACCCCGCCTCCTTCGCTCCGGCCTCGTTCGCTCCGTCCGTCGCTCGCTCGCCACCGCCTCCCTCGCTCGCTCGCTCGTTCCGGCCTCCGCCTCGCCGTTGAGATATCGAATTCCAGATCTCAAATCCCGACCTCCTTCGCTCCATCCCTTGCTCGCGCCGCTTCAAATATGGACCGCAGAAGGAGCGACGGCGGAATTCAACTTCAGATCTGGCCGGAGGAGGAGCTGCGGTGGCGGCGACGAACTGGAGGAGAGGAGGAGCGGCGGCGGGGCGGCGAACTAGACAAATCGAGAGATCGAGAGAGCCGAGATATGTAATTGGGGATTTGGGGATGAATTAGTATATAAGGTGGACATTTTCCTAAATTGCCCAAAAACGAGGGCATTTTGCAAATACGTCCAAAAAAAGTCCTATTTTGCAAATTTTTTCTTAAAAATTGAGGAGAGTTCAAGATCGCCCTTTTGCGATACTACCCCGAGTATTCGAGATAGTACCTCTCAATTAATGTTGTGTCAGTCTATTTTTATTTTTTTCGGAATTATGAAACCAAAACGGCATCGTATGGGGGCAATGAATGATCAAAACGCAACATTGCACAAGAAAGTGGCGTCATTTGTGAGGCAGCAGGGGGGCAGGTGTCAAGTTGTGAGAGGGGGATGACGGACGGCTGCGATTTGCATCAATGGACGGACCCGATTGAATCTTCCGGGTGATTAATTACAATTACAAATTGCAAGTTTAGACAATGAAAATGTAAAAATAATTTTTTTTAAAATTACCACTATACTAGATTCATTTTTATCCACCTATAGACATCAACTTTGAATATGTTTGACCATATTTTTTCAAAAAATATTTTTCTTTGAATATAATGAAGTGATGATACCCAAAAATAATTGTTTCTTTTTTTGTTAATTAATGTCTTTTTTTGTTATATATAGTTCGCACTATTTAATTTATAAATAATATTAATTTAATATTTTAATAATAATATATAAATATAGTAATATAATCGAGAAAATTATTGTTGGAGAGGGGTATATTTGTAAATTGAGTTAGTATGAAAAGATGAGTTTTGAGATACAAGAGATGTTATTGATAAAGTGGGAAAAATGAGAATGGAATGCTAGGATGATGTGGCAGAAAGAGAAGAATAAAATATTAGTATTTCTAGTATCCCTAATATCCATTGATAAACATGCCTAAAAACACCAGCCAATAGAGATAACTAGATTTATTTTTACGGAATTGATATTCACACGGTCAAATTATCGCCATTTGCACAGAAAGTATCCGCAATTACGCATCACGAGTACGCGTTTAAAAAAGTTAAGATTGGCCTGCAATTGCGTATGCCACGTGTGCAACTGCGGAATTCCCCCCTCCCTCCTGCTCACGTCTCCTCCTGAAATTCTACGTTCATTCACCATCACTAAACCCCCTTGTTGTTGCATGTCTCTCTTGTACTCAACAATCGCTGATACCTATCTCTCTCTTCTACTCAACAATTGCAGCCATGAGAGCATGCTCTTGCCGCGGTGCTTGCCTTCCTCGCGGTCTCCTCGATCAGTCGCCCAATCTCCCACCGCCTCTCTGAAGAAATCTCCGATCGCGTCGCCGCCGACCTCAATTGCCCCTCCTACCACTGTCGCCTCTCCCTCCACCAGCACTCCGCCTTCCTCATTTCCAGCCTCATCTCCTCCCTCTTCCATCTCCCCTACCGCCGATAGCCCCGGCGTCGCGGCTTCCCCACCTCTATTGTCGCAAATTCGATTGCTTATCTCTCCTCTAATTAAGAACAACGCTTGATCTGTTAGGGGATTGCAACACTAGCAATCCCAAACCCATATCTGAAATTGCAACCCTTCCAATCAAGCTCTAACAATGGCGGATTTATAAATTTAAAAAAAAAAGCAACCGCGTGCACAGATCTGCGCGAACCGTGTAAAAGGCGAAAATTTGACCGTGTAAATAGTAAGCCCCTATTTTTATTTTTATTTTTTGATTAGGTAAGAATTCGGGAAGGTAACCTTAACTGAGAGCATCGTTGCGGACAATGTCATGTAACACAGGATCTTGTAGGTTCTCAATTCCCCGAGCATCATGGCAAAGGTGTGCAACCTTATCAACCACGACATTACCCTCGCGGGAACATGAGAGAACAAGAATCGGGGTCTGTTTGGATTCCAATATGATTATGTTTATAAACAAAATATATGTATTAAATGGAAAAGTATATTATAAGCATAATCAATGGTTTAAATAAAAAATAAAATGTGTGTTTGGTTGGGCATAAAAAAAAGTGCTTATAATACATTGGCTTTTGACCTTCTCTCCGCTTATCCCTTTCCAACTCCAACCTTAAACTCTCTCAAGTCTTAACCTTCAAACTGTGCACACCGGTGGCGGCCACCAAATTTGCACCGGACTCCCATATCCATCGCGCTCCCCGATGCCTCCTCGCCGACACCGAATCTCCTCCCAACCGCCGCCCCCAATTGCCACTCTCCACTCTCGTAGACAAGCTCTTCAGCCTCGATGCCTTGCAGAACGAATGTCGCCAGTCAAGGCATTGTAAGAGATGGGCGCTCTGTAGAGGAGAGGAACTAAAGCTTCAGATCCTGGGAGAAGGGCTTCAGATATATCCTCGATTTGCGGCGATATCGCTGCGAAAGTAGAGCAAAAAAAAAGGAAATTAAAATAGAAAAATCTAGGTTAGAGATGATACCTAATGCCTGTAATTAGGAGAACAAGACAAGGATTGGAAATGGAAAAGGAGATCAAGGGATAAAGAGGAATTGAAGAAGAAAAAGAGATCAGTGCGGTTGAATTGAATCTTAGAGAAGGGCGAGAGAGAGGAGAAGATGAAGATTATCTAAATAAATGTTTATGAACATAAATGCTTTTTCATTTTCTCATCCAAACACTAATTACAAATTATTTAAATTATAATTAAAAGCAATAGTTTATAATCATAAACGAAGGGGAATCCAAACGGACCCTTGATCCACTCATGGAGGAGCAGTCTAATTTCGAATAAGATAAGTTCGATTTCTCATGGGCATTTGGTGTTGTTTCGAAAGTAGTTGATAATAATCATCGAATCCCCTTCAATGGCCAGATTTGTAATTCCCAGCTTCACTGTATTTTGTACCAACAAAGCACAAGCTTCTACCATTAAGGGGATTGTTGATCTAGGTTTTTGAAAGAGAGATAACTAGATAAATATAGACTGGCATCTTTTTTCTTTTTTTCTTTTTTGTTAACTAGGGTAGCCTATCTTTGATGATAAACCCCGAATGTGACCAAGTCGACAAGAGTCACGTGTCACCTCGGGACCTCCCATTAACCCCCTTACTCTTTACCATTGAGCCACCCCATCAAGGGTAGATTGACATCTTATTATTATCAAGAGCATGAGTTTCAGCATGAAAAAGATAGATTCGTTGTTAATAAAAATCTTCTATTTGATATTGGAGTAGATAAGATTAACACCTTACTTATTGTACTTTTTATTATTTTCACCAATAATTCGTAATTATTGCAGGATTTTCAATGGTTTAAGTATATGATAATCAAATCACATATACATGTGGTTTTAGTATCTCATAATCACATCACATACACTAATACACATCATGTATAGAAGGGGTTTTTGAATTTGAAACGTCATGAAACCAAAGTAGGGTTGTTATTCGAGCCGAGTATTGCTTGTTCATATTCAGTTCATTTATGATATGAACGAGTTCGAACCGAGCCTAGATTTTGAATCGAGCTTAAAAATGTACTCATACTCGGCTCGTTTAGGAAATGAACGAGCTCGAGCCGAGCTTTTTTCGAGCTTTAAGCGGTTCTACTTGCTCATTATACAGTAACTTGAATAAAATTGTAGAAATTACATAAAGTTCGAGCTATTCGAGCTTAATTCAAACGAGCCGGGCTTTGGACCGAGTTTAAAAATGTGTTCATACTCAGCTTGTTTAGAAAATGAACGAACTCGAGCCGAATTTTTATCGAGCGAGTACGAGTCGAATTCGAGCTACCCGTGTTCACATAACACCCCTAACCCAAAGTGAGATAAGTTACTCGTGAAATTTTATATGGAACCTTACAAAACACTTACCACAAACTGGGTTCATACTTGCGCGAGTTGAAGAGAGTTGAACCTAATGTTACTACAGTTTTGCTCGTCGACAATCCCAAAGTGTCAAGAGGGTCAGACATCTTCAAGAGGCTTTATGTGAGTTTTCCTGCCATTAGGGAATTTTTTTTAATGGGATGCAGGCCAATTATATGCCTAGATGGATGCTTCTTGTCGTTCTTGAAGACATTCTTAGGAGGCTGCTATGCTGCTATCTGCAATAGGTAGAGATGAAAACAATCCGATGTACCACATTTTCATGGACAGTGGTAGAGTTGGTTCTTGGAAATACTAAAAAGAAATCTAATTTGATTTGGTAGTGAAAATTCTATTATATATTTCAGATCGACAAAAAGATACTCACTTGTTCTATAGAGTTTTTATTGTGTTTGTTATTGATGAAATTTGTACAAGGGTGAGAAGGGAAGGCCTACAAGTTTACAACTACTGCAGAAACAAGAATCCCTATATTGGAATGGAAGTTTTATGACATTTTTCCTATAGTGATATATGATATTTTTCCTATTGTATTAGATTTATAATTACTTTATGAACTTACTGTAGTTGATTTATATAATTTATAAATTATTTTTTTCTATTGTATTAGGTTTCCTATTGTATTAGGTTTATAATTACTTTTATTTTTAAAATTACGTTATTTTAAATACATTGTAAATTATTTTTTCCAAATAATTTACAAGCGTTTAGGATTATAATTATATATAGTACATTTGGAATCTCCAAATAAGGGTGGTTCAGAATGTGACTCAATCCAAAAATTGAACCGAAAAACTCGGTTTTGGTCCAGCCCGGGTATTATACGTGATGTAGGGGAGAATTGACTATAAAAATAATATGAAATGAAACCAAGTAATCAACCATAGCCTATCAAATAAATTCAAGACTCCCTCATTATAGTGGAAGGGAATCAGGTTCGATCCACGAGGAAGCGTATGAGCGGATCCAAAGTAGCCTCAAAAGTCACATTTTGTAATCGACCAAAAGTCCTCGACGTTGACTGGAAGCAGTCGATCAAGGGTTGTTGATTTCGAGAGAAATTCCTGCAATCACACAAAAACAGGCAATCGACGTCGACTAAGGCGAGTCGATGTCAAGTCAATCCAGAGAGCAAGTCGACACAACATACCGTCAATCGATATGGGGCACTCGACGTTGACTAAGAGTAGTCGACGTCGAGGGCAAAAACAGTAACCGAAAGCGTCGACAAAGAAGGCCGAAGAATGAAAGAATGGAAAGGAAGCTGTAATGCGTAGAATCTGCACCATAAATCTTGAGGAGGATTGGCGAGATACAACCCTGCAAGATCAACAAAGAACAAGGTCGGGGCGGGGCTGGTCTCCCCGGAGCAGCCTCCGACGCTTAAGTCAGAAGGTGTCGGCTGTCAGAAGCCTCCTCCAAACCCTAGTAGATTGATCATATATATAATGAGAGTTAGGGCTTGTGATTAGGGTTTACCGTGTAAATGACGATTATGCCCCTGGATCTTTTATCGAATTACTTTTGCTATATCAATTGCCCCTCGGGTTTCCTTATCACGATCTAATGATGAGGGAAGACGAATAATTTGATACTCTTCACTCGTTATGATCAAAGATCACCGGTAATGCTTGCCCCTCGGGCCTCATCTTGATTGTATCCTGCAAGCTTTAGCATCCTCAATAGAGTAACACAATGTAATGCAGTTGGTGCGTTATTAACCGATCAGCTGAAAGCAAACATTTGACATGATTAGATGAATTCTTTTCCATTAATGAGAGATAGTGTTAGTTGATGACATTCTCGTTTGAATTTTATTTATGATTGACAACTTGTAGGGTTGAGCATTTCGTCTTTAAATGACATGCTTATTGCTTGATTTTGACTTTCGCTAGCCCTTAACGGCGTTATTATGGCTTAAAATTGGCTTTAAGTGGTCGTAAGTGACGATTCTTTGGCCGTAAGTGGCGATCATTTGGCCTTGAGTGGCGTTCTATTGGCCTTGATTGGCGATCTGTTGGCCATGAGTGGCGATCCGTTGGCCATGAGTGGCGATCATTTGGCCTTGAGTGGCGTTCTATTGGCCTTGATTGGCGTTCTATTGGCCTTGATTGGCGATCCGTTGGCCATGAGTGGCGATCATTTGGCCTTGATTGGCGTTCTATTGGCCTTGATTGGCGTTCTATTGGCCTTGATTGGCGATCTGTTGGCCATGAGTGGCGATCCGTTGGCCGTGAGAGGCGATCATTTGGCCTTGAGTGGCGTTCTATTGGCCTTGATTGGCGTTCTATTGGCCTTGATTGGCGATCTGTTGGCCATGAGTGGCGATCCGTTGGCCATGAGTGGCGATCATTTGGCCTTGAGTGGCGTTCTATTGGCCTTGATTGGCGTTCTATTGGCCTTGATTGGCGTTCTATTGGCCTTGATTGGCGATCCGTTGGCCATGAGTGGCGATCCGTTGGCCATGAGTGGCGATCATTTGGCCTTGATTGGCGTTCTATTGGCCTTGATTGGCGTTTTATTGGCCTTGATTGGTGATCTGTTGGCCATGAGTGGCGATCCGTTGGCCATGAGTGGCGATCCGTTGACCATGAGTGGCGATCATTTGGCCTTGAGTGGCGTTCTATTGGCCTTGATTGGCGTTCTATTGGCCTTGATTGGCGATCTGTTGGCCTTGATTGGCGATCCGTTGGCCATGAGTGGCGATCATTTGGCCTTGAGTGACGTTCTATTGGCCTTGATTAGCGATCTGTTGGCCTTGATTGGCGTTATATTGGCCTTGAGTGGCGATTCGTTGGCCATGAGTGGCGATTCTGTAATTGTTTGTTGTGGCTTTGATGTAATGTTGCGCATATAAGCATTTCAATAAATTATATGTCATCGATGCAATTAACCATGTAATATGATTAACTAAAGAGTAAACTTTTCATAAAAAATAGGACATAGAGGACTTAGCTTTTGTGTCTCATAGGCTGGACCGGTCGGGAGCAATACGTTGCACTTCCGAGTGAGATATCTTGCCTTAAGTAAGTTTGACCTTTTTTCCACAAATAGCTTAAATATGTGGGCTGAGCTGCAATTTCCAAAAATTATGGGTTGATCCTATAATTAGACCCAATTTGCAAAGTAACGTCTCCGATTAATTGTTGCTAATTAATCCAAATCGGCAATGTAACGTCTCCTTAGTAGGGATTGTAGCAAGCGGCGGCGCAGGATTTCAACACGGGCTCCTCACAACCTCTCGACCTCGAATCGACTACCTGCTCTCAGCCGCCACCTTCTCCCTTCATTGTTTCCGGCCAGCACCTCGCCTGTACACCGCCGTCGGTCTCCCCGTGCCCAGAGTCGGCCAACGGCGCCACCGACAGTAGCAGATCCACCTAGATCCGCCTCCCTCTCGCATCCGCACAGACCGCCAACCCATCTCCTCTTCGCTCCCTTCCCTCTTCCGACCAGCGCCCCTCTCCTCCGGTCTCGGAGGCTCGATCAACTGGCGTGGTGCGGTGGTGCGGCGACGCCGATGATGAGGCGGAGGCGGGAGTTGTGGAGGACGGGCGGCTTTTCGATGTCGGAGTCGTCGTTGAAGAGATCACCAGATATGCTTCATTCTCTACATTTCCTTCTCTTTCAGATTCGATTGGGATCGAGGTCTCTTGTGAACCGGGCTAGGAGCGGTGGTGGTCGGGCATGCCCCTGAGCCCTCGGCAAAGCTCCATAGCAAATCAGCGACGGACGTGAGGTGGTCCGAGGCCGGCGGCGCCCTTGATCTCCTAGGGCTTGTGGGCGAAGGCTCCGCCTCCACTGCTTCATCGTCGATTCTTCCTCTTTGTAGATTGGGAAGTCTGATTTTGTAGCTATTTGATCGATTTTCCCACAGACGGCGCCAAATGTAATGCGTAGAATCTGCACCATAAATCTTGAGGAGGATTGGCAAGATACAACCCTGCAAGATCAACAAAGAACGAGGTCGTGGCGGGGCTGGTCTCCCCGGAGCAGCCTCCGACGCTCAAGTTAGAAGGTGTCGGCTGTCAGAAGCCTCTTCCAAACCCTAGTAGATCGATCATATATATAATGAGAGTTAGGGCTTGTGATTAGGGTTTACCGTGTAAATGACGATTATGCCCCTGGATCTTTTATCGAATTACTTTTGCTATATCAGAAGCAATGGACAGAAAATCTCAGGGTGTTAGGTTTTTCGATAACTCAACGAACGTCAAAATAAACTAAGTAAACAAATATGGAAAAGATCTTCCAAAGTCAGGGCTTACCTCGACAACAATCATGCAATTAAAGCCAATAAATCATAAAAGAAGCACGCCTTATTGATAAAGGATAAGACTTTCACCCAACCTAGCAAATAGGTAAATATATCTCCTAATAAATCAACCTAGGGTCCATTTGGCAATGCAGATAGCTTTTCAGAGCTTTTGGTTTTAATATATTATAGTTTTAAATAAGTTAAATATAAGATTTTAGTTTAATTAGCTTTTTAAATTGGATTTTCAACAGCTACTCACCTCAAGCTTTTCAGAATTCTATTCATTTTCTCCCATCTCATCAGCTAATTTATATTAGCTACTCTATCAGTTGGGTTACCAAATACCTTACTGGCTTATTAAAACTTTAATTTAACATATATTTAACAAACTTAATCCATCAGCTTCAACTACCCCATCAGCCCCGTATTACCAAACTGACCCCTAATTTGCGTCTACCTTTTTCATAAATAGAGTTAATAAACTTTTGAATAGAAACCCTAATTACTACCAAAGTTTCACAACATGGGTTCTTTAAATTTGCATTCAAAGATCAAGCACGGGGTAGAATGAGATAAAAGATACATTCTTTAATGACTTACCAACCTTACCAACATGGCTATCGTCGGGCTCACCCCGATCCTAGAAGAAATGCGACTACTCGCTCATGGTAGCGAAAGACGTGATTGAAATAAAAGGAATAACTTGCATAAAACAAAACTCGGAGTCTTCACAATCACAACGCTCTAACTCTCGTAAGAACGCCAAAACTCTAAAGTTCCAAAACCCTAAACACTCTATTGCTATTGATTGTCTTGTGTGTAATTGAATGCATAGAAACATAGCACTAAGACTTTATTTATAGCATACTAATCCTTGCTAGCCAAGGAAAGTAATTCTAATCCTAAGACAAAAGGCATAAATAAATTCTATCTAATAATAAAACTCTTTAGGGTAAAATAATAATAATAATAGAGAATTACCCATAAGGAAATATTCTATCTAGGTAAGATAAAAGATATCCAACTTCGTGGTTAAACAACTCTGCTTCCAATCGGATTCCTTAAAAACGTGTCCGTGACAACTAGGGTTTAGGTCGACATCGACCAGAGCATTCGATATCAACCTCTTCATCGACTCAGTCGACCTCGGCCAATCCAGTCGATCTCGGGTATTTCTTCAGAAGCTTCTAAGTGTTGCTCAAGTCAAGTCGACATCGAGCACAACAATCAATGTCGAGCACTCTTGTGGGTCCCTCGATGTCGAGCAGTGGTCGATGTGAAGGCTGAATTTCGACCACTCAGAGCTCGATTACAATAGGTTCCTCTTCCAACACTTAGTCTATTTCAACAAAAATTCCAGTCGACGTTGAGTGCTCCCAGTCGACGTCAAGTGCTTTTCTGCAGTCGATTCATCTTCTTGGCTTTGCCCCGGAATAGCTCCAAATTATGCAAAATTAAAACAAAACTTGTGTAGACCTATATTTCTTGCAAATAAAAACAAACTACACAAATTCTCAATATTCCCAACCTATAATATATGAAATAGACAGTATACGAAGCGAAAATAAGCACAAAACATGGTAAAAAACGTGAACATCAATACGATTCGCGCTGCGGGACATAAAAAAATTTAGATTTCGATCCGAAAACTGGAACTGAACTGAGATTTTCGGTTCCGGATTGAAAACCCCTTTTTTTCCCACGAATTGCACAATATGAATGAGTGTTGGTTTTTTTTATACAAGGCAAGAATTCGGAGGGGGGTTAGACGCGACTAACCCACCGTCCGATGGCGTCCCAACGGACGAGATCTGCGATCTCAGCAGGAACGCAGTCAGCTATAAAATGCGAGGCCAGCCCCAGACGTGCCAGACGATCCGCAACCTGGTTACCCTCCCTGAAGATATACGCAAAGGTGACCCGCTTGAAAGATCGACAAAGGCCCAGAGCATCTGAAATCGTCATCTCGATCTCCCACGGACACTGTCAAACGCCCCGCAGAGCGTTAATGACGGTGAGGCAGTCGCCTTCAACCTCCAGGCGCGTGAAACCCCACTTAGAAGCTTCCAAGAGGCCATCGATAAGGCCATAGCATTCCTGCACAACATACACTGCACCATGACTACGAGCTCCACAAGAAAGGACTCTTCCCTGACCATCACGGATAACGAAGCCAGAAGCAGCACGATCCGAAGTAGTCCGAGCAGCATCAAAATTGAGCTTGACATAATCATCCACAAGCTTTTTCCATCTTACTGCTTTCGATTTTGACCTTATCTTTTTCGGAGGGGGAGGGTTGTCTTGGTATGTCATGTTCGTCTATTTGTTCGTCAGTTTGAGCTCTTCTCCACGTCTTTTTATACTGTTTTATATTTTTAATCAATTCTTCCATCGTTTTGATGTTATTGTTGTAAAAAATTATTCTGTTTCTCATTGACCAAATGTCCCAAAGTGCAAAAGTGAGGATTGATTTTTGTTCTGATGGTAATTGGTGGAAAATATCCGAGATTATATCCTTGTATAACTTGTTTCTTTTGTCGGTGTTTCAGATTGTTTGTTCGATTTGCCTATCGAGACTTCCGATGAATGATAAGGAGTAATGACATTCTAAAAAGAGATGGATGTTGTCTTTCTCGCTTAGGGGGCATTCTTAATGAGTGGTGGTTTTGTTTGCAGTACACATAGAAAACTCTAGGGCTTTTTTTTTGTCCTAAGCCCAAAAAAAGGAACCGAAAACCGAGTGGCCGGTTCGGCTCGAGCCTCGTTGCAACCCGCCAAAATATTATGGACAGTCGGTTCCAGTTCGGTTCGGACCGGTTCAGTCACCCTACTCCAAAATCCAAATACACCCCGAGTGAAACATGAATGAATCATAAGCTTCTCTCACTTGCACCAACCTTCTCGCAATCCAACAACTAGGCACCGACCTACTCACCGAGTGACGGTGGCGCCGGCGATTCCTCCATCTCCACCGTACCAATGAAGATTTCCATCTCCTTTGGAGTACAAGCCACTTCTCTCTCTTCTTTCTTTCCTCCCTCTGCTCGTCGTTTAAGCTTCTCTCACTTGCACCAACCTTCTCGCAATCCAACAACTAGGCACCGACCTACTCACTTTTACTTTGATCAGCTTCCATTTCATCTATTTTTTGCTCCTCTGATTCTGCTATGGTGTTTTTTTTCTTCTGTTTGCAGGATCTTTGCTTCGTCTCTTCTTCTCCCCGACATTCCGATCATCGTCTGTCCAGTCCCCCCAAACTCCATCTCTTTCTCAATTTTGAAAGGGTTTCTGAGCAATTAGGTTTCTGGTGTGAGGATTTCAACTGCTTATAAAGCTTTTGTAAATTTCGGAGGTGGTGTTGTTGGTACAGGTCGGATGCGGGGGTGCGTCCATGGATTACCTGGTGATGGTGGATTCCTTCCCAAATCCAGACGAGAAGATCAGGAGCACCAGCTTTAAGGTATTTTACCGATCGAGGTGTGCTTTTCACTTTCAGATTGCTACATTAGATATGTGCTTCTTTATTTGTGCCTTTCACTTTCAGATTATAGCAGGAAGTCTTGATATGAATGAGTGGTGGTTTTACAGGTTGAAGGGGGAGGGAATGTTGGTAATGCTTTGACATGTGCTGCCCGGTTGGGATTAAAACCTAGAATAATAACTAAGGTTTTCTCAATCTGCTTATATACTACAGTATTTATCTTCTTTTAAGAGGTTTAGCGAGTTATCCTTGTAAACTACTTGGAACTTGTATTGCTTTCCATTATATCTGGATTGATCATTCACCAGGTTGCAGCTGATTCTGAAGGAAGAAGGTTGGTAGAGGAGCTTGAAGCTGATGGTGTGGATACTTCATTTGTGGTGGTTAGCTTAAGAACTTGTCCATTGATTGATTAATGAATTTTTAATATAATGGAATTGACTATTGAAGCCTTGTGTTTTTTTTATTCAGTATATTTCTTTGGCTAGAATCTTTTCAGCACAACACTTTTTATTATACATTATGCTGTACTTGTGCTCTATCTAGTATCTACATACCTTTGAGTTTTTATTGACTATTGAAGCTTTGTTTTGACATGTTTTCATCAAGAATTTGCTTCTCTTGTTATCTATTTTGCATGTATCACATGAACGCTAGTCCATGAATTAAAATGTCTTTAAGATTTAATTTTTACCTTAAACAACCATTCTGAACTTTGTCCAGATTTCGAAGGATGGGCGTTCAATGTTCAGCTATGTCATAGTTGAGCGCAAAATGTGAGGACACTCTTGCTTACTGATGTGCCATCCTCCCTTCTTCTGCCCATGAGCCAGGCCTAATTAAACTCATGCTCAAATTTGTGACACCTTTCTTGTTTTTTTTGGGTTAATTCTGGGATGCTATTTCATCTTTGCCGAGTTATTTTGTTAATTCTTTTTTTGGTGGAATTTAATCCTTTTGTGCTGTTTGTAGGAAAACTAGAACAGCCATCTACACTCCAGGGTATCCTCCCATGATACCAGATGATATTTTGAACTCTGCTTTGTCAGCAGCATTAGATGGAGCCAAACTTGTATACTTTGATGGATTATCACTCCAAACTGCTTTGGTTGTTGCTAAGGAGGTGATTTATATTTTTATGTTTATTTACTGATGCTCCCAATTTTATTACTTTACTCCCTCATGAGAGACATCTCCGATCAAAATTAGAGTGCAATTTAGCAAGCCATGTTGAAAGGTTTGGTACCTTTTCCACCAGAAATACATAATCGCACTTAGGCCCCTTGGATGCACCATTACATTCTTATATGTTAAATGTTTCTCATGCTGTTTATGAATTAAAGTTTCCCCAACATATCGATTTGGATAATGAGATTTAACATATATTGCAATATTCTTTCATTATAGGCATCTTGTAGAAGTATACCAATACTGGTTGATGCAGAAATGGGAGAGGAAGGATTTGAAGATCTTCTGCATATGGCTAGCTATGCTGTGTGCTCTGCTAAATATCCTCAGGTTAGCTAAGATTTAGTTTGCAATCAAATTAGTTGCTCTTTTGTCATGACATTGTGTATTCATCTCTCTGGGTTATATCATCTTTGTATGCCTTACATTACTCATTAATGAATATGCTGGACAGTGAAAAAGTTTGTCGAGACACACAAAGGGGTTTCATGAATTTGGATTGTGAATTAGACCACATAAACAGTGTAGGAAAATTAGCAGTGTAGGTCCTGGATGGAAAAAGTAGCAGTGTATACACTGCAAAGGAATTAATTTGACAACTGATCTTGTGAGGAAGAGTGGCTTTTGAGATGATCAACTTTAATATCACAATTTGTAGGACAAAAGTGATTTTTCACGGAGATGAAGGTTGTAGCTCATTATTTTCTGGAAAGGGACATTAACTACATCCCCAAGATTCATGAGATTTATTGTCATAACTTCAAGACATGGAAATGGAACACAAATTGACCAGGATTATATTAATGCTTAGTTTCTGCTGACTTCTGTTTAATAGGAATGGACACATGCTCCTTCAATGCCAAGTGCGCTTATTTCCATGCTCTTGAGGTTGCCACACCTCAAGTTTGTGATTGTGACACTTGGTGAGGACGGATGCTTAATGCTGGAGCGGAGTCAAGTTGGTGAGGATAGGCTTCAACCCCTTCCGTACTAAGCATGAAAAATACTTGTTTATCATTACTTCATTCAACTCAAAACTGTTGATTCGTGCGCATTAACTGAGAATTACAGTTTGGATGCTTTGTCATTTCAATAATATTGATTATTGACATCTCACATATTGTAGAGGATCATGCATTTGAACCAGTGGATGTAGACCATTGTTTTGAATCACTGAAACAAAAAACAAGTGGTAGCAAGACAGACCCAACATGTGCTTCATCGGTAACCCAATTTCCATTATGCTCTCTGACATTTTTGCATGATATTTTTCCCATGGATTATATATTAAAAATTGGTGAATTGTGGTTAAGGTACACATTGATTTTGACAATAGACAATTTTGATATTCCTTTCAATCAGAAGTTGTTTAGTTCCGAAAACAAAAGTGGCTATGTTTTGATATATTATGTATGGTCTAATACATTACCATATTTGGACACATCTAGCCTTGTATACTGCTTATGTTCATCTTAATTTTCCCAGCCAGTACTTAAGATGACAGCAAATGGAGTAGGGGAACTTAATGCGAGATTACTTGTGGGAACAGCTGAGAGCATACCACCCTCTGAACTTATTGATACAACTGGTGCTGGGGATGCTTTTATAGGAGCAGTTATTTATGGTATGCACAACACAAACAACATTAAGGTTTATCTGTGTCCTGGTCATTTGAAATTCGTCGATTTCACAACATTAAGGTTTATCTGTTATCTTGGGGTCTCTGTGTCGTGTTATTATGGGTCTCTCGGAAACACTCTCTCGACCTGCTCGGGGTATGAGTGCGTACCTCCTGACCCCCCAGACCCCGCTTTATTGCGGGATTTACTGGGTAGTTGTTGTTGTTTTGTTCACTGCTTAAACATAGCCCCAGGTCAAATAATATCGTGCATGATTATATGTTTTACAGCAATGTCATATAGCGTACAAACTGCTCTCTAATTGTAACCGATGGGACTGGCAGAGTCACTAGTTCTCGGCAAGGATAGGGACATAGGGTCGTGTCTGATTCAACTCTGCCATTTTTGGGGTCCAAACTGCTCTTCCCCTTCCCTGCGAGAAGGATAAAAACCGAATTCTAATTTCTGAGCCATTGCTTCCTCATCTTGTACATTCTAGTTATGAAGTTACAGTGTTACACCATACCATACCAAGGCTCCATGCCAATGATCTTGTCACATGGTGAATTTAACTATCCAATCCATCTTCGTCCCAGGGGTGATAATTTACTTCCCAATGAGCTTTTCAACTCTGCCAATACTCTTGATCATATAAGTAGTCTGAACCCAACATGTCTCCTTCAGATAGCATCAATAGCCAAAATAAAGTTGTTCTTCTCTGTCTCCCTTCCCTTGTTTCTCCTTGATTTTGTTTTCCAAATCAATAGCAAATGTGGTTTTCTAGAACTACATATCAAATTCGTACTTATATAATGGTTTCCTTTCTTTTTACAGCCTTGTGCACAGGCATGCCGCCGGAGACAATGCTTCCATTTGCCTCTCAAGTTGTAAGTAAAATCAAGGGATTCAAAGCAATTGCATCAAAAGAAAAGAAAAGAAAAGAAAACTCTTCAAGTGAAAACCTTCAAATTTTGCTGACAATTGATGTATTCACAGGCAGCTGGTTGTTGCCGAGCCTTGGGAGCTCGGACAGGCCTTCTCCATCTTACAGACCCACGACTAGAATCCTTTTTCCGCTGGGTGTCAGGCCCTCCAGTATGATACATATATTATGAATTGATACAAATGGTCACACTTTTGATGCCTGATGGCTGGTGGATTCTGTGAACCATAACCATAAGAGGAAAGTGACCAAGTTTGTGTTCGAGTTTGCATGTTCTCTCAACTCTCTGACCCTTTACTGTCTGTGCAAGCTAGCCTTAAATTGATTGATTGTAAATAAGTAGGAAATTCTTGTTTCTTGAATTTTTATTTGATTGTCTCAAGTGGGAAGCTACCTCTCTCTAGTTGAAGCAAAATTAGATGTTTAGAGAGTAAATACAGAACAATAATTCTTTGTAGTAGATACTTGTTGATACGTGTGAATCGAATTGTATCGAGATGGAATCGGAAAGCCTCAAAAAAAATATTACATTTGCACAACATAATATTATATTTGAACAACATACATTTATATTTGCACAACAAAAAGTGCTTAAACGGAAAGAAAAAAAAGCAGAAAAAAATATTACATTTGCACAACATGGAGTTATATTTGCACAACAAAATGTTATGAGCACAACATACCGTTATATTTGCTCAACGAAAAATGATGAAACGAAGGGAAAAAAAGTACATTTGCACAACAAAATGTTAACTAATTTATTAAAATATTATTTTTGAGGCCAAAATAATTTATTAAAATATTATGTAACCATATTTAATATGTAGCTACAATATTCATCTGTGCATAGAATTTTTTTTAGTAAATTATAATGTAATAAATATAGGGGTTTTTTGCTAATAGGACTTTTGGTGACCAAAATTTAAGCCCTAGGACAAAAGGGTTACAATATTAGGTAAGTGTCCACTTTTTCCAATTTTACCCTTGCCTTACTAATCCCGTTTGTTTCTTCAATTTTACGGAAAGAGAGAAACACAGCACAGCACGAGCGACGAAGAAGGGCGATTTCGATCAGGCTTCAATTTCTCCAGCAACGCAGTTGATTTCAGCCCCAATTTTCGACGATTTCGAGCTCTTCAATCAGATCTGAAGAGAGATCTGGTCGAAAATAGCACTGTAAGCCAAAATTCGAGTTTCAACAGGTAAGCCAAAATTCGAAAACAGCACTATCTGTAATCTGTTTTGAATATAGTACTGTATTTTGAATCACAATTATTGTCTGAGTTGCAGATTTGGATAACAATTTGGAGAACAATTGATTACATAAATATCAGATTGCGATTTTGACATCAGATGTCGATTTTGATACAAGTGACTGGTGTTGTGATTATAGAACTGTAATCTAGATTGTATTTTTGATGTAGTTGCTGATTTAAGATGCTTGTGTTTTGATTATCCTGCTGTAACCAAAATTACACTGTAACCTATAGGTGGATATCTGAGTTTGAGTGCATCTATGTAGCTGTAACCAAAATTACACTGTAACCTATTGGTGGATATCTGAGTTTGAGTGCATCTGTGTAGCTGTAACCAAAATTACACTGTAACCTATAGGTGGATATCTGAGTTTGAGTGCATCTGTGTAGCTGTAACCAAAATTACACTGTAACCTATAGGTGGATATCTGAGTTTGAGTGCATCTGTGTAGCTGTAACCAAAATTACAACCTATATGTGGATATCTGAGTTTGAGTGCATCTGTGTAGCTGTAACCAAAATTACACTGTAACCTATATGTGGATATCTGAGTTTCAGTGCATCTGTGTAGCTGTAACCAAAATTACACTGTAATCTATATGTGGATATCTGAGTTTCAGTGCATCTGTGTAACTGTAATCAATGTATTAATGAAATTTAATACGTGTGACCAATGATCAGGTACAATGGAGGCCAATCTGTTAACAGTAAAATTTGGAGGAAAATGGAAGTTGGAAGATGGTGATTTAGTTTTTGCTGGGGATGTGTCATCAAAGGTAATTGTCATCAATCAGGCTGTAACTCTGTATGAGATGAAGTCTGAGATACTGAACAGATTCAAAACAAGTGACAATTTGTCTCCTACTCTTCAATTCAGCCAATTGCATCCATTAAAGAAAACTACTGAGCCATTTTCAATAGAGAATGAGACTGATTTCAGGAGTTTTTTGCAAATTAATGAATTGAAGAATGTGAATTGGACATTGCCTTTATATGTTACAATTGTGAAGGAAATCACTGAAGAACAGGTTACAGAATCTATACATGATGAAAATCAATTGGCATTACATGCTTACAACTCTGCCAAGGGTACAAATGTTATGGAAGAGGACTTTGATGTGCAGGATGGAAATGTAGAATCCATAAACGATGGATGTGATAAGAATAGTAATGGAGATGACACAGAGATTGAAAGTCGCATCAGTGCAGGCAGTACAATGTCCACAAAATATACAGCACAACCTATAAGTGAAAGAAAGGGAGAAATTCTTATATTTTTGGGACAACTGTTCCGAACAAAGGAAGATCTCAAACAGACTATTGAATTGTTGGCTGCACAAGAGGTGTTTGCTTACAAAGTGAAGAAGACAATACCATGTTATTACAGAACAGTGTGTGTGGATAGCAGCTGCACCTAGAAAATACATGGCGCCATAATTGGTGGTTCAACTGTATTTATAATTAAGAAATACTTTAAGGAACACACCTGTAACATGGAAGTACGAATAGGAAAGCAACGCCCTCTAAATTACAGAGTCATTGCCGAAAGGATAAATCACAGGTGACATAGACTACAATCAGTTCTTCATTACATATTTTATATTATTATTCACTGTAATCATGCTTCATTTCATATTTTACTCACTATTGTACATAATATATACAGTTTTGAAGATGAGAAACAAGGTCCAACTCCAAGACAAATTAGAAACACGATGAGGAATGATTTCAAAGAGAATGTTAGCTAATGGAAATCTTGGAAGGCTCGTGATTTAGCAATAGAGATGACAATGGGGACTGCAGAAGACAACTATGAATTAGTGCCATCATATTGTTGGGTCCTGAAGCAAGCAAATCCTGGAACTGTCACCTTCATTGAACTTGAGAGAAACTCAAAGTTCAAGTATGTGTTCATTGCCTTTGGACCATGTATCCGAGCATTTCCAATCTTACGAAAGGTACATATTTATTTCATAAGAAAAAATTACACTGTAACCAAATAATTACTGAATAGAATTCAATTGTACAGGTTCTTGTGGTAGATGGTACATTTCTAAAGGGAAAATACAAAGGGACTCTTCTCACAGCTTCTGCACAAGATGCAAATCATCAAATATACCCTATTGCATTTGCAATGGTTGACTCAGAAAACAACGACTCTTGAGAGTGGTTCTTCAATAAGCTAGCAACAGTCATCCCATCAAGTGAAGAGCTGGTTTTTGTTCCTGACCGTCATCAAATCATTGCAAGAGCTATAGAGTTGATTTACACAAATGCAAAGCATTATTACTGCAGATGGCACTTAAAGCAAAATATAATGGCAAAATTCAAGAAGAAAGCACTCTGTCAGTGGTTTGAAAGCGCAACAAACAGTTACACAGAAGAAGATTTCAACAACTACTTTGGTTCCATCAGTAATACAAACAGCAAGATGGAGAAATATCTTCAAGAATTACAGTTTGAGAAATGGGCAAGAGTTTATTCAAAAGGTGACAGGTACAATATGATGACTTCAAACAACGCAGAATCATTAAATAGTGCCTTTGGTTTGGATAGATCATTCCCAATTATAGGGTTACTGAATGCAATCAGAGAGAAGATAACAAAATGGTTCAATGATCGTAGAAATGCTAAACCCTATACCCTAAATCCTAAACCCTAAACCCTAAACCCTAAATCCTAAACCCTAAACCCTAAAATGTTAAGTACAATACATCGTTAAGAGATGATTGCTGTACTCAAATGGAAAACCCTAAGACATGGTCATGAAAAACCCTAAAGGGGCTAATGAGAAGCCAAAAGACATGTGATGGACTGTTCTCCTTCATCATATGATTGGTTAAAACAGACATAGATGATGTAACCACAATTAAAACAGGGACATAGACACTGTCACCACTATGAAACAAGGGGAATAGACACTGTAATCAAATGTAAAACTTATAAATGTTTTCAAAACTATTAAAACAGGAACATAAACAATGCCATATGCACTGTCACCACTATGAAAACATGCCCATGGACACTGTAACCAAAAGGAATACCCTATGATTATGGAAGAATAAATCCCAAAGTGGCTAATGAGAAGCCAAAAGAACATGTCATGTACAATATGGTTTAGGGTTTAGGGTTAACTCTTTAGGGTTTAGGGCCACCCTAAACCCTAAAATGTTAAGTACAGTACATCGTTAAGAGATGATTGTTGTAATCAAATGGAAAACCCTAAGACAAGGTCATGAAAAACCCTAAAGGGGCTAATGAGAAGCCAAAAGACATGTGATGGACTGTTCTCCTTCATCATATGAATAGCCAAAACAGACATAGACGTTGTAACCATAGTTAAAACAGGGACATAGACACTGTCACCACTATGAAACAAGGGGAATAGACACTGTAATCAAATGTAAAACTTATAAATGTTTTCACAACTAGTAAAAAAGGAACATAGATTATGACATATGCACTGTCACCACTATGAAAACACGCCCATGGACACTGTAACCAAAAGGAAGACCCTGTGATTATGGAAGAATAAACCCCAAAGTGGCTAATGAGAAGCCAAAAGAACATGTAATGTACAGTATGGTTTAGGGTTTAGGGTTTAGGGTTAAGTCTTTAGGGTTTAGGGCCAAGACCCTAAACCCTAAATCCTAAACCCTAAACCCTAAAATGTTAAGTACAGTACATCGTTAAGAGATGATTGATGTAATCAAATGGAAAACCCTAGGACAAGGTCATGAAAAACCCTAAAGGGGCTAATGAGAAGCCAAAAGACATGTGATGGACTGTTCTCCTTCATCATATGAATGGTTAAAATAGACATAGACGCTGTAACCACAGTTAAAACAGGGACATAGACACTGTCAGCACTATGAAACAAGGGGAATAGACACTGTAATCACAGGTAAAACTTATAGATGTTTTCAAAACTATTAAAATAGAGACATAAACAATGACATATGCACTGTCACCACTATGAAAACACGCCCATGGACACTGTAACCAAACATTAAAACTTTGAGGATGACAACAAAAATAATAAAACCTGGACTTTGAAGTGGAATTATAGACTGTTGTAACATATAATAGGGATAAAACAGTAAAAGATTCAAAGAAACATATAAATTACTAGAGCAGTAGCCTACAAATACATAATCTAAGTGTCACCATGGGCTGTCACCACGAGTTTTACATCAACACAATACACAATAACCTGACAACCAATTCAAGTGTCACTATGGGCTATCACCACGACTGCTACAACAACAAAATATATTCTAAACTGTCAACAAATACACTGTCACCACATAGTTCAACTAACACAAACTTAAATTTCATAACTAAACAAATGTCCACTGCTTCTTCATGAGATCATATGCAATCTTCTCACGATATGCATTAACATACTCATCATTCACAAGCTGAATCTCACCACCAAAAACCAGAGACTCAATGTGCTTGATGGCGTAGACACCAGAGCTACCTCTACATAAGAAGCAAAAAATAAACAAGGAGAGACAAAAGGTGGACAGATAAAATGTCACAAAATAAAATACAACAAGATGGAAAACAGAAGAAGTTACCCGTCTTCATTTTGAGGCAAGTCATCTACTCGGTCCACTTCAAAGGGAGTGTCATCCATCTTAGGAAAAAGACCAGTCTTACTCAACATAACAGCAAGCACTTCACAAGTTTTAGCAAACTTCGAAAGCAGCTCTTCATTTTTAATGAAACTACACTGGGAATCATAAACAAGAATCATCTTGGAGTCCAACACAATTTCAACGGCTACCCAGTGCATGTTGTCAAGATTGAAAGGAGCGTAAACCTTCTCAGCACCTTCCCAAGACTTCCCATAATTGCCAGGATAAAGACCAAGGAAGTAATGGAAGAATTCGTCCGGAATTGCATCACCATTTTTAAGAACATTAACATCACAGTTCACAACCTTAGGGAAAAAATGGTGTCTAAAACAACACTGGTGGGATTTAGATCAAGACAATCATGAAGGCGCTTTCTAAAATGATGAAGTGCTTCGTCTATGTGCTGTGAAAGAAAACAGAATAAACACTAACTGTCACCAAACTGATGGCACCAAAATATAAGCAACAACAACAAGACATATAAATATGAACTTACAATATCACGAAGCCATTTTGTCCTCCCCGATAATTCAGTGATCGAAAAACACCTTGTTCATATCAACCTCACAGCCCCTGACTTTTCCATCACGCCTACAAAGTAAGATAACAAGTTAAATAAACATATTATAATAAGTGGTAGTACTAAGAAGAAAATACATATCAAAAGTAGATAATTACCCAAGATCTCTAAAAGTGGTATAAAATTCAACACGCTCCTCCGAGCTGAGAATAGAATGTTTAGGTACTTTAGGAAGGCGAGGTTTCTTCGGTTTACAAGGATTGGTGTAAGGAGTATGGGCTGCAGGAGCAGATTTCAAAGCCCTATAAGAACGCCTTAGCGGAACTTCAAGATCATCCTCACCATCTGAAGGAATAGGGTAGGCAACATCAGTGATGTTATGAAATAGACTGCTTTTATCATCAATAACACTAGTTGAATCACCACCGTCAGCAGGCACATCCTCTGGGACATCAGAACTGTATCCAAGTATGATGCCAATACCATGATCAACTGTTCCACCAACAGCTTCTTCAGGAGCAAGGCAACTACTAGCATCATTCAAATTAGCTGTAACCACATCTTTGGGATCAACAGCACCACTGTCATCAGTTGCATCAGTGGAGCAAGGAAGCACAAGAGTTGCAACAATACCACTGTCATCACGACAATCAGTAGAGCAAGGGAGAACAGGAGTGGAAACAACAATGTCACCAGGAACCTCTTTGGAAGCAACCCTGTCCTCATTGATTGGATGTGAATCAAGAACTTGAGTAGGAGGAACAAAGCTAGCAAAAACAGTCTCAACTGACCCAATTACTTCAGTTGGAGCAACACTCAAATCAACAGTTTCATCAAACGAAGGAAGGATTTCAGTAGGAGCAGCAGAAGAAGAATCAACAACCTTTTCAGTAATGGCTGCACTAGAATTGAGGATTCCTTCATATGACGGAATAACTTCAGTAAGAGGGATAGAACTGTTAACAGGCACATCTTGTGATACGAGGACTTCAGTAATAACAACAACACTGTCATCAATCTTGAGAGAAGGAGATGCAATGCCAGGAGAAGGGACAACACTGTCATCAATCTTGAGAGAAGGAGATGCAATGCCAGGAGAAGGGACAACACTGTCATCAATCTTGAGAGAAGGAGATACAATGCCACGAGAAGGGACAACACTGTCATCAAGTGTTTCCTTTGAACCCACAAGACCAGTGTCATCATCAATCCAAACAACATCAGCATCTCCTGAAGTTGACTCCTTAGTTGACTTAACAACAATATACTCCGGAGGAGTTGGGGAATATTCATTGGAAGAATTAACGGCATCACCCTCATTGTCATCACCTTCAACCGACCGCTCAATTACATGCCCATGTTCAGTCTTCTGAGAGCAGGATTCAATAATCCCATCCAAAATATCCTTCATAGAATCATCCCATGCCTTACGTTCCCTTTTCAGAACAGTCTCACTATCATCACTGGGGTGGAAGACACGTGCTTCAAGGTAATGCACTTTCTTCTCTATGGAAAGAATCCTAGAAACACATTCTTGCAATTGAGCTTCATAAGAATCAAAGGATTTTTTGAATGAATTAACAACTTCTTCAAAATGAGCTTTAGTAACAAACTCTTTTGCCAACCCAGGAAGATCATCACTCGTAGGAAGCTCATCACCTGTGGGAGGGATAGATCTAGGGAGCTTAAACTTGGACCTCTTGGGCTTGTCACCATGATCTACACCTTTTTCACCACACAATGCTTCTACTTCACCCTTGGTAGGAGACTCAGTCCTTGACGATTTCCAAGATGGAACCACCTTTGCCTTCTTCGTAACTGTATGATCTAGAGTAGAAGAACTTCTCAAAACCCTCTTCTTCTTGACAGACTCAACAACAACAGGAGTGCGTGTCACCACCTTACCCTTCTTCACAGGAAGAGGACTGTCACCACTTCCCATTGACCTTGTAACCAACCGCTTCCTGACATGGACAGGACTCTCAAAGTCAGAACTACCCTCTATGATAGCTCGTGGTGTCACCACCACCTTTTTCTTCAAAGGTGGGGCTCTAACTATGTCCTTCTTCCTAGTAGGAATATTAGTAGAAGGGATGATAGGTTCCACACCACCATCAAGAAGACAGCTACCTGATTGCCTGAGTAGATACGCTTGGATCCGTAAATTCCTTGGAGAAACTTCATCACTAGCATCAGCATCCATACCAACAAAACAAGAAACGTAAGAATCGACACTATCATCAGCAACTTCATCAGAAAAGGAGAGGCCAGGGCAATCCATAAACGACGCATACACAGAGTAGACAGTCCCCTATCAAGAAAACAAAAAATACAATTAAACAACAACAAATATAAAAAATGGAAGAGGGAAACTGAGATTAGAATAATAAAAGATAAGACAAGAAAGTATGCTTACCAAATCTTTGGAGAAAATATCATGACACTTATCATATATAATGCTGTAATCATGATCACTAATATACCAGACAAGAGATGCTGGTAATCCATCACAACAAAGAAAGTGACAGTTACAGATGCCAACAATCTTAGGGATTGCCTCTAAAATCCAAACCTGGGAAGAAAGCAACAGTAAAAACAGAAATAGAAGTAAAGAATAATAAATAAAAAGGAAAAAGCATGGGAACATAAAAGGAAAGGAAAGGGAAATACCAAGAATGCTATGGGATATCCAAGCAGATTATAACCAAACCTTGAACCCTTTTTTGGTGGCTCAGACCTCATACATTTCTTCAAATAACCAAGTGTTTCCAGAAAAACAACCCGACCAAAGGGATAAAGGTTTAAACGATCCAAATCACAGACAAGGTCCACATAACATTGACGAACAAGAGCTTTAGAACGCTGAGGAGCAACACACCCTCAATCACTAACAAGTACGCCATGGAAAGCTTCTTTGGAGACTGAGTTGGCTCCTTGAGGAAAAGTTGAAGATGACCCAATAATGTACATTCAGATACACCCAAAAACTCCTCCATATCCACATGAGGAGAAGGAGGCATGTCATCACCAGGTTCTTTCCAACTCAAACCAGTTACACAACAGAATTTAGCTAGAGAAAACCTAAACAAATGTTGCCCAACTTGAAACCACATCTCATTAACTTTAGAAGTTTCAACTTCATGTAGGAGCATCTAATGCACAAGTTGCTGATAAAAATATAGAGAATCCCTAGCCCATACAATTGAACCTAAACAACCATCTATAAGAGAAACCCAGTCATCATGAGACAGACCACTCTTAATAATTGGAATCAATTCAGGCTTTGAATACACATTAATGTGCCCACGAAAACGTTGTTCTTTGGGAACAACAAACTTGAAGGAAGCAGGTTGAATAACAGATGGTGGAACCACAATAGGAATTTCTGTATGGACAACAATTTCTTTACCTAAATAGCATAAATGTAGTGTAAAGATTAGGTTTCACAACAAAAAGATACTGTCATAAAAAACTAGCAAACAACAAATTGAACAACCACATAAACTAACACTGTCACCACACCAAAAACTGCAAACACAGAACAAGCAGAATGTCATATGGAACCCTATCACCAACACAAGTAAAAAACTGTAAACATAAATCATTTATAACTCTGTCACCAGACTGTAACCATAATTAAAACAGGTAATGAACTATAACTCTGTCACCAAACAATTAATATATTGTAACCCAGTCACAAGACTATAACCAACCATTAAAACCAGTAATAAAATGCAACCCTATCACCAAACAAGTCATAAACTGTAACCCTATCACCAAAAAAGCAACAAACTGTAACCCTGTCATAAACTGTACCAATGAATCAATTGTAACACTGTCACCAGACTGTAACCAACCATAAAAACAAGTAATGAATTGTATAACCCTGTCACAAGACTGTAACCAACCATTAAAAACAGTAATAAAATGCAACCCTATCACCAAACAAGTCATAAAATGTAACCCTATCACCAACAAAGCAACAAACTGTAACAATGAATCAATTGTAACACTGTCACCAGACTGTAACCAACCATAAAAACAAGTAATGAACTGTATAACCCTGTCACAAGACTGTAACCAACCATTAAAACAAGTAATAACATGCAACCCTTTTATAAAACAATCCATAAACTGTAACCCTAACACCAGATTGTAACCAATTATCAGAAAACAAAGAGAAACAACGAATACCACAAATGCAATAATGGAAACGAAATCAGAAGAAGAGACATTAACCATAGCACAAACTGATAGCCATAGACAACAACTGAAGCAACAAACAAACCCTAATACGGGAGGAAAGGGCTAAATTAAACAAACGAACAGCAGAAATTGCATGTAAAAATGGATACTAGATCTCGACAACTCAAAGGAAACAAGATGAGAGGTTGTTGTCGAGAACATTGGAGCAGAAGAGTCGAAGAAAGTACCTGGTGAAGCCATTAGCAAATGATCAGAGAACCGAAAGGAAGAGAAGAGAGTGCAGAAACGACGATAAGAGGAAGTCGAACAGGAAGCCCGACAGCAAGTTAGCGAGAACGGCGTAGAGCAAGGCAGCGATCAGAGGAGAACCGTCGAAAACCGAATCGCCAGAGAGAGAGAAATGTTGGAGGGGAACTGCACAACTGATCGCGCGAGGGAGGAGACGGGAAATATGGGAAGGAAGGGGTTAAATTAAATCAGGGGTAGTATTGGTATTATGAAATTTTTTTGGCCATTTACTAGCAAAGGAAATTTTTTAGGACATTTAGTATTTGGTCCAAAGGGACCAAATTACCGGCCTTTGGACCAAATTACTTCATAAATATATACTATATATTTAACAAAAAAATTAAATTTTTTAAATTTAAAAATCAATTATCTATTAAATTATATGAGATTCAATCAAAGGTAAATTAGAAAAAATATTTTACCTTATAAATGTGAGTTTTATTTATACTTTGAAAGGATCTCTAAATAAAAGATATTTAGATTATATATTATTTGTTGAACTAGTTTTATTAATATCTAAATTATTTTGGAAAAATTTGGTGGAATATCCATTTAGAAAAGGCAATTAAGAAAATGTCCATACTTAAAGGGATATTAAGAAAGTGTCCATAATTTTATTGTAATTCCAAGTTTACCCCTACCATTAATACCCTCCTAATTTGTTCAATCAGGCGTCTTTCTTCTTGTCGATCTGTTGCCCTAAAATCCCGTCCGCTTCCCTTCCGTCCGACTCGTCGCCAGGAGCTCCAGTGCCACTCGTCGCCCTCCATCTCCATTGCCCTTCTCCATTTCCAGTCCCACTCGTCGCCGCCGGACCCTCCTTTTCGCTTGGATCTGCATCGAGGTGGATCTGCGCGCGCCGCCGGACTCTCCTGTTCGCATTCACTGAATTTCAGCTCTAGGTAAGTCCCTTTGTATCGGCGTGATTCCACCTAGCATTTGCCTGCTCTTTTTCGTTCTGAATTTGGCTTCTCTTGTATGTGGAATTTCAGAGTGTTTGGTTCAGATCTGATTCAGTTTGAGAAAGTAGTGGTCGGAAATTGGATGTGAATCATGTGATTAGATTGGTTTGGTTTTGAATGTTTACTTTCGTGGTGCGATTCCGACTCAATTGAGGTTTCATTGCTGTATGAATTGCTGATTGTTCGAGTAAAATGGTTTATAATATATGGATTTGGGGCTATTGAAAAGCGATTACGATGGGAGACAACAAAACAAGGGTCGGTGAATGGTTGGGAAACACGAGGGATAGGGGATGTGAATGGGACGAGTGAGTATCCATTTAAGGGGTGAGAGGTGACGCATCACATGGGTTAGCCCCCCATCACTCCTAAGTCCTACCCTCTCTATCTCTTATCTCATTGCTTTGCCTTTGCATGTGTTCTACTTATTATGTTCTAGGATTGGAATAACTACTGCTACTCCACTGTTACTTACAAGTAAATCAGGCGATTATTATGTTGCTAAATGTAAACATGATTTGACCCGAACTTATACTTACCCCATCATAGGCCAGTGGCCACCATTCCTACTCTTATGTGTTGTCTTTGGCTTAGGAGATAAATCCAATTTGTTTATGTTTTTTAAGGGTTTGTGTGTTTCTATCTACTTCAAATAGATAATCCAGGTTAGTGTTCTCTTATTGATAAATCTAAGTCGTTCTTACTTTATAGGTTGTTCAATTTCAAGTGTTTATCATTGCTCGTTTGTTTTGGTGACAATTGTTTGTTTGGTGACAATTCTTACTTTATAGGTTGTTCAATTTCAAGTGTTTATCATTGCTTGTTTGTTTTGGTGACAATTGTTTGTTTGTTTTGGTGACAATTGTTTGTTTGGTGACAATTCTTACTTTATAGGTTGTTCAATTTCAAGTGTTTATCATTGCTTGTTTGTTTTGGTGACAATTGTTTGTTTGGTGACAATTGTTTGTTTGGTGACAATTCTTACTTTATAAGTTGTTCAATTTCAAGTGTTTATCATTGCTTGTTTGTTTTGGTGATAATTGTTTGTTTGGTGATAATTCTTACTTTATAGGTTGTTCAATTTCAAGTGTTTATCATTGCTTGTTTTTTTTTGATCTCTTGTTTCCCTTTGTTCGCATATTCAGATACATTCAAGAAAATTATTCAAAAATTGTGACGTTGAGAAGGAGCTAGCTAATCTTTCGCGAGGAGGATCTTCTTCGGCGGTACACGCGATGCCTCATCTCAGCGGCGCCAACAACGGGAGCCTAGTTTTGTTCAATTTGTGGTTTTGTTCAATTTGTGGTTAGAGAAATTGCAAGAAAACAAGATTATCATTGCTTTTTTAAGTTAGAAATTTATGTAGCTAAAACCTATGGAATCTTCAATGACAACTTGAATCTAGATCAACTTTTGTTGAATGATTAAGGATGGAGTTTCAGTTTGGTGACAGTATTTTGTCATTGGTGACAACAGATTATTGTTTGCTTAGTTTTAGTCACTCTACGGTATAATGTTTTGCCATTGGTGACAATAGATTACTACATGTGATATTTAGTATGGGGATGACATTTTTTTATATTACATGGTCTTGGTGACAAATAGTTGTTGAAACAATATTTTGATCTGAAACGGTGAAACAATATTTTGATGACAATAGGTTGATGACACTATTTTATTGTTGGTGACAACAGATTACTAAAGTAGGTTGGTGACAATAGAGGGTGGTGATAATGTTCTCTATTTAGGGATAATAGATTGGTGGCAATGTCTTTAAGTTGGTGACAATTGGTTTGTAACAATGTTTGGTGACAGTGTTCAGTTGTTGGTGAAAATAATTTGATGACAGTGTTTCGTAGTTGTTGACAATAGGTTGGTGACAATATTTTGTAGTTTGACATCGAATTATTATTGTAACAAAAATGTGTTAATATTAGATGACAAATGTGATGTCATTATAGTATTGTACATCGAATTATTCGTTTGCTCAAGTTTAGCCCCTCTAGGGTCTATGCTCCCCTAGTTCTAGGGTTTAAGTTTCGTAACAAAAATGCGTTAATTTTATATGACAAATTTGATAACATTGGTACTGTACACACATTTTAGGGTTTAGGGTTTAGAATTTAGGGTTTAGGGCCTTGGCCCTAAACCCTAAAGACTAAACCCTAAACCCTAAACTATACTGTACATCAAATTTTCGTATGCTCAGGTTTAGCCTCTCTTGGGCGGATCCTTTAAAGGACCGGGGGTGGCAGTCGCCCCCCCAATCAAAAATGAAATTTAGTATACATATTCATCTCGTCGATAGCTTCGATTTGATATATTATAAGCTCAAATCCGATAATTGAGTAAAAAGTTATAAACGTTTCAAAACTGAAGCGATATAAATTATTTTTCACATCATTTACCAAATTAATACACTTTTATCATACTCATCATTTGTTAAACTTCATAACTTAATACTATAATTAAACCCGAAAACTTCAAATATTGATGATTTTTTCGAAAAAAAATTAGAGATCAATTTTTCGCCCCCTCAACTAAACGTTTCAGGATCCGCCACTTAGTTGGGTCTATGATCCCTTTGTTCTAGGGTTTCAGTTTTGTAACAAAAATGTGTTAATATTATATGACAAATGTGATAACATTAGCATTGTAAACTTTTTAGTTTGATGAAAGTGCTTTGTAGTTGGTGACAATTGGTTGGTGACACTGTTTTGTTGTTGGTGACGATTAGTTTCTAAAAATAGGCAGTTGACACTAGATTGGTGACAACGTTTTGTAATTTGTGACAGTAGATTATTGACCAAAGCTTGATAAAAATAGGTTGGTGACAATGTTTTTTATAAGTTGGTGACAAAACGGTTGATTAAACAATATGAAAACAGTGTTCTGTAGTTGGTGGCAATGTCTTGATGATGTATAATGTTATGGTAACATTTTTTTAAGGTTACAATATCATGGTGACAATATATTGTCATCAATCCTGTGGTCCCTGTCATTAATAGTTGTCACCAACAATTGTCATCAAGAAAACATCTATTAGCAGAAAAACCTCATTTATCACTGAGGAAAAGTGTTACTGACAACTGTCACCGGAAGAAAATCAACTGTCACCCAAATTTTTTTGTCACCAACAATTATCACAAGAAAAAAAGAAAATCAATTGTCACTAGAAAAGATTTTCCCCTAACTGTCACCGGAAAAAATAAAATGTCACAAAAAATCAATTGTTACCAAAATAATTGTCATAATTAACTGTCACCAGAAAAATATACTCAACTGTCACCAAAAAATTGTCATCAAATGCAGGCGTTGACCGTAATGGTCAATGTTGACTAATCAATGTTAAAATTAAAAAATGGTCAAAGGGGAAGGAGGGAGGGTTAGGGATGGGGAAGGAGGGGTATTTTTGAAAAAAATGGACATTTACTTAATTTTGTAAAAAAATGGACATTTACTTAATTTTGACATGAAAAATGGATATTCACCAAATTAAACCAATTATTTTTGGTGGAAAAATAATTTATATTTATATTTTATTTATTTATTGTAAACTGTCTAAATTATTTATAATATTATATTAATATATATACTCCGTGCATGAAACGGGACCTACACTAATAGGTATCTATTTTAGAGACGTATATGTGAAGTTTTTTAGATGGTCCGTTCCGGTCCTTTAACTTCATGTAATGTAGGGGTAAGGTGTGGAATTATAGACAATTAAGGAGGAGATAGAGACGTGGCGGTTCCAACAAAGCTTTGATTGAATACTAATAAAACGCGGTATTCAATTGATACTATCTTTGTCTCAAAATTTAAGTCATTTTACATGCACGTTTATTTAGGATATAAAAACTATATAAAATATCAATTTTTTAATTATACAAGTATGAGATTATTACGCAAAAAACAATTACACAACTTGCGTAATGGATGGAAAATGCATGGGAACTCCGCAACATGTTGCGGAGTTTCCATATTTAACTTTTTTTCTCCTCTGAAATTTTTACACCTCTAACAAGGTTTTCCGTAACCAATTGCAGAACAAGATCTGCAACATGGTGCATACATTTTAACTTAACACGTTGTCCTCCGTTTGGTTGCAGAATCCACTCAACAAAAATTAACGGTGTGTCGGTGTATTAAGTACTCCCTCCGTTCACAAATATATAAGTTGTTTGACTTCCTATCACGTTTTGTAAGAAGCTAAAAACTATATAAAATATTAAAATTTTAAAATAATATTATACTTAATATTAATAAGTATAATATTATTTTTTTTAAAAAAAAATTAATATTTTATATAGTTTTTACCTCCTTAAAAAACGTATCAAAAAAGTTAAACGACATAACAGAGGGAGTAAAAATTTGCTTGTGTATTTATCAATCAATACCTAATTATATAACATATGGGTGAATCAGTAACTTAGGAAATCAAAACTTTGACCACAACAGTCAAACTCAAAGCAGAGACCAGATAGAAGTTAGAACAAAGCCCTTTACAAAAACGCGTTTAATTAGTCTAGTCAAAGTCTCAAGTGTGTTGTTGTATATAAACACAAACACCCTTTAATTACTTTGTGCTGTCTTCGTACAACACATATACAGTAAGTTAACATTAGTAGTAATATCTTTTGGGACAACAAACTCTGGAATTTGTTTGTGAAATTAAAGGGAAATCTCGGCTTGGCTATGCCCCCTTGCTTTGCCCAGATTATCGTAAGTGTTCTCCATCGTCTTCTTTAATTTGCATTTCACACTCGCATAAGCAATTACCTAATTAACAACATACCCGGCCCCCTTTCATCTCATCTGAATTTCTTATATTGTTTTGTTTGTACCCATCCAGTTTAAATATAAATAAATCATGTGGTTCACGTTCGAGGGCCAGGTGGTGGTACCAGTAGCTATATAGTAATGTACGTACTGTTGGAGTTGTATTTAGACGAAGCAAATCGTTTTCATGTTGAATCGATCGAGTTTTGGTTCAACTTCAACCGGTTTCAGATTACTCATATTTTGGTTTAATCATGTTTCAGATGAATTTTCGTTTTTTATTGGGATTCTTGTTTAATCGAGTGGCATTTGGAGTAGATTTCAATTGAATCAAGTTTCTCTTGATTTCATATCAATTCAAGCTATTTCGGCAGCCCAACCCAATCATGAGTTAACTGTCAAATGAGGGCAGTAATACGGAGTACTCCGTATATGTAGTAGGTTATGATTTTTTTTGGGTAAACAATTTTTTTTTTTTTTTGATATAAGGAAAGAAATTCGATTCTCTAGACATAACTAGAGAAACCGAGAGCCCAGAGTCCCAGACAAGCCGGGAGATGAACTAACCATCATTTACAACTTGAAGCAAATGACTGAAAGGAAATAACAGGAAGCAAATGACAGAATTGAAAAAGCAAAAATAAAGTACAAGTCATCGACAATGTAAACAACAAGCTAGCAAAACCAACGACAAACTAGCAAAACGGAAGGCGCACACAGAGAACTCTGGGGATCACTAGCTGACACCTCAACATGGACTCTAAACAGAATCAATTCAACGGGCATCATCGCATTTCCACGACGTCTACAAGCTCGACAAACCAGTCATAGTTCACATGAAACCTGACTACAGCAAGAAAAGCAAAGTACACCAACCCGCAAACCAAAACTCAAGCCCACCCATTGCCAAAACAAATTCCAAAAACCCATCTCACACCCTCGAGGACGATAACGAGACGTAAAGGCAACCACAAGGGAAACCAAAATAGAGGAAACATATAAGATGGGATAGGAATAAATAAACAACAACAATACACATGCCATGAGACCAGAGAGCGGTTAGAAAACGAACCAATAAGGCTCAAGTACCCCCCCCCCCTTTTTTTTTCTATCCAACTTGTCGTTTTTTTTGGTAAAAACAGCAACCGGCGGCGCTTGAGGGCGGAGCAAGGCCGACGGGGAGTGGATCCCGTAGGCAGGCAGTAGCGGGTGATCTACGACCACCGCTGTGTGTGAGGAACCATGGATATGAAGTGGTGACGAGACGGAGAGAGGCGGCGAGTCGGCTAGGCGGTGTGCGTGGAGACGCAACTGGCAAGGGATGGAGGCCAGAGAACGGTGGGAGACGACGGGTTATGGTGTTTGACAGCGGGAGCAGGTGGGATGCCGGTATGGTGGTGGCCAAGGAGGTGGCAAACCAAGGTGATGGTGAGGGCGATCGGCGAGAAGTCGCAGGCGAGCAGGTCGGCGGCACCAAGGCTGACGGGGAGGCAGTAGCGGGTGGTCGAAGACCGCCGCGAGGAGAGGGGGACCAAGGCTACGGAGAGGCGGCGAGGCGGTGGACGTTAGCGTGGAGAAGCATCAAGGCGATGGATGGAGGCAAGCCACGGTGGGAGACGACAGGCCATGGAGGATGGCAGCGGGAGCAGGAGGAAGGCCGGTGTGGCAGCGGGAGCATGAGGAAGGCCGGTGTGGCAGTGGCCAAGGCAGCGGTAACCAGGAGCAGGAGAAGAAGAAGTCATGGAAGGCCAAGGTGGCAGCGGCGGCATGCCGAAGGTTCTCAATTGAGAGCGTTTTTGGTTTTCGGTCTGGGAATCGGAGGCTTTTCATTTAGATTTTAGGTAAACAATGATTACTCGAAGACAAGACATTTCATTTACGCGTCCCCTAATTCTACCACAAAAGATTTTGGGTAAGCACTCAAACAGATTTTATACTTCTGTGCCCTGAAAACGGAAGTATAAGTGGAAGATAAATTTATACCTTTCGTTTTTAAAAAACGGGAGTTGTAAATATAAGTTGTACTTCCGTTTTTTAAAAACGAGAGTACAACTTTTAGTTTTGCCTTCTGTTTTTAAAAAAGGGAGTTATAAAACTGGGTTGTACTTTCGTATTTAAAAAACGGAAGTATAAAAGCAAGTATAACTCTCGTGTTTGAAAAACTAGAGTACAACTATTTTATGTCTCCCGTTTTTTAAATACGGGAGTACAATTTTTAAAGTATTTTTTTTGATGAATTTTTTTTTAAGTATTTTGAAAAAACAAACGAGAGTTTGATTTTAACTTTAAAAAAAATGGAAACAAACATAACTTTAATAAATAAATTGTAACGGTTACCCTTGTGCGCTTTGTTAATAAATTATATTTTAGTATATCATATAAGAATAAGTACTCTTCTTTACATACTGTTTAATATTTTTTATTTTTCTTATTTATCCAATAAAGAGTAAATAATCAAGTATATTGCATAAGTTACATTTTGATATCCTTTAATATAATATTTTATAAATATTTGATTTTTTTTATAAAAATTTGTTAATATAATTAATAAAAAATCAAATAATAATAGAAATAAATAATAACTAAAATTTAATAAAATCCTTAAAATTCAATTAGTTACATTTTGATAATGATTTGTGATACTTTACAATAACATATATAATGATTTGTAACACCATCCTTCCACTTGTCGCAACACTCAATTGTATGTATTTTCAGTTTCATCTCCCAAGAATGCAAATCCCAGATTAAACATCTTCTCAGTGCTTGTTAGTCCAACTATCTCAAACAACGGTAAATCGTACCTACTACACCATAGTCATTTTCTAAATTATATGATTAATTTACAAACAATAAAATTAGAATAATGTCTGCATTACCAAAACTTAAGCTTACCTATTGGTCTTATAAGTTGCGTCCATAATCATGACATATGAGAATTTCTTCCACAACTCTAGTGAATCCTTATGAGCAAATGCTAAGTCTTGCAAAGTCCCATCAGGATGAAGCATGTGACTGAAGGTGAATTTTTGATATGCGAGCATATTGTGGAGGTGTTGCACTGAGGTCATATCTTGGATCTCATTCTTCTTGATTCTCGCCCTTGCATTATAAATTTGTTGTCTCGTGCTCAAATTCTCCTTGAAAGTATTTTTCAATGTCGCGAGAAGGGGAATTGGCTTTACCCCTGCGATTGTCAAATCTTTAACAAGTTGTATCTCCTCATTCGTCAATCGTCCCACCATCTGATGACCTTGTAGTCTAGGAGGAAGTTTATGGTTATGCATACCGCACTCCACTGTCAGCCGCCATATATTTCTTTCGGCTTCCCAACCATACAACAAAAATGAACAATTATTTTTTTTAGACCTTCCATCCCGCGGGACTATTACTGGTACATCAACACCTCTGATTTTCTTCTTACGATTTCTATTTTCTCCATATTTTTCACATCCAAAATATATTGAGCCGTATCGGGTTGCAGAGCTATTCCAATATTTTACAATTGTGAGAACAAAGTTGTTCACAAAAACAATCTGACGAGCCCATTCTAACATCGATTTTCTATCCGTCCAGTGATAATTATTCGCAAAACAAGACGAATAATCGAACTTAACAATGTTCATTCTATCAAACTGAAAACAATTGAAATAGCGTTGAAAGTAATCAAATTTCACGAATTGAATCAGTATTATCATTAAATTCTACTATAAAAGTTCATAAATACCTAAATATTATTGTTGACTTCTTCGTTACCATTGGATGCGTGGTTTGACATTCTTCTATGAAGTTCGGTGCAACTAGGGCAAAATATCGGTTTATGACTCATATTCGTTATATTAAGCATACCCTTTTTTGACGCAAAAAAAAGCACAACCTTCTGCTTTCTAAATACGGAAGGTAAACAACTATTTTGTACTTTCGTATTTAAAAAACGGAAGGCAAACAACTATTTTGTACTTCCGTATTTAAAAAACGGAAGGCAAATTAAACAGCTATTTTGTACTTTCATATTTAAAAACTGGAAGGCAAAAAACAGCTTTTCTCTCTCGTGTTTTAAAAACGGAAGTTATAAAGTTGATTTGACCTTCCGTTTTTCAAACACGGAAGTTATGTATAATATTTTCCAAAAAATAAAAAAAAATAAAAAATTTAATATAGCACAACTTCCTTTTCTAAAACGCATAAGTGTATTTGCTTTTTGGGTTCCCCACCGAATTAATACGTACACATTGTGCAGCTTGGATGTGGTGGTATTGGGGTGGATCTGTTGGTCTCCGTCGATTGTTTTCCTCAGCCAGATGACAAAATTAGAGGAACCAACTTTAAGGTATACACAATTTATCAATTTTTATATATATTTTTTTTATTAGGTAAAAATTTGGATAGAGGACTATCCAAGCGCATCCAGACGGATGAGATCTTGCAGATCTTTGTTAGATGTTATATTTACCCCATAGGTAGAGTGACAAAGATGTGCAACATTGTCATCCACTCTGTTGCCTGCGCAGGGTATATGAGAAAAGGAGACTTTTCTCATATCTCGAGTGATATTCTGTATATCAGATAGGATCATTTCCATCTCCCAAGGACAGCGTGTAGTGCCTTGAAGGTAGTCGATGACGATTTTTGAGTCACCTTCAATGATTAAGTTTTGAATGTTCATTTTCTTGGCCTCCATCACCCCCAACCTCAGGGCCGCTGATTCAGCCATTAGAGGTGATGACCGCCCAAGGCGCAGATTAGATATTTGAGCGGGTTCTCCATTCCAGTCTCGGATAATGATGTCGACGGTACTCGCCCCGTTACGAAGTGACGAACCGTCGAAATTCATTTTGTGCATTCCATACGGTGGTTTTCTCCATTTCTTGTTTTTTATTTTTTCTGTCCGTTTGTTGGTTTTATTTCCTTTTGAGAAGTTCAGAGGTCGGGCTTGCTGATCATTTTTTTCGAAAAAACAAGCCCGGGTCCAGTTTGCAGTTTGTCTTTTTGAGAAAATTTCAATAGTGTTGGTTGTCGGCTGTTGTTGGTTTCTGAAAACACAACCATTTCGGAAGTACCATATCCCCCACCATCTTGTTACGATGTTTTGCATTTTTGCCTTTGATAGAGTACGCAGCCAGTTCAGCACCTCTCCGATTTCCCTGGATCTGTCCGTGGTTTGTTTAAGTGTTTGTTGTTCAAATGGGGTTAGATGGTTTCTGATCAAGTCTGAATAGCATTCTGTAAGAATATGTATGTTGTCCTCAACACGGTCAATGCACCGATCACAATTTGTAGGAACCGATACCCCGTGCAAAGCAAGTTTGGCTTTGGTTGGTAAACCAGAACGAGCAATTTTCCATAGGAAGTTCTTTATTTTAGGTGAGAGGTCAAGTTTCCATATCCATTTATAATCTCGATGTTCATCTTCCTTTTCATTTATGATAAATTTGTAGGCGGAAGAGGTTGTAAACCAACCATTCTTGTCTGGCCACCAGTATAGCCTGTCATCAAACGATGACACAGGTAATGGAATCGAAATTATTTCTTCAACTAATTGTCTGGGTAGGACCCTACTAAGTTTTTCAACCCACCATTGCCCATTTATGATATACTCGCTAACTAGTTCATCCTTATCAAACTGATTTGGGCAGTCCGGCCGGCAGCATAAGGCAGTCGCGGAAACCCAGTTATCAGTCCAGAATTTAATTGATTTACCATTACCAATAGCCCAAATGATGCCTTCTTTGAATTTGTGGAGGAGGTTTGTTAATTTGGCCCATTGCCAAGACATGGTTCCCGATTTTGCATATTTTAATATGTGTGTCTCCTTGAGATATTTGTGGGTGATTACCTGGACCCAAGTATTGTTAGGTTCAGCTAGTATTTTCCATAGAAGTTTTAATTGCAAGGCCTCATTCATTTCTTTTGCTTTTCGGATTCCCAATCCACCCGATTTCTTTGATTTACAGATCTTGTCCCATCCAATAAGTGGTCTGTGTTGGGCATCGTTATTCCAGAAGAAGCTTCTATTTATCGAATCCAACTCCTTGTACATTGTGGCTGGAAGCATGAAGTTCTGCATTATATATAGTGGTTTTGCTGTTAGGTTTGATCCAATGAGAGTTGCCCGTCCTTGTTGAGATAGTGAATCCGCCCTCCATTTACTGAGTTGGTCTTTGGTTTTCGTAATGACTTCCTTAAACGTGTCCTTGTTAACCCGGTCATTAATAATGGGGCATCCCAGGTATTTTTCTATAGAGGTGGAGTGGGTGATTCCGAGAGCGCTACCTAGCTCCAAAATTCTGGTACGAACAATTCTGCTGGTGGCTTGGAAGGCTGATTTGTGATAGTTAACTTTTTGCCCAGATATTTGACAGTAGTCATCTAAGATTTCCTTGACAGTGTGGCATGCAGTATTGGTTCCTTTAAGGAAGATTAAAATATCGTCTGCAAAGGCCAGGAAGGGAATTCGAGGGCCCGAGGCCCCGAAACTGAACCCGACAGACTTATCAGGGGCCGAAGCCTCCACAACAAGTCGTCGAGCCAAGGCTTCAGCCCCAAGTATAAATAGAAAGGGTGAAATGGAATCTCCTTGTCGTAAACCTCTTGTAGGAGTAAACAGTTCTGTAGGTTCATTATTAACCAGGACAGAGAACGAAACTGAAGTGATGCATTCTTTAATCCAATTTAAAAACCTTGGGTGAAACCCAAATTTTCTCATGATAGCTTCTGTGAAGTCCCAGTCAACACGGTCATAGGCCTTTTCCATATCTAAGTTAAGTGCAAGCCAGCCAACCTTACCTTTTCTGGTTTTAAAAGAGTGAAAGATTTCATGGGCTATCAACACATTGTCTTGAATGGCTCTGTCCGAGACAAAGGCACCCTGGAGTGGATTTATTAGTTTTCCCAGAACCCTCTTCAAGCGCTCCGATAAAATTTTTGAAATTATTTTATATATCGTTGAGCATAGACTAATGGGTCTGAAGTGGCCCGTTGTAGTCGGGTTTTCTGTTTTTGGTAGAAGCGTAATGAAGGTGTGATTAATTTGTCTAAGCATCCTACCAGACAAGAAGAAACTCTTGACTGCTTTTATAACTGAGGGACCAACCACATTCCATGATTCCTTGTAGAATTTGGCCGACATGCCGTCAGGCCTAGGGGCTTTATTTCATCCTACGTCGAACACTGCATTCTTTATTTCCCCGTTTGAGGGTATCGCTGTTAACATAATGTTCTCCTCATTTGTGATGTCTTGTGAGATCAGATTGAGGAACTCGTTTAATTTAGCCTTATTGATTGGTTGTTTTGTAAATCTTTTCTGGAAATCCTTTCTGATTTCATTGTTTATGTTGTTTTCTCCTGTTATCTGAGTTCCTTCTGATGTGGTTATGCTTCTTATGTACTTTATGTTTCTTTTGCCAGAGGCGATTCTATGAAAATATCTAGTATTTGAATCTGATAGTTTAATATGTTTGGATTTGGCTCTTTGGTTCCAATATATTTTCTGAAATGTGAGTAGTTTCTCTTTATTCTTTATCAGGTTTGCTTCCTTTATGTGCATATTTTGTTTGTGTTGTTTGACGTGCCTTGTTGTATTTGGAGCAGTTGTGCTTCAACTTTTTGCAGTTGTCGAAAGATGTTTCCGAATGTGCTTTTATTCCAGCCTTTTGCTTTTTCTTTTAATAGTTTCGTTTTTCGGACAAGTTGATACATCGCTGAACCGTGGCATTTTAAGCGCCATGCTTGTTTGACGATATTTTTGAAGTCATCCCGCCGTAGCCAGACATTCTCGAATTTGAATGGTGGGGGTTTGAAAGATTGACTGGTATTTAATTCAATGGTGATAGAGCAATGATCAGAGGATGTGAAGGCACCGTTTTTAGTGCAGATGGCGGGGTATTGGTGTATTATGGCATGTTGAACTAGGACTCTGTCGATCTTTTCTTTTATGTTTCCTTGTTCTGCTTGTTTCTTTCTCCATGTAAATGGGTTTCCCCATGTCGAAATATCCTCGAGGGAGAATTGATTCTTAATTTCAGTAAGTCTGATAAATCTACGCGGATGAGTTGCCGCACCTCCCTCTTTGTCAGCAAAGCATCCAATTTCATTAAAATCGCCCATTACGACACATGGGATAGTGGCTCGTTTTATCTCATCGATCACCGGGGACCAGAAACCTGTTTTGTGTTGTTCTTGGGGTGGAGCGTATATGAACTAGATTAGGCATGTGAAGTTGTCAATGATGTTTGTGTATTTGATGGCAATTGCCCTGGGCATTTGTACAATGACCTAAATGGTTTCATTGATTAAGGTGTTTTCCTTCCAAAGAACACACATGCCTCCAGCTTTACCCGATGCAGGTGACCAAATAGCTTTATCAAACCCCGCCCCCTTCCATACAGAAGGTTCAAGAATGTTTTCCGTTTTTGTTTCAACAAGTGCAAGTAGTTGTATGTGTTCTGATTTACGCCAAGTGCTAATATCAATCCAGAACGTAGGCCGACCGAGTCCTCGACAATTCCAGAAACTAATCTTCATTATTAACTGAATTATGGGAGAGCGAGACAGATTCTCGCAACTCACCGCAGGCTTGGATCAAGGATGTTAGTTTGTTATACCGAGTATAGGTAGACCTTCTTGCATTGTTTTTGAGTTGTCGTTTGTCTTAAGGGTCGACAACTCGAATACACTGCCTTGATTTGTGGTTTTTTGGCCGGCTGAAGGATGTGATATGTATTGTCAAACCAAGGAGGCCACCAGCTATGTGTGGGCTGCTCGGCCAGAGAGTGACACATCATGTTCGAGAAAACCCGAGGGTGGTTTGTGAATGGATTTCTGGGCTCCAGTATGTTGTCATACCTCCGGGAGTTGGGTTTTGAGGTGCTTATGATATTTGCCTTCGTTAATTGTTTAGGTCGGCTGATCAAACCGAGTTCTAGCAGGTGAGCTTCGGTTCTAGACGTTAGGGTATTATACATACAAGGGTCGAATTGTTCAAGGCCCCCAAAGGAGTGGTTCAAATCGGGAGTTAGGGCCGAGTCAGCCACCAAAACTCCCAAATCCGCAAGGTCTAGTTCCCTTTTGGATTTATTTCCAAGTCTAATCTCGTATTTGACCAAGGTATTCAAATGCTCTACGAGTTTAAGAAAAACAGATTCACACAAGCTCCTATTAGCTACGAACACAAAGGCTCTCAGCAAGGGAGGGGGGGTACCTGCGAAAGGGTGCAACAGCAGCCATGCCCGGAGACGATGGCGCAGAGAAGCTCAACACGGCCAACCGCCGCAACAAGAACCAACATATGGGAGTGAAGGACGCACCCCGAAGAACGGAAGGAACCACGCAGCGAAACAAGCCCCGCCGCAACCCCAGCCGCCGCCAGCACACGTCTTCCCTTAAAAATCGATGAGATTTGGGTCGATAATCCTCGAAACTTGCTTCATTAGGTTTCCAATCTAAAAATTTTTGCAAGAGGTATCCAACCGGGAGCGCAGTTTGATTTTTGATAGGGATGAAGATACCCCGACGGAGACGTGCGCTTTCGATGCCTCCAAACAGAATTTGTCGCGTGTAGAGATTGCAACTTTGCTGAGAAACCATGGTTGATTTGCCTTCACTTCGGCCTGATTTGTCTCTGTTGATTGCCGGCGGCTGATTTGGGAGTTAGGGTTCTTGAGCAGCTTTGGGGGCGCGTGGTGTACGGGCTTAGGCGCGTTCTTCATTTGGTGGAGGGGTTTTTTTTTCACAATTTATCCATTTTCGATCTATATACACAATTTATAGACTTACTCATATGGGATCTATACACACAATTTATCCATACATGATATATACTTATGCAGATTGCATGCATTGCATATAGAAGGACAAACTGTAGCCATAAACTAACTAGGGCTCATTTGGTATAACGTGTAAGGTAAACGGAATCAAAATAAATTTTGCATAGGAAAATATATCTAGATAAGAAAAGAATGTTGTATTTATTTTTTATGTAAAATAAGACAGGAGAGGTAATGATTAGAAAAGTATAAATGATATGGCTACTCATTCTTCAAATGAGTGATTGAAATAAGGGTCGGAAGAACAAAACCAATTTATATGAAAAGTTAAGAGGTTATGGTGATCAGAGATGGATCGAGAGGTGGACTGGGGTCCGCTTCAGCCTGCCCCATTTAAAAAAAAAGTAAACAATTAAAGAAAATTTTTAAAAAAAAATTAATAAGTTGAAGGTTTTAATAATAAAAATTATACATATGAGAAAAATATAGCATATCTAGCTCATCCGAATTTCAAATTCTGATTTCGTGCTTGAGGGTAATGATTAAATTTTTTAACAATGTATCTTAAAATATAAATAGACTACATTCATTTCTTTTTTCTTTACCTTTCTAAAATTTAAACCAAATGAGCTCTTAATAATAATAGACCAACAATCAAATAACATGCAATGCTGTTAGGAATTGAGATAAAGGGATTAGCCTTGCAATTACTAGAAAGTAGGGGTAAGATAGTATAAATAGATGTATGTGTAATGAGCCGATCATTCATGAATATACAGAAATCCTTCTATCATCTTCTTCCTCTGATCTCTAGCTCTTCTCTTTCAATCAATCTTCCATGGTAGATTCACTAGAATCCTAACAAATTGGTATCAGAGCCTTTCGGTTCTTCGACTAGAGACGCACAAACGGATTCGTCGGGTAATGGCTACCTCCCGTCAGCGAAAGTTTCAGTTTTTCAGGGAGCGGGAAGAACGCTCCATCCTCATCAAGATCAGGTTTAAGCTCTATGAAGTGTCGACAGAGGTGTTGCTGGAGGTGTTCTCCACATGCGGCAATATAGAAACGGTGGAAATTTTCAGATCTGGAGAGGAATTTCATTCAAAGGTTTGCTTTGAAGACCAAGACTCCACCATTAGAGCTCTCGATTGGTATAACGGCTGGTGCATTTATGGTAGTTGTTGCCAATTCGAGTTATTTCAAGCATCACAATTCATCGATCGATCGAGCAAAATCAAAGTTCTGACCCAAGAAGTTGAAGATGTCTTAGAGATTCCAGCAGCAATGTCAGAAATCGGTGAGAGACAAAGTGAAATGGAAGAAATCCCAATTAAGGGCGACGACATTCAAATCGCTCAGGATTCACCAAGAAGTTTCAATCAGAATTTCAAGGCACCCTCGGAAAGTGTTCTTGGTGACTCGGGAGTCGATTTGATCGCCAACGGGGTAAGCAAGTTCAGAACCCCAAATCAGAAAGTTTTTGAAGATGAGCGAAGTACGCAGACACTAGATTTCGCAATGGTTGATGACTCACGAGACTGAAAAGTGGAGGTTGATGCCCCAGTTGCAGACCTGAGTCATGTTGGAGCCCCGATCGCAAACGCAATTCAGATTCAGTTTGGATCAGAGATGGATGATGTCAAGAAACCTCCAAACCCGGAAATCCCTGAGCCATCAAAGGTAAATTCTGATCCCTCCGGGATACCTCCTGTTGATTACACAGCTGAAAAATTAGGAGAATTGGTGGTGCTTTTAATTGAATTGATGGAAATTAGGCTAGAAAATGCCAAGAAGATTAGCCGTACTGGGTTGACAGGGGATTCAATTGATAGTCTGGGCAAACTTGGTGCACACAAGGTATTTGTAAAAATGCCTAAAAAGGGTGTTCATGTGATGGCTGGTTTAAGGGTTGATCAATGGCCTTCAAATCTTGTTAGTTTTGGGATGATAAGTGTGAGTTTGGGTATTGAATTGAGCCAGGAATTGATCAAAGTGCCTTACGATAGAGGAAAATTAGCAGTAGATGAGCATAGATTTAATAAAGGAAATCTGAATTTTTACCCTGGAGGAGTTGATAATGGAAGTTGTAGGAGTGATGTTGGGCTTGTTCTTGTGGTGCATCCTGCCTGGGATGTTTCCATGATGGGGCAGTCATCCTCGAGTCATGAAATTGATCTCACGCTCTTAAGGGATGGTCTGAAATCATTGTCGTTTGATAGAGGACAAACATGCTTAAGAGAGGAGTCAATGTCATGTTGTTTGGACAGCTCAAAGGGTGGTTTCTATGGCCTAGATGTTGACACAGATGGATCTGGAGGCATCAACATTAAACCCTCATATGATCAGCGGAGTTGCATTTCAGTGGATGAGATCGCAAACAGTGATCTTAAATTCATACGGAATGGGCAATCTGCACTACCTTTTGATAGAGGAAAAATCAGTAGTGATGTTTTGAAGGCACAAATGGAATTCTGGAAGGTTGTGTTTGCTCTGAAGGATGTGGTTTTAGTCTTTGATCCGGGTATAATCGAATGCCTGGGCCAGTTGGGAAAATCATCAATTGGTTCCGAGAAAGCTATTATCGGTTGTTGGTTTTGTTCTGGTGGACTGAATTGGTGTAGCAATTGCATCTTCAGCATTTTGATGGTGTGGCTGCAACTTTGTTCGAAGGATTTGGCTTGTGTTGAGTGAGAGAAGCAACTGCAGCTTCAATTTGGGTTGTTGGTACGTTGCTGTCATAAGAAGGGGTTTCCTGTATGATGGGCATCCTATTTTGTGTGAGGCCATATTGTTTTGCTAAATTGATAAACCATTAGCACCTCATGGATTAGGTGGTTGACGTGCAAACTCTTGTCCTGAGAGTTTTGAGCAAGTAAGGAAAAACAAAATATATAGATATATCTTTGAGGACAGTTGCATTACATGATATAAACCCATCACCACATGAGGAAAAACAAGGAGCAAAGGCTGACAGTGGATCAACTCCAAGTTACACCTATTTTGCATTTGCTGGTACTAGGCTTCTAGTCGATTGGATCAACAGAGTGGGTCAACATGGAGTATGAAAAGCAAATTGCAGCAGCTGCTCTAGGTATTCATAGAAAGGCACCAACAAGTTTATTTTTTTACATCAATTTCATACTTGTTATTTTAATGTGTAGTAGCTTTCATTTCAATAAGCTTTGAGGACAAAGCTTTTATAAGAGGGGAGTAATGTTAGGAATTGAGATAAAGGGATTAGTCTTGCAATTACTAGAAAGTAGGGGTAAGATGGTATAAATAGATGTATGTGTAATGAGCCGATCATTCATGAATATACAGAAATCCTTCTATCGTCTTCTTCCTCTCTTCCTCTGATCTCTAGCTCTTCTCTTTCAATCAATCTTCCATGGTAGATTCACTAGGATCCTAACAAATGCTTGAAACGAAAAAAACTTTATACTCCCTCCGTAAATTAAAACTTGACGTTTTACTATTCATGCACGCTTTTTTAGGTGTTAAAAACTATATACATATTAATTTTTTTAATGATTTCATACTTATTACTATTAAGTATGAATTTATAAAAACAAATGTAAAAATTTTAATATTTTATATAGTTTTTATCATTCTAAAAAGTACATGAATAGTAAACGATCAGTTTTAATTAATTGATGACATGGAGTATTGCAGTTCGATCGGAAAAGCTTGATTTCAGAATGCATATGTTTTTGTCATAATTTTAAACACTAAGCATGTGAATTTATATTGTTTCGCGGATTAATTTAGCTGGAAAAAAAATTGGAGAATTTTTTTCATATATAAATTTTTAAAAAATATATTTTTTGTAAAAAATAGTCTTCCATAAAATATATTTTTAAATCTATTTGAGATTCTAATTTAAATATAAAACTTAAAATATTATAATATTATATATATAGAGAGAGAGTATATATATTTGATAAAATCTTAACAGAAATAGACGAACGGTGGTAATTTGTTAACAAAAACCATTTAACGAGTAATTTTTATAATTATATATTTAAGTAGGTGATTAAGTGTAAAAAAATATATTTAACGGGTTCTTTTCTGTAAATTTTCATGTATAGTTGGGTATCCATCCTCCTCCCAAGTCCCAAGTCCCAATACTCCAACTCCTCCACACGAGTCTGTTTTTTTTTTTATAGAGATTTGGGAAGATGCCCCTGCTTTCTCTCTCTTCCTCCGCCGTTCCCTCCTCCGCCATCGCCAGGTCTCACACTCTCCAGCTCCACCCCACTCTCATTTCAACTCCGATTTTGTATTCCCAGCGCAGCTGTTTCCGCCTTTTTTTTTGTTTCCTGATTTTTGTGGTTGGAAGAGATTTTCTTTGTTTTCCGCAGGGCCAGAATGTCGATTTCGCCGCCTTCTTCTTCTCCTTCGCTCCCCGAAAATCGCGCAATTGTACGTTTCTTCTATTTGCTCATTGATTTGTGCGCGTTTTAGTTGTCTGTTGTTGCGCCGAGTGTTGACTGAGGTTGAATTTGGGGGGTATGCAAGCAGCTAGGTTGTGGATCTCTGTCTGTTGATTTCCTGGCGACGGTGGATTCTTATCCTAAGCCGGACGATAAGATCAGAAGCACCAACTTGAAGGTAATCTTGGCGAGAGTCCAGTAACAACTGGTTGATTCGATTCCGACATCCGCGTTTTGTGATTCTTGGTGGTAGCTTAACGTTCCTACTGTCAATTCTCAGCCCCTAGTTCCTTGGTTCCTGAAACTAGATGATATATTCAGCTTAATGAGTGGCTGAATCTGCCCTATTATTCTCAAATTTCAGATGTGAATTGGTGCCCTACTGAATAAAGTAACCTGTTGCTAATGTTTACAAACAATTTTCGCTTGCTGTAAAGTGAATTCCGGGGTTTCATCATGCTATTGTTTGCTCTGATGTTATGGTTGATAAATTGTATTGTAGGTTCAAGGTGGTGGAAATGCTGGAAATGCCTTGACATGTGCAGCTCGTTTGGGTTTGCGTCCAAAACTTATTTCCAAGGTAAGTTTGATTCTTCTGTTTTTTCTTATTTTTCCAAAGCAGTTGACCAGAATGAATCTATTAGGTTAATTTGAGGTGTTATGTTGATCATTATTAGGTTGCTGACGATTCTCAAGGTAGGTCCATTTTGGAGGAGCTAGAAGCGGATGGTGTGGATACCTCTTATATAGTGGTCAGTTTTATGGATTTGAAGTGTTGACCTTTTATTTGTCTAGCATTTCTGAAATTATGTTAGTAGTGGTTAAGCCTTAACCGGTTAAGGTTTGGCTGATGAAGTACTCGAGTATTATGTTCATCCTTATCACCACTGGCTGCTTAAACAATCAGTGCCACATCTAATTTGAATTGAAATTCTGTGTCCTGTTGGCTGTTGTTACAAAGTATTGTCATATCCAGGTTTATCAAAATCCTGCTAGGAGGTTATAAATTCAGCTTATGCATTGCTTATCCATTTTTTTCATCTGAGAAAACGACTTGGATTTCAATACAACTCTCAAAGCTAACTATTTAATCAACAAAAACACTTACAAAATTTTCATCATCTAGGGCAGCATTTTGCTTTTTTGTTTGTTTGTGTGTGTGTGTGGGGGGGGTGAAGTGGGGAAGGAATGTGAGAGCATTAGTTTCCAACTTTTTATATCATATGAATCTTCAAGAAGAGAAAGCAAACACCTGCCAACAACTTCCTCGAATTATTGGTTTCTTTTGACCTCCTGTATGCTTTGGTATCAGCACTATGTGAGAGTGCAATTTTAGCCGACTCTTAATGCATATAGATGTTGGTTAGTATCTGATGTTTTACCTAATCTCCAGGTTTCCAAGGAGGGTAATTCACCATTCACATATATCATAGTTGACAATGAAACGTAAGTCTTTTTCTTTCTCTCTTTTTGTCCGTACGTGTATTCTATCTGATCCTCTTGTGGCTCTATCTACTCCTTCTATAAGTCAATATGTACTAGTAGCATGCATTCAACAAGAATTCCGTTTATGCAGATTGAGGTAGGCAATTAAATGATTCTGGATTATGGTTGTATAGATATTATTTATGTTCCTACCTCCTTTTATGTGGGATGAGGAATGTTTTTCAACAAAAGGGTTACAAAACAATGGTTTCAGTTAACCCTGTTTCCTTTGTTGTAGCTTGTAGGCGTGTTATTTAAAATGCCAACTTCTTGCTCCACAATTTATCCCCTAACGTTTGGGCAAAATTCAGTTGTGATTGACTTTTGAAAATACTTAGCAACATTTTTTGTTCCTCTAGTGCGTTGATCTTTGAATATTATGGTAAAATTTGTTTTTATTGGTCCTTGAAATGATGGTTACAGAAAGACCCGCACCTGTATTCACACTCCAGGATCTCCTCCAATGATACCAGCTGAACTTACCCAATCAAAGTTGACATCTTCCGTGGATGGAGCAAGACTGGTGTACTTTGATGTAAGGCTGCATGAAACTGCATTGCTTGTTGCTGAAGAGGTAATTCTCCTATTTGATTGTTCATTATGATTCTTGTTATTAAATTGATGCTCATAGTATGATAAAAAAAGATTGATGTTCATCGTATGACTCTTGGTGCATAGTCCCAAATCATTTTGTTGCTTCTTTTATGTAATCTTCTGACTTCTGCATTTCATAATGATAGTGTAGTACATGTAGACCATATTAGTTTCAGTTAGCATCCTAGAATCTATAGCAAATAAATTCCAAGCAAGAACAGTGACCTATTCTAAATAAAATTGCATTGAAAAGTCAAACTGTGACCATGATATCGGAGTGAGTCAGATTCAGGCATGGAAGGAGAGGCGGGCTGGGGTCTGCTCCAGCCCTCCCCATTTTTTCAAAAAATAAAAAATAATAAGTAAAATAATTAAGGAAAAATTAATTAAAAAATATTCATTTATATATTAAATTAAGGATTTTATCATAAAAATTATGTGTATAAGAAATTTTTAGCATATTTAGCCACCCAAATTTTAATTTCTGGATCCGTGCTTGGTTAGGTTCAAATTACAATATAGTACTGAACCTATTGCAAACATATGCTAGTATTTCTGTATCACTTCCATGTCACACTTGTATGACTCATGAATCATGAGGGAAGATTAGACTGAACCTTGCAATATCTAGACCGTAGCTTTGGAATTTAGATTAGGCATGAAACATATCCTGTTTGGAGTCACCTACAATTTATAGCTCAATTTTGCATTAATGAAATTCCTGCTTTGCTATTGAACTGTACATTTTTCATGGCATATGTTTTCCAGGTGCATCTTGATTGGATTTTTAGTTTCTCATGGCCATCTGTAAACTCAGTGTGCTACATTTTATTGACAAACGTGCCCCAAGTGAATGTGTAATCTTGCAGGAATACATAATGCAAGTCTGCTTCCTTGCATGTAAATTCATAATTGGTTCTTTTTAGTCTTAACATTGTTTCATATTGTTTTTCCTTGTCACGTGTATTAGTTTGAAAGAAAACTAGATTATTGGCAGTCATCACAGGATAAGGAAGTTTGATGTAACAGCATTTTTAATGTTTTCCTTCCAGCGCAGGCCGCTCGCAAAAACATACCTATTCTGGTAGATGCTGAGAGAAAGAGGGACGGATTAGATGAGCTGCTCAATTTTTCTAGTTATGTCGTTTGCTCAGCTAAATTTCCCCAGGTAACCCAACTTTTGCATAGTTTTTCTCTTTGAAGAATAACATTTTCCTCTTCAATTATATATAAGAACAACATGAATGGAATGTTGCTCAGCATCAAAGGCTTTAAGTGGGAATGGTCATTAATCTGAGTGTTCCCCATGCTATATGTATGGGCAAACTCTTTTCTCAATCCACAGATATGGACAGGAGCATCATCTGCATCAAAGGCCTTAGTGTCTATGCTTTTAAGATTGCCAAAGATTAAGTTTGCAATAGTGACCCTTGGTGAAAATGGATGTCTTATGCTTGAAAGAAGTGCAAACAGTGAGTACTGTCCTACTGATACTCAACTGATATGTGACGTCTCTTTGGCATGCTACCTTCTAGCTTGAGCCAGATAATTGGTGTTCATGAATTTACTGGATTTCATTGTTGCAGAAGCTTCAGGTTTGGAGGAAAACGACGTGGATGAAGTTCTGGAATCTTTAGTGCAGAGAGTGGATCAAAAGTCAGCCATTCCAACATGCGTTTCATTGGTAAGTATTTCGATTTCCTTGTCTTTTGAAATTAAAATCTGTTTATGTCACTAGGATTTGTACTGTACTGGAATCTCTTCAGTTCCAACTTCCAAATTCCAGCCATTATGTATGCCTGTCCATAGAGCTATGATTGTTAAGCTCAAAACAAAACTGAATGAATTGAGGTAATTTCTATATGCTGATTATTTGAAATTTGCATATGTCAGGGTGTCATGAACCTTAAAGCAGATGGATTCGGAACTGTACGTGGAAGGTTGTTTGTGGGAACAGCCGAGAAGATACCACCTTCTGAGCTTATTGATACAACTGGTGCTGGAGATGCTTTTATAGGGGCAGTTCTTTATGGTACTTGCAGAATACCCCACTACTTGAATTTCAAATCCACATTAGAGACATAAGCAGTTAAACTAATTAAATTAGTTGTCCCTATGGTGTGTGTGAGTAAACTCTTCGCTTTTCTCCAGAGCATAGGTAATACTCATTGCTTGGTCTATGCAGAGACTAGAAGAAATCATCTTTACATGGACATAATTTCACAATGATCTCTTCTTTGTTAAGCAATCACAGTAGTAATATCATCAAACTCACATGGGTGCGAGTGAGTAAATGATTGTGCCACTTCGCAGACACTTTTCTTGGAGGATTTCTTCCTGGTTATGGTTAAAGATTGTGATCTTCTTTCTCTGATCTCTGTTTTGCCCGTGTCTCTGCAGCTTTATGCGTAGGCATGCCTCCTGAGAGAATGTTGCCGTTTTCTTCTCAAGTTGTAAGTAAACTAACAGTAACTGCATAGCATAGGCATAGCTACCATAAATGTAGATAATCAATTTTTCATTCTTCACTGAATATATCTATTGTCCAATTGCAGGCAGCTTGTGGCTGTAGAGCCTTGGGAGCTCGAACCGGCCTTCCTCATCGAACAGAACCACGACTCGCTCCTTTTTTGACCTGAGACTCGTGGAAAACCTAATGTAAGATATAGAACTAACTTTGATCTCAAATTTTTTAACATTTAAACCACAATTCAATCGAAAATCATTGTTCCGAAATACTTGTTGCACATTCATCCCCCATTTTTGTACTCTATATTGTATTATTGTTATATCACTTCATTTCAATTTGCTAACACAAGTCACAAGGGGTAGTGTACAATGGATTGGTTTGTTTAATGAAAAATAGCAGAAAGAAAGGATCGTTAAGTATAATTTACCTTAACATTTTTTTTTATTGTTAATTTTATCTTTACTAAGCTTGTACATAGGGGAGTTTGTTACATTAAGACTATCCGCAATGATTTTGCTTATACATTTGCACAAGATGTGTAAAAATACATCTTACTTTTTGGTATTTTGCTCCAATGGTTAAATGTGTATTTTTTACATATCATTCAAATACAATTAATTTAAAACAAAAAAGAAAACAAAAATCATAAAAAATATACCAATAAAATTTTCTTGTTTTTTTAAAAAGTTTTTGCACATGAGAGAGATGATGTGCTCAAATTTGCACATTACATGCTCAAATGTGCACATTTGCACACCCCAAAAGCAACAAATGGAGCTCAAAAATGTCAAAAAAAATACACATTTGCACACAACTATTGGAGTTAGTCTAATAAGGGCAGATGTAAATACATGTAATCAGAACACATGATGATATCGTTACGTGTCTAATTTGTAGTTGAAAATCTCCACCATGCATATATCATACTATTACTATATGGAAGCACTCTGTTCAGACTAAAAAAAAAAACTGTTCAGACTATATGGAAGCGCTTGAGACAGTGCTCATGTCCTTGATTGTTGTGTGTCCGCAAAGAATTGCGTACGGAGTATTATTTAAAATTAATAACGGCTGGCATTATTATTATTATTATTATTACTCCAAATTAGACGCGTAACGATATCATGATTTCGAGACCAAACATATCTGAACTTCAATGACCGACAAATCGGTAGACGGAAAACCGTCAAAAATAAACTAAAGATACAAAGAAGGTGCAACGTACGGCCAAACGAGCTCTATCTACATTATATCCAATCCAAGATTAATAGCAGTGTTGGTCAATTTATTCCTTTGTTTTCCAATAGATAAAATATACTCCGTAGTATGCTCGAATTCATTGGGCCGTGAAGGGCACAGGTTTTGGGCCTATAAGGCATATTGTCTATTGATTTTCTACATTGGAAGGATATCAAACAAAAAATATATCTATACCTCTAACTATTACTTTATTTTTTCACTTTCTCGAAAATTACAACTATTATTTCTCTAATCATTACAATGAAACTGCATGACATTTTTATCATAACAATTTCTCTATAAAAATGACATTCTCACACTGAGGGAGTAGGTTAATAATATTTACGTTTTCGTTTTGGTGATTTGATAGCAATACTCGATATTGAAATTGTTATTTTCTTTAAGTAATTCAGTCAGTTTTGTTTTTCAATTCCTTTCGGATTTAGATTGCTTACTTTATTGAATGAGCATCTCATAAATATTGTGATATTATTGTAGATTTTAGTGATGAAGATGTTGAAAACTTGAGATATTGAGATGTTGAGTTGTTTGCCTATTCTCATAAACTTGTGTTAAAATAAAAAAAAACCATTTAACATTCAAGCATTAAAATGTTGATGTTAAATAACCATTTCAAGTTGGGTCGGGTCGGGTTGAGAGTCGGGTCGGGTTTATCTGTGTTCGGGTCTGTTTCGAGTCGGGTCAGGTTCGGGTCGATCTCGGATTCGGGTTACAGATGACTCCAAATTTTCGGGTTTCGGTCGGGTGAGTCGGGTCGGGTTGGGTCAGATTTTGCTAGCTCAACTCCGTAGTATACTCGAATTCATTGGGCCTAATTGGGTCGTGAAGGGCACAAGTTTTGGGCCTATAAGGCATATTGTCTATTGATTTTCTACATTGGAAGGATTTAAACAAATCAAACAAAAATATAACTATACCTCTAACTATTACTCTATTTTTTCACTTTCTCGAAAATTACAATAATCATTTCTCTAATCATTACAATGAAACTGCATCACATTTTTTTCATAACAATTTCCCTATAAAAATGACATCCTCAAACTGAGGGAGTAGGTTAACAATATTTACGTTTTCGTTTTGTCTCTTGGAAAAAAGTTTATTTGGACAACCTTTAAAACCTGTGAAGTAATAGTAATTTATTCTTATATTATTATGGAGATTGTGCATACAGAAACGAGAATAGAGATGGTAAGTCTTAGTAATTGGATTTACATGGTGGAGAGAGATTGAGGGAGATAAACCTAATTATTATCCAAAATAGAGTAGGTGTATATGAACACACCTGGTATAAGCTAAAATAGAGAGTCAGGATTGAAAGGCGTAATCGAGTATTAAAAGTGGCCACAAGGGGCTCATATGGTACACAAGTAGTTGCCCATTACCACTTCACGTGCTTCCATTTTTCGACTGGCTAGGGTTTTAAGGGTTTGGACCATCCTACCTCTCCCTACTATGACTCTTCACTAATACTCACAATTTTATGGACCATCCTAAACCCCCGCCTATTTATTTATGGGGCAATTTCCATATAGGCTACGAAATTAGGCTATATTAGGAATCCGTCTCCCACCCTCTCCGTATTTGGGATTTGTCCACCGAATTTTTCGTCATGCTGAAACCGAAACACACAGAAAACCTTGTCACACACGCATTCTCCTCTTCATCCTAGCTGCTGTAAATTCATCGATCGACAAAGTAACGTTGAATTGCTGTTGTTAATTGCTGAATTGCTTCTACTACGTAAGCATATCGACAAAGTAAGCGATCATAGCAGAAGGTAAGCGTTGTCGCTCGTTTTTTCCTGTAATTTTGGACTATTCTTCAGCAATGTTCTTCGAAATTTTGATTATGCTATTAATTGATTACAGATCTGGTCTGATGTGATCGAAACTAACAGATTTTCGGTTTGCTGAAACACGGATTTTCGATTTTTCTGCTACAAGTAACGTTCCAACAGATCTGTTATGATCGTTTATATTGTTTCTGTTGTGATCTCTTATAGATCAATACTTTCTATCAATTTATTATAGTTCAACACTTTCTATTGTGATCGTTTATATTGTTTCAACGAGATCTGCTGAAACTAACAGAATTCCTGTTTTTTTAATTGCTAGTAAAAGTGTTTTTGCAAGTATATGTTTCGATTTTCTATATAACATTAGCATGTGGAATGAAACTATCGTTTTCGATTGCTGAAACTGTGGAATAACATTATCTGTTTTTTAGTTGTTTCCAACAGCTCTGTTTTTTAGTGTTTCTGCAGGTATATGTTCGTTTTTGCGGAAATGCATTCCAATTATATTTCAAGTACTTTAATACTGTCAAACAATCAATTGCAGGGGTAGAAATGTCATCAAACATTGTAACTGTTGTGTATGGGGGAAAGTGGAGAGTTGCTGAAACAGGATTACTGTTCGATGGAAACACTACTTCAAAGGCTTTTGTGCTAGAGGATACAATCACTTTATTAGCCTTGAGGGACAAGGTTTGCAGCAGATTCAATGTTGATGAATCAGTTGAATTGGAATTCAGCCATTTGCACCCCTTCAAGACATTGAGAGCACCACTTAAGGTAGATTCTGATGCTGATTTAAAAGAATTCTTGTTGTTGAGTAAGCTGGATGGAGTGAATTTTTCTGTAGAGTTGTGTGTCACAAACACCTTGCCATTGGATATTGTTGGCCATGAGTTTCAATTTACTGCTGAAATTGTTGAGCTTCCTGAAACTGATGAGAGATATAGCACCAATTTGGATATAATAGAAAATGTCTCTATTTTTGATGAGAATCAGGATGTGCCACAAGACGATATGGATGCTGACAGATTTTCATATTCCTCTAATGCTGAAAACAGTGATTCATTTTCAGATAACTCCAATGATGGGTATTGGAATGAGCGCTATGAAATGATGAATAGAAAAGGGAACACAGTTGATGAAAGGGGTGCTGGAAGCTCTATCACGGACAGTATTGTCAACCGTGTCACTCAATGCCCAAGGGTTATGTATGTTGGAAAAACATTTGAATCTAGACAGGCAGTAAAGGATGCTCTATACATTATGTCTATGACAGACATATTTGGATTTGAGGTTAAAAAATCAACACCAAAATATTATAAAGCAGCATGCATAGACAAAAATTGTGATTGGAAATTGCATACAAAGAGAATTTCAGCTATTTGTCATGAGGTGATATTGTATAGAGATATACACACATGCACATGGGATACAAGAACAAGACACTCCAGGCATGCACCATCCAATGTTATTGCAGGCCTCATACAGTCAAGGTGTATACTGTTTCAGCAGTTAGTTTTCAGCATTTTAGTTTCAGCTTTCATTTCAGCACTATATTTATTGTTACTGATTTCTGTGTTTTCAACAGTGGATACACCCCAAAACAAATTATTGATAAGATGAGAACAGACCACAAGATCTCAATTACTTATTGGAAGGCATGGAAGTCAGCACGAATAGCTCAAGTGAGGGAAAAAGGGTCGCCGGAATCAAATTTTGCTGCCTTGCCGTCATATTGTCACATTCTTATGGAGAAAAATCCAGGAACAGTAGCTCTCATTAAAACAGACAGTGATGAAAGGTTCGAATACTTATTCCTGTCTTATGGACAATCCATTAGAGCATTTCCCATCTTAAAAAAGGTATGTATATGTACATAATAATTTATAATTTAGCAAAATTATGGTGATTTCAGTATTTAAAGTGTTCCCGTCTTATTTGCAGGTTGTTGTAGTAGATGGCACATTCTTAACAGGGGAATATAAGGGTACATTGCTTGGAGCAGTTACCCAAGATGCAAATATGAAATTATACCCGCTTGCTATTGGGATTGTTGACACAGAAAATAATGCATCTTGGGAGTGGTTTTTCCAGCAACTCAGTAAAGTTATACAACCTACAGATGATTTGGTGTTTGTTTCTGATAGGCATTCCAGCATTTCTAAGGCCATCAAAAAGATACACCCTAATGCTACCCATTGCGTATGCATGTGGCATTTGAAGCAGAACATCCAAGCAACTTTCAAGAAAAGGCATCTTGCAGACATGTTCCAACAGGCTGCTGAAACCTACACTGTTGGTGATTTTGCACACCAATTTGACCGTATAAAAGAAGAATGCCCAAGCCTAGCAACATATTTGATATCCGCGGGGCTGGAGAGGTGGGCAAGAGCGCATGCAAAGGGTAATCGGTATAACATGATGACATCCAACAACGCTGAAAGCTTAAACTCAGTTTTGAGTGGTAAAAAAAATTTGCCCATTGTTGCACTGTTGGAGTTTTTTAGAGATAAGTTCACAGAGTGGTCTCAAGATAGAAGGAAGTCTGCAGCACTGAATACACAGAGAGTCGCCCCTGCAATAATGAAAATGATCCAGGAATTGCAAAAGGATGTCGGTGCATACACTGTAAAGCACTTGAGTGAGTCTGTATTTGAGGTTACTGGAGAAGGTACGCGGACTGTTGTTGATCTTTCAGCAAAACAATGCACTTGTAGGGTGTTTGACATTCAAAAAATCCCATGCATACATGCTCTGTCGGCGATAGTGTCTAAAAGGCTTGATGTTGCAGATTTTGTTGCTGGTTTCTACACAAATGAAGCTTGGATTTTAGCACATGCTGAACCCATATATCCAGTCCTCCCTGATGATGAAATAAACCTTCCTGAATATATTAAACAGATTAAGTGTTACCCCCCCAATGTAAGGAAGAGGTGTGGTCGACCTCCTCAGAAAAGGAAACTTTCCAAGGGAGAGTTTGTGAGAAGAGCAAAATACAGTAAGGAATGGCTTCAAAGGGAGCACGGGAAGAGTTCAAAAGCTCAACACCAATGAAGCTGGCTACAGAAAAATGTGCTGATTTTAATTTTTAGTTCAATTTTACACCGTTTCAGCAATTTGATATGAATTTTACGAGATGCTTTGTGTTTTTTTAGTCAGTTGTACTCTGTGTCATTGCTTTGCTATATCATATTGTTTTTAGTTCATTATGTTTACCATTTATTGCTATGCTTAAGCTTTGTTCTAGGCAATCATCTCTGTTTCAGCATGAAAAATGTGCTGAAAACAAATGTCCTGGCGGAAAATGCTGAAAATATAACTTGAACAACTATGACACCTTGACAGACGCAATAAGTACCCTCTTTAAAGATTATATTTCTGATTTTTGGTTGACTTATACACTGTTTCAGCAACACAGATATGGTGAAGTATTTTGCTGAAATCTTTGCTGGAACATTTGCTGAAACAAACTAGCAGAAAACAATGCTGAACCAGAAATGCACACAGAATTTACATTAAAACATTAGATAAAATGACAATTCCAATGGCTTCAAAGAGTGCCATTGAAAACGCATCCAAAATGATACAAAATACCAACAGTTGTCCAGAATATCCCACGGAAATACATCTAAACCACAGCTACGTTAGAATGTCTTGAAATCCCTAAATCTGATAGATGGTGTTACACACAAGATGCTATTAACTAGAATTTAAAGCTCCATTTCTCTTGAATCAAGTCTGAGACCATAAGTTCTCGGTATCGAAAGATTCTTTCATTGGTAAACTTCCTGACATCTCCCCCAAACACCAGCGCCTCGATTGCTTTCAGTACAAAGACCCCACAAGATGCGCTGCAAAAAATGAAACAAAACATATTGATAACAAGCACAACAACATAATGCTTCTAAAAGACTTTAAAAACATTGTAAATGTAGGTTTCCATACCCCGTTGTATCGTGCACTAGATCGGGGACCTTGTTAATGTGGAATGTAGATCGGGGACCAAGTGAATTGGCAACCACTCAGCCATCCCGCGCAGATAATCAACAAGCTTTTCAGCAGACACAAGGTAGTGGTTGAAGTCATATGCATTTATCTCCAATGCAATCCAGTGCTCATTGTCTATGTTGAAAGGGGTGTAGACCAGTTTTGCAGACTCCCAACTCTTGAGATAATCACTAGGATATAAGCCCAGGAAGTAGCTAGCAGTGAAATTTTCAACAGGTGTTGTTTCTTCGTAAGATGACGTGCATTCTGGAAGATATTTTTGATGAAAAATAGGATCCATCACGACAATGCCTTCAAAACTGCTAGGATCTTCACTGACTCTCTTCCTCATGTGAACCAGTCCAGCTTCAAGGTGCTGAAACAGTAAACAGTGTAAGGTGCTGAAATTCATATAAACAAAAATACATACATAGTTACATTTACCCGAAAAAAGATGCTGTAAAGAAAAACAGTTTCAGCATACTTACATCTATGTCAAGCCAACCATCCTTCCTAACAATGTTCTTAAAAAATGACTTCTCTTTTTTGGATCCCATTAAAAGTACTGAAAAATCCCTGCGCATATTATTACAAGATTTAAAAATCAGGTCAGAGCACTCGAAATATATATATATATATTGCTAGAGCACTCGAAAACACACATGAAAATTTAAGATGGACATACTTTGAGCTTTTAACACATTGATACATGAAGTCATGGTCAACCTTGTTGAGCAATGATTTTTTTTCAACATGCTTTGGGATCCTTAACTTTTCAGCAACAAACGGGCTCACCAGAAAACTACTTGCTTTTGGAAGACGCTTTGAACGCCTGAAGTTTTCAATTTCTTCAACACATTTAGGGTCTTTGGAAATTGTATCCCACTGAATGCATGGCTTCTTCACCAAGTCTTCATCGTCACTTTCACCATCACTTAAATGTATTGTTTTTCCAGGGGGTGGGGTCATTAAGTCACCAGCAGCATCTTTGCTTGCAGCATCTTTTGTTGCTTCAGCATCACCCATTTCAGCATCTTTGTCTAGTTGCCCATGAGGTGATGCTGCTTCAGCATCAACCATTTCAGCATCTTCTATTCCATCAGCTTTGGGTTCAGCATTTTTTGTTGCATTAACGTTGGTTTCAGCAACTTCATTTTCAGCAACCTTCGTTTCAGCAACCATACTTTCAGCAACCTTTGTTTCAACAACTTCAATTCCAGCTGCCTTGACTTCAGGACCACCAACCACCTTCCTCACCCCAACAGAACCTCCATCATCTAAGCACAGATCCCCACCCTTCAACTCAAAATCAGAGTCGCGCCCTAAGTCAACCGCATATACATGCCTTGAAGATGAGTCTAATGACCTCTGCCCTTCAACAAGGGTAACAGGAATGATCTCATTAACAGATGCTGAAACATTTGTACCAATTGGTTGACCTAGAATCTCAGTAGGTACCTCTTCCCGAATTTCATCCAACACCTCCTTCACAGCCTTTGAAATTGCTGGATCACAAGTTGCAGCATTGGATGACTGGGTCTTAAACTGCATTGACTCTTGCATTGTTAACTTATTTTCTAATGAATCTACCTTCTTCAGCAGATTATCAACAACATTCACCAACTTTAAACATCCTGACAAACGTTCCTCAAGCATCTCCACCCTCGCAGCTAAATCAGAGACTCTTTGAGGCAACTCTTCAAGCTTATCTAACCTCATCTGTATTTCTTTCAACCAGCTAGGATGTCCCCCTTGTTTGCTGAAATCATCAGTCTGAGCACCATCCACATTCTTCCCCGCTCCTTCCAAGTGATCATCTCTGGCAACGTTCTCAGTGCCTTCATTGTTTATGTAGTCATCAGTTTCAACATTCATTGCATCGTCCCCTCCTTGAGCCACACCCCCTTGGGGGCCCTCTGCTACTCTATCATTAGCATCATCGTTCCCACCCTTAAATAATAAAGATTCCTTTGCAGGTGCAGCTTCGATGGCCGGCCTCAATGCAGTTTCAGCAACTCGATGAAAGGATGGACATGCAACTTCAATTGGCATAAACAAATCACTGGAATCTTCAGAAACAGATTTACCTCTCTTACGAAATACAAACCTAGGTTTCGCAATTGCATCTTCAACAACTGGTGGTTTCTTTGCAGCTGACATTTTCTTACCCCTTGTCTTCTTTTTTCTAATAGAACCAATTTCATCAACTTGTTTTGTTGAAACTAAACCAGCAGACCGACCTCTCCGCGTTGGCGTAGGTTTGCTTGTTTCAATCTTCTGTTTCTTCACCAATGGCGGCGCTTTACTCACAGTCTTTCGCTTCTTCGAACCTGCAGCACCTCCACTTTCATTGCCACCTGACTCTTCATTGACTTCTTGTTGTTCTTCACCTTGGGTTTCAGCAGAAGGTATATCCAATGATAAATCACCATCTGCATAGCAATTGAACCGTCTCCAGTATGCTCTTGTCCTAAGTCTCCAACAATCATACAGCTTATCTGCCTCAGGTTGGGAAAATACAGGTTCAGTCATGTGATCAAGAATGGGGTGAGCAACTTCATCTTCAAATACCATTCCTGGGGACCTTGCAAACTCCCCAAAGGTTGGGAACATGGGTGCCTAAACAACCAATAATATTAACACACAATAAGACAACTGAAATTATAAAAATGAAATTAATAAAAAAAGAAGATTGTATGAAGATAGATCTGAGACAAGAATAATACCACATCGCCATCAAACAACTCTTGCGCTTCAATGTAAGTATGTCGTAACTTACACTCCCACCGAAGAGAATATGGATCACCCACACGAACTTTGAAATCGCAAAGGAACTTATCAGAAATCACCGGGAAAGCCTCCAATATCCAAGCCTACAAATATAACCAAACAAGCAGATGCTGAAACATACAATTGCTGAAACACAAATATTGCTGAAACATAAATGCTGAAACAAACAGATGTTGAAACATATATGCATGGACTTAAATTACCTGAAAAGCATAAATATATCCAAACAATTCATATGATGGTCTCGGATCAGATCGATCACAATCCAGGACCTTCTTTAAATACTTCACAACCAAAGAATAAGACAACCTCCCCCATGGATACAGTTCACATTTCGCTGGATTGCATACAAGAGCAGCATGATCTTTCTTAACACTTTTAGACCGCTTGAACAATAACATCTTCTCGATAATCAACAGCTTTGCCATCTGAAGCTTCTTTGTAGACGATTTTCTACATGTTTTAAATGCCTCCAACAACTCATCATAGGTACACTTTGACTGCTCCCGCCCCAGAAAATGAGACCATTCAAATTTCGCAGGCGGTTTAACATTAGTATCAATGACAGGAAGCCCTGTAATTGCATGAAACTCTACCAGAGAGAAACGAGCAACTAGACCATCAACCTTGAACCACAATTCATGCAGCTTATCACTCTTAATCAAACGTAGCATCATTTGATGAATCAACTGAAAATTAAGTTTCATCTTATCTCTTTGAACAAAAACCCATCCAAAGCAGCTTCTCCTCAGCAACTCAAAATCAGATTTGGACAGATGTTCCTCTATAACATTACAGACATCTGGGGCGCAGTAAACATTGGATTTTGCACAAAATCTATCCTTTACAGGAATGCAATACTGCAATCTCTGTTAAAAACACACATTCATAAACATGAATAAACATAAAAACACACACAAAGGGGGATAAGGTATGGAAAAAAAATATACTCACATCGAATTGACATTTATATTCTTGAAGATCACTTGCAGAGGCATTAACATCTAAAAAACACAAACAAAGAATACACAACAACCGTTTCAGCATGAATAGAGACAACTGCTGAAATAGGTCTTTTACATATTATGCTGAAATATGCATTTATGCTAAAATCAAAGACAAAGTACCACATGCATGTATACATTTCATACCAAAACACAACAAAGGCCTGGAAAAGCATAAATACAAAACTTTAGAACAAAAACGACACACCTCTGCTTGAAGAATTGGATGAACTGCTACCTTCAACTGAAGGAACCTTCTCAGATGAGCTTTTCTTCACTGCAAATCAGATACATTCGATATCAAACATAGTAATAAGGGGGGAAAACGACAAACATGCATAAACGACATAAACACAGAATACAAACCGTCATGTGCGGAATCACTTCCAGTTTTGCTGTCAACCGCGGCAACATCAACTCCTTCCCTCTCATCGGAGTCCTTGTTCTCTAAAAATCGACAAAAATTGAAAAGAAATGTCAGTTTCAACTTCAAAACAAGTACAAAATTAAAAACACAGATAACACACCGCCATTTGAAGGATCGCTTGAATGTTTATGCTCGATTGCACCATTAGCAGGTCCCCCGAGGTCGCCGGCGACTTTGTTCTCTGACATTGGAGCAGAATCGAAGAAGAATCGTCGGTTTCAACCGCAAAAGTCGCTTGGGAGAGGATGGAGAAAAGAGAGCGAATCATCCGACAGAAGCCAAGAGACAAACAGAGTGAGGAGAGAGAAGGCGGTTTCCAGCAAAAACCCTTATATACGGGGGGGCAATTTTGTTCAAAAAAATTTACGTGGACAAAAGCCCAATATGACGGAGTTGGGGGACAATAGCTAAATTGGGGAGAAAATTTGCGCCTTCGGCGCAAATTTTCTCCTTATTTATTTATTTATTTATTTAAAGAAAACCCTAATTTTCCTAATAAACATATAAGGAGAAATTACAAATACAAGTTGATGTGATCGTTCAAAAATTTGAGTCATTTAAGATATATGATATGCTATTAAGACAGTTATACCGACATTCCAACTAATTTAATGCAATATAACATCAAGAGCGTGATTGATATATTATACTATATAGGTACGTATCAACCATCATTTTAATTTCATTTCTAAGCTGGATCTTAGCCAATCACAAAATCTGTATTATACTCCAAAATTTGTGAGACAATTTCTTACTTTGATCATTACATCTATAAACTTAAGTATATATGAAGTGGATCATCATTTATTTCATTCCCTTCGGATATAAATTTACATTCAAAAAAATTATATTTATATTGTATACACTTTTAATGTTATGTTTATAAACTTTATTGTTAAAAAAATTATGTTTTAAAGATTATTCATAATTATTTTTTAAAAAAAAACATAAGTGTTCATTATAAATTTTTATAAACATGTCAATATGAGTAGTGTATAGAGCATCAATATAATTGGATTGAGGAAAACATAAATGAAAATATGTACCTAGTAGGATTTGAATAAGAGTTGATTGAATTCTATTTAAAATGGGGTGAGCTCAACCACTAAGTCACTAAAAATACTTGTTATATTTTTTTCCGAATCGGTGGGCGATGATCCGATGTCACCCACCCTTGAATCCGCCACTGCTCCCGACCCTCCATTCCCTCATCTCCAGCTCGACAATTTGTCAACCTCAAAAGTCGGTGGTATATCCTTTTTACCGACACCAAAAGTTGGTGTTCTCGCCATGCATTTGGCGAAATCTCACCGCGCGAATAACTTTCAGGTATAATTATTAATTTTAATATAAATTTATACCCAGGTGTAACATAGGATCCTTACTTACCATTGAGGTGACCTACCCAACCACATATATAGGGCAATTCAAGTTCAAGGTCAGTACATTTATGTACATGTACTGTTCCACGTACTGGACTTTGATTATTGAATTTTAGCTTGAAGACTTTAATTGAATTTATTTACGGGACGTACTACTCTTAGATATTGTTGAATTTTGAGAAATTACGGTTGGATTATATAAAATGCGAGTAGTTTTCGAGTTTTTATTTTTTATTTTTTGTTATAGTACGGTATAAGATTGGAATCTTATAAACAAAAAAATAAAGTTATTAAGTAGAGTTTCACTCTTCTTAATTTATATATTTTGGTATAGATAATGCCTTCCAAATAAGGGTGAAAATGGAAAGGATTATGGGTGAAAATTGTCATTCTAACACCTGTTCCGCGGATATAAATCTTCACTCACACCGCTCCATGCATCACCCGCATCCAACCCGTGCAGGTGAGCGGATGGTGCGGATGATTATTGGATATCCAATATCAAAAAATCAAACTTTTTTATTTTCAAATATTAAATGAAATATTTCACTTTAAAACACATCTGGCTAGCATTTCAAATTCGAGTTCAACAATGCTCCGTACATAATAATATTATAAATCAACTTTGGAACTACAAATAAAAAAAAAAGCATTTTGGATTCTCGTTCAACAATATATGAAGAATACATAATTGTAGAATATAAAATCAAGGGAATATCTTAACAAGTGTGATTGAGATGGGGATCTGCTCATATAAACCATAGCACTCTAAAGCAAATTAAACATCTATTAAATCGAATGTATATTCATACAAAAAAAAATGTATATTAAAGCATGAGACTAGTATAAAATATTGTGGAGTAAGTGAATATATGTTAGAACATCTACATCCTCAAGCTAAGAAAATTAGCAAGTTGGATTATTATTAGATGATTATTGGTGCTGGTTAGTGGAGCGGTTTATATGAGGCGGGTTATTGGAGTCGAGCAGGTATTGGGAAAAAAATCTTCACCCATACTCGCCCCATCCTCCATTTCATTCATCACTCGCATTATCTGTCATCCACATTCTGTGAGTTTTCACCTGTAAAAATTGAGTGGATAAAGCGAGTGAAATGGATATTCGTTCTCCATTTTCAGCCCTACTTCTTAATCAATGTAGAAGGACGTGAACCTTTTATTCTTAAAAGATATATATGTGTACACATACATTGGCCCATCTCATTATTGGATCTAATCTTGCAAATGATTTTTAGTTGCTATATATATGAGAGGATGTCCTCATTTATATGTATGCATGTGGTTGGGTAAACCCTATATTTACATCAACTTTTAACACAAAAGTTTAACCTATATTAATTGTGCGCTTAAATTCTCCTTCTTTATAATCCATTACAGTATTTTTTAATTTTTTTTAATCAATGTGAAAGTAACACTATCATATCAAACTTCTCAACAAATTATATCTTAATTGGTTTAATAGATGAATTGAATCATTGTATGAGTTTTTTGAGTTGTGTACGTAGATTGGAAAATTAATGTTCAAGCTAGCTATGTAATGTACCTATGTTAAGATCATGCATAACGTACGTACTCTTAATTAGTAGAGTGTGACCTAGGCTGACTCAAATTTTTAGGGTAGGTGTTCAATATAGGTTTTGATATATATGAACATATAATATAAATGACACTGTATTTTGTATATAATGGTAGCGGTGTTGTTGCGTGGTGGTGCTTGGCGTCGGTTCGTAGTCTACGTTGTCCCCAACATATTTGGGTTAGGCTCACTTGATTATCCCGGATTGTGTGCCTACCTCTGTTGTATGTATTGCACCCTTTTTCTTTTTTGTTGTTTTGTTTGTTGTGATGGTTCGTCAACTGCTGACTTTGTCGACCTCTCAAGGTTTCAGGTGTGTATGAGCCTCGAATTATTTCATGATAAAAAAAAATATCCCAGTGTGAGGTTGCAAATAAATTACACCACCAGCTTTGAAGAAAATAAATTAGAACTAGTTTAATATTGAACACATCCAACCGCTATTTATAAATATCAATTTCGAAAATATAATGCTAATATTTATCTCTGGTCTTACTGGACATATCCGATGAGTTGAATTCTTTTCAATTATAATAAAAAAAAATGCTAATGCCTATGGATAATGAAATGAAATTCAATAAATAAACTATAAATCCTAGAGTAATCATATGAAATGTATATAATACGGATCGAGTAGTGAAATTTTCAGAGATCATGGTTCGTTGTCTTATCCTTTAAATTAGTCCAATCCCTAATTGCTAATACCCTTGTCAAACTGCACATGGTGTCACGTGATTGATTTAGAAATTAGCATATCCATCTTTGACTTCATTTGTATCTCAACACACACACATACGTAGCTGCCATGCATATTGAAATATCAAAAATATTTATCAAAGTTTATTCTAATTAACGGACAAGTATTAATTCTCCAATTATCTATTCTATATACTCCATTAATTAAACATCTTCTACCATAAATAGGGAGGAATATATATATTAAGTGTTCAATTATTCTATTGAATTCTCTTCTATCAAAGCATATATATTTACTGACTTGAGCATTTAAGGGCTGAATTATGTCTTTGATTTCAAGCAGGCCTGTCAAAACATGATCCGATTCGAAAAATCTAACCGTACCCCTAAAACATACGTAGTAATATATACTCCGTATATATTTACTGATTTGGCAGCCACTAGCTTTTATGACTATTTGCATGTACAACTATTATAGCTAAAAGCCTAAAACAAAATCATTATGATGCATGACTTTCTTACCATGTAAAAGCAAAATTGAAGATGAGCACCTCTCTAATTAATTAAGTATACTATATATATATATATATATATATATATATATATATATATATATACACACACACAGAGTGGCGGACCCAGAAACTTTTGGGGGGGTCACCGTGCCTACAGGGTGGGTGCGGCGGCGGGTTGCTGAGTGGGTCGAGGGTTCGACTCGGACTTGACTCTCTCTCACAGTCGGCGACTACCGTAAATGTAAATGGGGGCTTTTGAATTTTAACCTATAAAAATATTTTTTTAAAAAAATAGAGGTAAAAAATAAAAATTTGGTGAGTCGAACTCGCATCTCCTGACTCCAAAAGAGCTTACCCACGTCCTTTGCCATTTGAGCCAACACTTTTTAGTGATTTTTTACTCTCTTTACTTAATTATATCCAAAAACAAGTTTGTTTTTTTTTTTTTTTTTTTACATATTTCTCGGGCCAAGGGGGGTCATGTGACCCCCCAGGACCCCCCTTGGGTCCGCCACTGTGTGTGTGTATATATATATATATATATATATATATATATATATATATATATATATATATATATATATATATATATATAGCTTCTTTTTTGTTATTTACTTTTCTCCAAGTGCTTTATAGTAGTATTGTTGAGTAATCTATGGATTTGGCATACGAGTTACCTAGAGTAAAAGCGTTCGTTTACACATTGGCTTAAGCTTTTGTACAAGATGAATCTCAGTTATTTAAGGCAACAATACAATATGTGAGGTTGGGTTGAGCGATGGAGTGAATTAAGGCGATCGAGTTGAGACCTATATATAGAGGTGACTACAAGGGTTGTGCCCATTCCTTGGCATAAGGTATGATTATGGAGAAGATGATGATACGGACGTACGTCGACTTGATACACTACATACGGTGTATTTGAGAGGGAAGAAAACTAAAGAGTGGATTTAATAGTAATTAAGAGTAGATTGTGATGGGCTTTTTTAGTAGATGAAGTGGGCCCAGGCCCAGTGGCCCACAAGCCCAGAGAAATTAAGGAGTTTGTCCTTGTCAAAGTACTGGCTAAGATTAAGGCCCAACCTGTCCATTTCAAAGAGGTTGCTTTCCTACAAATCCCCCCTCCCTCATCCCATCCCCCGCCCTACTCCCCTAAATCAAGTCATCCCCTTTGTCTTACTTGTCAACTAAACGTAACAAATAGTCAAATACAGGGTTTTCCTATATGCGCAATAATAGTTAAAAGAGAGAGATGGAGATCATCCACAACTTAACCCTCTCTCCATTTTACAAAACATGTCTATTGGATGCCTTTTAAAGGTTATGTTAGTCCTACTAAAATCTATGTAAGTGGAATAAACCATTCCGGAATGGCTCACCGGAAAGGACTTGTGGGTAATACACATAGATTTCCGGTTCGAATTTCGGAATGACCGCTCTTTATTTACCAATTCAAGGAATAAAACATTGGATAACAAAAATAGGATAAAGATACATAAGTAACCTAACACACCAATCGAGTGAGATTTCATAATAAAATCGATTGACAATGGGAGAAATAATCTACTAACAATTAACACTTTGTCTTTTCATATCTCAACACCCTCTCACTGCCAACTAGTAGTGTAGGATGAAAACCACTACCTCCATTGCCTTAGAGGGGATTTTCAAACCTATCTACTCCTTTGATTGAATTGATTTTGGCCGTTACAAACTAAATTTTTTCAAAGACGAACTATCTACGTTATTTCAAAAACCATCCTCAACATCTACCTTTAACCCTAGTTACAATCTCGATAAATTTTTAAAACAAGCTTAGACCTTACCACAATCACGAACAAACTGAGTTAGTGTCAAAACAAGCACTTATGGACATTACATCGACAACTTCGATCTTCCATCTTCAAGCCTCCAGCTTCTTTGATTCTTCATATTTTCTCTATTTTTCTCCAGCTTCTTCGAAACGAGAGTTTATATTATTCATTTTTTGACACTTAGAAAAGAAGTTACAAAAGTTTAAATGAGGAAAAATGTTAAATTTTCTACTTTGAAAGATATTGATGATGTTTCTAAAAATACTAAGGGTGGGCAAGGGACGGGACGGGACGGGATTGAGCTGGGACGGGACTCGTCCCGCGAAATTTTTACGGGACGGGATTGACACTTTTTTTTTCTAGACGGGATCGGGACGGGATGGTGTCTGGACGGGACGGGATCGGGACGGGACGGGCCTTGTCCCGCAAATAAAAATAATAAAATATTATATAAATTTGCAAAGTGAAAAATGCTTTCATGATTCATTAATTTGTATAATATGTCGAATACGGTATTCTTCTCAACTATATTATTCAATAATAATAATAATATTATTATTATTATTATTATTATTATTATAATACTATTATTAATTCATACAATGATTGTATAATTAATTATAATGTTCAACATATTTGGCTACATTATCCTACTAGATCGGGACGGAAAGGGATTGAGACGAGATTCACCAGATATTGTCTCATTATCGATTGATAGTTGGGAAGAATACCGTATTTAGCTATTTGTCTCTTGTAGCTCTAAATGGGTATAATAATAATAATAATAATAATAATAATAATAATAATAATAATAATAATAATAATAATAATAATAATAATAATAATAATAATAATAATAATAATAATAATAATAGTAATAATAATAATAATAATAATGCCACGTTATAATTAAAAATAATAATAATAATAGTATTATTATTACTTATTTTTATCGTTATTATTATAAAATAATTATACATTACAGGAAAAAATGTAATATGATATAATATAATAATAATAATAATAATAATAATAATAATAATTTTATTATAAAGTAATATTATTATTAAATTATATTATAATATTATATAATAAGAATAATATTATGAGGGAAATGCACAAAATAACCCCAAAACCCGGATTTATTGCGGGGTTAACCCAACCCGATTTTTAATTGGGTGAAACCGGATATTGGGGGAACCCTTGCAACCGGTAGCAGGTAGGGGGGGTGCAACCTTGCAATGTGCGACATCTGGTAGCGTCAGGATGAGGGAGGGAATGTGGGAGACAGAAAAAGAAGAGAGAGAGAGAGAGGGGGGGAGGAAAGCAAGTCACATCTGCAGAGGAGAGAGACAGGGAGAGAGAGAAAAAGCAATTGAGATAGGACAGGAGAGAGAGAGATGAGTGAAAAAAAGAAAAGTAAAGTTGTAGAGGAGAGAGAGAGAGATCAGTGAGGATAGGACAGAGAGAGAGAGGTGGAAGAATCCTCTCCCCTCTGCGACTTTACTGTTACTCTTTCACTTCGAAGAAGAAATTGGGCGAGGGTTTATTTGCAGGTTGACGTGTAAGAAGTCAGTTTTCACTAGACACCCAAAGCAAAATGACATGACACATATTGGAATCGACTGGACAAGAGTCATCGGAGAAACAGATTTATCATCGACTTCGGATAGAAAATGGGCAAGCTTGCTTTTGACACAAGTTATGCCCCCTCACTGTCACTCTTCCATCTCTCTCTGTCCTATCCTCACTAATCTCTCTCTCTCTCTTCTACAACTTTACTTTTCTTTTTCACTCATCTCTCTCTCTCTCATGTCCTCTCTCTCTCCTCTGCACACTTTCTCTCGCCTCTGCAGACTTTGTCTTACTTCGCCCCCTCTCTCTCTCTCAGATTTTTTATCGAAAGAAAACTTACCCATTTTCTATCCGAAGTCGATGGTGGATCTGTTTCTCCGATAACTCTTGTCCAGTCGGTTCCAATATGTGTCATATCGGTTTGCTTTAGGTCTCCAGTTAAAACTAACTGTTTACATGTCAACTTGAAAAAAAAAAACCCACACAATTGCTTCTTCGATGGTGGATCTGTTTCTCCGATAACTCTTGTCCAGTCAGTTCCAATATGTGTCATGTCGGTTTGCTTTAGGTGTCTAGTTAAAACTAACTGCTTACATGTCAACCTACAAAAAAAAACCCACACAATTGCTTTTTCTTCGATGGTTTTTATCTGAAAGTTAAGATTTAATTCAAATTATATGAATGCCCCCTCACTGTCTCGAATTGACCTAGAAATCCGGCCTCCACTCGCCTCGAATTAACCTGGAAAAGCCATCAGAACGAAGGTGAATGACGAAGGCATCAAAACGGTGCTCCGACGGCGATTCACACCAGCGGCGCAGGCTGAATTCGAGCTCCTATGGAGATCCTGTCACCCTTAAAGGCAGAGAAATAGAAGACAGAGAAATCAAAAAATAAATAAGCTTTTCAATGGAGTTCTTCATTGGAGAGAAGTGAAGAGAGACGTAGAGTGAAAGAGTTTTGGATTGGTGATAGTGATATGCAATTAATGCACTGTTGCTTTTCTCTCTCTCCACTTGGTGCAGCAGGTGAGGTAACCGGGAGGTTTTGAGGGGGAGGGTAGATTTTGCAAATTGTATGGATAGTGGATAGGGGGTGCAAAGGGAACCGGGTATATGAGTTATTTTTGCAAATGCCCCTAATATTATTATAATCAATTATTATTATAAATTGAAAATTATTATTATAATTATAAATAATATTTGCTCAAATAATAATAATATTATTATTATAAAAAAATATTATTATTATTATAAATGGAAGATTATGATTATAATTATAATTATAATATTTGCTCAAAATAATAATACTAATAATATATTATTATTATTCTATAATATTATAATAATAATATTATTATTATTATTATAAAAAATATTATTATTATTATTATTATTATTATAATATGCGGGACGGGACGGGATTTGCAGGATCCCACCGGGATCGTCCCGCGTTTCGTCCCGCATAATTTTTGCGGGACGGGATTCACTATTTTGTCTTAAATCCCACCGGGATCGGGATTCACTATTTTGTCCTAAATCCCACCGGGATCGGGATTTGCGGGATTTGTGCCCACCCCTAAAAATACGGTTGAGGTAGGAATTCAACCAAAGCTTTTGACTTGGTATATCGTCTCATCGAGTTGGTTTTAGTGTTATCAATTGCACCAAGTTCGGTAGAACAAGCTTTCTCTCCTATGGATATGATCAAGTCATATATTTGCACAGCAAGATGAAAGATGACTTTCTCTCTTAAAGTTTGGTCTGCTATGTTAAAAAATATGTTTTCAAACGCATTGATATAATGAGGTTATTCTTCAACATTTTTAGGGAATGAAAACCCATAAAATGAATTTACCCAATTTATTTTTTTGTCGCTATTTTGTATTATTGAAGACGTTGTGCGTTGTATGAGTTCGTGTTATCCATTGTCATTTGTCATCGGTGTGCCCCCGCCCTCATTAGGTTCTAGCTCCGCCAATGAATATTTCCAACTTGATTTATCGTGAATAATTAAGAACAGTTTCTATACACAATAAGATATTGTGCGTGCATCTCAGGAGCTATGGTTTTTATATAATCTTCTAGTTGAAAATAGTATGTTATGGACCCTACTATAGATCGATCTCGTTTTCATCTGGTAGGCAACTTATACGTCCTCCTGGGACAACAAATTCTAGTTCTCCTAGGACAACCTTCTTTACAGCTCGGCTCATGATCTTCCTTCCTAGATGGTCAGATGGATATACCGGCATAATAGACTCGACAATCCATGACAAGATAGGAGTATAATGAAATGAGGAAATATGATTTTGAATTCCTTGATTTCTATCACTGTAATTACAATGGTATATATACAATAAGAGGCTAACTGAACATGATCTCGTGAGCTATTCTCAAGGAAAGGTGGAACCTCAAATCAAGTAACAGATAGCACAAATCTAGGATATACAACAGTAGCATGACTAACCGAATTTGACTCTTTCAAATAAAGATATTTAATAGAGCCGTTATTAAGGAGAGATCAGTATCAAAGATAAAGATATATGAACCTAGACTTCGTTGGTTTGGGTCACATGTTTAGAGGAGGGAACGTTTTGCGATTGACTGTGTACGACGTTTCTAGGGGACGACCCAAGAAGAGTTGAAGGGAGATAATTAGCTAGAAAATTGGAATTGTCATTATTGTTTGTAGATATTTTAGTCTTTATTTCATGTAAATGTCATTTTAATTATAAAGAGACTGTTAGTTATAGTTTTCAACAAAATATAAAAAATAGTTTAATGAGATGTTGTAATAATATATCTTCGGGGCATAGGATAAGTGTCCAGATTTAGAATTATATTTCAAATTTTAATTGTTTTAACTTTTCTTTTAATTAGATTCATAGGGGTTGATAATTTTTTTATTAGGGAATTTTTTTCAATTTAGATTCTTATTTTATACCCTAAAGGCATAAGATAGAAAGATCGTATTTTAGAAAATTTTGAAAATAAACAAAAATGACAATGTTTTGCAAAATAAATCTAGTATATTGCACTAAGGGTATGTGATAAGAAGTCAAATTGGAAAATATTTCCGGCCCCTAGATACACCCGATTTAGCCATTTTTAATTTAGATTATGGAATTCACCCATTTTCTTTTAGAGTTTTCTTCCCAATAAAGCATCTTTATCATATGTCTTTAGGGCACATAATAGACAAACCGATATACTTCTTTTTAATTAAATAGAAAAATGATTCTCTTCATGAATGAAATTGAATAAATTAAAGTAAATATGGCAAATGAAGGAGGATCTTCTATTACTATAAGTATATGTTTGTGCAACCTGCGATTTGGATTGGGATTTATAAGGAGGATCGTCTATCATATGTTGTTTACACAACTATCAAACATATAATTTCGACTGCAACAATTAGTAGATAAACTAATTCACCATTGATAATTGTAATCTATACTCCTCAATCGGAAAAGATTCTCTATTAAATTAAAAATCGACTCTTAATTAAAAATAATATTAAGAAGCTAAACTAATTTAAATTTAAATTTCTTTTACTAATTGAACCTCTTGGGAATAGTGAATAGTTCATTTTGTTTCCATAAAGATTCCGTGTAAATCTAAATGGTGAGAAATAAGTCTTACACACCGACGAGGACATGCATGTGAAACAGAAAAATACATTTAATGATTTAAAGCCCCTAAAATGTTAATCAAATTTTTTCTAACAAGTTGAGAAACATCACAATCAAGCAATCCTACTATCAAATTTTATTCAATTTGTTTTGATTCACAATATATATATGCAATGAAATTATTATATATATTCATACATTATTTTTCACTACATAAAAATCTACCTATAATTTGAATATAAATAATACTTTATAATTAAAGTTGCATAGTATTTATTTTGTCACTTAGCTAGGAGTATATATATTTAATTTGTATCAACCAACCTAATTAATTAAGAATGTGTGGAGTAAACGAATGAAAACATTACCGTTTATATATAATTTGGATTTGGATTTGGATGAGGGGCGCCTAACGAACTAAATAAAGATAGCTAGTTATAGTACGTCTCCTTGACTTAATTTGCCTCACCTAGCTAGCTAATCTTATATCATGTCATGCTTTATTGTAACATTTTAAACCATATAATATTTTTGTGATTCATAAATTTCGGTGCTAGATACAAGTACAAATTACTACTATAGTTTAGGAGGAGGAATATTCTAGATGATACAATAATTAGATTTTGGAATATTATTTAACCAGAAATTAGCTTCATTTAATTTTCGTTATATATGTCTTTTTTTTTTCTTTTCTCTTTTTATATAGATAGCATTTAAATTAAAACTTGATTAATTAATTAAGTAATTCCATTTAATTAGTTATTTTCGATTATTTCAAGGTCTTCATTAAGAGAAAAATACTCAAGGAATATTCAGGGCTAGATATATTAATTAATTGATTGTTTTTAGTATTTTGAGTTAATTTAACTAGATAGCCTCTAACTAAAACGCGCAAAGTGGGAAGCTAGCTAGATTCATCGTAAATTCATAATTGTGGGAATCAAACTATTATTTTTTTTTATTTTTTTTTTGTTGTTGGAAAAGGACTTCTTATGGACTATATTTAATTACTATAAAAAATGCGAATAAAGGAGAATATATACATGATCAAGAAGATGACCATCTTCTTGATCATGTATATGGCCTATATATATATATTTTTTCCTAGTTGGATCGAATATGATAAATGGTGACGCAACTATCAAGAATACATAATGACAAACAAGTTTCAAGTACGTTGGTAAAAGAACAACTCTAAATTGACACTACCATCAACGTAACGAACCACATGTAAAGTAATAGGCATGTGAGCCATTATAGGCTCGAACATGAATTGACTCAAATGTTGGATGGCATTTGATATATCTAGCCATGACATATTGAGAAATAAAATCCGACCTTCTAAGAAGCCTGCAGTCAGGATCATGAAGTAATTGTCCATTGTCAATGGAGAGCTTAAGGCCTCGAGGAAGCGGGAATTTTGTAGACTTATAGTTCTTCTACTTGATGTCTTTGATAAGGTCAACAATGTACTTGCGCTAGTTAACCATCGTGCCCAAGTCACGCCTGCTCACTTCCAAACCAAGGGAATAGTGATAGGTTCTAGGTCTTTGATGGCGAAGACAACATGAAGAGTGAACTTAATTGTTTGGATAGTCAATTCATCATCCCCTGCTATGCTATGAACAAATCATCAATGTACACTAGGGGAGTAATGAGGCCAACTGAACGAGTAAGGACATGAGTGACTTCCAAGTTCCACTAGCAAGAGGCCTGTTTTAGGTCATAAAGAGACTATTTAAGTCGACATAGTTGTACAAAAAGAGCACCTATGAGACCGTTTGGAACTTTCATGTAAATGGTTTCATCCAAAAACCTATAGAGGAAATTAGTGTTATTCACATCAAGTTGGTGAATATATAACCCAAGACTCGTTGGACGCAATAGCAAGGAACACGAATAGTGGTGAATTTCACTATTGGGGAGAAAATGTCTTTGTAGTCTTTGCCCTAAATCTAAGTAAACCCTTTAGCTACAAACCTGACTTTGTAGCATTCAACATTGGAATTAAGTTTAAACTTGATGACCTTGTAAACTCACTTGTTGCCAAAAGCATATAACTTATAAAATTCGATAAATATAATCTAGTACATTGGGTGACCTAGAGGGTTCAGGGTGGCGTCAGCCCATGTCAGAATGGAAAAAAAACATATAATTTTTTTGAGGATTTTTTTTTTATAATTTTTACTAATTTTAGAGATAAAAAAGAGTGTAAAAAGAGTAAAAAATCTCAAAAATAGCTTAGTTTAGTTGGTAAAAAAGGATAGTTATTACTTTGAGTTCATGAGTTCAAACTCAATTATTTTTCATATATGCACGTAAAAAAAAATTCTCGAAATTTTTCCGAGCCTCTAGAAAAATCGCTGGATTCGTCACAGATTTAGTAAGAGTTTATTTCCAAGACAGAAACAAGTACAGTGATTTTAATACATACGGATAACTAATAGTCCTTTAGAATTGAAAACTCACCACACAAACATGCTGGGATTTATGGGCACATTGAATTACAAATGTCCAAACTGGTGTATATGCTACCCGGCGCGCCTTAAGTCTTCCAAGTGTCACGACATTGATTTTACAACCACACCTAGCTTCTAATTAATCAATTATATTAGATACTCCCTCCGTCTCAAAATACTTGTCACTTTAGTTTTTACACGTTTTTTAAGAACGATAAAAATTATATAAAATATTAATGATTTTATTAATTTTAAAAAATAATTTCATACTTAATACAATTGTCTATAAAATTATCAAAAAAAATTATTAAAAAAATTAATATTTTATAGAGTTTTTACCTTCTTAAAAAACGTGCCAAAAAGTAAAGTGACAAGTATTTTGAGACGGAGGTAGTATATCTCAATAGAGGTTTTATGTTGTTTCCTAAATTAAACAACTGAAATTGAATACTTTGTCCTTCTGTAAACCCAAAGTATCTCATAAACTTTATTGAATGCATAACAAGCACACATATAGATATGATATGCCAACCAGCAAGTAATTGGCCAACTAATTACAATTTAAGGATATATATTTTTATTTTTTTTAATTAGTTAGGTGGGAATGTGCGATTAGGAAATCAAATAATACTTGGTCATAACCCATTCCATTTGTGAAGATAAAAACATATACTCCCCTGTTCCAAAATAAAATTCGTTTGACTTTTCTACGCGCGTTTTAAGAAGGTAAAAACTATATCAAATAATACGGAGTGTTATTTTTAATAAATTTGTTTTTTTTAATTTTATACTTATAAATACCAAGTATGAAATTATTAAAACAAATTGATAAAAAAAAATATTTTATAGTATTTTTACCTCCTTAAAAAACATGTAAAAAAAGACAAATGAAACTTAATTTGGAACGAAGAGAGTATTATATATTGGCGTATATAAATGTCCAACATCGGACAGGAACACTTTAATATCCCTAGCTTGAAAATTTATCTATCACTAACTGAAATAATTAGTCATAGTTTATAATTTATAATTTATTAATTAGATGTTGAGTATTGGGAGGAATATCAGTCTCCTTCGAGAATTAGTTGGTCAAGGGTCAAAGGATTGAATCAAGTTAATGAATCCATTGTGGGTATATATATATTCTCCTCTTTACATTTCAGTTTGGTGTTTCTATTTAATTCAAATATATATTGCAATCATATGTTAAGTAATAACATTAGCTAATGTTTCCATTTTATTTATTACTATTGCATAAGAATAATAAAGGTAGCTAGCTTGGTAATTAATTATAACGGATACGTTTATAAAATATTCTCATTCATTCATTAAAAGTTAGGTATAGGGAAAAGTACCAGGTACACTCCTAATTCCATCTGAGCATCTCCAATAGCTCCTCTAAAAATCTCTATTATAAAGAAACAAATATCAAAATCTCTATAATTTTTATATAGCTTCAACAACTTCTCTAGTTTACAGCTTTTTGCATTTATTACATACTATAAACATTCTACGTTTATTACTTGTGGAAAATACATAGAGAACAATAGAGTTTGGTTTCACTATTATATATGTTACAATCTTTGTTATATATTATTATCTTATGTTCTATTTCGATCTCTTAGATCCTTTGCCTTTATGGCAACAGTATACAAGCCATCTCATTTTGCACACAGGTTGTGAAAGAGCAACATTGGTAGATGCTATGGAGCAGGAGTTGCTGGCCTTGGAGAATTATCAAACTTGGGAGATAGCTATGCCTCCACCAGGAAAGAAAGCAATTGGGAGCAAGTGGGTTTATAAGATTAAATATAAACTTGATGGATTAGTTGAAAGATTTAAGGCAAGATTAGTTGTCAAAGGATATAATCAGATCAAAGGAAAGGACTACAAGCATACATTTTCTCCAATTGCCAAGTTTAGTATAGTGAGGATTTTATTGGCCGTGGCAACAACTAAGGCTTGGCCTTTAATTTGCACCAACTGGATGTTAACAATGCCTTTCTACATGGGCATTTAGAAGAAGAGGTGTATATGACACCTCCAGCAGGATACAGAGTATACAAACCTGGGATGGTTTGTAAACTGAAAAGGTCCATCTATGGAGTGAAGCAGGCTTCAAGGCAATGGAATGAAGAGCTATGCAGATTTCTTATGTCCATGGGATATGTGCAGAGTTTAGGTGACTACTCGTTGTTTGTTAGATCATCTAGCTCAGGATTGGCAGTAGCTTTGGTTTATGTAGATGATTTGCTACTTAAAGGAGTTACAGGAGATGATCACTCACATATTGAAATGACAAAGAAAGCTCTGCATGAGAAATTTACCATCAAAGATCTAGGCCTAGCTAGATATTTTTTAGGCCTAGAAATTTTGAGAGATGATTCAAGCACTCATCTTCACTAGAGGAAGTATGTTTTGGACATACTGGAGGATTGCAAAATGAATGACTGCCAACCAATAATTTTTCCTCTACAAAAGGGCTTGAAATTGTCTACTGAGACATGTGTTGTATCGCAGGATCCTGAGGTTTACAGGAGGCTGGTTGGAAAGGCTATTATTCTTAAACTTAACAAGACCAGACATTACTTATGCAGTGCAACACCTTAGTCAATTCATGTCTCAACCAAGGCAACCACACTTAGATGCTGCTATGCATGTTGTAAGGTACCTAAAAGGCACCATTGGTGTTGGTTTATACTATCCAGTGAATAATGAGCTCTCTATAACTGCCTATAGTGACGCTGATTGGGGAGCTTGCCAGTTCACTGCTAAATCTCTCACAGGATATTGTGTCTTCATTAGGGATTATTTTATCTCATGGAAAACTAAGAAACAACCATTGTATCCAAGTCTTCTGCTGAAGCTGAATACAGGAGCATGTCTTTTACTACTAGTGAGCTTATATGGGTGGATGGGATTCTCAACAATTTGAATATCAACTCCCCCAAACCAATTCCTCTTTTCCGTGACAACAGAGCAGTCATACATATTGCAGTAGTTTTCCATGACAGGACTAAACACTTGAAGATTGATTGTCATTTCATCAGGCCACACTTGATTCAAGGCCTTGTACATCCTCAACATGCCAGAAAAGGTGTACAACTAGCTGACATATTCACAAAGCCGCTGGGAGAGAAGCAACACCTCTTTTTCTCTCTCAAGTTGGGTCTGGTTGGATTTTCCCTAAGTCCAACTTGAGGGGGGATGTGGAAATATGTCACATATGCTGCAATATCCATTTTATTATATTCCTTTCCTTTCCTTTCTTATAGTAGCTTATGGCATTAGTGTTATTTTCCCTTGTTTTATGCCCTCTGTAATAAGCTCTTAGAGCACTTGTCTAGCACGTGCTTCTCAGCTATATAAGTTGATGTATGACATTGCATTTAGTAGGGTTTTTGGGATCAACAAAGATCAGCTTTAGCCTATGACGGCTGAGCTCTTTCCTTTTCTTCTCCAATGAAACAGTGAGGAAGAGAGCATTGATTTTAGGATTTTATTTGGAGCTTTGATCAGTTTTTGGCATTGCTGTCATATGAACAACAGAGATCCTTGATCTTCACATGTGAAATTGGTCAAAATGTCAATTATTTTGTTACAAAAGGAGTATTATGTTTTTGCTTTTAGATCATGGATGATGGATGATCTGTTAGATTGATATAGTATACCATTGTATAAACCTTGTATTTTAAGGGGGTCTAAAAACACACTCCTAAAAAAAGTTCTCAAAATACACAAATAAAGCTTATTATTAATAACTTTTTTATGATACAATTATTAATAACTTAATTGGTAGATCGGTTGGATGGGTACACATTTTTCAATTGCATTGTTTGATTTTGGTTAATTCCGATGCTAAACTAACACTAAAGTAAATAAACGCTAAAGTACGCGTCAGACTGGTGACTCTAAACCTTCTAAAATTAATCGAAAACCATAAGTTCAAATCAAAAGCATATACATCCCGACTCAGGGAGTAAAAAAACCATAATTCAACTAATTACCTGTTTAGACACTAAAACTAAATAATCGATTGACTAGACGAGACTAGACGGAGTCTAGATGTACGCCTAGAGTCTTGCGTGCCTAAGTTTAAAATTTCCTAAGTGTCCTCCCGCGACCTTCTAGACACTATTTTTAAAATACTAATTAATTATAAGCAAATAGTGTTGTTCCATGAGGAAGTAGCATGAGCTCGTTCGAGCTCATTCAACCATATATGATTCATGTAAATTAAAAATACATGGATCTCAAGCACGTTAATTAAACAATTGAATTAACACATATATTGAGATGAAAGGGGCGGCACCTTGGTTCACGATAACTAAGCGATGCTCTATGTATACGTACAATGCAACTTATAGGATAAAACTGTACTAATTACTAAAATAATCCTATTATTTATTTAATTAATTAATAATGAGGAGCCTAATTATATACGGAAACTAAAAATTAGTGGAATAGAGCGATACCACATGCCATGCCCAGATTGTGCCAAGTGCAGTGCTCCCGCTTTAACCTGCATTTTGGTATCTGTACATTTTACCTTCTAATTCTAGTATTTAAATATGGTTATTTCATTATTTAACTTATGCTTCAAACTGTTTTTACCTACCTCTTACCTAACTGCTAATTTCAACTTATTGGATATTCAGATCCTAAAAATACATATTAAACTATAAATGTAATTCAATAAACTATTTTCTCAATTAGCCTCTTTTTTTAAATGGATATAGACTAAAAAGGCTGTTATAATAGCAATTGATCATCGGGTAAAATAATGTTGTATGAGATAATATCTTTAATTAGAAAGTTTTATCTATACAAGACATTTTTCTTTAGAAGAATTATATATTGTGGATGGTTTATCTATAATATGTTTTAGATAAGGTACGTACGTTGATCTTTATCTGGGTTTATTTATAGGGTTATTTATAGGGTTATTTATAGGAGGTTATCTATTATAAATAGAGGCCGGTAGGTTGGAATTATTGTATCTATCAAAGCAACACAATATATAATCAGAGAACCTAGCTATAGAGATATTTTTCTCTGCAGGATGTTCTGCGCGGTTCTTGCCGGAACACAAAAATCCTTTGTGTTTCATTGTTCTATCATTCTCTTTCTCTTTAACGATATTTACTCGAGAAAATTCACAACAATTAGTATCAAAGCGTCAAGTTAGACGATGACATCTAGTGAGAAATTTGTGGTTCCTCGCTTCGATGTCATTGGAAATTTCAGTCTTTGGCAACGACGAGTGAATGATCTACTAAATCACCAGGGAATGTTAAAGACATTGAAGAGGACAAAGCTCGAGGCGGTGAAAGATGAAATCTTGGAGGAGAGGCAGGAAAAGGCGGTGTCAATCATTTGACTATGTCTAGCGAACGATGTGATAATTAAACCATGTATTTGATATCAAATCCTCGCATGAGATTTGGGTGAAATTAGAGAACAAGTATATATGTCAAAATCCTTGTCCAACAAATTGCATTTGAAATAAAGATTGTACGAGTTAAAGATGATGAAAGGCTCCAACTTGGTAAAGCACATCAACACTTTTAACCAAGTTATTGGGGATTTGGCATATATGACTAGATGTAAATTAATCTTGAGGATGAAGACAAAGTCAGGATCCTATTGTGTCAATTCTCTACCCGGCAATGCCCCAAAAAATACCCCTCTTAGAAATCATGGATGAGGCGTCATAAATAGGTCACCCAACACAAAATCATACAGGGCATATCGCTTACATACATAGGCCGCGATCAGGCCAGATCGCGAACAAACTAGAGAAGCCTAGCTTATTGGCACCACTTAAACCCAACATATCATGGTTAATTTCCTCACAGTTCATTATAAGTTAAGATCCTTTAGTTAAGAAACACCGCGATTCACCTATATTGTTCGCTTATAAAAACAATTTCTATTTGGCCCTTAGCACGCACCACCGTAACTCCACATCACATATATTACGACGGAAGCAAACAGCTCGCTGGCCAGGTGCCATCTCGCTGGCAACCTCTTGCGATATGCAAACCTCCTCGGCATGAGGCCATGAATTATACGTGTCGTCAACCAAAAACCATGAGGTCACCAACTAGTTACTCGCTTAGTAACACTATAAATACCCCTTCTCACCCATAAATCAGGGATCCAATTTTGAGAAGATTGGATAGAGCTCTGCAAATCCTCCCTGAACCAAACCCCTCGGAGTTGAGTTCTGAAGTTCTTTGATCGGAAAAGAACACTTCTAGAATAAACAACATCACCTCCAAAGTAACCTCCAAAACGACGATTGAACAGTAAATATAACATCGTGAACCTCTACATCGCGAATCATATTTTGTTCCCTTAATTTACCTACGTCGAGATTATATATAAATAAGGTTCTTCCCACATTACATGTAAATATAGGATATATGTCATCATTATGAGGTAATTAATATAGATGATTTTCTAGAAACGCTTCACTACCCTCTTCGTTCGAGAATTGGGTGACGACGCTGACAGCAAGGAAGGAAGCAATAATCTTGGATTCAATGAATACGTCGTTGCTTGCTCATCATGAGTGATGTCAAATGCACGTCCAATGGTGAAGGCTCCCAGAGCGAAAGGTGGTATGTCAAAGGCAACCAGGTAAGAGGGAGGAAGAAAGCTAAGAAAATGTAGATAGTCCAAATCAACGTCCAGAGGGAAAGAGGCAGTTACTTGTTACTTCTACAAAAAGAAAGAAAGATCACTATAGACATGATTGGGGAAGATGAATCATTCATCTTCGAAAGTAGCGAATGTAGTGCAAAAAAAAGATTGAAGACTCAGATATGCTGTTAGTGACGTTAACGTCAATAATTGGACATTAGTTGTACGTTTCCTATGACTTTGAATGAACAAAGGCTGGTTTGGGATGTACAAGTCAGGAAGTTTTGGTTATGTCCGATTGAAAGACGACAAGGTGTGCAATGTTGTAGGAATCAGGCAAATCAAACTCCTGATGCATATATTTTAAAATTTGCATCAAATTTTCAATGAAAAACATACATTCGTCTTCAATTTATATAAAAAATTCAATCACTTTAATTCAAGATTTAGATCAAGGTTTATAATGACAGACAATTGAGATTACAAACACTCGAATATATATAATCAATATCGGAATACATGTCCATGGGTCATTATTTGTTGAACTTCAAATGAAATTAAAATAGATCATGGAAAACTTAGAGAATGAAAATTGATCGTCTGTTATGAACACTCTCATGCTACAGAATCAAGGTTATGGTGTACCCCTTAGCCACTAATATTGCTTTGTATCTCTCAACTGTACCATCAGGTCTGTATTTGACCTTGAAGATCCATTTGCACCCAATTGATTTCTTTCCTGGAGGAAGTGCAGCAACTTCCCACGTGATTGGCTGTTAGAGCATCTAATTCCTTATTCATTGCATTTTCCCATTTAGGAATTCCCTTAGCTTGGGAATATGAGTTAGGTTCTAAGATTGAGCAGGCATTGACAAGAGAGTGAACATAATCTTGTGACAAATGAGACAGATTGGTGATGGTAAAAACAGCAAATGAGTCAGACTGAGAGGAATCAGGGCTACCTTTGAGTGGGAGATGAGAATAAGAAAAATCTTTGAGTCTGGCAGGCCTGGTAATGTGTCTCCTTAGATTCATATGAGGAGGGCCAGGAGACACAGAAATATCATGTGTCTGAATATAAGGTGTGTGAGCTGATAATGGAGTGGAGTCTGAGCAATTTGAGGTGGCAGGTGACTGAGTAACAGAAGGGGAACTATGAAGTGAAGATGGCTCAATTTGGTTGGGAGATGGTTCAATGGAAGAACTTTCAGGTATTGGAAACCACTCAGTATCAAAATCTAAGTGATCACTAGCTTGAAAATCATGTGGATGAACATGATGTTGAACTTCTGCCTTGTGTTTGAATGGAAACACATTTTCTTCAAAGGTCACATGTCTACTGATGATCACTGTCCTTTTTTCCATATCATACAGCTTGTAAGCCTTCTGATTAGGTGGATAGCCAAGGAAGACACACCTCCTAGCCACAGTTCCCAGTTTATCCCTATAATCATTAGGTTGGACAGCATAACACATGCATCCAATGACTCTCAGTTGATCATATGTTGGAGAGGTGTGATAGAGGACTTCAAAAGGTGATTTCCAGTTTAAAGTGGGAGTAGGCATTTTATTAATAAGATGTGTTGCCCCAAGAACACAATCTCCCCAAAACTTTAAAGGTAAACCAGCATGCATCCTAATAGCCCTGGCAGTTGCTAACAAGTGTCTATGCTTTCTTTCAACTCTTCCATTTTGTTCATGCACCCCGGGAGCTGCTCTCTGATGAACAATTCCTCTTGAATCAAATAGCTCTCTGCAACCCTTTTGAGTGAACTCAGTACCATTATCAGTTCTCACTGTCTTAACAGATACCTTGAACTGATTCTCAACCATGTTCAAAAAGGAAGTAATCAATCTCAGCACCTGCATCTTATCTTGCATTAAGTAAACCCAAGTACATCTAGAGTAGTCATCTTATATAGTGAGGAAATACTTGGCCCCACACATGGCTGGGACCTTGTATGGACCCCAAACATCCAAATGCAAAAGGTGAAAAACATTCTCAGCAATAGACACACTTCTGTCAAATTGTAATTTGTGTGCCTTAGTCATGGCACAAACATCACAATGCATTGTCTGAGTATCAACTGCAGTACATCCAGGAATATGCTGGAGCTTTGAAAAAGACATATGTCTCAATCTGGCATGTATTAAAAGCATGTTATTACAACTAACATTGTTCAATGAAGAGTAAAACTGCAACTGAAGCTGCATATTCACACCAGTCTTCAACACATACATGCATTTGTCTTCAAATCCTCTTGCAATGACTGCCTTAGTTGTAAGGTCCTGTAACCAACAACCCATAATATCAAAACTAAATCTCAACTGTTTCTCACACACACACTTAGAGACAGACAACAAGTTATATCTGAACTGTGGCACCAAAAGAACATGCTTCAGCACCAAATCAGAACTCAACTTAACTGTACCAAACTGTGTCACTGTGATGCATTTACCATCAGGTAACCCAAGTTTGATAGCAGTCTTGAAATCAAAAACCTCTGAGAAAATATTGCAATCAAATGCAATATGATCTGTGGCCCCAGAGTCCATGACAGGCCTAAAGTCGTTATGCCAAATCAAAGTAAATTCCTAAGATGCAAACTATAACAAGTATAGTAGGTAAGTTAGGGTCGAACCCACAGGGAAACAGAATCAATTGTAAGAGCAAGTATTATTACCCAAAAGTAACCGATTCAAGGGGGAGTTTTGTGTGTGAGTGGTAATGACAGAACAAGTTGCAATAAGAGGTTGTGAATATATGATGGAAAAGTATCACACCAGGTAATTATCCGCACAACAATTGAGATGGTTCATCATCGCATTCTATGAATCTCAAGTTCTAATGTCCAGTAATTGTTCTCAATTCAGATCGTGTAATAGCTTTTAGTCCTACCAGTCCTAAAAGCACTTATCACCAAATTACAAGGGAAAACCTTCACCAAATAATAAAGCAATAGCATTCAAGCATGAATTATAATGAGATACAAGCGATTCCAACAACCCGTTAAAATAGCTTGCAATCGAATCTCCTTCACAATCTACCACAAGCAACCCGCGTATGGTGATTGTGTTTGCTACAATGAATCTACAACCCCAAACCTGGAATTGGAAACCCTAGCAATATGACTAGTATCGATAAACCTAGGTGATCAATCCAGATTAACCAATAATAAGCAATCAAGCAATAAGCTCAGGAGATCGAAACAATTAACAAAGGACGAACAAGAGTAGAACACTCACAACCAAATCAATCGAAGGCTTCAAAGAACCAAGTGTAACAAAGGAGAGTTAGTTCTCCATAGGGTTTGTGAGATGAAGAAAAAAAGGAAAATACGTCTCTCGAAAATAACCTAATAACCTCTACTGCTGCCTTCTCGGCCTATATAAACTAATTAAGTCGGGTTTAGCATCCCGTAAAAATATAATATTAAAACTAATAAGATAGGGAAAATCGGATAAGAATCCGTCTTCAGGGACCGACGCGGGCGCGCCATGTAGCAGCGCGGGCGCGCCATACCTCGTCTTGCCACTCCTGTCTGGTGAATCAACGCGGCCACTTCCTCCTAGCAGCGTGGGCGCGCCAGTAGCAGCGCGGCCGCGCCAAGTGCAGCGCGGGCACGCCAAGGTCATCAGCTTCCAGCTGCTTCCGAACTTCTTCAAAGGTTCCGATTCGATCTGCAAGATAACCACAAATTTGCGCAGAATCCGAACTCTTCTAGAATAATCATAAGATGCAATTTAATAACAAAGAACGAAAGAAATGCAACCTATCTAAGCTAAAAATGCCTATAATGCCTATCTAATATATGCATTATCAAATTCCCCCACACTTAGCTTTTGCTTGTCCTCAAGCAATGATAGAATGAACATGAATCAATGTATCCCACAAGAAATCCCTTCAAATTTCAATCCTTATCAAAAAGCAACATTATAGCAGGTGAACACACAAACCAAGCAAACAAACGTCATAACATGTATTCCAGTGATCAAAGCTCAGAAGTAGACATCATCCAACCTCACCAGAGATATGTGTTTCACTCATGTGTTTAGGCTTTTAAGTACAACTCTCAACTCAAACCATTCATGCACTAAACTCATAGACATTGACCACCATATCACCAATTCTCTACCGAAATGTCATTACTTGCGGGACACAATAAGGAAAATAAAATGCAACAATTGTTTTTTTCTTTCTTTTCTTTTCTCTTCTTTTTTTCTTTTTCTTATCTTGGTGCTTTCCTTACGCGAAGCGCAAACATGGGTGTCATGAATGGCCCCGGTCTATCAACACCTCAACCTATTAATATGAAGTCCACTTGAGCACCTTTTGACGCAAGTTGCAAACATGGTTGTCATGAATGAACCTGGTTACTCAATGATCAAGCTTTCTTTCCTAGTGGATAGTTTTCAACACCTTTTTGCGCGAATCATACCCATGGGTGTCATGCGTAGACCCGGTTACTCAGTACATCAACCATTGCCACCTTATTCGCTAAGAATGCATAAATTTAAACAAAAAGACTCAAAATATAACATAAACTCCGCAAGCAACAAACATGTGCATCGGTCTTCAAAAATAGATACTGCAGTCAATGTCAAGAGGTAGCACACTAGGCGAGTAATTCACACAATTGAGCAAAAGAATTCAAATAAGGCCAAACATTCTCACAGGATCATGTTTTTAGGACTTCAATCGTACTTTAGCTCAATCATACATGCTCAATTATATTTGCTAGCTTACGTTCCACAAAAATCAAATAAAGACAATAATCAAAACATCCAGAACTCCATGGGATTTTTATGAATCATGCTTGAAATTTAAAATAGAGGACAAACTAAGCCAGATGGGTATTCGAATAACACATATGTATGAAATGCATGCTCTATTTTTGGATTTTTTTGATTTTTTTTCAAAAATTAATAAAAATGATTACAGAAATTAGACATGATGCAAAAATTTAAATATGATCTCCTATATGCATCTATATATAGAATTCCTCTCCCCCACACTTAAAGTTTTCATTGTCCTCAATGAAACAATAAAGACAACAAAAGTAAATCAATTATAATCAGGGTGAAGGAAAAGAAAAAGGGAAAAGAAAGAAAAACTTACCTCGGGTTGCCTCCCGAGAAGCGCCTTTGTTTCAAGTCGCTGGCTCGACTAACTGGCCCTTGATTGGCCTAGGTTCCTCCACCAGGGTCACCAACACCAGTCATCTCATTGACAAATGCGGGAACCCTTGAAAGGTGTAACTTTCTGTCCAAGCTGTCATCCCAAACATAGTGGCTCGCTTCTCTTCGAATCTTCTCCGTTTGAGCATTGGTATGATCCGGAGGAGATTCCCCACAAACTAAGTAGTTTACAATGTCCCGGTACCAAGGGTTTACAGAATGAAGTCCTAGAACGGACTGAGATGGGCTGAGAAGTAATGGCGTGGGCGCGTCAGGGAACGACGCGGGCGCGTCAGAGGTCAGCGCGGGCGCGTCAGATGTCAGCGCGGGCGCGCCAGACTCCGGCGTGCTTTTGTGCTCGATTCTGTATAATGTGTCATCCGGAAACGTGCCTAAGATGGGTTTCTGTGACTCCGGCTTGTCCTCCTCATTCACCAATCTGCTTAAGTGGTCAGCCACCAAATTCTCCGCTCCTTTCTTGTCCTTAATCTCCACATCAAGAGTGCAAAGAGGACTAGGGCGTTGTTTGAGTTCAATTTCAGGTGCCTGCACAACAGATGGAACAAGCACTTCGCTTGGAGTCAGTAGATTGGGGCCAATGCCCAAAAGAGTAGGGGACTCACCTTCTATATCCATCTGGGCTACTAATTCCTGCATGTTAGATGTAATTGAAAAATCTGTATAGGATTCGTCAATAGCATTCTCAATAATTGACTGCAACTCATCCTCCCTAGAAATATCAAATAGATCTTGAGCTAATGGTTCAATCACATCAATAGAGCACAGAGAATGGTCATCAACAGGATGTTTCATAGCCTTGTATAAATCGAATTCAACCTTTTCTCCATCAAATTCCATGGTTAGTGTCTCAGAAACACAATCAATTTTTGTCCTAGCTGTTTTAATAAAAGGTCTACCTAACAGAATAGGCGCATCATGCTTATCATGTTCCATATCCAGGACAAAGAAATCTTCAGGAAAAATCAGTTTATCGACCATGACCAAAACGTCTTCTACTACTCCTTTAGGGTATTTATTAGACCTATCAGCTAGTTGCACAATTACTCCAGTTTCATGCAAAGGTCCTAAATCTAGCGATTTGTACAGTGAGTAGGGAAGCACATTTATGGAAGCACCCAAATCAAGCATAGCTCTATCAAATTTTACATCTCCAATGACACAAGGGATAGTAACCATACCTGGATCAGCGCACTTTTTCGGCATTCTCCTCTGAAACACAGCGGAGACTTGCTCACTTACTTTCACTTTCTTTTTTCCTTTCAGCTTCTGGTTTCTCCTCACCGTGCAAAGCTCCTTCAAGAACTTGGCGTACTTGGGCACAGTTTTTAACATTTTCAGCAGAGGAATGTTCACCTGACACTTGCTAAATGTCTCGAAAAGTTCTGAATCATCGATTATCCTCCTCTCTTTGAGTGCCTCAGGGAACGGAGGTTTTGGTTTCTCCGACCCGAGAGGGGGAAAATCCGGTCGGACGTATGTATCGACGTAGGGCTCAGATTCGGGCGAGATCGGACTCGACGTGGGCGCGCCAGAACTCAGCGCGGGCGCGTCAGGACTCGACGCGGGCGCGTCAGACTGTGGCGCGGGCGCGCCAGTGTTGGGCGTGGCCACTTCAGTGTTGGGCGTGGCCACGTCGGAGACCTGCGTGCTTTTCTCCTCTTCTTCCTGACTTTTCAGCTCTTTTCCATTCCGAAGAGTTATAGCACTGACGTTTTCCCTTGGATTGACCACCGTTTGAGATGGTAGACCCACTGACGTCTTCGCCTCTATTCTCGTGATTGCTTCAGCCATTTGCCCCATTTGTTTCTGTATATCTTTTATGCTCGATTCAGTTGTCTGAACATGCGCAGTGAAGTGCTGTGTCAGGGTATTGAGCATGGACTCAGTAGAGGGCGCGTTACCCTGCTGCCTCTGATTGTAGGGAGGTGGCTGCTGCTGTTGTGATTGGTTTGGTGGATCCCTCCATCTGAAATTTGGGTGATCCCGCCACCCTGGGTTGTAGGAGTTTGAGTAGGGGTCATGTCTGGGTCTCTGAGGTCCATTTCCACCTAAAACACTTACTTCAACGGTGTCTTCCTGGAGTGTAGGACACGCATCAGTTGGGTGGAAGTTATCGCTGCAGATTCCACAAGCCTTGAGTTGTTGAGGAGTCCCTTGCAGAGTGAGCCTCTTAACCATTTCCTTCAATTCAGCAATATCCTTGGCTTGGTTAGAGTCTACCGAGTTGACCCCTTTCTTTCTGCTGGACTTCCTGAAATTTCTAGTCCCCTCGGCCATTTCCTGAATCTTCTCCATGGCTCCCTCTGGCGTGGCATTCAGAATATTTCCTCCGCAGGCGGCATCAATCATCCTTCTATCAGATTCCAGCAATCCCCCATAGATGTATAAGACTAGGTCCTTCGTGTTGTAGCCATGGAAAGGGCAATTAGCACAAAGCTTCTTGAACCTTTCATTGTAATCATAGAGGGTTTCATCATCTTCCTGCTCTATATTGCTGATTGCCTTCTTCAAGGTGTTCTCCTTCTTAGCAGGGAAGAATTTCTCCAGGAAGGCCTTGTGGAGCTTAGGCCAAGTATCGATGCTCCCTGTAGGAAGGCTGTAGTACCAGTCATCCGCAGCATCGACCAGCGTAAACCCAAAAGCTCTCATCTTTATCTGTGCTTCGGATATATTGGATGGTTTCATGCTCATGCATACATTATGAAACTTCCCCATGTGCTTGATGGGATCTTCTCCAGCCAATCCATGGAATTTGGGCAGTTGATGAATCAGCCCAGACTTTAGCTCAAAATGGTTGTCATCCCCTATAGCAGGGATTGTCACAACAGGTGCCTGCTGTGTGATGTTTGATGCTGTCAGCTGTCGCAGCGTCTGATTTGCATTTCCAGCCATTGGATCAGGTTGTTGGGAATGTTGGTGATGTTCTCTATGGCGGCGGTGGTATGTCCTGTCTATTTCCCAATCAAAATCAAAAAGATGGGGATCAGTAGCACGAGTGCGAACCATGCAAGAGGTTCGCACCCAAACAGGTAATAAGACAAACAAGAACAAAGATAATCCGTTTCCCCGGCAACGGCGCCAAATTTGACAGGCCTAAGGTCGTTATGCCAAATCAAAGTAAATTCCTAAGATGCAAACTATAACAAGTATAGTAGGTAAGTTAGGGTCGAACCCACAGGGAAACAGAATCAATTGTAAGAGCAAGTATTATTACCCAAAAGTAACCGATTCAAGGGGGAGTTTTGTGTGTGAGTGGTAATGACAGAACAAGTTGCAATAAGAGGTTGTGAATATATGATGGAAAAGTATCACACCAGGTAATTATCCGCACAACAATTGAGATGGTTCATCATCGCATTCTATGAATCTCAAGTTCTAATGTCCAGTAATTGTTCTCAATTCAGATCGTGTAATAGCTTTTAGTCCTACCAGTCCTAAAAGCACTTATCACCAAATTACAAGGGAAAACCTTCACCAAATAATAAAGCAATAGCATTCAAGCATGAATTATAATGAGATACAAGCGATTCCAACAACCCGTTAAAATAGCTTGCAATCGAATCTCCTTCACAATCTACCATAAGCAACCCGCGTATGGTGATTGTGTTTGCTACAATGAATCTACAACCCCAAACCTGGAATTGGAAACCCTAGCAATATGACTAGTATCGATAAACCTAGGTGATCAATCCAGATTAACCAATAATAAGCAATCAAGCAATAAGCTCAGGAGATCGAAACAATTAATAAAGGACGAACAAGAGTAGAACACTCACAACCAAATCAATCGAAGGCTTCAAAGAACCAAGTGTAACAAAGGAGAGTTAGTTCTCCATAGGGTTTGTGAGATGAAGAAAAAAAGGAAAATACGTCTCTCGAAAATAACCTAATAACCTCTACTGCTGCCTTCTCGGCCTATATAAACTAATTAAGTCGGGTTTAGCATCCCGTAAAAATATAATATTAAAACTAATAAGATAGGGAAAATCGGATAAGAATCCGTCTTCAGGGACCGACGCGGGCGCGCCATGTAGCAGCGCGGGCGCGCCATACCTCGTCTTGCCACTCCTGTCTGGTGAATCAACGCGGCCACTTCCTCCTAGCAGCGTGGGCGCGCCAGTAGCAGCGCGGCCGCGCCAAGTGCAGCGCGGGCACGCCAAGGTCATCAGCTTCCAGCTGCTTCCGAACTTCTTCAAAGGTTCCGATTCGATCTGCAAGATAACCACAAATTTGCGCAGAATCCGAACTCTTCTAGAATAATCATAAGATGCAATTTAATAACAAAGAACGAAAGAAATGCAACCTATCTAAGCTAAAAATGCCTATAATGCCTATCTAATATATGCATTATCAGTCCACAATCTACAGATCATGTTGAGATTTATTCACACCAATTAGAAAAGAAGAGCTTAAGATACCTGCAAAATGCACCATGGCCTTATTGGCAGTGCTATCAATGCTTTCCACCTGAGACTTACCCTTCATGAGCTTTAAGACTTCCTGGAACATAGCATTTACAACAGCTTGGTCAGGTTTGCTGGTGGTGTAGACATCTTCTTCAAAGGGACTCTCTTGCTGTGATGACTCAAACTGAGCTGCAAACTTCCCAGTGGGCCTAGGCTTCACTTCATCCTTTGGCCCTCTAAACCATTCAGGATACCCTATGATCTTGAAGCAAAACTCCTTGGTATGTCCTCTCTCACCACAATGATCACATTTCCTTTCAAGCTTAGCTTTCTTATAATCTCTATAGCTTTGTTCAGAATTCCTATCAAAATACCTTGACTGGTCACCAGTCTTGTAATCTCTATATCCTTTAGCAGCATTTGCTTCACTGTCCAACTGATAATTCCTATCAGTTTGTCCAAACATATCCTGTGCAAATCTATCAAATTGCCTTGACACATTCAAGGCACTTTGTTCACCTTGAATGGCATTAGTAACTCCTTTAGATCTCTCTATCTATGTAGCCATTTGAAAAGCTTTATTCAGCCCTGGCATAGGATCCTTAGACAGTATATTGCTCCTCAAATTCTCATAAACATCATTCAATCCCATCAAAAACTGCATCACCCTTGCTTTCTCCTCTCTGTCAACAATCATTTTCAGTAATACACAGCTACAGCCATTCATACTTCCACAGTTACATATAGGAACAGCATCTAGAGACTTTAGTTCATCCCAAATTTTACTTAGTTTGCCAAAGTAAGCCCCAACAGACAAATTGTCTTGTCTAAGATTTGCTAGATCCCTACGCAACTGATAAACCAAAAGATCATTAGATTCGAAGAATCTTTCCTTCACTTCATCCCAGAGTTCCTTTGATGTCTCAACATACATAAGGCTTTCTGCAACCTCTCTTGTCATTGAATTAAACAGCCAACACATGACCATCTGGTCAGCTTGCATCCATTTCTCAAATTCATCACTAGTTTCTAGAGGTTTAACACAGCTTCCAGTTATAAATCCTAACTTGACTTTTGCTCCTAGTGCCATTTTGATACCTCTATTCCAACTTGTAAAATTGGCACCATTAAAAGGATTCGAGACTAAAACCATAACTGGATGGTCCAAGTTTGATAAGAACAAAGGATTGACATGTGCATTCGACATGCCTTGCATCATATCTCCAAACTGAATCCCTTGATTCGGCATGTTCCATCCTCTGCCAGCGCCTGAGCCTGGTGCCGGAGGAGTTACAAATGTTCCTCGTCCTTGTCCATTGACGTCGCCTCCAACGCCAGATGATTGTCCTGCTCCTCTTCCAACCATATCGACTTCAGTAAATCCAGATCTTATCGGAATGTCACAAAGAAAAAACGAACACCAGATTCTAGATAACACCAGATCTTCGAACAACACTTGAATTTCGAAGCAAGACCAAGCACAAATCACGGATCGCGACTCAGCGCTCTGATACCATTTGAAATCTATGCAATACGAGTAATCAATTGCACAAGTAAATCGAGATTAAAGAGAATCAGAAAACCTCCATTGGAGGAGCTCAAGATGAGCTGTTGAAAAGTGGAGTTTGTTACAACCTCCCTCAACTGAACTCCCGCCTTATAAACCAGCTGCAAATTGAACTTGAAATGTCTAAACTACCCTTGCTGTTATGCAGCTTACATTGTGATCAAATTGAGACATACACACACACTCATAAAGTCGGGTGAGGTTCCATTCTAAAACAAATTGACAATAGAAGGAGTAGTCCACCGACTCATATACCAGGGCTCTTTATGTTCAACTTTCGATGTGTGACACTTTATGTCTCATTCACATCTCAACATTCACTAAATAAGTTATACAAACTAGATATATATTAAAATTTTCTCTTAATCTATCCATAAAGATTAAAAATTTAATCTATTCATATATTTATATATAATTTTATATAGATTTTAATTTTAAACTAAATTAATCCTTTGTGTCAAACATACCTAATTACAAAGCAAACATATATAAGATTTCTTACCAATTGGCATGGTTTTATCTAATTCATATATTTTATAGTAAACTAAAGAGACCTCATATATATTTAATATCTCTTAAAGCTTAAATTATGATTTCTGCTAGGTATATTTTTAAATTATCGCAACCAATTGCTCCAATTTAGATTATTTTTTTCCACTCTCTCCGTTAAACTCTCTCTTCTCTCTACTTTCTAGAGAGAGAGAGTTGTGAAAATCCCTTCAGGGCATCAATCTCTTCTATGAACCTCGGTCCGGCGGGATGAATTTCTCGTTCGGTGCTCCTAATCACCTACTTTCAGGACTATACTCGGGGTTCTTGCTCGTGGCTTTCCCCTTTGTATCTTAATTGTTGCAATCAGGTTTTCAATTAAGCTCCTTATCCCCCTTCGCCTCGGCCTGTTTATGGTCGGGTAGTGTCGGTTCCTCCCTCTGTCTCGTTGTCTCCAATGGCGGATCCATCCCCGCCCTCAATCCGCTTCAATTCAATCTCGTGGCTTGCCTCTCTGTTAGCCCCCCTCTATCTAATTCATCTCTCCTAGGTCTATCGGGCCCGGAAATCCCCAATTCCTTGTTTCAATTCGATCCTGGTCTTGGCCCGCTCCTTCTTCGCGCCACCGCTGTCCTCCTTCTACTCCTTCTTCGACGGCCGTCGGCGCTTTCAACTTTGGATTTCTCTTTGAATCCCGCTCCTAACCCTGTCTCAGTCCCGGTTAACCCCGTTCCTGGCTCCATCCTGCCCCTTTGCGTTTCTCCGCGTGGGTGGCTACCTGGTCTCCGGCTGCCTCGTCCGGCCCCCTTCCTTGCCGTGTACGGGTGGTCTTCGACGTTGTGCAGCCTGTTGCTGAGTCAGCCATCCTTGGCGTGCAAGGATTATCTCTCCTCTTGCACGCCAAGCTTCGTTTCACATTTAAAAAAAAAAATTGCTTTATTGCTGTGTTTTCCTCTTTTTTTTTCAGCAATAATGTGGTAGGAAAATAATAATAATAATTTTAAATGTATAAATATTAGGGTTAGTCCTTTTTATTTATACATTTATATTGAGTAAACCCGCCCGAAAGGGTTGAAAATAAATCCCGAAAGGGTTTGATTAAATCTTGAAAGGGTTTGATTAAATCCCGAAAGGGTTTTCAGGTGCTTTGTACTTGGGTGGTTCTCAGCTGCTCTTTTGGTTGGTCTCGACGGTCCTTTTCTTCGTTGGGGCTCTGGCATCTCGGAGTCGGGTCTGGCTGGGGTCGAGGCGGTGTGTATTGAGGCGTCTCCGTGATCCGAAAATCTCCTTGAAGGTTCGTCTTCACTGCCCACAGGGACTCCTGATGTACCGCTGGCCAGCGGTGTCGCTATCTGGTGGCACTTGGCTTCGGGTCGTAGTCTATGTTGTCCCCAACTTGTTAGGATTAGGTTTGCTAGGTCGTCTGAAATTGTTTGCTTGTCTCTGCCTGGTTTGCACCTTTTGTTTGTTTGATTGTATGTTTTGACGGCTTGCCGTCTTCCGACTTTGTCGGCCTTTCGAGGTGTCATGTCTGTCTGACCCTCGAATTCTTACCTTATCAAAAAAAAAAATTTATTTTTTTCCATCTATTATTGATAACAGTTTTGGGGAAGAAAATACCAATTTGTTGTTCTTATTTTTCGGGTTGGTACATCAATTCTTATATTAATTTGTCATCTCATTATTTGTAAAGTGTTCTTCATGATCCCTTCCATGTGATCACTTCAATTTTTATTTTTATTTTCCTCACAGAGATCCGACGGCGAGTAGGAAAAGTATGATCTTCAGGCTTATTTTATGCCGTTGGATTGTGCGGCTAAAGGAATCGATCTACACTCTTTACTTGCATTTGGTATTTTGTTTATGCATCTCTAATGATTGATTGACCATGTTTCAAAATTTATTCGAAATCTTTTCTTAAATCAATACTTTCTTGGGTCTTATTTATTGAAATATTAATATTGTGATTATGATGAAGAAGTAGATTAGTAGAATATTTCCCCCTACTTTCTACCAAACATTGTATAAGAAAAAATAATGGTGGAAGAAGGTGTTGTAATCTACCAGGGCCCCTTTAACAATCATTCAATCGACCTTAAATTTCCATTTTAATTAAATCATTATCGGTATATATTAATCCCTTCCAAGTACCGTTTACGATTTTTTTAATAAAACGGTGAATTAATAGATATTTTTATTTTTAATAATAACACTAAAAATATTTTGGTTTCATCTAAGATTTTAAAAAAATTAAAATTATATATATCTAAACTATGCAAACTAAGGTGCATCTATTTTATAATTAACATGTCATTCTATTTTCAGTCTTTCTATCTTTCTATCTGTATTAATTCAAGTTTTAATGCATTAACTAAAAAGTGTATTTTTTTAAATAATTGTTTAATATGTACTAATAACAAGTTGGTGTAGTGGTTGTGGGGCTACATCCCATGCCAAGAGGTTCGAAGTTCGAATCCCGTTGGAAACATGGAGTTGCTTGTGAGTGGGAGGGTCAACCCCTTAAATGAGTCATATAGTACCCGATCTAGATGTAGAGCGACTGAGTCGATCGAACTGGACTAAAATAAAAAAAAATGTTTAATATGTATAAGCACACATTAAAAAAAAATCTATATATTAGCACCAAAAAATCTATATGAATAAAAACAAACAAAAGAAAAAGGATAATCAAATGAAAATATATCTAAAATCACATTCTTTGTTGGGATAAGGAAAAATAGTTATGAATCGGGTATAGATGCTTGGTTACAATTTCGAATCCGTTATTATATGTTATATATTAGCACCAAAAAATCTATATGAATAAAAACAAACAAAAGAAAAAGGATAATCAAATGAAAATATATCTAAAATCACATTCTTTGTTGGGATAAGGAAAAATAGCCCACATTGGTTGTGGATGGTAAAAATAACACAAAATATAATCCCTACACGATGACGTAAACTTTTGTGTTAATTAGAAGAGTGAATCTCAACCTTATAATCAAATAACAACAACATCCCAGTATATCTCGCGATTAAGCAAGGTCTTGGGGGTCAGGATGTACGCACTTTTTCCTCGAATGACTCGAGAGTGTGTTTCCGAAAGACCCAGATCGAAAAGAGACAGAAACCACATGGAAACAGGTCACACAACAGGAAAAGGAGCCAGTAAAGATGTATAACAGAGGTCAGAGCGAAAGCAAAGACAAATAGACACGGCACCACACCATCTAACTCTAAACATCTACAGGTCGAATGCAGCTCCTCCAGTGGTCACTATCCAATATCATATCCTCTTAAAGGTTCATGAAATTGAGGTCCTGACGGATAACCTCATCCAACTCTTCTTCGGTCTACCTCTCCTCCTACGGATAGCTCCAAGATCCAATATCTCACACCTTCAAACTGGGACCGACCTAGATCTTATTTGATCATGCCCAAACCAATGCAATCATATAATCCGACTAAAATTTATCGGAATTTTACCTGGTATCAGAGCAGGTCTGATCATAAAGAGATTGTCATCTGCTACGCCAAATTCTCTCTTTTTTTAAGTCACTCATTCAATTCAAATTTGACGAATTCAATCTAATACGCCAAGCCGAATACTCTCAAATCTCAATATCAATAGTATCATACCTAAACACTAGCATGTCCAAGTCTCTTTTTGCAATGACTAGACTCTAAATCATATATAGAAAATTAAAATATACGGAGTAATTTTTATTTTTTTTGTAAGATTAAAATATCCAGTTACTTAGTCATAACTCTATTTGAATTGCATGTCATTTACTATTTACACATATACTTTTTAAGAATGGTATATTATATATAAATATAGGGTGTGGTTCGGGTGTGCACACCCCTTAGGGTATGCATTGTGCACAAATATTATTCGGTGAAATGTGAAACATTATTCGGTGAAATTTTAAGCATTATTCGGTGAAATGTGAAACATTCTACCGAATACTGTTATGTTTTTTTGTTCCGTTCAGTTCAGATGAAAACGTCCCAATTCCACTGAATAATTTATAACATTCTACCGAATAATGTTTAGTTTTTTTATTTATCCATTTCAAATAAAAAAAACCTCAATTCCCTAAATAATAGTTACAATTTATATGAAATGCCTAAAATTTCACCAAATAATGTTTCACATTCCCCTAAACAATACTCACATTTCACCGAATAATGCTTCGAATTTCACTGAATAATGTTTCACATTTCACCGAATAATATTTTGTGCACAATGCACATCCTAAGCCTTGTGCACAAGTTACCCATTCTCTCTCTATATATCTATATATATATATATATATATATATATATATATATATATATATATATATATAATATCTATTTAGTATAGATTGTTAAAAATTTATTTTAAAAAATAGATATTTTATATAGTTTTTATCGTTATAAAAAAATTATATAAATATGTATGATTTCTTCCAAACGGAATATATTTTTAGGCACGTACAACCTAGCTCTTCTCCTTCTGAACTTACGGAGTACTATACTAAAATAAGTCCTGTAATGATCACATTTTTTAACAATTTTCTTTACATGATTTTTCCAACTTTCCATGCATATTTAATAGCAACAATAATAATTAATAAAAAGTTCAACTTGTAACTTACAATAAATATATATATATATTAAGTATAGGAAAATTAAGTACAATTTACATATGATAATTGAAAGTATGATAGTGGCACCGCCACTCCAGCTTGATCAACCCTATACACTCAAAATATCATATATATTATAATCTCATATGACTTAACTTTCTGCTCAATTGAAGTTGGCATATATACCTATGTAGCTACTTTTTCTATACTTGGACATATTGTATATATATAATATATAATTAACATAAATTTGTGTACAATTAATATATTCTTTGGAAAAATGAAATAAATATTAATCATATATAAGTAAAAAGATCGATCATATCCGTTGGAAGGATAAAAACATGGTCGGCCGGCTGCTAAAATTAATGAGTTGGGTATGTGTGTTTTTATTGGGTTTTCCAAAATTCAAGAAGATACTTGGAAGTTCAAATGCCACAACAATTCTACGCGCAGGATTAGTTCATATATATTATATATAACCTACATTGTTAACGAGTAATAATATATGTATATATACACAAACACATTTGATCGAGTCATCACCGACTCGATTCATACCAGATTTATAAATTTTATAGGGGAGGATGGCGGGATTCGAGATCGTGCATAGGGGATGGTGTTACATGCATGGTTGTAGATAGTTGTACGTGATGAATTTGTGTGGTAGCTCTTGGAGCTTCTTGTTTACACTTACATGCACCAGCTACATTATATTTATATTAATTGGTTACTATATAGTTTAATGTATAATGGAATTTGGCTACTTGCATTGGGGCTAAAAATTCAAGTTATTAGAGGGGAGTTCATCTTTACATCAAAAGGAGTGAAAGCCCATTGAATTTGAAACCCTCCCTAGGGTTTGTAGCACATGCTTCCCAATCCATTCCCATCTATTTTTTTTATTTTATTTTATATGAAACCATTTTTTTCTCCCTAGCTAAGAAAGTTCTTCTAGTGATAGTGATAGTGGTTCGTGTTGGGGTGTTGGTGGGGTCTACTTAAGCTAGCTTAGAATATATTGCTCAAGTTGTGTAGCTTAAGGCATGTTTGCAATAATTTGTATATGGGTTTTGTTTAAGGTTTTAGATCGACTGCAACCTAGCTATAGCGAGTTGAAGAGTTTAAGACTTGCATTAAGACTTTTGAGTTGGGTAGTTTCGTTATGGGGCTTGATTCTGCACTTCTGAATCGATCGGCGTTATATTCCGATAGGTCATATGACATGAGGGGTTATACGTTCAAGCATACTATGCGCTAACCAAACCAAGTGCATAAGACTGATGGAGTTCTATTCTAAAATCTAGTGCATTAGATTGATGTGGTTCTCTTCTAAAATCAATTAACATTAAAAGAAGTACTCTCTCTGTTTCAAAATAAAAGTCGCTTGACTTTTTTCACGTTTTTTAAGGAGGTAAAAACTCGATAAAATATTATTTTTATAATTAATTTTTTCCATAAATTAATACTTATTACTAATAAGCATCAATTTATGAAAAAAATTTTGATTAAAAAAAATATTTTATAGAGTTTTTGCCTTCTTAAAAAACGTGCAAAAAGTCAAGCGACTTTTATTTTGAAACGGAGGGAGTAGTTAGCTTTGGATTAATTATAAGTCGATCGCTTGGTTGAGAAAGTTAGGGTTTCAAACTAAATCATTAATATATATATATATTATTCGGTGAAATGTGAAATTAACACTCTACCGAATAATGTTATGTTTTTTTTTCCAGTTCAGTTCAAATGAAAACGTCTCAATTCCTCTGAATAATTTGTAACATTCTACCAAATAATATAATGTTTAGTTTTTTTATTCATCTATTTCAAATTAAAGAAACCTCAATTTCCTAAACAATACTTACAATTTATACGAATAATGTTTCTCATTCCCCTAAACAATACTCACATTTCACCGAATAATGTTTCACATTTCACTGAATAATATTTGTATACAATGTACACCATAAGGTTTGTGTACAAAAGATACATACGCTCTCTCTCTCTTTATATATATATATATATATATATATATATATAGGTCGAATGCTTGCAATAGTTTATGCTATATTCCGAACAATATTGATCGATACATCACATATATTCAAAATAACAATACAAATCTTTTATTAGGTTTAGGATCGAAACTAATTCATTCCCATGTAATTGGAGGTTTCCGATGGTTGAGGAGGAGGTTAGGGGAAGGGCTACTCCCCGTCTTGTGGTAGTGTCGCCTTTGATTTTGTTTTGTTTTTCTAAGAGTTGTTGCTCTAGTTTTGCTTCACCAAAAAAAATATGGGAAAATGGCAGAAAACCGCCCCTTAAATAGGGCTCTTTACAGAAAACCTTCCCTTGAAATTGAAATTGTAGAAAATTATCCCTTAAACTCATTCTGTGAGTAAATCGCCAACCACGACCCTTTTTTTTCCTTGGCTACCTTTTTGGCTTTTTTTCCTTGGTTTTGTTTTGTTTTGTGCAAAGAATTGAAGTTTATGTTTGACAAATTTGCATAACTATACCAAAAATATTGAGAGTTTGCAAAACTAACATTGCTAGTGGAAAATTTGCAAAGGGGGGAGAAATGCTAGTTTTGCAAATATTTGGGTAACCCTTTAAATAGGTTACAGGTTTGGGCCACCTTTAAATTTTAATTGTTTTAAACTAATTTTCAGTCATTTTCATTAGTTAAAATTAAAAAATAAATTTATTTTTGAACTTAATTAAATTTTATCTATCTATAGACACCCACTTTATATATGTTTATGAAAAAAATAATTTCGAAATGAGTTTATTTTCTAGACAGAGAGATAAATACGGGACTTACGTGCCAGTCAATACATTCTTCGTGCCACTAACGTCTATTTCTGTGCCATTATAGGTATATCTCGTGCCAACTCTTTTGACTCTAACATATAAACCCAAGTCCGAATATTACAATTATCTTAACGTCTATCATGATTATCAACAATATGCCACTCAATACCGTCGTCGTGCCACTAATATTTATTTACGTGCCAATATATGAATTTCATGTGCCAACTCTCATGAATTCGACCGAGACACATATTCATTAATATTATATATTGTATGATGGTGGCACGATTCCCTTCACTTTTTCTTCTCTATACTCTGCAAATCTCTGCATTCTCTCTCTCTCTCTCTCTCTCTCTCTCAATTGGGCACTTTTTCTTTTCTCTCCTCTACAAATCTCTGCACACACACTCTCCCTCTCTCAAATTGGTAGCCCTCTCTCTCTACAATTAATACTCCCTCTCTCCACTTGCAATGTACAATGGGTTAGATGACCGGTTATTTTTGCAAAATTTTGACCCTAATTGTTAGTTTTACAAATTTCTCAAGAGGGGTGTTAGTTTTGCAAAACCCAATTTTTTTTGGTATATGCAATACCAATTACTCTTTATGTTTTTTATTTTTATTTTGGAAAATTTGCATGAATATACCATAAATAATGGGACTTTGCAAAAATAGCAGTGCTATAGCCTAATTTGCACCAGTGAAAGAAATAACATTTTTGCAAAAAAAAATTCAACCGGTTGTATAGGTTGCAGGGCAAAAGCTCTCAAAAAAAAGGTGATCAGACGCTATAGAGGAGAGAGAGAGGAGATGCATTAAATGCAAAAGTTGAGATGAAGAAGAGAGAGGAAAGAGAGGGGGCATTAAATGCAAAGGAGAGAGGGGAGCAGCTTTTTGGTAGAGGAGAGAGGAAAAAAATCTAACCATCTAAAACACATACGCTTTCAAGTTCATTAAACATGCAAAACATGACAAAATAATGTGCCAGCCAATACGTTTTTCATGCCATCAACTAGTAAACGCACGGCATCAACGAGTAAACGCGTGTCATAACTGATTGAGATTCCTCATAAATGTACCTAAATCCAAACATACGTGCCATCAAAATTTCCATGTCAGATAAGATGTTTTACATGCCACCAGCAAGTAAACTCGTGCCATTAAAATAAATTTGCATGTCAATGATGTTTTGGTATCTCCTCTCTCCTAGTCTCCTATCTTGTGAAACCGCTTGAATTTTGGAAATGGGGGGTTTCAAATGGGCGGTTTCCTTTTTACTTTCAATTGATGTGATAGGGTTAATTAATAACCTTTATCATTACGGTTACCTTCTACAACATGTGGAAAGCCGGTTATTTTTTTGTAATTTTTAAGGGTCCTTTGCAATATTTTCAGGGGGAATTAGTTTTGCAAATAGCGAGACATTTTGGTATATTGAATGCTATTAATTTTATTTTTAATTTGAGTTAAAGTTGAAGCTGTACTTCATTCAAGCGTGGTGTAGAGTTTATAAGTACAGGCTAGCTAGTTACTAGCTAGTTAGCTAAAAGGCTAGTTGAAGAGTGATGAAGTAGTATGATTATATGATCTTTGATAACATGGTTCATTGATGGCCTAATAAACCCTTCTTTTTTTGGTTCTAGATGGCCTAATAAACCCTACTTTTTCTCTCTTTGATCATTACAACCCATGTTGGGGAATAAACTATATGCACATTTAATTTCTCATTTAAGTTAATTAACAAATTTATTCTTAATTATTGTATCATTCCATCTAATTTTCACCATTTTATAATTTGATTATTTTATAAACCAGCCTCTTGTCAACTTTCATATGTTGCAGAAAATTGCGACCCAATTTTTTTTGAAAAACAATAAGTAATTCAAAATGCGAAATAAAATTATTATATTGTAAATGAAGAGATTAACAAAGATAAATCGTTATAATACAACAAGAAAAGACAAGTAAAAATAACATGACAAGAAACCAGAACTAGCAAAGAACAACAGCTACAAAGCAACTCAATGTAAAAGGTGTCGACAATTCGAATAAGGATGGTGAATAGAGAGAACACATTAATTGGCCTAGAGTAGTTTTTTTTTTTTTTTTTGGAAGTAAGATAAGAATTCAGTTCTCTAGATAAGTCGAGAGAAACCAAGAGACCGGATAAGCTGATAGATGGACTAACCAACATGTACAACCAAATCAAATGACAGATGCAAATGACAGAAGCAAATGACAGAAATAAAAATGCAAAAATAAAATAAACGTGCAAGTTATCCTACATCGTAAAATAAAGCCAACACGACAAACGAATCAATCAGCCAACGGAGGACGCACACATAGAACCCTGGGATCACTAGCGGACATCTCAGATTATGGACTCCGAAGAGCCATCAGATATCGATCGCGAATCCACGACGTCTTCAGATACGTACTGTAAATCAAAACCGTTCACATAAAGCCTGCGTCACAACAAGAACAAATACAGCACACCAGACCGCAAATCCAACTCCCAAGCCAAATCATTGCCCAATAAAAACCACAAACTCATCTCAAACCCTCAAGGACGATAACGAGATCGTAAATACTACTAGGTAGTCAAATAGAGGCGACTGAGACGGGACAGAGTAAAGAAATTGAACAACAATACAAAGGCAAAGGGAAAGAAGCTAGGACGAAATGGAAAAGAAACCCCGATGACGAAACTCGTAAGAGGCCGACAGTGAGAACGCCACCAGCCCAAAGCAGTAGTGCAACTACAAGGCATGACAAAGCGAGGGATAAGAGGTCAACAGTGAGAAAGCCGGAACCAAGCAGAGGCGGAGACGAAAAGACGATGGAAGATTGGGGCTGGAAACCAAGGGTAGGGCAGAACCGGACTATCGAAGTTCCAACAACAAGGGGAGGAGGCCGTGGTTGGCGACTGAGGTCTAGGGAATGGCTTCGGAGGTAGGGCCCAAAGGGAGAATGCAGCTTGCGAAGGCCAAACCAGCGACAAAAGGAGGAGGAAGGGCGGGTGAGGGTGAAGCTGGTGGACGCGTACCAAAGGCGGGTGAGGATGGGTGACGGAGGGCCAAGGTCGGTGGCGGCGTTTGATGAAAACTGGCCGGTGAGATGTGGGCAAAGGTGTGGTGACACTAAAGAGGGCGGCGTCGAAACGCTCTCAAACGAGAGCGTTTAGGGTTTGGCTTTATTGGGTAGGTTTTGAAAAATCAATCAAAATATTCCTAAAGTAATTAATTAAATTCATTGAAGTATTTATAAATTATTTTCTTCAAGAAAAATATTTTTTATATATAATTTACGATCATTGTATACAATGGCGGAGCCAAGGAGGGCATGGGGGAGCACGTGCTCCTCTTCTCACCTGATAAATTACTTTTGTGCATTCTCTCCGTTAGTTTTGTTTTGATATATAATATGTCATGTAATCTGATATCTGAGTAAAAAGTTATGAAAGTCCGAAAATTAAAGGTATTTTAATATTGTTTCAATAAACTATAATGCTTTTATATATATTTTACTAATTATTTGATGATGTTGCTTTTGCACAAACGATTTTAGAGGATAGAAGTTAAAGTTTCAAATCAATATATATATATATATATATATTTTGAAACAAGATAAGAATTCAGTTCTCTAGACAAGCCTAGAGAAACCGAAAGACCGGACAAGCCGGTAGATGGACTAACCATCATGTACAACCAAAACAAAAACAGAAGCAAATGACAGAAAGGAAATAACAGAAGCAAATGACAGATATGAAATGCGAAAATAAAACAAACGTGCCAGCAATTCTACATCACAAGACAAAGCCATCAAGTCAAACGAACAATCAGCCAACAGAAGACGCACACAGAGAACTCTGGGGACACTGGCGGATATCTCAGATTATGGACTCCGAAGAGCCATCAGATATCGATCGCAAATCCACGACGTCTTCGGATAAAGCTAATCAAACACCGTTCAGAAAAGGCCTGCATCATAACAAGAACAACACAACACAACAAAGCGCGAATCCAACCCCAAGCGAAATCATTGCCCAATAAAAACCTCCAACCCGACTCGAGACCCTCAAGGACGATAACGAGATCGTAAACGACTACTAGGTAGTTAAATTAGAGGCGACTGAGACGACAAAGAGCAAAGAAATTGAACAATAATACAAAAGCAAAGGGAAGGAAATACATAATGGAAATGAAAGCCCCAAGCGAGTGAACAACGCTAAACAGCCCCGAAAGGAGCCGAAGGCGCCGCCGAGAAGGACCGACCGAGGTCGGAGCCGAGGACAGAGGCGAGGGAGATCTCAAAGAGGGCTAAACCAAGAGAAGAGACCAAAGGTGGAGCCGCGGTAGCCCTGGTGTGCCTGGAGTCGAGGACGGCGGAAGGAGGAACCGGATGCCAAGGGAGATGTAATAGAGGGAGGAGCTCGTAGGCTATGGAGAAGCGACGAGGCAGCGAGGCGGTGGCCGTGGGCGTGGAGACGCAGCAAGTGAGGGAGGGAAAGAGGAAGCGACGGTGGGAGACGGCGGGCTATGGTGGTTGGCATCGGGAGCAGGTGGGATGCTGGTGTGGCGGTGGCCATGGAGGCGGCAAACCAAGGTCGAGTTGGTGTGGGCGAGCGGCGGGAAGCAGCAGGCGAGGGATGAAGGCAACCGATGGTGGGAGGCGATGGGCCATGGTGGTTGGCCGCGGGAGCAGGTGGGATGCTGGTGTGGCGGTGGCTATGGAGGCGGCAAACCAAGGTCGAGTTGGTGTGGGCGAGCGGCGAGAAGCAGCAGGCGAGGGATGAAGGCAACCGATGGTGGGAGGCGATGGGCCATGGTGGTTGGCCGCGGGAGCAGGCGGTGTGCTAGTGTGGTGGTGGCCAAGGCGGCTGCAAGCCGTGAGGACGCGAGGCGGCGAAAGAACTATTTTAGGGCCGGCAAGGGAAAGGGAGCATTGATGCATTTCAATAAATTTAGCACGTTTTCAAGATTGTTGAAAGGGTTGAATATTTGGATGAACCCGCTTAGTTTTTCATTTTTCTCCCAGCTCGATTTGTAACTATTTTGCTAACATTGTACAATCTGTCAAAATTCATCTGTTAATAGACATTTTTACATATTCCTAAAACTCACTCTTTTAATTCATTTACTCGGCCTATGTAGTGATCGATTCACTTACCCACATATATATTACGCTAAAACTATTGTCCGTGTATGATCTTTTGCGACATATAAGATCCTTCTTGGGACATAATGAGATCTCCTATGGATTGTGTTTGGTTAAGGTCAATTACTCATTAAGAAGAAGAAAAAGAAAAAGAAAAAAAGAACATATAGCCAACTCAACCCTGTAAATCTTGAGTTTTGATCATCATCATCATCATCATCATCATCATCATCATCATCATCATCATCATCATCATCATCATCATCATCATCATCATCATCATCATCATCATCATCATCATCATCATCATCATCATCATCATCATCATCATCATCATCATCATCATCATCATCATCATCATCATCATCATCATCATCATCATCATCATCATCATCATCATCATCATCATCATCATCATCATCATCATCATCATCATCATCATCATCATCATCATCATCATCATCATCATCATCATCATCATCATCATCATCATCATCATCATCATCATCATCATCATCATCATCATCATCATCATCATCATCATCATCATCATCATCATCATCATCATCATCATCATCATCATCATCATCATCATCATCATCATCATCATCATCATCATCATCATCATCATCATCATCATCATCATCATCATCATCATCATCATCATCATCATCATCATCATCATCATCATCATCATCATCATCATCATCATCATCATCATCATCATCATCATCATCATCATCATCATCATCATCATCATCATCATCATCATCATCATCATCATCATCATCATCATCATCATCATCATCATCATCATCATCATCATCATCATCATCATCATCATCATCATCATCATCATCATCATCATCATCATCATCATCATCATCATCATCATCATCATCATCATCATCATCATCATCATCATCATCATCATCATCATCATCATCATCATCATCATCATCATCATCATCATCATCATCATCATCATCATCATCATCATCATCATCATCATCATCATCATCATCATCATCATCATCATCATCATCATCATCATCATCATCATCATCATCATCATCATCATCATCATCATCATCATCATCATCATCATCATCATCATCATCATCATCATCATCATCATCATCATCATCATCATCATCATCATCATCATCATCATCATCATCATCATCATCATCATCATCATCATCATCATCATCATCATCATCATCATCATCATCATCATCATCATCATCATCATCATCATCATCATCATCATCATCATCATCATCATCATCATCATCATCATCATCATCATCATCATCATCATCATCATCATCATCATCATCATCATCATCATCATCATCATCATCATCATCATCATCATCATCATCATCATCATCATCATCATCATCATCATCATCATCATCATCATCATCATCATCATCATCATCATCATCATCATCATCATCATCATCATCATCATCATCATCATCATCATCAAGAGTATAAAAATGTGATGAAAATGAAAGAAAAAGGAGATGGAAAGGAAAGATAAGAGAAAAAAGAGAAGAGAAGAGAAAGGACCCACCACAGATATTACCAACACACACATAAAACTATATAAAAGCAGAGAAGTATGTAAATTGGTTGGAAAGGTATGGGCTGAGTGGGTCGAAACAGGCTTGCAAAGCCCCAATCCCCATGCAACTAGCTAGTCTAGTCTTGTCCACGTGGGACTCCCCTCTTACTCGTCCTACTCAGCTGCCATGTCATCACATCTTCGATTCTTATGGGCCCCTCTAAATCAGTGTTCATGATGACCTGTCATTTTCATACACCCATCCCCCCCTCCTCCCAAAATTGACCATATCCATATCTCTACTCTAGTTCCTTTCCATTTATTCCATTCCATTTGCTTATTAATATAGATGGATTTTTTTAGGCTTCCAATTTTCTTCCTGTGGCTTCTCCAAATTTTGAAATTACACACAAACTTTATCCACATATCTCCAAAAAGTCGTTTTCAGTAATGATAAGAATGCATCTTTAATTTTATTTTTTTTTTACTTTGAGAATTTCTTCAACCAAAAAAAAAAAAAACAGCTTTTGGAAAATTATTGAGTTAGTTAATTTTAATTTGGTTTATTTTAAATAACAAAAATTCAAAAATTTCAAAAGTAATTAACTATGGTATGGATATTGTTTTGAGACTTTTTTTTTTATTAGATAAAAATTCGGATGAAAGAGCTCTATTCAAAGACATCCTGACAGATGAGGCCACGCAGACCCATGTCATTGTTTAAACAAAATAAAAAATTTTAGGCTATTGAAATTTGAACAAAATAACAAAATAATAATTATCATAAGATTATCTTCAACAATTTTTTCAAAATTTCTCAAAAATAAAAAATAAAAATACATATTCTTTAGATTATTTTTACTCAAACTCCAATCGCTTTTCTATTTTCCACTATTTGAAAAGGCATTTATATATGTTGCTTTTCTATTTTAGAATCTATTAGGGAAAAAAAAGCTCAAAACTTTTCAAAAACTCAAAATTTTATAAAAATTGATTTTTTTAATGATCGTGAGGTTCTAAGGTAATGGACTAATCCTCAACTGCTCCGAGCACTAGCCTACAAAACACTCAAATAGGAAAAGTCAAGTGGCAAGCCGTTAGAGAGGCTCAACGTATCCATACCAAAGCAAGTCGGTCAAGACATGATGCACCCACCCTAGCACCACAACTGTCACTAATATATTTTAAACCCCCTTGATCTCATGGTAGTGAGGCCCAATAAACACCTTACTCTTACCGCCTCATTCTAGAATGGAAAAGTTGGTGGAGATTTTTAACATATATAAGTTTGCATTCTCTATTTAATTATTTCACTCCTATGGTTGATTCTCAGTTTTATTATAAATATAGAGTTATTCGCTTATTTAGAATAGGGTAAAATATTTTTTTTAAAATATGAATTAATTATCCCTATAGTTAAACCGATTTTTCTATCCTATGTCCCAAGAACATAGGATAATAGCACTAATTCGAAAATATTTTTTAAATTTTAATTATTTTAGCTTCTTTTAAATTAGATTCTTAAGGTTGCTTATTTTTTTTGATAAATAATCTTGATGCGGGACCATTCAAGACACCTTCGGACACACCTATACTTAGGGATGGACCTGAGATTCGAGCTCGTGAGAATGATGTCATCCTCAAGAGGAAGAAGAAGGCTCCACCATGGGAGAAGGTCCAAAGATGCAAGCTTGATGGGTTGTTCATTTTTAGATTCGTTCAACATTTGATAGCTTTTCGACGTCTCAGTAAAATGAATCGTACGGATTCAATATTAATCGGATTGGATCGTGCCATACCTTGTCGGAACGAGGACGAAGAGATCTACAACTTTTCTGTTGAAGGTTTTTCCAGATTCAACATAGAGCTTGGCCGAAAATCACATTCTTTGCAAGCTGTCACTGTTTTACGCGGACGTGCAGGTGGTGCGCGGGCGTGTGGCCCAGGTGCGCGGGCGTGCACGGGCATGCTGTTGGGTGCGGCTGCCCTTGGCTTCCCTTGCCGAGTTTGGTTCCCTTATGATTGTTAACTTAGAAACTTAATTACTTATGTTATTCTAAGTGATTTTAGGATTATTTTATTAAGTTAGTATTTTTATTATTTTAATTATTATTTTTATTAGAAATCAGCCTTTTAGGGTTATAAGAAGGCCGATCTCCATTGTGGAACATTCACGTACAATTTTATTGAAATTTCTCTCTTTGGTGTGAAACACAAGAGCGCAAGTCAATCGATTCGTAGCGTTGCTCATCGATTGCAAATTGGTTATAGATCTAACTTGGTTTGCTTTGAGTTCGTCAACCTCGTGAGAGCTTGGTGATCCAGGTATTCACAAGTTTCCTCCTTGTGCCTCCAAGTTGTCCGCTTGGTTGTGTAAGGTTGTAGAGGCGGGCTTTATAGTCGTTGGTATTTAGTTCCTACCCTCTTAGGAGGCCTGGGGTCTTTGCCTCGTTCTATTTTAATTCATTATTTTGTTGAGTCTAAGTTGCTGTGTTTGTTTGTCTTTGTGTCGATATCGAGTCATTTGTTATTGTTCTTGAGTCTTTTGATTCCGTTCTTGTTATTTCTAGTTTGATTGTCGAAGATCGAGCCATCCTACGGCTAACCCTGTATCAAATATTTTTCAATTTAGAGTCTTATTTTATACCTAGGATCTTATCCCAATTTACACTTTGTACCCCTACCCACCCTTCTCGCCCTCGAACACACGCCTCTCTCTATCTCAATCCTTTGGATTTGTTCGAACAACAAAATAAGAATCGAGATAAAAAAAAAAAAAGGCATACCCTACAAAATAAAAAAGTATCTGTTAGATCATCCACAATGGTTTTGCTTAAAATATGCACATTTGCACAAGATATATAAAAATACACCTCACTTTTTGGTAATTTGCTTCATTGGTAAAATGTGCATTTTTTACACATCACTCAAATACAATTCATTTAAAACAAAAAAAAATCATAAAAAAACCAACCAATGAAATTGTCTTACTTTTTATGAAAGTTTATGCACATGGGGAGGTGGTGTGCTCAAATTTGCACATCACATGTTCAAATGTGTATATTTGCACACACCTAAAACAACCAATGGAGCTCAAAAATGTCTAAAAAGTACACATTTGTACGCCATCATTGTGGATGGTCTTATGAATGGTTTCACTCGTATCTATTGCGAATAGTTATTTCATATATTGAAAAAAAAGTTGGTTCATAACAGATATTAATACTATATCTAGTGTGAACAACATTGCGTTAAATAGTAATTTTACCTACTATAAATAAAATTTCCATAAATTTATAATTTTGCCCCATATATATTTGAAAATAAAATTACAAAATTCTTTACTCCATATTTTTTTAAATGCGTTAGCGCTAAATGGAAACCAAGCTTATTTTTCTATTCCACCTGAAATTAAATTGAAAAAACTATTTAATAAAAAATAATCCATTAACTGAAAAAACTATCTCTTTTTTAAATCCATTAATTTAATATTCCCGATTAATGATCTAGCCAACATGCGTCGGCTGCCTAACGAGTATACAATCGAAATGGCATAGATTCATTGGTCAAACTCACCTCTAAGCTTAATATATATACACTTGCTCTTAATTCACTCCATATGCTTTAATTATTTTCATAACTAACAAATATTATAAACAAATAAATATTTTTTTTTAAAAAAAATTTGAGGAGAAGGCCACCAGCTTATGATTTGAAGGTGAGTCACACTGAAACAGTGAAATATGGTTTGTGCATTAAACACTCCTCACTCCCTTCTTCCCAATCACATGCTTTCTCTATAAATAGGGTCTCCCCCTCTCCCTCCAAAATCACATCCATCAAACCAAACTCCTCCATTGTTTTTAAGCTCAACCCATCTCCTGATTTTCACTTCTCTCAAAACCCATTTGATCAAAATTCAAACTTGGAGAACATGGTGTTCAGAGGAACAATTGGTACTCACCCAGATGATGAAAATCCCCTGCTTTCAACGAGGGCCATCTGGGTTAACGGTCCGGTCATAGTCGGAGCCGGCCCATCGGGCCTCGCCGTCGGAGCCTGCCTCCGCGAGCAGGGCGTCCCCTTCGTCGTCGTCGACAGAGCCGATTGCATCGCCTCTCTGTGGCAGAAAAGGACTTACGACCGCCTCAAGCTTCACCTTCCGAAGCAGTTCTGCCAGCTGCCGAGATTGCCGTTCCCGGAGGAGTTCCCGGAGTACCCGACCAAGAAACAGTTCATCTCCTACCTGGAAAACTACTCCAGCAAGTTCGAAATCAACCCCCAATTCAACGAATCCGTGAAATCGGCCAAGTACGACGAGACCCTCGGGCTGTGGAGCGTCAAGACGGTGAAAAAAGGGGCCGCCGGAGAATTGGAGGTAGAGTACGTCTGCCGATGGCTGGTGGTTGCCACGGGAGAAAACGCCGAGAAAGTCATGCCGGAGATCGACGGGCTCGGGGAGTTCGCCGGAGAAGTCATCCACGCCTGCGATTACAAAACAGGGGAGGAGTTTCAGGGGAAGAGGGTTCTCGTTGTCGGCTGCGGAAACTCCGGCATGGAGGTTTCTCTCGATCTCGCCAACCACAATGCCGTCCCTTCCATGGTTTGCCGTAGCTCGGTAAGCCCACAGATCAAACCATACTCCTCTTATTATCAATTGGTTTCTAGAATGAAACACTGATCTAATCAAATTTTCCCCCTTTTGTTTTCTTCAGGTTCATGTCTTGCCAAGAGAAATATTCGGAAAATCGACATTCCAATTGGCCGTATTGCTGATGAAATGGTTACCGCTATGGATAGTGGACAAGCTCCTCTTGATCCTGTCATGGCTGATCCTCGGAAACACCGAGAAATTGGGGCTGAAGAGGCCGACAAAGGGGCCGTTGGAGCTCAAGAACACACAAGGGAAAACCCCGGTTCTAGACATCGGAGCGATGGCCAGGATCCGATCCGGGGACATTCGGGTAGTACCCGGGATCAAGAAGTTCTCTAGCGACGGTGTGGAGCTCGTCGATGGGACGGCGATGGAGGTGGACTCGGTGGTTCTTGCAACCGGGTACCGCAACAATGTACCGTACTGGCTCCATGAGAATGAACTGTTCGACAAGAACGGGTCGCCGAAAACGCAGTTCCCCAACGGATGGAGGGGAACGACGGGGATTTACGCCGTCGGGTTCTCGAGGAGGGGTCTTGCCGGTGCTTCGTCGGATGCGATCAACATCGCATCCGACATCGGTAAAGTGTGGAAGGAGGAGACCAAGGGGCAGAGGAAGCACACTACACTTCGAAATCGTCGTTGCATTTCCACATTCTAATTTTAATTAAAATTAAAACAAAATCAACGGTTAATTAGTAATTAGATGTGAATAGTAACACGACTAATATTTATATAATAGCCCTCCGCTCCAGGAAATATAAAAATAGCCCAAGTTTTGTTAACTTGATTGGGCACCATAAATTTGTTCTTTCTTTTGTTTGTGCTGTAAATTTGAGGTGATGAGGCTTTTTTTTTTATATAATTAAAGTTGGAAGTTTATGCATAAAAATTGTTTTTTTTTTTTTTTGATGAATGCAGATCTGTTTGATGCCATTTTTTTTTAATCTGCGGTATAAAACAATGTATTTACTAAAATAGATTATTCTCTTATACTATAATCACAACAATAATATCTCGCTCAAAGTAAAATTTAGGGATTTGAGTTATACACACCCTTTCTGAGGCTAATTGAGAGCTAAAAGAGAGAGTTAAAAGCGAAAAGAAATGAACTAGAGTGGTTTAGTACAACAACAAAAAGAGAGTTAAAAATGAAAAGAAATGAATTCTCATTTTAAGTTGTTATTGGTGAATAACGAGAGCTAGTGCTCTTTAGAATTTATTAATGTAAAGGTCTTTACATTCTAATGAGAACTAATGATTAAGATTTGCCTCAAAAGTAAACAACCTCAATTGGGGTGGCATAGTAGCAAGTAAGTAGGATTTTGAGAATACTAGTTCAATCCCTACCTCTCTCCTTTCACTTGGGTAAAAAAATCAAATCCGGATTATGCCAGTGCACGTTCGAATCAATGTGAAAGTAGACATTGAAAATCAAAGGCAAATTAGGGTTTAGAACACCACGTCCATGAATCCTGATGAGAGAGAGAACACTTGGCAAGGTGAATAGAGAGTTAGGCCCAACTTGAGCAGGCCTAGGCCCAAAGTTTGGCCTTCCCAACAAGCATAAATTATCTGTTGGAAAGTGGCCAATTTGTCTGAAGCCACAACATTTTGAAGGCATTATAAATGCAATCCTCCCTTCACCCACCAGGCCACCACCCTTTTCATATTCTATAGGTTATAAACTTAGTTCCATTTGGTTTAAATTTTTTAAAGGGAAAGAAAAACAAAATGAATGAATTACATTTATAGTTCAAGATACATTGTTACCTTCTTATTCCGACTTCACCCACCAGCCCACCACCTTCTTTTTGAAAACAATATAGGGGAAGACTAAACTACCCTTACTCTTTATGAACATATTACATATATCTTATTATTTAGGTACCCAACTTATCAGTTGAATCCCCACAGTAGGGCATAAAGTATAGAAAACAACATATATTGCATCTCAATAACATCTATATTTTGATTTTTGACTAATATACTTGTATTCTTTTATACGTAGTATTAATTTGCTCATGTTATCTCTATTTCTACGAGAATTATATAAATTCATCCGATAATAATAATCCAATCGCTTAAAAGTGGGCTCAAAGGAGTTCTACCTTAATTCTTTCAATTTTTGGGCCACTGTAAAGCGCCCTTGTCAAACTCAGCCCACTATCAAACATATCAAACAAAATGGACGGGCCAGCTATTCTGGTCCAACATGGTGCTCTTTTATACGAACTTTAAAATTGACAAATTCGTGTACAAACTATCACCACATTAACCAAAAATAATACGGTTGAGTTTTCCGGTGGATTTTCCGATAAACTTCGCCACGTGGACGCCGGAAAGACAGGTGGCATTGCCACATCCCTGCCTTAATTTGGTTAACTTACCACCTCATTTTTTTTATTTATTTTTTATTTTCCACAAAAAAAAAGTCAAGAACAGATCAAGAACAGAGAAAGAGAGAGGAGAGAACAAGTCGACGCCTTGAATCTAGCCGCCCCGCTACCATTTGTCTCGTCGTCAATGCCTCGATCACCTCCTCTGTCGACCTCCGTCCGAAAAGGGAAGAACAAGAGAGTGGTCTAACAGTGCTTCTCTACTTCCTTTCACTCTGTCCATTCCACAGTCGAGCGACCATCGATCTAGCGCTCTCACTCGCGCGCCAGATCTCTCGTCGGTCTCTTTCTCGATCCCGGAGTCCCTTATTCTCGAAAGCTTGAGAAGCCTCGCCAAATCTCGATTCTGACTATCCTCCCGTATGCTTCTTTCTCCTTAGAGTTGGTGTCCACCATTTTCGAGAGCTCGGGCAGGAGCATCAAAGCATTTTTGGGGTCTGGATTTGTGATTAAATTGTTGGTTTTTTGTATAACTTGGGAATCTGGATCAAGATCGATCAATTTGTTGAAAGTTTTGAAAAGCCCCAATTTGATTTGCAAAAATAAACCCTAGTTTTGAAAAGCCACAATTTGATTTGAAAATTTTGAGGTTGTGCCATGGTAGTACTGCTTTATCCCCCTCTCTCATTCAAAATATAATAATCAAATCTTGTTATATCGTATCAGGAATACAAGTTAATAAAAAAATTTGCAAAGGCATAATAAGATCTGATTGAATGTGGATGAGATCTGTTTGAAGGAGATGAGGATGATTCTCCCTTTTTTTTTTTGTGGAAAATAAAAAACAAAATAAAAAAACGGAAATTTCGCCTGGTACCCCTGTGGTATTGCTTATTTCACACGGTGTACAAAAGATTAGCTAAATTCGCAAGGTACCCCTGAGGTTTGTATGTTTTCACGTCGTGCCCCTGGCCAGTTAAAACTAACGGTGTAAACAAGGCTCCGTTATGTTTCTATCCGAAGGACGCTCAGGAAGTCAGGAGGAGGGAAGTGTGGAACGAAGAAACGAGATGAGAGGAGAGTCGAATGGAGAAGCAGGAGTCGTCGGCAACGAGAGCCCGCTGCCGCCGGAGAGGAGAGGTGGAGAAGGAGAGCGACGGTGTACCAACAGAGAAACGAAAAAAAAAAACCGAGCGAATTGGAGAAGCGGTTCGACGCCCGACTTGGAGGAGAAGATCGATGCCAACGAGAGGCCGTCGCGGTGAAACATACCATGGTGACGCCATTGGAGGTAAGTTTTCTTCCCTCCTCAACTGATTTTGGGATTTAGGGTTTGGGGATTTATGGATTTTTTCCGAATTGGGGGGTTTGGGTTGGATTCGAGTTGGAGAATCTTCGAATTGGGATTTTGGTATTAGATTCAGTGGTCAATTTTACGTGAATTTCATTCCAATTGGGCGTGTTTGTTATGTCAAGGTGATTTTCACAATTGAGGTTTGAATCTTGAATGGTTGTTGAATAGAGAATGTTACGTGAGTTGAATTTGGGTAATTTTTGTGATTACTGAAGTAATGTTCGCAATTGTATTGTTCTGATTAATGAAGTTTGAATCTTGAATGTTTGTTTCATGCGAAAGATAACAAAATTTGTGATGCTTTTTTTGTTGTTGCTAAGATAATGGAGATCATCGAAATATCATGCATTTAACTAAGCACATGGATTGGTTTCCAATTTGTGGAATTACTTGTTCAAACTAATAGTTGATTCTCTGTAGAAATCAAGGATCCAAAATAACAATTTTTTAATCATTCAAACAAACAAAAAAAGCTATGACAACAGTTTTGTATTTTTATACCCTTTTGAAGATTAAATCAATGTTGAGCCTTAAGTTGTGGATCTTCTCATGGAGATTGGAGATTAATTCAATGTTGAGCCTCATATTAGAGATTACTAGTATTACTACCCGCGATCTTCGCGGTTTGTTAATAAATTAATTTCTTAGAAATTCACTTCCATTGTTATATAATTAAATTGAATTACATAAATCATAGTAATCATTTCTAGATTAATTAAATACATTTATACTAATATATTATTTAATTATACAAGTCATGTTTCAACTTTATTGTGTTAAATTATAAAGGTTGAAATTGATTATTTAAAATATTTATATGTGAAAACCATATATAAACTGCCTATAATATTCACTATAAAGTTAAAATGGATTGATAATAATAAAAATATTATTCTAAGCTATTGTTCATAATTTATTTTAATAAGTTATAAAGGTTGAAATTGATTATTTAAAATATTTATATGTAAAAACCGTATATAAACTGCCTATAATATTAACTATAAAGTTAAAATAGATTGATAATAATAAAAATATTATTCTAAGCTATATATATATGGTTTCATTTAGTATATATTAAGTTTATTTAATGAAAAAATATTATAAACCTTATATATATATTGAATAAATATTTATTAGAATGTTATAGCTCAATTCAATTAAAAGCCATATATGTTTTTGGTATACTAGCGTGATAAAGAATCTCAATATAAATATATTAATTTATTTTATTAGATTTGCCTATAATATATGTTATAGTTATCCATATTAACGTGAAATAGAAAAATTGTCTCTAATTCCATTAACGAATACATTCCAATTTCGTATTCAAGTATATTATATATCTCAATATAAATATTATTCAAGTATATTATATATTTTATTTTGTTTGAATAAATTTGCTATTCTGCGCTATGTTACTGATCGGAAATATATGTTTTTTCAAGAATGTAACCTTACTATCTTAAATTGTATAGTCATATTGATATTAAAATGATAGATTTTGTAAATAACTAAGATATGAATTTGAATATTTATATTAAAAATGATAGGTTTTGTAACCACTTAAGATATGATGTTGAATATTTATATTAAAAATTAAATTTAATCTTCAATTAAAATAGACACATAAGATGACACGTGTATAAATAGATGATGTAATCGTCTGACGTGACTTAAATATATTGGATCATCATTAATCGACGTGTCAAAGATCAGGGCCAAATTGCACCAGAGTACGACACATAAGCGAATCGCACCAGATCTCGCCACATAGGATTTCCACGCCTCTGTTTTAGTATTATATATTGATTAATATATCCTGTTTTATTTATTTTGTAAAAGGATGGGATTATTTCTATAATTAAAGAAATATCTCAACTCCCTTCCTCAAGACAAACAACTTGGGTTTGTTACAAAACAGGAGACTTTACCTTGAGTTAATTAGCTTGGTTCCTTGGTTAGTTTGTGTATATATGGCCTTAGATTTGTCATCTGTAAACAATTCATTCATTCTGAATAACACAGATCATCATCTTCTTCGTTCTCACCATGTTTCCTCTGTCTAAAGAAGCTTGAAGCTTCTCTCTGTTTTCCGGTTTTGTTGAATTGTGACAGAGATTTTGAAGGTTTAGATAACCCTTCCTAGTCCTATAAACTGATTTTTAGCATGACATTTTGATTTATAAATTGAAATCAATTTTTGAGAGGTTTTAAGTCTATTAGCTCAAATGGTAGAGCGTTGTGCTCACGCACAAAGATACGAGTTCAAATCTCGTATAGACTATCTATGAGTATGTGTAGTTATCATGTTGCTTAGCTTTTGATCTTTTGTGACCAATTAAAATAGATGTCAGACAAAGATTTTCACAAACTAAGATTTAAATACAAGATTGAAATAGAATTCAGTTTCTGAAATGGTCGAGCAGTGTACAACTTAATTGGAATGTTCAAACTTATATCTCATGAATATATTCAGAAAATCATCCCTTTTGTATCTTTCATTGAATATATTCTGAAAATCATCCCTTTTGTATCAATCATTGAATATATTCAGAAAATCATCCAAAGTTATCATGACAGCAAAAAAGATAAAGAACTATAATTTGAACTTTCCACTATGTAGAGATTAGCCTATACGGGATTCGAACCCGCATTGTTGTGCACAAGCACACCGCTCTGCCATTTGAGCTAATAGGCTTAATAAGCTAGTTCAATGTATTGTTCCCTTGGAGTTTTGTTCATTTTTGTAAGTTTTTAACATAAGTAATTAAAACATATATTGTTACTTTGATGCATAGAATTAGAAACACCAAAAAAGGTATTTTATTTACATAATTCGGTTTTTACAATTCAGATTCTGTAATTCATTTACATTAGAAAACTAAAAGGCAAAGCTTACATGCTATTTTATTTTTCTCGTGAATTTACAACTAACACTCGTCACTACATATAGTACTCGATCCGTTGCAAACATTTTCGACAAGAATGTACTCAAATTCACACTTAACACTCGTCGCTACATATTTCACACACCCCATGTTTCAATCTGCGCACCTGTCTATCCGCAACCTATTTCAATCCTTTTTCCCTCTACAATCAGAAGATTGGAATCAAAGTTTAAGTAATCACAAATCAAAATCCTCACTCTCAAATTCTCAAAGTTTTGTAATCACAAATCAAAATCCTCACTCTAAGCAATCTCAAAGTTTAGTAATCACGAAACTCTCAAAAGTTTAGTAATCACATATCAAAATCCTTACTCTCAACAATCTGTACAGTGTTTTAAACAGAAATTGCTGTCATCCCCAAATTTACAACTTCAACAATTCCTCAATCTCAAATTCTCAACCCTAATTCGAACAAATCCCAAATTAAAACCCCAAATTGCAAACACAAATCGAAACCCCTATTTGCAAACCCTAAATCGACTTACCTGGCTAGCTGCCGGCTCCAACACCACCTCCAGTGAGTCGAGCGGCGCCTCCACCACCCCTAGCGACAGCTCCGACGACTGTTGTCACCGATTCAAGGATGGGCGGCCCTCCTTCTCCTTATCCTCCAGGTCGGGCGTCGAAGCTTTTCTCCAAGTCGTTCGGTTGTTTCTGTCCAGCCCTCTTCTCCAAGTCCTCCTCGAGGTCGGGCACTCGTTCTCCTCCGGTGGCCTCAGGCTCTCTTCGCCGGCGGTTCGTGCCCAGTAGGCCTAGTCGGCCTCTCCTTCGTTCTTCTGTGCTTAGTTTTTGGAATAGAACGCCTGAGAAGAAACAAACAAACGGATTCTGTTAGTTTAACTCACCAGGGGCACGACGTGAAAACATACAAACCTCAGGGGTACCCTGCGAATTTAGCAAATCTTTTGTACACCGTATGAAATAAGCAATACCACAGGGGTACCAGGCGAAATTTCCGATAAAAAAAATGAGGTATTGTAGTAAGTTAATCAAACTAAAGAAGTGAAGTGGCAATGCCATGTGTCTTTCCAGTGTCCATGTGGCGGAGTTGATCGGAAAATCCATCGGAAACTCAACCGTATTATTTTTGGTTAATGTGGTGATAGTTTTTATATGAGATTATCAATTTTAAAGTTTGTATTATTTTTGGTTCACGGTGGATAGTTGGTATTATTTTTGGTTATTTTTCCTTTTTTTTTTTGGATCAGGCTATAATTCGGATGGACTAATCCTACCCGATAGCATTCTTAAGGATGGGGTCTTGAAGACCTGAATCAGTATAAATGTTGAGGCCCCTGGCAGAGATCATCCATTCTATTGCCATTACGGGGCACGTGAGAGAAGAAGACTTCCCTCACTCTCGACAATAATGTTTTGATGTCGGACATTACTAGTTCAATTTCCCAAGGGCGTGTAGATTTTGTTTTTAAATGGTTTATGATTATGAGAGAGTTCCCTTTAATATGACATTTGTTTATACCCATTGCTAGTAGTTGGATTATTTCATGTCTTAGTGTCAGGGCCTCAACCTGCTGGTTACCCAATCTATCGTATCTAATATGGATCGTTCTACCCCCCAGTCATGAATGATGTTGAAATACCCCAAAGTATTTTGGGGTATTTCAGTTCTTATGAAAATAAATAAATAAACTCTTTATATTAAAATAGGTGAATTAAGTTAACGTTATTTTGTATTAGTTCATATAAAATATATAAGAGAAAGTTTAAGAATAATTATACTATTTGATTAAACGGAAATTTCGCCAGGTACCCCTGAGGTATTGCAATTTTTGCGGGGTATACAACTTTTTTACATATTTCGCGTGGTACCCCTGAGGTTTTAATCCATTTCGCCTCGTGCCCTTCTCGGTTAACTTTAACTTTTTTTCTCAAATCCCGTTAGTTTGCTCAACAAAAAAAAGAAGAAAGAAAGGCCGGACCTGCTCGAGCGAGGGAGAGCGAAGCATCAGACGCGAAACATCAGACGAGCGAGGAGAGAGCGAAGCGAAGAGAGAGCGCTCGAGCGAGGGAGACCAGCGGCGCCATACCCTGCTCGGCTCGGACCTGGGCTCGGACCTGCGTCGGACCTGCTGCAACCTCGGCTCGGACCTGCTGCAACCTCTGCGAGAAACTGTGTCGGCAACCAACATGTAGGAGTTGGATTCAATCATTCAAGGTAAGATTTGAGATGATTGGTAGCATTTGGATAGTAATTGTTCTGAATTGTATGTCGAGGGTTATTAAGGTTGTAAATTTGGGATCCTTGATTCAGTTCGAAATTTAGACTGAATTTGGGAGTTTGAAGCAATTTATGGGGAAAATAGCAAGACTGTAGATTTTCGGGTGGTCGATCTTTTGATATGCCATTTATTACTAGGAAATTCCTCACGGTGTACTGAATTTGGAGTTCATGAGTGTACTTACTTGAATTCGAATTTTGGTTTATGTTGTTGCTTCATATTAAGTTATTGATTGTTTGTTAAGCTGATATTGGTTTGGGTTGTTGCTTGATACTAATGTTGGTTTACTTTCGCATTCTAAACGGTAAATCTCAAACTTCTTCTGACAGCTAAAAAGGATTTCAATCCTGCTTGGGTATTGTCATATTCTGGACTTGTTACTCGAGTGTGTTAAACTTTGGCACGAACCAAGCAAATGGCTTGTAGGTCCTCTTTCTTGAGTTCCTGAAGTAGCTTAGAAAGTCTTTTGATTGTGTATTATTTGTATGAAGAGGTAAATTTCCTTGTTAAATTTTGAAGGATACTCTAGTGTTCGATGTATAATCCTAGTTCATGAATTCACTTTATTATCATGCCTCCTTGCTGTCTCGCCTAGGACTTCATTTTACCAAATAAGTGTTTGCAATCCTTATTCAATGTTCTACTGCCATTTCTATTGTTTCAGAGTTTTACGGGTCTGTTTGGCACAATTTGCTGAGTGCTGTTATTAAGAATTTTATTTGTACTGATTATAAAAAAAATGACAAAGAGCTAATGATAAGGAGTTCGCCAAACGGAACCAGGTAATTTCCATTTTGGCTGGTAACTCACTTTCTTGCGACAAAGGAAACATTGACAATTGCTTTAAAAAATGCTTGATTACCTCGGTCAAATGGGAGAGCAAAGTGCTCATAGTTTTATCAGACTTGACTAGATATTTGCGACAAAGGAAACATTTTGGCTGGTAGGTTTATTAGACTTGATTAGATATTTGCTTCTTATTTTTTTTGTTATCAAAGGTATTTTAGCCTATTAGCTCAAATGGGAGAGCAAAGTGCTCGTGCACAAAGACGTGGGTTCGAATCCCACATAGGCTTTGTTGAATTCATTAACCATTTCAGTAATCTAAGTATCTATCTAATTACATGTCAGAGTTGGAACATATTTTTTTCTTGTAGCATAATGAAAATAGAACATATATTTCATAAGTTGAATCTATGAGCTGTAACTTTCAGATTGTAACATATGTTAACCTTTTGAAGTGTAGGTTTGTAACAAGTCCAAATCATTATATTAGTCTATGTAGGAGTTGAACCCACATCTTGTGCATAAGCACATGCTCTACCGTTTGAGCTAATAGACTTTTTGATAAGCTTCAAGTTCATAATAGAATGGAGAAATGTGAAATAGAATGAATATATGTACCTATAGACTGTACATCCTGCACACAACCCACACTCTTACTAACAAACTATTTAGAGTTGGTCCAATAAATTATAGAATGAATATAGTAAATCCTTCCAAGTGCAAGTGATCATTAAGCCATATTCTAGGGCTTCTTATCCTGTAAAATATCATTTTCATGAAACTTCTGAAGCTAAAGCATGGATAAAATATCCGTTCAGTTGACACTTTGAATTTTAGATTATATGATTGCTGCTTAAATGAATGGTAAATTTACTGTGATGATGTTGATCTGTTAGAAGAAAGCCGTTTTTATATCAAGTTAGGAATTAATTAAGATTTTCTATGTGAAAAAAAGTTCCTGTGACTAGAACATACCTAATCGTGTGTGTGTGTGTTTGTTTATTGACGGACATATACATATATAAATATATGGTACATGTACACATATCTATATATACACGTGTATATAAAATGGACATCTTCTTTGTTGCCCAATCCAAGCAAGCCGGCCCACCACATCAGCCCAGCAAAATAGGACACGGGAAGAGATTGTTTTTTTTTTCAAAAATCTATCTTTAACAAAATGATAACTATCAATCTTTCAACCTAATTTACCAAGTTAAAATCCCTGTTATCAGGGGATCCGATTAGGGAAAATCAAAGAGGACCTTGCAAACTTCCCACACCTATCAAACACACGCCATAACTCCCTCTCCAGCACTCTTTGAAAAGCCATAAACATCAGCCAGAGATCACAAACCTCGACTATCTCCGATCACCTTCGACTGCGATTCCGGCGACACCAGGGCCGACGACGACCACCACAGGTCTCCTACAACACCCAGGAAGCCACCGTGAAAGCCCCGACGCAGCAGCGCAACGGAAAGACGTCCAAATGGACGTCGGAAGTTTCTGCAGAAAGTGATCGACAAGCCAATTTCCAGGCCTTGTCACCACCACCACCATGATCTAAATCCATCGAATTTGACTCTGGAGTAAACCCTGCAGTACTCTATATCGATCCCATGGTCCCTTTTACTCAAATCTGATCTGAGGTGCTCGAACCACAGCCTCCAAGTTGACTAGTGAGCAGTTTTCCTGCACAACAGAAAAACGTGATCTTCATACGTTTTCTCTCTATCTCTTTCGACCCATGGCCTGTTAATTCTTATAAATCATTTTTTTCCAGATTCATACCATACCAAGGGATTTTAGGTTCGAAATTTGGACATTTTCGAGTCCCGTTCAGGTAAAGATCCGCTCCGTTTCTCGTGAACTACCGTATTTCCATTAGGTGTTTGGGCTCATACTAATCAATCTACTGTATTGAAGCAGTTGGTCTTCATTTTGGCTCCTGAGATTTCATTTGGTACAGATTTGGATTCTTTCGGAAGAAATCAAGGGTATGGTTTCACTTTTTAAAAGTTACGGGGCTGTTTTCGTGATTTATGAAAAGTAACTAACCCCGTTTTAAAATTATGTAAAATCTCAGGTCCAATATCAAATTATTTTCCTCAACCACGAATAAGCATTTCGTCGGATTAAGGTAAGTAGTTTGATTCAATCAGTGCATTTCTGCAATTTCGTGCCTTTTTCTCAATTATTGCTTTTTTGTGTCCTTTATAAATTCCATGCTATGAGTTTGTGGTAAATATGCAAGTTAGTTCAGTTTGTTGCTATTTATCAACTCCTTAATCTCACATAGCATGTCAACTCGGGTAATTATAATTTGATCCTATAGTTTGAGAAAATTATATTAGATGCCCGAACTTCTTAAAAAGTATGATTTGTCCATTTTGTTCTTTCATGCTAGTTAAGTATGGTATATTATTGGTTTTGAATATCCATGCTTGTCATTTATATTATTTCGTGCACTTTATAGATCTAAAGTGTACATTATGGCTTTTGTGGTCACCTAGGATGTATTTGTGGATTGGTACTTATACCAGTTGTGTTACTATTATTGTTGTTGTGGTTATTATTGTTATTATGATGTGTCTTAAATAATGGAAAAAGGGTAAAGTCAGGTCAAGGTTCCAGTTGTGTTACTATTATTGTTGTTGTGGTTATTATTGTTATTATGATGTGTCTTAAATAATGGAAAAAGGGTAAAGTCAGGTCAAGGTTCGGTTATACCTTGCTCTATAAACGTCTCATGAGATGCCCTTTCGAAATTGCAAATCTCTCGAATGGGTACATCTACCCAAGGGTAGTAGGTCATCCGCCCAGTATATGCGGCCGAGGCCGGTATCACTTGTCCTAAGTAAACGATAATGTTGTGTATAATTGTGTTATTACTAGATTTGTGTTGTACATTACTCGTGACCCACTTTCAGTGCCATTATATCATGTTCTTTCCGTACTCGGAATATAATTCCCTAGGATCTCCGGATCCGCATCTCATTCAAACACTCGGTCCTTTGGATCATCCTATTATTTATTTTAATTTAATCAAACGAGTCAGGTTCCACATAAATATAAATCTCTCATTTTTATTTTAGTCTACGGTCATCAATACCCTTTTATGATCAATGGGTGGTAGACGGAGTCTTGAACATTTTACTTTCTGCTACTTGCTAGTCGTAAAAAGACTAACCGTCCTATTTTTCTTCCCTTGGACGGTTGAGGTCCCTGGTTTGCATGCTATACCTCAGTCACTAATCCGCAGGTTTAGGTAAATGGTCTTGAGGCGCTGAAGAATAAAGAAGTGTAATATTTTTCTTCAAATTTTAGTGTTGTGTTTTAAGGTACTAATTCCTAAAATTTATTGTGTTAAAGGTTATTTATTTCCGTTGTAATTCTTTTAACATTATTTCCGCTGCTATTATTCAAACTATTTAAATACTATATTTGGACCCGTTACTTTGGGTTACTTTATTTTAGATCATTGATTTTTATTTAAGTTTTCCGCTAATTTCATATTTATTATACATTTAGTTTATATCATCTTGTTTGTGGGAGCATGGTTGCATGTCCCTATAAGCCTAAGGCAGTTACGAGGACATTAAAGTCCGAGTAATTGCTGGCGCTGCAACATCTCTTCAGTGTCCTAAGAAGGGGTGTTACAGATGTAGCCAAATGAGCTGTCATTACTATCAAGTGTAGATCCATCGAAATTTAATTTAAATTAACCAAGCAGAGGTTTTTTCCATTTGGTAGCTTTATGTCGTTCATTAGGCCGAGTGACAGTGTGATTGATTGCGTTATTCTTTCAGGTATAGTGCAAGTCTTCCTTATTTTCCTGCATTGATGTTTTTTTTCTTCCAGTTTTCAACATGAGTTGAAATGATGTGTTTAACGGATTCCTGGTTCGAAATGAGATTATTTATGAAAATTGTTTGATTTTTGATGTACCATACGGTCCACCAAACCCCTGTTAGTTTCTCTTTTTCAGATTTTGTAAAAGTGTTTTCAATTAGTGAAAAGATCGGAGAGAAATCTCTCGAGATTGAAATCATGTTTGTTATTACCTGGTTTATGCCCATGGGTAGTGGGAGATGGACTTTAGAGAATTCACATTCCACAAAAAGATGGGTTTCATCTTCAATTGCACTGTTACAAAGAGCACGGGCTGTAAGAACGGAGACCCCTTTTTGGAAAAGACGGGTAGCCGTTGTAATACCTTTCTGACCTAGTTTCCAAAGAAAATTCTTAATTTTTGATGTTGTGTCAATTTTTCATATCCATGCATTATTTTCGACATTCTGATTGTTATTTTTTATGATTAGTTTATAAGCACTAGTTGTTGTGAACCATCCTTTCTTATTTGACCACCAATATAGTCTATCATCAAATGTATTTTTGGGCAGTGGGATATCCAGAATTTCTTTGGCTATGCTTTGTGGGATTGAATTGTACAGTTTTTCTCCCCCACCATTTCCCCCCTAATATATAGTCACTCACTGTTTCATTTTTATCACGGATTGTAGGGCACTCTTCCCTTTTGCTAATTAGCGAAGTTGTAAGCCAATTGTCAGCCCATAATTTAATATATTGGCCATTGCCTACGAACCAGATAAGACCCGTTTTAAATTTTCCAATCAAAGGGACCAGTTTCGACCATTGCCACGATGCACTCCCACTTTTTTTTATAATCCAATATATATGAGTTGTTTTCAAATACTTGTATTGAATTAGTTTTACCCATATATTCTATTATTCTCTGGTTCCGCAAGAATTTTTCGTATGAGTTTCATTTGGAGTGCTTCATTCATATCCTTGGACTTTCGTATACCTAGTCCTCTATTACCTTTTGTTCTATATATTTTATCCCAGCTTATCAAGGGGCGGTGTTGGAGATCTTTGTTCCAGAAGAAAGCTCTACTAATTTGGTCTAGTTCCTTTTGAATTGTGTTTGGGAGCATGAAGCTTTGCATCATATATAATGGTTTTGATGCCAAGTTTATGCCAATGAGGACAACCACGTCTTTGTTTTAATAGAGCATTAGCCCGCCATTTGGTGAGTTGCTCTTTTGATTTACAAACGATTTCCTCGAATGTTTGTTTATTAACTTTCTCGTTAATGATTGGGCAACCAATGTATTTCTCGATTGTAGTTTCATTTGATATGCACAAGCATCTTTCCAGCTCCTCAATCCTTGATCGAGAGATTCCTTTTGTTGTTTCGAATGCGGACTTGTGATAATTAACTTTTTGTCCAGAGACGCTACAATACATTCATCTATAATTGTTTTCGCTTTTGTACAGGCCGAAGTGTTACCTTTGGCGAAGATGTGATATCATCACCGAAAGGCAAGAAAATGGATCCCTCCTAAATTTGAAAGCAATGTGGCCCTCAGTCGTGTTAGCTTCATGTGCGAGTTTTCTTGCTAGAATCTCGCCCCCCATAATGAAGAGGATATGGGAAAGAGGATTGCCCCACTCGGTCGCCCTCATTGTTCACTCTAACTCGGAGCTTTGGGTCCTCAACCAAAATGATGTATTTGGATGGTGATTCAGTAAAATCCGACCCAGTTCAAACTCTCATCTTATAAATAAAGAAAAGTACTAATAGGCCGGACAAGTTAATATAGCACCACGATCAACCAACCACAAATAAAATGAGAAAAGAAAACAAAAAAAAAACATGAAAAAAAGGAAAGGTAGTCACTATGCGCAAATGAGAAGCCCAACATAGGTGATGAAGCTCAAGATGCACAAGACAGACGCCAGTGAAATAAGCAAAGGATAAAGAAAAATAAGTTACATATTGACTCAATCATTATGTTTTAACCTTTTAGTCAGTGAGGAATCTCTGGTCCGCATTTATAGTCTATTGTATAGTTCGCTTTTTTTTTTATTGGTTGAAAACCATTATAATACTACTCTATTTATTAAGAAAAATAGTAAAATAATTCGGCACAACCAATCATGCGATACATACCATATATTGGACCGTGACTATGGACTAGGTGATCTCTACCTCCTTTTAGTGGACAACTTGATTAGTTCAAAGCTCAATGTCTATTATATTTATTCGATCTTTCTTCAAACGGAAGAAACAGAAATAAGATCAGGACGATTCCCGAAATGTCTTTCTGAATATTCCTCAATGTCTCGGCTATTCACGAAAGGTGAGAAGCAGATGATTCTTCATCTGCTTCCAAAAGAAATAGAAGAACCTCTTGGGAATCCTACAAAATTCATTTGTTGTTTTATTTACCTAATGTTTAATTTATTTTTTTATTATTATTGCATTACTCATTCATACTATTCAATCACCTTTCAAATAGATTTGCATGTTTTCTCTTTTATTATACCAAAACGGCAACATTTAAGTCCAAAACAGTGACATTTGTCTGACACTAATTGTTATTAGAATCTTAATCCGGATCTTTAGAATTATAAGATCCTACGATCCTATTTAGGAGTTCGATCCGAATCTATGTATAGAATCTTTTTTGTGTAGGATCTAATATGAAATCTTTAGAATCTTAATGGAACGATAGGATCTTACGATCCTACGCGATCCTATTTTTATTAACAATATGTATTTTTTAAATATTTGTTTTTTTTTTTCCTTTGGTTGGTTTTGGGATGTTTAAATGTACACATTCATGTATAAAACGTGAAAAATAGCTTAGAGACAATTGTTTTCGAGTCTTTTAACTAATATTGCAATGTATAAGGTCGTAAAGGTAGCTTTTTATGTTCTGAAACCAAAATATATTGTGTAACTAATATTGTTTTTCCTCATTCTAGAACTTTTAATTAAGCCACTTTGTTAAATATATTTTTATATATGTTTTTTATTTAATTATATTTCGAGGATCTTACGATCCCTTAATGGCATATTACGATCCGATCCACATACCCTATTGCGATTCGATCCTAATAACCTTGTTGGCACTTCTATTTGGAAAAAAGTTTAGTTAATTTATCAGGAGAAGGAATGGTTTATTCATTTATTTTGAATCGAAATTAATGATGTATTGAATCAAACCGATTTTTTTCTGACGTAAATTCATACATAATGCAGTAGTTAGGAATGTAGGATACCCCCACAAAATGCTTAATTTACAAAAATAAATTAAGTAAAACCTTAATTTTCATAGACTTGAAAGTAAAACATTAAGTAAATTGACAACAATTCCATATATGATATATTGCTTACAAGGTTTATTTACCAAGGAGTTGAGAAAGTTATAAAATACTCCACGTACTAATTAATTAGTAGAAGTGAATCAAGATTCAAGATCGATATATCTTGTTGTGATAATTTGCTTCTCAAAACGCCCTACTTTGTGTCGTATCGATCTTCTATTCTTCGGTCATGTACTCATGTGATATATATATATTACACTACAGGTTTCTTAGAATCCTTGACAAAATATAAATTTACCAATTTTATAATATTGGGTGGAAATTCTAAATCGTATAATTAATTTGACTTGCACTCATCCGCATTACATTTCCACCAAACAAGGATGTGTTAGGTATTTAGTTTTGTCTGAATTTGTTGAAATCGTTTGACTTTTTTTTTTTAATAAACAATGAAATAAATTATCGATTTTCTATATATAGATAACTTTTTTTTTTTTGACACAAGATAAGAATTAGGTTGGGTCGGCCGCAGCAGACGTCGGTAGGGGAGATATGGACACTACGCGCAAGGTAGTCAGCCACAACATTCGATTCCCTGAAAATATGACAAATAGCAACATAAGTAAAGGACGAGATATCAGACAGTATATCAGCTTGTAGCATCTCTATTGTCCAGGGGCATTTCCAATCCCTCAGTAGAGCTTTTATCACTAGTAAGTTTGTCTCCTTCGATCAGAAGTGTAGATAGTTGCAACTCCTTTGACCGTAACAAACTCATTCTGAGTCCGAGATTTTCGGCATAAATCACCGAGATATTTGTGTAAACAGATCTGTCAGCAGAGACAACTAAACCAGCAGAGTCACGGATGACAAAACCATAAGACGAGTTGCCACTCGGGAGTACCGAACCATCAAAATTGAGCTTATAACAATTCCGGGGGGGGGGGGGGGTTATCCCACTTCCCGGACCGATCCTGAGCCCTAGCTTTCGTAGCATTACCCCTAATAGCCTGGTTGTGCGGACCGCTGTGAATGCAATGTTTGGGGATCAACGGTCCAGTCGGATCATCGTCTAAAAGCTTTGATTGTTTCCAACAATGACTAGTAGTGCTGTGAAACAGTAAAATTTCATTGATAGTTGCCTTGTTAGTATGATCGAAAACAAGTTGGTTTCTAAAGAACCACATGGCCCACCAAGCTGAAGCTAAAACGGCAAAAGTGTTGGTCCCAATTGCACATTTTATAGCAGTAAGTGGAAACACATTTCCCATGTCAACAAAAGCAGTGACAAGCCCCAGAATGTGGATACGTAAAGCTTTAAGCAAAGTAGTAGCCATGGGACATCGAAGGAGAAGGTGATCATTCGATTCATTTGTGTTGCCACAGAAAACACAACCAGCAGGTACAACCACGTGCGACTTCTGTAATCTGATTTTAGCCGGAAGACCATCACGGGAGATTTTCCAGAGAAAGTGTTGAACCTTAGGGGCCACATCGAGTCTCCAGATCCAATCGCAATCAAAATCTGGCGACCCGATGTTTACAGATAGGAAGGAGTTGACAGAGGAGGTTGAGAACCAGCCATTTTTGCTAGGGCCCCAAGATAGACGATCCGTGATTGGGTTACTTGGCAAAGTTAAACCCATGATGTGGTTGATATCATCTTGTTTCAGAACATTTGTTAATGAGTCATTTATAAATGTTTTATTCCACTGGCGGTTGGTGAAGAAGTGAGTCACCGAAACGCCCTTGAGATTATCCGGGATGGGTCTCAGTGTTTTGGAACTCAACGGCTTCTCGAAAGCCTAGTTATGGGACCAGAAATCAATGGTTTCCCCATTTTCGACCCGCCACTGTAGAGCAGGGGGGAACTGAGGTCTGATGGACATAAGGCGGGACCATTGCCACGAGGCATTACCTTTTTTGTTATAACTGGAAAGGTCGTGGCCTTTAAAGTATTTTTGTGAGATGACTCGAACCAAGATGTTGTCTGGTTCAGAAATTATTTTCCAAAGAAGCTTCATTTGAAGAGCTATATTCATAGACTCCGCCTTATGAATCCCCAAACCACCTTTACCTGTGTCCGAACAAATTTTGTCCCAACTAATCAGCGGTGGAGCTTTAGAGGTTTTGTTCCAAAAAAATTGTCTATACACTTTGTCAAGTTCATGAAGAACATGAGAAGGTAGCAGGAAAGCTTGCATAAGAAAAATCGGTTTGGCACTCAGATTTGTTTTGATAAGCACCCGTCGCCCTTCGGCAGAAAGATTCGATGCTTTTCATTTTGTGAGTTGGTTTTTGGTCTTGAGAACCATATCAGCGAATGTGTCCCTATTGGTCCTACCATTAGGGACAGGGCAACCCAAATATTTGTCAAAATTGTTAGCCTGGGGAATACCAAGTATTGCAATAGTATACGCTATGGCGGTAGCAGTTGTGTTAGGAGATGCTTGGAAGCTGGATTTATAGAGATTCACCTTTTGTCCCGAAATTAAACAGTATCTGTCTAAAATAGACAGTACAGAAGTACATGCCGATTGGGAGGCTTTGCAGAAAATAAGAATATCATCAGCAAACGCTAGAAAAGGAACCTTGATACCCGGACTACCGAAAGAGATACTCAGGTCCTTACTAACTAGCCCTTTATTATGCAGTGTACGTGCTAATACCTCAGAGGCTAAGATAAAGAGAAAAGGGGAGAGGGGGTCTCCTTGTCTTAAACCTCTAGTGATTTGAAATACTGTGGTTGGTTCATCATTAACGAGGACCGAGTAGGATACAGTTGAAATACATTCCTTTATTCTGTTAATAAAGAGGTCATTGAAAGCATACTTAGATAAAACTGGGAACAGAAACGACTATTCGATGCGATCGTATGCCTTTTCCATATCTAACTTAAGAGCAACCATGCCCATTTTGCCTTTCTTCATCCGGAACGAATGCAAAGCTTCATGAGCAATCAAAATATTGTCCTGGATAGATCTCCCTTTTGTGAAAGCTCCCTGGAGGGGGTGTATAAGCTTGTCAAAAATTTTGGTTAACCGTGCTGAAGTTACTTTAGCTATGATTTTATAGATTGTAGAACATAAACTGATTGGTCTGTAGTGGTTTACTGTAGTCGGGTCATCGCATTTCGGTAGAAGCGTAATGAAAGTATGGTTTGTCTGATGCAGTAACCTACCACTGGTGAAGAAAGCTTTGACGGCTTTTGTTACAGAAGGGCCAACTGTAGGCCAGAACTTTTGGTAGAAACCATCTGGGAAGCCGTCAGGGCCCGGGGCCTTATCCGGGCTCATAGAAAATACAGCCGCTTTTATCTCATTGTTTGTAACATGAGCAGAGAGCATGTCGTTATCTGCTTCTGAAACTAAGGATGGGATGACCGCTAGGTCTGGAGACAGATCCGAAACAGGGGTCGAAGAGGCTCTGAAACGAGCTTTGAAGTCGCGGACAAATTCTTGTTGGATTGTGTGGAAATCAGTTGTGGACTCCCCACCGGGAAGTAGGATAGACTTGATCATTTTCCTGCCTCTTTTTGCAGTAGTGATCTTATGGAAATAGCCTGAATTGGAGTCTTTAAGTTTGGTATGTTTAACTTTAGCCCGCTGGCTCCAATAGCGACGATGAAAGTCGAGCATTCGTTCTCTCTTATTGAGTAATTGTTTTAGGATTTGAACATCCTGATTGTTGTAATTTGAGATAAGAGATGCTTGTAAACTAAGGAGCTTTTGATCCGTTACTAGAATTTGGTTATGAATATTGCGTACTGTATTCTTATGCCAGGTTTTAGAAAGTTTTTTAAGAACTTTTGCCTTATGAAGCAATTTAAACATCAAAGAACCTTGTGGGTTCGCTCTCCAAGCTTGCGAGACTAAGTTTCTGTAATCAGCCCTTGAGGCCCAAGCCAATTCGAACTTAAATGGTCTATTCTTAGGCTGAATGTTGTGACGAAAATCTGTGAAGATCGGTGCATGATCAGATCTAGTAAAGGGATGGATCTGTGTACGCAGTGAGTCAAAAATGGTAAGCATGTCCGTGTGGATTAGTAGGCGATCAAGTTTTTTCAGACAAAAGACCACATCTTTCAATTTCCGTTGCAATTTTGCTACGTAAATGCCTACTCGTTAGGGCTGAAAATTACCCGCGGGTAACCGCTCCACCCACTTCACCCGCATTAATTTTGCGGGCGAAAACTCGCAAAAAAGTGGGTGACGGGTGGAGCGGGTGCGGGTGAAGTGGGTGATGGATGGATTATGGGTGAAGATTTTTCACCCACCACCCGCCCCAATAGTCCACCCATTAACCCGCACCATTCACCCGCACCGCATACCCGCATAAAACCTTAAAAATATATCTATATGTCTGTGTGATTTTACTATTTTACCCTTTTCAATTGAAAATGTAAGTTATTTTTCTCTAATTGCAGTTGTCTATCTTATTTTTTTTTACATGTTTAATAGAGAACATATAATTTTAATTTTACTTGCTCATGTGCAAGCTAAGATATTGTGGTAGGTCGGTTTAATTATTGAAAAGGGAAAACATGCGATTATGCTACAATCTACTCTTCTAGTTCCATTCTCATATATTTTAGTTTCATTTTGTAATTTTAGGTAACACGTTATTGTGATGTATAAGTGTATAACACATATTTTAATTCCACGAACTTATATATTTGTAGTATTTATAAATTAAAATTTAAGTTTTTATTCATCTTTCAAAGTTACTCAAAAAAATCATCACTACACCCATTGGGTACCCGCTCTACCCGCGCATGGTGGATGAGGGTGAAGAAGTTTGCGGGTGATGGGTGGAGCGGGTGAGATTATTTACCCGCGGGGCGGGTGATGGAGTGACTTCATCCACCCGCCCCATTTCCACCCCTACTACTCGTGCTATTATAGCTAGCTCCTTGGGAATTATAGTCATTTTAATTTGGTATTCAAATTATGGAGATATATATATATATATATATATATATATATATATATATATATATATATTATTTTAACAAATAATTATCTAGTATCATCAAATAATTTTATTTCAACGAATAATAATTAAGTAATATCAAATAATAACAATTTTTTTATTTTTTTCGTTTACTTTTTTAATTTAATGATTTTTTTTAGAAATAGACAACCAATCTATTACTTCATATCATCCTCCAAAACATATTTATACTAGAACTATTACTGAAAAACACATTTGGCTTAATACTAGCAAAATAATGTATCACCCTATTTAATTTAATGATTTATATTGGTTAATATATTATATTTATAGTTGTGTATTTATGATTATATTTGTAAATACTGTATGAAGAGTATATAAGGCGATGAATAATACTCTATAAGGGGGGCGATGAATAGAGTATGCTCGATTTTTGCAAAACAAAACCTTTAGAGGATTTCCAAAACAGCTTGTCAAGACCTTGATATCGCTATCAAAACTTGACGAAGTAAAAACGAGCAATGTAAAGTAAATGCGGAATATAAAAGATAAACGCACGAATTGTTAACGAGGTTCGGCAAGAACTTGGCATACGTCCCCGCCTAGGGTTATCCAACCCGTAGGATTCAACACTTCTTATTTCACTTCCTTGAGCATAGAACTTCCTAGAAGAACTACCCTTCTTCTATACAAAGATTCACCGCTTCTATTCTAGCATTCAACCTTACAAGTGAAATAAAAGCTCTCACCACACACCGGAGTGTGCCTTAGATCGAGTATATGATACTCTTAATGTAAAATAAATGACTTGTACAATAAGCGCTTGTGTTTCCCTCAACTCTAAAAAATACAACACACTAGACTTTATGAGATCACAAGAGAGAAACTAGAATGACGAATGCTCAAAGATGACTTGATCGCTTTAGAATGAATGCTTTCACAGTTGTACTTCACGTCTCCTTGCACTCGTCTTTATATAGTCGTTCTCCTACTGGAATGGGGAGGGAGAGCCGTTTGAATTCGAATTTCTTTCCAAGTGAATTTGAATGTCTTCCAAATTCGTTCTTTCCAAATCCATGCATATGTATTTAAAAGATCTGATGGAGTCGTTGTATCCCTTTGCCTATATATAGCTTCACTTTCCTGAAATATCATTCAAGAGATATCTTCCACATAATATAAGTTGGGAGACATATGACTATACATTTTAATGTGGCTTGATCCAAGATGACATATTATGGCCCAGTGAAAAGATCCATAAATAATCTTGGTCCAAAGGATCGGTCATGAAGTATTTCTTGCACTTAAACAGATTAGCGTGCATACAAGATATATTCGATCAAACATTTTAGTCATGGTTTCAAGACCTTGAAACCAGACCTTCTGTTTTGTCTTTCATCATCCTTAAAACAATCTGCAAGTTAGTATCTTAAGGTCTTATAATCAAGGTGGAATCTTCACTGTATATAATTTTGGTACAGGATATAACAATGGTTAAGAGAATTATATTTTTGCAACCACCAAATAATTAGAATTGTGCTACAAATTAATTAAATGTAAGATAATAAAAATTTGCTATTAAAATATATCCTCTTGGGAGAAGCAAAACACGGGATGGAATATCTCCGCATGAGTTGGGCATCTTTGTTATTTTATTTAATTACTATAAAACAATTTCCCCGACTTTGTATTTGTTTCTACCTATAATTAATCCTTAGTATTATTAGTAATATTACATATTATACAATAAAATGAAGCTTCTATGACGATCAACGTGACTTCTTGTCGTTTTTCATTCCCACATCCTAAGCCTTTATTTGAATTGGATAGTATATATATATGGACGTACATGCAATAATATATGTTACCAAAAACTAAGACTAGTGGTAACTGGTAACTCAAAACCATACCCTCACCCACAGACTACAGGGAACCTTATGAGTTACCAATTCAAGATTATATTATATACAACACCGACCCGATTCTGTCCGAAAACTCGAATGGGTTCAACCCGATTATGACCGAAACCCGATCAATATGAATTTCATTTTGACCGAATCCGACCCGACTCGATCCGACCAAGCCCAACACAGAAATTTTGATCGAATTTACCGGACTCATCAGTGACCCGACCCGAATGTGTTCGACCCGAATCCGACCGAATAACCCGAATTGCCAGCTCTAAGAGGGAGCGAGGGGAGGGAGATTGTATACTGAGTACGGAGTAATTATGATTGTCTTTACTCTCCCTATGTCTTGAATTGGTAAATAAAGAACTTGGGTAACAGATCTTTGACGTAAAAAGAACTTGAGTGGTGAGTTGTTGAGAGACCTGTGGTTTTGTGTAATTTTGCATTTAACGGGTGGTTATGTGAAAAGTAGTATATATAAAGGGTGGTTTTGTTTAATTTTTCCTATATTTTTCTGAGATATTGGTGGCAAATACATTTTCTGAAAATATTATTATATACTAGTGTAGGTCTTGTCCCGTGCACGGAGAATACATTAATACAATATTATAAATAATCTAGATATATTCTAATAAATAAATAATAATAATCTAAATATAAATAATTTTTTCCGCCAAAAAATAATATAGAAATAAATAAAATAGCACCTATCAAATACAACATATTTATCTATTAATATTTTTGGTAAGTATGATTATGAAATATTTTTTATTTATATTTTTGTCAATTAACTAAATTATATATAGATAGATTATGGCTTATATAACTTTCTATAAACTATGATAACACATTATTTTATTAGTTTTTTCTCCTAGAATCAACCACAATGCACCACATAAGATTTTTTTACTCTAGAATCAACTACAACGCAACACATAAGACGCCATGTATCGGTTTTAGTATATCTATATATAAATTTTTAGAATTTCTGCAAGTTTTTCAGCCAAGATCTTATGCTCCTGTCCCTATACCATCAAATTATTTTAACATTTATTTAATCTTAAAAAAATAAAAAATGATATTTATATTCCTAACATCTATTTTTATATAATTTTAAAATTTTATTTTGAAAATTCACATTTTAAAGTTTTTAATAATTATATTTTGAAAAATATTTCATTTTTAATTTTAAAAAAATTTAAAACATGATTTTTCAAAATAAAATTTTATAAATATATAAAAAAAGATGTTTGGAACATAAATATAATTTTTTTAAGATTAAAAAAATGTTAAAATAAATAGTGTAGTATAGAAGATTATGTTCAAGTTTTTAGGTTTACCTCAACTCATTTTAATTATTCTCCCTCATATCTATGGTAAATTTTAAGCTATATTTTATGTTTTATATTTAATTAGCAATTTAGCATTATACCCAATGCTTTATTTTTTGAATACTATATACAATACTCCATAAATCATTTTTTTTAAAAGATAAACTTTACTTCTTTTTTTAAAAGATTTTGCCCAATGATATATTTTTTTTATCATATATTGATAAATCTCGGCGGGTCATATAACGTGGGGGTCCATACGTCCGAGCGCATTTGCGCACCCGAGCCGAGCATACAAGACGAGCGGGGTTCCATCCTAAAACCAATTGGCAATAGGAGGAGTGACCCACCGACTTAAATGCAAGACTCGGGTTCTCATGTTTTTCGATGTGGGACAAAGATCCCAATACATCACAACATATATTTTTTTTTTTGATAAGGTAAAGATTTGGGTGGGGTCAGGCCCTGCTAGACCACCATCCAAGGGCATCCTTGCAGATGAAAACGCGCAGAGCAGTATCGGCAAGGAGGTCTCGTGTGTGCGTTGTGTGGACTAGACGCGCGATCCTGTCGGCGGTCGAGTTCACCTCCCGGAAGACATGGCTGAATTGCACCCTAGCAAAATGTTGGAGTAGGAGCAGGGTGTCAGAAATCAGCATCTCGATCTCCCACGGGCAGCACCACAGACCTCGCAAACAATTGATGACGGTCAAGTTGTCGCCTTCAATCATGATGTTGGGCAGTCGGAGCTCCTTTGCCTTGGCGATGCCTCCTCTGATCGCCAGAGCCTCTGCAGCTAATGCTGAGATGTGTCCACATTTGGAGCCGCCATACTTAATGATTGTCCCACTGTGGTCCCTAATAATGAAACCTGTAGAAGCTTCACCCGAAGATAGTTTGGATCCATCAAAATTAATTTTGAAAGATCCCTCATCTGGTTTGCTCCATCTCAAATTTCTTATCCTCCGTGGTTGAGTTGTCCGAGTTTTCTGGTTGTGGCATGTGGACTCCTCTTCAAAGGTCAATTTGGAGTTAGCCTAGTTCTGTAATTGTTGTTTGGTATAATTCTCCATAGTATGTATGGATGTTGTATTGAGGTTTTCAAATACTTGCCGATTCCTGCTTGTCCATAGGCTCCACCATGTCGTCGCAAGTCTTCCTTTCTGCTCGTGGTTGAGTTTAGTAAAAATTTCACATAAAATGTTTTTAATCGATTTGTTTCTAGTGTCAATTTCTCGAATCACTTTTTCAATGTTTGGGTCAATGTTGTGAATCAGTTGTAGGGTGTTGTGGCATTCGGTAAAGAGATGGATTGGGCTCTCATTCGTCCGATCACACAAAGCGCAAGAAAGTGGGACATAAATGCCTTTGTTTGCTAGTCTGGTTTTCATCGGGATTCCATCTAGTGCGAGTTTCCAGATGAAGTTTTTGACTTTCGGGAATGTGTCTAGGGTCCATATCCATGTCGTGTCACTACTTTCTTCCGTGTTTTGCTTTGTGATGTGTGCTAGGGCACTTGTCGTGTTGAACCAACCATTTTTACTTGGTTTCCAGTATAGTATGTCTTCTATTTCGTTTTCTGGTATGTAGATGTTATCGATCTTGTTGACCACATATATCGGGAGGATGTTGAATAGTTCATCAATATTCCATTGCTTGTTGATGCCGATGTATTTTTCCGCCTTGTCATTTTCGTTAATTGTGATATTGGGATGTTGTCGTCCTTGTAGTGGTTTTTCGTCTAGCCATATGTCTTTCCAAAAATTGATCGTCTTCCCATTTCCTATTTTCCATATTAGTCCTTTACAGAATTCTTCTTTTAGTTCCATTAGTTTGGCCCATTGCCAAGATGAGTTACCTTTTCGCTGGTATTCAAGGAGGGGGGTTTCTTTCAAATATTTTTCTTTGATCACTTGGACCCACGGGTTACATGGCTCTGCTAAGATTTTCCAAAGCAATTTTATTTGTAGTGCTTGGTTCATATCTTTTGTTTTATGTATTCCTGCGCCTCCCAATCGTTTCTGTTTGCACACTTTGTCCCAACCAATAAGGGGGGAAAATGATTGGTCTTTGTTCCAGAAGAAGCATCTGTTTATTTGGTCAAGTTCTTTATGGATTGTTGTGGGGAGCATAAAATTTTGCATGATATAATTTGGCTTAGTTTCCAGGTTTGATCTTATTAGGGTCGCCCTTCCTTCTTGTGAAAGGGAGTTGGCTTTCCATTTCGTGAGTTGTTGTCTGGTTTTGGTTACTGTTTCTTCAAATGTGGTTCGGTTGACTCGACCATTGATAATTGGACATCCGAGGTATTTATCAAGTGCTATCTGGTTTGTGATATGGATCGTACTTTGGATTAGTTGTTTTGTACTCTTCGGCACTTTTGGGGTAGTTTGAAAGGCCGATTTGTGAAAATTGACCTTTTGTCCCGTATGGCACAGTAGTCGTCAATAATATTCTTCACTACTCGACACGAGTCTTGGTTTGCCTTGGCGAATATCATCATATCGTACGCGAATGACAGGAAGGGGATTTTCATGCCTGATCTAGATATTTTGAATCCGATGGATTTGTCTGACTGGTTTGAAGCGGTTTGTAGTTTCCTAGCAAGAATTTCTGCTCCTATGATGAATAGATAGGGTGAGAGTGGGTCTCCTTGTCTGATCCCTCTCCCTGGTATAAAGAGGTCCGTGGGGCTGTCATTAACCAAGACTGAGAATGAGACGGTCTGGATACATTGCTCTATCCATGTTCAGAATTTTTGGCAGAAGCCGAATTTTTCTAGAACTCTGAATAGAAAGTCCCATTCTACTCTATCATATGCCTTCTCCATATCTAGTTTGGCGGCAATCCATCCTTCTTTTCCGCGTCTACTCTTAAATGAGTGGAAGATTTCATGGGCTATTAGGACATTGTCTTGGATAGCCCTGTAACGGCCCAGAATTATGATTTCCGGGTTACGTTTCAAGGGATAAAACCCCTTGTTCGGATCTTGCAATCCAGATACGGGTCGAGGTTTCAAACTCATTTTAAGATTAGTAGAAAGAGGGATTTCAAACCCTAAAAACCTCGAAGGGGCGTTGGGTACCCTTAACCTGTCCTAAGACTATGTCGCAAAATCCATTTCAAACGGAAGTAAAGCGGAAGCATAATAAAGATAAAAGTGTCACGGCAGAGCCGGTCAAAACCAAATCATGAGTGGATAATTACCATTTTTACTAAGTTAGGATATTAGCCAGATTCTTCGTTTCGCCAAAAGGGAACCCCGTTATATAGACATCGAGCACTCAAGATCTGCAGAGAATACCTTTAAAAGAAGAACGGGGAAAGGAGTCAGATCGAGCCACTCATGCGGGACCGGCAGTCCTCGCTGAGGCCACATAGTATGTGCTATACCTAATAAAGATGCTCTAATGCAGTACGAAAGTCAAACACACTAGCATGCTCCTAGTCATAATAATGTGCAGAAATACTGTAAAGGGCCCAAGACAATGCCAAGTGGCATATCCCTCTCCTACCTCCACCCCCTTCCGATAGGGCGGAGACTGGCCAGCTCGTGAATGCATTCCATCATAATCGGGCGGCACGCATGCCTAACCCGCTCCACAATAAAGCCCGTAGGCATCTCATAATATAAGGAAGTTCATGACTCGATTGACCCAGGGTACCCGATGAGGCTGGGCTACCCTATGACCCTAGCAAAGACTCTAGGACTATCACAGATAACGGCCGTTCTGTTTCAAACGCATAAAGTAAGCAGATGCTCATTCAATTAGTGCAGCCTAAACAGGATACTACATGACATGCTTTTATGCATATGCAACACCTAACATAAAATGCAACAACAGGCATGAATGTCCAACCTGAGTAAGCCCCCTAGGGAACTTACCTGAAGATGCAGAACAACAGGATAATACAAGCAAGGGCCCAAATGCAACTCCAAAGCAATCCAAAAGCAATACACACCTATAATCAAGCCATTTCCATAAGCTACCGTGCCGACATTCATACATAGGAAACCCAAGTTCTCAACATACTCGAAACCAATCGATAGTAAAACCATTTTCCAAAATCTTTCCAATACGATCGACATCGACCAAAACCATTTCATTTCCGATCAAACCCATCGATAAATCTTACCAACAACATTTCCAACTCATTTCCCAAAGTTTCCCAAACCCTTAAAATCTCAAGTTAAGTCAACTCATTTTTAAGACAATTTCTCAAATCATATTATAGAAATAATTCTGGCATTTTGGTTTTTCGAACACCAGTCCTTAAAAGACATTTCTTAAAACCTGAAAACTCCTTTTAAATAATCTATCATCAATATATTTCTAGCATAAACATCAATTATATTTATTAAGAAACAAATTCCAAAATTCCCTAATAATACTACTTTTAAAAACCACTTAAAATATATAATACTTTTGGGAATATATATATTCTCAAAATCTGAATAACACATCATATAATAATACTAATAGTATCAAACTAATAGATAAACACTAGCCGTAAGTCTGTATAAATATAGCAATTAACAAATCCATAGCAATAGAATTGAAGGAGTAAGGCCCGGCCCACAAAATTAACCCAACAACATGCCCAAACCCGAATCCAGTTTCCCCGAGCCCACTCTCATCAACAACCCAGCCCTGATAAAAGAAAAGAAGAAGGGCTCATCTCCCACGTACCCAGAACAGAGCTCTGTAACGCTGACGGACGAAAGGGAGGAAACAAAGGAAGGAGGAGGCCAACCGGCGGCCTTTCTGACTCAAACCCGACCCAAACAGATCGGAACCCAATTCCGACCACACTCCTCACAGAAAGAATGAAGCGAGGGCAAGAAGGAAGAGGAGGTTTTACCGATTCCGAAGGGTAGCTCCGACGAGGGTCTGCGACGGCTCCAATGGAGAGGAAGAAGTTTGCTCCGGGTCTAGGACGACGGAAAGGGAGTTAGAAGATGCCCTTCACGCGGATTCGAGCCAAAACAAGAGGAAATCGAATTTTATTACCTCTCGGATTCAAAACGGGGAAGGAAGAGGTATTGAGGCTCCTACGACGGCTTCGGGGGGCTCTCGGGCTGTGATCCCGGCTCCTGGGCGTCGTATCCGACCTTCTGGGAATCGATAAGGTGTTGGGGTAGTTGCTGGCGGTTCAAGCTCGACGGAGGCTCCATCCTCTTCTTCTCGTGGCAGGAGCAGGGGAGGTGAGCGGCGCTGTGCTTGTCGGCGGCGAAGACGGTGGCTGATGATGAGTAAGTGAAGGTGGTGGTGGCTTCTGAGAGCAGGGGAGCTCGGACTGGGTGCACTCGGCAGGCGCTCGGGTATGTTCAGGCGTGCTCAAGGAGGAGAAAGGGAGGTGGTTGGCGACTGTCGGCTCGGCCTCGTCGGAACAGTGGCTGCGAGAGGGAGAAGAGGCTGCCGGTGATGGAGGAAGACTGGTGGTGGCGTTGTGGTGTGGTGATTCAGGGGTGGTGGCATCAAAATGGTGAAGGAGGAGGTTCAACAGTGGGGCTGTTGTAAGAGGAGCAAAATGAGGATAAGTTTTGGCCTTGAAATTGAAAACAAGGAGCTGGACTTGGGTTTTTTGTTCTGGTATTTTGAAATGGGTCAACAAGGTCTGAAATAGGGGAAGCAGTGATGCAGTGGGATGGGTGGTAGCTGCTGAAATAGGGAGAGAGGTTGTAGGCCTTTGTTGTCTCATTTGTGAAGGGAGCAAGAAGACAAGGAGGAAGTACTCCTACTGCTGGGCAAATCGGATAGGGGAGGAAAAAGAAAACAAGGAAGTGGTCCCTAAAGGGACTTCAAGTACCCGCAAATCAAAACTAAAAACCCGTTAATTTTGACTCTGACAAAATTTCAAGTTGAAGAAAAAATTCAAAATAGTTTGTAACGATCGTAATTACATTAAGTTAATTTTATTATCACTCGGAGCTCGAAAGCGGAGTTAAATTCCGTTAAAATCTAAATTCTTAAAACGATGCCGGAATGACTTTAAAATATTTAGAATAAAACCAATAGCTCAAGGATGGAAATTCCAAACCTCCCAAATCTTAGAAATCGGGATGATTATAAATCACTATTTTAATAATTTAATATTCTAAAGTTTTCCGGTCTTTACAAGCCCTGTCTGATACAAAGGCCCCTTGGAGGGGGTGAATAATTTTCTTTAAAATCGGTTTCATTCTTTCTACAATGATTTTGGCTATAGCTTTATAAATTGTTGAGCACAAACTTATTGGTCTGAAGGGGTTTGTAGTTGTCGGATTGTCACATTTTGGGATCAATGTGATAAAAGTGTGGTTGATTTGTTTTAGGATTCGACCAGAGTGGAAAAATCCTTTGATTGCCTTTATGACTGTAAGTGCATAGATCTACAACTCTTTCCTCCTCGGTATCGATCGATCACCTGCGTAGAAGGAGAGGAAGAGGCGGGGCTCGCTCCCCCGGAGGAGCTTCCGACGCTCAAGTAAGAGTGTGTCGGCTGTGTCAGAAGCCTCCGTAACCTTAGTAGTTCCATCGAATATATAATGTGGATTAGGGTTTCTGATTAGAGTTTACCTTGTCAGGACGATTATGCCCCTAGTCCCTAGATACCTTATGGAATTAATCTGGCTCTATCAATTGCCCCTCGGGTTCCCTTATCACGATCTAGTGATGAGGGAAGACGAATAATTCGATGCTCTGTATATACTTGTTATGATCAAATCCCACCAATAGTGCTTGCCCCTTGTCTTCGCTGTATCCTGCAAGTTTTAGCATTCTCAACCGAATAACGCAATATAATGCAGTTGGTGCGTTATTAACTGATCGACTGAAAGTTACTGCTCAAAATGATTAGATGAATTTTTTGCCATAAATGAGAGACGGTGTCAATTGATGATGTTCTTGCTTAAACTTTATTTATGATTGACAATTTGATTGTTTTTATTGAGGTTGAGTATTTCGCCTTAAATGACATTCTTATTGCTTGATTTTAACTTTTGTTTGCCCTTAACGGCGTTATTATGGCTTAAAATTGGCTTTAAGTGGTCATAAGTGACGATTCTTTGGCCATAAGTGGCGATCATTTGGCCTTGATTGACGTTCTATTGGCCTTGATTGGTGTTCTATTGGCCTTGAGTAGCGTTCTATTGGCCTTAAGTGACGCTCTCGTGGCCTGAAATCGGCGATCTTTTGGCCTTAAGTGGCGTTCTCGTGGCCTGAAATCGGCTTTCTTTTGGCCTTAAGTGGCGTTCTCGTGGCCTGAAATCGGCTTTCTTTTGGCCTTAAGTGGCGTTCTCGTGGCCTGAAATCGGCGATCTTTTGGCCTTAAGTGGCGTTCTCGTGGCCTGAAATCGGCTTTCTTTTGGCCTTAAGTGGCGTTCTCGTGGCCTGAAATCGGCGATCTTTTGGCCTTAAGTGGCGTTTTGTTGGCCATGAGTGGCGATCTATTGGCCTTGAGTGGCGATTCGTTGGCCGTGAGTGGCGATCTATTGGCCTTAAGTGGTGTTCTCGTGGCCTGAAATCGGCGATCTTTTGGCCTTAAGTGGGGTTCTCGTGGCCTGAAATCGGCGATCTTTTGGCCTTAAGTGACGTTCTCGTGGCCTGAAATCGGCGATCTTTTGGCCTTAAGTGGCGATTCGTTGGCCATGAGCGGCGATCTATTGGCCTTGAGTGGCGATTCGTTGGCCATGAGTGGCGATCTATTGGCCTTGAGTGGCGATGATTTGATTGTTTTTTATGGCTTTGATATAATGTTGTTCTATGTATAGATGCGCATATAAACATTTCAAGAATTTGTAAGTCGCTGATTAAAGCTAGGAGTCAAGACGTAATCAACCATGTAATATGATTAAATAAAGAATAAACTTTTCGTCAAAATAGGACATAGAGAACTTAGCTAGTAGGCTTTTGTTTTGGATTGATGTTGCAATTGGGGACGCAGTACTCATCTGAGATTGCTCCAGTGCAACATGAGGAGTCGGTTCGCCGTACTTTAAGATGATCATAAAGAGTCTCTCCCCGGAGGAATTACTTGGCTGATCGGGGTGGTGATAAGGAGATTTGTTGCCCGCTAGGTCTCCATAATGACGTTGTATACGACACACACGTGCCCCTTGATTGCAACATTCTCCAACCCCTTTCCTCACAGATGATGCTAATTGCATCATCGATGCGTGGAGTCTGTAGGCGGATGGGTATCAAAAAGATGTTGACATAATGGAATTGGAACCATAAGACATCCTTTAACGCAAAAGGGATATCAAAGCTTTCACAAAGCCGCACAAAGCATCAAGATTATACAGCTCTTGCACATATCCATTCAAGTCAAGACAGATTAGATGAATATATAACAATTAATCAATTTGACATTGAGGTGAGCGAGGTAGATAAATAAAGTCATCAATCAAGAGTGATATGGATTTCAATTAATCCAAATCAAACGGGAACATGTCATCATGTGTGTAAATTAAATCTAGTGACAAAGAAAGATGCAACCCAATTAACCCTTGCTCATCACGCTAATTATCCTAAATTTATGCGCAAAAATTTAGGATTGACGGTTAAAGTCAAGAAATTCTTGAAAATCTTGTGTGTGAACGTCCATGATTGATTGAATATTAACCCAGCACACCAACGTAACGCCCACATTACCACACATGTAAAAATTGTAGAATTGAATGACAAATTAAATGAGATAAAAAGGAAGGAGAGCTTATCCGTTTATGAATCCGATGCGATCTTCTCGGGAGATTGTGAACACAACCCTTGTTGCCTCGATGTACTCGGCCTCGGTGGTCAATGGAGGTATTGGGCGCTAAAGAACGACGCTTGGGGTCCATGGTGAAGCGCGCCCATATCCTGGTAGATAGTGCGTCGCTTTTGTCCTCCGATCATCTTGGCGTCCAAACTTGAAATCTGCAACCCCAAAAGTTTAGAGCCCTTTCCGTAATTATTTGGAAATTACAGGCCGATCCGCGATTTTTGAGAACTCCAGGCTTGCTTTTATAATTAATCCAAATCTGAAAAGTCATCGTCTTCCTCGTATCGTAGGGTTTGTGGAGAGCGGCGGCGCTGGAAGTCGAAGCGGCATCCTCGAGCCTTCCCCAACGCTGCCGGTGGCATCACCTCCACCGCCCTCATTGTTGTCCGATTCGGAAGGCGGGTCCCATTTGCTCCGCCGCTTCCTCCTCCTGTTGGTGGTCTCTTCCTCGTCGGCCGACTGGTCCTTGTCGGTTCCGCTATGCGTGTCAGTGACGCCAGAAATCAGCGGCCTCGGCATGGAGGCGGCATATTCCCCGTTAACGTCGGCGAGATCGCTGTTCTCGAATTTCTCCGGAGTGGAATTGCAAGGGCATTGGTGGGAGGACCCCTGTTCATCGGCGGAAGCTAGGGTCTTAGGCGGCTGGCAATCGTCGCAAGCGGATGGCTGGGCTTGATTGTGAGAATAGGGATCCTGGGGAGAAGTTAGGGTCTCGGGGAGTGTATGGGTTGCGAATTTGACGAATAACCCATGGATTGTCCGATGCAAACTGGTGCGAGAGAGGGGAGAGATAGAGATTTTTCAAACCCTCCACCTTTGATTGGAAATTTCGAACCCTGTAGCCCTCATCGTCGGTTTCAGATTGGTTGATTGGGAATTTAGATCGTGCTTTTTTGATCGATTCCGATTCCCCACGGACGGCGCCAAATGTAAGTGCATAGATCTGTAACTCTTTCCTGCGGGGCTCGCTCCCCGGAGGAGCCTCCGACGCTCAAGTCAAAGTGTGTCAGCTGTGTCAGAAGCCTCCGTAACCCTAGTTGTTCCATCGAATATATAATGTGGACTAGGGTTTCTGATTAGAGTTTACCTTGTCAGGACGATTATGCTCCTAGATACCTTATGGAATTAATTTGGCTCTATCAATGATTGATGGGCCTACAATATCCCAGTATTCCTGGTAAAATTCTGCCATCATTCCATCAGATCCTGGGGATTTATCTTTTCCAATCGAGAAGAACGCATTTTTTATTTCCTGGTTTGATATTTTTTCAGTTAGCTTCGAGTTGTCATCATCATTGATTTCTGTGTTGATGAGCGAGAGGTACTCATCTAAGAGGTTATGGTTGATGGGTTGCATCCTAAATCTTTTTTCGAAGTCGTTTTTTATTTCTCTTGTAATATTTTCTTCTCCTGTGGCTAGTGTGCCATCTGTATTTTGAATTTCTTTTATGAATTTTCTATTTCTCCTTCCTGATGCCATTCGGTGGAAATACCCTGAGTTCGTGTCAGTCAATTTGAGATGTTTTGTTTTTGCTCGTTGTCTCCAGTACATTTTATGGTAAGATAAGATTTTATCTCTTTTATTTATTAGTCTATTCTGTTTTTGGTTGTCGTTTCCATTCTGGGATATTCCGTTACTTTTCTGTAGAGTGATGAGAGACTCATCAATTTCTTTTAATTGGCGAAATATATTTCCAAATGTTTTCTTATTCCATTCTTTAGTTAGTCGCTTAAGTATTTGGGTTTTTTTCACCAGATTGTACATATGTGAACCCGTAACATGTGATCGCCAAGCTTGTTGAACCACATGTCGATAGTATTTTCGTGTAGTCCACATTTTTTCAAATTTAAATGGTTGGGCTTTGAACTGTTCTTGGTTATCCAATTATGTTACAATAGGACAGTGATCTGATGATGTAAATGCATGATTTTTCGTTGTGATGTTGGGGAACCAGGTGAGTATTTCCTCTTGTATTAAGGTTATGTCAAGTTTTTCCATGATGTTATTGATATTGGATCTATTTTTCCTCCATGTAAAAGCGTTTCCAATCGTAGGAACTTCTTTTAAGAAGCATCTATATTTGAATTCTGTTAAGATTCTATATCTGTTCGGGTGTGATTCCACTCCTCCTTTTTCTGAGCTGTTTTGGATTTCATTTAGATCTCCCATGATCATGAATGGGTAGTCCAAGCTTTGGACGTATCGTTGTAGTCCGGTCCAGAAGTTTGATTTTTCGTTCTCATGAGGGGGTCCGTAGACGAAGACAATATTGATGATAATGTTTCTATGTTTATTCTCGTATTTGATTACTATGAATCTTTGATCCGTATATACCATTTCCAGTGTTTCGTTACGAAGATTATGACTTTTCCATAGGACGCATAATCCTCCTACCCTGCCTGTTGCGGGAACCCAAATCATATGATCAAATCCAGCCTTTTTCCATATTCTCTCATTTGGCTGTCTTTCTGTTTTTGTTTCTAGTAATGCAAGTACTTTAATTTTTTCTATTTTACATAATGAGTCTATTTCCTCCCATAGGTTTTTACGGCCTATACCGCATATATTCCATGAGCATAATCTCATATTAAACTCTTTGATTTGGAGGTTTCCATTCTAATATGTTTTCTTTGGTATAATTGAGAGGGTCTGTGTCTCTTCATATCTAAGGTGTGATGGGTTGCAATAACCCGATAGACATACAAATATTGCCAAAGAGCCCAGAAGGCACATTGGTATAGTTTTTCACACCAGTTATTCATTTCATTTTAACATATATGAAATAAATACAATTGTGTACAAAAAAAAAGGAAATTCAAGTTGATTTTTTTATATGCAGGTTTATTTACTAAGGTAAAGGTTATTGGTTTGAAAGGGAGGACTTGAGCTTTGTGAAGTGAACATGAGTTTATGATCATGTGGTGGTTGCTATACTTGCTCTACTATGCTAGCTATACATGATGGTGAAAGAAAACTGCAATTGGGTGTCACAAATTTATGATGAGAATGATATATATATATATATATATATATATATATATATATATATATTCTTCCTCTTTAATTATATTAAATATTATATATACATATAAATATAATTAATTCAATTTGTTCTATTTTCATACGGTTTGCTTCAGGATTTATTCATCACTTGTCCTATTATTATCTTCAATTCCCAAGTTTCCTGTAATATGTTCAATGCAAGACAAGTAAAATAGATGCTTTTGGGTTTCCCAAAAGCATTGTTGCGTTTCTTCAGCCTTAATAATTGGTGGTATTGCTTTTACATATATTTACAAGTTTTTCCAACTTTGCTAACATCATCAACCCTAAGATAAGGCATTTCTTGTACGTAACACACTTTCTTTACTTATAATTTGTTTTTGTAACATTACATATTCAAAGGCATTCTTTCTATATATCTTAATATATTGACAAAGGGGGTAATAACCTAAATCAGCAATTTCATTAGTTGATCGCTGTCTTTCAGTGGTGGACCTAGAGGGGCTCGGGATGACGTTAGTCCCCCTAGTCTGAAATAAAAAATGAGAAAAAAAAAATTTAACGGTTTTTTAAATAGAATCAATATCAATATATCAATATATAATACTAAAACGATTTTAAAATATATATATATATATATATATATATATATATATATATATATATATATATATATATATATATAATACTAAAACAGAGACGTGGAAATCCGATGTGGCGGGCTCTGGCGCGTTTTGCTTACGTGTCGTTCTCTGGTGTAATCTGGCCTGGATTTTTTGACACGTCAATTAATGATGATCCAATAAATTTAATCCACGTCAAACGATAACCTCATCTCTTTATCTACGTGTCATTCTATGTGTCATTTTTATATCTTAAGTGGTTACAAAATCTATCATTTTACCATGAGTTATTTTATAAATATTTTACCTTGAATTATTTTTATCTTTAGTGATTAAGATTGATTAGTTTATTTTATTACATCTAATGATAAGATTTTATTATTAATTAATTATCTATTGAAAAATAAAATCTTATAATTAAAATATTTATGTTAATTTCTAGCAAGTATTAATCAAAGTATAGAATGTCAATGTTTATCTATAAACTTAACCTATATATGCCCACCTATGGGTCACAAAATATTAAGAAGTAACCATTGATTAAATATGCTACGTAACTACTAATTTTCAAAATTTTGGGTTTACAATATGTTTCGAATATTATTTATTTTATCAAGTTCAATTAGATTAATTTAAATAAATCACAAAAGGTTATCAAAATATAACTAATTATGATAACGATTTTTTGAGTTTCTTTGATTAATTAATTGATAAATATCCGGTATTAATATTGGTATAATATATTTATTAGTATAATATTTTTTTCTTCATGGAGTATGATATTAGTATATTATATGTAGTTGTACGCTTTTAAATATTATTTGTACTATTCTATCCTATTACAGTATGTTAATTTTTCAAAAAAAGTAAAAGAGATCAAACCAATTATATATATACCTATACTTATATGGAATATATATTAGAAAAGAAATCAATCTAACTTCAAAAATTATGAACAAAATAATATAGCTAATAAGTTTAAAATCTTGGGTTAGGGGAAGTACGTATGTCTGCAAATTTATATTTATAATAAACATATATATAGACCAATTTGATCTAATTTATTGTTTGATCAAATCTATCTCTTCACTTTTTTTTTCACTGACATTAATTTTATTAAACTATAATATGTTGTGAATTCATAAATGATCACATACAATTAGATCCGTTGTACATATTGTTTTGTTTAACGATAAAATAATTTTTTTTATGAAAAAAATATTAGGAAAAGAATAATGAAATTATATTATAAAATTTTAAAATTAAATGTCCTTAATCCAACCTATAGATTAAATTTTACCATTAAGTACACACACACACATATAATTATGTATTTTATAATATTTTAAACTCTGTGTGTGTGTATATATGAAGTGGAGAAGAGAAAGTACGTATTTTATAATATTTTAGCAATTAAAATAATAAATTGATAATAAGTAGAAAATTAAAAGGTTAAAAAATAATATTTTATAATCTTACACAATTTGTGCATCAATAATAATAGTCATATAAAAAAACCGCGAAGATCGCGGGTAATAAAACTAGTTTTTACTAATTTTAAAGATTTTTGAGTTTCTAGAGAGTAAAGAATTACAAAAACAGCATAGCTTAATTGGTAAGGAGAAAAGTTTTTTTTTTTTAAACAAGGTAAGAATTAGAAATACCTAACAACACCCTTATCAAGAAAATCGAGAGGCCAAAATAATCGGCAGATAGACTAACTGTCACAGTACAAGTAAATAAAGGAAACCGAGGACACAATACTAAGGTCTGGACCCTAATTGAGCATTACAAAGAAAAAACCCAACACATAGAAAAAGTCGAGGAAGACTTCGGGGCGAGCTGCGAGTAGCGAGAACACGGGGAAGTAATACACTTCCACGACGTCTATCCTCTACACACACACACACACACACACACACACAGAGAGAGAGAGAGAGAGAGAGAGAGAGAGAGAGAGAGAGAGAGAGAGAGAGATCATATGTACTCAACTCTTAATGTGTATCATGTGAACAAATAAAGGTCCTTGAATTAAGGAGTAAAACCCTAGATTGCACACCACCTCTTTTATTCACCTTCTTCCCAGTGAATACCAAAGGCAAGTAGCAGAGCGGTGCGGCGGAGCAACAGAGCGGCGATGGCTCCCATGGCTCGAAGAAGAACATCAACATATATTGTGGGAGGCGACGAGAGGGGAAGGGCGGTGAAGAGGAAGTGCCACTCGAAGAGGAGATGCCATGCGATGCGGCGGAGCAGCAGAGCAGTGATGGCTCCCATGGCTCCTCGTTGATCCCATGATGATGCCTCTACATCGAAGACAAAGGTAACGCGAAGGAGATGGTAGAGGCATAGGTGATGGTAGGCGAAGAAGGCGACGACTCTGGTGATGGCAGGTGAGAGGTGCACCGGCAAAGATAGAGGTGATGTCGAAGGCTGAGGTGCGGTATCGAGTAATTAGAGCCCGTGACACAGTCCAACCCTCCAGTAGCCTAGCCGAGCCCATGACGCAACACCCTGAGTCGCCAACCAAGTTCGTTCTTCATCTGAATCCCTCGATCTATCTTTCTTGTTTGACATTGTTGTGTCTAAGCCCTAAATCAATGGTTAATTGTAGATTTGTATATGTTTGGGGATGGTGATTGACTGATGTTGAAAGGTTGTATGAAATTACTCAGGATATGTTAGTAGTCGTAACATTTGCATTAGTTAGTATTCGGGAGAAATATGAATTATTCATATGTATCGATCGATTCTATGCTTCCTGAGATGGGTTTTTGCGGTTATATGAATGAAAAATGTCTCGATACCATTGATTAATCATGTGATACCATCGAATAATTCAGCGATGCCATTGAATAATTTTATTTTATTTGTTAAAATGACATAAGTAACCGAATAATCAAGCGATACCATCGAATAATCAAGCGATACTATCGAATAATCAAGCGGTACTATTGAATAATTTTTAAAAGTAACCAAATAATCAAGCGATACCATCGAATAATCATCCCTATACCACCGAATAATCATTCATAGACGACCGAATAATAACAAAAAAAAATCCAAATACCATCCCATTCGAATAATTTAAAGAGAGTGCACCACACACGCCCCCAATTCAGCAAGTGGACAAGAAAAAATGTGGGTCCCACTGTTTTTTAATTTAAAAAAAAAAGCTAAAATTGCCTTTTAATTTCAGTCATTCATTCCATTCAATAAACGGCCCAGGGCTGGAGTAAATCAGAAGAACTTTGTCATCCAACAAACCAGAAGCTACAAGGAGAGCTGGAGTAAATCAACGATGACAGGGCTGAACAATCGCAAAGAAGAAACAAGAATCGCCTGGGAGAAGCCGGAAGAGGGATGGGTGAAAATTAATACGGACGGGGCGGTCCGGAGCAATGCTCATGCCACTGCTGCGAGTGTCACCCGTGATAGTGCGGGTGAGTGGCAACGCGGGTTTCTATTGAACTTGGGCAATTGTACAGTCCCCAAAACCGAATTGTGGGGAGTGTTACAAGGGCTCAAGCTCGCCTGGGATGGCGGCTATAGACGTGTGTTTCTGGAAACCGATTCGCGCACTGTAGTTGACATCCTAAGCAAGAAGTTACCGCGTTGCCACCCACTCGCTAGCCTGGCGAATAAATGCCATGGCTATCTGTGTAGAGACTGGGACATCCAGTTTCGTCATGTGTTCCGCGAGGCTAATTAATCGCGTCGCGGATCACCTAGCGAGTCTAGCTTTTCTTTATGACATTGGTTTAGTTGTATTGTTTGATCCTCCGATTAGTACTCTTAGCTATTTGCAAGACGATGTAAGGGGCCGAGCTATCCCCCGTTTGCGGAATACTTAGCTCTTTTTATATATATAAATAAAAGCGCGACTAGATGCGTGGAGAGCTCCGTCTCTCCTTTTGACCAAAAAAAATTCAATAAACGGCTCAGATTTGTTCACATGATACACGTTAAGGACTGAACCAACCCTCTTTCTCTCTCTCTCTCTCTCTCTCTCTTATATAAATATATATATATATATATATATATATATATATAAACTATTCATTATTTTACGAGTGATTTTTTAAAAAATTATGCATTATTCAATAAATTGAGAATCATTATTCGTAGAAAAAAAATATAATTTTGATAAGTTTGACCCCAAAAAAATTGCCATGAAATTATGGAGTTTAAAGTAAATGATAAAAACAACTATAAAAAAACCGTCAACTTCAAATGGTGAAATGGACAAAGCAATTCAAAGGTTAAAAATTAACTGGAAACAAAATTCAAAGATTAAAAAGTGGGATTGAAAGTTGAAACATACGCATTTCTTTGTGAGTGGGAAATATTTTATTGTGGGTCCCATATTTTTTTTAATAATAAAATCAGAAATTGGAAGGTTAAGATGTGTTCTTAAGTTTTCACCCTAAGGGTGTTCTCATCCGATCCATACTATATACTGTACATATATATTTAATGGTAACTTTATAAACTACTGTATATAGCTAGTTGGAAGGCCGAACTCAATGATACATCATCTTCTTGTAATGACATGTATATTTCATTTGGATAAAAATTTAGGACACTGGTCCTAACTGAGCCGAATCTAGCTGAAAATAGTATAAATATGTACAATCTATCCCCAAACTAAATGGCTTTCGACTGCAAGAGTACTATATGGAACTAATTGTACGTTGTGATGCAACTTTCACGGTTGAGAATTTAAAGTGAAGTTGTTATTATATCATCTGTCTGTGGATTGTGATTAGCTTTCAAACATACCAAAGCTCACTCTATACATAGCTACCTCGAGCTAGGGCTATAGTACTTCCAATTTTCCAATAAAATTAATGCATGCTTATCGAGTATTTGCTTTTTCTTTTTCTTTTTTTTTTTGGTTGTTGTTGTTGTTTATATAAGCATTAAAGTTCTATGGATCAAATCCCGGGTCTTTTTCAAACGAAATACGGAGTAAATAAATATCAGTATAAAACTCTAAAACGATATAAATATCACCTTATTTATTTATTTCAGTAATCATAATATATTGTAGGAAAATTAGACGCGCAGCGGAAGGGAAGAAAACTATTTTCTAACATCTAATTCGGGATCTCATGCATGAATTGATATGAACAATATAGAGGGGAAAAGTCGTACCTTTCGTGTGCGGAACCTTGATTCGAAATCACCCTTGGAGAAAAGAGCCTCAAGCGCGACTCCTCTACTTGGTCCACACGAGCACGGGATTGGATCTCCTTGTCTCCGTTTGCTAGAACGAATGATCGAAGGATTGCAACTCACCCTACGAGTTAGGGAGGCAGGCGATTTGTGGTGGGAGGAGATTTTTGGAGACACGTATATTCCCTATCAAAGTTAAGACTTATTCTTAATAAGTCTCCTTATATATTGTAGAAACTAGGTCAACTTATTCCTAATAAGTCACCTTTATCTTTTATCTTCTACCCACAAACTATATCAATAATAATAACTTATTATTATTATTAATCAATTATCCAATTCCTAATACTCTTTGTGTGTGACCTTATAGGACCTGAATAAAATAGTAATAGATTAAATATAATTTAATCTATAAATTATAGTTGACTTCTAGCAAAGCACTATAATTACCTAAATTATCCAGATTATAAATCTCCATTTTAATCCTATTATATCATTAGTATTTTACACATCAATTAAAGGATACCAATTCCTTCAATCTCCCACTTGTCCTTAAGTGGATGTGCGGTTTCAATTCCTTTGTCACTTAATGTTCAATTTGACGATATGATAGCATCTCATGTTATCCATATCAATTCAAATTATTTCTCGATCCCGAGTTTGAGCTGTCAAACAAACAAATGATTACGTATTAATCCATTTGAGCATGGCCATGCATTTTACAGTTCTTACTCTTCGAGTGGCCAGAACATCATTCCTACTCAGATATCCTAATATCCAGAATAGGAGGACTTCTCCAATCTTGCGTGACTATAGCTCCCACTTAAATTTTAGCAACCTCAATCACTGCCTTTATGACTGCCTTTTATGGATCAGCGGTTGACAGTGTCAAAGGCTACCAATCATCAAGTGAGAGGGATATCACACTCATGTCTGAGGAACCTACTAATAATATTTTAACCTTTAATTCTTCAACTTATTTGAAAAAATCTTAAGGCAGGTCTGCCTAACAAGTATCCACCATACTTGTCTATACAATTGATTAGACATCTCTATGTCCCTATAGCCCGTGAAACTTAGCGCTATCAATCAACTTGCATAATAGTCTATATTAAATCATTTATGTCCCATTTAACGATTAAGACTATGGCAAAGCATAATTCATAATATCAGTTCACTTAATAGGATCTCAACCACCACGACTTTCGCAGCGATCCTATTTGATAATCATAAATTATTAGGACATTTTATTTAATTCTAAACCATAATTGAATAATAATGAAATTTTATTTCAAACAAACATGATGAAAATATGTTTCAACAATCTTGATCAATATCTAATGCGTTAAACATATAAATCAAATCCATTCACCAATGGACTTGAGTCCCTTAGCTCTAGTGTGACTATCATGCTTGGGCTTGGGAAGAGGTTTAGTCAATGGATCTGCTATGTTGTTATCCGTGTGTATCTTGCATAGTCTCACGTCACCTCTTTGGACATAGTCTCGTATGACGTGATACTTCCTAAGCACGTGCCTGGATTTGGAATTGGAGCTTGGTTCTTTGGATTGAGCAATGGCACCATTGTTGTCACAATAAATGTCAATGGCTTCAACTCCTTTGGGAACCACACCAAGCTCGGCTAAAAACTTCCTTATCCAGATAGCTTCCTTAGCAGCATCCACTGCAGCGATGTACTCAGCCTCTGTTGTAGAATCAGCTACTGTGTCTTGCTTTGAGCTCTTCCAGCTCACAGCTCCTCCATTAAGAATAAAAACGTATCCGGATTGGGATCGGAAGTCGTCTCTATCTGTTTGGAAGCTGGCATCAGTGTATCCTTGAACGATCAACTCATCATGACCACCATACACCAAGAAATCATCCTTAGTTCTTCTCAAGTACTTGAGGATGTTCTTAGCTGCACTCCAGTGTGCTTCACCTGGACTCGATTGGTATCTGTTGCACACACTTAAGGCGAATGCAACGTCTGGGCGAGTACATATCATGGCATACATAATGGATCCTATTGCTGATGCATAAGGGATCCGACTCATTCTATCCAGCTCAGCAGGTGTTACTGGACACTGCTTTTTGCTTAGATATAGACCATGTTGCATGGGCAAAAATCCCTTTTTGGAATCTTTCATTTTGAACCTGTCTAGAACCTTATCTATATAAGTTCCCTGACTTAGTCCAATGAGTCTCTTGGATCTATCCCTATAGATCTTGATGCCTAAAATGTACTCTGCCTCTCCAAGGTCTTTCATTGAGAAATGCTTCTTGAGCCAGTCTTTTACAGACTCAAGCATTTGAATGTCATTCCCAATGAGTAGTATGTCATCCACATACAAAACCAAGAATACAACTTTGCTCCCACTAAACTTTTTGTAAACACAAGGTTCTTCTTCACATCTGATGAATTCAAACTGTTTGATCCCTTCATCAAATCGAAGATTCCAACTCCTTGATGCTTGCTTAAGTCCATAAATGGATTTCTTAAGTTTGCATACCTTCCTAGGATTTTTTTGGATCCTCAAAACCTTCAGGTTGTGTCATGTACACATCCTCTTCTAAGTATCCATTTAGAAATGCGGTCTTGACATCCATTTGCTAGATCTCATAATCATAATGAGCTGCAATTGCTAGGAGTATCCGGATGGATCTAATCATAACGACTGGTGAGAAAGTTTCATCATAGTCAATACCATGAATCTGTTTAAACCCTTTCGCAACCAGTCTTGCTTTGAATAGATTTACCTTTCCATTCTTGTCTGTTTTGAGTTTGTAAACCCATTTGCACCCAATGGGTACTATCCCATCTGGTGGATCTATCAAGTCCCATACTTGATTCTCAGACATAGAATCCATTTCGGATACCATGGCATCATGCCACTTCTTGGAGTCTGGACTCATCAAAGCTTGCTTATATGTAGTGGGTTCATCGCTATCTAACAACAAAATGTCTAGACTTGTATTCAATATGAATTCAGCAAATCTATTTGGTAGCGATCTTGCCCTTTCTGATCTACGCGTGGTTTGAGCAACTAGAGGTTCCACCACAACATTTTGTGGGTTATTGGGAATGGGGTCTTGCACCTCCAATTCCACCTCCTCCATTGTATGAGTTTGAGTTCCATCTTCTTCTAGAATTAGGTCCTCAAAGCTCACAGCCTCAGTCATGGAGTGATCCATGTCTTCTTGTTGCTCGGTTTGTTGCTTCTCTCGAACCTCTTCGAGATCAACATTTCTCCCACTTGACTTTTTGGAAACAAACTCTTTTTCCAAAAAGACACTATCCCTGGCAACAAACACTTTGTGCTCGGTGGGATTGTAGAAGTAGTACCCTTTAGTTTCCTTAGGGTACCCTACAAAGAAGCACTTATCTGATTTGGGTGCGAGCTTATCTGCTAGTAAACATTTTACGTATGCTTCGCATCCCCAAACCTTGAGAAAAGACAAACTTGGAACTCTTCCAGTCCATAACTCATATGGTGTCTTTTCTACAGCCTTAGATGGAGTCCTGTTTAGTGTGAACATTGCGGTTGTGAGAGCATACCCCCAGAAAGATATTGGAAGATTAGCAAAACTCATCATTGATCGAACCATGTCCAACAGGGTCCTATTTCTCCTTTCAGATACACCGTTCATTTAGGGTGTTCCGGGTGGAGTTCGTTGTGATAATATCCCACAACTTTTCAAATGATGATCAAACTCTTGACTCAAATATTCACCACCACGATCAGATCGGAGTGCCTTAATTTTCTTGTCAAGCTGGTTTTCAACTTCATTCTGAAATTCTTTGAACTTTTCAAATGATTCAGACTTGTGCTTCATTAAGTAGATATAGCCATATCTACTCAAGTCATCAGTAAAAGTTATGAAGTATCTATACCCACCTCTAGCTTCTGTACTCATAGGTCCACATACATCAGTATGTATTAGTGCCAAGAGCTCAATTGCCCTTTCACTTACCCCAGTAAAAGGTGACCTTGTCATTTTTCCCATTAGACATGACTCACATGTGTCAAATGATTCACAATCAATTGATGTCAAAAGTCCATCTTTATGGAGCTTCTTCATGCGATTTAAGCCTATGTGACACAATCGAAAATGCCATAGGTAGGTGTTATCACCTGCGTCTGATTTTTGCCTTTTGGTACTTACATTATAAATGCCGGATGTTTGATCCAAAATGTAGAGTCCATTACTCAACACAAAATCGGCATAAAAAATGTTATCTTTGAAAATAGACAAGCGTTGATCTTTGCAAGAATAATTGTAGCCTTCTAAATCCAAAACAGAAGCCGCAATAAGGTTTCTAGTAATTGACGGAACAAAATAACAATTATTAAGTTCTAAAACTAAACCAGAAGGTAAAGGTAGACTATAATCTCCAACAGCAAGTGCAGCAGCCTTTGCTCCAGTTCCAGTTCGAAGATCTACCTCTCCCTTGGCCAAGCTTCTACGCCTTTTTAGCCTCTGCACATTCGTAATAATGTGAGAACCTGCACAGCCTGAGTCGAATACCCAGCTAGAAGCATTAGCCGATAGGACTTCTATAACATGCGTACCTGAATTGGAACTCACAGTTCCATTTTTCTTATCCTCCAGATACTTTGGGCAATTTCTCTTCCAGTGACCCTTGGTATGGCAGTAGAAACAATCATGGTCAGCAGCTACTTTAGCTTTCTCAGAAGTGTTCTTGGGTTGGGTAACTGGTTTGCCCTTCCCTTTTGCATTCTTCTGCTGCCCAGATGCCCCTTTCTTGAACCCTTTTCCCTTTTGGACCATCAAGATCTCCTTCTTGTTGCCCATAGTTAGATTTTGCTCAGCGGTCTTAAGCATCCCATGCAACTCTTCAAGCGTTTTTACAGCTCCTTTCATATTGAAGTTTAGCTTGAACTGAGCAAATCCATCGTGCAGAGAATGAAGTATGATGTCTGTAGCCAACTCTTGGCTATAGGGGTGGCCAAGTCTCTCCATGTTTTCAAAATGACCAATCATTTCAAAGACATGAGGACCAACTGGCTTGCCTTTCTCAAGTTTGCAATCAAGTATTGCCTTATGAGTCTCATACCTCTCCATCCTCGCTTGTTCCTGAAACATAACTTTCAAGGTGCGAATGATGGTGCAAGCATCCATCTTTTCGAACCTCTTTTGAAGGCTCGACTCCATAGAAGCCAGCATAAGACATGTGACAATCACTGACTTATCTCTGATTTGTTTTTCCTGATCCTTCTCAGCTTGAGTAGAGGCATCAGTCAATTTTGGGATTGGGGTGTCAAGTACACTCTCTTTTCCTTCAGACCTGAGAACAATTCTCAGATTTCTTTCCCAATCGAGGAAATTATTGTCGTTCAACTTATTCTTCTCAAGAATTGAATGCAAATTGATGATGGTTGGGTTATCGTTTCTGTTCATGATATCTACAACATAGAACATGCAAAATATGAATCATGTTTGTCATGCAAAAAGCTTAAAATTTAAACATGCTTTAAATGTAAATAAGCTAATGCCATTTTATCCATAAAATAAATTTCCCTTTGAATAAAATGATTCCAAGATCCTATTACAGATAAGACATTAGCGTGCTTTGGCACTACCCTAACTCTTATGTGACAAGGTAAGTAACTTTTACTAGTTATAACATTTATAACTCTTGGTTGATAGATCACATCTTATGTAAATCTATCCCATGCCTCAAAATCCAAAACTTTGTCTTTTGGTCTTTTGTTGAGTAGAACCAATTCAAGGCTATAAATCCCTTATATAGATTTACCCGTACTATCCCAAGGTCAAAGCATGGACACCTTGCTTTGGCAAAACCTATCCATCAAATTCCAAGGGTCTCATAGGTTATGAATTGGAAAGGCATACTCTCAATTTTCTTTTAAGGGAACTAGGTTTGTCATGCAAGTCTAATTATCAAGTGAACAAACAACATAATCAAACATGCAAGCATAAACCAAACACATGCATAAAAATAAATTGTGATCCTAGTATGGCCCCTAATGAAAAGAAAACCAAAAAGATAAATCTTCAAGGTTCTTCTAGCTTCTTGGATCCTCATCCTTGATTCTCCTTTTGGATCTCCATCCTAGAATCGCCTTTTGGATCTCCATCCTTGAATCTTGTAACATCTTCTTTTGTACAATGTATAAATAAATTTACTTTCAAAAATTAAATTACAAAAATACATAACGATACGCAGATCGTGTACAAAAATACATAACGATACGCAGATCGTATTTAAATGCTACTTGGGCCATACTAGTCACCGCATGCAATAATATCAAATATTAAATAAATATTAATCACAATTAATATACTATCAAAATATTAATCAAATTAATATAAATAAAAATAGAATATTAATCATATTATTAAACTATTTAACTCAAATCAATTAAATTATCTAATAAAATAATTAATTTAATATTCTTGATATTTAATTCAAAATTAGCAATCATATAGATGGAATAAATTATAGGGTAACCATTACCTTGTATAATTGGATAGATTATTGGAAATTAAAAAGAGTTTCTCTCTTAGGAGAGAGAAACTCTCCTTCGATACCCTTTCCGTCCCAAAACATTCGTGGTGAAATCCTAAATTTTATCATCCTTCTTTCATCAACCTTACCTAATCTGGTCTAATTGATCCTCAAACAACAATTTTTGAACCCAGTTATGTCTATCCGCCTTCCCCGTTGCTTTTGGGGTTGGATTATGTAGCCTTTCGGTGTCGCTCCTCCGTCGACTCCTGTTTTGAGGCTCTTCGGTGCCGGTCGGGATCTTCACCGGCGTCGGATCTTGGCTCCCTCTTTCGTTTATTCTCCCTCTCGTCTGGTTGCGTCCTTGGTCCGATGGGGTCTTGGCGTCCTTTTGATTGGGTTTGGTGGGTGTTTGGTCTCCGGTGATGTTGCTGCGTCGATGTCTCTTCCACCCTTCTCTGTTGGGGGGAGTACATCACAAAAAAAAAAAATATTTATAAAAATATAAAAAAAAAAAAAATGGTGGTGTTGTTTCCTCTCCTTGGGGTCCAAGGATGTGGAATTTCTCTCCTTTGTTTCATCTCTCGGTTAGCAAGTTGCAAGTTGCACATGGTGGGACCACTTTTGTGGATTAGCTTCTCCTTGGGGGCCAAGGTTAAGATAGATAGATAGAAAGAAAAAAAAAGTGTATGTTTTCCTATGGTGTTTATTACGTAGCCTAGCCCAGGTACTTGTGATGCAGTTTGATGGTTTAAGGCTAGCCGTTTTTTTAGCGGTGTTTCTTCTCCTTTGTCGCCGCGCGAGAGGTCGTGGACGTGATCGAAGCTTGAAGACTCTTAATTTCAGAGTCCAAATCTGAGGTTTCCACTTAAGTTCCCCAGGGATTCCCTGCGTGCCTCTACCAACTGATAGAAGAGATGTCACACACTGCTTCCGTGCCTCCAGTGATAGTACTAGCTTGCGCATGTTACTGCATCTTTGTATTTTGGGTTTATGCTTTGCTATTATATCTTGTTCTTTAACTTGTATCGACGGTTTATCCGTCGCCGAGTTTCTCGGCCTCTCGACCCACCGGGCCTGTCCGGTGCGTCGAATTTTTACTCAATCAAAAAAAAAAAAAAAAAGGGATAGATTATTGTATTAGGGATAAGATATCTATCATAACTAATTAAGGTAATTTAGGATTTTACACTAAAACCCTAATAATCCTATCTAACCCAAAACCGCCGATCCAAATTATTCTATTTTACTTTCGAAACCAGAAAGAAAAAAAAAAAAAATTTGATTCCTTCTTCAATTCGTAGAACTCTAATTAAGTGAACCAATCATGTGTACGTTGATTTACTTTCGAAACAGAGTTCTACGTATACTTATTAAGACTTTCTATAATCAAAGGAAACCAAGGGCGGCGGCGGTTTAGAGTACGTGGGATCAAATTCCGTACGTTCACTTATATACTGTACATGTATCCAATCAATAAAAATCATAATTAAATCATAATTTTAATTATACAAATTATTCCATCTATCGACTATATTGTAAATTGAATCAAAACTAACAAGAAAATCAATCGATCATATCAATTTATGCAACCTGGCTCTGATACTACTGTAGGAAAATTAGACGCGCATCGGAAGGGAAGAAAACTATTTTCTAACATCTAATTCGGGATCTCATGCATGATTTGATATGAACAATATAGAGGGGAAAAGTCGTACCTTTCGTGTGCGGAACCTTGATTCGAAATCACCCTTGGAGAAAAGAGTCTCAAGCACGACTCCTCTACTTGGTCCACACGAGCACGAGATTGGATCTCCTTGTCTCCGTTTGCTAGAACGAATGATCGAAGGATTGCAACTCACCCTACGAGTTAGGGAGGTAGGCGATTTGTGGTGGGAGGAGATTTTTGGAGACACGTATATTCCCTATCAAAGTTAAGACTTATTCTTAATAAGTCTCCTTATATATTGTAGAAACTAGGTCAACTTATTCCTAATAAGTCACCTTTATCTTTTATCTTCTACCCACAAACTATATCAATAATAATAACTTATTATTATTATTAATCAATTATCCAATTCCTAATACTCTTTGTGTGTGACCTTATAGGACCTGAATAAAATAGTAATAGATTAAATATAATTTAATCTATAAATTATAGTGCTTTGCTAAAAGCACTATAATTACCTAAATTATCCAGATTATAAATCTCCATTTTAATCCTATTATATCATTAGTATTTTACACATCAATTAAAGGACACCAATTCCTTCATATATTTATAACAGTTTGTCTATTATGTGTTATAACTTATAGTTATAAGGGTATAACCGTATAAGATAAGGATACTTAATCAGGAAAGAAAACTCTAAAACTAAATGAGTGAAAAACTGAAAATGACTAAACCGAGTGTATCTAGGAGAAATGTGAAATTTAGCTTCTTCTTTTTTGCTAAGGTATAGGATAGAAAAACCGTATTTATAAAAGTAAATTTTACTAAACTAGAATCAGGCCAAATCCCAACAAAATCTAATTTGGCAATTTGCCCGGAGTAAGAGCATGAACACTCGTAGACCTTCAGGCCCTCAACACCAGCTTAAGGGTCTCATTTCAGCTTTTAATTATTTGCACCCTTATTCGTGGGCCCGAACCCGAGCCCTTAAGTTACTTTTTACAATTATTATTATTATTATTATTATTATTATTATTATAGCAATCATTATTATTTATAGGCGAAATGGTTGAAAAAATTGGCTTTTTATATGGTAAAAATAATAGTATATGGGTATTATTGATATTTTAAAAAAAAACATATGTAAATTAGGTGTCTATGGGTAGATAAAATTATTTCACACTTGAAAATATTTTTTTATTTTTTTATTTACAAAAATGACGAAAAAACGATTTAAAAAATTAAATAAAAAAGCGTTGACACGCGGTGCCCTGGAATTGGTCCACGTGTCAGCGCCTTGGGATTCACACCCTATGAGCTCCGCTTTTTTTTGGGGGCTCCTATATAAGAGATTTTTTTCCTGGCCCTTAGCCCGGCCATTTCGCATTTCATTTTTTTTCTTCCTACGTGGCAGAGTTAAGGGTTTTCAGGCCCACAAATGTTTATGCTCTAAGTTTTCAATTTATATTCAAAATTTTCTTGAACTTGAACAATTCCATCAATACTCTAAATCACCTTTATATATAGAGAGAGAGAGAGGGGTTAGGTCATGTGTAAACATCCCTTAATGTGTTTTGTGTTAACAAATATAGGCCGTTGATTGATTGCAAATGGAAGGACAAGATTAATTCCCGAAATTAATTAATTTTAATATGAAAAGATAAAAACTACCCTTTTCTCTCAACACGCGCGTGATATCCTAACCTAAATCCCCTTTTTTGTGGACGATTAGAAAACAAACGTCTTTCACCTTTTTCATCGCGCCTCATACTAGGGCAATTTCGGCGAAATCAGAGGGCGATTCAGCGAAGAGTGCTCATCCGAGAGTCGCACCTGTGGCTGTAAGTGAACCTAGTTGCGGAGTCTGTAGGTGGCTTGAAGGGACATTACAGTGACGCAAATGTAGCGCACCATCGAATTCGCCCCGGGTTAGGGATGAACGCGAATTTTCATTAGAGGGGGGTTGAAAGGGGATTTTGATTAATATTTATTGTCTTGATATGTATATTGTAGAAATTTGAGTCACTGGTACGAAATAGGTCATGTTTCATACTCTGGGGGCGTGATATGAATATTGGTGAAATGATTCTTGACTTTGATGAATAATTGTATTACTGTGATGAATATTTCTTAAATGTTGCTGAATATTGATGAATATTTGGGAAACTGTGAATAACTGAGTTACTATGATGAATAATTCAGTGACCGTGATGAATATTTGAGTGATTGTGATGAATATTTGATAAATTTTAACAAAAACTTTGATGAATAATTGAGTGACTGTGATGAATATTTGATAAATTTTGCCGAATATTGATGACTACTTGGAAAATTATGAAGTTTTCTCATATTCGTCTGGGGAATAGAGCGTCGTCAGATGAATAATTGAGTGACTGTAATGAATAATTGAGTGACTGTGATGAATATTTGAGTGACTATGATGAATATTTGATAAATTTTAACAAAAACTTTGATGAATAATTGAGTGAATGTGATGAATACGTGATAAAATTTGCCGAAAATTGATGACTACTTGGAAAATTATGAATTTAAAAAAATGTGAAGAATCTTCCTCTTATTCACCGTCCGCTTAAATGAAACCTTCACTGATTTTTAAAGATTTCACATACCAGATTAATAGATCATGATCTTGATTTGTATGACCAAAAATCTTTTGAAAAAGGAAATTGGAGTAAATTGGGGGGAAAATTAAGCGCCTCCCATGATTTTCTCTTTGCAGGATTTGAGCAGTTACATGCATGTGCACCACACGCCTTCCCCTTGTGAGAGTGGAGTAGTTTGCCCCGTGGATCCCACTTTTTTTATAAAAATAAATTATTAAAATCAATGATTAATCCTGATCTTCTATCTTCATTCAATTAACGGTCATTATTTGTTAACACAAAACATGTTAAGAGTTGTTAACATTTGATCCGTTGCCTATATATAAATATATATTAAGGCAAGTGATTTAAATGATGTCGGGTTTTAACACATTTTTAAAAATTTTAAAAACTTTATAAAATATCAATATTTTTAATATAATTATTTTGAAAAATAATTTCGTATTAATTAATTCGTTACTAATATATATGAATATATTTTTAAAAGTTATAAAATAATTAATATGTTCTCCCCACCTAGACGAGACATCTTTGAAAGCCACGAACACTGTCACGATCCTCTTGATCAATAGGCTGCACGAGATTGCAACCTCCTCCGAAACTAAACATAGGCATACCAATTAAAGAGGAGGAGGAGGTTAGGGATCGAAACCAGAAAGGAAAGGGTTGACAAAGGGATCTCTGTACATGCTTTGAACCTTGGTGCTTTAGCTTTTGATTTCAAATTCATTAAAGAAGAGTTGGTTAATTCAGCTCGAATATGCCTAAGGAACCCATGTCTCAGCACAAGAAACAACACCTTTGAGATAACCCAAAGAAAAAAGGTTTGAGAGAATTAGGAGTTGGAGGGTTCCCCGGTCAAAGTTTTCTATTGTAGTTGTTCAAATGGAGTTCAAAAAACCAGTGAGTTCAAAGTGAGGGTCTCCGGGTCTCCCGTTTGACTCAAAATTAGATAATTGGGGGGTTCAGAGGCGGATCCTCTTTAGGGCTATTGGTGGCAGTCGCCCCCCAATCGAAAATGAAATTTAACATGCATATTCCTCTTGTCGATAGCTTCGATTTGATATATTATAAGCTCAAATTCGATATCTGAGCAAAAAGTTATAAGCGTTTCAAATTTCAGTACTGAATTACAATATTTTCTACATCATTTACCAAACCGATATATTTTTATTGTAATTATCATTTATCAATTTCATATCTTAATAATATAACTATATTCGAGAACTTCAAATTAAGAGGTTATATTGAAATATTTGAAAACATGAAATAAATCATGCAAGTTCAGGATACATAATACTGATGATTTTTCGAGAAAGAAAAAATAGAGTTTGATTTTACATACAATATTTTTTATCGTAACTTTTCGCCCCCTCAATCCACAAGTTCAGGATCCGCCACCGAGGGGGGTTTATCCCTTTGGTCCAAGTATGGTTGGATTTGGTCACTCCAAAGAGTAAAAGAAGGAATGAAAATCATAAGAGCGATGTATCGACAATAAATCCCGCCATTGTGAACAGCTGGGAGCAGAACGAGGAAGAGGGTAACCTGTCTCAGGATGCGGAGGGTTTCAGAGAGTGGATTGATAATTTTGGGATGGTGGATTTCGGGTTTGTTGGTCCTAAGTTTACGTGGACTAGGGGTAAGACGGTGGAGACGCTGAAAGAAAGAAGGCTTGATCAGGTGTTGGGCAACGCGGAGGCTAGGTTGGGTTGGCCGGACGCGCTTGTAAGGCATCTTCCGAAGCTTAGCTCGGACCATTGCCCCCTCCTTCTCTCTATGGATGCTCCGGCCAAGAGTAATGGCAAAAGAAGACCGTTTCGGTTTCAAGCGGCATGGCTGACTCACCCCGAGTTCGAAGGGCTGCTGAACAGTGACTGGAGCAGGGATGAGTTGGCGCCGAGAGCCCTGGAGCAGTTTAAGGACACCTTGATCAAATGGAACCGGGAGGTGTTTGGAGATATTTTCGAGAGGAAACATAAGATTAAGAGGGAGTTAATTGGGGTGCAGAAGGAGATGGCCAGGGGTCCTACGACCCAGTTGCTTGAGGAGGAGAATAGAATTCGGAAAGACCTCGATTTGGTGCTGGAGCAAGAAGAGTTGTTTTGGCTTCAAAAGTCGCGGGAGAACTGGTTGAGGGCGGGTGATAGAAACACCGCATTCTTCCACCTTTCTACGATCATAAGAAGAAAGAGAAATAGAATTCAGGTGCTCAAGAATGATGAAGGGGTTGAGATTGAGGATGCGAAAGCTATTGAAGGCATGGTGGTGGAGTTCTTCAGGAGCCTCTATACCATCCCGGTGGCTGAGGAGGTGCCGTCTGAGGTGGATAAGGGGACCTTTCCAGCACTGGCGGAGGAGGAGTGGAGCCAGTTTGATCGCCCGATTACTAACAAGGATATCCTGGATGCCGTGAGGGACATGGGGGCTCTAAAGGCTCCAGGTTTGGATGGCTTTCAGCCGATCTTCTTCCAGAAGTGTTGGTCTAAGGTTGGTAGTAATATAGTTGACTTCGTGAAAACTTGTCTGGATACCAAGACTATGCCGAGGGAGGTTAATGAGACGCTCATTGTCTTACTGGCCAAAGTTGCTAGGCCGGAAAAGATTGCTCAGTTCAGGCCGATCAGCTTATGCAATGTCACGTATAAGATTGTTACCAAGGTTATCGCTAATCGGATTAAACCTTTGCTTGAGAATCTTATCGGGCCGATGCAAGGCAGCTTCGTACCGGGGAGGCAGATTACAGACAACATTGTGGTTATGCAAGAGGTTGTGCACTCGATGAGAAAAAAGAAAGGGAAAGTCGGATGGATGGTCTTGAAGATCGACTTGGAGAAAGCCTATGATAGGCTCAGGTGGAGCTTCATCAAAGAAACGCTGTTGGATGCTGGATTTCCAAGTAAGTGGGTGGACTGGATTGTCGAGTGCGTTAGCTCTGCCAATATGAGAGTGCTGCTGAACGGAGAGGTCACTGAGGAGTTCACACCTACGAGAGGAGTTCGACAGGGGGATCCCATATCGCCTTATCTGTTCGTCTTGTGCGTGGAGAGGTTAAGCCAGTTGATTGACAAATCGGTTGCTAATGGGACTTGGAGACCGGCTAAGCTTACCAGGCGAGGGCCCGAGATCTCGCACGTTTTTTTCGCTGATGACATTGTCCTGGTCGCAGAGGCGTCGGTGGAACAACTCAAGGTCATCAATGGGATTCTTGATAAATTCTGCCTTGCTTCCGGGCATCGTATAAATAGAGCTAAATCTAAACTCTTTGTTTCCCCCAATGTGAAGGAAGTGGTGATTGATGGATTGAAGGCGGAGTGCGGCTTTGAGGTGACGACGAACTTGGGTAGCTACTTAGGCATGCCGGTGCTCCACAGCAGAATTAACGGGGATACCTTCCAACCCCTATTGGACAAGGTCGGGGGTCGGTTGGCGGGTTGGAAACAGAGGACGCTCAGCCTTGCCGGGCGTGTCACGCTGGCCAAATCGGTGCTCAACTCGATCCCGGTGTACTCAATGGCTACAGTTGCTTTGCCGACCTCGACGTGCGAGGCCATTGACAAAGCTTGTAGGGGCTTCATTTGGGGTGACGGGGAGAATCGGAGAAGGATGCATTTGGTGGCGTGGGACGACATGTGCACTACGAAACAGAATGGTGGCTTGGGTATTCGGAAGATGAAAGACTTGAACACGGCCATCAATGGGAAACTGGTGTGGCGCTTTTTGAACTGCAAGGACGAGGTTTGGTGTCAAATTTTGCAGGCCAAATATGTCAGAGACGACGGGGCTGCTACTGTGGGTACTTCTGCGATCCGGGCTAGTATGAGGAAGAGTTTGAACCTGGTAGTGAACGAAGGTACCAGGTGGCTGATCGGTGACGGGCGGTCTACTTTATTCTGGAAGGATAAATGGCTGCTGAGTGACGCTTTAGAAAACATGGCGAACAGAAGTATCGGGGAAGAGGAAGAGCTTCGGACTGTCCGGGACTATTGGACAGAGGGAGAGGGGTGGAAGTGGAGCGTAATCGGTGAGGACTTGCCTGCTGGTGTCCTTATGAAGCTGGCGGCTGCAATTGTGATGGATGATGATGAGAATCCGGACAGCCTGTGTTGGGAGGGTAGCCCGGACGGGAACTACTCTATTAAGTCGGCGTATGAGCGACTAATGGGGGCCAACCTCGTGGTCTGTATTGATAGAACGGTGTTCAACAGGATTTGGAAACTACAGGTTTCCGAGAGGGTCAGAACTTTCTTATGGTTGGCGATCCGGGGAGCGGTGCTCACTAACGAAGAAAGATGCAGAAGGCACCTAACGTCGGAGATCGGTTGTGCGGAGTGCAAAGACCAACCGGAGACGTCGATCCACCTGTTCAGGGACTGCCCCCTTATATGTGAAGTTTGGAAATTCTGGTTGGACCCTAGGGTCAACACTGATTTCTTCAATGCCCCCTTTGCTGAATGGTTACGGACTAATATTATGACGGAGAGGAGGCTCCCGAATGGATTGAGGTGGGCGAGTGTCTTCGCGAACACCATGTGGTGGGCGTGGAAATGGCGCAATGAGAAGGTCTTCAGTGGCGGGGGGAAGAGACCGAACAAGCCAAGGTTTATCGAATCCATTACTAAGGAGTATGAAGAAGCCTGGAGCAGTAGAAGCGGAAGAGCTATGGCCAAGGCGACGACGGTAATTCAAATTGGCTGGACAAAGCCGGAAGAAGGATGGGTGAAGGCCAACGCTGACGGAGCAGTGAGTAGCGAGGGTGTGGCTGCGGCTGGAGGTGCAATCAGGGACGCTAATGGAAATTGGGCTGGCGGCTTCGGCCACAGGATCGGGGCTTGCCCGGTCGTGATGGCTGAGATCTGGGGAGTCATTTGATGCCTCCATACAGCGTGGAAGCTCGGGTACCGCAAGGTGGAATTGGAGACGGATTCGCAATTGGCATTAACGCTAGTCACTCAAGGGGTGCCTAATTGCCATCCGTCGGTTAGCCTGGTGAAGCAATGTCATGGCTTGTTAAAGAGGAATTGGGAGGTCAAGTTCCGCCATGTCTATAGGGAAGCGAATAGAGTCGCCGACTCCCTCGCCAAGTCTAGTCTCTCATTGCTGAGAGGCTACCACGAATTGAAGGATCCGCCGGAAGGAATAGGGAAGCTGATGGAGGAAGATGGCAGGGGATGGACGTCTCCCCACACTGTTAGCCTATAGTTTGTTTGTTCCCGGGAGGGCTCCCTCTCGGTTGTTTACCAAAAAAAAAAAAAAATCCCGTCATTGCTTTGACGATGCAGGGACGGAGGGAGAAATAAGTCCGGGGGGGGGGGGGGCTTGGAAAAAAAATGAAAGAAGAGGGTGGAATGGGGAGTCAAACTCTGCATCTATTCACACCTATTCACTGCCTTGAACCAACTGGGCTACATGGTTTTCTTGTCTCAATACCACCTCTTTATGTATATATACAAACTCTTTTTCTCAGGGGAGCTTGAGCCACCGCATGACCCCCTGCCTCCACCCCTGGCTAGATGACCACCACCATGGCAGCCATCGCCCCTAACATCTGGCTCTTCTCTAGTTCGGTCTTCCTAATCTAGATATGAAGATCTACCATTTCTCGCCTTTGTCGACGAGGTTTTGAATTGATAATACGGTTTCATATTCCATTGCTCCTCCTTTACAATCACTTCTCTTATTCCTTCGAGGGTGGGGGGGTCCAATTGTAGGTTGAATATGCCCCTCTTAGCTCGTCATTCATAAGTATCTCTTCGATTATGTTTATAATGCAAATAAGTAACGTAGTATTTGATTACCATAATTTTTAAGGTGATTAAATTAAGTGTGTATTTAGATTTCACGATATATTAATTATAACACAATTATTTTATCTCGATTTATATGATAATTTGGTTAAATTACCTTTTTACCTCAATTTTTACGAGATTTAAAACCATCACATAAAACGAAGTAAAACAATTGTATTATAATTCAAATACAATGTAATCCAAACACACGTTATAAATTTTAAATAAGATTATGAGGAAGTTTAAGATGAATTTTTTTTAGAGCATCATCAACCATGGGGTTACCTCTTCCCTTTTTTTTTATTTTCACCTCTTTATCATCAGTGGCGGAACTAGACTTCCGGAGATGAGGGGGCCGAAATTTTACATTATATTATTTTTGATTATCAAGCACAAATTTTTTTAAAATTTTTTTAAAAATGCAATAAATTTGTAGTTTAAATATGCAAATTTGTTTTATGAAAAATCGAAAAAAAGGGACATACTAAAAAAATGTGGATTTTTTTAATCATAAATAAAAAATTATAGTTTAAATGTTTAATTTCTTTCAAAAAAATGGTAAACAAAATTGAAGGCATAATAAAAATTTCTTGAAAAATTGTTTTTGTTTATCATAAAAAAAGTATTGAAAAAACTATAAAATATTAGTTTAAATACTTAATTTAAAATAAATCATCGATACAAAAATTTGTCCAAACTAGTGGTATGAAGGCTTGAATCACTAATCTCTAAATTAAAGTGGTTACCCTTCAACAACTAAATCATTTATTATTTTACTCTTTTATTATTTATATCATATATAATTACCTATATAAAATTATAAATATAGTAATAAATATATAAATTACCCATATATTACCAAAAAAAAAAACTTGTGGGGGCCAGGGCCATCCCTGGCCCCCAAGTAGTTCCGCCTCTGCTTATCATCATTTGACACTTCATTTATTTTTTTCTTTAAATAATTTTATACTTTTTCTACCTCTTCCTAAGAGGTTTACCTTACAATCATGGGGTAATCTTGTTCCATTACTTTTTCCATCTCATTAGTTTTATTTATAAATTTTAAATAAGATTATGAGGAAGTTTAAGATGATTTTTTTAGAGCATCATCAACCATGGGGTTACCTCTTCCCTTTTTTTATTTTCACCCCCTTATCATCATTTGACACTTCATTTATTTTTTTCTTTAAATAATTTAGTACTTTTTCTACCTCTTCCTACGAGGTTTACCTTACAATCATGGGGTAACCTTGTTCCATTACTTTTTCCATCTCATTAGTTTTATTTATAAATAAAATTAAAAAGTGCTTGATATTAATATTTTTTTATTACATTAGATGAAAAATAAAAATAATATTAGCATTATATTATAAGAAAATAACAAAAATAATCACATTAATATATGAGAATGGAATATGAAAAAGAAGTGCAAACAATATAATAGGTCAAGATAAATATATATAGGAAAAAATTATACTCAAATTATGGAGAAAAATAAAATAAAATTAATGGTATAATTATTATTTGAAAATAATAATAATAAATATATATTATAAATACATTTGAATAATTAATACATCAAATAAATATAGTAATAAAATGGTAGGGGCCACTTATGGTGGAAAAGGTTACCTTAGTGGGAAGGGGTAACCCCTTCCAACCTCTTCTTAAACTTGCAACCATGAGTTTATTTTTTAAGACTTATAAGGTAAGTAAAACCTTGCACATGGTCTTATAGGGTAAGTACTAAAAAATACAAAGTTGTGAGATGATGGACTAATCACCATGGGATCGAGCACTAAGCTTACAACACTCGGAACCGGGAAACGCAACCAACAAGATGAACATGAACCCTTCACCCCAAGCCGGTGGTGTTATTACAATGGGGTGAATTTATTTGTATAAATAATACTCGATCTGTTAATTAAAATATGTCGTTTTAGACATTTGTACATTTTTTAAGAAAGTAAATAAAAGTAAATAAAAATACACTTATACCTCTAATTACAATATTACTTTACTTTTTCACTTTATTGAAAATTATACTAATAAACCCCTAATCATTACAAGAGTAATCTTGAAAATTGAAAATCAAAATACCTAAAACGATATATTTTTTCTTAAAAAAATTTTACTTCTAAAATGACATGTTTTTCTTTAATCGAGGGAGTATAGTAAAGGACTATTCCGGAATGGCTCAACCGAAAAGGACGTGCGGGTAGTACCCAAAGGTCTCCAATTCGAACCCCGATGGCCGCTAGTAAGGGGGTGACCTAGTGGTGTGGAGTAGGGGCGGAAAGAAGTCCCGATTCGATCCCTGTCTGCACCCATTTTCTTGGGATTTTCATCCAAAGTAAACTTTGCTCTATACCAGTGGATCGAAGCGGCTGCCAGCTAGATCATGCTGCTGACAATGAAAAAAAAAACAAATTCAAGGAGTGCAGTAAAGATGAAATCGGCTTTGTCTCTCCGTGAACAGTCGAGTTGCTTGACGTAATCGAAACTCATAAATGAACCAGAATTAATAGCAGTCCTCTTAAGTCCGCCACGGTCGGTTGCTTTGCTTTGCGTTGCCCAAAACCGAAACCCCATTGTTAAATGTCAAGACTCTCTCTCAACTGATTCCACTTACAGAGGCCACCACGGCACTAACCACCTACCACTGTGTACGCTATCTCGCCGCCGCACTCTCCGCCCTATAATGTCAGTCTCCGGCCACCACCGCCACTCCCGCCCTGTCCCTTTAAAGACTGACATCGCGCTCCTAGATTCCATCTATCTGATTCACCCCTCCCCTCTATAAAATCACCTTTCTCCTTCCCCTTGTTTCGCCTTTTTGGCTTTTGCTTTTTTACTTTCTCTGATCTTGTCCCTTTCTGAAGACTCGAGGTATTCGAATCTGATACTGTATCTCTCTACGTGCTTTCTCTATCTAATCCCCTTCCTTTTTCGTTTGTAGCAGTTCAACTTCCCTTTTTTCTTTTTACTCAATTATTATTTTCAAGCTTCCGGCCTTCTTTTTTGGGGCTTTTGATTGTTGTTTTTGGCTGCTTCTTCCTCTTTCCTACTTCTACTACTAATCTCTTCATCTGTTGACCGTTGCCTACTCGTATCGCTGTTTCTTCCTATATTTCTATTCTTTTGGGGGTCGTCCTTTTCACTGGCATACGCGGGGGATTGTTTATTCGGTTTTTTGTTGTTGATAATGCCGAATGTAGGTTCTTTAGTGGTGTGATTCGGTGTTTTTCCGGTCGATTTCCGCCAGATTTGGGGGACTATTACCTTCTTTAGGCGAAGTTTTATGTGCGTATGGAGTATTTCAATTAATTGCGGAATCAGTGGTCTGAATCTCTGGTAGAGGATTTGTTTGCTGGTCTCAATCTGTGAGTTAATTCATTTCTCTCTGCTGTTATTTCTTCTTGATTTGGTGGAAGATCCTTTTCTTGTTCTTCTCTGATTTTGGAAAACAAAAAATAAGAAATCTGCCTTCCGGACTTTGACTTTGTAACCTTTTCTGTCTATGCTTGAAGAGAAATTTATGAGTGAAACAATGGCATGGAAATAAAATATTGAAATCTGGGTTATGTCAGGTTGAGAAATGAATGGTGTTCAGCTGAATGGAAGAGCTTATTGCTATGAGAATTCTGTTCCGGGTTGCTTGGGAAGTGTGGCTAGTCTCTTTGATCTAACCTCAGCCGTAGCCAGAAATCGGTTACTTACCGAGAAGCCGCATCGCGATGGTGATTTCTTATTCATCTCTTACTACTTGTTGGCCAATGTAGTAGCTTATCCATATGCTGTCCTTTCATTTGATTACATAGGTTCTGTTATCATAAGCTTGTAATGGTTTCAGAACAGTTATATATATGGACATCATCCGCTTAGAGATCTGTTGATTTGCAGGCTCACCTCTCTCAAGAAGTCGATCTGATATCTCGAGGATGTCCAGTCCTATTGTTGAGACAGTGCAGGATAAAATGGTATTGCCTCAGATTATGTTATGTTGACACCATTCTGTCTATTTCTGGGATTAAGGAGTGGGAGTTTTTTGGTAGAATCTGAATCTTTTTTATACCAGTCCTGATGTGATTTTCCCTTGCTTGAGTTTGCAGATAGTTTCTGAAATGACAAGGATCTGTTCAACAACAAAATCAGAAGGAACACCCATGAAGATGCTCATAGCTCAAGAGATGACAAAAGATTTAGAATCTAGGAATAACTCGCCTAATGTGATTGCCAAGTTGATGGGTCTTGATGCCCTTCCAGAGCAGCAGCTGCCTGATTTAGGTCATGGAAGGAGTAACCTGAGATTTCATTTACGAAATAGTTACTCAGAGGTACCTGCAGGCTGTTGGCATCAACAAGATAGCTTCTTTGACCGAGAAATTAATTGTAAGGTCCATCAGTGCAAGGAGCAGTACAACTACAGAGATATATATGAGAGCTGGAATTCATCGCCTAAAACAAGCAGTGTGAGAGATGTCTCACCGCAAAAGGGAAGGTGTAGCAATGAGGATACGATTAGAATGGTTCTTATTCGCCAAAAATTTATGGATGCCAAGCGCCTCTCCACTAATGAGAACCTCCGTCAAACAAAGGAGTTCCATGATGCCTTAGATGTTTTAAGTTCTAACCAAGATTTATTTCTCCAGGTCCTTCAAGAGCCAACTTCTGTGGTTTCACATCATTTGTATGGAGGACATTCTATTCCTTCATCACCAGAAACAAAGCGCATAACGGTCTTGAAGCCTTCTAAGATGGTGCTTAATGACAAATATCCTGCTACTGGCAATTGGAATGAGAACCTGGTAAAAAAATCACCTTCAGGGAATCAAGCTAGTAAATGGGGCAACCACCATTGTGCGGTTTCCCCAGTTGCTGCTTCTTGGAGAGCTGATGAAAGTCCTACTCAAGCAACACGAATAGTGGTGTTGAAGCCTAGCCTTGGGAGGTTCCAAGATGTGAAGGTAGCTGTTCCTTCTGCACATTCATCACCAAAATTTTTGCATCAAACAAAGTTATTTGGGGAACCAGGAGATGGTGAGATTGAAGAAGCAAGGGAAGTTGCAAAGGAGATCACGCAACATATGCGTGAAAATCTGGCTGGGCATCAAAGAGACGAGACAATTCTCTCATCAGTTTTTTCTAATGCTTACACTGGTGATGGGAATTCATTTAACAAATCGGAAGCTGAATTTGTGGGCAATCTGTCTGATACAGAAGTGATCTCTCCACCCTCTAGGCATTCGTGGGATTACATCAATCGATATGGTAGCCCATATTCTTGTTCCTCATTCGGCCGTGCATCCTATTCCCCTGAGTCCTCGGTTGCTAGAGAGGCTAGGAAGAGGCTTTCTGAGAGATGGGCCATGATGGCATCAAATGGGGCTAACGGAGAACATAGGCATGTTCGAAGGAGCGCAAGCACATTAGGTGAAATGCTTTCTCTTTCTGATGTCAAGAAGTCTGAGATATTTGAAGTAGATGATCCCAAGGTGGGGAATGATCCCAGGTTATCCACATCATGTCTGGTTAGCAATACTGGAGTGGAGGTTGAGTCTCCTACAAGTCTTCTTAGGTCCAAATCACTTCCTGTTAACTCTACAACCACTGGTCAGAGGCTAGATGTTAGAGCTTTAGATTCACAGGATCGCAAAATAGATGGGCAAATCAAACAAATGACAAAATCTTCATTTCGAGGGAAGGTTACGAGCTTATTTTTCTCTAGGAGTAACAAGAAACCAAGTAAAGAAAAGGCTGAAAAATCTCACTCCCAAGATCAACCTCTTCCAAATATTGCAGAATCCTTGGCGCCTTTTAGAACGTCTTGCAGTAACTCAAAGTACAGTGGATCTGAAGAGGTACAGCCTCCTGATTCACAATCAGTAAAAGGAACTCTTTGGGCGGAGATGAATGATAAATCCCGGCAGGGCCTATCTTCTCAGCAGGTAGCTTAATTTTCAAACCACCTTTTCAGATTGCTTCTGTTTCCATTCAGTCATATTTAAACACATTGTATTTGTTTCCATTACCAGTTTCTAATTGGTCAGAGGTTATGTGCATATAAAATTTTGCTTTGTCAGACAGCTTGTTTTTATTATGTGATCAATCTTGGTGTGAGATCTCTGCAGTAGCAGTTGGTTTTGACTTTACAAAGAACAGAATTAGCACAGAAAAGAAAGTTGTGCCTGTGATGCCCACATTGTAATCTTTGTATGCTGTAGTTGGTTGGTTTGCCATTTTCTTGTTGTAATTGGTACTTGAAAGTACTGAACCATTCATAAGATCTTGTTGGTATCTGTGGGCTACTGGGCTGGTAAATGTGATCGGTTAATGTTGTTGATAATTATGATGGTGAAAGTGGAACTGATTTGCTATTTGTGCACACACTACAGCATTTGTTGTTGCTATGCATAGGCCAATTTGTTTTTTATACCTAGATGGCTAGATGGGCTATGTTTGTTGCAGTTCGGCTAATGAAGAAGTTGTAGAATTCAGCATTTTCCTGTTTTTGGGTAGTTATTGTCGTGTTTTGCTTGTGTATCTTTGCAAGTTGATTCTATTTATGCCCACTATTTTATAACATGCGAAGGATACATTTTTTACAGGCAGTATGGTCTATACTGAGTGAGAACCAGGACCAACCAAGTCCGATCTCAGTTTTGGAGCCACCATTTGAAGAGGATACAGGAAACACTATCCGCTTTTCTGATGCCATCATACCAAACCAGCTAGGTAACTGAGGCTTATCCACTAATGTTTTCGAGTTCCTCATGGTATATCTTTTTCTAACTTGTCTTGCTCCATTTCTCTCTTATGGCAGGCAAGCAGATGAACTTCTCCCTTGGAAAATCAAACTTGATTGATAAATCACCACCGATAGGATCCATTGCTCGCACATTGTCATGGGACGAACCTTGTGCACAACCATCAACCTCAGACCCATTAAAGCCGCCCTTCCTGTCACCCCCAGGAGGAGCCCGGCAAGAAGGATGGCTCTTCTTGGTCCAGTTGCTTCTATCAGTTGCTGGTCTGGAGAATGAGTCGCAACTGAGGTCTAACCTTACAAGATGGCACTCGCCCGAGAGCCCACTGGATCCTCTGATGAGGGAAAAGTACATCGACCTCACCAGCAAGGAGCCGTTGTACGACTCAATAAGAAGGCAGATGAGAGCTAACCGCTTGCTCGTCTTCGACAGTGTCAATGCAGCACTAGTAGACATGACAGGCATGTGTTCTTTCTATTCTACCATGTGGTGGGTGCAGGAGAGGAAGCCTGGGCTCACCCCAACAGGGGATGAGCTGGCGGATCGGGTGTGGGCCCATATGAAAGAGTGGCTTTGGAGTGGTGGTTGGGACGCGGAAGGGGAGGGGGAAGACGGTGGGGACTACAACAGCCTGGCGGCGGAAAGGGTGGTTAGGAAGGAATTGGTGGGGAGAGGGTGGACTGACCAGGTGAGGTTAGAGATTGACTTCATAGGCAAAGAAGTTGAAGGGAAGTTGCTGGAGGAGTTGGTTGAGGAATCTATTGGTGTATTGACAGGCAAAGTGTGGTAAGATTTGGTTTTGATTTTGACAAGGGGAAGGCAAAAGAACAAAAAAAAAATCATTTTAATTAGTAATTGTGTGGTATTATTAACCAGTTATTATGTCCCTAATTTGTATCAGTATTTTGAGGATCCAACTGCTGATGATTCCATCCCATTGGTTTTTAATTTTTTTGGGGGGCTGTAAATAAGTTATATTCAATTGTTTGATTGCAATTTGTTTGTCAATCTGTATCTGGGTGCTTGGAGTGTACTGTATTTTTTTTATGGTTCAAGTCTACTTGTATTATTTATCCCTTGTGGGGGGTGGTGTTCCACTGTTCCAGCTCCAGCCATTTATGTGATCTTTGTTCTCTTGTATATTGAAGATTGAAAGCATTATTTTATTTTAAAATACGCAAATTCTAATTCATTACTTATTACTTTTGACCATAGGGGATTTCCGAGTAGATGAAATATCTGAAAAATTAGATCACACCAATTTTAACATTATTGTAAGCTTTTGTTTTGAGTGCCATACAGAGTGCTGAGAAAATGCAATTTTATTATATACCTCGGAGGCTCGGATGGTGCCAAAATCTCTTCTACACACCAATCTGTTGAACTACTTCAACAAGTCTTCATGTGAGATATCCAACATCTAATGTTCCTACAACATTATTCAAACCCCTTTACGGGCTCTCATAAGAGGGCTACTATGAGACAAAAGATCTTCTTTAGACTTTCTAAAGAGATTATATTCAAAACTTTTAGGGAAACGTCTTTATAAAATCATCAAGAAGCTCAAGTTAATTAAAAGATGGTGACACCCTAAATGGTTTCCTCTCTCGCTCTCTCCCATCTCATTGTTGATAGACATTTTGATTTTGTTTAGATTAAAGATGATAACTTATGCTAATCCAAATGTCATAGACGGTGTTAATCCACGACCCACTGGTAGGGAGAGGCGGAGGCAAGGATCGAACCCGAAATCTTCTTCCCACCTCTTTGCTCCACAGTCCACACCACTAGGCCACCCCGACTAGTACATTCCCTATTTGTTTTTAGTTGCAATGTGTGATGGGCTACAAACTGGGGGTTACTGGACTTATGGCTTTACTGACTTGCCATTTGCCAATTCAACCAAAAAAAAAAAAAAAAAAGTATAGCAAGGCCCAAGGGTGATGTTTGTTAACGAAAGGGCGATTATGGGTGGTTTTAGGACTATGGGTGGTTAAATGAAAATAGCTCAAAATAACGGGTGCTTAAATGTTACATTGAAAATTGGTCGATGATTTGTGGTTTTCGTTCTTCACTCTCTTTCTTTAGCTCGAAATTTTCGTGGATTTTGTCCACAATCTGGTCGAATTTGTTGTGCTTCTGCCCTATATCGTCGATGGCACCCTCGCTGGTTCATCTATGTGTTGATTCCCTGAAACTTGAAGTTCTTCGAGGTCCTCCCAAATCCCCGCTACCTAAACCTAGATTTTCTTCTTCCTGTTTGCGGCGTTGTTTAATGGAGTTTCTAGTGTACATTCTTTTGCAGGCGAGGATGAGGATTTGCTTCGTGCAGTGTATGATCTGCCAACGGAGCTCTTTGATTGTTTGTTGAATCGTCTACCAGCTCTTGGCCTTGACATTTTGCACCGCCAACTGTTAGTAATCTTCCTCGGACTCCATTTATTGAGATTATATGTTGATGATGCAATGTGACCACAATGCATAATGGAGCAGCAGCACCACAACGTCCTATAGTGCAACATTGCCCCTCTGCTGCACCTCTGTTGCCAGCTATTTTCTTCTATATATTCTGATTTTTCCTTTTGTAATAAGGTCACTAGTGAGGACCACCTAGCCTAGTATAAATACTCTTCTTTTAGTTATTTTGGTGTGTGTGCGAGAGACACTTTGTGAGAGCGGCTTTGCTGCTAAAACCCTAGTGCAAGTTTTCTTCTTTTCCCTGAGATTCATCCTGCATTGCTCCTTTCTTTCTGATCATAATTTTTCTTGCCTTTTGATCATGTATTGATCAAATCCAATATCAAAATTGTTCTTTTTACATGGTACCAGAGCAGTAGGCTAAAGATCCACAGTTTCCGCTACGATGGCAAATCCAGGAGATGAAGGAAGGCTAGTGAATGCGCTCGGTAACAATGAACTTGCAGGTAACTTTGGAGATCCCCTATTTTTAGCTAATTCCGATCACCCTGGTGCTCAGCTAGTTACCACAGTTTTTGATGGGATCAATTATTTACCATGGATGAGAGGCATTATGATGGCTCTAGGAGCCAAGAACAAGCTTGGTTTCGTTGATGGGTCATGTGTCAAACCCATGCCTGAAACCACAGTTGATTCACAAAAATGGGTTAGAGCTGACTTTATGGTCAGGTGTTGGCTTCTTAACTCCATGTCTGCTTCTATAAAGGAAAGTTTTATCTATGTTGAATCTGCAAAACAATTATGGGATGAGATAGCTGAGAGGTATGGTCAGTCTAATGGGCCACTGATTTATCAATTGAAGAAGAAACTGAGTATGATTATGCAGGATGGCTTATCTGTTGCTGATTACTTCAATAAATTGAAGGTTATTTGGGATCAGTTGCAAGTCTTGGAGGGGATTCCTGTTTGTACATGTGGTGGCATTGTTAACTGCAAATGCGAGCTGCAGAAGAAGTTGAAGGAAGCAGAGATGAGGAATCACCTGATGCAATTCTTAATGGGTCTTAATGATGTATATGAAGCAGTAAGGAGTCAGATTCTCTCAACTGATCCCATGCCCAACATCAACAGGGCATATTATCTTGTTTCACAGGTTGAGAGTCAGAAAGGAGGTGGAAATTCAGGCAATACTTCTCAGGATTCGAGTGCTATGTCTGTGAATAGACAGGGTAATAGAAATTTTACTAAGGCTCCTTATCAAGGGAGTGGCAGCTCAGATAGGAAGGATTTTAAAAGGGATGGCCAAGGGAGATATGATAGTAGGTCTGATGGCCAAGGTAGATATGATGGTAGGTCTGATGGCCAAGGAAGATATGACAGGTTTGATAGGTCAAACAGAAAATGCAACTTTTGTCACCAAAAGGGACACCTTATGGAGCAATGCTTCAAGTTGCATGGTTATCCAGAGTGGTTCCAAGGTCCGAGAGACTCAGGAAAGGTATCTGCTAATACAGCTGGTGTTCATGAGCAGGATAGTCCTCTAGATGAGGAGAAACCTCAGAAAGGAAGCACTGAATCAGGCCTTGATAAGGCACTTGTGAATGCTGTTTGCCAGGAAGTCTTCAAGCTCATGAAAGGAAAGAGTCCAGTTGAAGGGACATCATCAGTTAATTTTGCAGGTAAATGTTGCTTTGCCACAGTCAATTCAGTTAATAAGGAGCAGAATTGTATAGAATGGATAATTGATACAGGAGCTAGTGATCATATGGTGAGTAATGACTCACTTTTACATGAAAGGAAGAGGTTGGTTCAGCCCTTCTATGTGGGATTACCTGATGGTCACATAATTCATGTGACTGAATCAGGAAAGGTTTTCTTATCTAGAGACATTGTCTTGCAGAATGTGTTGTTTGTACCAGGATTCAAGCACAATTTGCTTTCAGTAGGAAAGCTTGTTGATAAATCAGACTTTAAAGCCGTGTTTGACAAATATGGTTGTACTGTACAGGGCCCTGGATGTGAGAAGACTCTTCTTAAGGGATACAGAAATGGTGGCCTATACAAGGTTTTGCAAGGAGATGATCAAGCAGTTTTGAGTAGAGAAGCCAGCAGCAGTAGCAGAATTTACTCTTCAGTTTTTATTTCAACTAAAGTAGGCTTAGAAGTGCACCATGCTAGGCTTGGGCACACGTCTGTTTCTAAGCTTAAACATCTAGAGTTCATGAAGAATTTTGATGTGGATAATCTGTTTTGTGATACTTGCAGTTTGGCAAAGCATCATAAGATGCCTTTTCAATTAAGTAATTCTGTTGCTGGAGATATATTTGAGTTGATACATGTTGATTTGTGGGGTCCCTATAGGACACCAAGTGTGACAGGTGCTAAATATTTCTTAACTGTGGTTGATGATCACAGTAGGGCAACATGGACCTTCCTCTTGAAGGACAAGTTGGATGTTTTCAAGAACATCAAAAATTTTATCAGTTATGCTTATACTCAGTTTGGAAAGAGAGTGAAATGCATCAGGAGTGATAATGGCACTGAGATTGTTCACAGGGATTGCTCTGAGTTTCTGGCCTCACAGGGCATTATCCATCAAAGGACAGCACCTTACACACCACAACAAAATGGGCGTGTGGAGAGAAAGCACAGACATCTCATAGAGACAGCCAGGGCTATGAGACTGCATGCAGAGTTGCCAACCAGGTTTTGGAGTGAATGTGTTCTATCAGCAACACATGTGATTAATAAATTGCCCACTGCAATTTTAAAATGGAAGACTCCTTATGAGGTTCTTTTTGGCAGAAAGCCTTCATATGAAGAATTAAGAGTTGTGGGGTGCTTATGTTATGCACCTGTAGAGCACTCTAAAACAGATAAGTTTGAAGCTAAGGGGAGAAGATGCATCTTCCTAGGTTATCCACATGCTCAGAAAGCTTATAAATTGTATGACTTAAATTCTAAGCAGATATTTGTTAGCAGAGATGTGACTTTCAATGAGAAAGTTTTCCCTTTCAAGGAAAGGGAGGTTCAGCAATTGAAGAAGACAGAGGTCAGTGCTCTACCTCTCGTAAATCCAGCTGCAGATTTTGAGGAGGCCTTGCCACGAATGGAGCATGTTGTGATAGCAGACTCTGAAGGGAATCCACAACCGTCTCCTGCTAATGAGGACAGTGCATCAAGTGCACATATGCCATCACCCTGGAGAGCTATGCCAGCAGAAGAAACTGTGCCAGCTCATGTTCCTAATCCTATTGAATTTCCTCCTCTAAGGAGATCTGAGAGACAGGTCAGCAGGCCTAGAAGGCTCAATGATTACATTTGCAGTGCATCAGTTAAGCCACAATCAGAAGCTTTACTTGTGAGAGTATTGGGAGACTTGAAGTCATACTCTCATGAATTTGTGAACTCATTTGCCAATATGGTTAATGAGTTTGAACCAAGTACATACAAGGTTGCTGCTAAGAGCACCTTATGGCAGGAGGCTATGAATAAGGAGCTAGTGGCACTTGAACAGAATCAGACTTGGGTCATGGCACCTTTGCCTCATGATAAGAAACCCATAGGTTGTAGATGGGTATATAAGATTAAGTACAGGCCCGACGGTTCAATTGAAAGGCACAAGGCAAGACTTGTTGCTAAGGGGTATAGTCAAGTTGAAGGAAAAGACTATAAACACACCTTTTCTCCAGTTGCTAAATTGGCAACTGTGAGAATTGTTTTCTCTATTGCTGCTAAGAAAGACTGGCCTGTGTACCAACTTGATATAAACAATGCGTTCCTTCACGGAACATTAGAAGAAGAGGTTTATATGTGTCCCCCAGAGGGATATGCTGCTCCACCAGGCTATTATTGCAAGCTCCAGAAATCCTTATATGGTCTCAAGCAAGCTTCCAGACAATGGAACACAGAATTGACTCAATTTTTGATCGGTTTTGGATTCAAGCAGTCCAAACATGATTACTCTCTATTTGTTATGAATGTCCCAAAGGGACAGGTGTTAGCCTTGGTTTATGTTGATGACTTATTGATCACTGGAGATGATGATAATGTTGTTAAGTCTGTAAAGGCATCTCTGCACAAGGCATATACCATTAAAGATTTGGGATTGGCAAGATACTTCTTGGGACTGGAGGTAACCAGATCATCTTCAGGTATTTCCTTGCATCAGAGGAAATATATTTTAGACATCATTAATGATTGTGATATGATGAGCTGCAAGGTTAGTGGTTTCCCTATGCCAAGGGGTCTCAAACTATCCTTGGATACTGGAGAACCTTTGAAAGAGCCTGATAGATACAGAAGGTTGATTGGAAGGCTTCTGTTTCTCAATTTGACAAGGCCTGACTTGTCATACTCAATTCAGCACTTGAGTCAGTTTATGAGTTGTCCGAGGGAACCTCATATGGCAGCAGCATTACATGTTGTTAGATATTTGGCAGGCACCATTGGTGTTGGATTATTTTTAAAGAAGGATGGAGATTACAATATCACTGGATTCTGTGATGCAGACTGGGCAGCTTGTGCTTACAGTGGAAGATCCTTAACAGGGTATTGTGTTTATCTTGGTCAATCACTGGTGTCATGGAAGACAAAGAAGCAACCTACTGTCTCTAAATCGTCAGCTGAGTCTGAGTATAGAAGTATGTCCAAGACTGCAAGTGAGTTGGTGTGGATACATGGCATATTGCAAGATTTGTCCATACAATCTGCTTTGCCAATACCTTTACATTGTGATAGTAAAGCTGCCATATACATAGCAGCTAATCCAGTCTTCCATGAGCGTACTAAACACATCAAAGTTGATTGTCATTTCATCAGGGAGAAAGTCCTTGAAGGATTCATTCATACTCCTCATGTTCGAACTGCAATGCAAGTTGCAGATGTTCTGACTAAGCCTCTTGGTGAGGACCAATACAAGTTCTTCTTTGACAAGTTGAGCCTTGTTGATCTCTCACCAAGTCCAACTTGAGGAGGGGGTATTGAGATTATATGTTGATGATGCAATGTGACCACAATGCATAATGGAGCAGCAGCACCACAACGTCCTATAGTGCAACATTGCCCCTCTGCTGCACCTCTGTTGCCAGCTATTTTCTTCTATATATTCTGATTTTTCCTTTTGTAATAAGGTCACTAGTGAGGACCACCTAGCCTAGTATAAATACTCTTCTTTTAGTTATTTTGGTGTGTGTGCGAGAGACACTTTGTGAGAGCGGCTTTGCTGCTAAAACCCTAGTGCAAGTTTTCTTCTTTTCCCTGAGATTCATCCTGCATTGCTCCTTTCTTTCTGATCATAATTTTTCTTGCCTTTTGATCATGTATTGATCAAATCCAATATCAAAATTGTTCTTTTTACACCATTTCATGGCGAGATTATGGAATTACTATGAACTTTTGAAGCTGGTACTTTTGAAACCCTATTTATCTACCATAACATCAGTTTTCCTTTACTTGAGCAGACCTCATGTAAAAACAGACGATGATAAATTGAACGTTGATTGCTTGTTGGATGGAAGAAAGCGCGTCAGGTACGAGTTTGGAGTATGATTATACTTTTCCTCTCTTCATAAGATCCTAAATAGTTATTTATTTGTGTATTTTTAGATGCCAGAAATTCAATATGCTTTGGATGGAACTCTTCCGCTCGCGGTGGCCTGAGAATTTTCTGCAATTCAAAGATGAAGACGAGTCTGAGAACGAGGGCGTGGTTAAGTTAGAAGCCATGATTAACTGGCAGCAGACGTACTGGGAAACACACCTTCAGTGGTACTTCTTTGTTGAATGGAATTGATACTTCTGTTAACCCATCTCGTATTTCATCTCATCCAACCTATTCATAATTCGCATGAAACGCCAGTTGTTTGGATGCAGCTGCAGAAAAGGCCATGCTACCATCTTTTGGCAACTGTCTTGCTGAAATTAAAATTCCAGGCAAGATATTAATTTATTTTCCCCATTTACAAATTTAAATTCTTCTCTGAAATTCGAAATGAATAAGCGAGAATGAAATGTTTTGTCAAAATGAGGTTCGTGCATCTGGAAGCCTGATTGATTTATAAAGTATGCTCAAGTTTGTTTATGGATTTATCTTTGTGTATATCCAAGACAGATTCCAACATACTGGGTGCTCTGTCCCATTATTAAGATAGATGTCTAGTTGTGTAAAGTTTCTGTCCTTTGTTGTATGTGCATCCCATATTTCATTGTGGTGTGCCTTGTGAAGCAATACAATGCCATTTCTTAGGATTTTTTTTTTCCTGTTGTTAACTTATGATTTTTCCATGCAGATAAGTTGTTAAAACCTATCAATTACGAGGGACAAGTAAATGGTTCAACTCGTGATTACTCAAAGCTGCTAGCTCATTTTGAGCAATTTGGTTTTTATGCCAGGTAATGCTTGTAGATCCATGCATCTGTGTAGAATAAGATACGTGATTCTTTATTTGGTGCTTGTAACAAAGCTGAAGTGTGTTTGAAATACCAGTTTGAATGTGCTTGTACAGATCTCTGAGACTTCAAAATGTGCACTGCACTGCAGAAACTGCTGTAAGTTGCCTTCTAACCGTGTCTATGTGTTTATCATCACTAAATGATAATCTAAATAAATGTCGCCGTAGAAACTGAGGAGTTTCATTTCTGTTGTAGCATTTATTGAGAGAAAGCAAGTTGGAAAGCTTGGCGATTAGAAAAATCAATACCAAAATGCAGGTTTGCTTCTTCCCTTTCGTCGTGCATATTAGTTGTTCGACTTTGTATTGCCTTTGTCAGTTTCCCCATTTTCATTCCATTATTTACTACTAATACTTTCTCAATTTAGAAACTCCATAAGCTTGAAGAGTAGCACTAGCAACTGGATTTGGTATTTGATTGTCAAGCATCCTATTATCTGGGGTCTGTTAGAAAAAGGTGTTCATTCAATTATTGATGTTTGATGACAGACTAATTTTTTTTGCTTTCTTAACAGGTTGATGGACTATGCAAAATTTTGATGCAGAACATTGATACAATAACATCGTTAGAATTTATTGACTGCAAGCTTTCTACAGATTCCATGGATTCCATTTATGATGCTTTACTTCCAAAGGGCACGCATATGCATGGACTTGAAGAATTTGCTATCAGAGCATCGAGGCTTTATGAAGCAGGCTCAGCATCCTTACCTGTCAGACTTGTCTCCCTTGTTCTGTCTGGAAGGTGCTTTCATTCTTGTCATTTAAGCTTTATATATATATTTTATTCAACGAGTCTTCACATAGTCATACATAACCTTTTAATTATGAAGGTGCTTTCATTCTTCCCATAGTCAAATACTCGTATTCCTGGGACTGGTAGCCATAGTTGTAATGATGTATTTACATGAATGTGGGTCAGTTTGCTGACTTTGCTCCACGTCCTAAGTTCAGTGAACATTCTTGAAAGGGAGGATATTTTAAAGGGTTAGTTGGGATTCTCCAAGCAGTTGCCACATAAACATGATTGACGAAAATAAAAGTAAATGGACTTTAACTTGACGGTAAAAGTAATTATCTCTTAACCAATTTACAGGAAATGTCAATGACATTTAAGTGAAACGGCACATATGAGTTCCATCTAATCTGTTTTGATCTATGTGGTTTCAGATCGTTGACCAGCTTCAGCTTTTGTGACAATCAAGCTAACCGAAATTTGACAAATTTCATCATGAAGTCGATCTTGGATGCTTCTTTTGGTCTACGTTGTCTAGACACGTCTGGAAATAGTGTGAGCAATTAATTCTCCTTTGCTATCAATATATTTTTGAGTTTTTTCGCCCATATTCTAGTCCAATATTCTATAAATTATTTGTAGATTTCAGATTGCCTTTACCGTCAAGTCCCCAATCAACCCTCATCTCTCTCAGATGCTGGCAACTCTTTGCAGTCATTGCAAGTGCTCAGGCTCAGGTATGAGACTATTGCAGTGTGCTATGCAGTATGTAGCAATTGGCGAATTTATTGAAATTCTTTTTTTTTTCTTGCTTTCCACGATAAATGGGTGAAAATATGAACTTAAATGACTTTTTTGGATATTCTTTTAATGGTAAACATTTGTGATTTAGGGGGAATAATTTGACCAAAAATGATGCAAATGACCTCAAGTCTGCTCTTATCCATATGCCTATGTTAGAGACTCTGGATTTGGGTGACAACCCTTTTGGAGATGACATCATCAGGTGGTTCACTCGTCGCTTTTCAATATCTCTATAACATTTTTTTAGCATGCATTATGAATTCTAATATTGAATCCTGCAGGTGTTTGATCCCAAGATTTACGAAGACCTCCAAGTCTACAACCTTGGCCAATTTGTTTCTAAATAACTGTAAGTTGTCTGTGGATGGAGCTACTGACCTTCTAGAAGTTCTTTCTGAGTCTAATTATCCTCTCAAATGCCTTTCACTAGCAGAAAACAATCTCGGGAGGTTAGTTTTCATGTTACATGATATTCCCTGATTGAGTTACGTTTCCATTATGAATCATCTTATTTGGGTTCCTCCTCAGTCAAGTTGCAACACCTTTAGCCAAGTTTCTGGGAACACCAATAAACACACTTCATATTGGAGAAATTGGATTGGGTTCTGCTGGTTTCCTAGAACTAGAAAGAAGTATGGAAGAGATGGTTAATATAGTCAGCATCAACATAAGGTTTGAATTTTTTGCTCTACACTTCTTGGCGGTTTATCTTTTTTCTACATTTCAATATGAGCATACTTGAATTTTGTTCATAGTGCCAATCGTGGTGGGAATAAGGCTGCAAAGTTCTTGGCTAAACTCCTTCGGTGTGCTCCTAAACTTGTTTCCGTGATAGCAGCATATAACATAATGCCGCAGGAATCTTTGATGATTATATACTCGGGCCTCAAGGAGGTTACAAAAGGTACGTCATATTACCAGCAGATCTTTTACCCGTCCCCGAAGTGATGGAATAGTCAGACTGTTAAGATCCTAGAGTAGTTTAAGGATAACTCAGTTGAGCTGGTGCTTCTAAAACTATATCATTTTTGCACAGATAGGATTCGAAATGTTCCTTATAGAGACACTTCTTTAGAGTAAAATCTTAATTCAACCCTGAATAAATGGGTTTCGCACTCCAAGTCTGTAACTCAATTTCATGCAGTTTATTGGTTATCTGTAATTTTATCCATGAATCAGGTAAGCTTCAGCATCTCGACTTGATGGGGAACCAAATGCTTACATGCAATTCACCAGATCTCGTGTCCATGTTTGGGGAGTTTAGACACAATGGAAAACCAATCGTAGCTGTGCCAGACACATTTGCCGATGCATCATATGATGATGATCCATAGTCCAATACATCACAGATACAGAGTTCGTGTCTTGTAACATCGTTCGGTTTTGTTGTTCGACATACTTGTGAATTGTGATCACCAGTTGGGATATTCAAGTAACCTTACCAGCAAAAGTGACCATTTCCGACTTACTGCGCTTGTCGGTGAGTAGGATCATACTCCAAGGAAATCGGTAGTAGAGTAGATACTATAACAACAACAAAACCCAGTACGTGTATCCTGCTTGCAGTAAGGTCTATGGGGTCTGTATGTACTCACTCAATTTCCCAAGCGAGTCAAGAGGATGTGTCCGAAAGAATCAGCAAGGGCATATTTGGGGTTGCTTTTTACTCTGTATTACGCTTCATTTTGACAGATTCCAATGTTTGAGCCTGAAATTCTAGTGTATAATTTAAGTCAATATAGTTTCATATATTCGTTACCAATCTCATGAGAGCAACTAGCTTGCAATGATATACTTTGGTATCACGCGCTAGTTAGTTGTACATCCATTTTTAGCATCTTTTTAGTAGAAAGAAACCACAACTATCCTTGTTGTGTATAGGCATCGGGCTTTGAGTTAGCTTGCAAGTTGCAAGCCATTAGAAGATACACCCTCAGGTCATTAGGTCAACAATAGCACGTTTTACTTTATTTTTTTGCATGTATTTTAAGGAGTTCGAAAACTATATAAAATATTCATTTTTTTCCCACAATTTAGGACTCCATTTGTTAATTAAAACTTGACGTTTTACTATTTATACACGTTTTTTGAGGTGTTAAAAACTATATAAAATATAAAAAATTTAAATATATTTTTAAAATAATTTCATATTAAGTATGAATTTATATAAACAAATGTAAAAAAAAAGTTAATATTTTATATAGTTTTTTATCATTCTAAAAAAGCGTGCATGAATAGTAAACGATAAGTTTTATTGTAATTAATAGATGGAGTACTTATTAGTAATAAATAATTAAATCATGGATTTTTTTTAAAAAAAATGTTTTTATATAATATGTGTAGAAAACTAAAACATTCTACATTATTAGTGTAGATGGATAACAACCTTATTATGAATCGAATCATCCATAATAATAGTCTTATAATTGGCAAGTGTGTTCTCTCTCTATGACCCAGACTTGAAACTGACCTAATTTTTAGGCAGAGGGGAAGTCGAACCTACCACATTTCCTTATATATAAACCAAACATCTTGAATCCTATTTTTATGGTGCACACCACACATTTTTGTAGTAGAGAAAAGGAGATTGGTCCTAATTCCTAAACAATAACTCATTGGTTGAAAGGAATATGAGATTACGAGCCACTCACATATGGGTGGGTTCTATCCTTATTATTATTATTATTATTATTATTATTATTATTATTATTATTATTATTATTATTATTATTATTATTATTATTATAAAGATGGCTTACATAAAGTTAGTTGGAAGCCCCGTAACAAATTGGGCTCCTACGCCTTTTTGAATAGTGAAACCAACTCTATGAAAAACAAAATCGCCGTTAACAAACCCCGTACCATGACTTTTCGTAACCAACTGAACTCGCTTAAAAAAACCAATAGCCTTATCTCCCAATTCCCCCAAAGTAGAAAACGCAAATGCCATGAAGCAATACCCCTTAGCAGCACAAATATCTGCGTACTTCTTCTCCTTTCTTTCCGTGGCTTGAGAGACTGCCTTGCCTGGTAAAAAGGAGTCATTGACTGTAGTTGTGAACGGCAAAGCCCCAACTACATCAACACAAGTGTCTCTACCCCTATCCCACCCATAAACCAATAGATCACCCGGCCTCAGCTCAACACCATCGTCGCTGCTCATACCTGTATGCGCTTCCTTTTGAACTGCAATGCCCGCTTTATAGCATATGTCTGCCAAAACATCTCGGACCATGTTGTGTTGGTGCTTGGCCCCAATTCCTCGACTACAATGTAGAGCATGATCTCCAAATGGGTCCATCCTGTCAAGCGTGTAACTGTCTTGGCGTCAGATTGTGTGTGGACACTAAGGTTTCATCAATGAACTTGAAGTATCGATCCGCCAATACTGACATTAACTTTTTAGGGCCGGGGATACAAACAAATCATCAATATCCGAACCAACACAAATGACATACCTCGAGATGGATTGGGTGAGAACACTGTCCGGGCTAATGTCAGATCGTCTAGATGGTGATGACACTAATTACTATTTACAAGAAATTAGTGGGTAACCGAGATACTATCTGGGCACCCACTCCCTTAGCGATAATAAAACTGAGTCTAGTAAAAATATAAGCAGCAGCACAAGCCCCAGCATCCTGAGATACGGAGAATTTCAGAATCCGCTTCGGCAAGGCAACTGCATCCGTATCTAACTCCCCCAACGAAGAGAAGGAGAAGGGTAGGAAACCATAACCAGCTGTCGTACACAAATCTCGATACTTGACACACTTACGCCGAGCAGCATCAACAACAGCACGACCAGGCACAAAGTCAGACATCCCAGACTGAGTCAAAGGGGAGGATCCGGTCAGATCGACACAAACATCCCGCCCTCTGTCCCAAGAATAAAGTAGCAAATCCTGAATCCCGAGAGGCAGAAGAGGCGGCAGGCGAGAATCGTCTATACATACAATACTAATAGAAAATCGGTGCAATGAAAAAAAACAGAAATAAACCCTACAATAAGACGACCTAAATAGAACTACCAAAAAGATTGAGGACACTGGCGAAGAACGAAGTCATGTACTATCAAATAGTAGCACCGAAAGCCAGCGGTACATCACGAACCTATCTCCTGTGGGTAGTGCAGATGAAAGGGGGGAGAGAGAGGTTGATATTTTTTTATTTTTTTTTTATCGAAGAGAGAGAGGTTGATGGACACTACATAAACAGGAAAGCATATATTGCAAATTTGCAATTTGCTAGTACTGATGTCAATCACCACCAAATATTTCTAAGTGCATTTGCACTAACCAATGAAAGTGAAATTTCACCTTACCTTTCCCCTTTTTTTTCCCCCACATTTTTCATTATTTTATTCAATTTTTGAATTGAACCCTTTTTTTCTCTCCTTGCCCTGTTCACAAATCTTCTGAAGCAAAAATTTCAAAAACACAATGATAAGGCATATGATTGGTATTTACATAACATATATGTACAACATATGAAACAAAAGAAGCAAAAACCTGTAGAGGAAAATGATGTTTGCTTGCTAACTTATAATCATGAAGAAAGAGATAGGGTTAAGAAATTCAGGAAAAAAAAAGGAAAGGGAATCTGAATCCTGCAAACTATAAAAAAGATTAAATATTGTAAAATCAGCTTTTGAAATGAATGATTTGCAATTGCATGGATTGCATTTGGATTTTGTGTTCAAAAGGACAAATTAGAGATGAAATAAGACCAAATATTCCAAACAGTAGAAGATAAAATCAATCTGAGTGAGGAGGGTGCAGAACAAAAAGCCTATTCCCTTCTTCCCATTACTGTTTTCAGATCTGACACTGTTTAATTTAAAGATTTCTCCCTCCTCAGATTCCCTAATTTCAACTAACTTTCTCTCCTTTTTTCTTCTTCAAGCTCAAATGGGTAATCTAAAGAAACCCTAAAAAGAGTCCATTCCATGATGAAATTAAAAAGCTCATGTTTCAGGCTTTCCTCAAAGCTCATTTTGACTGCAGAATAAATAGGCTCATCACATGAATGAACTAAAGAAAGGAAAATCTGAATGAGACTGTAATATGACAATTGCCCAATTTCTATTTCTTTCCCAATTTAGTTTTTTTTTTCCTTAAAAAAATTATGAATTAAGGTTTTCAAAATCAAAACCAGTACAGTTACTATATATAGATTGTATATATCATTTTTTTTTTTCTGATTTTATTTAAATAGGTTGTTCTACATCAAACAAAAGGCATCCAAGGAAAATTAAAGATACATATTAATTAAAGCTAAGGATAAAGAAGAAAAAGAGAGAGAGAAACTAGAAGAAGAAGGAGCTAGTTAATTAACTAAATAAAAACAACAATATATATGTTATATATACATATAAATAAATAAATAATACTAAACAATCAAGGAAGCAACCATCCAGATGGAGATGAATAGATGATCAACATTCAACACAGTACATATAAGAGCTCTATGATTGAAGGACATATACCACTTTACCTTTTACTAAAACTTCCAAACTTCATCTGAGCTGGTTTATCACAATAATTTTCCCACAACAAAACATGTGAATATCTCCACAATAATATAATAATAAAATTAAAAATTACTCATCATGAAACTAATTAAGAAACTCCCTTCCTGCTTGCTTCTACCACCATATACACACACACATATATATATATGCCCTAGCTAGCTAGCTAGTTGGATATGGGGTTGGGCCCGCTGGGCACTTCATGGGCTCCGGCCTCGAACTCTCTTCGATTTGAAGAAGAAGAAGAAGGAAGAGTTTTCGGCCTACGGGATCTCTTTGGCCGGAAATTCGACGTGGATGAGGCAGCTGGAGGATCCGAGACTAGGGTTTGTGATGCAGAGAATGTCAAGGAGACGGCTTTGGAGGAGGTTTTGAGCTGATCGGAAGGGCGGAAGAGGAGGAGGAGGAAGAGAAAGAGGAGGAATGGAGAGGTGGGTGGTGTTTGAGGTTTGGTTGTAGGAGTAGCCATGCATGAAGAGCTTGGAGAGATGGAGAGAAAGAAGATGTAGGCCGGTGCAACCCCCAAGACAATGAGAGGATTCAATGTCCATTAACAAAAAGTCTCTCAAGGGGAAGCTAATTAAGGAAGATATTATGAAATTCCATATGTAGGAGAGATGAGATGAGATATATTTTGTATTGGGAGTAATGAAAAAAAAGCAAATGAAAATGGGGCAAGCCAAGAGATCTATCAAGGGATGATAATGGAGCAGGTGTGGAAAAATTCCAACTTTATCATTGGAAGATGTTTTTATTTTTAGTTTTATTACTTTTTTTTTTGTTAAGTAAGGATTCCAGATCAGATAAATCTAAAATTCGATGGCCAACAAATCGGCAGATGATAAACCGTCAAAATGTACAGTAAAAAAATTGGTTAAAACTCTTTTAGAATTTAGGTAATCACAAGATAATATATATTCACATAACCACCCAATATTAATTTCTAATATTTTAAAAAGATTACATAACAGATATATAATACAAAATACAAAGTTTATTTAACCAAAATATTTTAGGATATTTCAGACAAATATGTACTTAATTTATGGATTTGAAAATAAAGGAAAGATGATTTGTTCTACTTTCATAATTTATATTATAACAAAATACTTTTCTAATATGAATTATTTTTCATAATTTGTAGACATATTTATGTAGTTCATTTAATAATTTTACCATTGAACGGGTCATGCCGATTCTTTAAAAACTAAAACCCAAATTTGGATGGTTTTAGATAATTTTTTTTTTAATCTGAGGTGATTTTTTTTAATTTACTCATTCTTTATATAAATGATACTTAATTCACACATATAGATTAGCTTTAACATATTCAATCGGATGGTATCACATCATTTTTTTCAATGGTTACACCAAAATTGAGTGATTATTTGAAGGGATTATAATATTTTTTTATATAATTTCTTTATGATTTTTAATAAGTTTGGTTATCACACGAAATTGGTCAAAACTTCATTGTTACCATGTGAAATTCCAAAAAAAAATTGGGTACCATGCAAAAAAAGTCAAAACTCACGGCTATCAGGCGAAATTTCCCTTAATTTAACAAACTAATTAAATATTCAAGAGCATAACCAATTTTTATTCAAATATTAAGTCAAAGGGATCACCTCTCAGCCGAAAGATTGTATGTTTATGCCATTCCGGTAACTTAAATAAGAAGCTAGAAAGCATTTTTCCAAAATAAAGAACTTGGTGACAATTAAGTGACAACACGTACCGTCTATAAAGAAATAAAAGTGGGGAATATAAATGTGAAAAAGTGATAAAAAATGGTGGGATTCAGCAGGCCTCTTTCCACAAAATTCCTTAATTTGTTCAACCAATTCAAATCATTTTAATATCTTGAATTTTCGCCTTGATGGTTAATTTTTGTCTCATTCTAATTTTGAGTTGAAGATGATTGAGAACTCGATCAAGAAAGTACAGATGCACCAGCTCTTTCTTTTCTTCCTCCTTGATTCATTCATGATTAATTTGAACAGCTGAGTTATATATGAACGGATATATATAAGCACCAAGATCTATCCGAAATCACACACGTACACTTCCTGCACACCAAATTAAGTAGTAATCGTTTGTTGAATCTGTTATTTGGAAAACACTATGGATATAGAAAAGAGAAAATTTGCGCCGAAGGCGCAAATTTTCGGTCAAATTAGTGAACTATACACGTTTTGGTAAAATTTGCAAAACTATATATCAAACTCTCTGCCCTATTTCTCCTTCTCTCGCTCATCGTTTTGGATCCAAATCGTCCTCCCTCTCACCGTCGAATCTCCCTCAACCGGATCTCATCGCTCACCTCTCTCGCTCAACCGGATCAGATCTTCGTCCGGGCTTCAGAATCGCCATTCGTCAATCTAGGGCTCGAGAAGTCAGGGGAGGGAGGACGAGATCTGAGAAGGCGATAGAGCCGGTCGACGTTCGTCCTTGCCTCTGAGAGCTCTTCGCTACTTCCAGTCGCAGTCGCCGGAGATGTTGATGGCTTGCTGCTGCAGACGAAATTTCCAGATTTGTGGTGAGGCGGTGAAGACGAGGTATGTTGCTGTGTTCGCCATCTCCAGAGGATTTCATCCTCTCTCTTTTCAATCTTCTTGCCCTACCTCCGATCCCTCATGTCGGCGCCGCCGCTGCTGAAGGTTCCTGCTACTTCAACGTCCTCATCGGCTTCACGATCTGTGTGCTGAAGTCGCAGTCGGCGGTGATGTCTCGATCACGGGATCCACGGTGATGTCTCGAGCACGGGATCCAGGTACTCTCTCCCAATTTCATGTCAGCCTTCAATTTATCTCTCGGTGATGTCTTGCTCCTTCTTCCCTGATGTTATTAAGCCAGATTGAGGTTATGCTGACACTGTCGGTGGCCTATGTGATGGTTGTTTGTTGAACTGAATTGTTGGGCTACGCTTTTTGATTGATGATATCTAGGGCCTGCTGACTGTTTTAGTTGTTTGTAGCCTTTTCTGTGTTTGGTTGTTTGTAAATACTTATCTATATATATATTCTATGCTGCTGTTTTAGTTGTTTCATTGTCTGATTTCCCAAATTCATTTCTAACTGCAGTCACTTCCCAATGTAATTTTATTTGTACTGTGTCTGTGTATAGGTGTGTGTGCAGATTTTTTTGCCAAAGAGGGCATCATCCATCAGAGATCAGTTCCATATACTCCCCAACAGAATGGGAGAGTTGAGAGGAAGCACATGCACCTCATGAATTCAGCAAGAGCTTTGAGAGTTCATGCTGGTCTTCCCATTAGATTTTGGGGAGAATGTGTGTTGGCTGCAACACATCTTATTAACAAGCTTCCTAGTGCTGTGATAGACTGGTGTACTCCTTATGAGAAATTGTTCAAGAAGCCTGCAACTTATGAGGAATTGAGAGTGTTTGGTTGTCTTTGCTATGCTGCAGTGCCTCCATCACAAATAAAATTACATTGGGAAGTGACTGCAGTTAGAAATGAATTTGGGAAATCAGACAATGAAACAACTAAAACAGCAGCATAGAATATATATATAGATAAGTATTTACAAACAACCAAACACAGAAAAGGCTACAAACAACTAAAACAGTCAGCATGCCCTAGATATCATCAATCAAAAAGCGTAGCCCAACAATTCAGTTCAACAAACAACCATCACATAGGCCACCGACAGTGTCAGCATAACCTCAATCTGGCTTAATAACATCAGGGAAGAAGGAGCAAGACATCACCGAGAGATAAATTGAAGGCTGACATGAAATTGGGAGAGAGTACCTGGATCCCGTGCTCGAGACATCACCGTGGATCCCGTGATCGAGACATCACCGCCGACTGCGACTTCAGCACACAGATCGTGAAGCCGATGAGGACGTTGAAGTAGCAGGAACCTTCAGCAGCAGCGGCGCCGACATGAGGGATCGGAGGCAGGGCAAGAAGATTGAAAAGAGAGAGGATGAAATCCTCTGGAGATGGCGAACACAGCAACATACCTCGTCTTCACCGCCTCGCCACAAATCTGGAAATTCCGTCTGCAGCAGCAAGCCATCAACATCTCCGGCGACTGCGACTGGAAGTAGCGAAGAGCTCTTAGAGGCAAGGACGAACGTCGACCGGCTCTATCGCCTTCTCAGATCTCGTCCTCCCTCCCCTGACTTCTCGAGCCCTAGATCGACGAACGGCGATTCTGAAGCCCGGACGAAGATCTGATCCGGTTGAGCGAGAGAGGTGAGCGATGAGATCCGGTTGAGGGAGATTCGACGGTGAGAGGGAGGACGATTTGGATCCAAAACGATGAGCGAGAGAAGGAGAAATAGGGCAGAGAGTTTGATGTATAGTTTTGCAAATTTTACCAAAACGTGTATAGTTCACTAATTTGGCCGAAAATTTGCGCCTTCGGCGCAAATTTTCTCTTACTTCAATCACTTATATTGTAACCATAGGTCTTTTTCCTTAACTCCACCAACTCTTTTCAATTTCAATTTGTATAACCAAATTATGGTTTCAATCATTAAAACAATTAACTTGTCAATTTGTATCTACAAACTATCGTACATATCTATTGTTTTTTTAATTATTTTTTTAGGATGGCAAATCTTTAAAAGAATTTTTTTTGGATGAATCGGTGCGGGGATGAGTTTTATCGTTATGTAAACCCAAATTTGATGAACTGTTTTTTTAGTTACAATAATTTTAGGAATTTGTAAGCGCTACAATGGTTACAATAATTGCTTCATGTGGACGATTTCATGTAACTCAAAGTCCAACAACCAATTGTGGTTACAAGAATTCTCTCATTACAGGAATTCGATGATTAGCCAGGATTGATGGATGGTTAAGTACGGTCGATCGATAATTACTATATATTATTACAAGAATGAATTGTGTATATAGTTGTTGAAACCTATTTTGTGTTTTTGGAATCTTATTATTGAAATCATGTCATGCTTTTGTGTGGAATATTGAAATATATTGTGTGTATTTATTGTAACCTATTAAAACCTTAACAACGAGGTTAGCTAGTTACGATACAAATTAGGTACAAGTAATTACAAGAATCAAATCACCTACAACATATTAGTTACAATAATGTGAATGTGTTGATTACAAGTCTCGTTACAATAATTAAGTACAGTTACAATAAATTAACTACAATACAAATATGAGTCTTGAAACCTATTTTATGTATTTGGAACCTTATTACTTAAACCATATGTTACGCTATAATGTTGGGTATTGAAATCTATTTGTGTATTTATTGTAATTAATCTAATAAAACCTTAACAATGAGGTTAGTCACGATACAAATTAGGTACAAATTAATTAGTTACAAGAATCAAATCACATACAATGAATTAGTTACAATAATGTGACTTTGTAGATTACAAGTATAGTTACAATTATTAAGTATGGTTACAAGAATTAACTACAAGAAGAAAAATTTAAAGAAACGAATGAATAATTGACTACAATTAACTACGAAGTACAAGAATCAAATCATCAATTCATTAGTACGTAGTGCAATAGTTAAGTACATATGATTCCGACGTTTTGGTTTGTTACCTTCTTGGCTACAATAATTAATTACATGTTCGCTCACTACCTTGCGGGGATTAGACCACAGGTTATAGCAATTTCGGAATTTCCATTGTCTTTCACTAATGAAATTGAAAGTCGGTTAAACGAGGATTTGAAGAAATAAAATCGCTTGTCGGGTTTCTCAAAAAAAAATCGATTAATTTCCCTTTTCAAAACGTTGACAAATCTTGTAAACAGTTAAAGAATCTTATCATCTAAACAATCCAATCTATTATCTATTATCTATTTGTTTTTTTTTTTAATTTTAAAAATATTACTTTAAGGGTATTTAGATAAAATCTCACTAAAAAGATATAATTAATACAAAGAAAAACTGAAGAGTATAATTACCCAAAAAAAACTTGAAAAGGGGATATTCCCTCAAATTTTCACTAAAATAAATTGACAATGAAAGAAGTATGTCATCAAATAAGGCTTTTTGTTGTTATTTCTGGATGAGAGGGGCGCGCAAAGCAAAGATCGAGGACGTGAGTGGGAGGGAGGGAGCGGACTGCGGAGGAGGCAATCAGAAGTTGAAGTTGGACTTACAATGCAATGCATGCTGGCATGCAGGAAAAGACTGGCCGGTGGTAGTGAACCGAATGGGGCCGGGGCTCACCATTCACCCTTACTCACGTACACTTTAAAGTTTAAAGCAGTTGGATTGGAGGTCCCCTAAGTCTATATATATGTCTTGCCTCTCCTCGTTTACATGCACACCAATTACCAATCAAATATCATCATTGATAGAGATGATACTACTTGTTTATAGGTACGTCAAGGGCGATTTTGTAATTCCACCATATGTGTGTATGTGAGTGAGAGATCATTCGTCATTAGTCATTACTCATTACCCTTGTTTTTAATTTTTAATGAACAAAGGAAATGTAATGGACAATTGGTCCAATTGGACATGTGTTTGGTGGGTGGAGTTGGATTTGACTCGGGTTTTTATTTATTTTGGGAGTCGGGTAATTACAATTTTCATATATTTTGACTTCTGCTTATTTTGATTTTTGTTACTCCATTAATTTCGGATTTTATGCACGCTGGGTCTTACTTGCTCAATCTAGCAATGGATAAGAGAATCAATATTCTCCATATTTAAGTTTGATTAAGTAAATATTCAAAGTACCGTACAAGTTCGGTGGGTCGATACGTCGAATCAATTGGCAACAGACATACTGTCAATACATGTAAAAGGAAAAACCTTGGGCCCAAAGCGAAAATTCGGGCCATGACCAAACAACAATTGGCCACCTCGGGTCCAAGGAAAAACCTTGAAGCCAAAGGCAAAACACATTCGCTGGTTCAAGCCAGAACACAAACCGGCAGCCTGTTGGCCAATCACCGACGATCCAAGACACAGAAGGAGCTGACGAACTAGGGAAAGCGGACAAGTAGAAGCGGAGCGGAAGCCATCGATCTCCCAAAGTCCCAACCAATTTCACAAGATGAGGAGCCCCGACACACCACCCGGACACCACGAGGGGGAGCGATCGCGGGGGTGCCGGAATGGAGGATGATGACGACAAGCCAGGGACGGTGCCACCGGAACCGCGACACGTACAACCTTGGACATGGTTGAGAGTTGAGACAAGGGCGGAAACTACCGGATCTTAGACCAAGGAAGGAAGCGGGGCATAACTCTGTCAACCAATTAACTCACCAGCGGAAGACGATTCACAAGAAAGGGAGCTGCAAATTATAATTTGGTAAGGTAGATTTGACCAAGAATGGATTGAGGGAGGATTTAGATCATGATTTACAAGGAGAGTTTCTCTTTCCTAGAAGAGAGAAACTCTCGATTCTCTTTTCAACCATTGTCATTGATCATTCTCGATCTTATTTTTCATCCATAAATTGTTTAACTTCTCATGTTCAGTTCATTTTTAAAAAAAAAGATGATCATTCTCACTACGATTAATATGTTTGATCTTTGACTTTCAGACGCATATTTTAATGTGTTAAAAAACTGTATAAAATATTTTTTTTATACATAATATGTTTGATATTTGACTTTCAGACACATATTTATTAGTAGTAAGAAGTACAATATTAAATTGTAAAAAAAAAAGTAAAAAATTTAATATTTTATATAGTTTTTAACTTAGTAAAATACGTGCCAAAAAGTAAAAAAAATCTTATATCCTAGATCGGAGGGAGTATAAGAATTGATCAATTTTTTTTCTTTCCATACTTTATTCTACTAGCAAACAAGCTCTAAACAGATCCAGGGGCTAATATATATGTTGTAGCTAGACTTGTCAAAATCCGACCCGACTCGGTTGACTCGATTCGAACACTCGGAAATCGGGTCAACCCCGAGTTTAAGTCAACTCGGATCTCCCCGAGACCCATTTTATTCAAAATTCGAAATGACCCGACCCAAACCCAATCCGAATAACCCAATTGACAGGTCTAATTGTGGCCCACCACGGTCCATTTTTTTTTTAAAAGTAAAATTTTTTTGATTCAAATTTTTTTAAAAGTAAAATAATACTATTAATTAGCATTAACTATAAAAGTTGGATTGATTTAGTGGTTGGATATCTATCCTTAATTTATAATTTTTGCTTATGTTTGAATACAACGATATGCCCCACCCACAATTTTTTTTCCTCTCCTTTTACTCATTTACTGAATACTCTAATTTTATATACAAATATACGATTTTTCTATACTATACTCCAAATCATACACTCCAAGGAGAAAAGATAATAACACTAATTTGAAAATATTTTTTATTTTTTAATTAGTTTAGCTATTTTTTAATTAGATTCCTATGTCGCTTATTTTTTTGATAGGGAATCTTTCTAAATTTAGAGTCTTATCATATGCTATAAAAACACAGGATTGAAAGATCGATAAATATATATATTCGACCCCAAAACAATTTCTAGTTCTATCCCTAACTCTAAATATCTTACCGTTTGTCAAGCTTACTGTTAAATCACATCCTAAATATGCTATAAAAGCACAGGATTGAAAGATCGATAAATATATATATTCGACCCCAAAACAATTTCTAGTTCTATCCCTAACTCTAAATATCTTACTAGCCGTGGCCACGCAAGCCGAGCACACAAGTCGAGTGGGGTTCCATCCTAAAACCAATTGGTGTTAGGTGGGGTAGGTCACCTGTTTATATGTAAGGCTTAGATTCATTTTCTAACCAATGTGGGACAATTCCAACTCATATTCTCCACACTTACTCATCTATCGTATCATCTTCTTTTTGTTTTTTAACAATCTTCTTAATTTGCCCATCAAACTATATATCTACATCAAATCATTAACTATAACTCCATATATTTTGAAAAGTTGAGCACAACTTCTTGATCCAATGGAACAGTGACCAGCTTAGAGGTGAAAAAAGGAAACTTTGTTTTCCTGAAAAGCCATTGTCGGCTGCTCTTTCATTCAATTTGAGAATCCCAAAAACCCTACCTAATCATTAGACAATCAAGGTATTTATATGAACTCAATCACACGTCTATCACGTGAGACATCTTGGTCTTATTACAACATTTGCCCCAAAACTGGATGAAATAACAAAGGAAGATAGATGAGGAAGGGAATTAGAGAATAAGGCATGATATTCTCCATATCCCCCTTCAAGTTGGACTTGGAGAAAATCCTACAAGTCCTAACTTGGATGAAAGAAAGATATGCTGTTTCTCTCCCAAAGGCTTTGTCATCAAATCTGCTAGCTGAATTCCAGTCCTGATATGTTGAGGTTGAACAAAGCCATCTTGCAATCTTTCCCTTACATAGTGGCAATCAATTCTTAGGTGTTTGGTCCTCTCATGGAAGACAGGGTTCTCAGCTATATGTAAGGCTGCCTTGTTATCACAGAACAAGGGAATAGGCCTTGGAACATTGATCAAAAGAGCCTGCAAAATACCATCAATCCAAACCAACTCACTTGTGGTCATGGACATACTTCTGTACTCGGCCTCTGCAGAAGATTTGGACACAGTGTGTTGTTTTTTTGTCTTCCAAGACACAAGGGAGGTGCCAAGAAATACACCATATCCAGTAAGTGATCTAGCAGTAAACTGGCAAGCACCCCAGTCTGCATCACAATACCCTGTCACAGTATAATCAGAATTGCTTGCATAATGCAGTCCAACAGAGAGAGTTCCTTTCAAATATCTCACTACATGAAGAGTTGCTGCATAATGAGGCTCTTTTGGTTGAGTCATAAATTGACTTAAGTGCTTAACAGCATAAGAAATATCAGGCCTAGTGAGTGTCAAAAATAATAGCTTGCCAATTAGCCTCCTATAAGATTCTTCATCTTGCATAATATCACCTGAATCAGTAGACAGTCTCAATCCTCTTGGCAAAGGAAAAGGAGCAGACTTACAGTCAGTAAGGTTGCAGTCTCTCAGAATGTCTACAATGTACTTCCTTTGATGAAGCAAAAGACCATGCTCATCCTTGTACAATTCCAAGCCAAGGAAATATCTGGCCAACCCTAGATCTTTAATTGTAAAAGCAGAATGTAGAGCATTTTTTGTGTGAGAAATGACCTGTGCATCATCTCTAGTTAGGATCAGATCATCCACATATACAAGAGCAACAACCACTCCCTTTGGCACTTTCTTGATGAAGAGAGAGTAGTCCTCAATGGATCTCACCAATCCCAAATGAGATAAAAAATTACTCAACTCTACATTCCACTGTCTAGATGCTTGCTTCAATCCATAGATGGACTTGTGTAGTCTGTAAACTTGCCCTGGTTTGCCAAGCATAAACCCTTCTGGAGGTTTCATATATACTTCTTCATCTAGATGCCCATGTAAGAAGGCATTATTTACATCCAACTGATGTAAAGGCCAATCTTTCATAGTGGCAATGGCAAGCAACACTCTAACTGTTGTGAATTTTGCCAATGGAGAGAAGGTGTGCTTGTAATCCTTCCCTTTCACTTGATTATATCCCTTAGCCACTAGCCTGGCTTTGAATCTCTCCACATTTCCATCAGGTCTGTACTTGACCTTGTAAACCCATTTGCTCCCTATGGCCTTTTTTCCTTCAGGAAGATCAGTGATACTCCAGGTTTTATTTGCTTCTAAAGCATGTAATTCCTGTTCCATAGCTGCCATCCAGTTTGAATCTTTAGCAGCTTGAGAAAAATGTGATGGCTCATAAACAGAACTCATCAAGGCAAAGGTACTGGTGTATTGAGGATTTTCTGCAGCTATTGGTCCCAAACAAGTTGCCAAAAAAGATTGGGACATTGAATGCTGATTATGATTTTGACAAACAAAATCATTCAACCTTGCAGGCCTTGTAACAGCTCTAGTAGATCTCCTCAAGGGAGGAAGTTCTACAGGATCTTGGAGAAAATCTCCAAAGGTTTGTGGTAAGGTCTGAACACCAGTGCTTGACTGAGAAGAAGACTGGCTCTGAGCATGAATCTCCTGATCTATGGTGTCACTGACAACTTGATCATGATCCCCAACCTGTGATGACTCACCCATGATAACTTGAGGCAATTCATAATCCTGATCTTCTGCAGGATTCACAAGAGGAAGAGAAATCACTTCCTTAGGCAACTGTTGCTCATTTAGCTCAGATTTGCTCAACTTGAAGGGAAAAACATTTTCCCTGAAGATCACATCCCTACTAACAAATATAGATCTTCCATCTATATCCCACAACTTATAGGCTTTCTGTCCATGTGGATACCCCATGAAAACACATTTTCTAGCCTTTGGCCCAAATTTATCCTTTTGTGATGGAGGCACTGCAGCATAGCAAAGACAACCAAACACTCTCAATTCCTCATAAGTTGCAGGCTTCTTGAACAATTTCTCATAAGGAGTACACCAGTCTATCACAGCACTAGAAAGCTTGTTAATAAGATGTGTTGCAGCCAACACACATTCTCCCCAAAATCTAATGAGAAGACCAGCATGAACTCTCAAAGCTCTTGCTGAATTCATGAGGTGCATGTGCTTCCTCTCAACTCTCCCATTCTGTTGGGGAGTATATGGAACTGATCTCTGATGGATGATGCCCTCTTTGGCAAAAAAATCTGCACACTGTCCTTGCACAAATTCTGTCCCATTATCAGTTCTAATACATTTCACTTTCCTTCCAAACTGAGTCTTGACATAGGCAATGAAATCAAAAATTGCCTTAGGTACCTGCACCTTGTCCTTCAATAGAAATGTCCAGGTAGTTCTACAATAATCATCTAAAACAGTCAAGAAGTAGTTGAAACCATTGTAAGTAGGAATCCTATAAGGACCCCATAGATCCATATGGATCAAGGCAAACAAATCATTTGCCATTTTTTCACTCCTGTCAAAGGGCAATCTATGATGCTTAGACAAATCACATGTCTCACAAGCAAAATCATTCAAAACTCTTTGATTAAACATATTCAAATGTCTCAGTTTTGAAATAGAGCTGTGTCCCAGCCTAGCATGCATAACATTCAAGTCAATACTGACTTTGTTACATGTTTTTGAAAAAAAAGGATCTTTATTGTTATCTACTCCCAGTTGCATCCTTAGCTGCTCCCTTTGATCATCTGCCATGATTCTGTAAAGTCCATGCTTCCTTTATCCATAGAGCACAACTTTCTTAGTTCCAGGGTCCTGTATGTAACAAGAATGTCGAGTAAAATAAGCAACTAAGTCATGATCATCAAGCAGTTTCCCAACTGATAACAAGTTGTGTTTGAAGTCAGGCACCATAAGAATTTCATTCAAATTAACTGACTCTGACAATCTCTGATTACCCATTTCATTAACAGACTTTATAGTCCCATCAGGCAATCCAATATGAACTGCTCTACTGGTTCTAGATTTATTAACAAAGCAAGAGGATTCAGGTACCATATGGTCAGTGGCACCTGTATCCACTATCCATTCATGAGTGGGAGATACAACTGCAATATTAGCATTAGAAATGGCCATTTTACCTGCAAAATTGGCAAAAGAATTCTCATTGGAATTCTTCCCTTTCATCTTCCTCATAATTTCTTGACAAACAGCATTCACCATTGCTGAATCCACTTGATTTGAGCCTGCTCTATCATAACTGATATCATCCAGAGGACTGTTCTCATGAGCATTGCTTCTTGAGCTTTCCATATCCCCAAAATTTCTATTAGACTCAGCATTCATAGCTCCTCTACTTGACTGACTCCCCTTGTCTCTGTCCTTAGGAGATTTGAACCACTCTGGATAACCATGGATCTTAAAGCATTGATCCACAGAGTGACCTCCCATATTGCAATGAGTACACAACTTCTCAAGCTTCTTTAGCCTTCTGATCTCCTTCCAGTCCTTTTTAAAAGGTTGATTTCCAGACATGCTTGAAGATTGACTTCCCTGATTCTGTTTCCCTGCTGCAAAAGCACTGGATTCAATAGAGCTATTTCCTGATCTTGCAGGCACTGGATTTCCATTCTCAACCTGTTGAAGAATATAATAAGCTCTTCCCAAAGATGGCAATGGATCCATTGCCAGAATTTGATTCTTAGCTGCCTCATATCCCTCATTTAAACTCATCAATAGCTGCATCAATATGTTTCTAGACTCAATTTCTGCTATTTTCTTCACCAAATTACAAGTGCATCTACTGATTGCTCCACAAGAACATTCAGGTACACTTTCCAGAACTTGCAATTCATCCCAATACCTCTTCAAGGTATGGTATAAATCTGCAAGACTCATACTGCCTTGAGAAACAACATTTAATTTCGTTCTAACTCTAAAAATCATAGGAGCATTTGACTGGCTGAACCTTTCTATAACCTCATCCCACAATTGTTTAGCAGAGTTCACAAACATAAGACTCTCAGCTATATTTTTTTACCATAGAATTCAATAACCAGCATCTTACCATAAAGTCTGCTCGGATCCACCTTTGCAAGTCTGCAGAATCATTTGCTGGCTGGGCACAAGAGCCATTTATGAACCCCAGTTTGCTTTTTGCTCCTAAGGCCATGGTCACACCCCTACTCCATGTCATGAAGTTGGAGCCCTCAAACGGAATTGCCACGAGCTGAGCTCCTGGGTGGTCAGAATTAGACAAGTATAGAGGATCATTGGGGTTACCTTGCGTCGTCATTCTTTCGTCTGGTATTCTGGTCTCTGAGTTTTCACCTCCGCTAGCATTGAACATCAATCACCTGCGATCTAATCGCCTGTAGAGGATCGAATCCCTGCTGCTCTGATACCATGAAAAGTTGAGCACAGCTTCTTGATCCAATGGAACAGTGACCAGCTTAGAGGTGAAAAAAGGAAACTTTGTTTTCCTGAAAAGCCATTGTCGGCTGCTCTTTCATTCAATTTGAGAATCCCAAAAACCCTACCTAATCATTAGACAATCAAGGTATTTATATGACCTCAATCACACGTCTATCACGTGAGACATCTTGGTCTTATTAGAACATGGGGCAATTTCCATATAGGCCACGAAATTAGGCTATATTAGGAATTCGTCTCCCACCCTCTCCATATTTGGGATTTGTCCACCGAATTTTTCATCATGCTGAAACCGAAACACACAGAAAACCTTGCCACACACGCATTCTCCTCTTCATCCTTGCTGCTGTAAATTCATCGATCGACAAAGTAACGTTGAATTGCTGCTGTAAATTGCTGAATTGCTTCTACTACATAAGCATATCGACAAAGTAAGCGATCACAGCAGAAGGTAAGCGTTGTCGCTCGTTTTTTCCTGTAATTTTGGACTATTCTTCAGCAATGTTCTTCGAGATTTTGATTATGCTATTAATTGATTACAGATCTGGTCTGATGTGATCGAAACTAACAGATTTTCGGTTTGCTGAAACACGGATTTTCGATTTTTCTACTACAAGTAACGTTCCAACAGATCTGTTATGATCGTTTATATTGTTTCTGTTGCGATCTCTTATAGATCAATACTTTCTATCAATTTATTATAGTTCAACACTTTCTGCTGTGATCTGTTGTGAGGGCGCAAAGTTTCTACGAGATCTGCTGAAATTAACAGAATTCCTGTTTTTTTAATTGCTACTAAAAGTGTTTTTGCAAGTATATGTTTCGATTTTCTATATAACATTAGCATGTGGAATGAAACTATCATTTTCGATTGCTGAAACTGTGGAATATTGATCTCATGTGGATTGCAGTTATCTGTTTTTTAGTTGCTTCCAACAGCTCTGTTTTTTAGTGTTTCTGCGGGTATATGTTCGTTTTTGCGGAAATGCATTCCAATTATATTTCAAGTACTTTAATACTGTCAAACAATCAATTGCAGGGGTAGAAATGTCATCAAACATTGTAACTGTTGTGTATGGGGGCAAGTGGAGAGTTGCTGAAACAGGATTACTGTTCGATGGAAACACTACTTCAAAGGCTTTTGTGCTAGAGGATACAATCACTTTATTAACCTTGAGGGACAAGGTGTGCAGCAGATTCAATGTTGATGAATCAGTTGAATTGGAATTCAGCCATTTGCACCCCTTCAAGACATTGAGAGCACCACTTAAGGTAGATTCTGATGCTGATTTAAAAGAATTCTTGTTGTTGAGTAAGCTGGATGGAGTGAATTTTTCTGTAGAGTTGTGTGTCACAAACACCTTGCCATTGGATATTGTTGGCCATGAGTTTCAATTTACTGCTGAAACTGTTGAGCTTCCTGAAACTGATGAGAGATATAGCACCAATTTAGATATAATAGAAAATGTCTCTATTTTTGATGAGAATCAGGATGTGCCACAAGACGATATGGATGCTGACAGATTTTCATATTCCTCTAATGCTGAAAACAGTGAATCATTTTCAGATAACTCCAATAATGAGTATTGGAATGAGCGCTATGAAATGATGAATAGAAAAGGGAACACAGTTGATGAAAGGGGTGCTGGAAGCTCTATCACGGACAGTATTGTCAACCGTGTCACTCAATGCCCAAGGGTTATGTATGTTGGAAAAACATTTGAATCTAGACAAGCAGTAAAGGATGCTCTATACATTATGTCTATGACAGACATATTTGGATTTGAGGTTAAAAAATCAACACCAAAATATTATAGAGCAGCATGCATAGACAGAAATTGTGATTGGAAATTGCATACAAAGAGAATTTCAGCTATTTGTCATGAGGTGATATTGTATAGAGATATACACACATGCACATGGGATACAAGAACAAGACACTCCAGGCATGCACCATCCAATGTTATTGCAGGCCTCATACAGTCAAGGTGTATACTGTTTCAGCAGTTAGTTTCAGCATTTTAGTTTCAGCTTTCATTTCAGCACTATATTTATTGTTACTGATTTCTGTGTTTTCAACAGTGGATACACCCCAAAACAAATTATTGATAAGATGAGAACATACCACAAGATCTCAATTACTTATTGGAAGGCATGGAAGTCAGCACGAATAGCTCAAGTGAGGGAAAAAGGGTCGCCGGAATCAAATTTTGCTGCCTTGCCGTCATATTGTCACATTCTTATGGAGAAAAATCCAGGAACAGTAGCTCTCATTAAAACAGACAGTGCTGAAAGGTTCGAATACTTATTCCTGTCTTATGGACAATCCATTAGAACATTTCCCATCTTAAAAAAGGTATGTATATGTACATAATCATTTATAATTTAGCAAAATTATGGTGATTTCAGTATTTAAATTGTTCCCGTCTTATTTGTAGGTTGTTGTAGTAGATGGCACATTCTTAACAGGGGAATATAAGGGTACATTGCTTGGAGCAGTTACCCAAGATGCAAATATGAAATTATACCCGCTTGCTATTGGGATTGTTGACACGGAAAATAATGCATCTTGGGAGTGGTTTTTCCAGCAACTCAGTAAAGTTATACAACCTACAGATGATTTGGTGTTTGTTTCTTATAGGCATTCCAGCATTTCTAAGGCCATCAAAAAGATATACCCTAATGCTACCCATTGCGTATGCATGTGGCATTTGAAGCGGAACATCCAAACAACTTTCAAGAAAAGGCATCTTGCAGACATGTTCCAACAGGCTGCTGAAACCTACACTGTTGGTGATTTTGCACACCAATTTGACCGTATAAAAGAAGAATGCCCAAGCCTAGCAACATATTTGATATCCGCGGGGCTGGAGAGGTGGGCAAGAGCACATGCAAAGTGTAATCGGTATAACATGATGACATCCAACAACGCTGAAAGCTTAAACTCTGTTTTGAGTGGTAAAAAAAATTTGCCCATTGTTGCATTGTCAGAGTTTTTTAGAGATAAGTTCACAGAGTGGTCTCAAGATAGAAGGAAGTCTGCAGCACTGAATACACAGAGAGTCGCCCCTGCAATAATGAAAATGATCCAGGAATTGCAAAAGGATGTCGGTGCATACACTGTAAAGCACTTGAGTGAGTCTGTATTTGAGGTTACTGGAGAAGGTACGCGGAATGTTGTTGATCTTTCAGCAAAACAATGCACCTGTAGGGTGTTTGACATTCAAAAAATCCCATGCATACATGCTCTGTCGGCGATAGTGTCTAAAAGGCTTGATGTTGCAGATTTTGTTGCCGGTTTCTACACAAATGAAGCTTGGATTTTAGCACATGCTGAAACCATATATCCAGTCCTCCCTGATGATGAAATAAACCTTCCTGAATATATTAAACAGATTAAGTGTTACCCCCCCAATGTAAGGAAGAGATGTGGTCGACCTCCTCAGAAAAGGAAACTTTCCAAGGGAGAGTTTGTGAGAAGAGCAAAATACAGTAAGGAATGGCTTCAAAGGGAGCACGGGAAGAATTCAAAAGCTCAACACCAATGAAGCTGGCTACAGAAAAATGTGTTGATTTTAATTTTTAGTTCAGTTTTACACTGTTTCAGCAATTTGATATAAATTTTACGAGATGCTTTGTGTTTTTTTTAATCAGTTGTACTCTGTGTCATTGCTTTGCTATATCATATTGTTTTTAGTTCATTATGTTTACCATTTATTGCTATGCTTAAGCTTTGTTCTAGGCAATCATCTCTGTTTCAGCATGAAAAATGTGCTGAAAACAAAATGCTGAAAACATAACTTGAACAACTATGGCACCTTGACAGACGCAATAAGTACCCTCTTTGGAGATTATATTTCTGTGTTTCTCTAACATATGGCAACTTAACATTGTATGTTGGTGTCGACTTGAAAACATAACTTGTTGAAACAACATGCTGAAACAGGAAAACTAAAAAATTTGCATTATACCATTAACTAAATGTCTATTTAATAAGCTCAACACCAGATAGATACAGAAAAATAATGATGATTTTGATTTTTGGTTGACTTATAAACTTTTTCATCAAACAGATATGGTGAAGTATTTTGCTGAAATCCTTGCTGGAACATTTGCTGAAACAAACTAGCAGAAAACAATGCTGAACCAGAAATGCACACACAATTTACATTAAAACATTAGATAAAATGTCAATTCCAATGGCTTCAAAGAGTGCCACTGAAAACGCATCCAAAATGATACAAAATACCAACAATTGTCCAGAATATCCCACGGAAATACATCTAAACCACAGCTACGTTAGAATGTCTTGAAATCCCTAGATCTGATAGACGGTGTTACACACAAGATGCTATTAACTAGAATTTAAAGCTCCATTTCTCTTGAATCAAGTCTGAGACCATAAGTTCTCGGTATCGAAAGATTCTTTCATTGGTAAACTTCCTGACATCTCCCCCAAACACCAGCGCCTCGATTGCTTTCAGTACAAAGACCCCACAAGATGCACTGCAAAAAATGAAACAAAACATATTGATAACAAGCACAACAACATAATGCTTCTAAAAGACTTTAAAAACATTGTAAATGTAGGTTTCCATACCCCGTTGTATCGTGCACTAGATCGGGGACCTTGTTAATGTGGAATGTAGACGGTTGAAAATTTGGGATCACACCAGCCTTATCCAATTGAATTGGCAACCACTCAGCCATCCCGCGCAGATGATCAACAAGCTTTTCAGCAGACACAAGGTAGTGGTTGAAGTCGTATGCATTTATAACCTTTTCAGCAAGATTTATCTCCAATGCAATCCAGTGCTCATTGTTTATGTTGAAAGGGGTGTAGACCATTTTTGCAGACTCCCAACTCTTGGGATAATCACTAGGATATAAGCCCAGGAAGTAGCTAGCAGTGAATTGTTCAACAGGTGTTGTTTCTTCGTAAGATGACATGCATTCTGGAAGATATTTCTGATGAAAAATAGGATCCATCACGACAATGCCTTCAAATCTGCTAGGATCTTCACTGACTCTCTTCCTCATGTGAACCAGTCCAGCTTCAAGGTGATGAAACAGTAAACAGTGTAAGGTGCTGAAATTCATATAAACAGAAATACATACATAGTTACATTTACTCGAAAAGATGCTGAAAAGAAAAACAGTTTCAGCATACTTACATCTATATCAAGCCAACCATCCTTCCTAACAATGTTCTTAAAAAATGACTTCTCTTTTCTGGATCCCATTAAAAGTACTGAAAAATCCCTGCACATATTATTACAAGATTTAAAAATCGGGTCCGAGCACTTGAAATATATATATATATATATATATATATATATATATATATATATATATATATATATATATATATATATATGCTAGAGCACTCGAAAACACACATGAAAATTTAAGATGGACATACCTTGAGCTTTTAACACATTGATACATGAAGTCATGGTCAACCTTGCTGAGCAGTGATTTTTTTTCAACATGCTTCGGGATTCTTAACTTTTCAGCAACAAACGGGCTCACCAGAAAACTACTTGCTTTTGGAAGACGCTTTGAACGCCTGAAGTTTTCAATTTCTTCAACACATTTAGGATCTTTGGAAATTGTATCCCACTGAGTGCATGGCTTCTTCACCAAGTCTTCATCGTCACTTTCACCATCACTTAAATGTATTGTTTTTCCAGGGGGTGGGGTCATTAAGTCACCAGCAGCATCTTTGCTTGCAGCATCTTTTGTTGCTTCAGCATCACCCATTTCAGCATCTTTGTCTAGTTGCCCATGAGGTGATGCAACTTCAGCATCAACCATTTCAGCATCTTCTATTCCATCAACTTTGGGTTCAGCATTTTCTGTTGCATTAACCTTGGTTTCAGCAACTTCATTTTCAGCAACCATACTTTCAGCAACCTTTGATTCAACAACTTCAGTTCCAGCAGCCTTGACTTCAGGACCACCAACCACCTTCCTCAATCCAACAGAAACTCCATCATCTAAGCACTGTTCCCCACCCTTCAACTCAAAATCAGAGTCACGCCCTAAGTCAACAGCATATACATGCCTTGAAGATGAGTCTAATGACTTCTGCCCTTCAACAAGGGTAACAGGTATGATCTCATTCACAGATGCTGAAACATTTATACCAATTGGTTGACCTAGAATCTCAGTAGGTACCTCTTCCCGAATTTCATCCAACACCTCATTAACAGCCTTTGAAATTGCTGGATCACAAGTTGCAACGTTGGATGACTGGGTCTTAAACTGCATTGACTCTTGCATTGTTAACTTATTTTCTAAGGAATCTACCTTCTTCAGCAGATTATCAACAACATTCACCAACTTTAAACATCCTGACAAACGTTCCTCAAGCATCTCCACCCTCGCAGATAAATCAGAGACTCTTTGAGGCAACTCTTCAAGCTTATCTAACCTCATCTGTATTTCTTTCAACCAGCTAGGATGTCCCCCTTGTTTGCTGAAATCATCAGTCTGAGCACCACCCACATTCTTCCCCGCTCCTTCCAAGTGATCATCTCTGGCAACGTTCTCAGTGCCTTCATTGTTTATGTAGTCATCAGTTTCAACATTCATTGCATCGTCCCCTCCTTGAGCCACACACCCCTGGGGACCCTCTGCTACTCTATCATTAGCATCATCGTTCTCATCATTAAATAATAAAGATTCCTTAGCAGGTGCAGCTTCGATGGCCGGCCTCAATGCAGTTTCAGCAACTCGATGAAAGGATGGACATGCAACTTCAATTGGCATAAACAAATAACTGGAATCTTCAGAAACAGATTTACCTCTCTTACGAAATACAAACCTAGGTTTCGCAATTGCATCTTCAACAGTTGGTGGTTTCTTTGCAGCTGACATTTTCTTACCCCTTGTCTTCTTTTTTCTAGTAGAACCAATTTCATCAACTTGTTTTGTTGAAACTAAACCAGCAGACCGACCTCTCCGCGTTGGCGTAGGTTTGCTTGTTTCAATCTTCTATTTCTTCACCAATGGCGGCGCTTTACTTGCAGTCTTTCGCTTCTTCGAACCTGCAGCACCTCCACTTTCATTGCCACCTGACTCTTCATTGACTTCTTGTTGTTCTTCGCCTTGGGTTTCAGCAGAAGGTATATCCAATGATAAATCACCATCTGCATAGCAATTGAACCGTCTCCAGTATGCTCTTGTCCTAAGTCTCCAACAATCATACAACTTATCTGCCTCAGGTTGGGAAAATACAGGTTCAGTCATGTGATCAAGAATGGGGTGAGCAACTTCATCTTCAAATATCATTCCTGGGGACCTTGCAAACTCCCCAAAGGTTGGGAACATGGGTGCCTAAACAACCAGCAATATTAACACACAATAAGACAACTGAAATTATAAAAATGAAATTAATAAAAAAAGAAGATTGTATGAAGATAGATCTGAGACAAGAATAATACCACATCGCCATCAAACAACTCTTGCGCTTCAATGTAAGTATGTCGTAACTTACACTCCCACCGAAGAGAATATGGATCACCCACACGAACTTTGAAATCGCAAAGAAACTTATCAGAAATCACCAGGAAAGCCTCCAGTATCCAAGCCTACAAATATAACCAAACAAGCAGATGCTGAAACATACAAATGCTGAAACACAAATATTGCTGAAACATAAATGCTGAAACAAACAGATGCTGAAACATATATGCATGAAGCTAAATTACCTGAAAAGCATAAATATATCCAAACAATTCATATGATGGTCTCGGATCAGATCGATCACAAACCAGAACCTTCTTTAAATACTTCACAACCAAAGAATAAGACAACCTCCCCCATGGATACAGTTCACATTTCGCTGGATTGCATACAAGAGCAGCATGATCTTTCTTAACACTTTTAGAACGCTTGAACAATAACATCTTCTCGATAATCAACAACTTTTCCATCTGAAGCTTCTTTGTAGACGATTTTCTACATGTTTTAAATGCCTCCAACAACTCATCATAGGTACACTTTGACTGCTTCCGCCCCAGAAAATGAGACCATGCAAATTTCGCAGGCGGTTTAACTTTAGTATCAATGACAGGAAGCCCTGTAATTGCATGAAACTCTACCAGAGAGAAACGAGCAACTAGACCATCAACCTTGAACCACAATTCATGCAGCTTATCACTCTTAATCAAACGTAGCATCATTTGATGAATCAACTGAAAATTAAGTTTCATCTTATCTCTTTGAACAAAAACCCATCCAAAGCAGCTTCTCCTCAGCAACTCAAAATCAGATTTGGACAGATGTTCCTCTATAACATTACAGACATCTGGGGCGCAGTAAACATTGGATTTTGCACAAAATCTATCCTTTACAGGAATGCAATACTGCAATCTCTGTTAAAAACACACATTCATAAACATGAATAAACATAAAAACACACACAAAGGGGGATAAGGTATGGAAAAAAAAATATACTCACATCGAATTGACATTTATATTCTTGCAGATCACTTGCAGAGGCATTAACATCTAAAAAACACAGACAAAGAATACACAACAACCGTTTCAGCATGAATAGAGACAACTGCTGAAATAGGTCTTTTACAGATTATGCTGAAATATGCATTTATGCTAAAATCAAAGACAAAGTACCACATGCATGTATACATTTCATACCAAAACACAACAAAGGCCTGGAAAAGCATAAATACAAAACTTTAGAACAAAAACGACACACCTCTGCTTGAAGGATCGGATGAACTGCTACCTTCAACTGAAGGAACCTTCTCAGAAGAGCTTTTCTTCACTGCAAATCAGATACATTCGATATCAAACACATTAATAAGGGGGAAAAAACGACAAACATGCATAAACGACATAAACACATAATACAAACCGTCATATGCGGAATCACTTCCAGTTTTTGTGTCAACCGCAGCAACATCAACTCCTTCCCTCTCATCGGAGTCCTTGTTCTCTAAAAATCGACAAAAATTGAAAAGAAATGTCAGTTTCAACTTCAAAACAAGTACAAAATTAAAAACACAGATAACACACCGCCATTTGAAGGATCGCTTGAATGTTTATGCTCGATTGCACCAACAGCAGGTCCCTCGAGGTCGCCGGCGACTTTATTCTCTGACATTGGAGCAGAATCGAAGAAGAATCGCCGGTTTCAACCGCAAAAGTCGCTTGGGAGAGGATGGAGAAAAGAGAGCGAATTGTACGACAGAAGCCAAGAGACAAATAGAGTGAGGAGAGAGAGGGCGGTTTCCAGCAAAAAGCCTTATATATGGGAGGGCAATTTTGTCTAAAAAAATTTACGTGGACAAAAGCCCAATAGATGAGGAAGGGAATTAGAGAATAAGGCACGATATTCTCCATATATTTAGAAGAGAGTCAGCATTATATATATATATATATATATATATATATATATATATATATATATATATATATATATATATATATATATATATATATATATATATATATATATAAAAGTAAAATATTTATTTACGAACACTCATAAAATGAAATAATGTGATTTCAATTAAACACTCACCAAATGAAGTAATGTGATTTCAATTAAAAGGTGACTTTGTGGGTTAACTTGGAGATCGGGTAGTGTATTCACTTTATGGAAATATATGTCAAACCTTAAAAGTTGGTCTTATCCCTTTCTTCCATTACTTTTTCTCCAAACATCAATTTATTTGTTTACTTGGTTTTTCAATTTGAACACCACAATATCGGAGCATAAATTAATGAAATAATTTACATCTATCTGTATAAACTATTAATTTTCTTCCATTATTATCGACTTTTGAAGACAAAAGTCATGGGCCCAAAAGTCAATGGAATGGACGTGTGACAGAGAGAAAGTTTAATGCTTTATATATAGACCTATTTTGAGGTTTGCTTAAGATTTAATACAAGATCACCCCCTTAAGGTAACTATAATATTTAAGGAGAGTTTAATTGAATTTGGTTGATAGAGTTAAAAAATTGCAAAAGTAGAAAATCTCATTAAATTGTATGATTGTATACTGTATTTCTATCATATGCCCAAATGGTATAGGATAAGAATCTTAATCGAAAAATATTTCTTACCAAATAAAGAAGCGACCCTAGGAAAACAACATTAACAAAATCTAAAATAATTTAAATTTGGAGAATCTTTCCCACTTGAGGTTGGTATCCTATACCATTGGAGCGTTTAAGATAAAAAAAAACCATACAAACTTAACCTTTTGTTAATTTTAATAAATCTAAAATAGGAAGTTTAATCTAAAATCTAAACTTAACCCTTTTTTTTATCTTAGTCCAGTTCCGTCAACTCAGTCGCTCTACATCTGGATCGGATACTGTATGACCCATTTAAGGGGTTGACCCTCCCACTCACAACTTAACCTTTTTTTTAATGACACCTTTTTATAATAAAAAAGATTTTCCCTTGACCCATTTTAATTGTTACAATTAGAGCTGGCAAAACCCGACCCGAACCTGAAAACCCGACCTGGTCGACCCGAAACCGATTGTTTTGAACACCGATCCAACCCGTCAATTTTGGACCCGAAATCCGAATGAACCGAACCCGATTCAACCGAAACTCATTAAGACCCGAACCGGTTATAACCGAAACCCAAAATAACCCAAACATGATACATTCTAGTGAATTTTTAAAAATAAATATTGAAATAATGAAAATTTGAGACAATCCAAACTCGAAATAACCGAAACCCGAGACAACTGAAACCCAATAGATACAACCGAAACTCGAACCCGACCCAACCAAAAAACCAAATTATTAGAAATTACCTGAAACCCCAATGAACCGAAACCCGACTAACCAAACCGACCCGACCCACCCAGCCCAATTGGCACCTCTAGTTACAATACAAAATTCAATCGAATATATACTGTCTATTAGATGAATTTGGATTTGTTCATTAAAGAAAAGAAGAAGAAAAAACTATTAGTGTTGAATTAATTTGATGACGTAATCAAATCGATCACAAATTAATGTGTGATAAGTAGGCAATGTCCTTATCACCCTACAAACAAGAATCACGAAAAAAGATTTTACCAATTGACTCATTATTATTAGACATCGATCATTAATAATTACCTCAATCGATCAAGTCGATAGAGACACCTATTAATCAATAATTAAAAACTTTGTTTCGCTTAATTTAGAGTAAGTGTTAGGGATACCACCAAAAAAAAAGAGCAAGTGTTAGGGATACTAAAGAATGTATTATCTATACGACTATATATACATCTTCCGGCCAACCAAACAAGATCATCTTCAACTGCTCTCTTTTTTCCGTGTGGGGAATATTTTCGGTGTTTTGGGTGGAAAGTGGGGAAATTTTGCTAACACCAATTAAAGGTGAAAGTGATTTTCTTCGCCCATTTTTTCATTAGCACTTGCAATGTTCTGAAAAATGCTCGACGGATGTTTAACGGTAGGGTACCGTTAAGTGTTAAGACAATTTGACGGTCTTATTAGCCGTTCTTGACGGACGAAATGTTTTTTTTTTCTTATATTTATTCATGAACTATGTATAAACATATATTATGTAATAAAGTAACTGCATTAATAACATCTTAAAAAGTGTGCATGAATAGTAAAACGTCAAGTTTTAATAAACGGAGGGAGTATCGGATAAAAAATCATCTTGACCCTTTTTAAAGTTGTCTGAATCAAACATAAAATCACATAGATATGTTCAAATCAGCATCACAACTTCATAATTGAGAAATTTAAAACCCTAAAAACTAAATAATATAATCTCAATTTAAAACCGTCAAGGCCGCTAATTAAGCCTCCGTCCCGTGCCTGCCAAAACTTTCTCCCGCCAAGCCCGATTTGTACCCGCCGAGGCCGTCAAGTCTCTGTCTTGCACCCGCCAAGGCCGCCAAGGTGTTGTTCTATTCTCGTCAAGGCCATCCCCGGTCAAGCTACCCCGCCAAGGCCGAATTCAGGACGGTGTGAGTCCGCCAAGCGTTTTGGTGCCATATTTATGGACCGCCAAGGTCCTTTTTTAGAACACTGAGCATTTGTATAATAATTTGGATGATTTCGCCATCCGGAATCCTATAAAAAAAATTCTAATTGATAGCCTAGCTAATTAATGACATAGATTAGGAGACCAAAGTAATAAACAAAATAAAAATTTATTCATTTTACCCTTTTTAAAAAAAATGATTTTTTAAAGATTTATAGATTGAAACCTAGAGAATTTTAATTTTCAATTTGATTTCTTAATCTATACCCTTAATAAAGATAATCTATACCCTTAATAAAGATGTACATAAGAAGACCGATATTGTGAATGCTTGGGCTGGAGGACCTATGTTTTTCATATCCTTTGAGTTGTCAATGACAAACCTCCTACATGCTTAAGTATGTACGTGTCAAGCGTTTTGGCAGAGCAAAAAGACAAGCAGCTAAGAGACCCAAAGTGATAGTGATTAGTGTTAAGATTTGTCTCTGATAGACATGCGCATCACTCAACAACAACAACAACTAAGTATATCCCGCGATAGGGCAGGGTCTGGGGGGTTAGGATGTATACACTCTTACCCCGAACTAATCGAGAGAGTGTTTCCGATAGACCCAAAACAATAGAGCATAAACAAACATGGACACATGCCAAATAATAGAGAATGCGGCAAAAGGAAGCAAAGCACAAGACAGAAAGAAGCATAAATGACAAGACCCAACACCCATCCTCAAACTTCTACCCTTTGTGCTCTCCTCCCTTGCTCTGTCCACTACCACCTCCACCAAAGCTCTTTCCAGACGCCAACACATCATGGCTCATAGATCGAGCTGCTAAAGCTGTTTGCTCTTGTGATTTTCTTTTTGCACTCAATCTGCATAACTATGTGATATGCCTTGTTCACCGAAGGCAAATGGTCCATGGACAATATGTTGCCTCACACTGTGTCATATCCATCCAAAAGCCCCATCAGAAATTGCATCAGATGTACCACAACTTCCTTCTCAAGCATCTTCTTGAGAATGAGACAGCTACACTTTGACATGACATCACACATGCAGATCGCTCAAGCATTTGGAGTTCATCCCAAACTTTCTTTAACTTCCCATAGTACACAACAATGGACAAATTTTCCTGTCTGATTCCACTTAGTTCTCTGTGAAACTGGTAGATCAAAGGCGCATTTGATTTAACAAAGCGTTCTCTGGTCTCTTCCCACAACTCATGTGTCGACTGTACATAATGTGGCTGGTAAATGAGTACCGATAAACTTGTTTTCTTTCAAAGAACAAGCCACGACTATTTATATTTGTAAACAATGTTAATAAAACATATATGGAAACAATATAATAACCATTCCGGAATGACTCAACTGGAAAGGACTTGCGGGTAGTACCCAAAGGTCCCGGTTCGAACCCCGGATAGCCGCTCTTTATTTACCAATTCAAGGAAACAATATAATTTTTTAAAATAAAAATGATCAGTGGGTCTTCACAAAAATCATGTTTGTGGAGTTTTTAAGAATTTTTTATTTTATTTTATGGTAGTTTTGTGAAAAAGTATATATTTCAGGGATGGTATTATGTAATTTACGGTATTCATCCCTGAAATATATACATTTCCGCACCGTGCATAATAAGACATGATTTTTGGACATCAACTTTTATCAATTAGGGGTGGTGGCGCAGTTGGCTAGCGCGTAGGTCTCATAGCTTCTGAGTAATCCTGAGGTCGAGAGTTCGAGCCTCTCTCACCCCATTTTCAATCTTTTAATATTGCAAATCCCATCTATTTCCCTTTTAAAAAAAAAATAATTAAATATATGTTGTTCACTTGTTGCAAATTCCTACCTTCTTGGTTCCTCTGCATGATTATTGTTGTTCACTTGTTGCAATTTTACTATTCACTTGGTTCCTAACCTATGCATGATTGATGTTGTTTAATTGTAGCAATTTTACTATTCACTTGGTTCCTAACCTATGCATGATTGATGTTGTTTAATTGTAGCAAATTTACTACTTTCGTTGTCTCGTTATTGTTACAGATTTGATGTATAGACGAAGACCAAAAAACTTAGTTTCACCTTTCAAGAACAAAACACCATTAACTTCAACAACCAAGGAGGCCCCAACTCTCAAGTATCACATCATCCTATGCAAGAACAAGGGTCTTTATCATTCATTTATCCTTCACAAGAACAAGGATCTTTATCATTCATTTCTATTTTTCGATACACAAGGTCTGATCCATTCACTTTAGCCACCGCAGTGAAGGATCACTCACCTCTCAAATTGTACAAGATATCATTCTCTACTCACCACAACACGAATCATTCATCTGATGAAACTCCTGAGAGGGGGTCTTTACCCATAGCTTCATCGCCTTCACTAGTCACGAGTCCATTCACACCTGAGGGGGGATCGGACACGGCAGTAGTCACTGTGTAACTTTCAGAGGATGATGCATCTGAAGCGGAACTACGGGCCATGGTTGATGGATTCCCCGAAAATGAGGTTGTGGGAAGCCCCGACCCCTCCTTCGCCTCCCTTGCTGCCTTTTCCTTGGCCTGTTTCGCTCTTTCGAATACCTCATCCTGCACCATGAATTCAAAGTTTCATAAAAGGCATGAATTAAGGGCAAGATTCTTCATCCGAGCTAAAAGTATCTGTTTGAGAAATCCAAGATAACTGATTAGATTTCCGATTCCAAAATGCTTTCTCATAGCTCCCAATTTAGTTGGTGAAGTTAGACCCAACAGCGAAAAACTTTTCAACCATGCACAGATGCAGTGCAAGTAATGTGGTGAAATTTTGTAACTCGGATGTAAAATCCAGCCAAATCTTGCCCTGGATGGCGTCTTGTCTAATGCTACTTGCTAGCTTTTCTATTGCAGATTTATCAAGTTTGAACGGCAATTTGGATGAAAATTGCAACTTTATGATCATTCAGCATTCAAGAACTTGCCTGGAATTCCTGAACCTGCTTCTGCTGCTCGGCTTGCAACCTGCCAATTGTGCTCAGAAACTCGCCAACGGTAGATTCAATTCTTTCAGTGAGTGCATCTGCAACAGCCTTTCCCAAGAAAAACGCATCCAGGATTTCCTTGCTCTCATTTTCACCTGCAAGTTTCAATAGACGTGCTCTTCGATTAGTCTAGAATACAAAAGCAAAAAAGCTAAATTCACAGGGATGTCTTGTACGAAAGTCAGGCAAGTAACCGATAAATCACGGGGCAGTTCACCAACAGCTTCAGAGGGCATCTAGTAAGTCATGTTCCATCAACATTTTTAAACCCCTAATCAGTACTTACAACTACAAGTTACAACTTCCAAACATAACTTAACCTGAACTTCTAAAGTTAGGCTTCTTTTTATACAATTAGCTCCAAAACTAAACAAACAAATTCACTACATATTCATTTCTGGATATATGAGTGCTTTCCTGTACATTTTATCGATCTGAAATTTGTATCAATCTAAACTAATCTGAATGAAATCGCCTGCATCTGTAATGCAAATTTCTGGAACCTAATTCAGGTCAAGATTGAATACCCCACAATCATCAAAATTCGCAGTTCCCAATCCATTATGTTCAAAGAAAACATCCAAATTGGAACCAAAACTATGTCAAGCAATCGAAATAGTCATAAAATCAAATCAGAAAAAATCCAATTACAAAATCAACCTTCAGCTGAAGCCCCCAAACCCCCCAATTTCCCAACTCATTCGCTTCAAATTCATCTGGTAATGAACACAAAGAAAGGAGAAGCAACAGAGGGTTTTCGTTGGAAGTAGATACCAGGGCCAGGGCCACCAGGAGAGGAGCTGCTATTGCACTGAATCCTGAGCCTGGAAGACGGCGACGGCGATCGAACAGCTTGTAGGAGCGGAGAAACCCTAATTAGAGAGGGGAGATGAGTTGAGGGAGATGGGAGGGGAAAGGGAGGATGAGAGGTGGAGAGAAGGGATTGGGGAGAAAGGGTTTGTGGGGAAACTGTAGAACCAACCATCTTCATCATCTTTGAATTTGAAGCACAGCTCTTCTTCGCCCAATCGCTCTCTCTATCTAGATTCCGGATTCTGTAGTCTTTCACATCATCAGTAGACGCACTACTTAATACAGTACATTACTAGTACGTTATAGTTTCAACCGTAAAAATTACAGAAAAGCATCAAATTTATTTTTACCGGTTTTTGGTAAAAATATCGTCAAATACACAATGACGGCTACGATTTTGAAACCATTAGACTATCTGTTGTCACGGTTTTGAAAATGGTGAGAAATTAACCCAATTATGGTATCACAAACCGTGAGAGTTGGACCTATCAAAACATAACCCGATTCGAAAACCCGACCCGACCGTCCGGAATTTTTTGGGTCAAGACCCGAAAATTTTGACCCGGAAATTTTTTCGACCCGAACCCGAAAACCCGAAAATTTTCCGGGTAATTTGGGTTTCGACCCGATTGACTCGGTAATTTTGACCCGATTTACCAGATTGACCCGGTGACCCGATTGACCCGGTTGATTTATAATTAAATATAATTAAATTTATTTATATATAATTAAAATTTATCGCAAAATTATCAAATCATGTTTTTTTTTAATTTAAAAAAGAAAAAATTGACAAACCCGAAATCGACCCGAAATGACCTGAAACCCGGTCAAACCCGAGTTCTAGTCAACCTGGAAATATCCGGAACCCGTTTACCCGGGACCCGTTTTACCCGAGACCCGAAGTGACCCGACCCGAACCCGACCCTAATGACCCGTTGGACAGGTCTAGTGAGAGTTGTTTCCCAGTCGGATAAAGTGTAAAGATTGCTAAAAACAATAAAATTTGTAAAGATGGTGATCAGTCGAGTGATGAGAATATCATCTACGTAGACAGTAAGATCAGTCCTGAGCTGTGCTTAACAAAGAGGGAGTAGTCATTTTTTGACTGAACAAATTGCAAGGACGACAAGGTTGAAGTAAGCTTGTGGAACCATTGCTTGGATGCCTGTTTGAGGTCGTACAAATATTTGTTGAACTTACAAACCATGTGAGAAGGATTAGGAATACTCTCAGGCATGACCATGTACACATCCTCATGGAGATCCCCGTGAAGAAATGCATTATTGACATCTAATTGATGGAGAGGCCATTTCTTTGAAGCAGCAACAACAATGATAGTTCGGATTGTGGTCATCTTGACAACCGGAGAGAATGTGTCATGGAAATAAATACCCTCTTTCTGTGTAAATCCACTGGCCACAAGACGAGCCTTGTATCTTTCCAAGCTTCCATCAGATTTCAATTTGATCTTGAAAACCCATTGACAACCAACTTGTGTTTTCCCCGGAGGTAAAGAAACTACACCCCATGTTCCATTAGCCTGTAAGGCTTCTACTTCTTTGTTCATGGCAATAACCCAATTTGGATCAAGTGATGCGGCTTTATAAGATGATGGTTCAATAGAAATGGCTAAATAGAAATGGTGGGTAAAGTAGGGTGGGAAGAAGGGGGTTTGATGTGAAATGAGAAATGGCTAAATAGAAATCATGAAAATGTAAGTCTTTTTAGATATTTACACATAAATTAAAAAAAATCATAAACTTATACATTTATACCTCTCATTAATTACCTACAATCCTCATCAACTAATAAAACTCGAGGAAAAAAGTAAAAAATAGCAATTCTTATATTTTAATACTAGAAAACTTAAAAAGATTTATATTTTCAAATAAAAATTTAAGCTTAAAAAGACTTAAGTTTCTGATCGGTTGGAGTAAATGTAAAAGAAACCAGTATGATTCCTGCGCCATGACGCGATTTCTTAAAACTAAAATATTATATATAAAAATACTATAAAATATTAATAAATATTAAGATAAAAATCATTAAAAAAAACTTTACAACAAATGTATCTTCTAACTATCTCAGAAAATTATTTTTTAAAAATCTTATGTAAAGTATAATACATAAATATAGATATTTTAAATTACTCAGTAATAATAATAAGGAGAAACTAATTAAAATACCCCCACCTTTGGGGGTATGGTAAAAATATATCCTCAACTTTCAAATGTAATAAAAATATCCCGGCCTTTGAGGATGGTGGTAATATATTACCCTGTGTTTTCTCACGGGTGAAAAATGCTGAAAAGACAGCCTACGTGATTTTTTTTTTGACAAAACAACATACGTGGAATCCTTTTTTTACAAATTAGCACTAAAATTGGGTTTTCTTCATCGGTTTCCTTAGGAAAAAAAAAAGAAAACGATAACAAATTAAACCCGAAAAACGAAATTGATTCAACCAAGCAACTAATCTGGTCAAAATTGCCTCAAATTAACACAACATGATTATTCCTAACACCAAACCGACAACAAAACTAAACCAACAACAACAACAACAAAAATAACAACGAAGAGGGGAAAAAAACCTTACCCAAATCCGTGAACGAATCAAAGGGGAAGAAGATGTGAGAGAGACATCTCAAGATAGTCGACCACGAGGGAGGAAGACTGACATTGAAGAGGAACCATGAGCTACCTAGAAGACCTGGAAGACAATTCAAAAAGCAACCACGGTCCACGAAAGAAGATATGAGGGAGGAAAAGGCGTTGGGTATGAACCCGGTCCAACTCTTTATTTTTTTCATAAGGACACTGTTCAAGAAAACCCTTGAAAAATCCGCGTAGGCTGCATTGTCAGCATTTTTGACTCGTGAAAAAACTTGTGGTAATATATTACCACTACCCTCAAAGGTCGGGATATTTTTATTACATTTGAAAGTTGAGAATATATTTTTACCATATCCTCAAAGGTGGGGGTATTTTAATTAGTTTTCCCTAATAATAATATCAATATCATTATAACATTGTTTAAATGTGATGTGTCATAATCAATAGTTATAAAGAATGTTTTTAATTAAGCCCAATAGTTAGTAAATAAATTTGAGTTAAACCCAATAGTTATATTATAGTGAATTTATCAATGTTTTGAATTAAGAATAATAGTTAGTAAAATTAAAGAAAAAATTTAATTAAAGGGAAAAGAAGAAAAAATGAGAATTAAAAAAATTCAAAGAAAGATTGAAAAAAAATATGATTGGTTAAGACTCCTAAAATGCCTCTAATATTCGCACATCATCCTAAACTCTTCTAAATTAAGAGTTTATATAAATATAGATAGTTATTAAATAAATTTGAGTTAAACCCAATAGTTATATTATAGTGAATTTATCAATGTTTTGAATTAATACCAATAGTTAGTAAAATTAAAGAAAAAAGAGAATTAAAGGGAAAAGAAGAAAAAAGGAGAATTAAAAAAATTCAAAGAATATTGGAAAAAAATATGATTGGTCAAGACTCCTAAAATACATTTAAGAAACTCTTCTAAATTAAGAGTTTATATATAGATAGTTAGTAAAATTAAAGAAAAAAAGAATTAAAGGGAAAAGAAGAAAAAATGAGAATTAAAAAAATTCAAAGAAAAATGGAAAAAAAATATGATTGGTAAAGACTCCTATAATGTCTCTAAGATTGACACATCAACCTAACCTCTTCTAAATTAAGAGTTTATGTAGATGTAGATGTAGATTTACTCAAACTTGGGATATGTTTAAAACCTATTATACCTTTTATCATTTGATAAGATGGGATATTTATAGTGCTTTGCAGCACCGTTGATAATGATATGACTATTGACGAGGTAAAAAGAGATGTTTGATACGGTTATATTTTAGTAATGTTTGCCAAACACACACACCAGCTACAATACAAGAGTTTGAAAAACCTTAACAATTGGCAACTAACCCATCTCTCTTAAATCTCCCTCTTTATCCTTTTTCTTCAATCGGATAAAGATTTGAAGGGTTGGGGTCCTTTCGTCGACATCTCGAGAGTCAGGACATGCTTTCGAAACCAATAATGACCTCTTACAAGGTAATTTCAGATCTCCCTCACTTATTGTAACCCATTTTCTAACACTATTTACAGACTCTGATATACTCTTTTAGCTAACAAGCTAGTTGATCTTTGAAGCTAGAGATCTCCTCAAAAACGGGTAGCCTCCTGGGCCTAGATGGGGCCCATTTTCTGTCAACTGGGCTGCTAAGCCCATCTACCATCTCCATGTCAAAATTGAGGCCCACGAGGCCTGCCAGCACGTGAGGGGCGTCACGTGACTTCAGCTCCTGCAGCAGCTCCCCTGCCCTGCTCCTAGACTTGGCCTCCGAGCCCGGGACTCGGCCCTCCACCACCTCCTCTAGCCCCCTCCGTGCATCGTCGTCTCGCCCTTGCTTCATCAAGCAAAGGGCCAGGTTGCACGCCTTGTTCGCGTCCGGGTCTATCATTTGGGCCTTCCGGTACACCGCCTCCGCTGCCATGTAGTTCTTCTTCTGCATATATGCCCACCCTAGGTTCCCCTGCATTGTTCATCCCTTGCCTTTGTTAGGCATTGTTTCGTATCCCGATTTCTAAACTACTAGTTTGTAAGGCTCCATAAACTTACGAGGATCCGAGAAGTTTCCTGCTTGATGGAGACCTGAAACTTCTTGCCGTGGGACCGAGCTGTCTTCGTCGGTTTCCCATTGAAAGCTTCACCTTGGTATATCATTCTTAGCTTCTGCCTTAGCAGCTCGATCTGTTCGTCCACTTTCCCGCATTTCTGCACCACATACGTACAATTGGTCAAAATGTGAGCCGATTTATTGATCATCAAGCTCGGTTTTCGTCGGGTGTATTCGTATAGATACCTTGTACAAGTCGATAAGCACGTTGTCGAGAGACTCTTGTGCTTGCTTGGAGCAGAGGCTTCTGAAGGATCTAATAGCTTCAATGGCCTCCTCTGTTCTGTCCAACTGTTTCATCACAACTGCCATATCCTTTAGGGCGCTATCGACTCGATCTCCCGCATTTATCGCCTTCCAGAACCAGACTATCGCCGCCTCCGGATCCTTCTGGACCAACTGATCCATCAAGAACACAAACATTCCTTTTTTCAATTCCAGGCAAAAATATAGGGTTTCCTTATCAATCAATTTCCTCTTATTAAGCAATCGGTACATCATCTGGACACCATTGAGTGTAATCCAAGTGATCCGTTCCACATCAGAATCAAATTGGAAACAATTTGTCACTCAATTGGGGAATAATTAAAACCCTAAACCCTTTCAAATCATGAAATCTCAAATAGTTTCAGTTTTTTAGCTTCCACGAGTAACAGTTAGAAGAGGCTAAAAACCAGGCGTGAATCTCTCCAAAATCTAGGTCTTTTTTTATGGCCGCCCTATTACCTATCAGTAATGATCAATACATGAATGCTGCCATTTAAGAGATGTACAATTCAGGTTTCTCTTCCCCAATTTCACTTAAAAGTGATTCCAATTACAGTAAGAAATGGATTGGGATTGAGGCATCACCATTTCCTATTTTCCTTGAATTCTACGCTACCCCCGCTATTTCTTTCCCCAAAAAAATCCATCAAATTCAGGACGCAGAAAAGAAGGAAAGAAATAATCAAATTCAGGAGGTACCTGGGCTTGTTTGGCACGAACATAAGGGCCATCTCCAGAGGGCACCTTGTGAATCACATGAAACATCTCTTTCTCCGAAACATTTACAGATGGAGAGGGAAGGTTTTTTCTTGGAGAGTTTTCCATTAGACTTGAATAGCTTGTGATTCTACAAACAGCTGTTGTTGAGAGAGATGAAGGGAGTGAGATGGAGAGAGAATCAAACTGGGTGAGGATCAGCCTTCAACCACTGTTTATACTCAAAAGATGGAGGAGAGGAGGATGAACCTGGATGGTATTATGGGCAGGTTCAGTTTGAAGGGGCTTGGGGATAGGGGGGGATTGGCCATAAGAAAATAATGAAAGAGGGGTCAACCAACTCAACTATGCATTTGATATGATGTGCCTCTTGTATGCTATTTTAAGTGCATTGTTCATGTCATTGTGTCACCATTTCTTGACATTTTCTCCTCCTTTTATCTCTTCTTTTTATAAATTTCTCTTTTTATCTGTCGAATGGCAAATTATACAAAAATAAGTGCTCTAAAAATCGCGTCTAATCACTAGAAGGGAGGGCACCTAGGAATTTTTAAACCTAGGTGATTCTCTAGGCGAAAATCCGCATAGACATCATCTAGCCGCCGCCTAGTCCCGTCTAATCCTGCCTAGTCCCGCCTAGGCACCACTTAGGCTTAACTAGGACAATTGTTTAGTTTTAGCGTCTATGTTGGTTATTAGTCGACTTAGGGTTTTTTATATCCCTTAAGTCATGATGTATTTGCTTTTGAATTGAACCGTACCTGCAGTTTTGGATTTTATGAGGTTTATAGTCGACAATTGGATGCGTACTTTAGCGTTTATTTACTTTAGTGTTAGTTAAACATCGCAAATTTAGGTTTATGAGTGATATTATAGATTATTATTACATTATATGAATTATTGACATGTGTTATATGTTAAAATATATAGGAATAGTCAAGTTTGTTCTAAGTCTAACTAGGCGTCGCCTAGACACTCGAGCACCGGCCGCTTAGCGCCTTTTAGAACATTGACTAAACACACATTTGAAAATAAAATAAAATTAAGAAGGCAAATATTTGAGAATAGTCGGATATTGATCTTGTTGATACACTATCCAATTACGTTTTTTTGGATGAGAGGTAGAAATTATGAATGAAAAATAATAGCATTATGGTCTATGGTGTGTTTGAGGTAAACCACCTCATCAGCAACCTGGTTGACCTATCTAAAACCCTCCTCTCATCTGCATCCTGGTTGACCTATCTAAAATACAGTTGCCAAAACTAGTGTCAAAGTTTAGTTTATTTTGCATTTGCAAAAATAAACATTATTTTTGTGATAACTTTTTTTATTACTAGTATTATTATTGTTTTCGTTAAATGATTCATCGAATATAGGATCTTTATCGATAATAAATCAATTAACTCAATTCTTCCTAGTTTAATACGAAGTAGTAGTATAATATCACTACAATTTATACTAGCTAGGGACGAGCTATACTCATACAAATATGCCATTATTTTTTTTAAAGAAAACAATTCGATTTATTAAACATTTTAAATGTATCGAGAGGATTAAAATTGAAAGACATAATATTATGTACATAGTTTGTTCATACCCAACAATTTGTCTTTTTCATTCACTACGCCAGATTTACATTCGGGCTACAGGTAACATTTTGTTCTTCGCTTGGATGTCGTTCTGTCTGTGTTCATACCCAACAATTTGTCATTTTCATTCACTGCAACAGATTTACATTCGGGCTACGGGCAACAGTTTGTTCGTCGCTTGGATGTCGTTCTGACGACGAACTTACCTTGAGTCATCGCGAGTGGATGAGCCTAGTGCAACTCAATGTTACAAAGCTATAGGGCGACGAAGTTAGAGATATAGGTTGTCGCTAGAATCTTTTGGGGTGACCAATTACAAGATAGATGTCAGCTGTCGCTGGAATGTGGAAGTAAGCCAAGTTATTTTTTTGACACTGCTTGGGGCGACAGAATTATATGGCGTTCGTCGTTGGAAATCATTAGGGGCTACAGAGATACATGCAGTCCATCTTTTAAACGTTGAAGTGTACTATGTCCTTTTCGACACTGATTGGGGCGAGGAAATGATGGATAAGCTCGTCGTCCGAACTTATTTTAAATTTCAAACAATAAATGAAGCTACTTACCCCATTAATGTTTTAATGTTACAATTGTAACCTTAACAAAATGTCGAGCCTTTGTCCTCCTCATCTTCTCTCTTTCCTTTCTCCATTTTTCAAAGCTTTTATTTCATTTTTTTTTAATTTGCACAAGGATTGCGGAGATTCAACAAAATCAATTCATTTTGGGTTAGATTGGTGGATCTCGACTTTAAAATATCATAAATAATAATAATAAATCTATGTAACCAACACGCGTGTTTACCTTCCATTAATAACTTGTCAGATATTTCACATGATATCAAAGCCAACATTGGCTCGATCCAACATGAGTTCGTTGTCAAGTGTGAGTTGCACTTGAGGGGTGTGTGTTGAGAGGTCTGGTACGGGAGTTTCCCTCCCATGTCGATTATAAAATGAATAAAAAGTGATGGATTATAAAAAATGATGAAACTCTACATAATAGCTTAAACGTTTGTGTTAAGTTGGTGGATCTCGATCGTATAATAATAATTAAAAAAATAACAATAAATCAGTAACTCACATGTGTTATTAGGTATCTCACTACACTTAAATATGTAGAATGTATCAAATCACTCCCCACCATTTGGAAAAAGAAAAAAAAATGATTTGGGAGTAAATTCATGTGATGCTGTTCATTATATGTGATTATGACAAGATATATCTCCATATAGCTGCCAGTGGTTACAAACGTTTTGATCTCTCAAGTGAACCTAAAATGTGGGAGATGGAGGTTTTGCTTGGAAGATTTTGAATCTAGACATGTCTATGCACTTGGTTCAGTCCCAAGAAAGGTACGTAGCCAATTCAAGAAAACGTACCAACCTAAATGGCATAAAACCACCCTTTATTTGGGTCATTCGGGTTTAGTCACTTTGGGTTTCGAATAAAACGGGTCTCGGATAAAATGGGTCCTAGGTATATCTGACTTGACTCGAACTCGGATGTTTTCGGGTTTCGGATCGATTTCAGGTTTTTCTTTCTTTTTTTTTTCTTTTTTAAATTAAAAAAATTCGTGATTTGATAATTTTGCGATAGTTTTAAAATACTAACATTAAAGGTGCGGTTCATAAGTTCTAGTGCTTGTAATTTTATACTATATCTGATCTAAAATATTTGATTTTTATTATTTCTCATAATTTTTAATAAAATGTAATAATATAGTATAAAATATCAAAATTTTAAACATTTTTAAAAAAAATAATGTCATGCAATTAGTAATAAGCATAGAATTGTTTTAATATATTTTAATATTTTTTTGAATTTTTATCTTCTTAAAAAAGTGTTGAAAAATCAAAAATCAAATATTGTCGATCGGATGGAGTATTACACAATACAAATAAATATAAAAGTTAATTTGAAAATGAAAGATCACGTGATTGTAATTATAAAATGTAATAAATTGGAATCTCCACAAAAAATTTAATCATATATAATTACAAATCAACCGGGTCACCGAGTTAATCGGGTCAAAATTACCGGGTAAATCGGGTCACCGAGTCTAAACCCAAATTACGAAAAATTTCCGGGTTTTCAGTTCGGATCGACAAAAATTTCCCGGTCAAAATTTTCGGATTTTGACCAAAAATTTTCCGAACGTTTGGATCGAATCGACCGGATCGGATCGTATTTTGACAGGTCTATTCCTAGCTAACATCTATGTAACACCTTTTGTTTTATTATTTTGACATTTTCTTTGTTTAGTTCAGAAATGTATTAGCCATGTTTTTCTTAGTCCGATTCAATTAGGCTTATCCACTATGCATTTAGATTAGATATTACATTACATATTTTAAGAGGCGAGGATTCGAACTCCATATAAGTCTTTTGGACAGGGCCGGACCTGATATTTCTACGGCCTGAGACGAGATATAAAATTGGGCCCTTTACTAGATGGCATCGGTTCATCATCAATCACCCCCTATCAGTGCAACAAAATTCTCAAACCTTTACAATTTACAGTGTAATAAATAACAAGCACAAAGTCTTTCACCTATCTCATGAACCCTTCGATTTCATAAATTCCCAAATTCGTTCTCTTGTAACATTGTCCTCGTATTCTCTCAAATTCACAAATCAAACAGGAATCTCATCACAAATCAAATAAAGATCACAAATCACAATCTCAAATTCCAATCACAAATGCACAAACCGACAAACCCTAACCCCCAAAGCCACCAGGAGACTCCGAGAGAGAGTGATACCGCGAGTGCGAGAGAGAGGGAGAGAGATAGAGAGAGCTACCGGTGTAGGTCGCCGGAATAGGTGGACAGCAGTGGGTCGGCGACCATAGGGACTCAGACGGACGACTTCTTGCCATCCTCACCAACAACTCAACAAGGCTCCATAGAAAGGATCCGAATGCGATGAACAAGATGAACGTCGGATCCCCAACTTGAGAAGCAGAAGGGGTGTTAGTAGTTGTCGAACCAAGGCTCAAAATTCGGCCTTTCTGCGCTTGATTCCAGAACCAAAAATGGGGATTCTAGGCACTATTTGGCTTGGATCTATCCGAGAGAGGGCTCAGAAGAAGATTAACTGATTGAAGCTTTTGGCCAAAAAATTATGGTTTAGAAGAGACGTGGAAAAGGGAGATTGGGGGCGCGTGGTTTACTCTAGTTTAGCAGTATTCATCAGGTTTTTTTTTAATATAGATAGATATAGGTATATTATGGACATTGGGCCCCTTATCAGAAGTGGGCCTGAGGCGACAGCCTGTTGGGCCTCGCCTCAGGTCCGGACCTGCTTTTGGACTACCACTATTATATCAACTTGTAATTGATTAGAAATGTACTAGCTATCTAGGACCGGTCACATATATTAACATTAATTAACTAATTAATTTGTGTAATGGCTCCTAATTGCCTAAAAACAAATTAGACAAGATTAATTAATGTGTCACAAAACCTTGTCTATGTTCAGGCTCACTAACATACACATCTTATATGGTAGGGTGGGTGGAGGTACAATTAGTCTGCTTGAGATTTCTTTCAAGATATTAACTCTTGTTTGGATGTTTCTTTCCTTCTAAAATTTTTTTTTTATGAAAATTGTTTGGATGTTTCATTTTTAATTGATGTGACTTATTCTTTTATTCAAATTCAGCTTACTCCAATTTAATTACGGAATTAATGATGTTCTTTTAGAAAACAAATCAATTTTCATTTGATGTTTTAACAATTTTAACCTGAGCTAAGCCTGCATGGACTTAGCTCTGTAGGACTATATGTACTTAGCATCCAAATATTTTTTCGAGACCAAATTTGAGGGTATTGGCTACGATTGTACCCTCAAAATAATTGGTAGCCAAAACCTTCGAGGCTATACAGCGTGTTTCTAGCAGTGTAGACATTATATGTGCATTTAGTGGTTCTAAGACATAAGGGCAAAATGGTCATTTCACCTTCTATTCCCAGCTGCTCAAATAGGCGGGAAAGGTTGTTTCTGGGTTGTTACAGATTTGGGATTTTTGTTCCTATTGAAACAAACACTCTCTCTTCATGGTTTTCGATTTCGATTCAATTGAATCTTGTTTTGCTGCTTGATTGAGTTCATGATGTCGATTTCTATTAGTTTAAAAGCTCAATCAGTCACAGGAGTGGTATTTGGAGTAAGGATCAAGGATCGAGTTTCATCAGCAGTCGTGTGGAAGTAATCTCTCAAATGAGGGGGCTCCTTGTGCGCAGTAAGCATTGGTCCCAAGCCCTTCTTACCGGGTGAGTTACCACAATTTACCTCCTCTCACAATCTTCGTCGGGCTCGGGATGAGGGGCGCCCAAGTGAGAGATTTCACCTTATATCTTACACCAATTATATGATTGCTTAATTCATTCTAACATCTTGGCATATTGATTTAATATCTGTAATAAAATTATATTGTTGTTATATACCCTAAGATGAAAAAGACCGAAATCAAATTCATAATCCACTTTATACTCTAACTAATAATCAAATCTTGAATACTTAAATCATTAATGGCATCCACTTCAATTTTTGTAAAAGATAGTGTATCAAGTGGAGCAGTAAGGCCTGTCCAGAGCATATGGAGAAAATATCCAGATTTAGAAGTTCCACTTATGCTCGACTAGAAGCTCTAACACTTTAAATAAGATCAAGAGCAAGAGCTTTTGCTAACTTCAGTGGTCAGTTAGACTCTTATAAAGAGCCTCTATTAGTTTGTCTTGTTTTAGCATTACTGTGTAACAAAATAAAATTCGAACGAAAAATGTCCTTCTAACCACCTTAGATTTATAGGGACATGGTAACATGCTCCCGTAAATAAGATGATAACAAAATAAAATACGAAAGGCTTATATAAACATTCAAAATATCATAATCTAGGAAATATCTTCTTACAATCAACCAACCGAAATTATTAAAGCAAAGTTCTATCAAATACAAGGAATGCGAAAAGCAGCAGAATTCACACTTTTACATTAGTAAGTACATCCTAAACATTTATCTAGAGAATTTAAAACATGTCCAAAAAATGATTCTAATATGAAGTGCCCAACCTTCAATTCCGACAAAATTACCCTAAACTTGCAAATCCTGCAATCCATGGTCTGGCATGCCGTGTATACAAAGGACACCAAAAGAACGACAATTTTTTTAGTTCTAGTTAAACAATCCAGATAAAGGACGGTTATTTTGTGAGAACTAGAGAATGATGGCTCGAAAATAGGGACAACTTTGGATTTAAACTCATTGACTGCTAATGGTATGAGTCTTCACCCAAATGTGAATACTATAGCGTTTTAGTGGCTAACAATTTCTTACTCGACTTCTAGGACCCACATAATCCCGAAGGATTGAATAAGAAAAGATGTGGGTGATGAATACCCTTAAGAACCATACCCCGTACTCAACTCTGGGCACATGCTTGGGCCTGAGATGGGTTGAGTTGGAGTGTATGGTCTGCATTCTGCAAACCTAATGCGGGGCATGAGAGGGGTGGACTTGAGATGAGTCAAACTCGCATCAAGTTGGGAGTTGTGAAACACAAATTATCTAATGACTACCCGCCATCACAAATTAGTATGTTAGTTTAAATCTTGGTTTCACTCTCTTGTACAGAGTAATTTCGTCACACTCGCCTACTTTAGTATGTGGAAACAATTCATGCCATATTAATAACTCTCTTCATTCGATAAAACATGTCATTCACTATTCACACACCTTTTTTTTATGATAAAAACTACATATAAAATATCCATTTTTTAAAACAATTATGTACTTATTATTAGTAAGTACAAAATTGTTTAAAATTTTATATAAAAAAACTTAAAAAGTTAACATTTTGTATAGTTGTTATCATTCTAAAAAAAGCATGCATAAATAATAAATGATATATTTTGTCGAACATAAGGAGTAGTGTTCACGTCTTTAGGAGAACTAGCATGCTTGGATTGCTTCTGTGGAATCAATACCTTCTTATGGTGAGTTAACAAATCTTCAAGGTATAGGCATTTTCTACTTCATCTTTCTGCCTATTTCGTGCAATTTCAAGTTGGTTATTTTTGCATCAATGGTTGAAGATCATCTCCTATAGTGTGAGTTAACTATTGGATTTTACATTATGCTCTTGCATTTAATGAAGTACTCTACTTCACCCTTTTCTTTTCTTTTTTGATACAAGGAAAGGATTTGGACGGTGTCAGACCATGCTGATCCACCACCCAAGAGCGTCATTTTGGACGAGAGCCTAGAGCTCGGAATGATGCAAGGGCGAGTCGTCATCGAGTTGATGCCGAAGATGAGTCACCTTGTCTATGATATGATTGAGCTCTCTGAAGACATGAAGACATGATGAGCATTGAAAGTTCTGGAGAAGTCACTTGAAATCAACAATAATCATTTCAATCTCCCAAGAGTACTCTACTTCACCTTATTATGCTCGTGTATCAATCCCCATAATTATATATATATATATATTCATTGATGAAATGTCGATTCAATCGCTTAAATGTTCTCTAAGGTGAGTAGTGGAAGCTTAGATTTAAACATGATGGACGAGTACATACTTAGGTTCATGTGGATCTAGTTGATGTGTATTACCTCTTGTGGTAGATCCAGGTAGACATGGTTATGGGTTAACCCGTGACTCGGTCGGTCGGTGATCCGGAGGGTCCAAGTCTTCAGTCAAAAGGTCAAAGTGGGTTGTGTTAGGGTTAGGATCGGGAGTAAGTGAACCCGGTGACTTGGCGGGTCAAAAACAGTTGTTGGATGTGGGGCCAAATTGATCGTTTTTTTTAAATGTAGCATTTAGCCAACAATGGCTATAGAATAGGGCCAAGCTCGAGCCTATAAATAGACACTCCTCTCCCTATTTCATTTCATTTCATCATCCCGTCAAATTACATTTCATTTTCGTAATCTCAATTCTCAAAGAGGTCGATATCTCGTCATAATATATGGTCGATCGACCCGCATCCGCCGATGGTATTGGAAGGTGGTTGTACAAGGACCATTTCGACAAGGTGCCATCCATATCGGACATCGTTTTATAGATGCGTCAGAAATAGTTGACATATTACAAAGTTATATATACCTAATATTTTCTTTGTTGTTTGTTGTTTCGACCCTAAATATAAACTAAATGGGGTTCAAAAGTTTTTATAAAACTATTTTCCGACGTTAGAGGTCGAGGATGATCCCGAATGCAATTTCCAACTGTAGTTGTTAGAGTACATTAGGGGTTTACTTGAAGAATTATATTCTCATTATTCAGCAGGCGATAGGGCGCCAACCCTCGTCCTCCTGTTCCTTCTTCGAGTTCGAGCGGCTTCTTCCGCACTAGTATTACTGCTCGAACTAAGGCTTTTTCCAGAGATATCTTTGGCACAAAGAGATCGAGATCGTCGTCGAGCCCCCACTCGGAGCTCGACGAATATTTGTCTACTAACTTTGATTTTCTTAGTGATGAAGAGGAAGATTTCGATGTTTTAAAATGGTGGAGCCGGATTGAAAGACAAAGATTTCCAACACTGCAGGTGATCGCCCGACAGATACTTGGAGCCCCTTGCTCCACCGTCGTCGTCGAGCAGCTATTCAGCCTAGGAAGGAAATTTTGACAAAGAAGAGATCAAGATTGCTCCATGAGAACCTCGAAGCCCAAGTTTGCCTCAACGATTTGAAGAAGGCGAGCATGCGAATTCAAAAGAACATCTTGTCCACCGAGTCTTAGGCGGACGACGGATTCGATACGAAGTCAGTCGGGAACTCTATCGATGGCAGGGTCACTGATGAAGATAGAGGGTTCGAAGATGCATAGGTAAGCGGGGGTTCAGACTTATACAAGTAAAAGAACTATGTGGGCTTTGATTTCTCTTCCCCGGGAGGATACGTATGCAATTGGAAAATCGATTCAAGCCCCTTTTCCCTTTTTTTGCCCCCAACTCATTTTAAGACAACAACAACAACAACAACAACATCCCAGTATATCCCGCAACTCATTTTAAGACAAATGAACAATATTTTTCAAATTTGCAACTAAAACATAAATCGGAAATCGTATTTTTTACACAAAATGTCACAAACCCGCCCAATCTAGACCTTGACCCGGCGGGTACCCGATGTGTTGCCACGTGTCCTGATCCGGCAGGTCGACCCTTTGACCCTCTAACACGGGTTACACACCGAGTAACCCGAACTTGTAAAGCTGTGGGTTTCCCGAGTTAGGGTTCGGGTCACCTCTCCCCGACCCTTGACCCGGTGGGTCGAACCCGTCGACCCGGTGGGTCGGACCCGTGATCACGCCTAGATCTAGGAGATTTTTAAGGGTTTGAGAACCTATGACCTCAAGGTTAATATTGCACCTTTTTTTATACAAGACAAGAATCTGGTTGGCATCAACCCCTTTTGTACCACTAACAAGAGTGTCCCGGGCGAGAGCTAACAACTCAGGATGTGAAGTGTGAGAAATCTGATTCGATTGGAGCCGAAGAAGTGTCACAAAATCAACAACTTGATTGCTTTCTCTAAATATATGTGAGCAAATTACACATTCGAAGGACTGCAGTAAGCTCAGAGAATCCGAGATTAGCAGCTCAATCTCCCATGGACACTGCCAAACATTGTTGATAGAATTGATGACCACAAGGTTATCCTCTTCCACTTCGATATTCCTGATCCTTAATCGCTTGGCAGCCATCAAGCCCAATCATAGACCAATGGCTTCATATTGAAGAGTCGACGAGTCCCCACAAGTCTGGGCATTGCAATCTAGGACCCCTCCTTCATGATTGTGGATTAAAAAACTTGCGCTTGCAACTCTCAATAATGGGTTGGCACTATCGAAGTTAATCTTGAGGACACCTACTCTTGGATTGTTTTGTCGTAGGGTGTTCATCTTTTTATGGGTTATTTCTTTAGGTGTTGTCATAATTTCATTCTCCTTTGGGTCCAAGATTTTGGTGGTTTTCCAATCTTTTAGTTGTTGTCTGATATACCCTTCCCATCTAGTTAGATCACTAGCATTATCATTTTCAAATACAATTTTTTTCTCATTATGCATATTCCCCACCATGCGCACGAAAGCCAATTTTTTCTTTTCTCCTTCGTCAGTTTCCCAAATATTTCAATAATAATTTATTTCATTCTCTTGTTTACTTTGTCAATATTTCTTACTGTTCATTCAATATTCTAGTCCATTTTCTCTAGTAATTTTAAGGAAGTTGAACATAACGTTAATAGATGTATTGAGTCTTCATCATTTTGATTGCATAGTGCACATGTGATTGCTCAATTGTTTTTTTATCAACTCAACTAAGCTATCTTCATGATTGCTTTATTTTTTTCTTTTTAACCCTAAATTTACTTTAAAAAATACATATTTTTTTCTCTTTTTTTTTCCTTTCTGGGGTACGTGAATTTCAGCCACCTCGAGCCCCCATCTCAAATCTGCCCCTAATTACATCAATTTCATTGTTAAACATATGACTATGTCCTGAAAGCTAGTCAACCTTGATTGTATTGTTAGCCACGCTTTGATGAGCTAGATTTTTTTTTAATATTTTTGTTCATATACACTGCAATTGAGTCTTACTTTATTAGCTCCAAGGTAATGTATTTACACGGGACCAGATATAGCCACCTCACTTAAATGGATATATAGCTAAATATTAGAGACATAGTTGATCTTTCTAGCTACATTCTTGGACCCTTCAAATCGTAGTTGAATTTTCCCCTCTCTAGTAAGTTCATCACCTCTTAAATGAAAAATGTGGTAAAAAACGCTTGTTAATCACCATGTTGTTCTTATTACCCATTCATACCAGGCTACTCAAGTAAACTCTCCTAAAGAACCAGAAAAGAGTAGTACATGTGACTTACAAAGCCCAAGTGTGGTCCACCGCCTCCGGGTAGCTACAAAAACAATTGAAGCTGGAGTTGTTGCTCTTTTCTGGTTCTTTGGGCTACAAGCTTCATGATCATGGGATGTTCATAAGGGTTCGTATGTCCCCATAGGCAAAGCCTTGACGATGTGCACCTGATGTTGAGGTTTTGATGGTCATGACCTTGTATATATGAAATGGAAAAGAAAGATGAACTACTGCCACAAGCCTATAATTCATCAAATGAATTTCCAAAGACATGATGAGGCCACATAGCGGCTTCATTCAGTTTACAATGATGATTTAGTTTGTTTATTTCATACTGACTATGGGATGTAAATTATTGCAAGAGTCATTTCTTACATGTTTGATTTAGAAAGTAGTTCTTATGTATTTGCTATGTTAATTTGTGGTTGCTTAGGATGATTCTAGAAGGTTATGCAAGATTTATAGCTACATGAGTCGACCTTACATGCCTAGTCGCTCTAGTTGACAACAACTGCACATGCTTCAAGCTTGAATTCATTAAATTTTTAGGGGGTTTCAGAAGATTCTAGAGGGAGACAAAAAGAAAAAGATTACAAAAGTTGTATTATTCATCTTATTTATGTGGATTAGATAGAGGAGTTGAGAGGTTTAATGTAATGCATTTGAATAGTATGGGTTGGTTGAGTTTGTTTATTTAAGTTCATTTTGACACTTTCAATTCAAATTAATTTGAGTTTTGGTGTTCGGACTTGTATTTATGTAAACTTGAAATTCGCAATCTCAGCACAAAATTGAACATTTAAGGCCATTGATATTTATGTGTTTAAATAAGTAGTGTGTACATGTAATCCATTTTCTTGCATATTACAAACTTCCTAGTTACCATATGAATATGACATAATTATGTGGATATGAATATGTTAATATCATGGTGTATCGATACGAATATGGTGTTATTCATTTTATGTTATTTGAACATAAAATATTATATTCATATACCCATATTTACATCATATTCATAATCACACAACATAATATTCATATAAAATAACATATCCACGTGTGTATATATATGTATATGTATATGTATATATATATAGAGAGAGAGGGCGACCGGGGGGGAGAGAGAGAGATCAAATATCTTAATATTACCAAGCAAATTTTGAAAAAAAAAAATTAAACACCAAGTAAAAATAAACAATGCCTCGAGTTACAAGATGGAATTTTTCTAAAAAAATACGTGAATTTACAAATGCTACCTAATAACTATCAATAACAAATCAATTCTATAAGAACATTATGATACATAGCATTCTATTTTTTTGGCATTTTTTTTTGAAAAATCATTTACATTCACACCATTTCTCCCAACATCTTACACCTTTCATTCAAAGGAAAAAAATTCGATACATGCATTGCCTACTTTAAGCTTTTCCTCGCCAATTTGGAAAACAAAAAGAATGAAAAAATGGGCAATTGACAAATGGGAAATGCAATGTATATCAATGAAAAAAATGGAAACCAAAATTTTCTCTTCAACAACTCTTTATGTGCCCTCAAGCCTCCTATGCATGTTGTTGTTCTCCTAACCCAATGATCTATGTAATCATTTAGTGAAGAAAAATGTATGAATCAACTTTTTACATGCACAAATGAGCCAAGAAGAAAGTCTAGTGTTTATAGAGTACATAAGGATTCGATTATCTTACTTGAGGTCTATGCCCCTTTGAGTGAAGAGAAATGGACATGGAACGTAGCTTTATAGCTACTTCTGTGAAAGTTGGACGTGAATTTGGATCAGATGACCAACATTCTCCCATAAGCTTCTTCCACTCGGGATCACAGTTTTCAGGGACAGGAGGTCGAAGAGTGTCCTTTATGATGCCACCTTAATCACAATAGGGGAAAATGTATGATTATTATTATAAGACTAAGATATTCTATTCACTTAAGAATTTGCAAGTGGTGAAAAAATTTAAACATTGTGATTAATGATTTTAAGAGTTTTTTAATATTTGACACTAGAGCGTAAGGTGTTTGCTATTTTTTTTACCTATGATTGCACCGTAATGCATATCTACATATGGCTCCTCACCAGTCAAGATCTCCCACATCACAATTCCAAATGAGAAAACATCCACCTAAAATGGGCCATAAGAAAATATTGTAAGATATATTTTCTCGAAGAAGACAATAAGACATTGCAAAATAAAAGAAGATAATAAGATTTCAAAACCTTCTCAGAGACTCTAACACTGCTACCATTAAGCAATTCCGGTGCCATCCATGGGAGAGTTCCACGAACCCCACCAGATACCAGAGTATTGCATTTGATTCTTGATAAACCAAAATCTCCAACCTGAAAAGATTCATACCATATTCTTAAAAGCTAGAGTTGGAAAGTTAGAAAAGGAGGGTCTTCGAGTACGATAGAAACATCCGACAAAAAAAAACAAAATACATAATGTACATCTTACTCTTATAGAAGAAACTCCACTAGAAAAAATTCCATAAGTTTCAAGTGATTATTGCATTTTCCAGATGATTTACACATGAAGTTGTGTCACGTGTAAACGTAACTGAAGTATATAGGAAATCATTCCCTTAACTATTCTATTAGAAATATTTAAGACTCGTATAATGGGATAAAGACGCACAATAAATCAAATATTAACTTTGGAATAGAGGTAGCAAATATGATTTAGAGGAAGAACATTTATAAAGAATCTACAATTTGATTCCACAATATACCTTGCATATGGGTCGTTGTGGATCCTTTAAATTGAGAAGCAAGTTGTCACATTTTAGGTCAAAGTGGACAATATTTCTCGAATGCAGGTATTCCATACCAATAGCAGCATCCAACACAACCATAAGCTTTTTATGACGATCAAGTGGTCTATTAAAAGAAAAAAAACTACTATTATCGATAAAAACTCTATAAACTGAACGTAACGTGTGAATTGTAACAATAAAATGTAATTCACCTATCCTTCTTAACTAGAGCATTTCTAAGTGAACCGTTCACCATGAATTCTGTCACTGTCGCTAAGGTTCCTCCTGCACCATCTGGGACTACCCCATAAAATGCAACCACATTTGGATGATGAAGTTGTGAGAGAATTTGTGCCTCTCTCCAGAAATCCTTGGTCTGATATATGCAACATAAGGAAGAAGAAAAATATGGTATCAATGCATAATAAGTGGAAAGAACATAATACTACTCCCTTTTGGGATGACTCAATTGATTAGAGCACAACAAACTAAGATTAAATAAAATAGGAAGCATGCACCTCATTCGGTCATTTGACAAGTTTCTTTAGGAGTTAGCAAGACGAGTGATAACTAAACTTACCAATCGTTCTTGCTCTGAAGATCTTCCTAAAAAATAATTTTTCTTAATTCTCTTAATAGCAACATCTGTTCCTCGCCACTTTCCATGAAAAACAGTTCCATATGTACCAGATCCTATTTCCCAAAGATCTTCAAGATCATCGTTTTTTATTATCTATGTCAAAAACAAATTATTAGGAACACCTTAAAGTGATAAAAGGTGGATGTTTGGTACAAAATCTCCAAACTCTCACAATTATAATTCAATCTCAATAGAATAATTAATTAAATACCTGTAAACCATAGCTGTCAGCTTCCATTTCTGCCATCACTACTTCTCTCATGGTATCATTCTTTTGTTTCTTGTTAGGATCAACATCCTATCCCAAAAAAATGCATTAGATTGATAATAAGATAAATAAAATGACATATAGGAACATATATCCACTCCACCTAAGCAAACATGTAATACCTCCGAGTCGCGTTTAGAGTCAACACCCTCTCCAACAATCGTAGTTGGCGATTGTGGTTCAATGACTATTTCTTCTACCATACGTGGCACAGTCAAAGATGAACAACCAACTTCATTAGACATGCAATTAGTTGCTTCTTGAATATCATTAAGGGGGTCAAGCTGATTGTGTCCATTATGCTTATGTAGAGCATCCATTTGATTTGGCATGCAAGTTTTAGTTGAGTTATCATCTACATTTCCAACTCTCACGTTTTGAGCCTTATCACCGAGAAAACATGCAACACGACCGTTAGATAAGAAAGACTCCTTATGCTGGGTTGGTCTCATATTGCAATATTCATCCTTTTGCAAGCTAGACTCAACATTGTCAATATTACAAGCAAATGGAGGACATGGTACTGGGTACCTAATTATTGTTTCATGAGTGACTTCATCTCTTTGGTATCCAACGGGTAAGCGTCCATCAGGGATATGAAGAATTAAATCCCTAGGTAACCCAGAAAGTTGATCAAATTGTGAAATCTGACCCTGAATTTTTTGCCCATTACCAACATGCTTGACTAGAGCTTCAGGATTCAAATTGTATTGCTGCATCTCAACATTCTCCTGGCTTTGTAGAAGGTCCTCAGAAAACATGTGGTGGTGATTTTGAGTACAACTAACCGAAGGCAGTATTGAGCCAATAGGTTTTACTGTAGGAGATGGCTCTACTAGTGCCTCGTGTGCAACATATTTCACTTTTCCATTATCCAAATTATGACCGATGTAAGGGATGTCTAATTCATCAAGATTAGGAACTTGTTGATGTAATGGAGAAATTGAAATGACATTCATTCTTTTGATACTTGATGGATTGCTTTCATGTGATTCCTGCCTCACAAGGATAACTTTCTCTAGATCATTAGTAGTTTGGGATTTCTCAAGGGAATTTGCACCAATCTTAAAGTGCTGATTTTTAGTGGTCAATTGAACCGAATCAAAAGCATCAAGGTTATCTACCTCAAACATCTTTTTTGGAACTTCCGCATCAACAAAGTCATCACGCCTTCGCAATTGCTTGTCCCATATGCCTTCTTGTGAACGATAATCATACATCTCTCCATGTTGTTGTAGTTGTGAATCAGAGAATGCATGAGTCATACCTTGATGAGAGCCAATTGTTTTAGTGTATTCCAATATCCAACTTCGATCATCAATCTGCGACATACTTCTTTCATGATGGGGGGTCCTGTTTTCATGTCTAACAACACTCGAACGAGAATGATCAACATGAATATTACTACATTTAGTTGTTGGAGCTTCAAACTGCAACTTGTTGCCTTGGAGATTTGGGTTATGGAGTGACTTATCATAAAATCGTTGACCTCTAAATGTATCGTTACCCCCGATGTTATCATAGTGAGACTTGTCTTTACTCCATTGTGTAAGACCACTTCTAAGGTTTCCTTGTTGAGCCAACCTTGAAGAGTGTGCATGAGATGAAAGAGGTGACCAAAAGGAAGATGGGGATTCTTGCAGGGCATGCATTGGATGAGATGTGCTTGGACAATCATTCATTTCTCGCCGTCTTAAAAGCAAACCTTCATGGAAACTTGGGATGGAATCAAGTTTCCTCATTGACACGGATACTTTGTTTAAAGTGGGTTCTGCAAAATTTTTCCGAGGACTAGGATCCCGCATGCCATTAAGAGCATACACATATTCATAATCAGGGTTGCTTTGTTGTATAGAAGCAATCTCAAAGGTTGGTTGTCTTTCACTCTCAACATTAGGGATTAGAAAGATCCTTAGTCTCTGGAATCCAGAAACTCCTTCAAGCCCATTATATTCCTCCTTCATGTTCTCAAGATCCTCATCGGATGAGACAGATATAAGTGCATCAAGATCTTCACCTGGAAGTTGGTACTTTATACTATGTGGTTGATTGCAGAAGCCTGAGGTTTTATTCAAAAGCTCTTGCCATGAAAGATTCTTTTTAACTGATATAATGCGTGTCTCTCCCCCAACATACCTTAGCTTACCATAAGTTGGTCTTGGCAAAATTTTACCACCAAAGCTGCACAAGATCCTCAACTTTCCAAGTTGAGAGGCATTTTCTTGTTCAAAACTTAAGTAGGATTCGGAGGAAAGTGGTATATTATTAGAGGCATGTCCATTACTAGCACCAAATGTATAAAACCTTTCAGTCATACTCATAGGAGCATGATTCTCAACCTCAGAAGAAAAATTCGTCAAATAACCAAAGTCTAACAAGTTTGCGACACTTTTAGAATCCACTTGACGCAACCCAAAAACTCTAGCTAGATCCTCATATCCCGTTTGGCAGTTGTGATTCTGAGATATTGTGCCATGATTCTGAGCTATGAGAGGTTCACAAGGAGCTGCTCTCGGTGTAAGACGCTCAAGAAATTCAGAAGAAAACTCCTCTCCTGTTTGTATAGAGATATAGGAACTTGGTTTGTTTTCAGTTGCCAATTTACCATTTGAAACATCAACATCTATCTCATTCATTGGCCCCTTACAAGAGGGACTGGTCTTGTTAACTTTCATTGTCTCGAATCTAATTCAAATACATTAGAAGTTCCTCAAACTTTTTGATAGAAGTTTCCAACACTCTCACGTACGGTCTCACCCTACTCTCCAACTATGTCTGAGTACCACTTTTGCTTCTGAAACTTTCCTCACAAATCTATAAAAGCCTATTTAGTACCCCGTAATAAACAACAAGAAATTCAATAACTACACTAGATCATAAGATCATTCCCCCTTTTCTCCCCCATTTATTTTAATAAAACAATTACCTCAAACTCAAAAATAGGGATTAAGTGATATGTTTCCAAACTACAATAAAATCAATCTCTATAAAATGCATCTTCATAAGAGATTAAATTTTATCCAACCTCAAAGAAGCAAACCAATGACCCAATTCATACATCAAACCATCATCAAGATTTTGATTAATGAAGCTTCCTGGTTCCACGAATCAAAAAAACCTAGAAAACCAAAATCATACTATCAAAATAATAAATTTATCATGATCACAAAATAGAACCATTTAATGAACAACTAAAAAGGCAAGAAAGAGGTACCCGATTTCCTTGACTTCCTAGGGTTTTCCACATTAAACCTAATATTCATTACCACAAATTCCGTCAATCACCCCCAAATTCAACCTCACATTGGATTGAAAACCACAAATATAATTCAAAATTCACTTGTAGTAGAATTTTGGATTTTTTGGGAGGAGACAATATTGCGAGACTTGAGGGACTCGATAGGAGGAAATGATGATAAATGTTGCTTAATTAATTAATGATTAGCTTGAAACATGTGGAGTACGGTTGGAGGAGGTTGACATTGTTGAAAATTTGACGGGATCAAAAAGGGGGAAAAAGGGATAGATCTAAGAAGAGGAGGATTGAGGAAAAAAAGATGAAAAAAATGAAAAATGGTGTATGATCAATTAAATGAGCGAAAAAAGATGAAAAGGAGGACCAAGATCAAGGAGCAATTGTGAAACAATACCAACCAAGAAGAGAAGAAAATGCAACAACTAGGAAAAAAATATTGAAAATACACGCCCAACTGTAATAATAATAAGAGATAAATAATTGTTCCTTGGCTAGCAAGGTTTTGATCATTGTAATTTGCAAGGCAATGATCAAGTCCTTGACCAACAAGGAAAAGAATAATAATAATAATAGCAGTAGTAGTAATAGTAATAATAATATAGTTATAAATAATTATATTTTATATATTTTAACCCCTCAATTTATCGAGACTTGAAATCCTTGCTTTGCAATGCCTTGATCATTTTGTCGCGTCTTGTTCGGGTTTGGTTGTGGTTGTGCTTTTTGGCGATCCTAGACGTACATTGACTTGGTTGAAGATAGGGATGGCAACGGGCCGGGGGCAGGTGCGGGTGCGGGGGTGCACTCCCTGTCCCCATTTATGAAAACTATCCGTCCCCGCCCGGGGACAATAATTCTCCCCCGTCCATGTCCCCGTCCCCACATAAGTTCTCCGTTTGCATTCCTCATAGGTTTCCCCGTTAAAAACTCATGGTCTCCCCCCCCCCCCCCCATTCAATAGAAATATAAGATATTATTAAAGTTATTATAAAAATATGATATAAATATTACATATAATATTTTGTAAATGTAAATTATAAGGTAAAAATTTAAAAGTGAAGGAAAAATAATATAAACTTAGGTAAATTTTTTTTTAAAAAATTGGGATTTCGTACTCTCTAACGAGGATCCCCAACGAGGGCGGGGCGTGGATCGGGATGTGGAATATCATCCCCATCCCCGCGCGAGGAATTAGTTTGACAAGTCAAAAGATAGAAAATCGATAGGTTGACAAGTCAAAAGATAGAAAATCATCGAAGAAATAACATAAAAGAAGAAAAGAACACAGTAAAATAGGCAACACACATCCTACGACAAGATGAATCTAAAAAAACCTAAAACCAAGAATCTATTGTTATGACTTTCATTTCTATTTATTTTTCTTTTGCACTGTTTGATGACGGCCTCCTGAAAATCAAATTTGTTGTTTGATCTCCCCAGTTTTTACTTGTAAAAAAGAAATGGGCTTGAAAAACCAAGCAAAAGTAAGGTGACATGCCAGCACACACGTGAGACGTCAACATTCAACAGGATACAGCGCAGCAGTTGCACCCATTCCGACACCTCCACCAGTCCACCGCCATGTGATCGGTCCAGTGGTGACTTCTAAAGGCGGTTCCCAACTCCCCCTCCAATCTCAGCCGTTGAGTGCTGTAGACGCTACCGCACCAGATCCCACCACTCCCTTGGCTAAAATTACTGCTTTTCCCATTTTATCCCTCCTGACTCTCCACCTGGACTGGACAAAACACACCATGACCCCAATCCTTGAGGCGTGGTCTCTCTCTCTCCAACTCTCCCTCTTTCTCTCTCTGCTGCTGCGTGCTTTTTCCCCCTACTGCCAGCCAATCAGCCACAGCTATCAACTCCTCGTTCCACAAGGATCTAGTTGTTTTGCTTCGCTCCGAGCTATCTGTAATCTCCATCTCTCTCTGTCCAGCAAGAAAGGGGAGATCTGCGCGACAGGAAGTGGCATGGTTGTGTAGGATTTGCATGATTCGATTGATTTAAAGCGCGAGCAAGTGAAGGTGGTGGTGGCTATGGCGGATTCACCTAAAGAGAGCACCAGTAACGACCTCCACGGCTCGTCTTCGAGTTCTATTGAAGTTGAAGTTGCCGGCCATGGCGGAATTGTTGGAGAAACCACTGAATTGGCCAGCGTAGACGTCACCGGCGCCGCCCCCGGTTAGTCGATTCGCTTTTTAGCAAACAACTGTGGGAGTTTTATTGATTAATTTCTACGGGCCTTAGTTTCTCTGCTTTCAGTAGTTGCTGTATCTCAAATTCTCAAACTTCGTTGGAGCTTCGTTTCAAGTTATTTTACCTTTTTTTTTAAAAAAAAAAATTCGACCGCATATAATATTCCTTTTCCACTTGCATTATTGTTATCTTCAAGAAGATAGCTAGTTGTAAAGATGTTCTCGACCAAAAGAGTTAGCTGGATTGCTTGCGGAAATCAACCAAAATGGTTCTCCAAAAGAAATCTGGACAAGCACGCTCATTGTGCAAACCTCAAAAAGGAAAAGAAAAAGGGCTAACTTTGCCGAGAATGCAAACTCTTTAATTTATTCTCGACTTTGGATTCTCCACATGATTGCGATTGAAATGTTATTAGAGTAAAAATTGGATTTTGCTATCAAGAGTGAAATTCTACGGTGTTGATTAGTGTGGTGTATCCCAGAGATCTGATGCCTTTGCAACTTGTTTGTTTTGGTAGATAATAGACAATTTTCTAGAGTCAACACATTACCCGCAGGAAAAGTATATGCATCTCTGCCAGATTCGGACAAGTTCAAGCTGGAGAGATCAAAAACAGAGAGACAGACACACAGTACCATACTTGCTTCTGAAGCAGCTCAAATATTTGACAACACAATCCCTGTCCAGAAGAAGGTACTGCCAAAAATAGGTTTTTAATTTATTTATTTTTCCAGTTTATACTTCTGTTTCTAGGATTTAGGGTTTATTGGCAAGATTTTAGAAAGCATTATGTGAAGCAGAAATTTATTTTCAAAATTTGAAAGTTTTGCAGCTTAAATTATTGAACAGAATAGCGACTGTCAAAGGTGATGGAACTGTTGAGCTTCAAGTTCCAGTTGACATTGAAGCACAGGCATTTGGGGTTGCATCTGAGGATTCATATGCTGAAGCTGGCAGTGAGGAAAATATTGATCCCAATGACCTTAACTACATTCCACCGATGCAGATTGTGATTCTAATAGTTGGAACTCGAGGAGATGTGCAACCATTTGTTGCAATTGGGAAGAAGTTGCAGGTTAAAATTATCTTTCATTTAGATGATTTTGTTGAATCATGGACCTGAGAATTTGTCTTTTGTGTAGCTGGATTGTTTCAAGTGGACGTAAAAATGGGATACATGTTACCTTGTTTGAAGCTCTGCAAATTCCATTATTTGCATCTTCTCATTTGTATATTTTCTTGTGCAGGATTATGGCCACCGTGTAAGGTTGGCAACACATGCAAATTTTAAAGATTTTGTTTTGACTGCTGGTTTGGAGTTCTTTGCTCTTGGTGGTGATCCTAAAGTCCTTGCTGGGTGTACGAATCTGACATCTCTTTTTCAAGAGCCTTATTGTTTTCTCTTTACTACATACGCACGGTGAATTATTTCAAGAACTTGAGCTGTTAGTCCTTTACATTGTCTTTTTTAAAATTTCATAATTGGATGCACTAAATTTTGAGACATAAAGATTCTGACTTTGGGCGAGAATATTTTTGTTAGGCCCTCATTGGTTGGATAAAGATAAGTAAATGGAGATGTAAGTGTCTTTTCAGGAAGTGAGAAAGGACCCAAAATTGTAGAAACTACTGGTATAGGATGCCAGATGTGAACAGTATTTAATATAACTTTTACTTAAAAATTTTGAGTTTTTTTCGACTTGTTTATTAACATTTATTTGCTTGGTTCTTTCGGTCTTCATTAGTCAGACTTTTGCATATTTTGAGATATCCATGTTATTTTGATGCTTCCCAAACCAACATTGATGTTTTCTTAAAGATTTTAGCACATTGGTGTAAGTTTGGAATGCCTTTGAATCTTACATTCGTCATAGCACATGGCGTATACTTGTAAACTATGAAAGTTTATCCTTGTCTTTTGGATTACAATAAATTATTGCCACATTGGTTTGGAATCCCTTGTCTATGTCGTAAACTTATATCCACTTTTTTGCTCTACTGTGCAGACATGGTAAAAAATAAAGGATTTTTGCCATCAGGGCCTTCAGAGATTCCTGTTCAACGCAATCAAATGAAAGAAATTATATACTCGTTGCTTCCCGCTTGCAGTGATCCTGATGAGTCTGGTGTGCCTTTCAAGGCAGATGCAATCATTGCCAACCCACCAGCTTATGGTTAGTTCAGTCATTTATCTTCTTACTTGTTCCATATGTTTTCTTATTTTGTTTACTCATGAGCTTGCTATGTTCTAAAATGCATCTTTTTATCCAAGGATGATGGTCTCAATTAATCTTCTAGTATAAACTTAAGAATTCAAACTATATATCATAATCTTTTCATGTTCTAACACGTATGGAAGTCTAGTTTTGGGGCATCATAATTAATAATATCACGGGATATTCGTCGAATGACGCCAATGCATTTATTTCTACGAGTTATGTTAAAATTGATCTTGAGATTTTGGTTAATCTCTTTCATTCATGGCAATTGCAACATGAATCGTGATAATTTGTCAGCTAATGTCGCCAAACTCACATCTGTATGTTTCTCATTTCTGATCACTCATTCGTGCTGTCTTACTTTTAAAAGAAAGGTTCTTTACTTTTTAAATAATTTTATCAGCTTCTGTGCCAATTTATTTTTTAAATCATGATATAGTCTTTTGATTTGTTCATGTAGTCGGGAATACTAGGATCTTGTAAATTATATGTTATAATTTTTTCACATACTTTGTATGACTAACATAAATAACTCATTTTTAGGACATACACATGTGGCCGAGTCACTAGGCGTTCCAATACACATATTTTTTACTATGCCATGGACGTAAGTGTTTTGCTTTTTGCTTCTTTTCTACTTTCCTCTTTTCTTTTGTAACTATTAAGTAAAGAAAGTTTGTAACGTTTGTTTATCCACTCACACCAGCCCAACTAGTGCGTTTCCACACCCTCTTTCTCGTGTCAAGCAAACTGCTGGATATAGGGTGTGTTTCGTTAAACTCCTTATACGTGTATGTCATTATTTTGGAGTCCATGCATCTTTATATGTGGCAGTTGTCAACTTGCAGCTATCTTATCAAATTGTCGATTCATTAATTTGGCTCGGAATAAGGGATATGGTCAATGATTTGCGGAAGAAGAAGTTGAAGCTACGCCCTGTAACCTATTTGAGTGGTTCACAGGGCTCGGAATCTGATATACCTCATGGATACATATGGAGCCCTCATCTTGTTCCTAAACCAAAAGGTCGTGATACTTGTTCTCTTATTCAACATAATCTTTTTTTCACCAAATAGTCATCTGATGTTATCTAGTTTGCCTGTACGATATGATATATGTATTTAACTTGTGATTGCTGGTTGCAGATTGGGGACCCAAGGTTGATGTGGTTGGATTTTGCTTTCTAGACCTTGCTTCAAATTATGAACCACCTCAGTCCCTTGTAGAATGGCTTGAAGCTGGTGAAAAGCCTATTTATATTGGCTTTGGCAGCCTTGTAAGAATCTGTCACTAAGATTTGCTTATGTATAATTTACACTTGCCTTTGTGAATCCTTATGTATCTGAACCTTGTTCATCCTTGTGGCTTATTTAACCTGCAACCTATCCATCTTCTTCCACCATCTCGGAAAATCTAGACAAAATTAAGGGAGGTTTTCATCTCAGTTGCATACTTGCAGTTGCTGCTATTTGCACCCTTTGGTGCGCTTCCCAAGAGGGGGAAATTTGTGTTCTCTTAGCCCCTTCATTCCCTAAAGAGTAAATATGACAGCGTATATATGCATATGCTATGTCCAATCACAAAATGGATGTGGTGCCTTGTCTCTTGCACCAATAAAATGTTCTCCCTTTCTTGATCCTATTTTGTTTTGATCAAGCCTTTCCCTTGGTGCCTACATGTATACATCTTTGAAAATTACTGTCAAGAGTGCATTTTTTTTATCAATTATTTAGTCAATTTAAAAAAAGTGGATTCATTCCCTTTTTCTAAGCGCAACAGTAGTAATTGCTTGTCTTAGTAAGCAGAGATACAAAGTAGAAAATGACTCAAATATTGCATCTTATCTTTTAAAGATATTTTGGTTTTTCCCAGTTTAATTGCATTTGTTGACCATTCTTGTACTTGGTATTTGCGCTCGTGCTAGCATTATCTAAATGATATTTTTCTTTGATTTCAGCCTGTTGAAGAGCCTCATAAAATGACTGAAATAATTGTTGAAGCGCTGAAAAGAACCGGTCAGAGGGGCATCATTAACAAAGGTTGGGGAGGTCTTGGTGAATGTAAGTTACTTTAGTCTTGACAAAAATATTTGTTTATTCATAGTATAGATCATTTTGATGAAGATAGTGAAGATTATTGGACCTTGTTTCCTCAGTGGCTAAAACCGAGGATTTTGTGTACTTATTGGATAATTGTCCCCATGACTGGCTGTTTCCTCGATGTACTGCTGTGGTAAGTCTTGGCACTCGATTCTCTCTCTCTCTCAATTCCATATTGTGCATTTTTAGCGTCATTTTATTTCCCGTTTCAATGGGCTTAGGCACTATTTGAAGTGTTTGAAACACCAGTTCATGTTTTCTTCCCCCCTAAAACAGCGACAATTTTTCTTGAATGGGCCACTGGAAGGATTAGTGTTGCATCAAGGGGGGAAGTTATATAGGACAATCTTGCAGGGGATACATATTTTTACTTGACAGTTCTTCAGAGATTATTGTTTTATCCACCCTATCCATTGCTCAAGATATCCTTGTTTGTTTTTACACTTTTGAAAAGTGATATACTTGATTTATTATATGCATTTATAATTTATTCAGATGTGGGTGGTGTAATTTAGTTTTCATGCTTTTTAGTGTCAAGGCACCATTGAATTTAGTATTGCTTTGTCGGTCACGATGAAAACACACACACACACACCCCTAGAAAGCGTCACTGGAATTCAACAATGATTTCAGGTGAAGAACTTCTATTACTCTGGTAATCCCTCAAAAGACAATCCTACAATGAACCCAAAGCTTACCAGCTCGATTTCTTACCATAGCAAATTGGTTAAAAACTAACTGGTGGGCAGTGCCTAATTGCCTATTATTTATACTAGTGCACAGCTGTGATCTAAGGATAGATCACAGCCTGGGGCTATAGCTACCCCTTACAAGCCATAACTCATATGACCCTCTCAAGTCTCACCCCTCCTAACAGTCTTATATTCCACTTTGTACCCTTTCTGAATTTCTTCCTAGTACGGACTATAAGAGGTGGGTACTATCTAGTGCTAACGATTGGCATCTAAAGATTCAATGTTTTTGTTATTCTGTGATTGCAGGTGCATCACGGTGGTGCTGGAACAACAGCTGCAGGACTTAAAGCTGCGGTACTAGCTTAAGATAATTATCTGTAAATTGTTACTAATAGTCCTGCTTTTGGGATTTGATTCATGTTATTTATTTCTTTTTGCGCCAGTGTCCTACAACCATTGTACCCTTTTTTGGAGACCAACCATTTTGGGGAGATCGTGTGCATGCAAGAGGTGTTGGTCCAGCACCAATTCCAGTGGAGGAGTTCTCACTTGATAAATTAATAGAAGCCATCAAATTCATGCTACAGCCAGAGGTATCCGTGATCTATTTAACTATTGGTTATCTTAATTTGCAAATTAATAGATGCTATGCTATCAACTTCATGCTACAGCTGGAGGTATACTAGATCTATTTAAGAATTGTTTACTTTACGGTGTGCAAATTATATTTCCTTTTTCTTCAGTTATGTTTGTTTTAGATTTATTTAAGCCTTGATTTTATTACAGTAATCAGTGAATCTAAGTACAATAACCAATAAAGATTAGATGTAAAAGTTTTCTTGCATAATTGCTTGTGGCACTCGTCACTTAACGTACAGAGTACTTTTTAATAGTGTCGTACTGAAGGAAACAGCATCTATAGGATGATTTTTCTACGGAAATGCAAATTAATTTGCAGAATATTGTTTTGCTTTAGCAAGTATAAGGTTTTGCATGGTCCTTATGGCCGAAAGGTTGAAATGTCCGAGCTAACGGTTGTAAATTCTTAAGAGTCCATTCCAGGATTTGTATAAGCTGCTTTTCATTTGTTACATTATGTCCAACAGGTGGTTACCCTGTTCAAATTCATTACCAAAACACGTGGAGACAACATAGTTCATAAATTTCATGCGAAAAGAAAAACACTATTCATAAACAACGTCCAACTTATGTGGTTCTTTGGTTTGTTTTTACAGCTGGTCTGTTTGAATCGTCTCTATGTATGAAGTATCATGAAATCTAGAAGTGCTATTATTATGGTTGATGAACTTTGACAAATCCCTTAGGTGAAGGACAAAGCATTGGAACTTTCCAAGGCCATGCAGAATGAAGATGGAGTGACTGGAGCAGTAAAGGCCTTCCTCAAACATCTTCCTCCCAAAAAGGCTGAGCCTGAGCCTTCATCGGAGCGACCTGGCCTCTTTTCCATGAGCAGATGCTTTGGTTGCTCTTAAGAATCAAGGTGGGCATTGTTTGATCTGCTTGTGTGTGCATTCTTGTATAGTTGCATCGTGTTCATTACAGGGAAAAAAAGGATCAAGCTGACCGGAAAAAGAAACAGGTCATCATATTTACTATTTTAAAGTAGCACCATGCTGAAACCAAAAGCTCCCATTAGCATCCCCTCACATATCTTGCATAGTCAAGTTTATGGTTTTTGTAGCTGTTCTAGTCTGGATGCGGTTTAGCCTCCTAGTATAAAATTTGCCCGGTTTGTAATGGGAATAGCCAATGGATATGATTTCTCGGTAGCCTTCCCATTTTATGTTAGACAAGACCCAAAACACTCCTCGCATTTAGAGGTTTAAACTTAGGGTCTAGAGATCCGTTTGATGGATCATATTTTGTTGTGCTGTATGTTCTCTATTCTTGGCAAGTAGATGAAGATATGAGCATATCATATTTGCTTTGATGGAAGATAACAATAAGAAACCTGAAATAATGTAGAGGAGATTCCATATTTCGTTCTAAAGGAGTATTTATTCGGGTTTTTTTTTTAGCACATGAGATGTGTTGTTATGTTATCACCTTCACTTTCTAGCTTGTTTTTTAACCGTTCGTGCTATTCTCTTGCTCGTATTCCTAGCTGCACTATTGCATGTATGCATGTATGGGCAGCTCCACTTGTTTCCAGTGAAGAACATTGTATGCAAAATTATTCTCTTCTGTTATTCTCCATTCAAGTTTAGTTGTCAAACCATTGGTTTTAATGCCAACTAGTATACAAAGGGAGATATACACAATCTCATATTTACTAGTCCCCAAAATAACCATTGAACAGGGGTACTAAAATTTAACATGCAACTTCGCATATGCAAAAGGCGATTTTTTACACATGAACCCTAAATTTCACAATGGTAGCTGCTTAAGAATTGGGGGTGGATGTGAAATTGGAGGGAGGAATGGAGGATAAGAAGTAAGAACTAAGAAGGTAGGAAGCTGACAAGCATGGCCGTTGGTTCCCTATATTCGGGCCAGTAACGAGGAACCACGTGTAGGGGAGGCAACAGAACAATCAAAACACTTGCTGTGGGTCCACTCTTCTGGCTTGTTATGGTTATGGTATGGTATGGTATGTTTCAGAGAGTGCATTCAAGGAATTGTGTTAGATTGTTATCAAAAAGAGGACAAATTTCATGCTGTTATTGGCGGTGGTGTGCAAGGAGATGAGGTTTTAGTCTGTCCCACTTAAGGCCACATTTCAGAAAATAAAAGGTGTTGCACTCCCAACTTGTCCTCTCTCACCCCCCCATCTTAGTTTTTACTGATTCTGGTGGCTGCACAGGCATATACAAACTGTCTGATCTTTGCGTCTTTGAGTTGCAGGGAATCAAATGGAGTCCAGATCTAAGCCGCCCAATATAAGGCTCTCAATAATATCTTACGAGGTGCTAGTCCATGCTAACAAAACGACTTCATCCTACATTTGTTGTTGGAGAACTCTAATAAAATTTGTGCATGTGGAGTTCTTTCTGGTATACAATGAGCTCATCTGAAACACATGAGAATATATAGTTTAATCAGAAACAACCTTGAATGATGTCAGATTCTAGAGGGACTAGTTCCAAATAGGGATGAAATGCAAAGCATCTAACTTGGTGGATGAGCTTTTCCAGCTGTTGTAATTTATTGAGTTGAGGTCATCATCTAGCATCATCCTCTCCCACTTTTACAGGCCAGCCCTTAAAATGGAAAGAATCCAAAAACTCAAATTTGGGGAAGGAGTGGGTACTACTGATTGATTGATTGCAGCTTTCAAAGAAAAAACCCTTAAAAATCAAATCTTTGAACCATCTCTTTGCATTGGGTCTCTGTAAGATTGTAATCTAAGCAAACCCTCCTGATTAGTAGACACACCCACCTTTGCTTTAATCAAGGAGGCCTCTTTAATTAATGGTTGGTTTTGAGTTTTGCCCAATTGACATGAGTTGATAACTGCACAAAGAAGTAAAAAAGGACAAAGAACAACAGGCAGTAAAGAGGTAGAACTTAGAAGCTAGCAAAAATCATAAATAAATAGAAATTGAATAAATGAATTAATAAACCCAACCAAAGTGAATGAAACTTGTCTGATGATAATATGTCAGAAAGTGAAGCACCCCCTCCCATTTCCCAATTCAATATCCCCACTCTTTTACCCTCTTTCTCTTCACCATTGCATGCAAAATAGCCAAATGCACCTCTCTTATCTCTTCTTCTGTTCCCAAGCCCATACATCATACCCTGCAAACACCCCCCCAACTCCATACCTTCTTAAACTAAAAGGGCCTGTTGCTTCTTACTATAAAGACCCCTCCACTCCCTCTTCACACCAATACACACACCCACACCCACCCTCCCTCCCTCCATCTGAGTACCCTCTCTTTAGTCTTCTTCACTGCTATTTTTGCTCATCTTACAGACTTGTATATGGAGGATCAAAAGCAAGCATCACATATTGCAGCAATAAGCACAGGCAATTTGGAAGAGATTGGGGGTGCAGCTGCAGCAGCTAATAGGGTTTTCCCTTGCATGTTCTGCAACAGGAAATTCTACAGCTCCCAGGCTTTGGGTGGCCACCAAAATGCACACAAAAAGGAGAGGACTTTAGCCAGGAGAGCCAAGAGATCCTCCTCTGATCACCACTACTATCCCTTCCACACCTTTGCACCGGCGCCGTCACAGCCGCCAGCTCATACTCCTCCCTTCCACCACCAGCATCAGCAGTTCATAGGTGCTGCTCCCATGTACATAGCTGCTCATGCTGGGGCCCCCTTCAGGCCCTTCCAAGGCCACCAGTTTTTCGGGGCAAGCGCCGCCCCAAGGTTCAACAACATGGTGTTCTTCAACGGTGGCGGTGGCAACTGCTCCGCCCCGCCAACCGGGCATTGTGGGCCCCGCCCTGATGAGGAGGTGGATTATTGGGGGAGGAGCTGCTTGAGCAATGATCAAGGGAGTGTGGTGAATAAGTACCAGAAGGTGGATGATGATGATGGTAGTTGTGATGAGGATGGAGATTGCAAGAAGCTTGATCTGTCATTGCACTTGTGAGATGACAAGTTTTTGAAATTGAATTAGGGTTTTTGGTTTTGTAGGAAGAGGGAGAGTTTTTGAAATGCATTTTGTTAATTTGTTGTCCCAGTTTTATCAGGTTTGGATTTATGAGATTGGACTGGAAATTGGGGGAGACATGGAAACATTTTCTGTTATTGATTGTCTTTATGTATTTTCAAACCATGTAGTACTATAATGTAATCCACTTACAAAAAAGCAAAAACAATCAAATCAATCAATGATCTATAACGTTATCTGATTGTGAGCAAGATAAGATGTATAATGTATTCAACCATCTAGGCTAAGATTTTGAATGTTGTTTTGTACTCCGTAGGATTTATAGAGGAGTAAATTACACATAACCACCCTTAAATTATGCTAGTTTTTACATAATCACCCATAAAATTATAAATTACAGCACCACCCATAAATTACATTTATTTTCAAAAGACCACCCATCCTTTAAACCTCTATTTGTTTTGTTAGAAAAGACTAAAATACCCCTAATTCAAACTTATTTTTTAAAGGAAAGACTGAGGTGGCAATTGGGCGAGTCGGGTCGGATTCGGTTAGTTGGGTTTCAGGTCATTCGGGTTTTTGGTAATGTCTAATAATTTGATCATTTGGTTGGGTCGGGTTCGGGTTTCGGTTGTATCGGGTTTCGATTGTCTCGGCTTTCAGTTATTTCGAGTTTGGATTGTCTCAAGTTTTCATTATTTCAATATTCATTTTAAATTTTTTACTAGAATCCATCTTAAAATTCGGGTTATATCGGGTTTCGGTTATAACGGGTTCGAGTCTTAATGGGTTTCGGTTGAATCGGGTTCAGTTCATTCGGATTTGGTTGAGTTTCGGTTATCGGTTATTCGAATTTCGGGTCCATAATGGGCCAGGTTGGGTCGGTGTTCAAGACAATCGGTTTCGGGTTGACCTGGTCGGGTTTTCGGGTTCGGGTCGGGTTTTGTCAGCTCTAGGGTTATTGTATGTATTTTGGAACCGATTGTCCTGAACACCGAACCAACCCGGTCCATTTTGGACCCAAAATCCGAATAACCGATAATCGAAACTCACCCAAATCTGAATGAACCGAACCCGATTCAACCGAAACCCATTAAGATTCGAGCTCGTTATAACCGAAACCCGATATAACCCGAATTTTAAGATAGATTCTGGTAAAAAAATTAAAATGAATATTGAAATAATGAAAACTTGAGATAATCCAAACTCGAAATAACTGAAACCTGAGACAATCGTAACCCGAACCCGTCCCAACCAAATGATCAAATTATTAGACATTACCCGAAACCCGAATGACCCGAAACCCCACTAACCGAATCTGACTCGACTCGGTGACTCGCCCAATTGCCACCTCAGTCTTTCCTTTAAAAACTAAGTTTGAATTAGGGGTGTTTTAATCTTTTCAAACAAAATAAATAGAGGTTTAATGGATGGGTGGTCTTTTGAAAATAAATGTAATTTATGGGTGGTTTTTTGTAATTTATAATTTTAAGGATGGTTATGTGTAAATTACTCTTTATAGAATGCATTGATGATTTTGGGCCAACAACTATCAAATGGGCCTTAATTGTTTTCCGTTGGGCCTACAAACAAAAAACGTGTGTCTATTCCAGCCCAAATTCATTTCACAGTACGAAGGAGAAAACGTTTCCTTGGTGATGTGTGTTTATAAGTTTGGAAAATTTTATTAGCTGATGTAGTAATAAAAATCTTCACATTTTGTCCGGATTGGTATTTTTTTTTAAAAAAAGTTAAATACACCTCTAATTTTTACTAGATATATAACAAAGATGTGCAATTTATTGCAGATCTTATTTCACAATTTGTTGCGGAGAACCTTGTTAGAGGCACCAAAAATTTAAAGGAAAAAAAATAATTTAAATATGGGAACTCTGCTACCTGAGTTCCATGCCATGCCTTTTAAAAAAATTGAAAAAAAAGTGACTTGAAGCAAGTCCACAACAAGTTGTGTTTTTTTTAATTTGATTTTTTTTAATAGGAAAAATGACTCAAAATAATACGAACTATCAACGGTAAACCAAAAATAATACAAACTTTAAAAATTATAAATTTATATACAAACTATATCCAATTAAAACATTAATCATACATTGGCTAAAATTATCAAACAAAAAATTACTTTGGCCTGAAATTATAATTAAGGAAAAATCCGGGCTAAAAATAAAAAATTAAGAGAACGGTTCATCTCCTTCCCACTCTCCCAGATCTATGCCTCCGACCCTCTGCAATCGTCTTGGAACACCCTTCACTAAGCTCAGTTGGGGTCGTCTTCCCCATACCTTTCTTTCAACTCTGTCGTCTCTATCATCCCCTCTGGCCTTTTGTCAGACCCTCCATCTTCGCCTCCGCCTCCGCCATCTCTTGTCGCCTCCACCATCCCCTTTCTTCTAGATCTGCCGCCTCCGTTAATCTCTCCTTTTACTTGTTCGTACTTTAACCATCAATGTCACCGCTCCACCACCAACCTTTGGCTTTGACATCCCCCAAATTCATCCTCACCATTGTTGCCTCTGAATTTCCGCTTCCATCAATGCTCATCCTCGGTTGCCTGGAAGGACTGCAGGAGTGATAACAAGATTCCAAAATGACTATTGTCAAGACAATTTCAACTAAATTGCACACATATACTTCTCTTTTTTTTTTCCAAAAAAATTGCAAATAGGGCTCTCTCATCGAGGATCAGAATAAGGCAAAATTTATTGTTAATCGAAGAACCCTTCAATCAATTTACCCTAAATTCATACACTACTGAATTTGTCAATTGCCTTCACAACGTTGAAAATCCCTAGCACTGGCGTTGAAGACTGCAAAGTCGACGTCGGTGGTGAGGTGGATGGCTTTCATGGCTTCGTTGAGCTTGGACTTGCTGCGAACAAGGATGGAGAATCTGGCGCCCTTAGAGGCGGCGTTGGGGGGGGGGGGGGTAAGGGCCGTGTATAAGAGGAGTCTAGGGTTATGATGCTGACTTCCGATCAATCCATCAAACACTATGAACACAAGGAATCGAAGCTCTACAGACGCTGGGGGTACAGTGATGAGGTTGAAGCGATACTCCGCGCAACCAAAGATGCACTTAATATGCTGTCCTTACTGCTTTAACAGTGGATGTTCATCGGCAAATTAATTAATAGAGTTTGAACTTTTAATTAAGGAAGAACATACAGATGAGCATATAGGTTAAAAACGCATAAGTACTTTGACAATATCTTGATTTAATATTCAAATTGGAGTTTAAGACTCTGGCGCTCACTCATCGTCAATGGCCAGATGGACCATCACTCATCTTCTGATCTGCCCACCGATCTCTCTCAACAATTTTAGAGCCTCAAATCTGGTTCCTCATGAGCGAGGATGGAGACTCTGGCGCTCTCAGAGGTGGCGCGGTGGGTGAGGGCGAGGTCGATGCCACTGGATCCACTGGTGATGAAGACGTGACGGCTCTTGACGGGGTAGCGGTGGGCGATGAACTAGAGGAGGACGAGGAGAGAGATGGGAAAGAGTATGACGAGGAGGGAGACGAGTTGGTATCCGTCCGCCATTGGAGGTGGAGTGAGGTAGCGGATGAGGTGGATAAGATGATTAGGATTTATGTTAGTACATTGATCGATGAATTTATTCCTCTTCCTCGATCAAATCTTAGATTTGTGAGGATTCAAATCTGGTTGAATTAGCCGTGTTCGGCAACGGTTTTCATTAGATTAAGTAGATTCTCTCCAAAAAACAATCTGGGCAACGGTGTTCGGCAGAGCATTTCAGGAGATCTGGAGATGGAGATTCAGGGGATTCCAGTAGATCAAATTCGGCCAAAATTGAAATCTCCCCAAGGCAAGATTATGGAGATTGTGGGGAGATTTCAAGTTAAAATCGACATATTTTCCCTTCGCCCACTTTTCATCCTCAGATCTGGAGGGAGGCAGAGGCACAGGAAGGAGAAGTGCCATCACCATCGCCGATCGCAAGGTACGCCTCTCACATCTCCTCTCATCTCACTCGCCGTTTGTTCTCGTCGACAAGGGGGTTGGGAATTGACGTCGGTGATGGAGAACACCTCTAGGGGAGACGGGTGTTCTTCCCCAAATTGGGAGCTTCGAACCCTAACTAGGGGGAATCGCGAGCATCCCTTCCGGCCGACAGCTGTTCCCTCTTCCGGCCACTGCGAGTCGATCCGCCATTGTTGGGGCCGTCACCAATGCATCGTCTTCGACAACCAAAGGGTTTTCGTGAGTGAGTTTGTGAAAGAGGAGGGACAGATGTCATGAGGGAGGAGGGCAGTAGCAGGGTATGGGGGGTTTAATTTTAGGGCCACATTAGTAATTTTAATCCTTTGAAATACACCACAATTCTATACCCACCAAATACTTTTGGAGATTTCCGTCATAAATAATCTCAGTCTACAAAATCTCATTAATCTACAAAAATAATCTCAATCTCCTCACATCTACAGAAATCCCATTAATCTACATAAAAATAATCTAGTGCCAAACACGCGCTTAGTCCTCACTTGAAAACCCTAATCTATTTTTCATTTCATACTTGGAGAATTTCGTCCTCACTTTCAATTTGTTTGAAAAAAATAAAAATGACTTATGTGCAATTTAGTTGAAATTGTGTTGACAATAGTCGTTTTCGCATATTGCCTAAAGCCGCTATGGAGTGAAACATTCAATGTCATTAATTTTTCATTTTTTTACCCAAACTTGTTATTAATTATATTTGAAGTCTACGTTAATGTTTAGTTTGCAATACTTATCATTCTATCATTATTGGTTTAATTTGATATAGTATGTATATAAATTTATAATTTTTAAAGTTCGTATTATTTTTTATTCACCGTTGATAGTTCGTATTATTTTTAGTTGTTTTTCCTTTCTAATATGGATGAGATCTCCATTTCAAAATTCTCATATTAAATCTTTTCTTTTTGCTTGAATTTTAGCACATCTGGTATTGGTTTTGGCAGTTTTTTAAAAAAAATCTAGAGAGAGGGAGTCCTCGTAGGCTCTCATCGGAGACCGGTTTTCCACTTGTCGGAAACTTAAAACCCCTCTTCGGAGGTTCTTGACCCCTCTTTGGAGGCCGGATCTTCTTCTCGACTGAGGTTCACCTCGTCAGAAGTTCTTAATCCCCTCTTCACTGTCTTCAATGGTGGTTTCCTGTCCGGTTGGTCGATTGGTTGATTTCTCACTCGGCCTCCTCGGTTCTGTGCAATTCGATTTCATTAATTGGGGCTGAGTTCTGCTCGCCCCCATTCTTCCCCGTCTGGTTTAGATTCGTCCCCTCCGTCGTTGTCCCAACCTGGCTGCATTATCCCTCTCCCTCTCCAGTCTCCAGCTACTCCCTTCATCAGCCACTGCCGCCGGCGAATTCTGTTTCAGATTCTCGGCCGGTCGGTGGCTCGCCTCCATTTTCTGCCCTTTATCAGGGGCTAAAATCCCTTCGTGGGTGTCTAATCCCAGCGGCCTCCTGTCCGGACTACCACCCTCACCTTCTCGCCCCACCCCTTCCTCTTCCTCCCTCCTCGGAGCCCGTTCGGTCTTCCGTTTTCGGGGGTTTTGGATTCAGCCCTTTTCGGATCTGTTAATCCATTGCCAGTCTTGCCGGCGATGTACCCAAATCTGCATTTCCGAGGCCGTTTTCGTCGCCGGAGGTGTTCTCCGATGTTGTTGGCCTCGTTCTCGGCCCCTCTCAGAGTCACTGTCTCCCTCCTGGTCACTGCCGTCCCCTTGGCCGCCATTGTCTAGGTCAAACTGCCCTCCTTGCTGCGCTCGGCGTTCCTGCCCTTTCTGACCCTTGGGTTTTTCCTTGGGCCCGAAGGTTGGGCCGAGACAGCCCAATATCTTGTGCTTCGGGCCCGAAGCACAGCCCGAGGAAAATTAATAATAATAAAAATAAATAAATAATAGAATCTTATACGTGTATTTATTTTCATATATATTTTAAAAACCCATCCGAAAGGGTTAAACTAAACCTTGAAAAGGCTTGATTAAAATCCCAAAAGGGCTCAATAAAACCCCGAAAGGGCTTGATAAAATCCCAAAAGGGTTTTCAGGTGCGTTTTACTAGAGTGGTTTTCGGCGGCTTCTCTGGGTGTTCTTTCGTTCCTTCTCTTATCGGGGCTCTGTCGTTCGGTGTCGGGTTTGGTTGGGGTCGAGGCGGTGTGTATCGAGGCGACTCCGTGCTCCGGAAAGTTCTTAGGAGGATCGTCTTCACTGTCCACAAGGACTCTTAATGTACCGCTGGCCAGCGGTGTCATCGTATGATGGTGGCATCGGGTTATTGTCTACGTTGTCCCCAACTTATTAGGATTTGGTTTGGTTGTTCGTCTAGTTCAGTTGCTTACCACTGTTTGTATTGCACCTTTTTATTTTAGGTTGTATTATTGTATGTTTGATGGTTCGCCGTCTGCCGACTTTGTCGGCCACTCGAGGAGTCAGGTCTGTCTGACCCTTGAATTATTACCTTATAAAAAAAACGTAATGGTTTTGGCAATTTGTTGTAGAATTTTTAATTTGTAACAAGTTGCGAAGTTTAATAATGTATTGAGTAAAAATTAGTGGTATATTTATCAACCCCCTTTTCCGGGCAATTTTCGCATAAAAAATATTTGGGCCCTATATATTTTGTCTAAGATTTTTCATATTTTATACTTCTTTCGTTTAATAAAACATGTTACATTAGAGTATTATTTTTCTAAAAAAAAAGGTGTCATTGTAGATATTTTAATTTTACTTTATGGAAATATTCTTATAATTATAACAAAGAAAGATAAAAAAAACCTAAGACGAAAAAAACCAACAGACGGTTGCTTCAAACTCAGCTTCGAAGGATTATGCCCCCAATTTGGAGCTGTGTCTATTGGATGGATTATCAGAGATCACGGGGATATATATCGACATCTAAAGTTAATTTTGAATCCCGAGGCAAAAAGACGGAATTTGTCTCCAAAAGTTCAAAATTGGGCTGGAATCCGCTTTAAGGGTTTTAAAATAGGAATATTTAATTGAGGACGAGGATTTTCAAAATATCCGAATTTTTCGACTTAAATTCATTTAAATTATTTATAATTAAAATATTATTTAAAACTCGAGGTATTTACATTGGATCTGGAACGTGACAAGAGATTTGGTCCAGGGGAGTTGGTTGTTGTGCCATCGCACGCTACAATTGGAGAGTTGAAGGAGGCAGCAGGCGAAACATTGAGGGATAATTATTGCCTCACAGAGAGATATGAGATTACCGAGAGTTTGTGAGCTTGGAAGGAATGGCTGAAGATGAGCTGGTGTTTGGGGTACTTGAGTCGGGTTCAGAGATCTGGGTCTGTGGGGTTGGGCTAGATATGAAGCCTGAGCTCAGGTGCGAAGGTGGACCGGAGAACTGGGTTGTCAAGTGTGAGTGTGGAGCAAGAGAAATATAACATACCAGCCCAATGATATCACCATAAACAAGTATTCCTATAACGGACCAAAAACTAGTATTCCTATATATATATATATATATATATATATATATATATATATATATATATATATATATATATATATATATGAATCACTTGCTATTAGAGCGGGAAATAACCTATGGGTATCCAATCCACCTGCATTAATTTTGCGGGCGTGTGATGGATGGATTATGGGTGAAGATTTTTCACCCATTACCCACCCCAATAGTCCACCCATTCACCCGCCCCATCCACCCGCCCTGCTTATTCGCATAAAACCCTAAACATCTTATATTTATGTATGTGTTTTTACTATTTTACCCTCTAAAATCTAAACCCGTGTAAAATGTTATTGTGTGTATATGTATATGTATATGTGTATATGTATATATGCGTGTTTTCCTTTTGTAACTTTTAAGTAACTGTTGTGGACCTTGTGTGTTCTTTATCCTTGAGTCAAGGCTTTGTAAGGGTGGAGTAATGTTGTGTACTTCACACAAATGAGCCTATATAAGGGCTCGAGGGAGACTGAATTAGGCATGTTGAATGATAAGCCAAACTTCCTCTTACATTTCTCTTGTTCATCCTCTATCTCTCTCGCTCTCTGTAACTCTCTCTCCCTCTCAATTCTATCACCTTCATTCTAATTCTTGGTCTCTGACTCTCTGTGGAGATCTGATTCAGCAAGTGATTAGCTAGACTAATTCCTTGCTTGGTAATTGTGTCGTAGGATCACAAAAGTAACATGTTAGTTTTATGTATGACACGTGTTTGATTTCCACGAACTCATGTTTCTAGTATTCATGTCACGGTCATCCTGCCTTTCTAATTTAATTTTTATTCATCTTTCAATTTTATTAAAAAAAATCATAGTTATATTAATAATACCCATTGAGCACCCGCTCCACCCGCATCACCCGTGTGGGTCGGATGAGGGTGAAGAGGTTTGCAGGTGAATGGGTGGAATTAATTACCTGCGGGACGGATGATGGAATGGCTTCATCCACCCATAACCCGCCCTATGTCCACCCCTACTTGCTATGCATATAAGAATGTCATTTCTAAGTTTTTAATAAACTTATATCCAGAGTCCAGGAGGCAATTCCAAAGGAACACATATAAAAAAATCCTAATGACCAATTAATTTAATATGTGTCAGCACTTCTCAAATCCTAAGCCTAAACTTAAATAAACTCAAATCCTAAACTTAAATAAACTCCAATTCACTACCTTTAACTCCAAAATCAACTACCTAATTTAAACAACCCCACATCAACTAGCCCCAAATTCAACACCAAACAGCCCATAAGAAGACACTCACAATAATGTAATTTAAACACAAACTCATGTGGCTTATATGTACGGTAAGCAGCAGCTCTAAGAGCATCCGCATTGGTTTCGGTTTCTACGGCTTCTTAACTATCCTTTATCACTTCCTCTCTCCTTAAAAAATTCAACTCTATTTTCAACTCACATCCATACAACCCATTTTAATACTATGCCTATTTAATTTAACAATTAAATTAATTGAATAACCCCCACTATTTTTTCCCCTCTCTCCTCTTTTCACTCTCCATCATCACACCTTTTTGGGTTTCTTGAGTTTTTTTTATTGAGTTGCTAGCAACCACATTGGGGTGTTTAAAGAATAAAAATAAGAAACTTAACAATAAAATAATAGAGGAATGATATATTGTGTTAAGGAATGATGTGATAGGTTTACTAGTAAGGAACTCTTAAAAACTCAAAAAAGAAAGAAGATGGGTAAGAGGGTAGGAAAGAGAAAGAGAGGGGTTTGGGTAAGTGATGGGGCTAATTTTAATTTTATATTATTTAGTTTATAATAAAATGGGTTGTAGGGATGTGAGTAAAAAATTATGTTGGGTTTCTTAAGGAGAGAGAAAAATAAAAAGGAGAGTTAAGGAACCGAATTGGATTCCATGGATGCGGATGCTCAAGTTAGAAACTATCAATATCATTTCTTATACTATTCATCCCTTCTCCCTTTATTTAATTATTTTTTTGTCTTAAAAACCCTTAAGAAATCCCAATGTGGATGGTCTAAGTAGTTAAGAAAAATCATTTAATCTAGCTACTCCTTAAAATATCCACCAACAATCAGTCAATCACATCAACGTATGTGAAGCAAAGTAAGCTACTCCTTAAAATCCTCGTTGACCCTGATAGCCTCTCTCCACTATCTGCGATCTCTCGTTAAGCCCTCCGGTATGTGAAGCAAAGTAAGGTCGCGTCTGATGACCTCCCTCCATGACTTCTTAGGTCGCCCCCTGCTATGCCGCAAACGCTCTATCGGGAGGGTATCACATCTGCGTACTGGTGCATTGTTGTAAGCCTAATTCGCCATGTTTTACACTTACTTTTATAACGATTTCTGTATGCATTTCATACATTTGGGTTTGAAATAGTACAGATTATGTGTAGTTTATGTTTATTTGCAATATATGGAGGTCTACACAAGTTTTTGTTATATTTCACAGAAATCGGGGGCACTTTGGAGCTTAAAGGAAAGTCATGAAGAAGCTAAGGATGGTGCAGTTGGAGAAAAGCCCACTTTTCACCATTCATCATTATGAATCAAGTTTTGATGTCTTCATGAAAGTTGTAGCCCTCGAAAAGAGCTTTTCAACGCACGCTCATATGCGTCAATCATACGAACGAGGACTTAGGAAAGTGCGTTTCAAGAACGGAGCAGAATGCTAAGAGCTGACAATTCTACTCGACGTCGACCACTTCTAGTCGAAGTCGAGTACATCCCGAGCCAGAAAGTCACACAAAGTCGAGCAGAGCCACTCGAGAGCCCAGAGCTACTCGGCGTCGAGTACACCCGTCGAGTCCAGAAGGTGCCCGAGCTCGAGTGCAACCCAGAAGGAGAAATTCTAGTTGACATCGACTAACTCTAGTCGAAGTCGAGGACATTCCAGTCGAGTCCGAGTCCGAGATCGAGTTGTGTCCGAGAAGATAGAGTTACTTGCAAGCCAAGAGATGTGGAATTCTATCCATCCACATCAAGATCTATCAAGTCAAGAAGGATTTATCCACATTAATCCTAGTTTCTATTAGAGATTTATTTCCTTTATCATAATGTTTTATCTTAAAGTTATAGATAGATAGTTTTAGATATAGATAGAATTGTTCTTTCCTTGAATAACGGGGATTGAGCACTATAAATAAAGCCCTAGAGGCTGAGATTTAGGACATCTTACAACACATAATTCAATTCATAGCAAGTAGGAGAGAGAGCTTAGGCCGAGTGGAGCAAGAGAGGCGAAAGCGGATTTGGCTTTGTTCGGTTGTAAGTTTTGTTTGATTTTCATTAATGCAATTTAGTTCCTTTTTATTATTAATAATGTCTTTCTTGATGATGAAGAGCGAGTAGTCACCCAACTTCTAGGGTCGGGGTGAGCCCGACGGTAGCCATCTAAGGTGATGCGATAAAGGTACAATCTTTTGATGCAATTCGTCTTCTATCTCTATGACCATGATTCTTTTGCGAAAGTCGAAGGTGATCCTTGTTTGTGTTATTGAAGCGAAAGTGATCTTAATGCAACTCGGATTAATTATGTGAAAAGGGTTAGTAACAATTAGGGTTTATGCGAAAGCCTCTATATTCCTATTTGTTAATAACGAAAGTTATTTGATGAAAAGCATGATCTTTTATGCCTTTACGTGTTATTTTACATGGTTATCGTTGTGGTGTTGAAACCCTGATTCTGGAAGTCTTTTAGTTTATTGAATTTCCCACAATTTTTGTGTTGCTTTTGTTTTATTTCTGTCATTGCAAAGGTCACGTTTTTACACTGCAGTACACTCGACATTGCCTGAATTCTACTCGGCGTCGAGTAGGTCTAGTCGACGTCGAGTACACTGTGTTACTCGACTTGCTTGTTTTTGCTTTGTTTGCACTTTTGTTTGCTTCTGTTATAGTTTCTGATTGATTGTGTGGTCGACGTCGAGGACACTGGTCGACGTCGAGGACTCTTCTGGTCGAATTCGAGAGTTTCTGAACTGAAAAGGCGGGCGCTGACACGCTTCCTCGTGGATACGATCCTGACTACCTTCTACTACAACAGGTGGAAGTCTAGTATTTATTTGCTGAGACAGGGAGTCAGTTTGCTTTTATATTTATTTATATTTTCATACTTGACCATCCTCCTGCAACAACATGCATCCGGTAATCTTCTACGCACATGACCAAACCATCTGAGTCTAGATTCCCCCAGCTTGTCCTTAATACAACAAACTCCAACTATCCCATGGATAAACTCGTTTCTTAATCTGTCTAAGCGGGTGTGCCCGCACATCCATCTGAGCATCCTCATCTTAGCTACCATCAGGCTATGTTCCTGAATCTTTGTAGGCGCCCAACACTCCGCTATATACAGCATAGTCGGCCTCACCACAACCTTATAGAATTTACCTTTTAATTTCAAGGGCACTTTCTTGTCACATAGCACGCCTGAGGCTGCCCTTCATTTCTGCCATCCCCTCTGAATACGATGCTTGACATCTAGATCAACTCCTCCATCACTCTGCAACATCGATCCCAGATACTTGAAATTATCCTTCCTAGGAATCTGAATCTCTTGAAGCATCAACCCTTCATATATATGCTAGATCCGTCCCTCTGAAGTTGAAATCCATATATTCTGTGTTTTAGTTCTGCTCAATCTAAAGCCTCGGGCTTCTAGCGTCTTCCTCCATAGTTCCAGCTTGTTTCTAATACCCTCCTTTGTTTCATCCACCAAGACAATATCGTCTGCGAAAAGCATACATCACGGAATCTCTCCTTGGCAAGGTCTCGAGATCACATCCATAACTAAAGTAAAGAGGAAATGGCTTAAAGCCGAACCTTGGTGTAAGCCTACTTGAACTGGGAAGTAGTCAGTGTCTCCTGCAGGAGTCCGGACACTTGTCAAAGCTCCATCGTACATATCTATAATGATTCTAATGTAGTTTTCAGGCACTTCCCTAGCGTGCAAACACCTAAAAATCTAAGTTTCTATTTTTCTTTAAAAATAAACCCTACGCCTCCTGAGTCATAGGCGTGTGACTCAAGAGGGGCAGGGTATGTATATAGAAAAAAATAGCTGCGCCTCTTGAGTTACACACCTATGACTCAAAAGGCGTAGGGTTAGTTTAAAAAAAACAAAAACTTGGATTTTGGGTGTGAATAGTAAATTTTAGGGTGTAAATAACAATTTCTGAATCATATCAACATCTGCACACTAAAGCAGAAGCCAGTGATGAGTGCACCAATGCTTGATGCAAGTAGGTAATTATAGCAAGAAGACAAGGTAGCTAGCAAACGTATAAAACATCAAATTCAGTAGTAGAAAAGCATATAATAACAAACTCAGCCAAAACTACACAACAAAAACATCACCAAGTGCTACTACTTTTGGGTTCAACATGGTAATCAAACAGTCAATATGAATATTGTGTTGTTAACATTCAAAAACCTGCTTTAGTAGTACAAAAAGCACAACAAGGTTGAATTAAAGGCTCTCAAGAATTGGAGGATGCAGATTGTCAGAGGCTTAATGCATCTGCACAGTCACAGTCCTCCGGTTATTCATAGAGATCTCAAGTGTGACAACATCTTCTTCAATGGGAATTCAGAAGAGGAGGAAAGTTCCATCAGATTGATTCCTTTCCTTACTCCATTCGAGATTCATTTATAATATTGATATATAAATCACTCACCATATCATATCTCAATATCAAGCTCAAGGCATGGAAAAATTTCCAGGAAGTCAAGTTTTTCAAAGAATTGCAAATCAGGCATATTGAACCCTAAAACACAAATTATATAGCTCAAAACCAGCTAAAATTGGATTTACTTTCGGTAAGAGGATTTCTAGCATGAAAAGGAGTCGAATTGGATGATTTACAGAGTCTAACTAACAACATCAGCAGCATTGCAACAGATAATCCATAAAGAAATTGATATGGAATCTCCAAAACCACTTCAAAACTCCAAAACTGCTGAGAGTAATTCAAAAGGATTAAGTAATTACCTAAGCACACCTACTACACATTCATCAATCAATGAAGATGAAAGACTAAGTCTGCAACCCTTCTCCCCACATCTCAAACTTATCGGTCGAAGTAAGAGCTTTCTTGCAAAAAGCAGCAGGTGCCTTCTCCCTACCACCTAACAACAACAACAACCACATATAGACATCAGCGCAATGTTTTTGTCTAAAAGAAAATTTTGACAGTATAACGAAACGAGTTAAAATATCTACCTTTCCATGTACCAAAGGGACCATAAATGTTGTGGAACCTTCCAATTCGGCATTCAACTCCAAAATCCTAGGTGTAGTGCTTGCAAAGCTCTTCGGTAGCAAGCTTCTCCAATCCAATGCATCTTGAGGATAAAAAGAAGAGACAAACACAAATGAATTCTGATTTCAGAGCCTAAAAGAACAAACGGATTAGTAGATATGGAAATCTCAAACCTCTGCAGGCCAAGCATCGGATTCATTGAGGTTCACATTAGCAGTCTCCAATTGCTTAAATTCAGGGTAAATGCAAGCACTTGATGCATATAAGAACCTACAAAATGTTTCAAGTTTCAAAACCAAGCAACTACACATGAAAATCAAACTACACATGGGGGTTATGCAAGCCGAGCCACGACTTCAGGCAAAGAAGCACAAAAGACAATCAAGAAAGCTAATCATATATTTTAATGCAATTTTAGAAACCAATTGTGCAATCTAAGCTCCAAATCTACTCTAGAAGCCAAACAATAAACTTAATTTAGCCTTAAAAGCATAAATGAAAGAATGAGATACAAAACAAAAGTTCTATTGATGTGTCAGGTATAAACAAAAGTTGCTGACATTGATGACACCGCTAATGCTGACACCGCTAATGCTGACACCGCAGACACAATAATTATTGCCCCTGATACTTCTCTATACACATACTAGCTGCTACAAGTTTGTTTGAGTGTAACTGCTGCAAATTCAACACTGCGATACACGAACCACTTAAGCAAACTATATAATTTTCTTATTAACATAACAAACAGTATATTGTAGACCTAATTAACCACTTAGCAAACTAAATAATTAGAAGAAATTGAAGGCTGACATACATACCTGTGTTCTAAAATCAAAATAAAAATAAGTTCTTCAAAGACATGCATATATACAAATCAAAATGAAGAATAAATCGAGATTGACAGCGAAGAGGGCGAATGCAGGCCAACACAATGTCTGTTGTCGAATGCAGCCCAACATCACAATTAACAAAGAATAGTACAGAAGACAGTAGGTTTTTCTTGCATTTGACAGAGGGCGAATGTAGGCCAACACAATGTCTGATAGAGGAGAGGGCTAGTCATATGAGCCGTAGTATAGATACATGAGTTTTGTGTGTTATTTGGTGCCGCTTTTTCTTGCATTTTTTAAAGTGTCTTCCTAAACTCGGACTCGAGCAGTAGGCACAAGCCATCAAACCCATCCAACACACCCAACAGGCAGTGGAATCAGCCCATCCACAACCTACTGAATCAATACTCAGAGCTAATATTGCAACAGATTCTTAAATAATTCAAGTAGCCTTTCAAATCACCCTATCTTATTCTCTTGAGATTCCATTTGCACACTACAACCCATATGAATGCATGAAAGCTTAAAGCATGAAGGAGACAAAGAGATGCATCTATTGGATGAACAAGAATATAAGACACAGAGGTTATAGTTTGCACAACAAGAACAAAAATTATAGCAACAATCACACATTGATCGAACACCTAGAAGGCTAGAAGGCATGTATTTTCCCATCTCAATCTCAATTTCCAATCCACAAAGCACAAAATTCAAACCAAGAATTAACCATAGAATTCTCAGTTAGGATAAAAAGCATCAAAATCCAAACACAACACCGAACCTAAATAATCACACAAGCTCCACAGCTGCAAGCATTCAAAGATTGATGAAAAAGAAACCAAGGCTCCTGCTGTAGAACCTAGGCTGCGAGTGGAGACGAAGAGAGGGCGGAAGGATGAACAACAAGGCTTACTTTATCATCTCGGAAAGATGCGAGTGGAGATGAAGAGAGGGTGGAAGTCGGACAATGAAGACGATGAACAACAAGGCTCCTGCTGCAGGACTAGTGGCGGATCCTGATACAATTAATTGAGGGGGCGAAAAATTAAACCTTAAATTTTTTTCCCGAAAAATCATCAATACTCCCTCCGTTTAGAAAAACATGTCGTTTTAGGAGTAAAATCTTGTTAAGAAAAGCATGTCATTTTAGGTATTTTGGTGTTCACTTTTCAAAATTACCCTTGTAATAATTAGAGATTTGTTAGTTGTAGTTTTCAATAAAGTGAAAAACTAAAGTAATAATTAATGGTATAAGTGTCTTTTTGTTTGGTTTTATTTGCCTTCTTAAAAATTGTGCAAATGTTTAAAACGACATGTTTAATTTTAATTAACGGAGGGAGTACTATAAATGTGTAGTTAAAATAAAAACATAAATCGTATATACTTTATTTCACGGTTTTCAAATATTTTAATATAGCTGACAGGAGGAAACTGTCGTTGTTCCTATCAAAGTATAACTCAAACCTACAAACTAGTATAGTAAGCAAGTAAGAGGTCGATCCCACAGAGAATCAAGTATTCCTAAGCAATGTATATTTACCAATTAGTAGAAAAGAGGGGTTTTGGTGATTGAAGATGATAAAATAATTATAAACAAGTTAATAGAGATAATAATTGAGAAAGTAGTTCCATCTACAAATATCCACTTTAGTTTGACTAGTTGATCCTTGATTCTTCTTCAAGTTCTCTTTTCATCCTATTATTGTTCCTGTCCTGATCTTGTGTAAATTACTAGTCCTACGAGTCCTAGTAACCCTTACTAATTAGATAACCCTAACACGGTCAAGATTTAACCTAATAGTAGCATTAAGATTAAGGATTAACTAGGATACATGCAACACCAAGCTACGAGTCAGCATTTAACATATAATTGATTCTCTACACACCAGTTTAGTCCTACGAATCCTAAAAAGGCATGATTGCTACTATGGATTAAGGTTCGCTACGAGGAATCTACAAAATCCTAGCAATAATTTCTACTAGTTGCGCGGACTAGAAGAAATCAACAATATTCGCAAAAGAATCAATACGAATCAATAGGAATAGAACAAGAATAGAAATCTCACAACTTTATCAAACCAAAGCTTCAATCCATAGACGAAACGGAAGAGTTTAGCACTCCATGGCCATGGAGGCTCTTCTCTAGGGTTCTCTCAATTGATAGTCTCCAAGTGCATAAACTAATGAATTAGATCCCCCAAATAAAACCCTAAAACTTTCTTAAAAGGCCTCAAAAGAGTCGGCCAAATAATAATTCTCAAAATTAATTAAAGAGATAAAAAGTCCTTTAACAGATTCGGCGTTTCTGCATAGGCCGCGGGGCGGCCAGGCGATTGCGAAATCCTTCGTCAGAGCTACGGGCCGCGGGGCGGTTTCCTTGGCCGCGGGGCGGCTTTTACTGTTCATAGAAACTTTTCCTCTTCGAATTTGGTCTCGATATCAACACGAAAGTTGTAGATCTCGGAAAGAGCTTTCCAACGCATAGTTATAATAGTCAATCGGACCACCGAAGCCTCCAGAAAGTGCGAAACAAGTTCAGCATGTCTGGCGACAACTTCTGATTACTTGTTCTTCACTTAGGCTCAGTAACTTCGATTTCGCTCCCGGGCTCTTCACTTTTCCTCATCCTCTTAACTCTTCCTTCATCCATGAGCCTCCTCATTCCTCGTCGGATCCACATATACCTGAAATAATCCATAAAAGCGTGTAGATTCCGACTCCACCAACAACACAAGTATAAATGCAAATCTAGCTTAAACTATGCATTATGCACATCTAAATCATGCTAAATGCATCCTAATATGCCTACCTAAATGTGTGCTATCAATAGCATATAATAATTTGAAGGTTTCGGGTTTAATTATAGTATTAACTATTAATTTACGATGTTTAACAAATGATAATTACGATAGAAGTATATCAGTTAGGTAAATGATATACAGATTCAATCTTTAAACGTTTATAACTTTTTACTCGGGTGTCGGATTTGAGCTTATAATATATCCAATCGAATCTATCGACGAGAAGAACATATATATTAAATTTTATTTTTGATTGGGGGGGGGGGGGGGGGGAGACTGCCACTCCAGGTCCTTTAAAGGATCCGCCCCTGTGCAGGACCTAGGCTTCTCGTCCGTTTCCAGCTCCGACCAGACGCGAGAGTAGAGCGTCGTTGTTGATGGTGCACGGGTTCAAAGCGAGGAGGAGGAAAGGGGAGATGGTGTTGCGATGCCGCCAATCCCGCCCTTCCTGTCGTCTCCAATCACCATAGAGATGGCTTGTCCGGGGCCTAGTCCGAGAGCAACAAGTCAGGCGAGAGATAGGGCACGGTTGAAGTTAGGGGAGTGCTGGTACAATGTTGTTAGATAAGTTAGGGGAATAAACACTCTGCCAATCAATATATAATACTAAAACAGAGACGTGGAAATCCGATGTGGCGGGCTCTGGCGCGTTTTGCTTACGTGTCGTTCTCTGGTGTAATCTGGCCTGAATTTTTTGACACGTCAATTAATAATGATCCAATAAATTTAACCCACGTCAGACGATAACCTCATCTCTTTATCTACGTGTCATCCTATGTGTCATTTTTATATCTTAAGTGGTTACAAAATCTATCATTTTACCATGAGTTATTTTATAAATATTTTACCTTGAATGATTTTTATCTTTAGTGATTAAGATTGATTAGTTTATTTTATTACATCTAATGATAAGATTTTATTATTAATTAATTATCTATTGAAAAATAAAATCTTATAATTAAAATATTTATGTCAATTTCTAGCAAGTATTAACCAAAGTATAGAATGTCAATGTTTATCTATAAACTTAACCTATATATGCCCACCTATGGGTCACAAAATATTAAGAAGTAACCATTGATTAAATATGCTACGTAACTACTAATTTTCAAAATTTTGGGTTTACATGTTTCGAATATTATTTATTTTATCAAGTTCAATTAGATTAATTTAAATAAATCACAAAAGGTTATCAAAATATAACTAATTATGATAACGATTTTTTGAGTTTCTTTGATTAATTAATCGATAAATATCCAGTATTAATATTGGTATAATATATTTATTAGTATAATATTTTTTCTTCGTGGAGTATGATATTAGTATATTATATGTAGTTGTACGCTTTTAAATATTATTCGTACTATTCTATGCTACTACAGTATGTTAATTTTCAAAAAAAGTAAAAGAGATCAAACCAATTATATCTATACCTATATTTATATGGAATATATATTAGAAAAGAAATCAATCTAACTTCAAAAATTATGAACAAAATAATATAGCTCATAAGTTTAAAATCTTGGGTTAGGGGAAGTACGTATGTCTGCAAATTTATATTTATAATAAACATATATATAGACCAATTTGATCTAATTTATTGTTTGATCAAATCTAGCTCTTCACATTTTTTTTCACTGACATTAGTTTTATTAAACTATAATCTGTTGTGAATTCATAAATGATCACATACAATTAGATCCGTTGTACATATTGTTTTGTTTAATTAATGATAAAAAAAATTTTTTTATGAAAAAAATATTAGGAAAAGAATAATGAAATTATATTATAAAAATTTAAAATTAAATGTCCTTAATCCAACCTATATATTAAATTTTACCATTAAGTATTCAGACACACACACACACACATATATATATATAAACAATCATTCAATATAATTATGTATTTTATAATATTTTAAACTCTGTGTGTATATATATATGAAGTGGAGAAGAGAAAGTATGTATTTTATAATATTTTAGCAATTAAAATAATAAATTGATAATAAGTAGAAAATTAAAAGGTTAAAAAATAATATTTTATAATTTTACACAATTTGTGCATCAATAATAATAGTCATATAAAAAAACCGCGAAGATCGCGGGTAATAAAACTAGTTAATCCAAAAGGTAGAACACTTCTCTAAATAGAGAGAAAATTTCTCTTTTTATTTATTTATCAACATGCAACTTCACAATGGAGCTAACTTCCTTACCAAATAGTACACCCTAACATGCATGAAAAGCAATTGGATTTCTTAATTTTGTAATACCTTTCCATGAACAAGAAATGCAATTAATTAAATACCGAAAAATGTGATTGACCGTTATAAATTAATAAGTAAACCAAATCAATCAAAAGGCGTACGTAAGAGAATAATTGAAAGCACCCTAAATTTAAGGACTCTATATATAATTCTATTTCTTGTGTACGAAATGTCAAAGGGAGTATTAGAAATGAGTTTGGCGTCTGTCTTATCATAATTAAGCTTCAAATAATCTTCATCATCAATAATCAATATAGGTGCAGTGGGTTATCCGCCCACTTGATTTTTAATAGTATGTAATTTCATATTTCTATATGCTTATCAATAAAATAATAATGTAATTATATAAAGCAAAAATTGCACCCTACTTTTTGCCATGTTACGCAATAGCTAACATAAAGTTTTTTCAAATAAAACAAAGATCTCAATAAATCACAATTTTTTTTCTTTGGTTCATAGGTAGGCACTTAGATCATTAATATGGAAGAGGGGGATTCAGACTCGTAACCTATTGATAACTACATGTCATCCTTACCAGCTAAGCTAGCAAGGCTTGACTCAATAAATCACAATTTAGTGTAATAGTTATTGAACTTAACAAATTTAAATCATCTTGAAAACAGGGTTTATTATAAAAATCAATGGTAACCACGCTATAGGATAATTTACCCCTTTTTTTAATACTACCTCCGATCCAAAAAGAATGTCGTTTGACTTTTTAACACGTATTTTAATGAGCTAAAAACTATATAATATATTAACTTTTTTATTATTATTTTTTATAATCTAATACTTATTACCAACAAATATTAAGTTGTAAAAAATAATTTTAAAAAAGTTGATATTTTATATAGTTTTTAGCTCCTTAAAATACGTGTAAAAACGTCAAACGACATCCTTTTTGGATCGGAGGGAGTAGTAAATTTAGATTTTTTAATGATTTTTAAAAGTAATACAGTAATGGTTAGAAGATTTATCTATTTTAGGGCATTCTCTTAATTAACCAACCATATATAATGGATCGAAGATCGATATACAATATGTTTATAAATTCTGATCAAATTAGGCGATTTAATAACATGTTTAATTGTTGTTGTTAGCAATTTTATAAAGTAATAGTAATAGTTATACAACAAGGATATATGTATAATATGGTCCTGCTATCGAATAATTCAGCCGTTCCTAAAGATTGATTATTTTAATGGTGCAAATTTTGGTTAGATAAAGAAAATAGGGAAACCGGGAAAGATGAAAGATGAACGTGGAGGGCACCACAGTTTGGGCAGTTATGGAAGGACGATCAACCGTCGTTGCAGATGCACGCCTGACCCATCCATATATGAATAGTTTTTCGGAGCTTTTAGTTTTGCATTCACAAGTTTCAATTAGCTTAATTCCTTAACATTTCAGTTTACCAATTATCATACTAACTTATGAATATCGGTTTTTCTATTTTCCCTAGATACACCTAGTTTAGCCATTTTTAAATTACATTATGGGGTTCACCCATTTCTTTTTAGGCTTTTATTTCCCAATAAAATATTCTTATCCTATCCCGGCCCCTTAGAGCACACAATATATAGCTAGACAAACCGTATTAATATATATTTAACACAAATAATCCATCAACTTCCTCAAACCCATATTATTGTTAAAGTAATTAATTAATTAAGATATCCTTATATTATTGTTAAAGTAATTAATTAATTATTCAATAAATCAAAGAATGTTTAAATATTAAGATGGCCAAAACACTAGCTTGCTATAACATGGTAAGCTCAAAGAGAGGAATCCATGCATGTGTTCCCGCCTTGAATAACGGCCGGGTTAGTTTGCATCGTTATTATTTTATATTTTATTTATATATTTTAGTTGGCTCCATCAATTATTCATCTTGCTCATTATTGGAATATGGCGTGTGTATATGAAATTTAAGAAAACAAAATATAAAGTTGGTGGTAATTAATTTATCTTATTTCCTATTGGTTTAATTTAAGATTAAATCTAATTCAATTTATATTTAAGATTCAACCTTTATTTAGCTAGCTAGACGTTCATCAATCTTTAAAATGTTATCGATCACTGGATGAACTAGGGATCCATTCTAATTAAAAAAAAATGGTTTATCTATTATGTGTCTTAAAAGTATAGGATAATGATACTTAATTGGAAGAAAAAAATTCTAATTTAAAAAATGGTTAAAAATGGTTTATCACCAAAGATAGGTTACTAGTTATAACAAAAAATCGTTAAAAAAAAGGTACAATAAAACTTTTTTTTTATTTAGATGCCAATTAATTACCACAAAATCAGGATTAACAAGCGTTGCATGGCCATGATCGATGATGCAATACGAAAACGTGTCCACAACAAATTGACAACGATCCTAATAATAAATTAATCAATACTAACTCCGTCCAAAAAGACATGTTTTATTACTTTTGACACATTTTTTTTAAAAATAAAAACTATATAAAATATTAATTTTTATTTTTTTAATAATTACAAACTTATTAATAATATTATAATTATTTAAAAAATAAAAAAAATTGATATTTTATATATTTTTATCTCCTAAAAAATGTCAAAAAAGTCAAAGTACATATATATTTCTGGACGGAGGGAGTATTATATAAATATAAGTATATAATTAACATTTAACCAAAAAAAAGTATATAATTAACAAATTAATTTCACCTAATGAAATTAATAAATACAGTAAAAAAATTAGAGGGGATGTGAATTATGTTAGCTGGTTTGTTTGGATAAAATTAGATCCTTTATTCCGTCATTATTAATTTGAAACCTCACATTATTGGGTTATCAAAAATAATACTCATATGAGTGTTTTATTGATTTAATTTTTAAAAATAAAATATTGCTAACGGTAACGGCCGGAGTTAGGTGGCCCCTACCAACAAAGTGTTGGCGGGTAATTAAGTTGCAAGCTTCCAACTCCCCCTATAAAAGGCATCCTCTTATTCTGCATCTCTCCACAACTCTTCAGTTTTAAATTCCATAGAGATTTTGAATAGCCATGGCGGATCTTCTGAAAACCATCTGTCTCTTTGTATTTTCGATTGCGATCCTCTTTGCTGGTGCGGCTCATTGCGAAGAAGACGAACATGCCAGGATTAGGTAAAATCATCACTTAATTGTATTTTTTAAAAAGCTGAGTTTTTTACTCTGTGAGACTGTGTTCGATTGAAATTCAGCTGGTCCTGATCAAATTCGTTCCAATCTGACCACGAAATCGAACTCCAACTCTACGCATTGCAGAGAAGCAGTGCCTGTTTCAATTTTTGGACAATTGTTGATTTTGATTTTTTTGCAAATGTTTCCATTCGTAGGGTTGAAGAGCAGTTGAAGAGCTTCATGAACTCATCAATGGCGTACAGGTAATTCAATTGAGATTTTGAAAGTTCCGTATTGTTCCAATTTGAATTCGATTTACACCTCAATTTGAGATTCCATAGCAGGAGATCTATTTCCCCAATTTCCACTCCCTTATCCAGCCACAGTTGTATCTTTTAGCAGTTTGACCTAACAATAACATCTTTGCCTTTCGATTTCTGGTTTTCGTGTATGCAGAGCTAAAGAAGTTGAATTGAAAAACCAACAAGCCGTTGCTGATCCTGAAGAAATCGTCATGACTGTACACGAGTAAGTTCTAAAGTTGTTGGTGATGATCTGTGACATTGAAAATAAGAAAGAAAAATTGACAATAACAATGGTTTCAGGCATATCCGAAACAGCACATCGAGGAGGAAGCTCGGGTTCCTCTCATGTGGCACAGGCAACCCCATTGATGACTGCTGGAGGTGTGACCCCAATTGGCACCTCCGAAGAAAGCGCCTCGCTGACTGCGCCATTGGCTTTGGCCGTAATGCAGTTGGAGGCCGTGATGGCAAGTACTATGTGGTCCAAGATGCGAGCGACGACCCCCTTAACCCGAAGCCTGGAACCCTTCGCCACGCAGTCATCCAAGACGCGCCCCTTTGGATTGTGTTTAAAGGGGATATGGTGATCACTCTCAAACAAGAGCTCATCATGAACAGCTTCAAGACCATTGATGGGCGCGGCGCGAATGTTCACATTGCCTATGGCGGATGCATCACCATTCAGTACATCACGAATGTGATCATCCATGGCGTCAGCATCCATGACTGCAAGCCCACAGGGAACGCTATGGTGAGGGCTACGATGCGCCATTATGGATGGAGAAACATGGCTGATGGAGATGGCATTTCCATCTCGGGATCCAGCAATATCTGGATTGACCACACTTCTGTTTCGAACTGCGCTGATGGCCTCATTGATACCGTCTTAGCATCCACCGCAATCACACTTTCCAACAACTACTTCACCAAACATGACAAGGCACTGCTGATGGGTCACAGTGATTCCTACACTCGGGATAAGATAATGCAAGTAACCATTGCCTTCAACCATTTCGGAGAAGGTCTCGTCCAGAGAATGCCAAGGTATGAATAAAAGCTCAAAACCAGAGAGACTTGATGTGTGATAATGTATGTATTGTTTGGTTCTTACCTATGCTAACTCGAAGGAAAATTCAGGTGCCGACAAGGCTACTTTCATGTGGTAAACAATGACTACACTCACTGGAAAATGTATGCCATTGGAGGAAGTGGAAATCCTACCATCAACAGCCAAGGAAACCGATACCTTGCCCCTTCTGATCCATATGCAAAAGAGGTAAGAATTAGCATAAGAAAACACCGCAGTTTGATTCGAGTGTTCGTGGAAACCGAATTAAGTTCTAATGGCATGATATCTACAGGTGACTAAGAGGGTTGACACGGATTCATACTCCTGGAAGAGCTGGAATTGGATATCAAAAGGAGATTTGTTCCTCAACGGAGCCTTCTTCACCCCATCAGGAGGCGGCGCTGGAGCTGCTTATGCTAGAGCCACTAGCTTAGCAGCCAAGTCCTCTTCATGGATTGGTTCACTGACTTCAACTGCTGGTGCTCTTCAATGCCGCCCTGGCCAACAGTGCTAGTCTTCCATCCATCAATCTCCTTAGTCCTTACACATCCGAAACACCGAATTGAGACACATCCCTTTACTTCTCCTACACTGCTAAGCCAAATCTTCAAATTCTCATAGCCTAATCTTGTCAACTCACTAAGGTACCGTAAGTTGTAGACTTTCTTTTTCAAGCCCTGGCTTCAAGTTTCGATCATATTGTCGAGATTCTGGATTTGCTCAACCTCCGCTGCCCCATTCGGAAACTCTGTTTTTTTGAGATTGCCCCATGGAGCGCTTGCTCGGAAGTGTTGTTCATCTCTTCTATATTATTGGACTCTTTCCCCTTTGCTTTAGATCCCTTTAGTCGGCAAAATGTGTTGTTCTTCTCCTTCATGCTGTAATTTTATGTATCACTAAAAAATGTGATGCTATTCACACGTTAATACAAGTCATGTACGGTGTGTAAAATATTGAAACAAGATATCAATTGTTGTATATGAGTTTTTGTGGGCAAAATATTTAAACAACATAGCAATCATAATACGTCACATATACATACTTTTCAATTATTTTATGAGTTTTCGATGCTTCATAGCAGTTGAAAAATGACATTGATACACCAAAAAATGCAAAACCTACAGAATCATTCAGTCAATAAGAAGCATTCCAACTTTCTAAGTTCAATGCCATCAATTCAATATTGTATGTATACCAACCAAAAGGATAGCAAACAAGATACGATTTCAGAGTTAATTCCTCATGTTCTGAGTCTTCATGTATATAAGAGTCTCCCCTCGCCCAATCCATGTCACGGTAATCTTCAAACATTACACAACCTGGTTTCAGAAACTCGTACAACAATTCATTCCACAAAATTAAATCAGTGAGCATTAGATGATATACCTTGAGACCTAGACGAGCCATCCAGGGTAGGGCCAAAACATCTTAGCAGATTCTGCCGCCAATTCCATACACAAAGGCTTCTTTCTTTTCCAAAACATCTTAGTCGATGGAATTTGATTAAAATTAAAAAAAATTCACAAAAAATGCTTATAGATAAAGGTAAAATTGTTAAAAAAAATAATAATATTGTGGAATAATTTACTTATTTATTTTAATACTACAGTATTTTCTTCAAAAATAATGATCACACAAAAATCTCGCAAACGTACTCTGGAAGTACGCCCACGCCCCCACGCCTCTCTCTCTCTTCCGCCGGAATCCTCCCGGTACACCGCTACCCCAAAAAACTGCACCTTGATGGAGTCGATCGTTAACGCCGCGATCGAGGAGATCTGCGCGCGCGGTGCTAACGGCCTTTCGCTCTCCCAGCTCTGGCCGACTCTCCACCACCCGCTCTCTGCCGCCGGCCTTCCTTCCCCCATCGACGCGGCAGTCAAGCGCGCGCTCTGGTCCAACCTCCACGCCGTCCCTGGCTTACGCTTCTTTTCATCGCGCAGTGACGCTGAATTCGACAATTCTGATCCCAAGGTTCAATCCGTCGACGAGTGCGAACGCCTGGATTTGAAAATTGTCGCCAATGAGCGGCTCAAAGACTGCTTTTTCGGCCTCTACGATCACGATACCTCCACTTCGAGCATCTCTGGCCCTCAGCGTCAAGTGCTTGAGAGGCTGGCTATTGCTAGGTTTGTATTTTACTTGTTTCCTTTACCAGGCTTTTTTTTTTCGGTTATTTTTTGTTTGTTTCTTTTGTCGGTCAATTTTTTTGGATTATTCAGATTAGGCAGGTTCTAGGGTTTGTTGTTGCTAAGTTGCAATGGTTTTCCTGTCCGATTGTCAAAATAGTCATAACTAACGGTATGAACTAATTTCAATTCAACTCCATTAAACCCTAACAATCCATCCGTATAGATAACAGCCCCTTCAAAAATCAACCAAGGGCCCCTGCCTGTGCCTGTGCCTGTGCCTGTCGGGGGGTCAATTGACCCTGCCTCTGCCTGTCACCTAGATATTATGCATTTTGATGAATCTTAGAGGAATGTTTGATTTTGTTAGCATCCCAAAGTGAAGCTGAACAAGTCTTGAGAAGCTGCAGCCATCATCAGCTTCTTCTTGATTGTTGAGTTCCAGAAATTCTTCACCTCATTGTCTGTTCTTCCTGGTAGACACTTTGCTATCTGTGCCCACCTGTCCATTTTTCTTGCACCAAATTACTCACTCATTGTCCAAATTTAATTCCATGCCAAACCCAAAACAAATACACACTCAATCTTTCTTTTTTAGAAAGGGTTGAATAAGGTTGAATCAAAAATCACCCATTGCCTAAGATGCTAAGATTATATCCAAATTCAATTTCCAAAATGTTACATTTACTAAGATGAATTAAATCCAGATTTGATATTCAAATTAATGTTACATTTTTTATGAAATTAAATCAAAATATTACCTGTTGCCTAAGATTCTGTGGAGCTCAATGATTTGGGCAGCTTCTTGAGGGGAGAAGCTCCCTCTTTTCAGGTCTGGTCTCAGGTAATTAATCCATCTTAGCCTGCAACTCTTTCCACACCTCTGAAGCCCTGATTGATCATCATCAAATCCACCCAAAAAAAAATGAAAAAAAAAAACTAATTAATGGCCTATAAAAAGGGGAAAAAATGGGTGCAATTATGTCATGAGATGGAGTAAAAAAATGGCGTTTGGGGACCAAACAAAGGGTACCCAGAAGAGCAAAATTTCAAATAACAAGAACCCATAAACCAAAAACACAAGAAAATGAATCTTTGTTTAAAAAAAAATAATTAAAATTTAATAAACATACCGGCTATTCTAGGGACAGATGAATGAGGACTCATCTTAACTCCCTCTGATCACACAGACTTTATTTATTTTTTTGGTTTGTGGTTTGTTTGGATGTTGGATAGTGATGGAGTGGTGTTATATATATAAATAAATAAATATATATATATAGTGCTACTGCTGCTACTGACCCATATGGATTGATATATAAAGAGGCCAAAGAGCAATGAGGTGAAGAATTTTGTTAGCTTACTGCAAATCATGACTGAGAAGATTAAGAAATACATGTCCATTGATTGTTTGATGGATCTTTTCAGAGCCAATGGAATCACACAAAATCAGCTCTCCAAAGAGCTTGGAATGCGGGGAAATAATTTCTTTTATGTGGTCAAGAGTCTTGAATCCCGTGGTTTAGTTGTGCGGCAGCCATTGATACTTAGAACTGAAGACACTTCAAGTGACACCACGAAAAGATGCAGTTCACTAGTGAGCACTAATTTGATCCGCTTACACCGGTATGCAACCCCTTTGAGGACTCAACAAAGACTTGAAATAACCAAGCAGAATAAGAATTTTGAAGAAAATACCACGGGAGCAGTTGATGAACTTGGTCAAGAGCATGTGCTTGTGAACGATTTCTTACCTGCCATGAAAGCGGTGTGTGATAAACTCGAGCAAGCAGATGGAAAGGTTTGTTCATCTTCACATTTAAAACTGCATTATGTTGTTGCAGTTGATAATGAATGTTTCAGTTTTAGCACTAATATTTGTTGTTTCTTGTAGGTTCTTGTTGTAGCAGATATTAAAGTAGATCTCGGCTATCGAAAATCTACTGGGCACAGAAGGTGGAGAAATGTATGCTTCCAAGTTCCAATATTACCTTTGTCCATCCCAAATTGTTTCAATTCAGTGGTTGATATATACAGCTTCTAACATTTCTTCTTCTGCATCCGTCATCTCCTTAGCTTTGTAACAGACTACAGCAAGCTGGCCTTGTGGAAGTATTTGAAGCAAAAGAGGATGATAATGATGAGGATAAGGACACTGCTAAAACAAAAAACAAAAGAAAAAGAAAGACGGTAACATGTTTAATCTAATCCCCACCTGGTTGCATATATATTTGGTTTTGGTATTCTGTCTGTGCTAATCGATATTGATAGTAGCTCTTTATGCTATAGCTCAACTAAAATGATTGAGTAATACAAACTAAAAATATATAAGAGGGCAACAATAAGTATAATAATACAGTAGCTCTTTATGAATGTTAGACCTTACTGGCCAAACCTTAGCTTCCTGGCTTTTGAGAAATCTTTAATGCTTATATGGACTTGGGTAGATTTGAGCATGGGCTGGGTATGCTTGTGCCGAAATTCACTATTCACTATTTAATGGTGAAATGAATTACTGATAGAAGTTTGTACCGTAAAGTCACTTTCCAATCTCCATTTGGTTATTTGATATTCCTTTTTTTTTTCCTGTTGCCCTCCATGGAGTTATAAGTAGCTTACTCAGGTTTTCATTACATAGATATCCATACCCTTTAATAGGTTTAAGTTTTCCTTTTGTAAATTTTCAGCCTCTTAGCTGTTTGCGCTTGCTGAAGAGTTTTTCACCCAACCTGTTTGAACCAAAAACACTCGAAAGTGTGCACGATGAGATTGACTCTGAGCAGCTGACATCAGTACAAAGAGGTCAAAGTGAGCAGATCGTGGAGCTTCCTATTGAGCATCAAATTATTGACATGGTTGATGCTCATGGATCAAAAGGATTGGTTATTTTTGAGGTATGCATCTTCTTTTTCATCTCTGTTTTTTTTCCTTGAATTATCTGAAAACTCTGTGTTTTCCTTGGTTTTGCTACTCTCTTCAGTCATCAACTATTCATCTATATTATGCTTCATCCATGTCTGTTCATCAAAAGCAATCTTTAATGGGTTCTTCTACGTTTTATAAATTTGTTTCATATCTTAGCTGAGATATCAACTTCATTCATCTTATTGTAATGACTCTTCTCTGAATTTGTTTTTGAAGTTTCGTAAATGTATTCTTATTCTTCCACCACTGCATGATTTAAAATCTTATATACTTAATCTTATACTTGCATTGCTGCATTTTTTTATATATTTTTTTTGTAAAAGTGACAAATTCTTTACATCTTTTTATCAATAGTTATGTAGAAGGCTTGGAATTAGTAATAAAAAAAATCACAACCGCATCATTGCTATGTCCTCAAGGTTCGGATTGCATCAGCTCCCTGAAAGCCACAAGAAGGGGACAGCATTCAGATGTTGGACTCCCAGGAATTTTCAACATCAGTCGTTGAAATCTTCATCGAAGAGGCCAGAAGATACCTGTAGTGAACATGAAAATATTTCTCCTCTTGAGCACCCAACTTTTCTGGAACCAGAAACTGTTCCAAGTGTAGATTGTTCGGTACCACAAGGTGCTGAGCAAGGGTTTACCTCTTGCTCCCAAGAAGTTATAGGATGCGACCATAGTGATACTGCTTCAGATTATTCTTTGGTGGAAATGGTAGGATGTAGTGGCACTCTAGTTGAAACATCAGCATGTTCTTCGCCAATGCCAGTGAAAATTCAGTCACGCCAGAGATATCCTTCACTTACAAGCTCCCAGAGGGAACAAAGAATTCTCGAAAGGCTGAAGGTCTGCTGCTGTCCTTGGATTTCTCTCTATAGTTTTATTTTTAAATTATTGCCTCTGAATCTTTGACATTGTGGAAGTAAATTAATGTTACATATGTCTTGCTATTACAGAAAGAGAAGTTCATATTGAGGTGTGAGCTACGGCGATGGCTTGAGAATCTCGAGGACAAGCACACAAGAATAGACGTAAAGACAGTGATTCGTTGTTTAGAAAATCTCCAAAAGGAAGGACACTGCAGTATTCATAACGTCTATGTGCCTTCTTGTGCAAATTATGCTACTCCTCGTACCACATATGTGATTCTACATTCATCCGTTTCAAGATCTGTAGGTGATTTATTAGAGGAGATTAAGGAGAAGCTGAGAGCCTATGATCTGCTTGTTCGCCAATCCTCTTGTACGAAGACTGAGCAATCAGTACCTACTTTGACATCCATCCAGAGACTTAAGCAAACTCCTAATGCAGAGTCTTTGGATGTGCAGTTAGAGCCACATGTTGGCTCTGTATTGCCAAAAATGGTGCGAGCTCGGCTGCTACATAATTTCTTGTGGGGTTATGTTAATGATTCATCCGATGCTAACCACTGTTCTTCAGAAAGAGAAAAATTATCTGTCTTTAAAAATCCACACAGCACTTGTAAGTTGTTCGCACTAGAGGAAGCAGTGAAGGCTATTCCCATGGAATTGTTTATTCAAGTGGTTGGTTCTATTCATAAGCAAGAGGATATTAGAGACAGACACAAGACTGGTGCTGTTCTTTCTGACCTTTCTCCAGATGAGTGCAAGCAGTTGATGAATACTAAAGCTATGGGGCGGCTATCTCAGGTTATTGACATCCTACGTCGGCTGAAGGTAGTGTTCATAATTACATCTCCAACTATATATCATTTTTCAGCTTAAAAAGAGCTCTCCTATTTCAAAGATATAAAAACTGTGACTTTTATCACAATTTGATCAAGGAAATAGCCTTTCAGTGGATCACAATGCTTATATCGGTGATCCAATATCTGTTACCAGTTGAGAAAGTTTTCTTAGAGCATGGTAAACCGTAAAAGACTAAAAGTGGAGTTTTGATGGATAATTTGTTACTACTTCTTGAAGGATATGAAGATGGATTCCATGGGAGCTTCTATTATGAAAATAATTAAGTCTTACAGTTGATTGTAGGCATCTAGTATTTCCATTTTGATTTATTTTTTACATTAAACTACAAGTCATGGATGTTTTCATTAATTCATTTTACCATTTTTTTGCTTGAAATTTCTATTTATGAAATCCTCATAAAACTACCAAACATTTAAGTACCTGTAGTCTACCCCCTTTTGTCACTTTAGATCGCTGTTAAATTAAAATACTCCATAGCATTTATATATGAACGGCACTGATAACTTTGCTTATTATCATTCCTCCCAAATTTCTCAGAATTCTTAAGACATTTCCCTGGAATTTATATATGTATGGTGATGAGAAACAAAATGCTTCACTCCTTGATTATATGGTATTATATTGAGATATCATCTGTTGCACGACTTTCAAAAAATAATTTATGAAACCACTCTTGGTCAAAATCAAATCATTTTAGTTCAAACTTATGTGTCTTGCAATATTGTGAATGTATAAAATGGATAACCCGGGATCGCAGTTTTTATGCTTGTTGCAAATCCTTACTTGATTTGAATATAATGTGATACAGTTGATAAGGATGATTGCCAACGAACATGTGGTGGATGGGAATAAAGTTCAACATGCTGCACTTGCACACGCTTTGGAGCTTAAACCTTATTTTGAAGAACCACAGTTCATAAATCCTGTCTCTAAGGGTTCTGGTTCTCCTGATCTGCGCCCACATTCCAGGCATGATTTTATACTAATGACAAAAGAAGCTCTTGATGAGTACTGGGAAACTTTAGAATATTGTTATGCTGCTGCAAACCCAACAGCTTCTTTACATGCATTCCCTGGATCTATAGTCCGTGAGGTAATCATTTGATGTTCCTCGAACCAACTTAATCTTTTTGTTGATTGCTTCGTTAGATATGGCTTATATGGTTACCATCTTATAAGATCTTTGTTAGATCGAGTCAGTCTGTGTTATGTCTTGTGATTCTTATGTTCTTGGGTTTATAAAAAAAAAAGATATGTGCTTGGATTATATTAAACAATATAACTTCCAAACTGAAGTATCAGAAAGAAAACACAGGTTTTTCTATTAAATTTCTAAAAAGTACTCACCATGTATCGTATATTATGTTCTTGTTTGCTGGCAAAATAAACGTACCCATTATCTTCATTATAGTATGATTATCCGAATTCTTTTATATACCATGTAGTAAATCTATAGTCTTCATTCGAGGGAATATATAAGGGATAACAATAATGAATAAGATATTGAATTGTCTCCATGTGCTAAAATTCCTTGATCATGCATCACTCCCAATATCTGATAGTATTTTGACTTGGTCTGATCATAATAATCTTTCACATTTCCTCAAATTTCCTTCATTTTACTGCATATGAACTCATGGTCTATATATGGTCATGAAGTGATACTCAAACAATGCCCTTTTCAGGGTCTTTTTAGAAGGATAACTTAGTTTTTACTCAAGGGAAAATGCATGTTGCAATACCAAGTTGGACACAGCTAAATAAAGTAATTATAATGTAGTATAAAAATAATAATTTATGGTTCTTTTTTTCTCTCCTGAGACTCAAATGTATATTCTTTATTTTTTGCAATATATCTGGCATAATATTTCCCCTGTGCAGCTTTGTTTTTCTAGGTCTTGGTCCAGGTGTAAGCTTATGGCGGCAAATCATAACCCCATCAAACACATTTTGAAAAATGATCAGTATGCAAAGCTAACGTTCAAACAGTGCAAGGAAATTGCAAGTGATCGTAATTGGAGTTTGGCACACGTGAGTTTCTCTATACCGCTAAAAATTTAAACATTGAGGTGTTTATGTGACTGATCTTGGTATTGACCTAGGAGGTCCTGGTCATCCATTTATGATTGTGTCTAGAATAAATATTTAGTATTTATGATACAGATGTCTGAAGTGGCTAGCAAAGGTTCTTACAAACTTTAAGTCTCTTTAAGATTTGCTGGAGATAACGAGCTGCATTGTAAGAAACTTACAATCGGCGTAGTTTAATTATTAGCTAAGTGCTCTTACATGAATTGCATGTGACTGTTTAATTCCTTTCGTGTAGTGCGTTTTTAGGGCTGTGGTTCTTCATCAAAGGGTGTAATATCATACTTATTATTCTGATCATGTTCTGTTTACTAATTTATCTCTTTTTATTTTTAAAATTGGGGAAACCAAATGTAGGTGCTTTGTGAATATTATGGTAAGCAGCTATGTAGTCTTGACAGAAATCAAGGAGTTCTTCGTGCTCATTGCCAGGACTCATCTTCAGCAAAAGCTAGGAATCCTTTATCACTGAAGAAAAGAAAAGTCGATTCAGGATTGATGGTGCCTTCAAAACATTTAGAGGTTGACGTTACAATCGGTCAGTTAGTGTTGTCCTTTTTCTCTTCACTTTTGATTTTACAATGAAATGTTTGATGTCAGAATAACTAAAAAGTGGTCATCATTTGTTTTCCTTTTCATTCAAGATTGTGAAGAGGATCATCACACAGAGTCTGTGGAGGAGAATAGAGTGAATGAACCACTAGTAGCTGTGGGCAGATCAACCAGCCGGAAGGCAAAGCCAACCCTGAAACAGACACACTCGCAAAAGTTCTTGTGGGATGATGAAGCAGATAAGTAAGAATAAACATAGAATCCTATAATCAAAGTGGAAATGATAGTAATGGATCTTGACATACTTGGGAGATAATGAAGCAGTTCAGGATATTTATCTGATTAATCTAATTATCTCACTAATTTATCTACTTTTAATTATCCTTTCTTATACTTCTATTCATTCATCTTCTGTCATCTTCATCCCATTTCATCTGTTTCTTCTCTGACCATATTCTTTCCCCTGTTAAAATCACTGAATTGCAATTACGAGTGCATTCTCCATGGATTTCCCCCTGAACTTTCATATAGCTTACAATAGATTTGTGTATTCGTGCACCTAAAATTGTTAGCATCTTCAGGCTACATGATTACTTATGGAATGTAGATGAGTTGCATCAGTAATGTTTTCCATTTTTGAAATGCTGTGGGCTCCCTCTTAATTACACTCCTGTCTTTCTATCAGGAAATTGCTTATTCAGTACGCTAGAAAACGAGCAACTCATGGGGCCACGGGCCTTCGAAGTTGGGCCTCAATTACTGATCTTCCAGCTTCACCAAGTTGCTGTAGAAGAAGGATTGCAGTTTTGAAAAAAGATGAAGAGCTCAGGAAATCTTTAATGTGTTTTTGCAACTTGCTTAGCCAACCTAATGCTGACACAGTTGTTGAGAGTAATCAAGAATCCGATTATCAGAAAGATCAGTGGGACAATTTCAATGATGACAAAATTAAGGTGGCATTTGATAAGGTTCTCTCTCACCTAAGGAGAATGAAGGACATTGCCAAGGGAACTGCATCAATAACTGAGGTGTGTTTTATATACTCTGTAGCTTTTAGTTGGTTGTGAGTGAATATAGTTTAGTTCACTGGAAGTTCTTGTCCATGTATATTGTCTTTATACATATCACTTTGTATTCCGGAATGCTATTATTACTTATTATGATGATATGATTGGCCGAAGGAGGAAAATGCAAGTGTGAATTGTTTAGTGAACTTTCCAAAGTTTGCAGGCTTGAAATTGTGAATGCCATTAATTAATCTTATTTGATTCTGAGCTTTCTTTTTTTTTAGGACACTCATGTAGGATTTTCAGCCACGAATAGCGAATTTCAACGAAATTGTACACGAGAAGAGATGAGCTCTTGCCAAATGGCAATTGACCATCGCCTACCTGAGAGGTTCGCCAAGCAATGGGAAGAAGGGCTTAATGTTGTCAGAGAAGCACACACATCAGTTTCTGTTGCCAGTGCTATTGAGCTATTTAAGCTTTTGTTTTTGAGCACATCAACAAGCACTGAGGATCCAAATCTGTCGGCAGAAACTTTACGATGTTACTCAGAGCATGATCTATCCTCAGCCTTTGACTATCTCAGACAGAAAAGGATCATGGTACACATTTTCTGTTCTTCTATACGATTCTTAGTTCCTTTATGAAAAAAGTGCTGAAAGATTTTCCTAGGCCAGACTTGGCAGGGCTTGATTTATTGAAATCATCATATTTGACTTAACTCTCCATGTCAATGCAATTGATTAGGAATGAGATGGTTCTCGATTGCCAAAGGAAGCACAGATAGACCATAACCTTTCTATGATGTTACTTCAAAATCTGGCTTTGGTTCTTTGTTGTTTTGTTTGTTGGAACCTAATGATATGTTTCACAGGTCAAATGCCGTGGTCATCATCCCTATGTTCTTTCACAACATTTCCTGCAAGGTCTTTCATTGTCTCAATTTCCAACAAATACGGGAAAGAGGGCTGACAAGTTAGCAGGCTGGATCCGTGAGAAGGAGAAAGATTTGATGGATGGGGTTGTCAGTCTTTTTGCCGATTTACAATGCGGAGATATTTTCCATTTGGTTGCTCTAGTTTCTCGTGGAGAAATGACTATTTCACCACTTCTTCCCAATGAAGGTGTTGGTAAAGCCAATGACTGGAGAAACCGAAAACGTGGATGGGCTGACACTGAAATTGACAGTATTAATAAAAAGCAGAAAGTTCTATTGCATGCATTGGACCCATGTGATCGTCAAGAAAAGGGCTTCCCTGGTATCCAAGTGTTATTAAGCCGCCCAACAATCCCAAGACCTGATGTTGTTGAATTTTTCAGAAATGACGACATTCATTCACTCCTGCCGACTGAAACCAACCAATTTTACACAATGTTGGGTCAGCAAATTCACAATGATACATTTATTATAGATTGTATGAAGGAAGCTCCTGATTTTGGCAGCATTGCTACCGAAGCTGTATATTCTGGAGAGTCAAAATGGGAAGTTATTTCAAATTTCACTAAGAAAGTCTTGGGACTTTCTGATGAAGAACAGCAGAACTGGATCCCTCCCTGTCTATTTCAAAGTATCACCGTGGCCATTCAGGATGCTGGTGACCAAGGCTTGGGCATGTCAGAAGTCTCCAAACTTGTATGCATGCCAGGTATTGTTTGGGCACACCTATAGGCAATGACACCTCTCTGACTCTCTGTATTCTTTCTCAAAAAAAGAGCAAAAAAGAAAAGTAAAAAAAAAACCTGTAAACTACATAATGGTTATGACTTATGATGGACTCTTTTTTTAATTTGTGTTTTCCCCTTTCTTTAGGTAAATCTAAAGCTGAAGATATCGTTGATGTGCTCCAAACATTTGGTATGGCATATAAGGTTAGTTCAGCTCATTTTATTATGTGCATACACTGTATATATTTGTTGTATCTGTACACGGGTATGTAGATTGCTCCAAAAAATATAGCATAAGTTAGTGTTTGATGAGGATGAAAGCGATTGACTACTTGCTTTGAATCATGAATTGCCCAAAGATCACCATCTCTTTCCTTCAAATGTTGGGATTTCATACTAATATCATTATCATCAGCAGATGCTCATGTAGATGGAAATATCAGTGTGTAACATCATTGCTCTTCTATAAAAATAAAAATAAGACATTGATATATTAAATTCAAGAATCTTGACCGGAATGACCTGATAACCTATCCTGTTGGACTATTACAGGTCAATGGTTATGACTCCTTCCGTGTGGTTGATCGTTTATACCGTTCCAAGTACTTTTTGAATTCAAAGGCTTCTTGTTCCAAAGATACTCTGGCTAAGGATCAGGAGTATGACGACTATGAAACAAGAAGACCTGGAGAAGTAAAGAATGTTGGGGAAGTACATAAAGTAACTATTCTTAACCTCTCGGAAAAAGGAAACAAGCTGTCAGATGCAATTGACCATAGTGATGAGATGGGTCAATGTAGCCAAAGCAAACATATGCCTGGGGATGGTAGCTATGACAATGAACATATAGATGCATCATCCAGTAATCTGCAACCAATATTACCTTGGATGAATGGGGATGGTACCGTTAATACGATAGTTTACCAGGGACTTAGAAGACGAATCCTTGGTATTGTGATGCAGAGACCCGGAATATTAGAGGTATGGTATTTCACATTATATCTTTACTTCTGAGCTTATCTATTAATGGCTTACTCATAAATGGCGTTTTAGTATTTGGCATCTTAAGTCTCTTTCTATTCAAAATCAACTCGAATGTATGCTCATTTTTCATTTTAAAGCCAACTTTTCTGAAATTTCACCCTAAAATAAATAATTTGTTTCAAAGTGAAAATGTTGTAAGAAAATATATCCTTTTTAGTTTATTGGTAAAACTGATGCAGCTTATTATATTTTACATAAATGTTAAGTACCACCTCAAGCTCTCATTGTAAATGCTCGGTTGGTTATATGAAAGAAATGTAATAAGGTTGGTTATATGAAAGAAATGTAATAAGGTGGTTTCCCTTGAAAATCCTTGTCTTTCTGTACAGCTATGTTTACTAAAACACTTTTATTTTTAACAGGATGATGTGATATCCCAAATGGATGTAATAAATCCTCAGGTATGAATTATGATTCCACGTTCCCAATATTTTTTTTTTCCTAACCAGCCAAAAACAATATGTTTCCATCATCAAACAATTAAGCTCGTCTTATGTTGAACGACGTACGTAGTATGGCATTTACGGAAATCTTGTGTTAGGAAATTGTTCTGAATTATATTCTGCTGACCATAAAATGTTTGATCTACTAGCAATTTATACATTCTTGACAACCAAGACTAGACAACCAAAACTGTCATCTTATAACGTGTAGACGCAGGAGGACTTCGGTTTTGTTAATGAATACTGTATTCTGGGTCCATAGGGGACATGTTGCATTAGTTTTGTTTTGTGAATGCTTTCCCATGCTCTGGATGTGTTCCTTTTTTTTCCAGAGTTGCAAGAAGCTTTTGGAGTTGATGAGGTTAGATAACCACATATATGTGCGGAAGATGCACCAGGCGACGTCGTTTGGGCCACCTTCTCTCCTGAGAAGCGTTTGTGGAAGTGAAGTTGGAAACCCCAAGTTTGTCTTTCGTGAGCATCTCTTTTGCAACCCCATGAGTACTTGTTTACTGTAGAAATGTGTCTGTATTATCTCTATTCTAACTGTGCCTATAATGTTATTTATGCACATTATTTGGTGTTCTACTGTCCTCGACATTAAGGGCCAGTTTGTTTGAAAGTAAATTGCTTTTTAGAGAAGGGAAAGGTAAGAGTATTTTGTTTGGTTGAGATTAGACACAGGAGTCGATCAACTTTACCCTACTTAATAGCAAGGGCATCTAACAAAAATACACAACTTGAAGAAGCAATTCAGCAAAAAGGAAAAAAAAGAGAATCAAGCAAATCCAATCCACTCCTATCTCATCGTGACAAAAGTATCAAATCTGAGAGAAGGGGGTGTCGAGTTGGATCGGCGATTCGGCGACCCTGCTCCAATTCAATTACCGCCGTTTATATTAAAAGTTCGACTCGGATCGATAACTGAGAGTCTGTGTGCACAAGCACACACCGAGTGTCCAGCTTATATATAAGACTTGTTATCCGATGTGGAACACTTTCCATTCCTATCCCAACAGTTTTATACTTATAATATTAATTATTTAATCCAAGATTCAGTTACATTAATTAATTAGTTTTTAAGCAAAACACCGGCCACCGGATTAGGAGGAGAACGTGGAGAGCGCGCACCACGCAGCGTAGCGTTTTGGAATAATTAAGGAGGATGCGGTGGTTGAAGGTGCAGGCCGGCCAGAGCTTTGCATCAGCGTGCGGACGACGCTCGACGGCAGCCGCTCCAATCAATCATGCAACTTACTTCTCCGCCACAAAATCTCCTCAAATTATATCTCCCTCCTATCCTCTATCTTCTCTACTCACAATTCACATTTGTAATTTTAATCGGTCATTTAAATTTGAAAATTAAAGGCATATTAATCACTTAAATCTTATTTTAATGTTTTTATATTTTATTTGGATTGACATTTTCATATTCTAATTTATCTCTAGAGCTTTGAAATGAGAGGTTATATTACTCATTTCGACAATTATTAGGTAAGAGATGTTACAAAAGTTTAAATTTTAATATCTGATTATACATTTATTATATGTTAAAAGTATAACAACTTACCCACTGACTCAATTGTTATTATTGTTTTTCCTATCTTTATTTTGTTAGTTTTTTCTTCTGCTATTTTATATATTTATTTTTTATTTTTAAATGGGAAAAATGACGGTGTTTTATTTAAAACTGACAATGTTTTTATACTAAAACAAAAATATTTTATAATAAAACAACATCAGCTGTTGTTGTATTATATAGAGTTTTACTATTAATTTAAACTAACAAAATGATGTTGTGTTATTCCAAAACGACATCACTCATATACAATTGTGCTTGTGCCTCATTTGAAAACTTTTTGGCTCCGTGACTGTATTACTACTAAGGAGTAATTTTTTGGGTTTTTAACATTATTTATATATTACTCTTTTATCTTTTGTTGTTGTTTTATAGTATTGAACACGTTGTGTGTTATATGAGTGTTTTTTATGCTTTGTGCCCCTACCCTTGGATATTTTTGGCTCTGGATATATCATTTTGATTTTGGGTGGTAAAAATTAATTTTTTTATTGACTATTCTCATACTATATAAATTTATGACATGATCGAATAAATGGTTTTTTTTTTTTCATTTTCAAATCTCTCTCAAATTCTCTTTACTTATGGTTCTAGATTATTTTTATACTTGCAATTGTACATATATATTTAGTAGTAGATAATTTTATTTTTGTTTTAATAATGATATTTTGATTTCATTTTTGTTTATAAAAATATACTATTATTTTTAAATGTTATACTCCCTCCGTTCGGCAAAACTTGTCGTTTTAGAGTTTTGTTTTTGTTCGGAAAAACTTGTCATTTTAGGTATTTTTATTTCTACTTTACTAAAATGCCCTTGATTTGATTGATGTGTTGTGAGTTGTAGTTTTTGATAAAGTAAAAAGTAGAGTAATAAATGAGAGTAAATTAGTAAAAAAGGGAGTGTAATTATTAGCTTTATTAAAAGTTGTGTAAAGAGTTAAAATGACAAGTTTTGCCGAACGGAGTGAGTATTTAGTTATACGAAAAATCTGTAAAAATACACGTCTTGGACATGACATGGATCGATTATTACAATGATTTAACTGTAGTTGGTACATTAAATTTTTTTTATTATTACTATCAAAACACCGGCTATACCTACACCATATGAATGTTAAACTGTTAGTTAAGCTGAAAGAGAGGAACCCATGTATGTTTGTTCCCGCCTTGAATGAAGGTCCGCTTAAGTTTACAATTTACATGCATCCACTCCCATTATTTTAATTTAATTACTTAACTCAACTATTCAACTCTAGTTTAAAATAATAATAATAAAAAAGAGATTCGGTAGCTGGGTTAATTTGAGAATAAATTATACTCCCAACGAATTATTGGCGGGTAAATTAGTTGCAAGTTTCCATCTCCTCCTATAAAAGGTCATCATATGTATTCTGCATTTCTTAACACGGTCCAAGTTTCAGCTCCTCACCAAAGCAACAAAAACTGAGATATTTCAACAAAGGAGAGATCGATCGAGAACTGCGCGACATGGCGGATTTTCTCAAAACCATCACTGTCTGTGTACTTTTGATGGCGATCCTCTTTGCTGGTTCCGCTAATGGCGATGATCAGGAAGATGAGCATGCCAAGATTAGGTATATGATATATCCGCACTGCAGAGATTGTCCGGTTCAATTTTTAGACAGCTATTAATTTTGATTTTTTTTTGGGGGAAAATGTTTTCTTTTGTAGAATCGAAGCACAGTTGCAAAGCTTCATGAACTCATCACTGGCGCACAGGTAATGGTTTCATATTTTGACAATTTGATTATCATTTCATTTCTATTTTCACCTCAATTTCTGGTATGGAGATCTATTTCCTCAATTTTCACCCCTTTCGTTACTTTCAATTTGATCAAACAATAAATTTTCCCGTCTTTCGGTTTCTGGCTATGTCGTCGATGCAGAGCTAAAGAAGCTGAATTGAGAAACCAACAAGCCTTTGCTAACCCTGAAGAAATCACCATGACCGTACAAGAGTAAGTTCTACAGATTTTAGGAATGTTCTCTCACATCGGAAATAAAAAGGAGAATTGAAAATATACGATGAAGAGTGAAACCTTACACAGTGACTTAAATTGGCACAGGCATATCCGAAACAGCACATCGAGGAGGAAGCTCGGGTACCTCTCGTGTGGCACAGGCAACCCCATTGATGACTGCTGGAGGTGTGACCCCAATTGGCACCTCCGAAGAAAGCGCCTCGCAGACTGCGCCATTGGCTTTGGCCGTAATGCAGTTGGGGGCCGTGAAGGCAAGTACTATGTGGTCCAAGATGCGAGTGACGACCCCCTCAACCCAAAGCCTGGAACCCTCCGCCACGCAGTCATCCAAGACGCTCCCCTTTGGATTGTGTTTAAAAAGGATATGGTGATCACTCTCAAACAAGAGCTCATCATGAACAGCTTCAAGACCATTGATGGGCGCGGCGCGAATGTTCACATTGCCTATGGAGGATGCATCACCATCCAGTACATCACGAATGTGATCATCCACGGAATCAACATCCATGATTGCAAGTCCACGGGGAACGCTATGGTGAGGGCCACTGTCCGCCATTATGGATGGAGAAACATGGCTGATGGTGATGGCATTTCCATCTCGGGATCCAGCCATATCTGGATTGACCACACTTCTGTTTCAAACTGCGCTGATGGCCTCATTGATACCGTCTTAGCATCCACTGCGATCACACTTTCTAACAACTACTTCACGAAACATGACAAGGCACTGCTGATGGGTCACAGTGACTCCTATACACAGGATAAGATAATGCAAGTAACCATTGCCTTCAACCATTTCGGAGAAGGTCTCGTCCAGAGAATGCCAAGGTAAAAAGGCACCAAACCATAGAGGCTTGAGGGTTAATATGATTTTGTTTTGAACCTTTGCTAACTCGAAGCAAAATGCAGATGCCGACAGGGCTACTTCCATGTGGTAAACAACGACTACACTCACTGGAAAATGTATGCCATTGGTGGAAGCGGGAATCCAACCATCAACAGCCAAGGAAACAGATACCTCGCCCCTTCCAATCCATATGCAAAAGAGGTAAACTATAGCATAAAATTGATGACACCGCACTTTGAATTGGTTCGTGTGTGTGTTCTTAAGCCGAGCTAAGTTCAAATGGCATGCCATCTACAGGTGACTAAGAGGGTTGGGTCAAATTCGTATGAGTGGAAGAGCTGGAATTGGAGATCACAAGGTGATTTGTTCCTCAATGGAGCCTTCTTCACCCCGTCAGGAAGAGGCGCAGGAGCTAGCTATGCCAGAGCCTCCAGCTTAGCAGCCAAGCCGTCTTCCTGGATTGGGTCACTGACTAGAGCTGCTGGTGCACTTCGATGCCGCCCTGGTCATCAGTGCTAGTCTTCAATCCATCAATCTCCTTACATACCAAAGCACATGCCTTCACCATTGCTACACTAATAAGATCCCAATCTTGTCAATTAAGGGACCTTGATTTGTAGATTATCTTTTCTAGACCTATAGCTTCACTTGCTTCACGCTTTGTTGTTGAGATGTTCGATTTGCTCAACCTCCGCGGCTCCTTTTGTAAACTCTTATTTTTTTGAGAGATTGCCCCATGGAGCATGCTCGGAAGTGTTGTTCATCTCTTGTTTGCACCTAAATACCACCTATTGCAAGTTTTCCTCCGTATTGTTGAGCTCTTTCTCCCTTGCTTTTCATACCTTAATTATATTCAGTAAACTTCTTGGGTTAATTATATAATAAATGTATTTCATAATTAGTTAACTAGCCACTTTAGCATATTGGTAAGGAAGGAAACATTTGAATTTTTGGGGCCCTTCATCTTGGGTTCGATTCCCACTTCCCCCAATTTGGCTTCATTTTGCTCATCTTCCAACCTAACTTCTTTATTTTGAAAGCAACATTTTTATTTACAATTTTTTTTTGTGTTAAAAAATTGATTAAAAATATAAAATTATCTCCTCATCACTAAATTTTTTAATTGAATTAATTTTAAAAAGATGAATTTGTTAAATACATAATCTTTTAATTCAATGACTTTTTCACGCTAAAAAATTCATTAAAAATATAAAATAAATTTTAATACAACAACTGTTTTATAATTTACAAATTTTGTAAGCATAAATGGATTTATGATCAAAATTTTAAATTGAAAAATAGTTGATGTGTTATTACGATTATAATGTAGTATATCAACTGATTATAGAAAATCTAAATTTATCAATTTATAAGACTAAACTTTTTTTTAGAACAGGGCTCCGAAAAAGTTTGACACGACCCTGCACCCAAGCACCCTCTGGCTCTGCCACTGTATGCAGTTGTTAGCTATTTTACTTATGGATATACATATTTGTGCAGGTGTTGATCGTGGGATCTTGACTATCAAGGCAATCGAAGCACTAGTGTTCGGAGGAGATTTCAAAACCTTTACTCAAGACAAACTAGCTAGTTAATTCAGTATCCGTGCTGTGCATGGTATTTTAAAATTTTATTTTGCAAATTTATTTTTATTTGTATTAAACCTAAAACACCGACTATCATTACAGATTGTACGTTTGAATTTAAATGAATTTGGCATTCATTGAACAAATTCATTCCTACAAATTCATTCCTTCTATATAGCTACCCATCTCTCAAGTTGAGAGATGGGTAGCTATATATATGCTACCCCATGGGTGAGTCATTTTGGCAAATTCTCAAAGCTTAATTCGATATACTTTTTAAATACATGATTGTTACGGACAATGATATTCAACTATTGGCTGAATTGAAGAAAATTTCTCTACAGTGTATTAAATTGGTGGTTTGCAATGGTTTTTCAACAAAGGGCCTTCAAAGCATTGTTTTAGCATGCCGGTAATACATCTTTGATAAACCTTGTGTGATAAGTAGTTACTTAATTAAACCTTGTGTTTTTAGTAGTTTAAAAACTACTTCTACATGCTTCATACATATAAGTAGTAGATAGACTGGTTTTGAGTTGTTGATGATATTATTGACTGGGAGAACACCAGATAAATAGATTACAAGATAGGATAACCTAGAGGAGATATACTTGCTAACTAACTAGATAAGCAGGGGAACAAACTGATTTACACAAATCTCCTAATTATCATAAACGAGATATTATCTGTTAGAGATGTGAATGAGACCAAAGTGTCCCACATCGGAAAGTTGAACATATCAAGCCCTAGTATATGAGTCGGTGGGCTACTCCTTCTATTGCCAATTGGTTTTAGAATGGAACCTCACTCGGCTTGTGTGCTAGGCTACTAGGCATGTGCGCCCGTGCACACGACCCCCAGTCATTGGTCCGAGTCGGACTTTGATATGGTATCAGAGCCGGGTTCGGCTAGTTGCTGTCTGGGCTTCGGATTAGTGGGGTTGCTGGCCTTGTTGATATGTCGCGAGCATTGGTTCCCATTTAAGCGCATGTGGCAAGTGCAACTTATTGGCTAAAAATGTCGTTGCACTTGAGGGGGCGTGTTGGAATGTGGTTATCCCACATCGGTTATAAAGAGAATGCTTGAAAAACATATAAGGTTATTGGTTCCCATTTAAGCGCATGTGGCAAGTGTAACTTATTGGCTAAAAATGTCGTTGCACTTGAGGGGGCGTGTTGGAATGTGGTTATCCCACATCGGTTATAAAGAGAATGCTTGAAAAACATATAAGGTTGAAGGGCTACTCCTCTCATTGCCAATTGGTTTTGAGATGGAACCCCGTTCGGGTTTATATGTTCTCATTGCCAATTGGTTTTGAGATGGAACCCCGTTCGGGTTTATATATATGTTGTTCGAGTCTCTCGTATGTGGGCCCGCACACACGACCTCCCTCCAGCTTGTCTTTGACCCCACCGGGCCCAGCTGACTTTAACATTATCTACTTGATTTATCCTTATCAATACACACCCTATCTTAACATTTTTTTTTAGCAGAAACTTGCAGACATTTTCTATAAGGGGAAGCGACATTGACACAGAAGTAGCTCAAAGCAGTGATAATTGGTTTCACCATCTAGCTGCAACCAATGCAGGTTGTCTAAAAACAGTAGACTTGGAAGCTAAATGGTCCAGCAAGGATTATGCATCCTTGAATATCAAATACAAGGATATTAAATCTTTGGTTCGTCGGTGTGAAGTGGAGGCCCTAGTGCTGCAGGATATTGAGCCGATCAAGATAGTCAGATTGTTAGAGGAAGCAAAACATTTGAGAGAATTCCAAGGAGGTACCGAAGGACATATTAAGCATCCTGTTACAGAGATTAATCTCCCCCCTTTGCTTAAGGTGGGGCTATATAATTTGAACTATTAGGATATGTATCTGTATCACCCTATCCTTGGACAGTTGAAGTCATTGGATGTCACCCGAAGCAACAAGCTTCCAGGGGAGATAATGGATCTGGTCAAGGACTGCCCAAACCTAGAAGAACTCAAGGTATGGTTTCTGAAGTTGGCTTTTCATCAATTTAGCTAAGCCAAAAAAGGTCTAAAATGTAATTGCAGTTTCTGAATTTTACAGTAAGAATTTCTTGTAATTTGAATACCTTTACCTTTGATTCAGGCCCCTAACGACATAGGAGATGAGGGATTGATTACCCTGTCAAAGCACTGCAAGAAATTGGTCACACTTGTTCTTGTGCATTCGAATGAGCATAATCTATCACCACTCATCACTGAAGTAGGATTGATTTCTCTATCTAGTGGTTGTAAGCTTTTGGAGAAATTGTCAATCTTTGTTGATCTTATCTCCAACAAAGCACTAAAATCTATAGGTGAGTTGGTTCATCACTGAAGCAGGATTTCTTTAAGGGGAATTAAAATTGACATGGAGTGGTTCGGACTCTAATGCTGCATGATATATTGAATCAATCAATATAATCAGATTGCTAGAGGAAGTAAATCATTTGAGAGAATTCCAAGGACATACGTATGATTTGAACTATGCATCTTATAGTGATTAACTTTCCCCTTTGTTTAAGGAGGGGTTGTATGATTTGAACTATTAGAATATGCATATGTATAGCCTTATTCTTGGACCAATGAAGTCATTGGATGCCACTCGAATCAATAAACTTCTTGGGAAGATAATTTATTTGGCCAAGGATTATCTAAACCTAGATGAGCTCAACTTGAGTTTTCATTAATTTAGATAATCTAAAAAAGGGTCTAAATCTAATTGCAGTTTCGGAGTAGTGATAGTTGGTTTCGCATTTTAGCTACAACAAATGCAAGTTGTCTGAAAACAATAGACCTAAAACCTAAATTGTCCAACAAGGATTATGCATCATTAAATATCATATGTAAGGATATTAAATTTTTGGTTCGTGATTGTGAGGTGGAGACTCTAATGTTGCATAATATATTGAATCGATCAATATAGTCAGATTGCTAGAGGAAGTAAATCATTTGAGAGAATTCCAAAGACATACCAAAGAAGATATTAAGCATCTTGTTATAGTGATTAACTTTCCCCTTTGTGTAAGCCTGTAAGGTGGGGTGGTATGATTTGAAATATTAGAATATGCATATGTATAGCCTTATTTTTGGACCATTGAAGTCATTGGATGCCACTCGAAGCAATAAGCTTCTTGGGGAGATAATTTATCTGGCCAAGGATTATCTAAACCTAGAAGAGCTCAACTTGGGTTTTCATTAATTTAGATCATCCAAAAAGGGTCTAAATCTAATTGCAGTTTCGGAGATTTTACAATAAGACTTAGTTGTAATTTATTATCACTCATCATTGAACAAGAAATGATTGCTCTGGCGAGTGGTTGTAAGCTTTTGAAGAAGTTGTCAGTCACTGTGGATATTATCTCCACCAAAGCATTAAAATCTATAGGCCAGCTGGTTCATCTGCATTACTTTAGGCTTGTGCTTCTCTATATAAATCACACAGCCCCAAGATTCGTGTCCATGAATGAAAGAGTCAAAAGTCTATCGAAAGGTGAAAAAATCTTACCAGATTGGATCTACATCTTGGGAGAGGTGTATTGAGAAACAATGGTCTAGGTTATATTGGAAAGTATAGGATGAGAATGAACTTACTCAGGTGTACTTGTTAAGGTATGTGGGAGGAACTGACAAGAGCCTCCTTGCATTTGCTGAGGGATGCCCTAATTTATAAAAACTAGCCCTGAGGGGAGACAAATGACAGTCTAGTTGGAGTGCATTGTATTAGGTTGTAAACAAGACTTCTCTCAACTGTATTTGGTTGTAGGGTTTTTTTTTACTCTCTAAAAAATGATCAATTGGTTGCAATGGCTAAAGTAATACCGAAAGTTGGATAAGAGTATGAATGTGGAAATCTTCTTTGTGTCAAATCATCTAGATACAGTTGATGATAGTGATTGGTATAAACAATTGTACGAGGAACCAACGCAAGTTTCACCATTTCTTGGTAAATATTAGTCTCAACATCCTCAAGTATATATATAGCATACAAGCAACAATGGTTTGTGTTATATTTGAAAGTACAGGAATGAACTTACTCAAGTGTTGTTCGAGTATGTGGGAGGAACTGACAAAGGTCTTCTTGCTTTTGATGAGGGTTGTCCTAAGTTATATGGAGATAAAATGAGACAAAGGGTAGTATAGTTGGAATGCATTATCTGAGGTTGCAAAGAAGCTAGATTTGTCTCCACTGTATTTGGCTACAAGAGCTAGAGAACACTGGAAGGCAAGTCCAACTTTTTTTTGTTAAATGTTAATTTTAGCACCCTCAACCTAGCAAACACGCAAATGTGGTTCCAACCCAAAACTAATTGACATTGATCGGAGTAGTTTACCTAGTTATATACTAACTTAGAACCCTCTCAACTTCCAACGTGGGATGTTTTTCTTTTTTCACATTTGCACACACTACATGATGGCGATGACATTTCCATTTCCGAATCCGGCTACATTTAGAATTTTGGATTGACCACACTTTTGTTTCAAGCTATGTTGATACCTTTCCCCTACCGATCCATAAGCAAAAAAAAGGTAAACAATAGCATAAGAAAACACTATAGTTTCATTTAAGTGTTCTTTCAAATTTGAATTAAGTTCAAATGGTATGCCATCTATAAGTGAGGTGACTAAGAGGGTTGACACAAATTCATACACTGGGAGGGGCTGAAACTGGATATCACAGGGAGATTTGTTCCTCAACAGAGCCTTCTTCACCCAATCAGAAGGCTTTATTAGAGTTGCTTATGCCCAAGCCACCAGCTTAGCAACCAAAACCTCTTCCTGAATTAATGGATTGGTTCTTTGACTTGAGTTATTGGTGCTCTTCAATGTTGCCTTGGTCGTCAATGTTAGTCTTCCAATGATCAATCTCCTTTGCACATTTGAAATACTGTGGCAGAATTTTGTTTTCTAGCCCTAGATTTACTTGCTTCAATTTTTTATCATATTGTCCAAATTTTCATTTTGCTCAACCTCCTCTTCCCGGAGGATGATACGGATACACTCAGTGTATTCTCTAATTTACACACTACCAATTACAATTGGACACATGTACACTGGTAAGAAAAAAATTTAAAGAAGAAAAAAAGAAAAAAATGGGCAATTACCTCTTTGCAGTTTGCACACCACTACAACACTACCCAGTACCCACAATCACATAATTGTTTTTTTTTAAATTATAAACCGTAAAATATGATTATATCTTCACACTTACCCGATCAAATAATAGATTGATCAAATATAATGTAATATAAATTAATTAACATATTTAAATTTATTTGACTAAAATACATCAATCAATCATATTTCTATTTTTTTTAAATATTAATTATTAATTTTAAAAATAATAACAAATGTAATCACATATTTAAAATATTAATATTAATATGAAATGTTAAATCTAAAGTAACTTAATCAAATTTATAAAGTCTTTTATAATACGGAGTATTAAAAAAATTAATCACGTATTTACAATTTTAAGTAATTTAAAATGTTAAATCAGAAGTTACTGAATCATATTTCTAAATATTATATTATATAAATTGTTAAAGAAAAAGTCTTTTTTTTGTTCGATGAAAATAATTTAAAGTTAAATTATTCAATGTTGAAATTCTCAAATATGGTTACTCTTGAACTTTTTAGATTAAAAACAGAAGTTCACCCTTTTAATTTTTTTTCTTTTATTCTCTTTATAAGACAAATGTCACATTGTAATTAGTGGTGTAGAATCTAACCATACACCTAGTGTATGTCTAGATTTATCCCCTCTGGAGGTCCCCTCTTCCCCATTCAAAAACTCTTTGTTTCTTGAGCTTGCCCAATGGAGCGTGCTCGAAAGTGTCATCTCCTCTATATTGTAATTGTAGGCAACACTATACCTAAATGTGATGTTATTGATGCATTATTGTATGACACCTTTCTTCTTTTTAATATTCACACATTAATAGAAGTTGTGCTGGTTGACAAATGAAATATGCACAATGCTTTTGACCTACAAATGTGTTTTCAAATCCTCCATAACTTTGTATCAAACAAATTGAAAGATAAACATCACTTACATCCAACATATTGATTAGATGGCAAGGACGATGATCCATCTGTGATGCTGATCTCTGTGCAGAGTGGTTATGTAGTAAGTAGCTGAGGAATAGAAGATGCGAGCGCTCGATCGTCGTCCTCCATGTCGCCGCTCGAACTAATTTCAGTCTCTCTTTCTCTCTGTCCCACTCCTCCCTAGCTCCGCCTATGCAGGTACCTCCACACAGCCACCTTACTGCAAGATCGAGTGCATTTGATGTAGTGCATTTGATGTGCATTTAATTGTAGTCATCATTGCAGTGCATACTCTCTATATATGATCCTTTGGCGTGTAGATTACTCTTTTATTCATAATATGATAATTAGATTTGGAAATCATAATTTATATTATAAAGTTAAAAATGCATTTAATTGTAGTCAGGTTGCTCTAAATGGAGAGAGTAGCACAAAAAAAGGAAAACATATTTTTTTTTGGATTGACCACACTTTCGTTTCAAACTATGTTGATACCTTTCCCCTGTCGATCCATAAGAAAAAAAAAAGGTAAACAATAGCATAAGAAAACACTATAGTTCCATTCAAGTGTTCTTTCAAAATTGAATTAAGTTAAAATGGTATGCTATCTATAAGTGAGGTGACTAAGAGGGTTGACACAAATTCATACGCTGGGAGGGGCTGAAATTCGATATCACAGGGAGATTTGTTCATCAACAAAGCCTTCTTCACCCCATCAGAAGGCTTTATTGGAGTTGCTTATGCCCAAGCCACCAGCTTAGCAACCAAAACCTCTTCCTGAATTAATGGATTGGTTCTTTGACTTGAGTTGTTGGTGCTCTTCAATGTTGCCTTGGCCATCAGTGTTAGTCTTCCATTGATCAATCTCCTTTGCACATTTGAAATACCGTGGCAGAATTTTGTTTTCTAGCCCTAGATTTACTTGTTTCAATTTTTTATCATATTGTCCAAATTTTCGATTTGCTCAACCTCCTCTTCCCCATTCGAAAACTCTTTGTTTCTTGAGCTTGCCCAATGAAGCGTGCTTGAAAGTGTCATCTCCTCTATATTGTAATTGTAGGTAACACTATACCTAAATGTGATGTTATTGATGCATTATTGTATGACACCTTTCTTCTTTTTAATATTCACACATTAATAGAAGTTGTGCTGGTTGACAAATGAAATATGCACAACGCTTTTGACCTACAAATGTGTGTTCAAATCCTCCATAACTTTGTATCAAACAAATTGAAAGATAAACATCACTGATGTTTTATCCAAATTGTATTGGGATCGACTAGACCTGAATGCGGATATGGATTAAAAAAACCTAGCAACTCAAGTTACAATCCTACTGATAATTAAGTTCACAAATTTACAAAACCATAAATACAATCAAACCAAGCAACACAAATGCACAAACAACTAGGGGGCATGCCCGTGCATACGCACGGGACATAATTTAATCAGATCGAATCATATGGTATTAAAGTTTATCAAATCATATGGTATTAAAGTTTTATATGATTGGTTCTTATTAGCGGAAATTATATCAAAGAAATAATTATATATAGTTAAACTACGTGGAATTGAATTTATTATGAATATATTTGGTTTATATAGATTTGAGAAGAAAGCTCAGTATTATTTATAGTCATCCATAATATATTTATAAATAAGCTTAACATTTTGAGCTCTTCTCTTCCAATCATGAAGTGAAAGATTTTGCAAGTATGCATCTCTATGCAAGTATATAGGAGAAAAATTGTAAATAAATAAGGTACATAACTACTCCATGTATTTTATTTTTTATTTTTTATACTTTATATATACCTCTGTGCTTATACATATATTTCAACGCACTACAACTACAACCACACTCATTAAACTAAAGGTGACATATTAATATAAATTGAATAGAGAGAGAGAGATCGGTCCATTAATATATTTATTTCTCGTTAAGATCCCGCCATGGTGAATATGATTCTTCTTTCAACAATGGTGCATGGTTGTAAGTTTTTCCATATATCAACAAAAAAAAAAAGAAATCAAAATAGAGAAAAATAATAATTAAAGATTATTTAAACAAATAAGAAATAATATATGATATAAAATAACAAAAAAGGAAAATAAAATCATATATAATCTACTATATAAATAAGAAAGTGCAATAAAAAAATAAATTAATTATAGAAAAAAATAAACAAAAATAGGGGAAAATAAATAAATGATGAATAAAACCTCCAAATATGAGTCTTCTTGCAACAATGGTTCATAAAAACTTAATAGCATTTAAAGAAAACTAAAAACCCTATATTATTATAAAAAAATTAAGAAATGCAAAATAAAATATGATAGTATAAAGTAACAACATAAAAACTGAAAAATAAAAGCATGCATAATATCATAATAGAAATAAGAAAGTACAATGAAACAATATATTAAAGCAATAAATAATAAAAAAATTGTAAGAAAAAAAGGAATAGAAAATGCCACCTAACGATATATATGATTCATCTCTTATTTGTTTGCAAAAAAAAATTGAGTTTTAGAAGATAACATTGAAACAATTGACTATTTATAAGAAAAATCCAACATTTAACCAAAGAAAAACTCTCAACCTTTGGACTAACCCATTTTAATTTCCTATTTATCATCTCTAAAAAGTAAAATTAATGCGATGTATGTTTCATTTAACAAAAAAAAAAAAAACTTCCACCCCTTTGACTACCCTATTTAAAGCATTGATTGGCAATTATAGTAATTTTTTATTTGAAATAAAAAATTTGGGTAAACATTAATATGAAAATATGAGAGAAATATAATAAAAAAATTATCATTATTATATTGTATTTTTGGTCAAAGAGAAAATAATTATTACAGAAAAATAATAATTAAAGAATATTTAATCAAATAAGAAATATGATATAAAGTAACAACAAAAACAATTGAAAAATAAAATCATATATAATCTACTATATAAATAAGAAAGTGCAATAAATAATAACTTAATTAAAGAAAAAAAAGTCAAAAATAGGGGAAAAATAAATAAATGATAAATAAAACCTCCAAATATGAGTCTTCTTGCAACAATGGTTCATCAAAACCTAATAGGAATTAGAGAAAATTAAAAATCATATATTATTTCAACAAATAAGAAATGCAAAATAAAATATGATATAAAGTAACATCATAAAAAATGAAAAATAAAACCATGCCTAATATCATAATAGAAATAAGAAAGTGCATTGAACAATATATTAAAGCCATAAATAAATAAAAATTGGAAGAAAAAAAAGTGATGAACAAAGTGTCACCTAACAATATATGATTTCTCTCTCATTTGTTTGACGAACATTGAAACAATTGACTATTTATAAGAAAAATCTAGCATTTAACCAAAGAAAAACTCCCAACCTTTGGACTAACCCACTTTAATTTCCTATTTATCATCTTTAAAAAGTAAAATTAATGTGATGCATTATTCATTTGACAAAAAAAACTTCCACCCATTTGACTACCCTATTTAAAGCATTGTTTGACCATTATAGTCATTTTTTATTTGACATAAAAAAAGGCTGGGTCGCATTAATATAAAATTATGAGACAAATATAATCAAAACTTTGTCATTATTATAATTTATTTTCGGTCAAAAAGATAACAATTATTAGGGGAAAATAATAATTAAAGAATAATTAAAAATTAAGAAATAATAAAATGATATAAAGTAACGACAAAAACAATTGAAAAATATAATCATATATAAATAATCAAGAAATTGCAATAAATAAATTAATTAATTAAACCAAACAAATAAACAAAAATAGGGGAAAGTTTAAGTGATAGGGAAAACATAGAGAATATAGAATTTTTGTATATATAAAAATAGGAGTCTAAAACACCTTAACCACAACTCAAAACTAAAAAGAAGAGATTCCACAAAAAAAAAATTAAAATAAAATAAATTCCAACAAAACTAAAAATACAGAAAATAAAAGTTCAAGTAAAGGATTGTATTACAACCACTCACCTTAGATTTTATTTATCAATATGAGCTTCTTCTTTTTCACCAATGAAACTTCTCAATATGTACTTCTTCTTTTTCACCAATAACATTATAAACAATACAATAAATAGAAAGAAAATATTAGTATGAAAGTTGAAAACAATATCAATCAACAAACGATAGATTAGGATAATAGAAATTCAATATTATATCAAAAAATCTATTTTGACATAATATGATAATGAAAGAAAAAGAAAGAGTTGATTTGATTGTAAAAAGATGAGGTGTGTCTTTATATAGCATAAGCATGCTTTAATTGAATTAGGAGTTTCAATTTTTTACTTATTATTTAAGGAAAATAAATTTCAAATTAAATAGGCTAACAGTGTTACATTTTTTGTATTCAACTAGGGTGGCAGACCCGTGCTACGCCCGGGACATAATTTTATATCAATTACATGACTGGTATTATACATGGTGAATAACGCAAAAAAATTAACATTCAAAAAGAAAAGAGAGGTAGAAAAATATATCTTAATTTATAACCATTTAAAAAGATCAAACGAAAGAGAGGCAGAAACAAAACAAATTATAAAAGGCTATGAAAAAAAGAGAAGCAAAAATTGTCCCTTGCACTTACCATAATGTTGGACTTTAGTCAAAACAAAAGAGAGGTAGAAACATTGTCCACAAATAGAGTATTGAACATGAATATATAAGAGGCAATGGAAAAAAAAATTCTGAAATTTATAAAATTGAAACAGGGGCATAATTCAACAAAATAATTAACATATATATTATAAAAAAAATAGTCTTCTTCGTATGACATGCCGAAGTTGGGTGGATCGAGGATTCCATGGTGGCGATGCTACCTCCGCTGATCTTCGCATCGAGCGGGATCAAGAACGATGCGATGACGATTAGGCTAGGCCCTTCTTGTCAAAGTAGTCGGCCTAGAAGCGGTCCAGGGCTCTTTCGTAAGTCGTAAGGGTCCGAGCTAGGGCAAAAGCGCGTGGGGCCTTGTGAGGCCAGATCTCAACGATGCATTGCAGGATCACCAGTGACTCGCGGACCGGACGACCGTTGTGAATGAGGATCGGGATCTTCTTGTGAACCGGGTACGTCTTGATCGAGGAGGAGTTGGCTCTTGTTGTAGAGATCCTCCTCGTAGTCGTAGTCGACCCCTTTCTCGGCGAGAGTGATCCGGTCGCGCATTCCGAACATGCTGGGTTAGAAATGCAACAACACCACTTCTTTCCCTATTGCAACCGATTGATTAAAATTTGGATGAAATGTGTGAAATTTTTGCGAGGAAGATCGGAATTGGGAATTAATTGGAGATGTGGATGGAAGGAGTTGGGGGTTTCAAATGCAAAAGAGATAGGATTTGGGAGAACATAGAAAAAATAAAATAAAAGAACTTATATATTGGGGGATGCCTAGTATGAATCGACATATCAAGGAGAGACAAAGATGGGCGTCGATCATATAATTTTCTGAGTCGATCGTGATAACGTGTTATAAGAACAATAAGAAGCGATCATGAACTCTATTGCTTGTCTATCTCCTCAATTGAGCTTTACAAACCTTATATATGGAAGGTAGAAAGAGGAACATAAATTGGCGTTATCATGATGAGAGTTTAGGAGATGAAGAGTTTGAGAGGCAATCCACCCATAAGTATTATAACTAAAAAAAACAATCTCATATATATGTAGATAAATGGATTATTATTATTATTATTATTATTATTATTATTATTATTATTATTATTATAAGCTTTAATTTAATTAGTTTAGCTAGAATTATCAAAGATTCTACTATATATATATACTTAATTATAAAATAATTTTCCAATTGATTTAAAAAAGCCAAAAACTATATATTAGACATCTTTTCATAAATAAAAAATAAAAAAAATAGGTAAATTAAAGTTTTTACAAAATACAATGCTTATGGAGGAAATTAAACTAATTGGTTTTAAAATAAGACTTGAGGCTACAATAATGGGTACACATTAATGAGATTGAAAACAACTTTTAACGAAAAATCAATAATCATTATCATATTGCAACCACATTAATAGAGAACGTGAAATGATAAAGTTTATTTGGAATTAAATCATGCAAATTGTAATCAATAATAAAATTAATCAAATATATTTTGGTCAATAATCTTCTTTGTTGAAGTGTAATTTGTTACGATCGAGCTACTTATAATGGTCCATGAAGAGCTTGATAATTAAGGCTTGCTACTCTCATTGATCCATGCAACTGTAAGAATCAAATATAAATTTCTCATATGTTAGAACATTTATTTTCATTGAAATATCTCCAAAAAAAAAGTATTTATCGAGACAACTTAATTCAATGTTTGATCAAATAGACGTTAAAAATCAATGATAGCTCAAATTCCTATGCTTGACGTACATAATTAATATACATGGTTTGAATTAAAAATTTATTTGATCTAAATAATTAAATAAAATAAAAAATTTCAAACTTATCAAATATTAAGGGAAATTTAGAAGGATAAAATTTGGGTTGAATGTCTCTTCCTTTGTCCTTAAAAAAACATAAAATTAGATGATAATTAATTATATAAACATGCATCTATGGATACAACTACAACATATAAAAAAACAGTTTTTAGAAAATATGTCGTTCAAATTGTAAAATCAATACTATATGCCTATGTAATTATTTGATTGTACAATTTGTACTAACCTGCTATGTAGTTTTTCGCATGCTCCTTTGAACGAATGCATATATGTTCTCACTTCATATAACAAATATTGTAGTTTGTGAAGGAGATACACACAAAAATATGCGAGAATAGAAAGGTTGAAAATTAGAAGTAGCTACTAACCTCTTCGAATTTTTTTACAACTTCTTTGAATTCCTTTGTGCTCTACCGATAATAATCAAGGAAAGGATGATACAAATAAAGATACAATCTTATGATCCATATCTAAACCTAATAAGATGATACAAAAAAAAAAATCAAAATGAATTAGTGTAAATATATATATACCTTGAAATAATTGTCCAACTAAAGATAAAATATAAATCTTTACATAAAGAAGGGAAATAAATCAGTTCCTGCAAAACAAAAAAGAACCGGACAAAAAAGAGAAATAGATTAATTCCTGCAAAAAAAAAAAAACGAAGACCATTGTTAAGATAAATTCTTGCAAAACTCAAATCAATAAGAAAAATTGAAAGATGAAACAACAAACAAAGAGAGCATATTGCCTCCAATACCTCCACTGGGATCCCGTAAGTGGTGGCAAATTGCCTCTCGATCGATCTCAATAGCTTTATACGTTGTAAAGAATGCATGCTGTAATTACCCATTAATTAATAAAAAATTAGTTACAGCCCCTATTCAGGGCCGGAGAGAAGAAAACGGTCTAATTGAAGAGCGTATGAATGCATACGATTACAAATTGCCAAATTCAATGGCACACATGCGTGTCACTGTAATCTTTTCCTCTTAAATCAAAATAAAGAGGGTAGAAATAACGGAAGAAAACAGCTACACGTTAATGCCGTGTAATAATACAAATTGAAACGGCTATATAATTCAATCCATCTCCATCAATTGTAACGGGCAGCGACAACTTGGTGTATATAGATACCAATTCATGCATATAATGTAAAACCTTCGAAATAGTAAGAAACGGCTATTAATTAGGTGTAATTAAGTGTTAATTAGAATCATTTTGGGTGTTATGTGTTCGTCCCTATCTTATCTTATATCTAATATAGGTGTTACAATAGTTATATATTTATAATTAATATATAATAATTATATGGGGATAATTTTATTTATTTTTGGATTATTTGTGTTTCTAAATGATGGTAACAGTGATTATTGTATGAAAATGGGTTGTGGTATTAATTTTCTTTGAGGTTGTCTTATAATTAACTCTGTAATATATATGCTAAAAAATTCTTAAAATATTAATCATATCTTCATATAAAAAAAAAAATTATGATAATTTTAACAATATAATAATATGATTGGGGTATGATGACAAGTTATGCTTAAATTCAATTTATAAAGGATATATGGATCATTGTATGGAAATAGGTTGTGCTATTAATTTTCTTTGAAGTAATAATATAATATAAGCTATTTTTGTTTTTAAAAGTTTTCATCATATGGTCATATAAAATAAAAAATATTTATGATAGTTTCAACAATATAAACTCAAAAGAAATTCCTTAAATATTCTCAATATGGCTATATAGAATATAAATATTAAAAGTGTCATTAGTAGGAGTCGAACTCAAAACCAAGCAACACTTGACAAAGAACCTTTCCATTGAGCTAACATAGACACTTTGTTGCAAAATGTGGTGAAAAAAAGAAAATAAAGTAAATGGAGACATGAAGATAAATGAGCAATAAATAGGGTGATGAACACAACTTTTTATGTATTATATTATATATTATTATAGATAGATGTTTGTTGGAGTTACTTTTTTATGTTATTGGTTGTTTACTCTTTATAAACTATACATGTTACATATGAAAAATTATACCATTAATATATGAGAGAAAAGAAATTTAATCAAATTAAAATATAATATTTTTTGTATGATTAAGATCATAATATATTCTATAAAGAATGGGCAGAAAGATAATATTTTGAAATTAGTTGAAAATAAATAGTAACAAAAAGATTATGATGATGGTATAATAAATTATCCCATCCACACATTCGTATAGTATAAACTATATATGATAAATTTTTATTAAAAAAACTCAAAGTTTTTTTTAAAACATTACATATAAACAAAAAACATATAATGTTCTCCACATTTTGAATGTGAGACAAAAATATTATAGCAAGGTAGCTAGTGATTACACAATATTTTATAGCAAGGTTGTGAGATTAAATTCAACATTTAATCCCACCGTGCGGATAACCGGTTAAGCGGATAACCGAGAACACAATTATAGCATTTATGGTGGGCTGAACACAACTTTTACTAGATATATTATAGATAACACACAATTTAAGTAGGAAACCCTCCCAAACTCAGAGGATGGAAAACAATTGTTGCCCGTCAGGCCGTCACAAGCACCAAAATTCATAAATCAACAAAATGGGTACAAGTGTTCACTACATACAAATCTCACACAAATAGGGCTAAAAATCATCCGTGGGTGGCCGACTCACCCGGACCCAATTATAAGGGTGAAAACCAAAAAAAAAAAAATCGAAAAACCAATGGGTGATGGGTCGGGTGATCGGTGATATATTTTCCACCCGTTACTCGAGCCATCACCCGACTCATTACCCAACCCGCTTAATCACTCGTTAGCCCACCCAATTATTAAAATTTTTTTTTTTATATAAATAATACTCTATGTTAATTAAAACATGTCATTTTAGACATTTGCACATTTTTTTAAGAACGCAAATAAAAGCAAACAAAAATACACTTATACCCCTAATTATTACTTTACGTTTTCACTTTATTGAAAACTACAACTCAAAAAATCTCTAATCATTATAAGGGTAATTTTAAAAAGTGAACACCAAAATACCTAAAATGACATGTTTTTCTTAACAAGATTTTACTCCTAAAGCGACATGTTTTTCTTAACGGAGGGAGTATAATTTAACATAACTAAGATATTTCTCCTTTTCTACCTCTAATTTCTCCATTCTCTAATTGTTCTTGTTCAAAAAGATTTTTAAAAATATAAACTTACATTCTATAAATCGTATCTTTTTAAAATTTCTTTTATTTGTTTTGCATATACCGATATAGTGTATGCAATCTGGCTCTTTCCAACGGCTTTGTTAACATTTAGTGTATTCAGTTTGTCTATTTTGTGTCATAAGGGCACATGATAAATATACTTTATTGGGAAAGAAAACCCTAAAAAGAAATTGGTCAACCCCATAATCTAATTTAAAAATTGGTAAACCAGGTGTATCTAGGAGAAATATTTCCCGATTTGGCTTCTTAAGAGCATAGGATAGAAAAACCGTAGTGTATTAATGCATGATTAACCAAATCTTATTTTCTCGATTTGTCAAGATATTTGTAACAATAATCCTCTTCATGTAAAAAGATTAAAGAAAGGATACCCGAGTCTGTTTTCTAATGACAAAGTTTTTCTATACGTTTTATATTGTGAGTCTAGTAACTAAGTTAAATTCATCTTATATAGTCTGATATTAAACTTCTAATACTAATTTTGTAAGTTAAGTATAATGATATAATGAAATAAGTCTTTTATTCATTTAGTAAGATTCATACGTTGACATGGTTTATAAAATTATCGAATATGAATGATTTTTAAGTATGTATTGTGAGTCTGTGACTCATTTTCTTTTAATTTCTTTTACCCAATTAATCACCCAATCCACCCGGCAGATTAGGTGATTGGTGAAACATTAATTGGACGTGTGATGGGTCAGATGAAATTTTTTTGTGATGGATCGGGTGAAAAAAATTATTATTTTTTTGTATTTTTTTTCTGAGCAGGGGATGCTCGAGCCCCCAAGCACCCCCTGCCTCCGCCACTGATTGTGACTCATTTTCTTTCAATTTCTTTTACCCGATTAACCACCCAATCCACCCGACAGATTGGATGATGGGTGAAACATTAAATGGATATGTGATGAGTCAGATGAAATTTTTTTTATGATGGATCGGGTGAAAAAATATATCTACCCAATGAGTGGGGATAAATCAACGAAAATACAAATTGACTTAAAAGGAAGATCCACCCACTTTCACATCATTTTTATCCCTTTTCTCCTTTCTCCCTCCTCACTTTTGTGACACCTTCTTCGACTTTCAAAATGGAAGCTATTGTTACTTTTCCTCTCTCGTACACTGCAAGCCAATTGGCAAAAAAAATGCCTTTTTAATCATTTGATTCATTTGTAACAAGAAGAAGAAGCCAGCAGAGGCTTCAAATTGGGCTGGATAAAATGGGCCAGTCAGCCCAACAAACTGGACAGTTTATTGCATAAATATCTAAGAAAGGTGAGCTTAGCATATATCGCTGGAGTGGAGATCTTCTACCCATACATTATACACCACAAAATTATTTTTATTATAAAAAATATTTTAAAAATATATTTAACTTATATACACTCATATTCATATATTTATAAAATGATTTTTTATTTTTTCTAGAGCATGATTTTTGAATATAAGTGTATATAAGTCAAATATAATTTTTTTTTATAAAACATGATTTTTTATGATAATTTTTTTAAAAATATATATTTGACTTATATACACTCATATAGTCATATCCATTTCATTCTACTGCATTTCTTTCATATAACCACTAGCGCATTTACGATGACACTCTTGAGAAGGTACCATGTTAACAGCAGGGGAAATTAGGACAAGTTACTGGATACTTTTACCAATAAACTAAGAAGGATATACTTTTCTACACTGTTTGGCACTTTGAAACAAATTATGTATTTAGGGTGAAATTTTAGAAAATATGACTTTCAAATGAAAAATTAGGATACATTCTAGTTTTTTTTTTTTTGAAACAGAATAATTGGACACACCAGACCTGTCTGGTGACTCGAGAGGCCGAAAACAGCAGACAGACTAACTGTCATGATATAACCATAGAGCCAAAATATAGGATACATTGTAGTTGATTTTCAAAACAAACAGATTTATGATGCCAAGTACAAAAACACCATCTATGAGTAAGCCATTATTAGATAAGCTCATAAGTAAAGATACAATGTGAAATAACATACCTATAAGATTCCAGGAATCTGCATCACAATACCAAGGATTCGTCGCTTTAAGTCCCTGGTAAACTACAGCATTAACAGTTCCATCCCCAATCCCCATTCATCCACATGTTCATCAACATGTTCATTCTGTTGCTAAGTGCTAACACCCTCAGTTATGTGTTTGCTTTGGCTATAGTGACCCATCTCATCACTATGATCGATCAATTGCATCTGACAGCTTGTTTGCTTTTTGCGTGAGGTTAAGAATAGTTACTTTATGTACTTCCTCAACATTCTTGAGCTCTCTAGGTCTTCTTGCTTCACAGTCAAGTGGCCATACTCCTGATCTTTAGCAAAACTAATTGATGCAGCAGACAGCAGAGGTAGGAGTCTTTGAGTTCAAAAAGTAGTTCTGCAAACATAAATTTCAGGTAGTTCTGCTCAAGATTCTGTAACTTCAAAATATCAGCGTTTTATTTTTATTTTTATGGAAAGAGCCAATAGTTTTGAAATAAAAGAATTGAAGAGCAATGATGTTACACACACGAATTCCAATCTACATGAGCATCTGCTGTTGCTGATGAATTAATGTTACCAGTATGAAATCCCAACACAAGAAGAAAAGGTAGTGATCTTTTAGTGATCCATGATTCAAACCAAGTAGTCAATCACTGTATGAATCATGGATATACAGCACCAGACTTTACTCGAAGCTGCGTTGGCTGGTGATTGACCTCGGTTCTTATTCAATATTTGGCAGTGGAGCTCCAAGGATCAATTTTATTCATGTTTGCTGATAGCAAAAGCAACTTAACATTACCTGCTCAAATACTAAAAATGAAAATGAATGACAGCAAAAACTGAAAGAATCCAAATGGTGAAAAAGATAGTACACGTGAACTGTTAAAAATCTTAGCATAAGAGGCTGAAAATGCATCACAAGCAGCCATGGAAAACATGCTAAAATTGACAAGCCATGACTTTGTACCTATCTATGTGGGTTCCTTTCTTTTCCAGTCCCACTTCACAGCCTAGTATCAGTACAGTGTAGCTCTTAATATCTCTTGTTCCTATCCCGGTATACCTTACTGCAATAATTGTTAACTGACAGAAGGTCTTTTCTATCTTTTAAGCTCATCAATCAAAGTTCTCGCGTCATTTTCTTTTCGGCATAGTCCTCCTCATTGGAAGTTGGAACTTCCAATTAATTTACCCGAGCCATGTCGAGCACTGCTGGCCTTGTAATCCCCTGCAAAGGTAATAGTATCAAACTCAGATGTCTTCAAATGAAACTGCTTACTGTTAACTGAAGTTTTGAGTAACAGAATATGATTTTTACTATTTCATTGCCTCTCTGTTGGTGAGTTTCTTAGGCAGTCAGTGTGAATTGTTGTCTTTACTGCAGCTGCTGTTGCTTGGGAAGCAGGGAAGCCTTTGGTGATAGAGCAAGTGGAGGTAGCTCCTCCACAAACTATGGAAGTTCGGATAAATATCAAGTACACCACCCTTTGTCGTACGGACCTTTTCTTCTGGGAAGGCAAGGTACCTGAAGTTTTTCGGTGATTCAGATCATTTTAGTCAGTTATTTGTCTACAACTTCAGTGAGTTTTTATTGTGTTTTGTAGGGAAGCTCAGCGACGCAGTTGTTTCCTCGAATATTTGGCCATGAAGCATCTGGGTAAGTGGTTTCTTTAAGAGATTGGTATTGATAGAGCAACCTTGATGTGTAGAGGAGCCAAACCTGATTTTCTATGATTCGGAAAACAGGATTGTGGAGAGTGTTGGTGAAGGAGTGACAGAGTTCCAAGTGGGAGACCATGTCCTACCAGTGTTCACAGGGGAGTGTGGTGAGTGTCGCCATTGCAAATCAGAGGAAAGCAACATGTGTGACCTGCTGAGGATGAATCCATACAAAGGAGTCATGCTAAGTGACGGAGCATCCCGGTTCTCCATCAAAGGAACCCCTGTAAACCACTTTATTGGAACATCTACTTTCAGTGAATACACAGTTGTTCATGCAGGTTGTCTAGTGAAGGTCAATCCTTCAGCACCACTAGACAAAGTCTGCATTCTCAGCTGTGGTGTCTCAACAGGTCCTCCCTCTAAACTTGGCAGTTCTATTATCAGCAATCAATTTGTGACTCAGATTTCATGTTGATTTTTCCACGTTTCTTCATGATCATCCAAGGCCTCGGTGCTGCTTTGAATGTGGCAAAGCCAAAACCAGGCTCTACTGTCGCTATTTTCGGTCTTGGGGCAGTGGGTCTAGCTGTAAGTATTAGGCATTCATTCACAAATTTGTTCAGTATGTTATGTGTTTAGTTTAGTCAGTCTCATCTGAATTTCATGAATGTTGTGAAGGCTGCAGAAGGTGCAAGAATTGCTGGGGCATCAAGGATAATTGGGATTGCAAGGACCCCGGCGAAGTTTGAGGAAGGTGTGTTACAGTTTACTTTATAGTGTCAAACCATGAAGAATCTCTTTAAGTTTTCATCTCATTCCTTTTGTTGATTTTTTATGACAGCAAAGAATTTTGGGGTAACTGAATTTTTGAATCCAAAAGACTATGACAGACCAATTCAAGAGGTCAGACTGATTCATTACAACTACAAGGGTTTCACAGAAATGTGCAATCTTTGTTATATAACATGATTGCTCAACCTCTTCCAGGTTATCAAAGAGATGACAGATGGAGGAGTTGATAGGAGTATCGAGTGCACGGGCAACGTTGATGTTATGATTTCCGCCTTTGAAAGCGTTCATGACGTGATTTTCCCTTTTAGACTTCTTCAGAACCATTTTTTTTTGTATAGAGAACTAGTGTGTATATATTATCAAGGGATTCTTTGCTTTGGGTGCAACATCAACCTGTGGTCCATTGATGCAGGGCTGGGGAGTGGCTGTGCTGGTCGGAGTACCGAGCAAAGATGCAATGTTCATAACCAAGCCCATAAATGTGCTGAATGAAAGGACACTCAAAGGGACCTTCTTTGGGAATTACAAGCCAAAGAGCGATCTTCCATCTCTTGTTGAGATGTACATGAAAAATGTAAGAAAATTGAAACTCACCACCAACTGCATATATTATTTATGAAGAGTTTTAATTAGTAGAACCAAGTTAATTGACAATGCAGGAGTTAAAGTTGGACAAATTCATAACCCATAGGATTCCATTCTCAGAGATCAACAAGGCATTCGATTACATGATCAAGGGAGAAGGTCTGCGCTGCATCATTAGCATGGATGATTAGAGGTTTTTAGTTATAGTCTGTCTACTTTGGGGATTCAGAAATGTCCATCCAGGATTTCATAAATTGTACTGTAAGATTTACCCTTCGTTTGTTTAGGTTTAACATATGATATGATTAATCTCATTCAGCACAAGTGTAAAATTCAAGATAATACTCTTCCAATGATATACTGTACGTGTTTCAAATATCGAATCAACACAAAACTATTACATTTTCAGTTCAGACAAGCAAAATGAGTACAAAACTATATTCCGTGGGGTCTCCACGAACTTTTTTGTATTTTCCGCGTGATATACGACAATTTTAAAATATTTGGGTGGTGCCTTTAAGATTTTGTCAAATTCCTCTCTGTAACCAAACTTGTTTATTTCGTTACTTCCGTCCAATTTTTAAAACCTGGCCTTTTTTATATGACAATTTTTTTACTTTTTTTTTTTCCTGTTCTTGAACGTGAGCAGTGGAGATCTCCTACATACCTATATCACATTGTGTAATATTCGGTGCATGACTTATTTATTTTGTGTATAATTTAACATTTATATGTTTATAAACTTTTGTCAAAAAATTATTTTTATGATTTTTCTGGATATTTTTTCACACGTGTCTGAATTATAAGTACTATATATATATATTGTTATAATTTTAAAAAATAACAATAATTTTAACTTAAAATAATTTTATAACACACCGAAAATGATTTAAAAAACCTATATCCCGAACCACCCCTTAGGGGGCTCTGAAATCATCCAATGGGATACCAGACCCAACGGATATGAAGACAAAATCAGGTCGAATCGAACCACGTAAGAGTAATTCAACCTGGTGTTGGCGGTGGAGCATTTTTTTCGTCGACTTTCTTCTTCGTCTCGCTCTGCCTCTTCCCTCTTCTTTCGATCTAACCACCACCACCATACAACTCCTTGGGCTCCAAGGATCACTCCTTGAAGACCAAGTAAAAATCATTTTATTGCACCAAAAAAAAAAAATCAATTTATTATATTTTAATCATCATGATATTATTACTTTTTAAATAGTATATATGATATATAATTATTATTTATGGATTTTGTGAAACGTCATTACATAAAGAAAAGTATAAATAAAATATTACGTCTATTAAAAAATTAATGTAACACAAACCATTAAAATATGAGAAATGGTTAAATAACACTATCTATGATAATTTAGATTTTTATTTGTATATTTATACCATATCAAATTAAGTTGACCTTAACTTATATATTCGATTTGTATATACTCCCTCCGTCCAAAAATACATGGACTTTTACTATTCATTCACGCTTTTTTAGGAGTTAAAAACTATATAAAATATTAATTTTTTTAATAATCACAAACTTATTATCAATAAGTTTGTGATTATTAAAAAAATTAATAAAAAAATTAATATTTTATATAGTTTTTACCTTTTTAAAAAAGCGTGTATGAATAGTAAAGACAATGTATTTTTGGAAGGAGGCAGTAGTAAACAATATTGAAACAAACTGCAAAAAGTGATAGCTTATGCAAGCGCTTACGTATGGCATTTTGGATAATGCTATATTGCTATTTATTGATATACTTAATCAAATCCTCTGGACTTCTGTTTCATCTCATATTCAGCTCTCATTCATCCAATTCCAATCAATTTTCGTCAAATTCGTCTCCCAATTTTGTCTCTTTAGACGGTCACAACTCACAAGTATCACACAACACTGAAATCATGGCGTCGGAGGCCCAAAACGCGCATTTTGTGGTGTTCCCGATGATGCAACAAGGCCACATGATCCCCATGGTGGACATTGCAAGGCTCCTAGCAAGGCACGGCGCCACCGTCACCATCGTCACCACCCCTCTCAACGCCCTCCGCTTCGAGGCCATCCTCGACCGCGACAACCAATCCGAAGGGGTCGACATTCGACTCGCCCTGATCAACTTCCCTTCCAATGAAGCTGCAGGGCCACTACAAGGCTACGAAAATGCTGACATGTTGCCCTCCCTCGCCTCCGTTGAAGCCTTCGTGGTGTCGACCAGCACGCTCCATGATGAGGCCGAGAGGGTCTTCTCGGAGCTTAGGCCCCGGCCTACCTGCATTCTCTCCGATGTGATTCTACACTGGACTATCGACATTGCTAAGAGGCATTGTGTTCCTCGAATCGTGTTTCATGGCATTAGCTGCTTCGCTTTGTTGTGCTCTCACAATCTGATCAAGCATAAGGTGCTTGAGAGTTTAGCTTCGGATACAGAACGTGTTTCGGTGCCTGATTTGCCCGATGAGATTGTGTTCTCCAAGGGCCAGCTTCCGAATCACCTTAGGCCAAAGTCGGAAGCTGTAAAAGCTCTCAATGTACGAAAGAAGGAGGCCGAAGATGAGTCATTTGGGATTGTGGTGAACTCTTGCGAGGAGTTGGAGCCCGAGTATGTGAAGAGATACAAAGAGGCGAAGTCACCGCAGAAGGTATGGTTCGTTGGTCCGGTTTGCTTGAGCAGTAGAGACAATGCAAGCATGGCAGAAAGAGGCAACAAATCCGCTATCGATAGGGATTCGTGTTTGTCATGGCTTGAGAGTCGCGAACCTGGCTCCGTGATCTATGCTTGCCATGGAACGCTCTGCCAGTTTAACGTGCAACAGATGATAGAGCTCGGGTTAGGATTGGAGGAATCGAAGAAGCCTTTCGTGTGGGTTATACGGAGAAGAGAATCCTTGGATGAACTCGAGGATTGGATGAAGGAAAGCGGGTTCGAGGAAAGGACTAAAGGGAGAGGTTTGGTGATTTGGGGATGGGCACCACAGGTGTTGATCTTGTCACACCCTGCCATGGGCGGGTTCTTGACACACTGTGGGTGGAACTCGACACTGGAAGGGGTGTGTGCGGGCTTGCCAATGGTGACATGGCCGATGTTTTCGGACCAGTTCTACAATGAGAAGGTGATCACCCAGATATGGAAGGTTGGTGTAAGAGTGGGAGTGGAGAGTCCTGTGAAGTTCGAGAAGGAGAACGCGTCTATGTTGGTGAAGAAGGAGGCTGTCACGAGGGCGGTGGAGACGCTAATGGAGGACGGAGAAGAAGGGAGGGAGAGAAAGCAAAGGGCAAGAGAGTTGGGAAACATGGCAAGGGAGGCATTTGGAGAAGGTGGCTCTGCTTATTTGGGTATGAAATCTTTGATCAATGATGTTTTACAACAAGGTAAAAAGTTTGATGATTCTAGCTCTTCTTAAATATACTGCTATAGATCTAGCAGTAGAGTTATTATTGAACTCTATTGGATCCAAACCGATGTTTCGTGTTAGGTGCTACTTCATCGACCAAGCTAGACATTGTCTTCGACACAAATAATGAACATAAGTGTTATGCAAATGTTAGTTACCCTTATTGTTTTGAGACATTTGAGGATTTGATCAAGTTTTCCTTAACTGTTCATTGTTTAAAGAAAATGATTTGTACTCAAGATAATAATGAGTTTTTAAGGGTTTACACTTGAAGCTTTTGGTCACTTTTGAAACTGAGAGTATTCCAAAACACAAGTCAAGATATGAAAATGACGTCCAACGTGAATGATTAAGGCCCAACTCAAAATCAATTTTGCCTTGTCAATTTTGCAACATAGAAGTGTTTCTGACATAAATAGCAGGCTCACCTTAACTCCCCAACTTGGGTGGTCTTTTTCAGTGGGTGAACGATCAACCTCAACATCTCCACCTCCCTGGCAAAGAAATATGACACCATATTTTTAACTTATCATACACATAATGAGCCTTTATGGGATTAGAAATTTAGAAGTAGAAAGTAAAATTTCAAGGAGCTAGTGATGCAACTTCGAACGTATGCAAACAAACAGAGCCTACATGAACTTCACCTATCAAAATGATATACATGAACTTGACTATGGAACAAGTAACACATAATGCAAAGAAACAGAGCCTACATGAACTTCACCTATCAAAAGCACCAGCTTCCACCTGATTAACCTTTATGATTCCAACTTCTTGGCATTACAATTTTATTTCACACAACCATGAAATGCATCACCAGCATCTTAGTATGTCTTCCTTCAACCAAACAGCATAATAAAACTAACTATTGCAAACTATCAGGGACCTCCTTATATAGCAGCTGGAATAGGGGGAAAAAAGATTATGAGGTGTTTGGTTACCAAGAAAGTGCAAAATACACTAGATGTTCATATATGGCTCTGCTGAATCACAGATCAAATCAAATCCCTGACTAAAACCATAAATTAATGTCTTAAAATTTTGGGCACCAGCCAACAGCCAGTTATATTTTTACAACTAGCCCTTCTACAAATATTCATGCTTTGATTCAGGCGCCTCTCATGGATACACAAAATCTTGTGGCTAGCCCATCAATATTGTAAAATGTTTTCTATACTTTCTAGAATTAAACAGTAGTTACTGGACAGAGCTAGCAAATCAGTGACTTAATGATTTCAAAATGTAGCCAGCAAAAAGCACTGATTTCAGATCTGATCAATGGTATAGGGCCTATAGGCCCTAGAATTGGGTTTTGAATGTGCTCACAGCCACGTACTAACCTCGGGTATGAAAACACTACCAGTCGTATTCTGCGCAAGGCCTTCATTAAGCAGGGAGTACAGAGTAGAAGACAACATTGAGGCATCCTTAGGAGGATCCATTTTCTTTCCATTAGAATAAGCCTCAACAACAGTCATCTGCAAATTAAACAAGTAATGGTCATAATAGGCATAGATAAAATTTATTTTCTCGTTCCTTCATTTTTCATACAAAATTTATTTCCTTTTCCCCATTTGATTACCTAATTCTAGCTAGGGTAACCATAGCTCTTAAGACGCTCTAACCATTTCCTTCTTTCCTCCTCTAGACTCAAAAAATGAGACGATAGTATATACTTTACATAAAAAAAATTCATTCCTTTCCCTTTCATTCCCTACTTTAAAAACAAACAAGGCCTTAATTTGATAACAGAAGTTGGGGAAGCTTAACTGTAGAATTGCATACTGATGAGCATGTTTAATTACGCGGTGTTGGTTGGGCTTTTTCTGTAAGCAGCACCAGTCATTGTTCAACTTCATTAAATAGCTTAAAATATTGTTTATCCTGTAGAAATAGATTTGCAACAACTTAGGCTTGATTGGTATACTTTCAAGAATAGGTTGAGATTAGGAATCAGGTTTAAAAAAGGGGCTATTATATGGCCATTACCCTGTTTCATGTTTGTAAACAGTTCTTAAATTTCTACATTCTTGATCATATATAATCAAGAATTTAAGAACTGTTTACAAATTAACTAGATAGTACATAACCACATATTCTTCATGGAGCCAGGAGCCCTTAAATTTTCCTTACAACCCCCACTTTTCTGCAAAAATATTGTGGTTAAGTGGGCGATATAAGGAGAACAACAAACCAAATTATAATTTTGTACACCATTATCAGGCATATTAACTTATAAGAATAAGACGCAATAGGTCAACCATATTCCTTGGCGATTTGCAACATTTATTTTGCCCACATGTAGAGATAGAAGCTGGAAGTTGAAAGAGTGGAGCTAAAGATATGCACACATAGTTTGCATCATGTTTGGATTCCTTTTCCATTCACATAGATGTAATATATAAGTATATTACATGCAATTTAAGTTTCCACATAAATAAATCATTAAGAACATCTTCGTATATGCAATTTTTTTGGCCAAAAGGTTTATGCAAATTTCAATTTTATTAAGATTTAGATAATTATAATCTCTATAAACAACTATTTGTAAGCGGAAAGATTCCATGGATAGCTTCTCGAGGTCACTACTTTGAATTTAAGGGCTTTCCGCCAGTGCTACACAGCCTTGTTAATTGGCTCCTTTAGAATTAAAATAATAAAATATTAAGGTGGGGTAGCTTGTGACTCTGTCATATAGTATCTATCTTTGATAATGAAAATCTAATCATCTAAATTTGCTACACCCGTTATGTTTATTGTTTAAAGCTACTTACAAGTTACCTACAAAGCCATATGATGATTCCACATTTCCTAACATGATGAGTACTAACTTCAAAAATGTTTTCCTTGGGGTATTATAATCTCAAAATGTGTTTCATGATGCTTTCCTATCTTTCCTCTTTTTCAGATTTTGACTGGCCCTTTTTAGTGTTCATTTGACATTGATTGCAGATAAGATATTTATAATGTATGATCGCCTTACTCCATTCGAATCTTTAATTGCTAACTTGCTCCAAGCCATCCATGCTGCCTTAGTTTTAATTCCATTGGGATTTTGGTTCTTACTGCATAAGCAGGAAAACAGTAAAAGTATGCGCAAATCTCATATGATAAGATTAATCTCATCCAAAAGGACAAGTGTAAAATTCAAGATAATATTCTTCCAGTTATATACTGTACCTGTTTCACATCCCAAATAAACATAAAACTATTACAGTTTCAGTTCAGGCAGCAAATGAACACAAAACTAATTCAACCAGGAACATGTAAATAACATCATACTTGTCAAAGATGGCATTTTCCAAGGCTGCAACTATTGAAGGATTCAATGAAGGAACAAGAGGCAATGACACAATATGTTAGCAACCCAACCATCTCAATCATTCTCAAATCTCAATTACTTAAATGGCCCTGTACTAAATTATAATTAGCCTCTAGTGACTAGTAGAATTCCTCAAAACTTAATCTTATACTCATCAACAACAACAACACCCAATTAGTCCCGCTATAGAGCAGGGTCTGGGGGTCAGGATGTACGCACTCATACCCCGAACAGGCCGAGAGAGTGTTTCCGATAGACCCAAGACGATAGTGCAAACGGATCACATAGTAATAGGGCACATAGCAGGGCATAGACAGCAAGGAATAAGAAAGGGAAGGCGCAGGGGAAAAAGCATAAAGTAAACAAGGCACGAGGACACAACTCCAATCAAAACCATAACAAAAGACACTAGACATCAGCAGCTCGAATGCTCCTTCTCCAGTGGTCTCTGTCCGAAGTCATATCCTCCGAAAGGTTCAGCAAAGAGAGATCATGTCTGATAACCTCTAACAAGCTCTTCTTAGGTCTACCTCTCCCCCTACGGATGTCTCCCAAATTCAAGGTTTCGCACCTACGGACCGGAGCCGAAGCAGGTCTCCTACTCACGTGTCCAAACCAACGTAATCTAGACTCCCGCAATTTGTCCACAATGCTCGCAACTCTAACCTCTTTTCTGATGTCAGCATTTCGGATTCTGTCGAGTCTTGTGTGCCCAGTCATCCATCTCAGCATTCTCATCTCTGCAACTGACAGCTTTTGTTCTTGCGCTTTAGTGGTAGGCCAGCACTCAGAGCCGTAAAGCAAAGTCGGTCTAACAACCACCTTATAAAATTTTCCCTTCAGTTTAGCTGGAACTTTTTTGTCACAAAGCACCCCCGACGCTCTTCTCCATCTTAGCCACCCAATCTTATACTCATAATGATCTTAATTTTCGCAAATTTGGACAGCCCGGATTTGAGGACCCTGTTCGATCACAGCTCAAGTTAATAACTTTTCATCATGGTGGTGTGTTGGCCATGAAGAAAACAATTTGGGGCTATGACTTTAAATGAGAGAGGCTCAATTATCCAAGATTTATATGAATAGCTCCATACTTTTTCCATTTTTATCCTAGCCCTAATTTGAGGAAAACAATGCAGAAACACATGGGGACACCAGCTCTTGTGACCCACATTTGCACAAATAAATATTACTCTAGTACTAATATGAGAGGGGAAAGATGGTATGACAGTAGAGGTGCAGAACCCCGAGGTAGAGAAGGTGGATGCTGGGGTATGGTCTGCATATGAAGTTATGAATCTTATTACATTGTCTCCCTCTCAAATCTCTCCCATTTGTATTTAAAAATATGCATATTTTTGTTTTCCCTTTTTCTTCACTTCTTTTTTTGCTTGCTTTGGAAGCACTATTAGCCCAAAGTCTTGATAGTAATGAACCTAGGAGCCACCCTAAGCATAGTTTTCCAAGAGAATGAGTGTGTGAGGGTGTGTTGTGAGAGAGACCCAATGCAAAAACAAGAAGAGAAGTTTGGGATTTGAGGCCAAAGATTATTTACCTTTGCCAATACCAATGTTGCTGCCGATGCCGTTGCTGATGTCAAGACGATTCCCCAACAGGAATGGCCACCGGTTTCACCAGCACTTCCATCACCATCTCCCCCTTCTGATCACGCTCCTACTCTCCTCTGTCACTTCTGCTGCAAACAATGAAGCCATTTTGCTCCATTCATGGCTCAAAAGCTCAAACTCCACACCCCCTACCGCCATGTCGAATTGGAACCTGTCTGACCCAAACCCTTGTAAATGGTCCTACATTACATGCTCTTCTGATGGCTTTGTCACTCAAATAAACATCCAATCCGCTTACCAACTTCATCTCCCCTTCCCTTCCAATCTCTGCTCACTGCCCCACCTACAAATTCTCACCATTTCGGATTCTAATCTCACGGGAGTGATCCCAGCCGAAATCGGTGACTGCACCCAACTAACCCTTCTTGACCTGAGCTCGAACAATCTTATTGGTGAAATACCTCCTAGGATTGGGAAGCTTAAGAATCTGCAAGATTTGATCTTGAACTCCAATCAGCTGTCAGGGGAAATCCCAGCTGAGCTTGGTGATTGCACAGGGTTGAGGAACCTTATCTTGTTTGACAATGAGCTTAGTGGGGGCCTCCCAGCTGAGCTTGGGAATCTCCAGGGGTTGGAATCGCTGCGAGTTGGTGGAAACAAGGACATTTCCGGGGCGATCCCTGATGAGCTTGGAGAGTGCCAGAACATGACTGTGCTTGGCCTAGCTGCTACAAGGATTTCAGGGTCCATCCCCTCGTCATTGGGCAAATTGACAAAGCTCCAAACTCTGTCAATATACACTACAATGCTCTCAGGAGAGATTCCATCAAGTTTAGGCAACTGCTCGGAGCTTGTTGAATTGTATCTATACCAGAACAGCCTCTCCGGCGCCATCCCGACAGAGCTAGGTAAGCTTCAAAAGCTTGAAAAGTTGTTGCTATGGCAGAACAATCTGTCTGGGGCGATCCCCGGAGAGATTGGAAACTGCTCAAGTTTGGTCGTTATTGACCTTTCTTTGAATTCTTTTTCTGGGAGTATTCCTTTGACATTTGGGAAACTGTTGAATCTACAAGAGCTAATGCTTAGTAACAACAACATCTCCGGGTCAATCCCTTCTACACTTTCAAATTGTAGAAACCTAGTGCAGTTACAAGTTGATACTAACCAGATCACAGGGTCAATCCCATCAGAGATTGGGAAGTTGACAGCGCTAAACGTCTTCTTCGCATGGCAAAACAAGCTTCAAGGAAGCATTCCTTCAGAGTTGGCTAACTGCACTGGCCTGCAAGCCCTTGATTTGTCACATAATGAGCTCACTGGAAACTTGCCAACTCACCTGTTTCAACTTCAGAACCTAACAAAACTTCTGTTGATTTCAAATCACATATCCGGTTCTATCCCACCGGAGATTGGGAATTGCAAGTCCCTGATTAGGCTTCGTCTTTACAACAATAGGATTACAGGCAAGATACCAGTAGAAATCGGATTTCTTAAAAGCCTTAGTTTCCTTGATTTGTCTACCAACCACCTTTCTGGGTCAATACCGGAAGAGCTAAGCCGATGCACGGGCTTGCAGATGCTGAGCTTGAGTAACAATGCACTTGGGAACTCCTTGCCAACTTCCTTTCAGTCCCTCACAAAGCTTCAAGCCCTTGATTTATCAGGAAACCAGTTTGTGGGTCAGATACCTGTGACTTTTGGCCAGCTTACTTCACTGAATTCTCTCATTTTGAGGAAAAATTTCCTCATGGGATCAATACCTTCTTCACTAGGAACCTGTTCAGACCTGCAATTACTAGACCTCAGCAACAACCAGCTATCTGGGAGCATCCCAGATGAATTGTTCAATATTGAGAACCTTAACATTGCTCTAAACCTCAGCTGGAATGCTCTCAGTGGCGAAATCCCTTCTCAGATTTCCACTCTCAAGAAGCTATCCCTACTTGATCTTTCTCACAACAAACTTGAAGGAAATCTGACTGCTCTATCTGGAATGGACAATCTGGTCTCTCTCAATGTGTCTTACAACAATTTTACAGGCCTTTTACCAGATAATAAGTTGTTCAGACAGCTTTCATCGGCGGAGCTGGAAGGTAATCGAGGGCTGTGCTCACAAGGATGTGATTCCTGTTTCTTAAACAATGGAAAAGGGATTCAAAGTCCAAATGGAGGACAATCACGTTGGATTAAGGTTGTTATTGCACTGCTTGTTGCTCTGACTGTAGTGCTGGTTATCCTTGGCATAACTGCAACTGCTCGAGCAAGAAAACTGATGAAAGGTGACTATGATTCGGAGATGGGAGAAGACGCCTGGCGGTCCTGGCCATGGCAGTTCACCCCTTTCCAGAAGCTGAACTTCTCAGTAGACCAAGTCCTCAAGGGCTTAGTGGAGGACAATGTCATTGGCAAGGGATGTTCAGGCACAGTCTACCGTGCAGAGCTGGACAATGGGGAGATCATCGCCGTGAAGAAGCTCTGGCCATTGACAATCGCAGCAAAATACGATTATCAGAAGGACAAGAGTCATGCCGACAGTGGTGTACGTGATTCCTTCTCAGCAGAGTTGAGAACCCTGGGCTCCATCCGCCACAAAAACATCGTCAGGTTCCTTGGATGTTGTTGGAACCACAAGAACAGGCTGCTCATGTACGATTATATGCCAAATGGAAGCTTGAGCCGAGTTCTACATGAGAGTGTTTGCGGGATAAGCTTGGATTGGGACCTGAGATACAGGATCATATTAGGTTCAGCACAAGGACTGGCTTATCTACACCATGACTGTGTTCCTCCTATAATTCACAGGGATATCAAGGCTAATAACATCCTCATTGGCCTCAATTTTGAGCCCTACATTGCTGATTTCGGCCTTGCCAAGCTCATCAACGATGGAGATTTTGGTAGATCATCCAACACAGTCGCTGGCTCTCTAGGCTACATAGCCCCAGGTACACTTCCTACGTTTAAAGTACACCTAATCAATGCATATTAATCAAGAGTATGAAATTCTAAATTCAATAAATCCAGCAAATTCCTAATCGATTAGAGGATCAAATTCCCTATCTAGACCTAGCTAATTGTTGAAATTCTCCCTCAATTTGTTATGTTCGTATCAAATCCCGATCAAATTTCTCATAGCAGCAATCCCTAATTCAATTTGTGCAGAGTACGGATGCATGTACAAGATCACAGAGAAGAGCGACGTCTATAGCTACGGTGTCGTTGCGTTGGAAGTTCTTACCGGGAAACAGCCAATTGATCCGACGATTCCAGACGGCCTCCACATCATCGATTGGGTGCGGCGGAGGAGAGGCACCGGGGCGGAGGTTCTCGATCCGAAACTGCAAGGCAGGCCGGAGTCGGAGATCGAGGAGATGATGCAGACGGTTGGAGTGGCGCTTCTCTGCGTAAACTCCTCGCCGGACGACCGGCCAACAATGAAGGACGTGGTAGCGATGCTGAAGGAGATAAGGCAAGAGAGAGGCGGAGGTGGCTGCGGCGGAGAAGGTGACTGTGCGAAGGCAGCGGGGGACGGGGGAGGGAGGGGGAATGATTCCGGCGGGGGGCCATCGACGGAGACGGTGGTGAAAGGGATGTTTCCGATGAGCAATAATACGAGTTTCTCGGCGGCGTCCTTGTTGTATTCTTCTTCTTCCTCTGGCGGTGATGTTTCGTCTAAATAAAATTTTAAATTTTCTTTAATTTAAGGCGGGGAAAGGTTACATAGAAATATAGACTTATCTGCCTTTGAATGATAAAAGGAATTTAGAATTTGTCTGTGCAAGTGTTTCTTGAAATGAAAAGATATTAATCCATAAATTTTAGCACATATTGGGGTCTAATTTTTACTACCTCCGATCCAAAAAGGATGTCGTTTGACTTTTTAACCCGTATTTAAAGGAGTTAAAAACTATATAATATATTAACTTTTTTTTATTATTTTTTTATAATCTAATACTTATTAGTACCAACAAATATTAGGTTGTAAAAAAATAATTTTAAAAAAGTTAATATTTTATATAGTTTTTAGCTCCTTAAAATACGTGTTAAAAAGTCAAATGACAATCTTTTTGGATCGGATTGAGTATTTTATTTTTATCAGAATATTGGGTTCAATTTGCTTGAATTTGGTAAATAAAGAGTGGTTATTCTGAGTTCGAACTGATGACCTTTGGATACTACCTGCATTAGAGCCCAATTTGTTGCCAAGGAAATCTAACAAGAGAAACAAAGTGTATCGTTGACATTGGCATAGGCATAGGTCGAGTATTACATTTTGAATGGCTGAATTTGCTTATAATTTTGGCTAACTTTTTATAAATTTATATTTGGATAATATCAAAATTAATTTTTCGAAAAAATTATACTGTTGATAATAACATTACGAAAAAGAAAGGAAGAATCTCTAATTTATATAAAAGTCGAACTAAGGATTATCTTCCTATAAAAAATAAAATAAAAAATCGAACCCAAAAAAGGTAAAAGGAAGGAAGTATATTCTCTTGTATTGTATTGATATTTATATGTAACATCTGGGATTTGAACCTCTGCCCCCAAAGCTTTCAATATCTTTTACACAAGCTTACTTGTCAACTACACCTACAACTCCATATATGTTCATATATATACCCATTATATCTTTTAACCTGGGTCAGCTTCAACAAACCTCATTTCATCCCTGATTCTGTTCGTTAATTGTACCAATCTTTTAGAAGAGTTTGTGCTGAATTGGCATGTCTAAGTCGCATGTTGAATGAGGCTCAATGTCAAACCTCAAATCTATTCAGGCGAAATGTGGTAATCATGTAGTAATTTATATTGTTAGAAATTCGGTGTTTCACAACAGAATGAAGCATAAGTTTGAACGTGCCTATCATTTTGGTTAAAGAGTAGACTTGAGTATGGGCTGGGTTGGACGGGTTTGGGTTGGGCCTATGTGAAAATCTTGGCCCATTATAGCGGTTGGACTTGGGCCAAACTCGATTTTTTAACCAACTGTCTTCTCCAAACCTACCCACATGGGCCACATGGCCAGATCGAGTAGTCCAGCAGATCGCCCATTAAAATTTTGTGAAATAATTTTTTTATTTTTTTGCATTTGATCTCAAACTTTACAATATGTGATAAAGTATATCAAAAGATTGAAATTTCGTACAAAACAAAGGTACACAAGTTATACAACGTTGAAATCACACCCTATAATCTTTAGTGTAGGTTTGTTTCAATGGGAAAAAATCTTGAAGATAATTTTAATAGTATTGCATTCCTTATTTTATACTCCCTCCGTCCAAAAATATATGGACTTTTACTATTCATGCACGTTTTTTTAGGAGTTAAAAACTATATAAAATATTAACTTTTTTATGAATTTTTTTTAATAATTACAAACTTATTATCAATAAGTTTGTAATTATTAAAAAAAATTAATAAAAAAGTCATGCGGGTTGGATGGATCGGATGGATTGGTCCATATCTGCTCGGGTCTAGTTAAAAGAAGCTTCAAAGCAGTTTCATGGTCCTTTGTGCCTTCCAAATACTATCAATTTGCAGATTTTCTCACTAAATGCAGTCTTGCCTCTTGGAATTCTTTTGTGTCTAATTGTAAAGATTGGATTTGTTGATTCCCATCTCCGTCTTCAGAAGAGGGAGAGTGTCCACATTGTTTTGGACTTTTGGTATTGTAATTGGGCCATCATTTGGTTAACGAGCTTTGTAACTAGATTGCTTTGTTGAGCTACTAGCTAAGTAGCTAGTGTATATGAAAGTTCTTTCAGTACATGTATCATGTATGTATAAACTAATACAAAAAATATCATAACGTACAATTTAATAATAACTTTTCCCTATGTTCATTTTCTTCATCTTTTATCAGAAATCAAGCTATCTTCAGGGATGCCATCATTCTTTCTACAGAGGGTCTAAACAAACTCATTGTAGATAATGTTGAAAATTAAAAAAAAGCTAGCAAACTGAATTTAGTAGATGAGGATGCCTCCTCTCTGCTTAAAGGGAAAAATAAACCGTCTACGAAAATTGAAAGGACTAAGATCCAACAATGGAAGAAACCCCCTATTGGAAGATATAAACTAAACTTTGATGGATCATTTATTTCAACCTCTAAAAGTTCTATTGGATATATTATTCGAGATTGGAAAGGTAACCCCATCAGTATGGGTGGTAAACTAATGGGTGGACATTCACCTCTTTTGGCGGAAGCTCTTGCGTTAAGGCTTGTGGTGGAAAAGGCCAGAGAAATAAAAATAAACAACCTAATCATCGAAGGTGATTCTAAGATAATACAGACTTTCTCCAAACTCGCACCAACTGCCCTTGGGAAATAGAACTAGTGATGGCGGACATCCAAACTCTTATTCTGGGTGTGAGAAATATTGGCGTTTCCCACATTCCCCGCATTGGTAACCGAGTGGCGGATAAGGTTGCACACCTTTGCTACTCTGCCAGGGGAACAAACTTATATAACGATATAGGTCTGCTTGACCTCATCCGTCAGGATGCTTTCGGGTAGAGACTTCTCACCCGAATCATTACCTAATAAAAAAAATCTTGATTAATTGATTCCCTGGTACATAAAAAAAAATGATTCCCCTAAAAATCTAGAGTTTGGTCAGAAATAAAAATAAGAATTTATAAGTTTTGAGATGCTTCTTGAAATGTGTTTGTGTCGTTTGAAAACGAAAGTTGTGTTAGGTTTATTTTATTGTTGGTTATAAGGTTAAGATTTATCATTTTAACATAAAAGTTTACGTAAATGTCTAGGAGCTTCCCCTTTATTATATTTTGTGGTCTATTTCCCATTCCAATCAATGTGGGATGATATTTTATTCCAACGCGCCCCCCTCAAGTGCAACCCGCCTGGTCGGGTTAACACTTGAATATTTTTTTCTTTTGGTCCAAGCATATCTCTTTTATTCTTATCCGAAGCCAGGAAAACCGACCCTACTCGAACATGCTCTGATACCATGTGAAATTCCAAGAAACTTCGATCGGATAATCACTCTTCCTATTCTCATTTTGTCAAAAATAACCTGATTACTCTTTCTTAAGTCATTTGATTGTCTCTAATATCCATATCTTAGTCCTTATTGGGGCAATAAGCTTGAGTTTAAAACAATTCCATGCATCTTTCTCGGGTATCAGCTGCCATGTTATTTTTAATGAGATCAAGTTCCCCTACAATCTCCTCCTTCAACACCCAAGCCTACACCCCCTTCATCACAACCTATCTATGTTATCTCCTCACTCATGTTGCGTCCTCCCCATCTATGGATAGTCCATCCATGTCTTCCTCTCCTATGCAATCTATGTCTTCATTGTCTAGATCAGACACTCTAGTGGCGCTTTCTTCTTTGAGTCCTAGTTCCATGCATGTACGTCCACCTCGATCTCATCCTAGCTTGAGTCCGATATCGGTCGAGATTCATGATCAAAATCCCGTGGAGCAACCTGTGCAGCCCCAACACCCTATTCTCCCCTCGTGTCAAAGTACTCGCCCCAGTCATCTCGGTTCTTCTTTGAGACATTCTTTGAGACATATCATCAAGCCTTTGTTGGGCTAAACCACTTTCCAGCCGCACTCGGAAGCAAATTCAACTAATAAAAGAATCAACAACAATCAGCAAGCAAACCAACGACCAACCGATAATATCAAATCCGGAAACCAAACAACCAAGCAACCCAAAACACAGATAAAAGCACAAATATCGACACAAGATTTACGTGGGAAAAACCCTCTCAAACTAGAGGATCAAAAAACCCACCTTCTGCCCGCCAGAGCAACCAATCCACTAATCAATAAACCAGTACAAGTGTTTAACACTCAAGTCTCAGGCCGAGACAAATTAAAATGGAGATCTCAAACACCAATCTAAATACAACCTGGATCTAGAATGGATTCCTCTCCAAAAACCTAGCTAAACACTTGTAATCAGGTTAGATTTCCGGGAGGAGAAAAATATCTATTAACAAACTCCCGTTGTTGACTTGCCGAAGGAAGAAGATAGATCACCGGATCAAGAGATTGACGAAACACCCGCTCGAATCTCCTACCTTTCCTCTTCTTTCTCCCTCATCTCTTTTCTTTCTCTCTCCTCTTTTCTCCTGGTTGCTACGACACTAAGGAGCTAAAAATCTCCTAAATTTTCCATCCTTATATTACTAATTTAACCTAGTAATATAATACCTTGTTGGGCTGGATTCCCATGGGCCTTAGGCCCAACAATCTCCCCCTCCAGCCCAAGGGAAAGACGTTCTTACTCATCCTGGCCTCACCCGCATCCAAGTCCCGTCTCACCACTGAGACGCGGAACCGATGCTTGCCAAATGTCACCATCACCCACTAGCTCCCCCTCTTCCGTAACTCTCTGGTACTCCGAGGTAGAACTCCCGGTGAATGCATGACATCCTCTCTCTGACCCTCTGGTAGTTTCTTCTATCTGTGCTGGCTCGTTGTGCTCAGATCTATCACCAGTCATAGCACCTGATGAACTTCCCTCTGACACGACTATCCCATCAGCACAATCCTTTGAAGCAAACTCCACACTTGTGCCATCCTCTTCTGACGTCTCAGAAGTTCCACTAAATCTTGTCTGTAATCCAGACAAATCACAAGTGCTCAAGGTCTCCTTATCAGCAAAAGAAATGAGAGACTTTCTCTTCTGATTCTCCAACTCCTTCCCACTCAAGCATCCTCCTGTAAGCCCTTGCACCAAATCAAACGAAGCATCACCATAAACCTCTGTCACAACTTCTCTGATTTCTTCCATCTGAGTCTTGTACAATGTGCCGCTCAAATCACCTCTAGCAATCACCATTGACCTTTTCTTGAGTTTCCACTTTCTACTTCCAAAGAAGTTATCATATCTCTTTTTATCCAAGACTTGAAGAGAGATCAGATTCTTCTGCAAATCTGGTATGTGTCGCACATTTGTCAATGTCATCCTGCAACCTGTGTTTGTCAACACACAAACATCTCCTATACCAACAATATCAGACAAGCTTCCATTCCCCATCTTTGCTTTGCCAAAGCGTCCCACTCGGTATGAAGTAAACGCTTTCCTCCTTGATGTAGCATGGAAGGATGTAGCTCCATCAACAATCCACTCTACACAAGAATCAGGCTCCTCCAAACATGTGAGAACAACCTGCTCATCATCACTGTCCTGCATAACTGACGTTGTATCCTTATGATTTTCCTCTTCGTCGCTTTTCTTCTTCCACACATTGCAATTTCTCTTCATGTGCCCTTCCTTGCCACAATGATAGCAAATAAAGCTCCCCCTAGTCTGAGATCTCCCTCTAGACCTGCTCTCTGAAACTGTCACAAGAGCATGTGACGAATTCGTGCCCATATCCTTCCTCTTAATTAATCTCCTCGTTGTAGAGACTATCCTTCATTGCAGATAAGGACGCAATCCCACCCATGGCAGAGTTGTTAATCGACACCACTAAAGTTTCCTAACTATCAGGTAAAGAGCTCAAGAGCAACAACGCTTGCAACTCATCATCAAGGACTAACTTCATGGTGTTCAACTGATTCACCAATTCCTGAAACTCACTCAGATGCTCTGCAATAGGCTTTCCATCTCTGTACTTGAGATTCACTAGCTTTCTTATCACAAAAGCTTTACTCTGGGCTGACCTCCTTTCATACATCTCCTCTAATTTTTTCCACAATACTTGTGCATCTGTCTCGTTGCTTATGTGGTGATAAATACTATTATCCACCTACATTCTGATGGTTCCAACTGCCTTCCTGTGCAGTTTCTTCCAATCATTATCGGATGTCTCAGCTGGCTTTCGTGATCCCAACTCAACCGGATCAAACAAGTCTTTGCAATACAACGCATCCTCTATCTTTGTCTTCCAGATAGAGAAATTCGAAGCCGTTAGCTTTATCATTGTACCTGCAAATTCCTCAGTCTTTGTTGCCATCTCTACTCCTATTACCCAAAAACAACACAACCAAAGATCAACCAAAGGCTCTTATACCACTTGTTGGGCTAGAAACCACTTTCCAGCCGCACCCGGAAGCGAATTCGGCTAATAAGAGAATCAACAACAATCAGCCAGCAAACCAACGACCAACCGATAATATCAAATCTGGAAACCAAACAACCAAGCAACCCAAAACACAGATAAAAGCACAAATATCGACACAAGATTTACGTGGAAAAAACCCTCTCAAACTAGAGGATCAAAAAACCCACCTTCCGCCCGCCAGAGCAACCAATCCACTAATCAATAAACCAGTACAAGTGTTTAACAATCCAGTCTCAGGTCGAGACAAATAAACATGGAGATCTCAAACACCAATCTAAATACAACCTGCATCTAGAATGGATTTCTCTCCAAAAACCTAGCTAAACACTTGTAATCAGATTAGATTTCCAGGAGGAGAAAAATACCTATCAACAAACTCCCATTGTTGACTTGTCGAAGGAAGAAGACAGATCTCCAGATCAAGAGACAAAACACACGCTCGAATCTCCTACCTTTCCTCTCCTTTCTCCCTCCTCTCTTTTCTTTCTCTCTTCCCTTTTCTCCTGGTTGCTGCGGCACTAAGGAGCTCAAAATCTCCTAAATTTTCCATCCTTATATTACTAATTTAACCTAGTAATATAATACCTTGTTGGGCTTGATTCTCATGAGCCTTAGGCCCAACAGCCTTTTCCCATTCTCATTGGCTTGATGCGATGAAAATCGAGTATGATGCCCTCATGAAAACTGGTACATATATGGACTCTCGGTCCTAAGCCTCCTAATGCAAATGTGATTGGTTGTAACTTGTAAGTGGGTGTACGTACAAGGTCAAATGCAAATCCGATGGTTCGGTTGAACGCTATAAGGCGCATTTAGTGGCAAAAGGCTATAGCCAAGAAGAGGGAGTGGACTATTTTGACACCTTTATTTTAGTGATTCGGCCAACAACTATATATTCTCTTGGTTCTGTCGATTGCTATCTCTAATAATTGGTCTTTGAGACAGTTGGATATCAAATTATCAATAATACGTTTTTGACAAGTGATCTAGATAAGAAGGTCTTCATGGATCAACCTGCAAGGTTTGTTGATTGCACTAATTATAAGCCTCATTTTGTGTGTCGTCTTCGCAAAGCTCTCTATGACTTAAAACAAACTCCTCAGGCCAGGTTTAACAAGCTTCTTTCCTACCTGACATATATCAGTTTCCATGGTTGTCAAACTGATTGCTTCCTCTTTGTCCGCAAGTCTCATCGCGGTATCATCTTTCTTCTAGTCTATGTGGATGACGTCATTGTAACCGGAAACTCTTTCTTGGAAATTGATGAGTTTATGCGGTAACTACATAAGCAGTTTTCTCTCAAAGATCTTGGAGCTTTGAATTTGTTTTCTTGGTGTAGATCGAGGTGACAAGGTCGAATAATTGTCTTTCATTATGTCAACATAAATACATCTGAGATCTCCTTAATTATCCGTTCTTAGATGCATGATGCCAAGCCTAGCTATAAGCAGTCTTATTGGGCTATACTCTCGCCTTTTTACCGCTGGTGATCCAATGTAGACCCCTCTCTATATCGCAGTGTTGTGGGTAACTTGCAATATGTGACCATCACACGGCTTGAGCTTGCCTACATTGTCAACAAAGTGTGTCAATATATGCAGCGACCCACGGAGCTTCATTGGTCTGCTGTTAAACGAATCTTGCGGTTCTAGAAAGGTACGGTTTATCATGGTTTAACCCTTCGTGCTTCACCTCATACAACTTGGCTTTGTTGGGTATGGTCCAGATCCGAATGATTGTCATTCGCAACATCGGTTCTAGAAAGGTACTATTGAAGTTCTGTGGTTGCAGCAGCTCTTGCGTTCATCATCCTCTTATAGCTCCACCTTTGCTCTTTATGTGACAATTTGAGTGCCACTTTATAACTCAAAATCTCGTGCTTCACAAGCGCTTCAAGCATATATCCACATCGATTATCATTTTGTCCGAGAGCGAGTTGCTTCAAAGGAAATTATTGTGCACCATATTCAGTCAGTTGATCAAAATGCCGACATATTTACAAAAGCTCTTAGGACAACGTTTTTTGCTTATACGGTCCAAGCTTCATGTCCTTCCTCGCCCATTATCTTGCAGGGGTATTAGAGTATATATATATATGTGATGTTTACTTATCTTGTATATATACATAGTAACTGTAATCCTCTCTCTATAATGAACCTCCCTGTGGATTAAGAGAGAGCACCACCCACCAACCACATTATCCTTACAGTTATGCTTTTCATTAACCAAATGGCATATAGGTTAGGAACCATTTCAAAATGGCTCAACCGAAAAAGATTCGTGGGTAGTACCCAAAGATCTCCTGTTCAAACCTCGGATGACCGCTCTTTATTTACCAATTCAAGGGATATAGGTTAGGAAAACCGAAAAAATATATTGATAAAACAGTTTATTACTATATTTTATTATTTATATTATTATTATTTTATTATATGATCAGCAGATCTCATATGAAATATCAGACAAGGCAGTTCCACAAATATATAAACAAATACAACAAAAACCCTTTGCTCCTCTCCTATCATCTCAGCAGTAAAGGGTTATCAAAACAAACCCACTCCCATCCTCAAATTACAACACATACCTATTACATATGTAATGTAAGGAACGACTACCAACACTTTTGACATACATTCATACATATATATAGATGTACTACGGCTCTTTCCTACGCAAGCAAGCGAGCAAGCTAGAAACATGCTTCGGCTTTCGATCTCAATGGCACCTGCACTACGTACGTACCCAGACCATCGATATGCCAAAACAAGAGGCGAAAGCCATGGCAATATTGTCAAAAAGGCATCGTTTGAGGAGACCGAATTGAAGAGGCGATGGTGTGATGTACATACATATATGTTAAAAGGGAGCGATGGTTAATCGGATCGATCTCGGTGGTCGGGCGTTCTCCGTTTCCGTTTGTTGTGTTGTGGTGTAGGCAAGAGTTTCAAACTCACTGCCGTTGTGTGAGAGGAGACAACGCACTACTGCCAGCCGGGGAACCCGAGCTCTGCGTCTTCTGTGCTTTGTTGGATGGCTTCTTGGTTTCAGACTTTGAACCTTGCTGCTGTGGTCGAACCTTCACTCCTCTGATCATCTGCAACCCACCATATATAGTAAATGTCAAATTAATTCATTGACTAGATCAAAAATCCATCGATCCAAGTACAAAAAAAGGCATGTTATTGAACAATTTGCATACATTAATCCCTTCCTAGTTTAGCTGTATCTATGGAACCAAAAAGTTACACCTTTGGTAATATATATCGCGACATAATCAAATTATCACTCTACCTTGTCATTATAAATTCCTTTATATTAGAAACACAAGCCAACTACAAGTCGAAGTACTAACGACAAATAAAATGGGGCGAAGCGAGTAAGGTAAAGAAAGCATGGACAAACTTTAGATGGAAAAGACATCATATCACAAGACCCTTTGCAAGTTGCAATATCTAAAAAAAAAAAATATTAAAAAAAAAAAGCACACAAGTTGAAAGCAAGGGTAATGTTAAAAAGGGGAAGATCATACGTACATATTTGCCACATTTTACATCTGAGTATATAACTATGAAGTCTCCCTCTTGCAGTCCATTGGATCTCACAAAATCACCTGCCACCAACAAATTCAAAATTTCAGCATTAATATTAATACACAGAAACACAGATTGGGAAAAAGATGAAACTGAGACCCACCAGTGTTTTCCAGGAGATACATCCTGCTTTTATTGTTTGGCCAAAACCTGGAGCTCCATAGAGATTCCGAAACAATTGAGGCATTGGGTCAGATTTATTGTGACCAGGAACAAGGTGATCTCAAGTTTAATTTGTAAGATCATAAAAGACTTTATAAGATACCTATATCTCATTTTCCACACGCGGGAGGTACTGATGTCCTCCATCGCGATTGGGATCCCGTCTCTCGCCTCCAACTCCGGCAGGTGGGTTTCTGCTTCTTTCTGAATCCAACATTTAGTAGTCAATATATATCAATGGGTAAGACATGTATACATATATATGTATCCAACAAATTCACTGATAGTATATTTGTAGCAAAAATATCCTACTTTCGGTAAGACGATCCTCCCAAGACTACCGACATCGCTTTGCTTCAGCACCTTCTGAAGAAGAAACTTGAGGTTCTTCTCTGTTTTAAACCCCTGCAAGATCAACCAAAACTCAGCCGATCAGTCACTAACTTCATTCAAACTGTATATTCATCAATCGATCAAGTAAATGTGGTAGAGTGCACACCTGCTTCTTATCAGCTGCTGGCTGCTGTGGCTGAAGCTGCTGAAGTGGCAGCTGCATGGACCCCATCATTGGTGGAGCCGCCACGCCAGCTGCCGGAGGCCAATACACCCAGCCGCCATGAGAAATCGATCCAGTACTATCATGATCAGAGATCATGAGTCCACCGCCTTGAGTGATCATCTGATGCTGGCCACCGTTTCCGTGGTGCTGGCTAGTGTTATTGTGGCCCCTATGATGGTGGGTATACAGCCTCCGTTGCCTCGCCATCCTCTTCTTCCTCGCTTCTTTTGTCGCTGACAATCCCATATTCCTCACCAACCCTTCTCCTGGAGCCGGGAAGAACTGATAAGGATTGTACTGATTGCCATACCCGGCGAACCCCTGAGGCGCCATGGCTTGCAGGAGACACCCATCAGGCCCAGCCTTGTATTGCATAGGCACAGGCGGTGGCGGCAAGGCGGCAAACGACGCCGGGTGTGGTGCAAGTTGCCCGGCCCACGGAGTACTCATGCTGCCATCAATCATGTGGTACTGATCCGGTGGCAGAAGAGCATGGCTATAAGGCTGATGAGCTCCATAAGGATGATGATCATGCCCTCCTATGTAGCTCATCATGTTAGCAAAACCCGGCCCTGCCGGAGGAGGTGGTGCAGGTATAGGTGCAGCTGCAATTGCTGCCGCGGATGGATCCGTTACATACGGATTGATCCACGGTTGCGGCTGCAGGCTGAAACCCGGCAGCTGCTCATGCTGGATCGGGTTAGGGTTCGGGTCAGGTAAATCAGATAAGGCGGATTCGCCTTGAGAGCGCTTATTTTGGAGGCGGTGATGCTGCACCCACTGGAGTATAAGCTTCAGCAGCTGCTTCATCCCTTCCTTGCCGCCACCGAGCCTCCTGGCGGCGGACTCGATGGTGGACTTCTTGATCTTGATGCTCCTCAGCTCCTCAGCTGAGATCGCCTCCTTGTTCGACTTGAGCCACTCGAAAAACACCACGGCGAGGTCCTCCGCCACCGACGACTTGTCCTGATCTCCGTCGGTGGGTGGGGTCTGATCGTCCAAGAACAGAAACTGCTGGTCATCTTGGTCCCGGGTTCGGTCCGGCGGGTGCAATTCGGCCTCCGAGGAGACGCCGAATTCTCCGATCTGCTGCTGGAACTGCTCAAAGGGGTTTTGGGGGATTTGATCGGTGGATTCAAAGAGGGGAGTTGGGTCCCAGATCTCGTTGCTGTCTTCTATCAGCTGATTTATCCCCATGCAATCGAAATCTTCCATCACATTGATGCAATCGGCAACCACATCCATTTCATCCAACTCCTGCAGCTCTCCCCCTTCGGTCCGATCATCGTATAGGTGATGATCGGATTGTTGTTGTTCAGGCTGAACACTTTGATGATGGTGGTGGTGATGATACTCGTCTGAAGCTTCGGCGTCGGATTTGAGCACGGCCCAGGAAGCCGCCGAGGAGGATGAGGAGGAGGAGGAGGAGCAGACGGGGGTGGCGCCGGAGGAGGAGAATCCGCCGGCGGTGGCGGTGGTGGGGGCGGTGGAGGGGGCTGGAGTGGAGGAATTAGAGGAAGAGGACGACATGCAAGGGAACTCCGGGAGAGGTGGGAAGTCGTCGGCGGCGTAGAAGAGAGAATGGTCTCCGTCGACATCGCCGCCGGTGATGACGTCACCGGGACCAAGCCAGATCTCCGTGTTTTCCCCCTCTTCTCTTCCACCACCGCTGAAATCAGGGGCTGGGGTGACGTCATTTTGGACCGGAGGGAGGCAGTCTCCGAATTCGCCCTTCAGGTCCAGGTCCTGCAGATCTTGGTCAGCCTCATGCAGCACTTCCATGGCGGAAATTAAGGCTAAAGCTCGCACCTTTAATTTGTCAACCGAAACGTTTCTTCAATCACTCCCAGATAACTTCAAATTTAAAAGAAACTGAACTGAAAGGGTTATTATGTGAGTAGAGATGGGGATAGCAGAAGGTGGGTGGGTGGGACTGATGTTGTACGGATTCAAGAAAAAAGAGGAGAGGGAGAGAGAAAAAGACTGAAAGTGAAAGGAAATCAAAGAGGATGAAGCTATAGGCGTCCTCTCTAGTACATATCTGGTTAAGGAAGCAAACAACTTAGGATAAGGAGTAACACTACACAGAAATTACAAAAAAGGAAATTAGAAAGGGCCCATCCCTTGCAAGCAAGAACCCCAAATTGCCCATCTTATTAACTTATTCAGAGAATCTTGGGGATGGTAAGCAACATAAACCATCTGGGTTTCTTTGGTGATTCTTTAATTTATCTGCTTCTCACCACCACCCAAAAACAAAACCTAAAAAAAAAAAAGGATTGAAGTGAGGAGAGAATCTAATCCGTTAACATCAAACCTAGGAAACACAGTATTTAATTTATTAATCTCCCTATCACATGTTTAATTATTTTTAATTGTGGATAGATTAAGACTACAAGATGAGGCTATATCAGAAACCCTAATTGACTGACTGTGATACCAAATTGGGAAATTAGGAGAAATGGAGGTTTGGGAGGAGGAGGAGGAGGAAGAAGAAGGGAGCAAAAGCTACTAATTACAGTGATATGTGATTGGACTGAAGAACAACAAGGGGAGGAAATTTTTGTCCAAATTGAGGCTTGTATGTATGGTAGAGAGAGAGGACACAAACTCCCACCAGTGCAGGAAAATTGCAGCTACTGGTTGTGATGAAATGGGCGGAAAAAAGAAAATGAAAGGCCTCAAGACCCAAAGCTGCTGATCGAATATGGATTCTTTTAATGGTTTTTAAATTTGGGTGGTTTTCTAGCAAGTTCTGTTTTGAAGCTTACTCTCTTTTGTTGGTTGCTGATGAAGATAAGTTCTAACACACTTAATGCATTTTTATTTTAACTTTAGTTTGTTGTGTAAAGCTTTGTTTTTTATGTTTTTGTCTTTCCGTCTAATTGGTATGAGGTTTTTGTAACCATTTCGGAATGGCTCACCGAAAAGGACTTGTGGATAATAACCATAGGACCTCGGTTCGAACTCCGAAATGGTCGCTCTTTATTTACTTATTCAAGCAAGGTATGAGGTTTTTGTTTGAAGTAAGATAAGAATTCGGTTTGTTAGACAAGTTTAGCGAAATTGAGAGATCGGACAAGTCGGTAAATGAACTAATCATTATGTACAACTGGATGCAAATTACATAAGTAAATAACTTAAGCAAATGATAGAAAGAAAATTACAGAAGCAAATGACATAAATAAACAAACACAAAGAATGTACAAGCCATCATACACTGAAACAAGCCAAAAGACGAACGAATCGATCGGACAAAGGGACAACGCACACAGAGAACCCTGGGGACACTAGCGGACACCTCAGATTGTGGACTCAAATGAGTCATCAGATGTTGATCGCACATCCACGACGTCATCGAACATGTCAAGTCAATCACCGCTCACAAGAAGTCTGCAACACAACAAGAACAACACAATATATAGATCATTAAATCACTTTAGACTTTCTCATCTATAAACAATTTTAGTTATATTAATTTGAGGATGTCTTGAATCTAATTAGTTTAGATTTGAGCTTTGTTGATAGACCTAATTTAGATAGACTTAGGTTTATCTATTTGTGCCTTATTGATAGATTTATCCCAATAGGATTATATTTAGTTAAGGCTATATAATCTCCTATAGGCAAAACCCTAGAAGTATTCAACTCAATTCAACGCAATTAAGTTGCGTCCTGAATGTGTAACCGGTAACCGTTTGGGGTTCGGGGGCAGGGCCCCCGACCAATAGATGGTCCAATGGGCTAGCGGTGGTTCAGTAATGATATTCTATGTTTTCAGGTTCATAGGTTTATCGTTTATCAGTCAGTGTGGGTGACACATCTTGTAATCCTCGTCTGGTTTCGGGAAACTCCCTTAATGAAATCGCACACTAAGGCGGCCATCGGAGGGGGAGGAAGAGTTGAGATGAGAAGGTAGGTGACAACGGAGGCCCGAGAAGGACACCAGAGATGGGGAGAACGGTAGTGACGGAGATGGTTAGAGCCCGCACAACGGAATTTGGGACCCAAAAGAGGAGTTGGGCTCCCTCTCTCTAGGTTTCTAGAGAGAAGGAAGAGTTTTTTTATCCAAAAATATTGTTTCTGTATCGATTATTAAATATGAATCTTAATACTACTACTCCTAATTATTTTGATTATAAGTAATTGATATTTTGTGAGATATTTTTTTTTATTGAATATATGTTTCAAAATAATATAATAAGCCGTAATTCTATTTGCAATTAAACTTTTTACTTTTAGAGCATCTCCAACAGTTTTCCCATTTTGGGGATTTTGGAGTTTTGGGGGATTTTTAAGAGGTTTTTTGGTCCAACAAATTCTCTATTACATTCTCCAAAATGGAGAAGCTGCAGAAAAAATAGAGTGGATTCCTTAAATCTGCAGCATTCTCCAAACTAAATAATTCTCCAAATCTTCGAAATGGGGAAGCTGTTGGATTTAAAGCAAAAAAAATTTGAAGAATATGTATTTTGTTTATCCATTTTGGGAAAATTTGAGGGAAGCTATTGGAGATGGTCTTAGAAAAATAGAAGCCTTTTGATTTTCCCATTTTGATTGATTTTTTTTAGTAACTAGGAAGGCAGACCCGTGCTACGTCCGGGACCTGTGATTTGTTCCAAATATTTTATTTCAAACATTATAGTAAGATTAGACTTGGTAAATAAAGAAAAAAAATGACTCGTTATACAAATTTTTAAAAGAATAGAATATTAGCACATAGTGTTTTAAATTAAAATATTATTATTCAAACATAAAAAATAAAATAATATCTATTACAACATATATAGCAAAAAAAAAATTTAATCTAGACCTATGAGTGAAGAGATAAAATTTCATAGAAATTTAAAGATGAAAAATTTTTCTTGTATTTGATAATGTTGTAATTTTTTATAACATGAAAATAATCAATAAAAAAAATATTTTATACTAACTAAATCAAATTATACACAGTTTTTTTATTAGGTGTTTTGCATTTGATAACCAATTAAAATTTTCGATTGTAAACTTTTTTACACTTGCAAATTAAATAAATGGAATATAAATTAGAACCCATAATACATTATATAACTTATAAATTATCATACAAATAGAATGTAAATTGTCATGTATGAAATTTTGGTTCCGTGTTTCTTTATCACTCACCGAATTGAATGAGCCCTCGATCAGTCGAAGGAAGAGCATAGATGAATTTGAGTTAGCGATCTCTACCATCATATTCAATTTGGCACTCAACTAATAGAAATTGATGAGTCTAAAAAGGGACTTCACGCCCATCTTCAACGCCATATCCAATAGAATTAACTTGAACCGAAGCATCAACAAAATTCTTCACCCTCCTCCGATAATTCACTCTTTTGTCAACCAAACCGTTGGAATACAAAAGGTCGTACCTTGAAAGCCTTGACATAGAGAAAGATCAATTGCAGAAAAAACAAAGGTGATAACAAAGGTGGTTCATGCAGAATGTACGAAGAACACCGAATAAAATTTTACGTTAGCCTTTTAAATGTGTGAATTTAGGTCATTTAATTAATGCAATGAAAGGTATGCGTTTCTTTCCCCTCCAAATTGGTTTTCAAAGGTAGGTGATGACCGATGAACTCTTAAGTGCCCAAATACCCACCAAGAATTTAAGAATAATGAAGATCACCAATAAAACATTACCATGAAATTTTTATTTTGTGACAAATATTATCCATAGAATATGATCTTGCATAATGGATTATAAATAAATTATAATGAACCGGCTAAAAAATATATATTTTGTGAGATGAACCACATATTCAAGAAGTGGAATCTTGTGCTGAATGGCAATCAAATTAACGTGATTCGTATTTGAACTTAATCAATATTGGAATATAAATAGACACTATATTTATAAAGGGTGACATCTAATTTGATATTTAATTAAAAAAATTTCAAAAGTTATAACGGTAAAAATTAGTGATGTTATAACCATACAATTAATATTATACATCCAAAATTATATTATATTAGACACTACCATTGAAAAAAAAACATATCATTCAAAAAAAAACATATCATTGAAAAAAAAACTTCTCGCCTCTTAGACTACCTTAATTTAATTTTATTGACTTATTAATTCAAATAAAAATTAAATGAATTATAAAGTCAGAATATTTACCAATTATATCATCTTGAGAATCTTGTCTCATGATGGGGTGTAAGGATTTGAGATCATCTCTGCGAATTTAATAATTTATGTGAGTTAGAATACATTCTAAAACTGGGGATACTTTTTATAAATTCTAAAACTGACATAAGGGCATATTTTATCAAAACAGAATGTTTGGGCGATTTTTCGTAGTTAGACCTTCTTCTTCCTATAGCCCGACACAACAAGTCGGCAACTTCAACAGCTCAAATATGACACCACTTCGACGATCTCTGGCGACGGCGACAGAGCATGCGGCGGCCGTGGCGATGGAAGCGGGATCCCTACGCCTTGGCGCGCATATGGGAGGCATTAGGTGGCTCTGGTAGCGGTGGGCGAAGCCAGGCGATGTGGCTCCGATGAATCAAATATGAAATTGGGCGTATTCTAATTTGCATGCTTTTCTCGAAAAAAATTGAATGGGATGGTAGATTAAAAGTTTTAAAACATGATGAACCAGATTCAGAGCTTGGAGATTGACCTTCAATGGTGGATGGAGCTTCCGAAGGTCGAAAGGGTTTTTATAGTCGATCTTAAAATGAGAATGAAATATCAAATTGATTGTACCGGTCTCTTCCTCTTCTTCTGGTGATCAATGTGGTGTATTCAATTGCAAGAAACGGTTGAAAAATCATCCCAAACGACACCAAATTTGATTTGGGGCAAAACGAACTTGGACGAAAACAAGGCTGAATTCGTTGATTATATCACAAGTTAAACACGTTTTTTACATGAGGATGTTGAATCAAAGTTAATGAAGAAGTTTTGGAGGTGAAACGTCGCGAAATTAAAAACCACCATTGAAGGGTTTGAGCATACTGTACACGGGAAGGAGGAGGAAGAAGGAAGGAGCGGTTCACCTAAACCGGTTCTCCATTTTATTTGATTTTTCTTGGTTTGGTCCGGTTCAATCGGTTTAATAAACCAAATGCTTGATTTTATATCTACTTACAACCTTATTTATTTAATTTAATTTTTATTTTTATTATTTAAAAAAAATTGTAAGTAAACACTCATTTGGAAGACAATCCTTGTAATGAAAAAAAAAGTTAAATTAATAAATAAACATAATTTTTATATAATTGGTTTAATGATCAAATTGAATTGAGAATTTATTAAATTGATTAAAAAAACTAACATTATATATTACATATATAAATTTAATGAACAAAAAAATAATAAAAGATGTAGCTATGAAGAATTGGAAAATTAAAATAAAAATTGTAACTATCAAGGTTCAAACCTTCAACCAAGAGGTAATCCCCATCAACTATAACCATTGAGCTAAAGAAATCAAGTTGATTCGAATTGAATAAGAAAACAAAAATAATATAAATTTTCATGTACTTAATAGTGACAATAAATGACTCTTGAACACAACTTTTTATGTATTATATTATATATATATATATTATTATAGATATAGATATAGATTTGTTTGGATTTTTTTCTTTCTTTTATTTTCAAGAAGTTTTTTTTTTGGTATGTCAACCTCTTTTTTGTTTGTATTTGTTAAATTATGAATGAGGATCATTGACGGTGTATTTTTCGCTTTCTCGTTTTGTTTTCACTCTACATTTATTATGTTTACTCTGCCTTTTTTTTTGGCATATTGACCTGCAACTTCGATATATTTGCATTTGTTTGATCATAAATCAAGATCACTGTTCTAATTAATCATGATTTTGTAATCATAAATCAAGAATTCAAGATCACCATTCGAATTAATCATGTTTAGTTATCTTCTTTTTTTTTTCTCTTTTTTTTATCTAGTGTTGTATCTCTATTTTATGGTTGTTTGATTTTCATGCCATATGCATTTGTTCACACTTATTTTCTTGGTTCATTGGCATCTCTTTGCATTTGTTTGCCTTTTGCTCATTAGTCATTACTCGATCTTCAATTCTTATCTTTCGATCAGTTTTGTAGCCAGTGGGTTGGAGAATGGAGAGGGTGCTCAAAACACCCTGATTATGAAAACTTTTAAGGTAATTATGTAATATAAGATCGATCTTTAAACGAAGAAAATGACAAAAAAGTTATTTAGCTTAGTTGATAAAGTAAGGGGAAAAAAAGAACAAAAAGTCTTCGGTTCAAATCTCAATACCTTCATTTATATATTTATGTTGCTCTATCATTATTATTTCAACTAAAATTTAACATTTTCTTTTAGTATGGTACGGAGTATGTCTTAAAATTACTCATATTATTATTAATGTGAGATGTTTATTTTACATCTTCCACAAATAATATATGTTGGATTAGAACACTACAGAGTAATAAAACAAAATGTAGCAGTACGTGTACGTAGCAAACTCGGTGAACCGATACGCATAACTCTACCTTGTATTAAATCATCATGGTAGACAAAACAAATGAGAGAGAGAGAGAGAGAGAGAGAGAGAGAGAGAGAGGCAATAGATGGAGAGATGATGTGATATGGAAATGGAAGAGGGGCCGGAAAGGAACAAAAGAAAGGCGTCGTGCAAGCCGCTTTCTTCCTCACACACAACACTATAAATAGTCTCTCTCCGTAAATGAGTGGTCCTTCCAAGCGGTGCATTACTTATGCAACGTTACCCACGGCCTTCATTATTATTTTATATTTATGGATCATAAGAGTATTAATTTGCTGCAACTTCTTATACCAAATGAAGGGTGGAGATAGGTCCACCTACGTTACTTTTTTTTTTTTTAAAATTACTTAGGCTCAAAGAAGTTACATACTCGGTATATTGAACCCACTTTTCGGCTTGTTTATCGATCAAAAGTACGTATTTGATACTCCTCCACACAAAAATACACATGAATTTATATAATATTCTAACTTTATTAACTAGCTACAAACATATGCGTACGTCATTTTTAGATTTTTAATGCGTACCGTAAATTTAAATTTTCACTATATATATTGTTTATACTCCATTGTCTAGCATTTTCTAGAGGGGACTAGAATATAAAACTCTTTCTCATTGAAAAAAATCACAAGTTTCATAATAATAATAATAATAATAATAATAATAATAATAATAATAATTTGGAATTCAATTAGTAATTGGTGAATGAAAATGGAATAATTTGGAATAAATTAAAAATAATTACTAATCAATCAAGGGCTAAAATAAAGGAGTTTGGAACTCCTGTTGTATTCAGTGTGCTATTTAATTATTTTGAGTATAAGTTTATATTAAAAATATAATTATAATTTATACAAATGTTTATAAAGTTTTATTGTGAAAAAATAAAAGTTGTAAATTATTCCATATTAAAAATCAATTATTCTATAAAATTATTAATTTTTAAATATAAATTTTGGTGGACTACTAACTCTTGTTAATTATATTAATTTTGTGATATACTCTTGTTGGGTTTATTGGTTGACTTTATCACCAGTGGCAAAACTCTATGGGGGCGGGTGGTGGCATAGATCTGTATGAAACAAAAATATTATTGTTATATGTAAAAAATTTGTTATTATATTTAGTAGTAAAAGAGTATTTTATCAACTATTTTGTCTATGTTAGGGCTGGACAAAATTTGGATCAGCCCGTAATCGGACCGGGACCAGACCGGAATTTTCGGTCCGGAACGGAATTCGACCGAATCCCACTACCAAAAAAAAAAAAACCTAAAGACCCCTAACGCGTTTCACACTTTCACTTTCCATTTCATCCCTTTCTTTCAGTCCTCTGTTCACTTTCACTTCCCTGCGCCTCCAGGCCCTCGCTCAGTCTCTCTTAGTCTCTCTGTTCACCACCACGACACAACCTACTCTCCGTCGGCCCTCGCTCGAACCTCCCTCGCCAGAAGCCACACGCCTCCAGGCCGAGACCAGCCCTCTCGGCTCTCTCCTCCCTCGGTCCCTCCGTCCCAAAGGCTCTCCGCTCTCCATTGGCCCTCCTCCCTCCATTCTTCTTCTTCCCTCTCGGCTCTCTGTCCCGAAGCGACGAAGCCCCTCTATTATTCCCTCTCGGCTCTTTGTCCCGAAGCCAGTAAGTGATGTGTTCTTCACTTCTTCTTCTTCCCTCTTTTTCCCTTTTAGATCTAGGTTAGTAGGTTTGTTTTATATATGTATATTTTGATTATTTTTAGAAATTAATGTCGATTTCATATCTAGGGTTTTGGACATTAAAGAACATTTGTTTGTGTTCAATTAATTCTTGGATCTGAGCTCTATATGCCTTAGTATGTTAATGGCCAAGATGATAAATAGCCTTGGTGTGTACAGATTTGGGGGCGATTGTAATGTTTGTATTGAATATTGATGCAAAATACAGTAAAGTGTAAAATACAATATTGTGTCTTTAAATAAAAATATAAAAACAAAAACGGGGTTACAGAAATAACCGGTCCAAACGGTTTTTCGGGTCCGCGGACCAGAAAATCCGGGACCATATTTCTCGGTCCCGGTCCGATTCGCGGTCCAAATTTCTAAAATTCCGGTCCACCGGATGGGATCGGGACCGGAATGTCCGATCCGGTTCAGACCGAAAGCCCAACCCTATCTAGCTTAGTTGGAAAATAAGAAGTATTTCAAGCTATAATCAAGCTTAAAATCTCCCTATCAACTTTTTAGAATAATATGTTTAAAAATGATTGTGAATGTGAAATAAAAAGAATAAAAAAAAATCTTGCATTATTTTTGCCCCTTCGAATGTATAATTCACGTTCCACCACTGCGCATTATGACTATTGGAGGATTTGATTCTCGTTTAAACATGGTAGAAAGTGCAACTTGGGTAGTTAATTAAGTTGTTGCACTTGAGAGAGCGTGTTGGAATATGTGGTATTCAACATCGAAAAGTTTGGCAAGCTACTTCTCTCATTGTAAATTGATTCTATAGGTTGAGTTTGTCTCTTGTATATGAACCCAAGCATGCATCCTCCTCTAGCGTCTTAATTACCAGCTAAGCCTAGTATGCTAAAATGCATAATAAATTGACAATAAAAATAGTAACACATCGACTTATATACTCGACTTGCTTTATTGTATAAATTTGACATGGGACGTACTCTTTTCATATCTTCACATCTCAACATGCCCCTAAAAGTGCAACTAAGGCGAAGATAACCACGACCGCTCAAGTGCGTTCTTGCGGACGAGCTCGTTGACAACAATATCTGATCCCCAGTCGGTAAGAGTCGACAACAAACCGAGATGAGCGAGGCAATCCGCAATGCGGTTATCTTCTCGATCTGAGTATATGGCATGGGAAAAACTAACAAAGTATCAACCGAAGGTGAGCGCCTCTGACATTGCTGTCTTTTTAGCTAACCTAGAGAGATATACTGTATATATCGGACTTACACATATTTGATTCATAATTTGCACAAGTGTTAAATAGAGAGTATTAGCGATAAGAGGGAGTATTTGTTTGAAATAGAGAATATGTATAGAATATAATAAATTTATAAAATAGAATACAGTAGCTATTAAAACAGTTATAGCGTGTTTGGTTGATAACTTAAAAATCCAAGATGTATAAATTTTCAGGAAGTTGGAGAAATACATGCGTTTGGTTAATATTTTTTAAAGATGAAAATTCAGGAATTCCACTCTTCAAGAAGTTAACTTCCTCCAATTTGGAGGAAGTTCAACTTACACCATTTTTTATTTAAAACTTCTCAATTCCCTCTTTTAATCCTATAAAATAAAAAAATCAACCAAATACATTTTCACAATTCCCATCAATTATATTTCTAGAGAATTCAATTAACATAAAGTAACTTCCTAAAAATTTCAATTTTCATATTGAACCAAACGAGACCTTATATTATATAAAAAAAATTAAAGACTTTTTTTGCCTATAATATAAAAAGAAATTAAAAAATGGATTTGAAAGAATGAGAATCCCCAGCTAAGAAGGGGAAGAATGGGCGGGAGGAGAGAAGAGGATTTGCGGGGTGAAGCGGCGCCCACATGAAATGATAGCATCATATGAGTTGCTACATGAGGTGTTTGTTGCTACGTGTCACTGCTTCTCTGACGTATTCCCCCCATGCAAAATTCATTCACTCCTTTATTTCTTTTTTACCCTTTCATTTCTCCAAATATTACATCTAAAATAAATTATACTCCGAATCGTAATACTTGTTGTTTTAGAGTGCTAAAGTTGTATAAAAAAAACTTGTTGTTTTAGCTATAATTATTGTCTTTATAGGTAATGATTGCTCTTTTTATAGGTAATAATTAGTTATTTTATGTATTTTAAGCTATAAAAGTAAAGTAAAGATATTTTTTATTAATAAGTGTGCATAGAATTAAAACAATAAGTATTGCGATACGGAGTAACTGAGGAAGTATTAATTTTTAATAAGAAAGGTAACGAACGGAACGGAGTAGAAAAGAAAACAAGAAAACGTAGGTGTAAGTAAAGAAAGAGGAGCGACGTCATTCATTGGTTGGTAAAAGCTACGGAGTATTTAAAAAGAAAAGAACAAGGACAAATAGGCAGCTGACACGTAGGGGATGGGGTTGTTGGTTGTTTGAAGCTAGGGCACCCAACCAGTCTAGTGAATACTCCGTATAAGTATATTGTGAATTACTGTACGTACAACCAGTGGCGGATCCAAACGGAGGCATGTGGGGTCACGTGCCCCCACCCTCATCCGACAAACCCCCTATATGTATTCTCCTCATCGATAGCTTCGTTTTGATATATAATACGCATTAATCCGATATCTGAGTAAAAAGTTATGCATGTTTTAAAATTGAAGGTATATTAATCACTTTAAATCTTATTTAAATAACCCACATTGCTTTTATATTTTATTTAGATTGGCATTCCTATACTGTAATTTATCTTGAGATCTTTGAAATGAGAGGTTATATTACCCATTTCGACAATTAGATAAGAAATTACGGAAGTTTAAATGAGGGAAAATGTCAGATTTTTTCTTCTTTGCAAGATATTAGCGATATTTCTAATTAAAAAGATGATCGAGGTAAGAATTCACAAAGCTTTCGATTTGATATATCGTCTTATCGTGTTACAATTGCAAAAACTGTAGTGGAAATAGTTTTCTCTCCTATGAGTATTATCAAGCCATATTTGCGCAACAAGATAAGAGAAGATTTTCGATCTCTCCGAGAGTTTTGTCTGCTAGGTTGAAAAAGATATTTTCAAGCGTAATGATAATGAGGTTATCGTTCAACATTTATAGGGTATGAAAATCCATAAATGGATTTGCCCTGTCAAGCTGAACTATTTCATTATAAAACTCTAATTAGCAATGACGAATTTTTTTGTACGTACTAGTGAACTCTTTATTTTTTATCGCTATTTTGTAGTGTTGAAGACGTTGTGTATTGGACGAGTTCGTGTTATTTATTGTCGTATATAATTGATGTGCCCCCACCCTCTTCGGGTTCTGGCTCCGCCACTACGTACAACCAACAATAAATTAATGACACGATTAACCACTTTGGTCAAACAGGCGAGGTGTCTAATTGGTGCATTTTGGTGGCCATTCACGTGCTCTCTCTCTCTTATTCTGCCTTTGATTTTGAATTTGTTACCAAACATTAACTGCCCTTCTTTATACGGACTACTTAATTTGGCTAATCTTATATTGGTCACTTTTGGTGAAGGGTAGAGATGGGAATGGGGATCAATCAAAAAGTCAATATATATAGGCAAAAGAAAAACGCCGTTATTACAATATATCCACATTTCAAAATCATTCAATAACATTATTACTACAAAGGCTTGTTATTGATATTGTATGTTATTTTTTTTTTAATTAAACAAGGATTAAGTTGTGATTCTAATGAAAAACAAATTTAAATTAGTGGCCGATTTTTTTTTTTAGAATCCGATAAACTAGTAAATGAGAGTGTTTTATTTAGATGGGAGGAGGAAGAATCAAAATCCAATCTGGAGAAGGCCTGGCAAAGCTCACAAGGCCACGAAGCCCAACGAACCTAGCGGGAGGAGATGTTATGTGGGCCCATTGGCCCAATTAGAGTTGATGTCATCTGCTATGCATGTTAATTAGGAACAACCCCAAAATACTCCCACATAGAGCTATTTGTTAAGATGTTAAAATGATTATTATTGACGAAACAAATTTTACCGAATTGCACATCAACTCCCTTTACCATTTTGGATGCTGCCAATCACAAGGTTTAGGAGCACCCATTTATTGCTTGCTACCGGATGGGCTAAGCCTAATTAATTAGCATCATTATCATTATGTCAAGGTGAAAAAGTTGACTAATCTGAATTGGTTAATATATAGATACGATGGGATTAGGGATGGCAATGGGGCGGGGACTCTCCGATCCTCGCAGGGAATCCCCGTTGTGGGGACGGGGATGGGGAAATTAAATGGGGACGTGGACGGGGATGGGGGCCAAAGTAATTCCCCGCGCGGGGACGGGGATGGGGACGGGGATAGTAGTCCCCACCCCGATCCCCGCCCCCGTTGGGGAACCCCGCGGGGATCCCCCGATGGGGAGTATAAAATCCCTGTTTTTATTTAGATTTTACCTAATTTTAAATAATTTTGCTTTTATTTTTAAACTTTTACCTTATAATTTACATTTATGAGATATTATATATAATATTTATGTCATATTTTTTTACATAACTTTAATAAAATCTTATAGTTTTCTATTAAATGAGGGGAACCATGAGTTTTAAATAGGGAACCCAACGGGGAAACCCGCGGGGATTGCAACCGGGGAAAATTAAGCGGGGACGGGGATTCCCCGATGGGAACGGGGACCCGACGGGGATGGGGGACATTTTTTTATCCCCGAACGGGGACGGGGACGAGGGGACTTTTTACAAACGGGGATGGGGACGGGGAGGGTACTCCCCGCCCCGAACCCGCCCCGTTGCTATCCCTAGGTGGGATAACCCAGATTTACAAAAACTAAGGCCAAACAGCGGGTCTTATACAAAAGTGGGACATATATCAATCCTCTAATCCTCTATGCCCCCCAAACAATCAAAAGTGTGTCCTCCAAAGTCCAAAGTATCCCTACCAACCCAATAGACTGCTACTCATCACCTCCTACAGACCCAATAGACTTGTACATCACCGTGTTTTCACACTTGACTTGCACTTGCATAATGTGGAATCAAAGCACTTCGAAGTACTCCAATATCCCATAGAAATTTCTGTTTATGAAATTGATTTAATATTAAACGCTAGGTATGAAATCGGTGCCAATTGTTGCTTGATATTTTCGAATTAGAAAATTTAGGGTTTTGTGTTTTGAACATTTTTTTTTTTTTTTTATGGGTTTACTGATTTGTTAGGAAACCATCTGTGATGAAGCATCTAGAGAATTGAGTGAGTTGGTTGTGCTCTTAATTCAATTGATGGAAATTTGGTTGGCGAAATTTAGAATGGATTCAAGTGGTTGTCTGAGAACCCCTTTCAAGGTGTTTGGGAAATTGCCTAACAGAAAAGGGGTCTTGTGTGATCAGTTTGTTTACAACCTAGTTAATGGGGAAAGTTCTACAAGCAGTAATATGGATGTGATTGCAATTGGGTGGCCTTATGATCGAGGTAAATGCAAGCTTAGTGTAGGTCCTGGCAGGGGCTCCCTTTCAACATGGAAGGAGTGTTTTACTACTTTCAAGATTCAACAAGGCAAAACTTGATCTTCAGGCCTTATGATAAAGGAAAGAAGTCATCGAGGCCCTGGTTTGAGAAGGTGCAATTTGATTCTTGGATCGCTCCTAGTTGTTATCTGTCAATTTCAATTCAAATACTCATTTTTGAAGTAGATTGAGCTGCTGCAGCATTGCATTTTCAGAAGGGAAAAGGTAAACTTCCAATTGCTGCGGTGGGCTAAGGTGATCAGTGGGTGTAGCATTCATGGTTGGACTTGGAGGGGTTCCATCATGAACTCTTTTAGTGGCGTTGAAGGGCTGGCTATAGAAAAGGCACCCGCTTTATTGCTAATGTAAAAGTAAAAGTCATGGGCTTGAAAGGCAAAAAGCACAAAGAGATGTTCTCATTATATCCCCATCCTGCATACAAATGTTCTCATTTTTATTTTATTTTTAATCTTTGTATAGACATTGTAAATCCAGGTTTAGGTATATCGATGATTTGTTTACGAGGTTCGGGAAAAGTTCCCTACCTACGTCCCCAGCTCAAGAGAGCATTCCACTGTGCTCTACAGGCAAATCAAAAGCATACAAAACAGTCCTAAAAGGCAGTCTAATCAAAGTACGAAATACAACCAATCAAGAAGAAAAACAGATGCGAATGCTCAATAAAGAATCGACAAAGGAAAGAATGGAATGACTCCCTGTATTAACGTCTCTTTGAACTCATCCGGCTGAAGCCGAGTCGCCGTTCATTGCTGAAGTCGTCCTTTGGTTCGCTTGTTTTCATCGTTCTTTGGTTGTGGATCTTCGTCTCACTTTGGCGTTGGATCGAAGCCAAGATCCTTCGATCTCCTGCGCTGTTGATGTCCTTTGCTTCCTCTTCGTTCGGACCTTTGTATACGCCTTCACCAACTTCCTGGAAGAGAAGCTAGACTCTTCTTCCCGGAACTGCACTCAAGAAGGTCCCGGAGATCGCTCGCCCTCGAGCTCTCTTGCTCTCCCTGGATCTCCCTCACCTTTCGAGTACCCAGGCGCTTCAGGTATCGGCGCCGTTGTCTCCTTCTCTCTGCTTTTCTTTCACCGGAGTGCCCATTGCCTTTTCATCACCGGAGATGCCATGGGAGAAGCTCCTAAGCTCTCTCAGCGGCGCTTCGGGCTCTCGCAACAAACCCTAACCCGCGCTCTCTCTCGATGCCGCCTCTGTGTTCTCTCTGTCTGTTTGCTACAGTTATTGAACAACAAGAAAGGAGGCTTATATATGGGCTGGAGCTGTTTTTGGGCCAAGACCAAATTGATGGGCTGCAGACTTGTCATAGTTCAAAGACAAGATACACAGATGTGTGTGTGTGTGAGAGATATATAATCAAGCTTATAGAAAACTAGAATTATATAATATATACTCAACAGACATGTATATACACGTCTTCTTTGTGATAGGTTTAGCCGTTTAGGTATAAACATGCCTATTGTTTTTAAATTTTTTCATACAAATTTTTAGCCTATTAGCTCAACCGGTAGAGCAATGTGCCTAGACACAAGATGTGGGTTCGAATCCCATATACGCTATATACATATTACAAAAAGTGACAAGAATCCAAAAGAAGAAAAATAGGAGAATAACATATTACTACTATGATGTTGAAAACAAAGTTTGCCAGCAGACACTAGTGTAAAATTTTACAAATCAACCTATGTGGGACTCGAACGCACACCATGTGTAATAACACATTGCTCTACCAGTTGAGCTAATAGGTTAGTTAAACAAATGTGGTCAATACTTGTTCAACATGATATGCCAAGACCCCACAATTACTCACTGTTTATGTTACAGCTACTAGAAAAAATTATACTACCATCCCAATAATCTGGTTCTCCAAGCAAACTCGGCAATCATCTTCTCCAAAAGCATGGGCACATTTTACAATTACAGTTCCACTATCATCATTAACTTGATAATCGGCTACAAATTTAAATGCCACATCTGCGAAGTCTATGAAGTAATAAAAAAGGGGCATATATCTGCAGGTATCCAAAATATGTATAACCAAATAAAAATTAAAACGAGTAGCGATGATGCACATTGACTCAATTCTGGGCTATAACCTTATTGGCATATGGAAGTTCTCTAACTGCTACATTAACATAAACATCACTCTAATAAGCACTTACAGAAATCCCCTAAAAATCAGCCATTTTGCTTTATTCAATTTGAAACTTTTGTGATAACAACTTTAAACTTCACAAACACTCGCTTGGTGTTCGGATTCTAAAGAGGCCTCAACCCACCTTCCCATCTAAGCGTACAGACAACGTAAGGCAGCAATCAATCAGTGAAAAATCAATCATAATTAAAGAGCAATCAATCTATAAAATATTAGTGAAAAAATAGGAGCCAATGAACTTAAGACGATCAATACGTGAAATAAACAAAATTAAACATCTTATCAAACACAATTGAACAACATTTGAAAAAGCACTCTAATTAAAATCAGTGAAAACCGCAAGGCAACAATCGAACAGCATCCACCCAGTGAACAATCCATCAAACAACAACTTAAAATCGAGTTGGGATGGGAATTAAAAATCTTGCTATGGAGTCGATTGAAAGACAAATGGAGTCTTCTAGCTTCTATCAATGGGGGCGGCGATCTAGTTGAAAACATCAGCAATTTGAAGCCTCTTGTTGGGATTCCAATCGATTAGAATGGAGGATTCCAATCGTATTGGTCCCAATTTTTAACTGAAACAAAAATCCCCAAATTTTCGAAAACCTAATTAAATTTTCAAATTCAAAACATTCAACCAATATTCGGCCCCAATTTCATATTCATCCTAAATTCCTAATCAATATTAAAAGACTACGTTAATGATTGTAATCTCAGTTGAGTTGAATCTCAACGAGAGGATATATATATATATACCAATAATTACATCAAGAGTATCTTTACAGAATAGGATATTTCCATAGCAAATCATAACCGTAATATTCTATCTCTAATACCCCCCCGCAAGCTCATGGAGGGGCACGAACATGAAGCTTGGATCGAAGAAGATCGAACTGGTGATTGCTCAGTGCCTTGGTGAAAATGTCAGCTGTCTGATCCTTGGAACTAATATGACGGACACTGAGCTCGTTAGCTTCAGCCTTTTCCTAGACAAAATGAAAGTCAACGGGAATGTGCTTCGACTTGCTGGTAAGAACCGGATTTTTGGTGAGGAACGTGGCACTGAGGCTGTCGTAGAGAACCACAGGGACAGTACACAGACGATGCCGAAGATCATGCAGAAGCTGCTGAATCCAAGCAAGTTCGGCGACTGTAGCAGCAATAGCTTGATACTCGGCTTCCGTACTGGATCGAGCGACCACTTTCTGCTTCCGAGAAGTCCAGCTGATCAAGGAGTTGCCAAAATAGATTGTAAAACCATACTGAGAGCGACAGTCATCCAAGTCTGAAATCCACCCGGCATCGGTAAAGGCAGTGATGGTAGAGGTGGTGGATGGACGGAGATGAAACGTGTAGTCCAAGGTGCCTTTTAGATATCGGAGAATGCGCTTTACCGCCCCCCAATGAGCTGTGGTGGGATGATGCATATACTGGCAGACTCTGTTGACGGCATAGGAGATCTCTGGTCGAGTGATGACGACATATTGAAGTGCCCTAACAACACTGCGGTAGAGAGTCGGATCCGGCATGGGATCACCCGAGCTGGATAGGCGAGAGTGAGGTTCGGCCGGACTCACAATCGGTCTTGCATCCTTCATCTTGGAGCGAGTAAGAAGCTCGCGGATGTACTTCTGCTGAGAGAGGAGTAGACCATCCGAATGACGCTGGACTTCAATTCCCAAAAAATAGTGGAGAGAGCCAAGATCTTTGAGGGAGAAAACTCGATCAAGGCTCATAGTGAAATGTCGAATGGCCTCGGGTGAGTTACCTGTGACAATGATGTCGTCGACGTAGACTAAGACATAGATAATACACCCTGCCGCCATGTAGACAAACAGCGAACAATCAGACTGACATGCTCTAAAGTTAGAGCGAATGAGGAAGTTCTTGAGCTTGCTGAACCAAGCCCAAGGAGCCTGTTTGAGACCGTATAAGGCCTTATGCAGCCGACACACATGGGATGGGCGCTGAGGATCAACAAAACCAGGAGGTTGTTCTATGAAGACTTCCTCATTGAGATCGCCGTTGAGAAAGGCGTTATTGATGTCAAGCTGACGAATCTGCCATCCCCGGGACACGGCAATGGCAAGGACTAAGCGGACGATGGTAGGCCGAACAACTGGGCTGAATGTATCAAAATAATCCACTCCTTCCTCCTGATTGTAACCTTTGGCAACCAGACGTGGCTTGAAGCGATCGATGGACCCATCGGCCTTTCATTTGGTCCTGTACACCCATTTGCAACCAACAATGTTATGAGAGCTGTTCCGGGGAACAAGTGACCACGTACCTGTACGGGTGAGAGCATCGAACTCGGATTTCATGGCGGAGAGCCAGTGGGAGTGTTGGGCAGCCTGGCGAAAGGTTTTTGGGTCAATGTTGGGTAGGGGATCTGGGGAGAGGGTGTGTTTGGAGGTGAGGAGGGCTCGGGGTTTAAGGTGGCCGGCACGGGCACGAGTCTCCATAGGGTGATGGGAGTTTGCCGATGGCCGGAGGTGAGGGAAGAGAGGAGGAGGTGTGAGAGGGTGTTGGTTAGGGTCTGGGGAGGAGGTTGCTGAGGCAGTGGCTGCCGAGGTGGGCGGTGACGGGGAGAGGCTGGCAGTTGGCGAAGAGGAGGCAACCGAGGGAGTAGGGGATGCAACAGGGGCGTCGATAACCGGTTCTACAGGCGACTCCAAGGACCCAGCTTCTGTCGATGGGGAAGGAATGGAAGAGAGGTCAGCTGCTGTTAGGAGATCAGCAGGAGATGAAGACGACGACGACGCATTGGGATCGTGAGGATCCGACTGAGAGGACGATATGGAGGGAAAGACGGACTCGTGGAAGATGACATGGCGGCTGACAAACATACGACCAGAGGAAGGCTCATAGCAGAGATACCCTCGGTGAGACGAACTGTAGCCTAAGAATAGGCATGAGGATGTTTTGAACTCTAACTTGTTTGACCGATAGGGACCGAGGAATGGGAAACAGAGGCAACCAAACGCACGCAGAATGGAGTAGTCAGGAGATCGTTTGTAGAGACGAAAGTATGGAGAGTCATTCTGTAAAATAGGATTGGGAGAGCGATTATGGAGATAGATCGTTGTATGAAAGGCATGCTCCCAGAACTCTGGGGGTAGTTTGGAGTGGGCAAGAAGGGTTAGACCCTTTTCCTGGATAGTTTTGTTGCGACGTTCAACCATTCCATTTTTTGTGGGAGTGTAAGGACACGAAACTCTATGGTGTATGCCCTGTGTTTGAAGATATGTGGATACATTGCGAAATTCTCCACCCCAATCGGTTTGAAGAGCCTTGATGTGGGTATCAAATTGAGTCTGAACCATAGCTTGAAAGAGTTTGAAATAGTGGAAGACTTGAGATTTGTGAGACTTAAAATATATCCAAGTATATCGAGTGTAATCATCCACAAATAGAACGAAATAACGGCATCCATTTACTGATAACTTAGGGGCAGGACCCAAAACATCAGAAAATAGACAAGCTCAAACGGAGATGTTTTTGACACATGAGATGATAAAATGGGAAGACGAGAACTCTTTCCCAAGGAACAAGACACACAATCAGACAATGGAGTTTTAGAGGACATAGGTAAACTAAATTGAGAACAAATTTGACGAAACACGGACGGACTCGGATGACCCAGACGGTGAAGCCAATGAAGAGTGGAAGTTCGTTCTGACAAAGGATTTTTAGTCGCCTTAAATCCTATCAAATAACCGACTAACCTAACTAATGCAGTTTGGCAAGTACGGGTCGATCCCACAGAGAGTCTATGATTCGTATGCAAGTCAGAATGTGTCAACAAGAACAAGAAACACAAAGGGGGGATTTTGATGGTGTAAACTAACTAGGTAAGAAACAATAGTAAGCAAAACAATAAGGTAAAACAGATTAAGTGAACAAATATGAGAGAATAGCTCAGGTCAATCAATCTCAGCAATCAGGTTTGTTCATTGATCATCGAAATCAAATAGATAACTTCTTCTCAAATACTTTGTTGTGGAAAGACTAGGTCTTTTAAATCCAATTCCTTATCGAATCTAGTTAACAGGACAACCAGACCCTGAAAACCCTAATTATCAAACAATCTTGAAACTATCAAGATTCAATTCAATAATTGAATAAGCTTAAAGGAAATCAACAAAGACAATCGATACGCACAACCAATTATTGCATCAATTGCAAATCAATTCTCTATACAAATCCCTAAATCAACCAGTTTCAAAGATTTATACTCTGCTACACAATAATATAGATAATTCAACCAGAAATTACCTATATCTAGCTATAGATGATCATGAAAAGACATCAGTTGATCAGACTAACGGAAATTCACGAAAACCCTAAACAATCTAAGCAAAGAATTGATAATATTCAACGAAGAGTATTACGAACGGAAATCTCACAATGAAATAGAAAACCTGAAGCTTCGATTAATTTCCCCGAGCAAAGAGGTTTAGTGGTTCATAATCGATAAATTAACAAAAGCATAAGAAAATCAAAAACTACTTACCAACCTGTTTCTCGTTCCTTTCTTCGATTGAAAACAAAACCCCAAGAACACCCAGTACAAGACTAACGTATCATGTCCCTCCTTATTAAAATTCAGAATGAAAAATAAAGTAACAGCTGTTTCTGGAAACGGAATAAAACTCGGGTGCACAACAAACTCGGCCGAGTTTCTTCTTTTCCCACCCGAGTTTCTCTGAATCCACAAGCTCGGTTTCCTTCACAAAACTCGGCCGAGTAACCTTGCATTTCGGCCCGAGTTTCTTCCCAAACTCACAACTCGGCTCTCTTCAATGAACTTGGCCGAGTTTCATGCAATCTTGACCCGAGTTCTTTACAGTTCCATTCCTTTGCACGTGTTCAGCTCCTCTCTTTGGCTCTCTTGCTCAAGACTCCGATTTCCGTCTCATCTTCTATCATTTATACGAGCTCAGCTCCACCTTTCCACAATCACCTGAAATCATGCACAAAACTTGTAGATTCCGACTCTAATTGAAACATAATAAAAACATGAAAACTACTCTAAACTCATGCATTTTACCCTAACTAAACTCATCTAAATGCCTATATTAACACTACCTAAATGTGCATGATCACGTTCCCCAACAAGAGCGACGGAGCGGACGGATGAGGTAGTGGGAAGCCTGTAGAGCCCATTATCAACGATTCCTTTGAGCATTACCTTTCCCTGCAAATCTTTCAATAGACAGTGAGTGGGATGTAATTCAAGAAAGGCATTGTTATCTTTTGTGAGGCGAGTGATGCTAATTAGGTTTTTCTTCATTTGAGGAACAATAAGCACATTAGATAATTTAATGGGTTGTGAGGCAGATGGAAAGGAAGTATGGCCAAGATGAGAAATTGGAAGAGTTTTACTGTTACCTAAGGCCAGTTGGTCTCCACCACTATAATCCGAATCGATAGACACCTTTTTGAAGTCACCCGTGATGTGGTCCGTGGCTCCGGAGTCGAAGTACCAAGAGGGATCTGTTATGGCCGAAGGAGAAGCCATGTATGCAGCCGGTGCAGACTGGTTGGGTTTGTTGAGCTTCTCTGGCGGATGGCGAGACGGAAACGCCTGAACATCAAGACGACTGAAGCAATCCATGGCTGCGTGACCTATGCGCTCACAGATCTGACATGGTATGCGAGGACGGGAGCGAAAGCCTTGAGAGCCGGCATCGCTGCGGTCCGAGTGAGGGCGCTCAGCAGGCCTGTTCTAAGACGGACGACCGCTGTTTCGATAAAGTTTGCGATCAGAGGAGCGGTACTGTCCGGACGAGGAATTCCCCGAACGCGAATTGCCATAATTGGCCATCGGTGGGGGAGTTGCAGCAGCCAGTTGACGACTCTCGTTCAGCAGCCTCTCCTCCTCTTGAAGAAGGAATCCCAACAGATCGGGAGGAGTAAGAGCCTCGGCTCTCATGTTGAGAGCAGCGCGGAACGGACCATAGGAGGCGTCCAATCCTTGAAGGATGCACGCGACAACATCAGCATCGGAGATCTCTTGGAGACAGTCCGCCAGAGAGTCCGCCATCGCCTGCTTCTTCTCAAAATATTCAACCATCAGGGTGGCCCCTTTCTGAAGAGTCTGTAGTTGTTGTTTGATGTGCATCGCGCGGGCTCGCGACTGAGATTGGAACATCCGTTCGAGAGCATCCCATGCCTGGCGAGACGTCTGAGCCTTGGTCAGAAATCCAACCAGTGCAGGCGACACTGTTGTTCGAAGCCAAATCAGGACGAACTTGTCCTTGCGCTTCCAAACCTCAAAGTCAGGGTTCGGGTTCGTGGATGCTGGTGCAGTGTCTGTAGCCGCGACGGGAAGGGTTTCCGGCGGAGAGACGGAAGTGGTGACAAAGGCTTTCAATCCGAAAGCATCAAGGGCGTCGAGAACATTCGAACGCCAGACAGAGTAGTTGGATCGATCTAGCTTGAAAGAGAATTGGGGAAAGTGAAGACCCACGGAGGAGTTGGTACCAATGGCGACGGAGAGGAGATTGGCGGAAGAGGTGGTGTTTGTGGCGGTGGGAGAGGAGGTGGCCGAGGATTCAGTGTTAGCCATGGCGAAAGAAAAAAATTTAGGGTTTTTGTGAACCTGCTCTAGATACCATAAAAGACTACGTTAATGATTGTAATCTCAGTTGAGTTGAATCTCAACGAGAGGATGTATATATATACCAATAATTACATCAAGAGTATCTTTACAGAATAGGATATTTCCATAGCAAATCATAACCGTAATATTCTATCTCTAATAAATATGAACAAATTTAAGAAATTAAATGGAAATTTTATAGATTTCGAACTTGCAACTCACCTTGAAATTAGGCTCCAATTCGCTGCCAACTTCGCTACCACACAACCCAACCCACCACCGCCGGAGCCGCCACCTACGGAAGCACCGCTGTCGGCGCCGCCACTGGCTTCACCTGCCCCCGCCGATTCTTCTTCTTCTTCTTCTTCTCCTCTCTTTCGCCCTTCTTCTGCTCTCTATCGCCCTAATCTGTCGATGTTTTCTTTTTCTCACTTTCTCCTTTAGAATAATTTATTTTATTTGGTTAAAAACCCCCACCATAGTTAATAAATATTACTCCCTCCGTCCAAAAATGCATTGCCTTTTAGGCCTCGAAATTTTGTCGGAAATACATGGACTTTTAGATGCGTAGGTAGTAATTATTACCTCTAAAGTACATTTAACTCTAAAATTTACCCCATAATTTACCTTAATATGGATAATCAAAGGTTTTAACTTTTAACCTTTAATACTAATGATGAGGAAAATTAAGAGGTAAAATAGGTTCCTTAATTCGCGTGCACAAGCCTAAAAGACAATGTATTTTTGGACGAAGGGAGTACATTATTTATCCCTATAAAATTTCAAACTCACTTTTTCAACCAAAACTTGAGACAAAAAGTTTAAAAACTTCAAGGTTACCCGGCGAAAAACTTGAAACATTTGTTTACCATCCGAATTAAGGCAAACCACATGGTTACCTCGCGAAAAATCCATAATTAAAAAGAAAAGAGTGAGGCTTTAGACAATATCCCAAAACGGCTATTGTCAAGACAATTTTAAGTAATTTAATGCAAGTCCTTTTCACTTTTTTCAAACAAATTACAAAAAGGCCCAAAGCTCTCATCTACGAATCAAAGCGAATGAAAAAAACCTAAATCCGTCGAATGAATTGTTTGCTCGAAAACTGGCCGAAATCGGTGAAATTTATCAAGGAGCGAATTGACCGACACTCACTTTCGTATGTCGATCAATTTAGATGATTATCGAATGACATTCAAGGGTTATTTGTAGTTGTCGTTTGATAAATCTGTCGAAGTCGGAGAGGACGAGGTAAATAAGGGACCTCGGCAAATGATGTTGAGGGTACAAAGGAGGCTCGACAAAAGTTGTTGAGGGTATGAAGGAACCTCGTCAAAAAGTGATGAGGGTACACAAGAGGCTCGGTGACAGTAGTCGAGCATATATCATCACCTCGTGAGATCTACATGAGCCTTTTGCCCGACAGTATGCCATGAAAAAACGTCAAAAAAACCAACTCCAATCGCAACAAAACGAGCAATTTCTTTCGTTTTCGTTACAATTGCTACTCATAGTTCAACTCAAACAACACCCAAATCAACAACAATCAAACAGAACACACAAACAACAACCAATTTAATCAATTTCAATTCTAATTTCAAACCCTAAAACACACAATTTCTTGAAATAAAAACCATTTAAATCAATTGTAAATAAAGCTTCTTGCCTTAAATTTAATAGATTTGTTGAAAGCGCTCACAAATCTATCGCAATGAACAAGGTATGAGTGATTTCTCTCTATCGTTTGTGGCCCATCCAAGTGAAACGAGGTTGAATAGCGTTAGTTTTCAATTCTTCTCTCGGGCAGATTTGTAATTGTATTTTTAGAATGGGAATGACTTGTGTGCAATTTTACGAAAATGGTCTTGTCAATAGCCCTTTTCCCATCTTGTCTGAAGCCCTTATGAAAAGAAAATAGGTCAAATTACAAGAAACCACCCCATAAAAAGTCTAGTTTGTTCAAAACCACCCCTTAAATACATAACATAATTGCAGTAAATCACTCATTAAAACTCAAAAATTAACATAAAACCGCTCAACCCTCAAATCTATTAGGTTTTGTCAAACAATTTTAAAAACACCAACACCCCTAACTGCTCATATTATTATTATTTTTTTTTTTGGGGGGGGGGGGGAATTACGTATATTAAAAGAAAGGAAAATGTCGTTTCTCATGTTTGCCATCGTCGTCATCCTATGCCCTTTACCACCGCCTTTTCTTCAACCCGGTCAATCACACATACAATGATGTTCTATCACCACTCGTCGAGGATGAATATCCAATTCGCTGGGTAAGGAAACGTAGCTCGCTAAACTAAACGAACGATATAAGGGGAAGATTCACAAATCAACCGTTATCATGGGGTTAACAGACCAATCCAAACTCTCTATTAATCTAATTAATTGAAAAGAAGAATGAGTTGAGTGTTGTTGAATGGATCATAGAAGAAAATTGATGTTTTAATAAAGACATTGATGACATTTATCGCATTTTAAATGGAAAACCCTATTGCATTGGGATAGTTGTGCGCATTCTCTATCCTACACTTTTTTTAAAAAAAATTTCTAAAATTATCCACAATACACAAATATTACACAAAACCACCTACAACGTCCCTATCGACGCCTGCTTGAAAAATGATCCAGAACTTCAAGTTCTCATCCGTAAAAATGCGCTATGAAGGAATGCCGTTATGGCTCGTCATTTCTAATCTTTACCCTCCCTAAAAAAACAACTAAATTTTCAGATCCAAAAAAAAAAAAAAATAGTACTCCATCCATTAATTAAAACATGTCATTTTAGACATTTGTACATTTTTTAAGAAAGCAAATAAAAGAAAACAAAAATACACTTATACCCCTAATTATTACTTTACTTTTTCACTTTATTGAAAATTACAACTAACAAATTTCTAATCATTACAAGGGTAATTTTGGAAAGTGAACATTAAAATACCTAAAACGACATGTTTTTCTTAACAAGATTTTATTTTTAAAACGACATATTTTTCTTAACTGAGGGAGTATTAATTTAGAGGGTTGTTAAAAATTCTAATAATTTCCCTTTCTCATGGAAGATTTGATTCATTCTCTACAAAAATGTCATATTTTTCATCTTATTCCTATAATTATTGCCTTGTTTCACTAAATTAATATTGCACTTTGATTTTATCAAAAGAAAAATGACTAAAAATAATACAAACGATCACACATGAACCAGAAATAAGATGAACTTTAAAAAGTACCCATTTATCTACAAACTATCTTTCAATCAACCAATTTTGATATGAGCAAATTTCCGACCGAAATTCCGGCCATATCAGTGACGTGGCAATCGAAAAAAAAAATTACAAGTGAAAGTTTAATTAATAATAAATTGAAGTAGAAATGTGTAATTAAACCAAAACGTAAAGAAGGTGCGTACTGTTTTCCCTTCTTCTTGATCAGGCAAGCACCAAGTACGTTGCTGCCAACACCATGTACAATACACAACATAGTTGCCGCCAATCCTTCGACCAATACGTCCAATGTGGTGCCGCTTCTCTCTAATCGTAATCGACTCCAACCTTAATATAGAATTAACTAACCATTCAACCTAAACCTCGTTATATTCAACCCCAAATTTTTTAACGTAACCTACAAAGGCTACAAGAACACCTAAATATCATTCATCAACCAAATCAAAACATCAATTTAGTTTAGGGTTTTGATTTAGATGTAAGGTGAAATAATATTCTTTACAAATTATGTATGTATTCAAGAACAGATTTCAGATTTAAGCTATTTTGTTTTAGGGCAAAGATGGGAAAGTGCATTTTTATTTGTTTTTGTTGAATTACACTCTTCCTCCTAAATTTATTGTTAATTAAAATTTTAGCCCTAAATTTCTTTTCCCGGTGCCATGTCATCAATATGGTCCGAAAATTGGTCATATCAAAATTGGTATATTAAGATATGGTTTATATAAGGATTAGTAATTTTCACATGTGATAGTTTTAATTATTTCTAGTTATTTTTCCTTTATTAACATCTACACTAGCTATATAAACAGAATTGCAATATTGCCCACTGAAATCTAAACACATTCGAAATTATTTATAGATAATTAATGTCATGAAAAATGAGGAAATAGAATTAAATTAATATACAGAGAGGCATGCATGTAGGGGTAAAAAAAAGCAGCAGTAAGAGCATCTTTATCCATGATACCCAATTCAAGTATCATATCTTACATTTTTTCTTGCCACATTATTTTAAGATACTTAAATGCACAACCATGATACTCACAAAAGTATCTTAACATATATTTTATTTTATTTTTAAATCTTTTGTAGGATAGAAAAAAAAAAGTGGTCCCCACATACTATTGTTCATTGGATGAAACTTATGATATTGTGTAAGAGTGAGTATCATCTACATGATACTCACTTGTAATAATTGTCTTGGTTCTCACCCCAACTCTTACATTTATTTTTATTTTTAATTTAAAAATAAGACTATGTACTCCAAGTACCACCACTAAAGATGCTCTAAGTGCAGCAGTTAATGTACCAACCGGCGCCAGAGGAGGGTGTTAATACTTGATAGTTGATGCTATCAATTTGATAGGCCGGCCTATATATCCATACATACGGAAAAGATTTGCTATCCTTTTTTAAAAAAAATAAATAAAATGAAGCAGTAATTCGGATGGTGTTAATTGTGGTATTATCACCTAATAGCATTATGAATTTATGATAGATGAGAGTGTCAAGCTGACAATGCTATATGTCCGATCCAAGCCGAATGTGCATTGTAAAGTCGGCCATGTCGTTGATTTCTCAGAAGATATTTCTGAGAGCAAAGATATATAAATCTCAAAACTCTAAAGTAAAAGGAGAGTCCAACATCAAAATCTCGACTTTTAAAAAACATATCGAAAAACTCTTAAATCACATTGATTGGCCAAAATAAGTTTCTTTATTATATCGATCTAGCTACAACTAATTAGTAATAATAATAATAATAATAATAATAATAATAATAATAATAATAATAATAATAATAATAATAAAATAATAATAATAATAATAATAATAATAATAATAATAATAAACTTTACTTTGCTTTGCGTACTTGTTCCCCGCGTGTCTTTGGGTCAACCCAGCTTTCATTTGATGTGGCACTCCGTTCTAGCCTGAAACGTATTGTCACTGCGTCTGGGCTTGGGTTTGGAGATTGGCAATGGCGGCTTGCCACCTTTCCTTTTCATTTTGGTGGGCTCAGAGTGTATGCTGCTGGGGATGTCCTACATTATGCTTTTTTGGCTTCCCGTTTACAGTCTGCTGAGTTGCAGGCTAAGCTCTTACGTGCTTCTGGTATTATTGGTGCTGGCCCTACTTTTGATGATGCTTTGCGCGTTTTTAATGAGACTACAGGTTCTGATCTTCTACGCGACCCTAGTGAAATCGCTGCCCCTAAACTCATGAAAAAATTGGCAGATATATATTTCGCAAAGGTTGCTGCTGAATCGGACTCTGTTTTCTCCTTGACTCCGCGACAAGCGGCATTATGGAAGTCTCAGCAGGGTTCTCACTCCTCTGACTGGTTGCGTGCAGTTCCTATTTCTGGGTTGGGGCAGACTATGAATGGAAGGACCTATCGTACTGTGCTTAGCTATCGACTGGGTGTTCCACTGTTCACGGTGTCTAGGCCTTGTCCCGCTTGCTCTCGGACCTTTGATGGTGACGTATAGGGTGATCATGTTGTGTCTTGCGCGGGTATTGTGGGCATTAAACATCGCTACAACCTCGTTCGCGACACCTTATTGGATATCTGCTACAGGTCCGGGATTTCTGTCGGTAAGGAGGTTGATATCGGTTTGGTTGATGGGCATGATAAGTCCATTCGACCGGCAGATTTGCTTCTTTATTCTTGGGACGGGGGCGAGACGTGTGTGTTGATCTGACAGGGTCCTCCCCTTTGACTCAGTCAGGGATGTCTAACTTTTTGCCTGGCCGTGTTGTTGTTGATGCTGCTCAGCGTAAGTGTGCCAAGTATCGAGATTTGTGCGCGACGGCTGTTGTGAGCTGAATCTGCCATGTTTTACAGTATCTTTTATATCGTTTTCTGCATACATTTCATGCATTTGGGCTAAGTTAGTACAGAATCTATGTAGTTTATGTTTATTTGCCAAATTATGGAATCTACACCAGTTTCTGTTTAATTTCGCAGAATTCGAGACAAATTACAGCAGTTCTGAGAAAGGATGGAAAAGCTCGGAAATCAACTACAGAAGTCCAAGGTCAAGAAGCAGCGGAACCAGACGAATCAAGCTGGAAACCCAACTTAACTCGATCTCGAGTTCCTTTACTCGATCTCGATAAAAGTTGTCCGAGCACACCTGGTCGAGCAGAGCTGATCGAGAAACTGAGAGCCAGAGACAACCCGACTCCGGAGCCCTACTCGATCTCGAGTAAACGAGTCGAGATCGACCAACACTCTGATGCCATGTCCGGAGTCGAGGAGCCATGACAAGTCGAGAAGCCGAAGACCTGGAGATGCCGAGCACCAGTTACTCGATATCGAGGAGCTTACTCGATATCGACAAGATCAGCAGCGCCTGTCCGAGCCGGATCGAGCAGCAGCAAACCCGACATGCCAAGCCAGCCGTAGTCGACGACACACTTTACTCGATATCGAGTAGTTCTTGTCGATATCGAGGAGATCTTTTCTGGAGACGCGTTACGCGGTTTGCTGTCCTACTCGGATTGGGATTGCTTGGTGCCGAAGAATGCCGAGATCTATCCACAACTATCAAGTTCTATCTATGGAGAGAAGACCTATCAACACAAGAAGATATTTTGCTCTTTTGGATATAATTTCCTTTATAGATTTAATTCCTTTATTGCATTTATTTATCTTTAAGCCTTTAGATATTTAGATATAGATATAGATAGACTTTTTTACCTAGAATAGCTAGGGAATGAAAGCTATAAATAAAGCCTTAGGGGCTGAGTTTTATTCATTCAATTTGAGACACAATTCAATACAAGTAAGTAGGAGAGAGAGAGAGAGTTTGTGGCAAGCAAGGTAGAAAGGCGAAAGCGGATTTGGCTTGTTCGGTTGTAAGCTTTCTTTTATTTAATTCAATGCAAGTTAGTTTCTTTTGTTTATTGATGAGTTTCTTGATAATGAAGAGCGAGTAGTCCACCCACTTCTAGGGTCGGGGTGAGCCCGGCGGTGGCCATGTGAGGTGATGCGGTAAAGGTACAATCTTTTTATGCAATTCGTCTTCTATCCCTATGAGCATGATTCTTTTGCTAGAGTTGAAGGTGATCCTTGTTTGTGTTATTGAAGCGAAAGTGATCTTAATACAACTTGGATTAATTATGTAAAAAAGGTTAGTAACAATTAGGGTTTATGCGAAAGCCTCTATCTTCCTATTTGTTAATAACGAAAGTTATTTTGATGGAAAGCATGATCTTTTATGCCTTTATATGTTACTTTGCATGGTTATCATTGTGGTGTTGATACCCTGGCTTTGGAAGTTCTTTATATATTGATTTATTTCGTTGGAAATCTGAGTTATGTGTTCGAAGTTTGCAAATTTAAAGTTTCTGTTTTTAAGTCGATCTCGATAAGTTGTTGTCGATCTCGAGTACTGCTTAGTCGAGATCGAGTACGTGTTTGTCTGGATCGAGTTTCTGTTGATCGATTCTGAAGTTTCTGTCGTCGCTGTCTTTAGTCGATCTCGAGTAGCTGTAGTCGAGATCGAGCAGTTTCTGTGTTTGCTTTTGTTTCTGCTTTCGTTTGTTATTTCTGTCTTTGTTTCTTCCTTTCTGTCTTTCTGTTTGCTTTTCTGTGAGATTTACAGCTACCTAAGATCCGCTGACACGCTTTCTCGTGGATCGATCCTGACTTCCCACTACTGCATAGGGAGGGAGTCTTGTAATTATTTGTTGGGGCACGAATCTGGTTTGATTTATATTTTATATTTTAAACTCGATTTCCTCCTACAACAACGGCTGGTTATGGTTTCTTACCCTTCTCTTTCTCTTCGTTGGGGGAGCTGGATACAGATACTGTTTCTTTGCTGAAGCGGATCCAGAAATTCTCGGTGTCTCAGGATGCCGGAGCCCGTGCTGCAGCCTTATTTTTACTAGACTTAGTTTTGCTATTGCTAAGGGTGTGGGAGCCCAGATTGTATCTCGGCTGCCCACTAATTTCTTGTAGTAGGATTTGATAATAATAATAATAACAATAATAATAATAAATGATAGGGATTTATTATTATTATTATTATTATTATAATAATAATAATAATAATAATAATAATAATAATAATAATAATAATAATACGTAGTAATAATTTTGGGTGTATTCTACTAAATTTCAAGAATTACAGTAATTAATTTGGTCAAACTTTTTATTACAGAAACTAAAATAAATGTAGCATTATAAATAGAAAGTAAAGTAAGAGTATGTTCACCATTAGGGACATAAATAGGGACGGGCTACTGGAGTAGACAGCCTACCCTATTTTTTAAAAATTTAAAAAATAGGTAGAAAAAATTAATAAAGATCACGTATTTTTTATTATAATAAAAGTTTTTGTTAATAAAAAATTATGAATATATGTAAAATTTAGTCTACCCAGCTAACTTAAATTTTATTTTTTTGGTTCCGTGCCTGACCAGCATGTAGTTTATTTTGAACATACTGTGAATTCTTTCCCTATATTGACTCATACGTAATTTTTTTTTGATAAGGTAATAATTCGAGATCAGATATACCTGAATCTCGATGGCCGACAAGTCGGCAGACGGAAACCCGTCAAAACATACAAATGAAAACAAAAGGCGGTGCAAAACAACAAGTGGGAAATGCACCCTACAAGAAACGAGCCAAGGAAAAACTAAATCTAACACGAATGAGACGTAGACTACGGATGAAGCCAAGCGCCGTCCTAAAACAGCACCGTTGGCCGGCAATACATCAGAAATCCATGTGGGTAGTGAAGACGAACCTCCAGGAAGCTCCTTCCCGATCAAGGAGTCGCCCCGTACACACCATCTTGATCTCAGTTAGACCCGACTCCGATTGCCAGAACCCCAACATAGATGAAGAACCCCAAGTCGCACCAAAGCAGAGACGTACGTCACCCGAGCAAAGCAAACCGCGAAGGATCGGTCACAATGTACCGGTCAAGCCTAAACGGAATTTAATCCAAGCTCTTTCGAGCGATCTTTCAAGCCCTTATGGGATTTTAATTAAGCCCTTTCGGTCGTTTATTTATTTATTTACTTATTGGATTATGAAAAAATCCGGGCGAGCGAACTTGTTGACAGAGGAAATCGAGATTGCAAATAAAATAAGAATAAGATAAGCAAACCAATTCCGTTCCAATCAAATAGTGTTCAAGACTCCCTCCCGTTGTAGCAGCAGGAAGTCAGGTTCGATCCTCGAGGAAGCTGGTCAGTGGATCTCAGGCAGCGGAAGAATCTTACGTCTAGAACACGACTCCAGGAGTACTCGACCTCAGGGGCCGGGCACGGTCGATTTCGAGTAGAGAACAGCAACTGCTGTCGACAGAGGTGGTTGACGTCAACTAGGTCTGGTCGATGTCGAGGAGATTGGTCGGGGTCGAGTACCTGCAGAGACAAAGACGAGCATCGATCTCGAGAGAAAAACCTAGATCGAAAGTCAGTAGTCGACGTCGACTAGGTCAATCTGGTCGACATCGAGGTGAAAAATAGAAAGTATTGTTTGCGTCGGCGAAAAAAGGCCAAAGAATTCAAGGGTGGAATCGAAGTGTGGACAGAAAATAACCAGTTTTGCAGATTTTAGATTTCAAACAATTAAACGAAAACTTCCAAGATTAGGGTTTGCAACAGCAATAACCATGAAAGCGGAATCATAAATCACAAAAGATGGCAACTTTATCGATAAAGGACTAAGCTTTAACCAAATCCGACAAGTAGGAACATAAACCTTTCGATAGATAATCCTAATTGTGTCTATTCCTTTTCATAATTAGAATTTATAATCTTTCGAATAGAAACCCTATATTACTACCCAAGTTTCACAACATGAGTTCCTTAATTTCTCAATCAAAGATGAAGCACAGGGAATAGATTAAATAAAAGTACCTTCTTTTGCAATTCGCTAATCCACCAACATGGCTATCGTCGGGCTCACCCTAACCCTAGAAGTAGGTGGACTACTCACGCCTCATCATAGCAATCGACATCATTGATGTAAAAGAAACTTGCACTAACTATATTCAAAGTCTTTACAATCCCGGCACTCACACTTTCACAGAATGCCAAAACCCTAAAACCTTTGAACTCCTAAACTATGTGTGGACCAACTTGCTGTAGAATTGAATGAATGAAAACTAGCCCCATGGGCTTTATTTATAGGCTTTAATCATTGCTAGTCAAGGCAAACAAATCTATCTATTTCTAAAGATAAAACTTAACTAAATAAAACATTAATCTAAAAAGGTAAATATCTAAATCTCTTCAAGTGGTGAATAATTTTCTTTTCATGGATAGATATTGATAGAAATTGGGTAGAATCGGTCTTCCTTCGTGCCCAAGTCATCATCACGTCCTCGGATTGGCCCAATGGACTCGCGGCCCAAAAATAGTCTGATCGACGTCGACCAGGTCTAGTCGATGTCGAGGAGAACTTGTCGATCTCGGGTGGGCTTCGGTGTCTTGAGTAGTCCTCTTCTCATCGAACTCCGATAGGTTTCAGCACTAGTCGACGTCGAGTAAGTGTCCTTGACGTCGAGTACAGTCGAACTCGAGTAGCGTGTCTTTCGTCCTCGATCAGTTTTGCTCCCATCAGTCGTCGACTTCGAGTAGGCTTGGTCGACATCGAGTAAAATCCAGCTTTTGTCCTCTCCTTTTGGTTTCGTCCCGAAATGGCTCCAAATTCTGCAAAATTCAACCAAAACTCGTGTAGACCTCTATTTCTGACAAATAAGCTTATACTACACAAATTTAACATATTCTCAACCCGAAATATGCAAAGTACTTTGAATAAGCTAGGAGCTAAAATGTGCATAAAAACATGGATACTTTAGTGGACTTCAGAACTCTAACCGACAACATCCTGACGGATGAGGTCTAAAAGACCAAAATCGTTGTAAATAGCGACACCCCAGACAGAGTGGAAAAGGTGCGCAACCTCATCCGCCACTCTATTGCCTAATCGGAGAATATGAAAGAAAGAAACTTCTTTCATATTCGATAATAAGAGTTCAACATCTGATAAGATCAGTTCAATTTCCTAAGGACATTTAGATGTTTTGTTCAGGTGGTTTATGATTATAATGGAATCACCTTCAATGTGGATTTTATCGACACGGAGTTGTAGTGCTTGTTGGATTTTAGTGGGCTTTGTTTACTAAGTTTCTGGCAACAAATGTGTATCGCCCGTCCTTCCCAGTCCTGGATTATGGCTTCAGCCGTGCTGTCACAATTTGCGATTGTGGATCCATCAAAATTTAACTTGAGGGTTTCCCTAGGGGGTTTGCACCATGTTATATATCTTCCCGGGTTTCTTATTCTTTCTTTGGTGATTGGGGTTTTGTTTGTCTAGGGGGGGGGGGGGGGGAGGGGATCCTCATCGAGACTGCACTCAAAGTGCGAAGTTATACTTCAATTCTCCTTATGAGTTTTAACAGTGCATAAAGAAACAGTCACAGTGAGGGATGTGGACCTGCTGCCTAAACAAATATTGGTTACGAATGCACCAAGCTGTCCGCCAAGAGAAAGCAAGCTTCACCTTGGACACAGAGGTAAGGTTGTTACCAATGACGGACATGATCGGTTTTTATATCTCATGATTGATTTATCATACTAGATATTATTGAGTTTGTGTGTGTAGGGAGACGGTGGAGAGAGTGCACATATTGGGATTCAAACAGGAAGTGGATATCATCTTCTACAGCGCCATTACAAAGGCTAGCTACAGGTGGATGGCACAGATGCCCCGTGTTGGGCAAGCCTAGAAGCAGTCGGGAGAACATTATGGCAGACTTTCCATAAGAAATTTTTTACCTTCGGTGGAACATCCAAATTCCAGATCCAGACGTTATTGTCTAAGTTTAGAGAGAATTGGGTTGTGATTAGTTTAATTTGTATGCACTCGAAGTGGTGAACCAACCTGCTCTGTCAGGCCACCAATATAACCGGTCCTTAAAGGAAGAAACAGGAAGTGGAATGTCCATGATTTCTTTGATTATGTCATTTGGTAACACATTGCTAAGTTTTTCCTTCCACCATCTGCCACACAAAAATATAATCACTAACAATTTCTTCTATGTTATTAATTTGGGGTCAATCTTCCCTAGCATGTAGAGAGGAAGTTGTTATCCAATTATCCGTCCAAAATTTGATAGTAGTCACATTCCAACAGACCAAATTAGCCCTGACTTGAATTTATCAATAAGAATTGTCAGTTTGGCCCATTGCCATGAGGAGTCACCTCTTTTTTTTTTTGTACTCAAGGATGTTAGTTGAACGAAGATACTTATGTTTGATTAGAGTAACCCAGACATTATCAGGTTCAGCCAAAATTTTCCATAGTAGTTTCATTCATCTCTTTTGATTTCCTAAGTCCTATTCCCCCACATTTTTTCGGTCTGCAAATCCGATCCCAGCCAATAAGTGGACGGCGTTGAAGATCTTTATTCCAGAAGAACATCCTATTAATCTGATATAGTTCTTTATGTATCGATGAGGGTAGCAGAAAGTTTTGCATTGTGTAAAACAGTTTAGCTGATAAGTTTGTGTTAATTAGGATTGCACGCAGTGGCGGAGCTGGGGGGTGCTCGAGCACCCCACTGGCTCGGAAAAAAAATACAAATTTTTTTTCCCATATATTTAGTATTTTAAAGTTAATATAATACCTTTAAATGATATTTGAAACAAAAGTGCTATCTAGCTTAAGTGATAAGGGAAGGAAGGGTGAAATTAAGGAGAAACAAAAGGTGTTGGGTTCAAATCCCACTTCCTTAACTTTTTTATTTGTTTTACTCCATCATTAATTCTTCTTCATTTCTCTTTATATTTTTTGTTTCTATTAACCATTTCATTAAAAAATGTCATATTTATGTTTAAATTATATATTAAACCCTTTCTTTCAATATTGGTTTAAAAATAATTCTTCATCATTTTTCTCTATATTTTTTTTGTTTCTCTTCTATTTTTTTGGTTACTCTCAACTATTTAAAATACAAAAAAAAATCATTAAAAATAACAATTTTAGTGTTTTTTCAATATTTTTTTTAACAAAATCTTCTTATCAAGTATACACCAAAAAAAAAAATATTTCACGAAATTTTTTTAGCACCCCCCTAACCGGAATCCTGGCTCCGCCACTGATTGCACGTCCATGTTGTGATAAAGCATTGACTCGCCATTTACTTAGTTTTTCTTCAGATTTGCAAATTATGTCTTCAAATATGTGTTTATTCACTCTACCATTAATAATCGGACAACCGAGGTATTTTAATTTCCAACGAGTTCTCGTTCGTAATATTTAAACAACTGCTAAGTTATGATATCCTAGAGCTCGGAATGCCTTTTGTAGCTTGGAAGCTAGATTTATGATAATTGGCTTTTTGTCCAGAAACTTTATAGTATGTATCAATTATTAAGCTAACTTTCTTCCCCGCGACAACACTACGATGTCATCGGAAAATGATAGAAAAGGAACTTAAGAGCCGTTTCTACCAAAGGTAAATCCAATTGAACTATTATTCACATTATCCACATTTTTATTTATTTATATGTAAACATAACCTTTTTTTTTCCATTTAGTTCGGGCTGCCCCCGAGCCCAAGGCTTAACCATGGGCACAAAGAATCCGACACAAATTTATTTAATCCCCCAACCCCCTCTTCTCTAATTGGCTCATGCATGCTACGCAGACATGGACCTGGCTTGAGCTTATTTGAAGCACACCCAAAAAATCCAAAATATATTAAATAGAAAGAATAGGAATGACACATAATTAGTTTAGCTCTATTGGTTATTTCTTTGTATTCAATAGTTGCGAGGATCCCATGTAACACCGGGGGTTTCTTTTTTGTTCAAGCTTAATTTGTTTTAGAAAATGAACGAGCTTGAGCCGAGCTTTTTTTCGAGCTTTAAGTAATTTTACTTCTTCATAACATATTAACATAAAGGAAATTATAGAAATTCAATAAAATTCGAGCTATTCGAGCCTAAATTGAACGAGCCGAGCTCAAAATGATGTTCAGACTCGGCTTGTTTAGGTAAGTGAACGAGCTAGAGTCGAGCTTTTTTCGAGCCGAACTCGAGTTGTTCAATTCATATAACAACCCTAATTACAGGGGATCTCAACTGGTTCAATAGGGGATTTTAAACCCACCGATGTTTGAATCATTTTTGGGCGCGCTCTTTCTTTCTGTAATTTTTTTTCCCAAGCGCTTATTCCGATTTTCATTCATGATTCCATTTCTGACGCTGCCTACATATATATATAATTCCAAACAAATCAATTAATCTATATAATACTGGCTTATAAGCTAAGCTAGTCAACGTTAAAAGACTTTTTAATTCGTAATTAAATTGGACGAGAATCACATAAGCTTACTTAGATATAATATACTACTTATTTACGCTTTATTAATTAATTAGATAAAGTATAATATAAGAGATCGACTATATACATATTTTTCCCTTAAAGTTCAAAACCAAGAATAGATTAATTAACTTTAAAAATCTGTAAAAGCTAGGAAATTAAAAGCCTTGTAAATGTGGTGCGTGGTAATGAATTTTACTGCTAAGAGTGAGACTGCCAGACTGCCAGTAATTATTATAAATGGTGAGCAGGAAGGTATAGGACTGAGTTTTATATGTATTGAATACAGTGTCGGAGCGCGCGTACCCTAATTGTCTGAATAAGAGCTGAGCTGAGCTGACTCTTTAAGTGTTGAGCTGCCCACCAACACCTCCTCTGTCATGCCTGCCAGTTGCCTCTCCTCTCATATATCCATAATCCATCCAGTGTTTTTGTTTATGTATAACTGTTGTTGTTGTTGAAGATTTGAAAGGATATAAATATATCTCATATTGATGATATGATATACCTACTTCGGTACGTGACTACTTCTATTGTCAATTGTTTTTATGATGAAATCTCATCGGTGTATTATGTAATCGACTTAATTAGCGTATGATATGTTTTTGATGTGTGATCATAATCTCCCACATCACATTGACTCACCGGAATTTAATATATATATTACTCCGTACTTTTTAGTTGTTACACCAAAAATGTACTACTTAATTTCCCTTCATTTTCCAATGCATTACGTACGCATGTTAGACATGGATGTTAAATGCATATAAAACGACTGAAGAAGCAGTTGGCGATTGTGAAAAATAGAAAAGTGTATCCCACATTGAAATTATGTGAAATTTAAGCCTTATATATAAGTCGGTGTAGTACTCTTTTTATTATTAATTGATTTTAAGATAATATATATATATATATATATATATATATATATATATATATATATTTTGTATTATAACATCTTTAAATGAAATTAGTTGTGGTAAAGGAAAGAAGGGAAATCAAAAAGGTTTTGGGTTTAAATCCCAACCCCTTCCCCTTTATTAATTTATTTGATTGTATCATTATTTCAATTGAAAATGTTATTTTTAAATTATATATTTATTTGTTTTATTAGATCATTATTCCTCACAATTATTTTAATGAAAATAGTATATTTAAATTATATAATTAACGTTTTCTTTTAATATTATTTTAAAAGTAATTCTTTTGGATTTATTTCTCTATTTTTTGTTTTTTCTCAACTATTTAAATAAAAACTATCATAAACAAATAACAATTTTAGTGTTTTTTTTAATTCTAAATAAGTATACACCAATAAAAAAAAAATATGAAATTGTTTTAGCACCCTTGGTCGAAATCCTAATCCTAGCTCCTCTAGTGATAAGAGATACTCAAATTATGGAGTGGTTATATATTTATATATGGTCAACGAGCCCTTGACTAGGTCTAACGTGTGGTACGTACTTATATATTAATTATTCAAACACACCCACAAAATATTATATATACCGACTTGATACTGCACCCAACACTAACTCAGTATACTAACACTACATCCCCAACACTAACACAGTAACACTACATCCATCCACTATTACAAATACGAATTTTAGCGGTGGCAAAAAACACTGCCTAAAATCCAATAACTACCGCCTAAAACCGCGTTTTTTTTACCGCACCATCTACTCTCGTTGCTATAGATCTATTATATCAGTTTTGTCAGACTAGGGCAGCGAGTAGAGAAAGACAATGAGACCGCTGCCAAGAAGTACGTAGCTAGAACCGTTGCCAAAGTCTAATGAAACATTTATGTGAGAGAATAATGAAAGCGATTCAAGTGTGGTTTTGGTAGTGGTTTAAACAAGATTATAGAAGCAATTAATGGACCCTATGACAATGGTATGACATCTATGGAAGCGGTTTTTGTGATATGTGGCAACAGTTAGTGAGCTTTGGTAGCACTTTAATAGCTATTTGGGGATGCGGTTTATTAGAAAGAAATAATACTTTCAGCATCCTATAGAAGCGACTATATGTATTTGTGGCAAAGGTTATCATTATTTTGGTAGCTGTTTTGGTACTCTAGCAAAGGTTTTGGTACTCTAACAAATTTCACCTTTTCACTAACCTTCAATGCCTTCGTATCGATCCGCTTCCATGTTTCTTCCACTCGGCGTCCACTTTCTTCCTTGCTTGACTTTCAACATATACGCGGAGATATTCTCTTCTCATTTCCATTTCTTCGGCTCTTATCTTTGTTTCGATTTCCCTCAACTCCAACTCCTACCTCTTAAGGTCATAGAACTCTCCAAGATCCGGGGTTGAGGTTGCCTCATTTAACATAGTACTTGGTCGATCTTACCTGCTCTCTGGAACTCGTCCTTTTGAGAGGACGAGCAAATAAACTATCTGGAGTCCCACCTTCACAAGGCGGAGTTTCAGCGTTAGAGCTTGAAGTGTATGCTCCAGCTTGATTCACATTTATTCTCTTGGAGCTACTCCCTTCTGCAGTTGTTGATGGTTGAAGGGAACACTGTCACTTTGGTTCATTCCAAACCAGGCGCTATACATGCTCGAGATTGAACTTCGCTCTTGATTTACTTGACTCTCTATACAACATATATACGAGCATGATCAAATACATCATCCTCTTATTGACCACTTGTTCTTCCCCGCGAGGCTATTGCATATATAAGCCGTTGTAAATTTAGAAACATATGTGTTTACCTTCTGAAAGTGGTTCTTAGATTGGCCCCGAGTGCGAGGAGGTCCACCCCCCCTTCCTTTCATTGAAGTACGCTGCAGCCCTAGATCAAAATGTGTTGCTTGATTGGTTGGTTCCTTGGACAACATCTTTGTTGGTGTTAGACCATCTGCTGACGAGCAACTCATCCTCTCTTTCAGTCTACAATCTTATTGTTCCTTCATCATTGAAAACATCAACCTCCTCACATCTTCATCAGCAGCAACCTCCTCGACATCTTCATCATCACCTCCTTCTTCCATGCTTGCGTGTGTTCCAAATCCTGGATGGGTAATAGGTGGAGACATCAGGTTGACATTCACACTTGGATCATGGTAAATGTGTGGGATAGGTTGAGCAGTTGGATCCATTTGATAAGGAGGTATGAAAGGAAGGTTTGCGTACTAATATGAAAGGCGGTTTTGATGTGGTGGATGGTTTAGATGTGGTGGGTGGTTTGGGTGCATTTGATATGGTAGATGGTTTGGGTAATTTGGATCTTGCGAAGCTAGGCTATGTAAGAAGCTTTGAGAAAAATCAAAAGGATTTGGGAGTGGGTTTCCATTTGGATCCATTTTGCTTACTAGATGATTTGGGTAATTTTCTTGCTTGATTGTGAGACTGAAGTAACCTCTCCGTTATATAGTAGAACGTGAGGTGAGAGAAGCATCTTAGATTTACCCAATTCTGAAACTTGAAATGACTAAAGTTCAGAAGAATCTCAAATTTACTCAATTCCAAAGGTTGGAATGACTAAAGCTCAAAAGAATCTTATAATTACCCAATTCCAAAGCTTTGAATGACTAAAGCTCAGAAGAATCTCAGATAACCCAATTCCAAAGCTTGGAATGACTAAAGCTTAGAAGAATCTCAGATTTACCCAATTCCAAAGCTTGGAATGACTAAAGCTCAGAAGAATATCAGATTTACCCATCATCAAAGTTATTGAAATTTGAATTCAAATTCAAATTTGGAATTCCGGTTTCAAATTACAATTTGAATTTAAAATTTGAATTGATGCAATGGTCTAATTGGCCATGAAACATCCATAAATAACCGCATCAGTACATCCAATGAATCGTACCCAGATCTTCATATGCCTAGCTCTAAAGATCTTGCAAAATGTAAAAAAAAACCTATGAAATTTGGCTTCACATCTTCATCTAGCTCTCCAACTTCTTCTTCATTCCCAGTATTCCCAGATATCCCCAGCTACTTTCCAAATGAGGAGACTGAACTCAATGACAAACTCGAGGAGTATGTAGTCAATACGAGCCACCGAAGTAGCAATTCTTCATGTCTACATCGAAGCCAAACTTGCATCGAGAGAGATCAAGAAACCAGACATGTTCGTTTGTTCGAAGATTATTTCTCTCCAACACCAACCTACAATCATGCTCAATTTCAACGAAGATATCAAATGAGGTGACATGTATTTCTATGTGAGGTGGACGCTTTGTCCAGTTCTTTTGAGTTCTTTTGCCAGCGTCCGGATGCAACTGGTCGCCTAGACCTATCCCAATTGCAAAAATGTACGACAACCATACTTATACTAGCTTATGAGGTTAGTGATGATGCCATTGGTGATTATGTTCGTGTTGGTGGCTCAACAGCAAGGTCTTGCTTGTTGCACTTCGTTGATGGCATCATCACCCTATTTGGGGACGAGTACTTATGAATGTCGAATGCAACGGACATGCAACGTCTGTTGTTCGTAGAAGATGCTCGTGGTTGGCCCGTAATGACCAGAAGTATTGATTTCATGCATTGGGAATGGAAAAGTTGTCCCACTACATGGCAAGGTCAATATGCAAGGGGTGATAAAAAGCCGACCGTTGTACTGGAAGTAGTTGCATCCTATGACTTGTGGATTTGTCATGCATTTGTTGGAAATACGTGTAATGATATTAACATTCTCGATCGTTCTCAGATATTTAATGATGTGCTGCATGGTCGATCTCTTAAGACAAATTTTGTTGTAAATGGTAATCATTAGGCCATGACATATTACCTCGCGGATGACATTTATTCTCAATGGGCTTCATTCTTCCATTATTCGACACCCTTTTGGTGTGAAGGATATTATTTTCCAATTGTCAAGAGTCAACACATAAAGATGTGGAGCGAGCGTTCGATGTCTTACAAGCTCGGTTTGCTATTATACGCTATCCATCACTTGCTCGAGACATTAATTTGATGGGAAAAATAATGAGGGCATGCATTATTTTGCATAATGTGATCGTTGAAGATGAACGTGTGATATCGATACATATCGATCGATCAACACTGCTACGATCCATCCGATTTCGATCAAGTTGTTGTAACTGAACCTATCATCCCAAATCTACCAGTTGAAATGAGTCAATTGATGCAAAATAGGGCTATACTCCGAGACACGAGTACGCATAATCAACTCAAGGCCGACTTGATTGAGCATATATGACAAAAATTTGGAACCCCGGAGATGACGTTTAATTTTATTGTACGAGTGTGTGTTGTTTCAAATTTAATATGTTGTGTAATTTTTTTTGTTTTCGTGTTTTCCCAATCTAATAAAATATTTCTAAATTTAATTGTGTGCCTTTTTTTATTTTAATTATATATATTAATATTAATATTAATAATATCATTAACAAAAACTTTTAAGTAAAATAAATTAACACTTAGCTTAATAAATAAAAACATGTAAAGTGAAATAAGAGTCGTGCGAGTCTCTAATGTGCATTAAAAAAATAAAAAACTGAAATTTTAGTGAAAAACTGACGTGGTAGAAATAGTTAAGAGTGGTGGGAGTCTCTCTCCCCACATTGCCTAAAAAGGATAATATTTGGAGTCACAAGGCTCGAGATGGAGACCTCTTGATACCCAACGTACAAACAGTATAAGAGTGGTTAAAGTAATTAGTAAATGCAGTCTGCGTTTTCCCTTGTGAAACCACAGGTGGTTAGGTTTTCACCTTAAATGATCCATTCAGTGATCGAGAGAGAGATTTCAAACACACCTCACATGGTGATGGCGCCATCTATCGATTGGTTCGCTCGCATTCACCCCTCCCCCAACCGTCACTCTCCCTCTCATTTAATTCAACTCAACCTACACCTTTCCCTTGTCTATATTACTCACCACTTTTACTCTCAAACCTCACTCACTCACTACAACACACTTAGAGAGATGGCAAGTTTTAGGTTTTCTTTGGTTCTTGTGGCTCTGCTAGCGGTTCTGCAAAGCCACGTGTCCACGGCGGCTAGGAGCCACCCCAGCACCGCCGTCGTCGACGCCAGCAAGGATGGAGCTGCAGGGGGAGGGCTTGGAGACCAGAAGAACTTCGTGGCCTACGGCGGGATGGGCGGGGGAGCAGGATTAGGAGGACTGCCTGGAGGAGGCGGCATCGGCGGCGGTGCTGGGATCGGTGGGGTTACCGGCACTACTCCAGACGGCGGCGGTTTTACCGGGATGGGCGGTGTTGCTGGCCTCAATGGACCTGCTGGCGGCATCGGTGGGGGTGTTGGCGGCCTTGGAGGCATTGGCGGTGGTGGTGGAGCTGGTGGGGGACTCGGCGGCTTGGGTGGTCCTGTTGGTGGTGCTGGTGGGTTCGGTGTTCCTACTGGTGGTCTTGGTGGGTTTGGTGGCTTAGGAGGTCCTGGTGCTGGTGCTGGTGCCGGTGGCGGTCTTGGTGGCTTGGGCGGAACTGGTGGAGTTGGTCTTGGTGGCTTGGGCGGAACTGGCGGAGGTGGTCTTGGGGGTTTGGGTGGTTTAGGCGGTGGTGGACTTGGCGGCGGAGCAGGAGGTGGTGCTGGTGGTCTTCCTTAAGAGACTTAATTTGCAAGCTAATTAAGACAAGTGTAGTGTAGTGTAGTTTTAGAAATTGTTCTTCTATTATATGTTGTGTGTTGAGAGTAATCTTTGAGGTTTTATTTCTAGTAAGTTAAAATTGATGGTTTTTAATTTGGAAGGTGTGCTAGCTTGTAGCTAGATAGAGGTGCAAGTGTGTGGTTCTAGATTGATATGCTTTAATTTGGTGTGTTTTCCTCTTAATTAATTAAATATTGCATTACCATTGTGGTTAGCTCTTATCTTATTTTCTGCATTTTATCTAGTTTGTTGGTTTTAAATAATGTATTGTACTGAATGCCCCCTCTGTAGATATATGTATGTATGTTTTGGATCTTATTAGACACTACAGAGAGTTATTCAATTCTTATTTGAAAATATTCCATATACAACTATTTTAATGATTTTGCAATGAATTTTAAAGTTCATTTAATTTTGGAATCTATATGGTCAAATATATATATGGGTACTTGATAGTACTGTCATCAAGTTGTGCATTCAATGTATATGTAGCTAAAATTGAAAGTAACAAATTAAATAATTTCTCTTTGAAAATGGACCACATCATACTGGTCTATATATATATATATATATATATATATATATATATATATATATATATATATATATATATATATATATATATATAGTGTTCTAAAAATCGCGCCTAGGCACCGCCTAGGCGCCGTCTGGGCGCTAGGCGGGAGGGCACCTAGGAATTTTTAAGCCTAGGCGGCCTTCTAGGGGGAAATCCGCCTATGCACCGCCTAGTCCCACCTAGACACCGCCTAGGCCCGCCTAGTCCCGTCTAGGCGCCGTCTAGCCTAATGATTATTCAATTTTAGCTTCTAGGCATGTGATTAGTCGACTTAAGGATTTTTTATCCCCTAAGTCAGGATTTATTTGTCATTGAGTCGAACCTTTTGTTTTAGATTTTAGGAGGTTTAGAGTTACTGGTCGGATGCGTACTTTTTGCGTTTATTTACTTTAGTGTTAGTTAAGCATCGTAAATTTAGGTTTATGAGTGATATTATGAATTATTATTACATTATATGAGTTATTGACATGTGGTATGTGTTAAAATATAAGGAAATAAGCTAGTTTGTTCTAAGTCCGCCTAGGCGCCGCCTAGGCACCCGCCTTGCCGCCTAGGCGGCCACCCACCGCCTAGCGGCCGCCTAGCGCCTTTTAGAACATTGTATATATATATATATATATATATATATATATATATATATATATATATATATATATATATAGAGGATGGATCAAATGTTAACAAGCCTTATTGTGTTTTGTGTTAACAAATCTAAACCATTGATTGATAACAAATGAAGGGCTGAGATTATTTATAGATAATATATTATTTTAATATTAAAAAAATAAAAAAAACCATCACCCTTTTGTACGTGCGCGTGTATCACCAATTATAACCTAAAACTAAACCTAGAAGTCTTTCTCTTTCCAATATACAGATCGAGAGGGCAGGGAGAGAATAATCGCCGTCGCACAACCACAATCTCCCTCGCAGAAATCCAACCTCGCAGCCCACCGGCGACGGAATTCATGGTTGCTCCTCCCTCAACCTAGTGTTCTCCTCAGGGGTCCAAGTTGCTAGAAGATGGTGACCTTGCAGCCCACCGACCTCGCAGCCCATCGATGACGAAATCCATGGCTGCTGCGGCGGAGACGCCATTGGAGGGAATCCAGGGCCGCCTCCCTCGCACCGATGACTTCCCCATATCAGCACCCACCGTCTCCCTCGCAACCACCGACGATCGCAACCTGATGGCGGTGATTCCCTTTGTTCTCAATCGCTTGGTGGTCGTGGTGATTCCCTCTGCTCTCAATTGGCCATGGCCGGTGGTGATTCCTTGTTACTTGACCCATATTGTTCCAATTAGAGGTAGAAAAAATAATTTCAATTGAAATTTTGACCCTTATTGTTTCGTATTGTATCTTCCTGTTTCTTATTTGTTCCAATTGAAATATTGTCATGGTAGATGGGCAATTAGAGGTAGGTTTGTTGAAAATCAAACTCTGTTTAAAATTGTTTATACATTTATCGACTATTCGGCAAGTTCAGAGTCAATATTCGTTGATAATAAGAAATTATTCATTTGTATGTGGGTAAACTATTCGACAAGTTCAGAGTCAATATTCGTTGATAATAAGGAATTATTCATATGTATGTGGGTAAACCTAGCGATGGGAGATCAAGAATTATATTTACATACTCTTTCAACCTAGCGAATAATTACTATCAACTTAGTAAATAATTACTATCAATCTAGGAAATAGTTTTAAAATTGACCAACCTGGCGAATAGTTGAAATTTAAACTCTGCCTAATTTTTTTTTATGAATTTATTGAATATTCGGCAAGTTCAGAGTCACTATTCGTTAATAATAAGGAAGTATTCATATGTATTTGGGTAATTAGATGTGAGTTTATTGAAATTCTAACTCTATATAAAATTGTTCATTAATTTATCGAATATTCTGCAAATTCAGAGTAATTATTCGTTGATAATCAGGAATTATTCATATATAAATTGTTCGTGAATTTATCGAATATTCGACAAATTCAGAGTCATTATTCGTTGACAATAAGGAATTATTCATATATATGGGAGCAATTAGATATAGGTTTCTTGAAATTCAATCCCATGAATTTATCGACTATGGCTATTCGGCAAGTTCAGAGTCATTGTTCGTTGATAATTATAAATTATTCATATGTATAGGGGCATTTAGATGTAGGTTTGTTGAAATTCAAACTCTGTCTAAAAATGTTCATGAATTTATTGACTATTCGGCAAGTTCGGAGTCATTATTCGTTAATAATAAGGAATTATTCGTTGATAATAAGGAACTATTCGTCATTATTCATCGAAATCTAATTGATAATTGAAAATAACGAGCAGGTGAATTATTAATCGATCGATTCCACACCGGAGCATTAACTAGTTAATTGTTAAAAAAACTCAAGACGGGCCCGCCAATTTCCATTTACGTCATTTTTCAAAATCAAAGTGGGTTGTGGGGAGAGTGGGTTACACACACCACATTATGAGGGTGGGGAGCAATAGTAGTGGGACCCACAATTTTTTTAAGAAAAAAAAAGAAAATCCAGAATTAATCTCAACCTTCCATTTTCCCTCCATCTATGGCTGTGATTTGTTAACACAAAACACATTAAGAGTTGTTTACACTAGACCTAACCTCTCTCTCTCTCTCTCTCTATATATATATATATGTTAGGTCTAGTGTAAACAAAAATCTTTTCAAAAAGGAAATTGGAGTAAATTGGCCAAAAAAAATAAAATTTACATGCCAGATTTTCAAGGATTTTACATGCCAGATTAATAGATCATGATCTTGATTTGTATGAACAAAAATCTTTTCAAAAAGGAAATTGGAGTAAATTGGCCAAAAAAAAAAATTTAAGCGTCTCCCACGATTTTCTCTTTGTAGAATTTGAGCAGTTGCATGTCAGTGCATCACACGCACTTCCCTTGTGAGATTGGATTAGTTTTCCCCGTGGGTCCCACTTTTTTATTAAAAATAAATTATTTAAATTCAGGATTAATCACAACCTTCGATTTTGATTCGATCAACGACCTATATTTGTTAACACAAAACACAATAAGATTTGTAAACATTTGATCTATCCTATATATATATATATATATATATATATATATATATATATGTATGTATGTTTGGGATAAGTTGTGGGTTACTACGACTATACTAGACCATGAAAAACCGCAAAGGGAGGAAATAAAGTATGCTTAATGTATAATTCTCTAATGTGATGGAAGGGAATTACCTAGATCCATCTAAAGTAATATGTTGACATCATAATCAAAGAGGAAGAACCCACCTTGCAACAAAAATAGGCATATAAAAACACTCTCTTTTTGTCTTCCCTTATCACCGTTCCCGGTGAGTGTTCCGGGGGCCGATGGCGAGCGGTTCCCAGTCGAATGGTCCTCCCGGGGATCCCCCGGATAAGGCCAAGTCTTGGAAGGATACATTGCTAGGCGGCACGAACAGAGTTGATGTGGCTGATGTAATTTATAGAGAAGATCTGGTAAAGGTTTCGTTCCCCAGGGGAGAGGAAGGTGATCCGGTGGTGGACATACCTCATGAAGTGATGGCGGCTCTGGAATCGGTTTGGCAGTCATCATTGATTATCAAAGTCCTTGGGGGATTTATTCCCTCTGTGACAACGGAAAGGAAGCTTAAAGAACTCTGGAAACCATCTGGGCAACTGCTGTTAGCGGATCTTCCCAAAGGGTACTATATAGCCAGGTTCGATAACGAACATGACTATCTCAAAGCCCTCACCGGAGGTCCATGGCAAGTGTTTGGGCACTACCTAATCATCAAAGCCCGGACGCCATGTTTCGACCCAATGACAGATTCCATCTCTACTTCGCCGGCATGGGAGAGAGTTGCAAACTTGCCCATAGTCTTCTATGAGGAAGGAACATTGAAGAAGATTGCATCTGGTATTGGCAAACCGTTGAAAGTGGACAATCGCACGCTATTCACGAACAGGGGAAGATTTGCCCGTGTGTGTGTCGAAGTGGATTTGTCTAAACCATTGAAAGGGAAGGTAACTGTTAATAATCAGGTTTATTTTCTGGAATATGAAGATCTTAATCGGATTTGTTTCAAATTTGGCAGGTTTGGGCATTTGGCGATGCAATGTGCGGCTAAAGGGAAAGGGGAGATGGGTTCGCAGTCTGGGACTCCTATTCCTACGAACCACGATGTGAGGGCTGAGGAAAAGGAGAAGGTTGCTCATGCGGTGGCTATGGACACTGACGGAACGACGGACACCTCTGGGGGGTGTTATGGTTCGTGGATGGAAGCGACGCGGAGACGCCATAAACAGAAAAAGAAAGGACCGGAGACTAGCATTGAAGAGGACAGGGACAGGAAGGAGAACTCCGCGAACGCGAATGGAAACTCCGGCAGTGGAGGGAAGAAGAGCGAACCGGTTGAGACGCCGATCTCCGACAATGGGAATGTTGAAGATGCAATTAATGCCGACAGCGCGCACGAGGACAAAAGCAACCAGGTGAAGGATCCCGAGGGATCTGTGACTAACGGGATTATTATTAATGACAAAGAATTAAACGGAACTGTGAATGCCCCAAGACCTAATTCGGCGAAGAAGGCTGCAGGAGCTTTTACTCTGGGACAAGTTGGGAAGAAAAACGTCATTAGGAATGAGGCTAAGAAAAGTAGACCCAAAGGTGGGAATATGGGGAATAAGGCCGGCCTAGTCTCGGCAGGTCCAACAAAAAGGCCCAGAACTGAAACCGATTCTTACTACAGATTCAAAGAGGGTTTATAAGCAGCGGCTGAATTAAGGGAGGCTATGGACAAGGCAGGTAAGATAAAGGCCGTTTTTACCGTCAATCATACAGAAGAGAACTAGGAGCAAGGCAGTCCTGATCTTTCGAACTCGGAGATGGAAGTTTCCATTCCTAATTCGTCGATCATAGGGGTTTCCAAGAACATGGTGGCCGAGGCTCACCAGTCTAAGAAAGTCGAGATGGTGGATCCCGGTGGCGTGAAGAAGGGTTCTGTCTAGGATCTTGTTATTTCCTTTCCCCTTTTTGTTTATGATGAATTGCCTCATGTGGAATTGCTGTGGTGCCGGTCGTGACGGGTTCCACAGGGCTATAAAGTACTTGATTAGACATCACAAGCTGAATGTTATTGCCGTTTTTTAACCGAAAATTTCGGGTAGCCGGGCAGCGCAGGTGTGTGACAGAATCGGCTTCTCGGACAGGTTCATTGTTGAGACCGATGGGTTCAGAGGTGGTGTTTGGTTACATTGGAATGGGGAGAACATTAAGCTCTCGATTGTTCGCTCCCATGACAGATTTATCGTGGCTAAAGTTGATAAAGGCGGTAAATCTTTTCACTTGATGGTGGTGTACGGGTACCCGAATATGGCTGACAGAAGAGATCTTTGGAATAGGTATCATGAAGTTATGAATAACATTGAGGGGCCTATGTTTATAGGAGATGACTTCAACTGCATGCTTCATAGCTGGGAAAGGGATGATGATTCTGCTGGTCTCTCTCAGGATACAGATAGTTTCCGGGATTGGATGAACAATGCCGGTCTGATCGACATCGGGTTTATTGGTCCTAGCTGTACGTGGTCCAGAAGCAAGACTATTGAAACCTATGTGGCGGAGAGACTGGATAGAGTTATCTGTAACACCGAGGGTAGACTGAATTGGCCGGAAGCCACTGTGGATAGAGTTATCGCTTAACAAGGCAAGGTGTCCATTCCGCTTCCAAGCGGCTTGGATGACTCATCCTGAATTCAGCAGTCTTGTGCAGACTAATTGGGATGGGTTGAGGTCTGCGAATTCGGCGCTTCACATGCTGCGGGAGCACCTGATAAAATGGAATAAGAAAGTCTTTCGTAATATCTTCGAAAGGAAAGACAATCTGGTGGGTGAATTGAAGAAGGTGGAAAAGGAGCTGGCGGCGCACCCTTTGACTATGCTGATTGAGAAGAGGAACAAAGTCCAGGATGAGCTAAATAGAACCCTCGAGCAAGAAGAATTATTATGGTTCCAAAAATCGAGGGATAATTGGCTTCGTTAAGGGGATCGTAATACCTCTTTTTTCCATATGTCGACTGTTATTCGGAGGAACAGAAATCGTATTCAACTTCTGAAGGACGCTGATGGGGGGGGACATATGGGAAGCTGGTAAGATTGAAAGCAAGGTAGTCAATTTCTTCCAGAAGTTGTATACCATTCCTTCCGAGGAAGCGACCCCAATCAGAGTTCCTAGAGGCGACTTTCCCGCGTTAGAGCAGGAAGAGTGGGAGCATTTGATCAAACCGATCTCGGATAAAGAGATTCATACCACGGTTAATGAACTGGGCCCGTTCAAAGCACCTGGGATTGATGGTTTTCAAGCGGTTTTTTTCCAAAGATGCTGGAACACCGTTGGAGGCTCAGTGCTGGATTTTGTGAAAATGTTCTTCCGGACAACTTGCTTGCCGGAGGGAGCTAATGAAACCTTGATTGTCCTGCTGGCTAAAGTTGCGAGACTGAAAACTGTAGCCCAATTCCGCCCCATCAGTCTATGTAATGTTCTTTATAAAGTGATTACTAAAATCATGTCTAAGCGCTTGAGTAGGTTGATGCCGACTTTGATAGGTCCAATGCAAGGGAGTTCCATTCCTGGTAGGTCGATCACGTACAACATTGTGATAATGCGTGCAGGAGACGGTCCATTCTATGCGAAAGAAGAAAGGTAAGAAGGGGTGGATGGTTATGAAGATCGAACTTGAAAAAGCATTTGATAGACTCCGGTGGGACTTCATTAAGGATACCTTAGAGGATGCGGGTTTCCCGGATATATGGATTCACTGGGCCATGGAATGCATCAGCACTGTTAACACGAGAGTTCTTGTGAATGGTGAAATCTCGAGTGAATTCAAACCGACGAGGGGGGTTCGCCAAGGAGACCCTATATCGCCCTTCATCTTCGTTTTGTGTATTAAAAGACTGAGCCACCTGATTAAGAAGGCTGTGGACGACGGTGACTGGAAACCAGCAAAACTGACTAGGAACGGGCCGGAGATCTCTCACATTATGTTTGCTGATGATCTGGTTTTAGTTTCGCAAGCCTCGGTCGAGTAGCTCCGTATTATTAAGAAGATCCTCGAAGATTTCTGCTGTGGTTCAGGGCAGAAGCTGAATGCAGGTAAGTCCAAAGTTTTTGTCTCTCCTAATGTGTCGGATGTTGTTACAGCGCAGCTCCAAGCCGAGTGTGGTTTCGAGGTTACGAGTAACCTCAGAAGCTATCTTGGAATGCCGGTCCTCCACAAAAGAATCAATGGGGGGGTCCTTTGCGCCTCTGGTGGACAAAGTTAGTAGCAGTCTGACGGGATGGAAACACAACCATTTGAGCTTTGCCGGGAGAGTTACCTTGACCAAGGCGGTGCTTTCTTCCATACCGGTCTACTCTATGGCTACGATCAAACTCCCGAAAGCCACCTGTGACGTCATCGATAGGATATGCAGAGATTTTGTGTGGGGCGATACGGTGGATCGTCGAAGAATCCATCTTGTTGCTTGGGAAGATGTTTGTAAATCCAAAATTGTCGGTGGATTAGGAATCAGGAAAATGAACGAGCTTAATGAGGCCATCACAGGTAAGTTAGCTTGGCGATTCTTATCCAATAACAATGTGGATATGTGGTGTAAAATTCTGCAGGCTAAGTATGTTCGAGCGGATGCTCTCGATGTCCAAGGTCCCTCGGTAGTCTGGGCCAACATAGGTAAGGTAATATGCTCCGTTGTTATCGATGGGGTCAAATGGTTGATTGGGGACGGTCCAACAGCCAGGTTCTGGTTGGATCCTTGGTTAGGAGAAGAAAAATTGATCGACTCGGCATCGGGGGAGATCAGTGAAGAGGAAATGAAGAAGCATGTGAGTGGGTACTGGAATAGCGAATCTGGGTGGGATTGGGGTACCTTGGCTCCACTCCTTCCAGCAAGCATCTTGTTAAATCTGGCTTCTGTGGGGGTTGAAGCGAGTGGGGAGATTCCGGATAGGCTGAGCTGGAAGGACTCCAAAGATGGCGAGTACTCGATCAGTTCGGCCTACAATCGGATTACGAAGGTACATCAAGAGGCATGTGTCGATGTTGTCATCTTTGAGAGGATATGAAAGCTCCATGTCTCGGAAAGAGTCAAATCGTTTCTCTGGTTGGTTGCTAGAGGAGTTGTCCTTACAAATGAAGAAAGGTGGAGAAGGCACATTGCTATAGAGCCATGGTGTGCCAATTGCAGCGGCGTCGCGGAATCTCTCGATCACCTATTCAGGGAGTGCCCAAAGATTAATCATGTTTGGAATGATTTATATATTCCTGATGGTTTTGCTGATTTTTTCCACATTGGTTTTACAGAGTGGTTTAGGAGAAACATTATGAGCAATCGGAGGAACAATGAAGGGATCCAATGGTCTACCATTTTCGCGTACACACTCTGGTGGGCTTGGAAGTGGAGGAACGAGCATGCCTTCAGCAACAAACAGTTCGGTGGAGACAAAGCCGGGTTCATCATGCTTCAATCTAAGGAGTATACGACAGCCTGGGGCAGCAGGGAGCAACACCACGAGCAAAAAAAGAGAAGGGAGAAGTTGATCGCGTGGGCAAGACCACCTGAAGGATGGGTTAAAGTTAACGCGGATGGTGATGTCGACAAGGTGGGAAATGCAGCAGCTGACGGCGTCATTAGAAAGAATCAAGGGTCCTGGCTGATGGGGTGCGTCCGGAACATAGGGACGAGCTCGGTCCCAATGGATGAATTGTGGGGCCTTGCGGACAGCCTCGAGCTAGCATGGAACAAGGGATTCCGGAAGGTGATTGTCGAAACTGACTCGACTATGGCATATCAAGAAAGGAGCTCTGAAGTGTCATCCTTTATACAACCTTGTAGTTCGTTGCCAAGGCTTACTCGAAAGGAATTAGGACATCCATTTCCGATTGGTCTTTAGGGAAGCGAACTTTGTCGCCGACTCCCTCGCTAAATTTGCCTTTTCCATTCCATTGGGTTTACACGTTTTGATGGAATCTCCGAGGGAGGTGACTCAGTCGATTGAGGATGATGTAAGGGGGAGGACTACCCCCGCTTTGATATTGTGTAGTCCATTCTCTCTAATTTAATTGAGGGCTTGTTCTCGTCTTTTTCACCAAAAAAATCAAAGAGGAATTATTTTTTTGTTTGTTTTATTTTAGCCACAACTAAATCATAGACTGATTGCACAACCTTCGACATCTTTTAGTTGTCAGAATATGTTTTCGAAGGTTTTCCTATTTCATTCCTTAGCTTTTACCTTTAAAATTTTTGTCTTGAAGGATAGTTGAAACATTGTTGAACCACTACAGTTTGCTCTCCTACATGTTTGTTTAACTATATTGCGGAAAACATTCTTCTGTAACCACATGTTTTCCAGTTTGAAAGGTGAGGCCTTATGTATTTTTCCATTATTTAGATCGAGAGAGATGGGACAATGATCAGACGATGTGAATGTGTGGTGTGTAATTTGTAGATTTGGGAATATCTCCAAGAATTGATGCTGGATATTTGCTCTGTCTAGCCTTTCAAGGATATTATCCGGTCCAAACACACTCATGGTGAATAAACAAATACAACTACTTAAGAAAAAAGAAGCCTTTTTGAACTTTCACAAGAAATTCTGGAATCAAAGAGCAAAAGTTAAACACCTAAAACTTGCTGACACTAACTCTAGTTATTTCCATAGGATAACAACGGGGAGAAGAAATAGAAAGATTATTCGAAATATTACAACAGCAAACGGAACACAAATTATTGGAGACGAAAATGTCAAGAAGGAATTTCAACAAGATTTTGAAAGACGATTCAAAAGGGATAGGGAGAATAGGTCAAACATCTCAGATTACTTGTCCTTGATAACCCCCTCAATTATGGATAGTGAAAATGAGGAATTAATTAAACCAGTTACAAATAGCGAAATTAAAAGCGCATTATTTAGTATGTGAAAAAATAAGTCCTCAGGTCCAGACGGGATGACGACGGAATTTTATAAAACTTATTGAGGCATTATTAATGGCCCATCAGTGATAAAAAGCAGTCAAAGGATTCTTCCAATCAGGTAAACTGCTTAAACAGATAAAACACACATTTATTACCCTTTTACCAAAATGTGATAACCCAACTACAAAAAACAATTACAGACCAATAAGTCTTTGCTCAACTATATATAAGCTTATTTCAAAAATCATAACTGATCGGCTAAAAAAAGTGATAGGGAAGCTCATTCATCCTTTACAAGGAGCCTTTGTATCTGACCGCGCTATTCAGGACAATATTTTGATAGCACACGAGATCTTCCACACTTTCAAAAGCAAAAAAGGAAACGAAGGTTGGATGTCAATAAAACTAGACATGGAGAAAGCATACGACCGAGTTGACTGACACTTCTCCTTTCAAATCCTGGCAAAATTCGGCTTCCACCCAACCTTTATTGGATGGATTAAAGAATGTGTAGAAACAGTCTCATTTTCAGTTTTGGTTAGCAACGGTCCTACGGAATTATTCAAACCAACTAGGGGTCTCCGCCAGGGTGATCCATTATCTCCATTTTTATTCATACTGGGGGCGGAAATTCTTGCCAGAAAACTACAAGAGGAGGCTTTTTCGAGAAATGGAACTATTGGGTTTAGGTTTGGCAAAAACGGTCTCCATTCCTTTCCTAGCTTTTGCGGACGACATCAGGGTTTTTGCGAAAGCCACTTCAACCGCAAGCGAAAATATAAGAAAAATTATTGATGAATACTATAAGTACTCGGACCAAAAGGTTAATTTTCACAAATCGTCATTTCAAACAACTTGTGGTGTACCCAGAACTAGAGTTCAAGAACTTGAATGTAGTTTACAAATTCCTCACACAAGAGCATTAGAAAAATATCTGTGTTGCCCCATTATTAACAGAAAAGTGAATCGGAAAACCTTTGAAGAAACTATATGCAAGTCCAAAGAGAAACTATCTAAGTGGAGGGGCAATGCGCTCTCTCAACAGGGGAGGGCGACACTTATTAATTCAAATCTTTCGTCAAAATCACTCTACATAATTCAGAGCTTTATGTTGCCGACCAATATACACAATGAACTGGATCAACTCAACAGAACTTTTTTCTAGAACAAAGATCTTCAACATAGACCACTAATAAGCTGGGATAGAATATGCAAGCCAAAAAGCAAAGGTGGGATTGGGCTCCGAAAATCGAAGAACATGGACGAGGCTCTTCAAATGAAATTACTATGGAAAATCCTTGCTGAACCTGATAACTATTGGGTTCAACTAGTGAGGTATAAATACCTGAAAAACACAGAACTTTTACAATATAAATCAAAGGGTAATACTTCATGGAAGTGGAGAAACCTAAGCCGACTTATTGACAAATTAAAAAAAGGTCTCATTTGGTCTATAGAAGACGGGAGATCCATTAATTTTTGGACAGACAATTGGTTGTCGATGACCCCTCTTTTAGGAAGAATAAACCCACCTCAAGGTGTTAACATTACCCAAAAGGCCAGTGATATATTATATGATAAACGGAAAATGGTGGATTGAGAGACTAAACCAATATTTCGATGACATACTCATAAAGGAAATAACAGAAATTCCTATCCCTGTCTCGTTGCTCCCAGATAGACTCTTTTAGCCGGATCGAGAAGGCCGGTTCACAACTGCAAGTGCAATGAAACTCATTACAAACTATAATAATATGGGAGATAACCCGAACTCATGGATTTGGAAACTAAATATTCCCCCAAAGATTAAAAACATTCTATGGAAACTGGCCCAAAAGGGGCTCCCAACAACAGCTTGATTATCCCAAAGGGGTGTTCCTGTACCAATCCCCTGTAAATTATGTAACCACCATTTTGAAGATGAAGCACATCTTTTTATTGAATATTGTTTCGCAAATCATCATGCTCTGTAAATACAAGCAATCCAACACATCATACATTCATACCCAACCTACTAAACAACACAAGAGACATTAAAGTAATCATGAGCACATTAGGTGATAAACTCAATCCCACAGAAAAAGAAGCACTAGAGCTAAAATGGTGGGTCATTTGGTTTTACAGAAATCAGATTACCTTCCGAGATGGTCATATTCCATCAAATAGGGAAATACAATTTTTCATAAATACGCTTGATGAGAATTGGAGAAAAGCATGTAAATATGTAAACAAGAGGAGGAGATAGGAATAAAAAATATAAAAGACAAGCCCATCCGAAAAATTACAAAAACAACAAAAATTAAGTGGAGAAAATCGAGACGATGAGTCATGAAACTAAATTTCGATGGTTCATCTTCAAATTTGGATGGAAGCACTACGGGGTACATAATCTGGGACTGGGAAGGAAAACCCATTTCATTGGGATACAAATATATAGGTAAATAATCTCCTCTTATGGCAGAAGCACTTGCCCTGAGAGAAGGAATAATTAAAGCTAGAGAACTTCAGATTCGAAAAATCGTAATTGAAGGAGATTCACAGATCATCATCAACCATCTAGTATAGCAAGAAAAATGTCCTTGGGAGATTGAATTGATTATGGGAGATATCAAAACAATCATCCAATAATTTCATGAAGTATCTTTCTCGCATGTCCCACGCAATGGGAACAGAGTGGCTAATAAGGTTGCACACCTTAGCCGCTCTCCGCGGGGGCGTGCACTTGAAACACATCCAGGTCTGTTAGACCTCATCCGATAGGATGTGATCGGTTAGGTTTTGGCCAGCCGAATTTTACCTTATCAAAAAAAAAAAAATCAAATTATCACTTACCCCAAATGTTGGATATTTCAGTTTTCCCGTATAAAGGAGGTTTTATTCTTCAACTGCTTAGCAAAATTCCAGGAGAACACAATGTGCATGAAATATACAATATGTGTCCCACAAGGCATCACAACTATCATCCTGCACTCCATACAAATGACACTGTAATAAAATGCATCTTGCATACATTCAATTCCTTACAACTTAATTGTGACTCATTTCAGGCATGAAAACAATCCAAGCAATGCGGTCCTGCAGCCGCAAGATGTTATTTGTAGTAACGATATTGCTCCTAATAGAGTCTTCGAGGCAACAACCAATATGGTCATTCGTGAAGTTCCATGTGCGCATAGTGAACGAGCTTCCGAATGGAAGCCCCCTGGAGTTGCACTGCAAATCGGGGGACGACGACTTGGGGGACCATACGTTGGGGACCAAAGATGAATTTGCCTTCACCTTCCGCGTAGATTTGTTCATGACGACGCTCTTCTGGTGCAATGCGAGATGGGTCTCCTCCAACCGCCATCTTTCGGGCGACGTCTTCGTGGTTAGACATGATTTTTGTGACCGTTGCGTAAACCACAACTGCATCTGGCACGCCAATCGCAACGGCCTTGAGTTCCGTGACCCTTATAAGGGCGACGTTTATGTTAGATATGCATGGAAAAAGTGACTTCTAGCCAATAATATGTGATAGATAATTAAAAAATGTCATTTTAGAGATTTATGTACTTTAAAAAAAAGTACACTTATATTCTCCCTAATTATTAATTACACTAAGGACATTAAACCTCTAATTTGAATAATTGTAAATGGCTTGATTGGGATATGATTGTTGGAGCTAAAAGCATGAAGCCATTAGTCTCTTATGTTCTTGTGTGTTGACATATATTGATAAAGTCTTTGCAATGAAAAAGTAGTTTATTTAAGTTTTGAAAATCCATATGATCATATATGGGTACACTTGTATTTGTATAGTACTGTTACATCAAATGTATGAAGCTAAAATTAAACAAGAAACGGCATTATCTTTGAAAATTAGTCCACAAAAGATTATATTGGAAGCCAAGCTAAAATTAAACAAGAATATATTTATAGGAAATACATAGTTAAAATAGATTTATAGAAGGAATAGTCTTGTAATTCTCTATATATATACATAGATCAATGAATGTGGCAAACACCAAGGGGAATTTACCAGGCCTATATACCACTTCTCACAAGAATGAATCAAACGGGAATGAAAATGAACCAACCAAGTTACCTCAAGTCTGCATCACTCACATCACTAAGAAAAATGTGAAATTTTGATTACTGTTGTCGTCGATTTGTTGTCATTTACCAAACAGACCCTAAAAAGTAGCTCACAAGTTAAAACTGCATATTGGGCTGAGCATCTGATTAATCAACCAATGAGGCATGTACCTGCACGGCTGCACTAACATGAATACCGGTTAGTCTGCAAGTTATGCTTGTGATAATACGTAGCTCAAACTTTTTGAGACCATCCACAATATATGGTTTTGGGTAAAATATAAACATTTGCATAAGAGAAACTTTAAAACAAAAAAAGAAATAAAATCAAGAAAAATATATCAATAAAATTATCTTGACTTTTGTGAAAGTTTATACACAGCTCAAATTTGAACATCACATGCCCAAATGTGTACATTTGAACACCCCAAAATAACCCAATGGAGCTAAAAAATTGTTTAAATATACATTTGCACACAACCATTGAAGATGTCCGAAGGCCAGACACTTGTCAAATCATGAAATGGTAGCATAGAAGGAGAATCTATGTTTTAAACAAAAGTTGGATTTGGAAGGTCAAGATTCTACATTACAGCAACAACACTGTATAGCAGGCTCAAGATTTTGAGAACAGTTCAAAGCATATACATATATCTTGTTAAGTGGATAGGCTAACAAAGATAGAAATTTCTCATCAAGTAGCTATTTCACATTATAAAAGTAGAGAGGCAGGAAGTAGCTTAAGTGCAGAAAATACACTCCTGTTTCACATTGAAGTTTCATGTCCTAATGCACCGATAATACTTCATGAGTTTGAGATATTAATAATACGGAAGTAAGACATGTACCTCTTTTAATATCAATTATTTCGGTTGTGAAGCACTAATTCCAGTGTCAGCCACGCCTACTCCCCGCTTTTCAATTTCTGTGTCTGTATATGTAAGAGCCCGCTGTAATTTCCTAGGAGAGAAATTCTCCACCTCAACCATAAAAGTAGCGGTTACTGGTCGATGATCAGAAAGCTGAAGTTCAGCTGTTTTGTAAGTCAGCAGTTCTATTCCAGTTCCATAGGAAAGAATGCGGTCACACCTGAAAGAAAATTGCAGTCAGACTATCCCAGTCTGTGCAGATATTTAGATCATGAAAGATTACTGAAGTAATAAACTTCATCAACTGCCACAAAATATTCCATTTGCTCATGTCAAAATAAAGTAAATCAAATAGGTATTGAAAGAGATTATAATCTTTTAAGGATATTAAAATTAAAAATAATCTACAGGGGAATGAATCCTTGTCTCTTCGCATTAGATTGACAAGTAATTATACACAAAATATCACACATTAGGATGAAAGATACGGAATTATCTCTGAGATATTTTGATGGCATCAAAACCAACGTGACTACAAAGGACGTGGAAGCTCAAATCAGGTTGCCTCCAGAGGGTCCAATGACTTGAGCTCGTGCCAAGAAATTCCAGGAAGCCTTAGGCCACACTTTGGAGAAGCTATTCAGAAACTGTACAGCTTAACAAATTAAGGGTCCGTACTTCATTTGGCATGTCATTCTAATATGGTACTTTTTGCTTACAAAGCCTAATAAATTTCAAGTCCTTGGATTTGTAAGTCCCAAGTCCATATAAGACCACTTGCAATGTTGTTGATAAGGTGACCAAAAGGCCTTATAAGGCCTTTTTGTAAGGCCAAACAGGTCTTAAGCTTTCTCAAAGAATACAATCATGGCCATATTATATGAACTCCTGGAGAATACAAGAAAGATAAAGTGAAAATAATGAAAACATAAAACACTAACTCGAGCTTAAAGGGAAAAAAAACATACCAAGCTGGGTTGCGCCTTCCTGTTCTAGGATCATCTCCATAATATTTCTCTGAGTTTGGCTCATATTTATATGTAGGTGGGAAATACAACATGCCCTCAAACCATCCCTCAAATGCACGACCCTCTGTTAGTTCTTGTTTCAGCTGAAAAAATAATGGCCAATGACAACAGCAATTGCTGAAAATGGTTTCAGGTTCAAATAAAATGCTACAGTAAGTCTTAATTATGGTTGGCTGCATCTTGTTTTTCTGCAAAACATCAAGTGAGTTCATAACTTTCATAGGATTCGATAAACGTGAGTTACTCTCTCAGTAGTCAGAAACACTTCTTGTAGTCCAATCATAACATTCAGTAATTCAATATGACATCACTAGTTTTCTCAATAAACCTTGGGATGATGACTCTTTTCCCTCGGTCAATACCATGATTAAATCAATAATTGTGCCAAGAGTTAAACAACTAAATTTGAAGATAATGAGGATTATTAAACATAGCCACAGCACATGCAGAAGGGTCCAGTGAATATAAAAATAAGATCTGCATAATGATGCCCAACTTTCATACCTTGCATTGTTTTCTTCATTGCAATTTCATTCTATATGAGTTGCTTATCAGTAACAAGCACTTCCAACTATGTTGCCTTAAGGACACACCAACAGTTTTTTTTAAATTTTATGCATGAGCAAACCCAAATATTTCACCCTCGTCATCATAAACAAAAAGATGACAAGCATGAAAACATTTACACAGGAACACAAAAGCTCAAACTTCCAACTATAAGAAAGCACCATAATTAAACTGACATGTTTATAACCATACAAATTAGACAACCAAAAACAAAATTAACCTTGAAAAAGAATCCTGAAGAAGACCTACAACTTGTACTTGATGATTTTACACAGGTTATAAAAATCTACAGGACCCTACAACAATTAGACTTTAAAGTGACAGCTACAGTTATTTATAAAGACGAGAGTTTATTGAGTATGTGCAACAACAGCCTAACTATCACGAGAAATTTTGACACGAGACATTCAGTAAATTCACACTCCCTGAAGTGGTGTGGAGTTTGCACATAAGAGTAACAAAACCATTAAAATAATTACCATATGTACAGACAAAGATATAGGATCATACCTGGTCTCTTTCAGCCAACTTGGTCCAATCCTGTTTAGAAATTAGCTCTCGAGTCTCCTGATATGGCAAGTTGATACGGTAATTTAAATCACCAAACCATATTATTCTCCTGTAAGGGAATTTCAGATCAATAATTGGAGATAGGCTTCAATGTCTTTGAAAAGGAAAAGGATGCAACCTATATAATTGAACTGAGAATGCTGATTGCCTTCAATAAATTTCATAGATAAAGAAGCATAAGAGCTACTCTATCTTCATAATGAGATATGAAGACACCAAAATGCTATTCATAGTTAAACTTCATAAAATATTCAATTTCAATAATCTAACGGTTCATTTAACCATAGCACATAATGTAGATAATTAACGCAAAAATACTTACAAGACAAGATCTACCACCCAAAATGGCCGATGGAAGGAGAAAATTTTGCAGCAATGGGAAGGGGAAGAATATGATATCAGTGGATATAAATAAATATCATCATAAATTAAGATGTTAATCCAAAAATTTAATACAAGTTTCAAGTGCATACTCATGGTCATGGATGTTCTGCGGGAAGCCATCATTGTGGTAAAAATGTGTCCTCTGGTGGATTTCGTATACATCTGCATTCCTCTTTAGTTCATCTCCATCTTTTTCGCCTGATGTGAGATGTGTACATATAAAACAGAAACGTGTCTGATATATAGACATGCTAACAGAAACTGAACCCTGGAAAGTCAGACAATCTTGTCACAAGTTGGTAACAGGAAACAATGTAGAAAAAGGGCAAAATCATAGATCAAATGCAAAACAATGACACCGTAAAGGAGATAGGGATGTTTTTTTTTCTATTATTCGTTAACAGAGTTAAAGAAATAGCTGTAAGAGAAAAACAAAGTGCAAAACTACAAACCATGTGGCCCTTAACTCAAAAGGCCCACAAGCATCACTTAATCATTTATTTCTGTTAACTACATTTCTAAGAGACATATGATAGGGTTTGTTGTTGTTGTTGTATGATATAGATAGTGTGACTAAAAAAAGCTTAAAAACATAACTCATCCTTCAACATCCATTGTTTAATTGTAAAAAATTAAGTGTCACAAGAAGAAAGGCACCTTGTTTGCCAGCTTTTGTGGAATGGGGGGAGAGATATCAAATGCTTTAAAGTTCATAGAGCTGATAGTTAAATCCGCACAACTTAGAGAGGTTTTGGAGACAGTTAAGACAGTAGAAAATAGGAAATGGAAAAAGGATTTCTTTGGGTAGTTCCATAAACTAAAAAGATATCCTACTTTTCTCCTTTAGCCAATTGAAACTTCTCTTAAAAAATATCATAACGCGTGATCTAATAAAGCTTTTCTACAGAAACTCTTAAAAGCTCTAGTTATGCATCAACTTGATAGAATGCTACGCTAAAATGAATATAATACGTCATAGGTTTCTTTAAAATAAGCTCCTGAATGAAAGACATGGCTAACTTCAAACAAATGAACATTATTTGAAAAAAAAAGAACAAAAGAATATCGAACCTTGTTCCCAATGTAACCCATAATACCAACACCAACTGTAGAGACCTTCAAGTTCTTAACATGTTTACGCAATCCTTTGCGAACCCATATGGTAATAAAGATTCCAACCATTTGCTTGCTGACTATTCTCACATACTCTGAGACTAACTCCAATGGTTAAGTGTCCAAATGTACATATTTGCAAAAGGTGCTTAAAAATGCACATCACTTCAATGGTGGCTCAGGCCAGCTTAGATCAGTTCTTTCAGTTCCACTAAATGCTTTAGATAACTTGGCAGACAATAAGGGGGCAGATTCTTCATCATTTTCCTCATTGAGATTTGACCAGGGACACCTTAATCTATCTAATCCCTTAAGAGAAGAGAACTGCTTCTGTTGGCCTTTTTCACTGAAGCTGGCAAGATTTAAAGTTACAGCCTCAATCATTGTATCATCACCTCCAGCAATATTGCCATCATGTTCATAGAGAACACAAGCATCTTCCTCCACAGGAAGAACTTCCTCAACATCATATTTTTCAAGTGATATTTCATCCTCTATATCTGGTGCATCACCAGAGGGCTTAAACATTGAAGGAGAAGGGGGGTCACTGAAGCTTTTATACTTCCTTTTTGGATGAATCCTACTCAATGCTTCTCGAATGATGTTTTCCCACTTTCTTCTTGGGAGACTATCTTCAGATCCAAAAACATTTCCTGCATTAAGTGGTACAATTTCCTGCAGGCTGATAAAATAGTATGTATCAATATAAGAGTAAGATATGTGGAAAATGGAAAGGTACTCAACAGGGTAAAAAAAAAACAAAGCCTTTAATCAAACTGAAGAATGTGAGCTTTCTAACATTCAATGTTATGCATAATGAAATTCAAGATATGTGACAAATCCCCAAGATAATCTTAAAAGATATGACTTGCAAGATGAATCTTTTAGTAATTAGAAACACAAAAAGGCATAAAACGGCAAACAACAGAATTACACAATAACATACTACTTCAATTATTCAAATCAATTGAATGCTCACCCTATCACGTACACATCAGCTGGATCACCACTATTTATCCATTCATCTATCTCCAAGTCATCAGGTGGAAGTCTTCCTCCAACATTCCATGTCCCGACACATATTCTGGAAGCAAAAAGATAGATAGACAAGGAAAAGGACAGTTAGGGGGGAGGGGGGTCTTTGTAGAATCCATAACTATGAGGATGGATTAAGTCATTTAATGCTAAAAACCACTGAATCTGCCAGCAGTTCATATTCTAGATCTTGCCAAGATACCTGATCTCCTTCCTGTTTATATATTGAGCTCTGGGAGTCTCTGAGCTTTGCATTCTCATCCATGGCGTTTCTTCTGAAACGCATACATGTGGGGAAAAAATGAAAATATTTAAATAAATAAAGAAGAAAAATAAGAAGAGCATCAACATCGCAACAATGCAAGACCTATTAAATAGACTGCATTTTGTATATGCTATAGAAAATGTTTGACTGGTTACCCTAGAGGCAAAATACAAAGGGTAACATGAGAGAAGTCATATAGAGCCTTTATCGAACTCAAGACTTATCAGTTATGGCCAAAGCATAAGACATCCTGTAGATGACAACAAAAGCAGTTATCTAGAAAGGAGTTATGTAATATAATAATCAGTTTTCTTTGCATGCTAAGCTGCAGTTTGCCTCTGAATCTCTAAAAGGTTAAAACAGCATCTGATTACAGAGGCAAAAATCCTTACACCCCCCTCCTCAGTGGTCATGATGACAATATTGGCAGCACACTATAAACTAGATAATGCAATATACAAATTTAACCTTAACAAATACTACGAAAATGGCGGTCTGGTGGCATCTTACCATCCCTGAACAATCTGTCATGAGCACAGTACCCTAACTTTCAATGGTTATGTAGTAGATTTGAGCTAAAAATTACAATGGAATGAAAAGAATTTCAATAACAACCAGGTTTCCCTAAAAACGGATGTTAAAAGTATCGTTTTATATGTTTTGCCGTTTTGCAAGGGTAATTATACTTTTAAGTTGTGCATGATTGAACTTGTACATGAAATTGCTGCCAAAGAAAAACGAAATCAAAATCAGAGTGAAGCAGTTAGCTCCCAATAACTCAATTGCATTGGAAACAAATGCAAAGCAGTTTGATTGAGACAAACACTACTCCCAATGATGAAGTTAGGCCAAAGATCAAAATGGAATTTCAACGAGTAAGCCGATTGAGGCAGAACTCATCTCAAGCATACCTCAACTGGAGATCAGAATCAACAAAACGATTTTTGATACATGGAGTAGCAATTGCAGCAAGGAGTGACGAGTTTTACCAGGAAGGTCGAAGAAGACGTCGGCGGCATCGTCGTCGCTTGTGTCGGCGCTGAAATCGGATTCCTTGGAGGAGATGTTGAGCCATTTGCGGACAACCACCGTGGACCAGAAGAGCTGTAGGCAGGTGGGATCCAAACAACAGAATTCAGCCCAACTCCTACTCCAAATCGGTACTAGGTCAATTGATATTCAACAAAATCAAAATAGAAAAGCCGAAAGTGGGGAGGGAAATCGCAAAAAAAATTGAGATTAATTTATAACATTTATCTCCAAAAATTGAGGTTAGTTTACCTCTGAACGTTGGCAGGGTGATTCCGTCATACTTGAGGTGTAAAATCATCCGAAAATCTCGCGATGATTCAGATATCTTCTGGAAATCACTGTTGAATAGAGCAATAACGATTTGACTCCACATGCCAAAGCAACGGTGAACTTGAGGTGGTTATGGCGGTGGAGATTGAGAAAGCCAGCTCCGATGTCTCTCTCAGGGAAGTATCCAAATCGCATCGGGTCAACCACGCATTTTTATTTATTTTTAAACAAGGCATGAGGTAGGTCAACTGCGATTGTATCACTATCGCTACTCTGGACCTCTAATTTACAGTATGAAGTTCGAAGTCCGATTAAAGTGAGCTATCTTTTTTTTGGTCAAGATTAAAGTGAGCTATCTCATCAGATAATACTAGCACACATCAAGACTCAGCCCACACAATTCTCTCCACAGAGCCCAAATCTAACTCCAAGACACCAGCCCACTCTGAGGACGTTGTTATCCACTCATAGACAGCTCATTCTCAGGAGGAGACAAATTAGAGAATGTTCTCGAATAGTATATTCCATCCTCATCTGTGTAATATATATACTGATGCTGCTCATCATTGTTTAATAAAATGAAATGAAATCATTCCTCTGCATTTCCCTTTCCTCCTAGCAATTATTTGTTTCAGAATGGTATCAGAGCATTGACAACAATGTTGCCTCTTTTCACCAAAATCATGGCCTCCGATCCTCCTCTAGCAGACACAATAGCCTAGCTACAAACAGCCTTGTCTCAGGCATCCCTAACCTCTCCTCTTGGTCCGACCCCTTCCTTCTCTACTCTAAACACCATTAAATTATCACCCACCAATTTTCTCACATGGCTTCGACAGATTACACCATATCTCAGATCTCAGAAGTTGCTTGGCTATGCCGATGGCTCACTCCCCTGTCCTGCTGCTGATGGCAATCCAGGTTCGTTTGATAACTGGGTTGCAAAGGACCAGCTTGTCCTTGCTATTCTGTCCCCCTCTCTGACTGAGCCGGTGATGGCTCAAGTGCTCGACTGCAGCACGTCTCAACAAGTTTGGGAGAGACTTCACCAACTGTACGCTTCCCGATCCAATGCTCAGATTGTCCAAACTCGCCTCCAGTTAGCCAGCATCAAGAAGGGTGGAGATGAATCGGCCACCACCTTCTTCAATCGGTGCAGTGGCTTAGTCCAGCAGGTTCAAGCGGCTAGGCAATATGTGAGTGACCTTGAATTTGTCACTTACCTCTTTGCAGGACTCGGAAGTGATTACGATGCAATGGTCACCACTCTTTCCACACAACCGGTGCTTCCAAAACCCCATGAGGTACTCTCCTATCTTTTACTTCAGGAAGAACGCATTCGTCGGAACAACTCGGGTCTTCTTCCCAATCCCTCTTCGTCTCAAACAACTGGGGATCAGTCCACTGAGACCACACCAGAACTGCACTTCACCTCCACTAGAGGCAGAGGAGGTCGTGGACGAGGTGAGGCTATTGGTCGAGGTCGAGGAGACTACACCAACAGAGGAGGCAGAGGCGGTCGTGGCAGAGGAAATTACCAAACCTTCTCAGGAGCTCCTGACACACGTCCGGTTTGCCAGTTATGCGAGAAACGTGGCCATGTTGCTGCAAGGTGTTGGCAGCGCTTCGACCACTCATTCCAACCCCCACCACCTCGAAGCTTCCAAGCAAACAACACCAACACTACCTGGTATCCAGACTCGGCAGCCACCCACCACTACACGCTTGATTTGGCCAATTTACGCATCGATCGTCTTCCGTATGAAGGTTCAGACTCCGTGTCCTTGGGCGATGGCTCTTCCATTCCTATTGTTCACCACGATTCCACTTTTCTTTCCTCCAACTCTCATAATTTTAAGCTTTCCGATCTGCTTCATGCTCCCTCTTTAACAAAGAATCTCATCTCTGTCAACAGATTTTGCCATGAAAATGATGTTTATTTTGTGTTTGACAAAACTCAGTTTCTTGTGAAGGACAATCGGACTCAGGCCACTCTAGCGCAGGGCACCGTTAAAGATGGACTCTATGTCTGGCACTCTCCACCACCGTCGACTACATCGCCGCTTCTTCACACCACCACTACCAACTTGCCGCCGACATCCCTCCTTTGGCACTACAGATTAGGTCACCCTTCAAAAACAATAACCTCTACCGTCATTTCAGTCCACTCTCTTCCTGGATCAGCTGGGCTGTCTCACATTAGCTACCCATGTGTGTCTTGTTCATGGGCAAAGGCCCATGCCTTGCCTCACTTTACTAGTTCATCTCTATCTTCAAGTCCTTTGGACCTTTTGTTTATGGATGTTTGGGGTTCGGCCCATTCTCCCTCTATCAATGACAATAAATATTTTCTAGCGATTTTGGATGACTTCTCCAAATTTCTATGGATTTTTCCATTTCAACAAAAATCTCAAGTGACCTTTATTGTTACCACTTTCATCAAATATGTTACAAATTTCTTCCAAAAGAAAATCATTGCCATCCAATCGGACAATGGCACCGAATTTAAACCTTTACGATCGTTGTTTCGGGAATTAGGGATACTTCATCGTCTCACATGTCCATATTCCCATCAACAAAATGGGTCCATTGAATCCCGACATCGAAGGATTGTTGATATTGGCCTAACCCTTCTCAAGCATGCTCATTTGCCTCTGCATTATTGGGATTTCGCTTTCCAAACAGGAGTATATCTCCTTAACCGTTTGCCATCTCATATCACACAAAATCAGTCCCCCTTTACCATTCTTTTTCGGAAATCCCCGGACTACAAGGCTCTTCGGGTCTTCGGTTGCCTTTGCTTCCCTAACCTCCGACCCTACAATCGCCACAAGCTTGAGTTTCGATCCACTCCTACCATTTTTCTTGGTTACTCACCCAACACCACCGGTTACCTTTGCTATGATTGGGCAAATCGGAAGATGTATACATCTAGAGATGTATTATTTCATGAGAGCATATTTCCCTACCAAAAACTGGAGCCCATTGCAACTCAGCCCACTACTGCCCCTGATGAAGCCCACCTTCTTCTTGTGACCCAAACACATATACCAATCCCGTCTAACCCAAATCAGGCCCAATCTCCTCATTTAAACACTCAATTAAACCCTTCTCCACCACCTAGACCCCCTTCTCAGCAAACATCTTCTTCTACCTCTCAGGCCTTACCACCGCCACCACCAGAGCCTTGTCGTCCTGCCTCAACCCATCCAATGGAAACTAGATCCCGGACTAACAATCTCAAACCTATGGTCCGGACTGATGGCACCATCCTGTGGCCTCAATGCTCTCTTACCACCACAATTCCAGAGGAGCCATCCTGCTTCTCAGAAGCTGTCAAATACCCGGAATGGAGACATGCCATGGCAATGGAATTCCAGGCTCTTTTAGACACCAAGACTTGGTCATTGGTCCCGTCCAAACCCTCTGCAAATGTTTTAGGGGTGAAATGGGTTTTTAAAACAAAAAGAAGGAGTGATGGATCGATTGAAAGGAGGAAAGCTCGCCTTGTTGCGAAAGGATTTCATCAAGTTTCTGGCCTTGATTATAATGAAACGTTCAGCCCAGTAGCCAAACCAAGTACCATTCGCCTTCTCTTGTCCTTAGCAGCGATGTATCGATGGTCTACGAGACAACTGGACATCCAAAATGCCTTCTTACATGGTGCCCTGTCAGAGGAGGTCTATATTGTCCCGCCCCCAGGTTTTGTCAATTCTTCCTTTCCATCTCACATATGTCGTTTAAATCGTTCACTATATGGACTCAAACAGGCTCCCCGAGCCGGGTTTGCGAGACTCACTGATTCCCTAATCACTATGGGTTTCACTTCCTCCCCTGCCGACTCTTCCCTTTTTTTATGTTGCCAAGGCTCGGATCTAATTTTCGTATTGGTTTACGTCGATGATTTATTGGTCATTTCATCTAACCCGTCTTTGGCTACCAAGTTTGTGAATGAACTATCCAGGAACTTCCCTGTTCGTGATCTTGGCCCAACTTCATACTTCCTTGGGATTGAGATTACTCGTGACTCCTCTGGCTTCTATTTGTGTCAATCAAAGCACATACAAGATGTACTCACTCGTGCTGGGATGACGACGTCCAAACCGCTGATGACTCCTATGGCTACCACATTTGACGCCACTGAGGACAGTCCACCATTTGAGGATGCTACTCGCTATAGAAGCATTGTCGGGAGTCTCCAATATCTGTCCTTCACACGACCTGATGTAGCTTTCGCTGTCAACAAGGTCGCCCAATTTATGCATCAGCCCACACAATGCCATTGGCAAGCAGTGAAACGGATACTCCGTTATCTGAATCACACATCGCATTACAAGCTGCATTTGTCTTCCACTGTCAATCATCAACTCGCAGCCTTCTTGGATGCCGACTGGGGCGCTGATCGAGTAGACAGAAGATCTATAAGTGCCTACTGCATTTTTCATGGACCGAATCTCATTTCCTGGTGTTCCAAGAAACAGCCCACTGTGTCTCGGTCGTCCACCGAAGCCGAGTACAGGTCCCTGGCACTTGCTACCTGTGAACTAATTTGGATTCAAACTGTTCTGTCTTCTGTTGGCATCCAATTATCCCAAGCCCCTATCCTATGGTGTGACAATTTGGGTGCAACATACCTCGCAGCAAATCCTGTTCTCCATCACAAGATTAAACACCTTTCATTGGATTACCATTTTGTGCGAGAAAGGGTGGCTAACAAGTCGCTGCAAATAGCATTCATCTCTTCCAAAGATCAGCTTGCTGATGTGTTAACAAAACCACTCCCTACACAGCAATTTCAGACTGCTCGATCCAAACTTTGTGTGCACCAGTTTGGATCGCCGGGGAGTACTAGCACACATCAAGACTCAGCCCACACAATTCTCTCCACAGAGCCCAAATCTGAGTCCAAGACACCAGCCCACTCTGAGGACGTTGTTATCCACTCATAGACAGCTCATTCTCAAGAGGATACAAATTAGAGAATGTTCTCGAATAGTATATTCCATCCTCATCTGTGTAATATATATACTGATGCTGCTCATCATTGTTTAATAAAATGAAATGAAATCATTCCTCTGCATTTCCCTTTCCTCCTAGCAATCATTTGTTTCAGAAGATAATCTAGTTATCTTCTCTACCGATATGGAAGAACGAAGGAAGAATCTTTAAAAACCAGGAACATTGTCACGATAGTCTCGATCAAAAGAATATCCGAAACTATAATCCTATTCAACCGACAACGAGTAGCGGATTTTCAAACGGTCAATATCAATTGGGTAAAAAAGTGATTATGCGCCTTACCCCTAGACGCAATTATGCGTTTCACCAAAGACAAGCTTATATAGAGATCCGTCCTTACCCCTAGACCCAATCTATCTATCTATATCTCTAATATAATACTAAAACAGATGTTAATGATGACACTTTGCATGTAACGGCCCAGAATTATGATTTCCGGGTTACGTTTCAAGGGATGAAAACCCTTGTTCGGATCTTGCAATCCAGGTACGGGTCGAGGTTTCAAACTCATTTCAAAGGTCAGTAATAAAGAGGGATTTCAAACCCTAAAGTATCGTAGGGCCGTTGGGTACCCTTAACATGTCCTAAGACTATGTCGTGAAATCCAATTCAAATGAAATAAAGCGGAAGCAAAGTTAAGATACAAATGACACAACAGAATCGGATCAAAACCAAATCATAAACAAGTGATTACCATTTGCCAACTTAGAATATTAGTCAGGTTCTTTGATTCGCCCAAGGGTTTCCCGTCACATAAGCATGGAGCAAACAAGATCTGCAGAAATACCTTTAAAAGAAGAACGGGGAAAGGAGTCAGATCGAGCCACTCATGCGGGACCGGCAGTCCTCGCTGAGGCCACATAGTATGTGCTATACCTAATAAAGATGCTCTAATGGAGTACGGAAGTCAAACACACTAGCATGCTCCTAGTTCATAATAATGTGCAGAAATACTGTAAAGGGCCCAAGACAATGCCAAATGGCATATCCCTCTCCTACCTCCACCCCCTTCCGATAGGGCGGAGACTGGCCAGCTCGTGAATGCATTCCATCATAATCGGGCGGCACGCATGCCTAACCCGCTCCACAATAAAGCCCGCAAGCATCTCATAATATAAGGAAGCTCATGACTCGATTGACTCAGGGTACCCGATGAGGCTGGGCTACCCTATGACCCTAGCAAAGACTCTAGGACTATCACAGATAACGGTCGTTCTGTTTCAAACGCAATGAGTAAGCAGATGCTCATTCAATTAGTGCAACCTAAACAGGATACTACATTGCATGCTTTTATGCATATGCAACACCTAACATAAAATGCAACAACAGGCATGAATGTCCAACCTGAGTAAGCCCCCTAGGGAACTTACCTGATGATGCAGAACAGTAGGATATTACAAGCAAGGGCCCAATGCAAATCCAAAAGCAATACACACCTATCATTAAGTCAATTCCATAAGCTACCAGACCGATATTCATACATATAAAACCCAAGTTCCCAATATACTCAAAACCAACCGATAGTGAAACTGTTTTCCAAAACCTTTCCGATATAATCAACATCAACCAAGATCATTTCATTTCCAATCAGAACCCATCGATAAAATCGTACCAACCATATTTTCCAAACTCTTAAATCCCAAGTTAAGTCAACTCATATTCAAAACAATTCTCGAATCATGTCTGGCCAAAATCCCCTTATAAACATTAAATCTTTAATCAACTTACAATTTCATACCAATAAAATAATTCCGGCATTTTTATTTTCAAAATCATTATATAGGTAAACCTTGACATTAAATCACCCAAACGATTCTATTTTCACAAATCATATTTATATATCAAAACTCATAATTCATTTCAAATTCCTAAAATCATAATTTAAAACATCACTAAATACATATTCCGATTAATAACACTTTTAACAAATTTTATAGTATAATAATAATTTTCAGAGGACATTTTATCACAAACAAAATAATATCCTAATAATAACGATCTAGCAATTAGAAATTGTATGAAACTATATACTAACATAACCATATAAATAATAAATGATCAACAAAAATCTGAATTTTAAAACACCCCAAAGCCCAACTCTCAAGTCTCACAAGAACTTGGATCCGGCCCAGAAAAGGAAGAAAAAGGCCCAAGGTCTGAAAGAGGAAACCCGGCCCAAGGTGATGGAAAGAAATTAGGCCCAACTTAATTCCCATTTAATGAACCGGTGGAATTTAACCAGACCGTCCGGTTCACGAAAAGAAAAAGAAAAAGAAAAAAAACAACCCGGTTCTCTTGAACCCTTCCTCCCCAATTCGAAACAGCAGTTAACGACGATGGAAGGGACGAAAAAAGAAGGAAGAAGCGGAGGAAGAAGAGAAGAGCTCCGATTCCGACAGACCCGCACTCATCCTGACCGACGCCTCTCCCCGACCACAATTTACCCAGCAAGATTCAAACGCAGTCAAAGGAAGAGGGAAACGAAGGCTCACCGAGGAACTTCGACTCGCCGGAAAATGTCGCCGGAGCTTGATCGACTTCGCTGGTGGTCGGAACGCGTAGATCCGGACCTGGGACAAGAGGGGAGTGAGTAAAGGCAGACCTTTACGGGTGTTAGGTTGAAAAGCAAGGAGAACGAGTTACCGACCCCTTTCGGTGCGCGAAACAGGGGGATGGACGAGGACCTGGTGCTGCTGTCCTCGTTTAGTCGGAGGTCCGCTAGGCCGCTCCGACTGCTGCTCTTGGAAATCGGAGAAAGGAGGTGGTCCTGGTGCTGCTTGTGATGCTCTGATGTTGCTGCCCGGACGGAGGAGAGAGAGGTGATGTTGGTGCTCGGTGAGGCTCGAGTTAAAGGCTGCTCGAGAGGCGCCCGGCTGGACTCAGGGAAGCCTCCAATGTTCTTCTGCTGGCTCGGCGATGGCGAGGCTGGTGATGGTGGTTCAGGGGTGGTGGCGTCAAAATGGTGAAGGAGGAGGGCTGTGGGCGTAAACCAATAGTGGGCGGCTTCCTTGTGAATTGCAGGAAATGAAGAGGGGAGGACAGGGGTGATTGCAGAGATGCAGGCAAGAAGACAAGGAGAGGAGAATCAAAGTGGTCAAAAGCAAATTTCAAATACCCAAATAAAATATCTCGAAACCCGACTTCTCGACATTATCCCGAATCAAAATTCCTATTAAATTTTTTTCAAAACCGAATTAATTAATCCGATAAAATCTCGCTCGTATTTAAAACCTTCATTCAAAGTAGTAGAGTTGAAATCCGTCGGAAAACCCGTTAAAATCATGCCGGAACTCATTTTAAGGGATTTTAATTAACCCGATTTAAATTCATTTTTATTTATTTATTATTTTAAAAAAAATCCGGGCCTTTACATCATCCACCTCTAAAGACAAGTCTCGTCCCCGAGACTAAAACCAAAATGAAGGAGGGGATAAAGTTTGAAATTGATGAGTCCTAGGACCATGTCTAAGAACCTCGCGATCATCTCGGTTGCGTCTTCCGGGATTCTCACAACATTATAGTCACAGTCGTGACATCTCCAATTGGCCTTGACAAGTATGCGATAAGCGCCCCTATCACATACTCGCTTCGACTTTTCGGAAGTACCACAACTCTAAAAGTTCTACAATGTCATCACTAGGTCTTAGCAAGCACCCTACAAGCGCCCTCATAAAATGCTTGTATCCACTTCGTGAAGTATCATAGAGTTGCCCGGGTTTGACAATTGAAAAAGATTGGCCTCAAAATTGTTGAAACACTCGGTAATTTTATTCCTTACAAATCAAATCTAATCCTTTTCAAAATCGTTCAACTCTTCAAATCCAACGTTTAATCACGTAACTTTACACCAAAACCAGTCAAATCCTTTCAAATCAAGATTTCGTCAAGAGCTTCCAGCAACCCAATCAGTTTCCCGCATAACAATCAATCAAATTCAGAAGCTCGGAGGTGGAATCATCTACCTCTAAGGGCTAATCCCATATTCTCTCCCTAGTTTCCAGAATCAAGTTCATCTATCAATCTCAAATCAAGCAAGATTCACAAGCCATAAGCAATGCATAACTACATAACCAATCGATCCTCCGCGAGTACATCATACGACAAGTCTCAATTATATGCCAACACAGTGTCACAAGGTCACATCAACATCTCTACAGTATACTAAAGGTCCTAATATGCGTCTATGCCAAAATGATTACACACATCTCGATATCACACCAAAGTCATAAAAGGTACCTCCTTACCATAGAGTCAACGAATCAAAACTCATTGTCAACACATCAACACAACAAGTCATGCCGTTAAGATTCAGCAAAAAGGGAAGATCAACTAATATATCAATCATCAAGGTGTCAACATGCTCGAAAGACATTACTGTAACTCATCACGATATCATATAACATTCATTTAGTAATTAGGCACCATTATCTTACATATACAAGTCATATTCATACTCCAAGTCATATTCATTATTTAACATATCCCTAATCAGGCTTAATGACCATATAGCATAACATCATCCTTTCACATAATAACACATTATTATCTTATGTATCATGTCACAACATATCCTATCATGCTTCTAAAATAATATAACAGGATAACAAAACATCAATATATCATGATAACACTTGCCACTATCGATTAGATTTTAACATAGCATATTAACATTTAATTTATTCCATATCAGGTTTTATCATGGTCGCTGTCTAACGTCATGCCAGCAAATTTAAATAAATCACATAATCAAGGAAATTCCTCACATCATACCAGTCAAATAAAACACAATTCCCACTCACCCATCTCCACTCTCAAGCCAAGATTAGTCCTCTTCTAGACTCAACAACACTAACTCCGACAAAATCCACCGAAGAAATCCCAATTCAGTTCGATACTCCAATCTCACACCTCCTTCTACCAAGTACTCCTACACACCATCCACCTCTATGACTCCAACTCCTATCTCTAACTTCACACCCGAATACCCTCTCTTACTATATCATTAATATTCTTATGAGCCATTGCTTACACTTCTCACACTTCCCAAGTTCACTTAGAAGCTCATCCGAACCCACAAAACATTGCCTCTTCTAAATCCCAAAACACACTCGGTCTTTCCTAAGCCAACATCTCTTCCTGCAACTCGACCTTATATCACCATCGATCATCCCAACCGCCCAAAATTCTTTCACCACTCTTTAAACCACGCTACCAAATGACCTCACCCACAGGTTTAAGGAAGAAGCAATCATGAAGGTCATCAACATAAGGTCTACATCATATCAACTAGCATTTATAACCATAACAGCATGGGTTCAACAAGTCTCAATTTACCATCATGCTCAATAATCATTGCAAACATCATATACGAACGTAATCAAGTCAAGCTAGCATGTTGCATTATAACCTTATCAGATACAATTCAGGTCTCTTAGCATATGTAGTTCATATTTTTTTTTTTTTACAAGCAAAGGAATTCAAATCATGCTTAGCAACTTAGAGTAGCAACACGTCAAGACATCATGGTACATTAGATCCATAAGGCATCACTTCATATCGTCATAGACGACAAGCAATCAGGCAATAGTCATCATCAAGTCAGCACATCAACACGTAAATCTCGTCGCCAAGTTAGTACAACATCATTGTCAACAAGTTCAAAAGGGTTAGTAATTCGAATGGAGAACACTCGCTCGCAAGTCATATCATACTCAATAACCTCCATCCTCGAAACATGTTTGTTCCACCGACATCATTGATCCTGAGGCCCGTGGGTTAGAGGCCCACGCTTCCGATGCACTGCTCTATCGCTATCTAACTTCCCGTTCCCTTTTTCATACTGTCGCTCGTCCGATGTATCGCGCAGGAGTCCAAGTTAGCAAAGATAGGGGAGTGAAAAGAGCGGACAACCCAATGTTCCTTTTGGAATCAAACACGGACCAAGGCCAAGACGACAAGACTAGAAACAAGACTACGATCCGAGAATACAACGATGCCTTTATGAAAGTCTATTAGGTTACAATTATGACGAGCAAAATGAATTCAGCATGGAGCATATCAGTCACATTAATCCACACTAACATGTACCTATCTCAAGGAGAACGACATGCATATTCAATCCAACGACATAATCGAATTCTACACGGATGCATGTGAGATAAGCTAATAGCCTTTTATTCCAGGGAAACAGATATGTCTAGCAATTTCAAGTAAGATATGCGAAGCCAGTAATGGTCATGAAGAACTTAACGAGAATGACAAACATCATGTATATGAACAATGCACGAACATGGTATACTCATCAACAATTGAGATCAAACATAACATAACGAGGTATATCATGCCAATCAGCCGAAGCATCATACGAGAACACATAAAAGCAGCATAGTAACTATCACATCTGACAACAATGATCATATAGTAGGTTAAGAACGACAGGTGATCCTACGACGAGATACATTTAGAAATCATAGGTCCTGAACAATACTAGCGATACACGACAAGGCAGGGGTATAGTCAAGAGCCATTTAATGAGTTCAACCTAGAGTTCATGAAAGCAAGAGAGGTCACCACAGAGTAACAAGGGAAACATCACGGGCGATAGATCATAATCATGTTAGGAATGAGCAGTCATAGGGCACAGAAAACGGTGCAATAACTATCCCATTATAGAACAAGTACGAAAGGTAATCATTTAGCGAGTCATATTGGAAATCATAAAGCCTACATGATACTACTAGCACATATCGAATCATGACCACAATCAAGGTAACTCGACTAAATTCATTCTAACATTCATGCGTCATGCATATACGAAATGATATAACGTGGTGTGTGATCATGCGAGGTGCCAAATCATACATCTATGCGAGCACAAGAGGAATTCATAACGTAATAGGGAAACACTACCGAGTGGTAACATGTAAGCATGCTATGATAAACCATCACCGGAAGCAATCGATCATCGAATTCAACATCAATCTAATTTGCACGAGTAAGATATTTCAAGATGATAGAAAGAGGGAAGGATCACACTATGAGGGACCTAGCTCAAGAGAGAATCAGCAATAATGTAAGCAAGGTATAAATTCGCACAAGTCACAACCAAGGATCCTACATGATGCTAATGGCATAACATGACATTTGATACATACATGCACTTGGTTAACTAACACAGCGATGTATAAGAAATCACGTTAACATGGTCCATCGATATAAAAGCATGGGAGGGATCTAGAGATGCATAATACAAGCCTGCGCAACGTAGCAATATGACGAGCATACGGGGCATGTGCTCCAAATCAACCACCACTCAGATAAGGCATGCATTTACCCAGATATCGCTTCAAATAGAAGGATCAAAATAAAAACTACTAATTTAGTCATTCATGCTGAGGAGATCATCTTATGACATTCATACAAAGGCAGTTCATCATACTACCATGGACCTAATCCGGGAGGAAGCAATAATCACATAGTCTCATATCATGACATTCATGCTTCTAATTAATCAGTAGTACGATCCTTACAACAGTCCAATTAAAGATGCGAAGACGACACATAATCATGACAAGAAGCGAGATGCAATATGAGACCCAAGCAATGTGACCAACATGGATAAAGAATGACATACAACCGCGAATTTTACATTAAAGATCATCATCATAACATGTATTGGGAATTACGTATCATATAGGGCATGTTGACATCAAGTTGTAACACGTATCAAGTAGGGAACTTGCTTTGTCAGGATAACAAAATTTAACGATCACACTATCATTACCCTATTCACAGGGAGAACATAAATTACACAACTTCCTAGCATATGACATATATATTCGTGCCTTAGTATGATAATGCAATATACTAAATAGATCATGTCGGGATGATATGGATATAACAATTGTAGCACGGATCTATATAATGGTCATCATGAGCATCAAATCACATAAGCACAGGTTCACATTAAGGATCGATCCGTAAGTCAAGAAGTAGTACATATAGAATCACACAATCATGGACAGAGCAATTAAGACAACTCGACAGAGATTCCTAAGGGCAATCATTGACCTTTCCCAATTGACTCTTCACCCCTCATTCCCGTGGGACTCCGGTACGAATCTTTATGGTAAGGAGACACTGGTTGATCATCATAAAAATCAAGAAAGACAGCCCCAGGACACCTTACTTTCGACTCAAAATGTCATCAAGAACCACCTCCCAATACTCACTCAGACAATCTTCATCCCCATACATGATTCCGACACAATGTGTTTACCAACCCGTTTCCCCATGGAAGACACTGACATCCGGGAGAAAGACTCAATAGGAGCGTCAAAGGGTCAACAAATATAGAGGAATGGGCTGTTCCACACAAGCTGAGTTTGACCACACAGAAACAAGGGTACTCCCACTCTCCCGTTTGCACAGATCAGTCAATACATATTTAATTGTTAGACATACCAATCAGACTTTAGCACATCAAGCACTCAGCATAGAATCAGTCAATAACACTCATAATGATCTCCTTGGAGTCTCCCAACCCATCTGTAAAGAACAAGCTGGTATTTTGCCTACCGTTCCCAACTACACCCAATAGGGGTGGTCTAGCGCATCTACTACCCACTCACGTCCCCTTTTTGGTCGGTGTTCCTCTTTTATTACAAGTCGAGTTCATTACTTAGTCCAATTTAGGTCATGCATCTTAAGTTCATTTTGCCCCTTTAAAACACTTTCAAATCCTTTGAAATTCATGGGCGGTTTTCCAAAACATACACTCGACCCTTGTGTACCCGAATTGCACAACCTCAGCTCTGATACCATCTTTGTAACGGCCCAGAATTATGATTTCCGGGTTACGTTTCAAGGGATGAAAACCCTTGTTCGGATCTTGCAATCCAGGTACGGGTCGAGGTTTCAAACTCATTTCAAAGGTCAGTAATAAAGAGGGATTTCAAACCCTAAAGTATCGTAGGGCCGTTGGGTACCCTTAACATGTCCTATGACTATGTCGTGAAATCCAATTCAAATGAAATAAAGCGAAAGCAAAGTTAAGATACAAATAACACAACAGAATCGGGTCAAAACCAAATCATAAACAAGTGATTACCATTTGCCAAGTTAGAATATTAGTCAGGTTCTTTGATTCGCCCAAGGGTTTCCCGTCACATAAGCATGGAGCAAACAAGATCTGCAGAAATACCTTTAAAAGAAGAACGGGGAAAGGAGTCAGATCGAGCCACTCATGCGGGACCGGCAGTCCTCGCTGAGGCCACATAGTATGTGCTATACCTAATAAAGATGCTCTAATGGAGTACGGAAGTCAAACACACTAGCATGCTCCTAGTTCATAATAATGTGCAGAAATACTGTAAAGGGCCCAAGACAATGCCAAATGGCATATCCCTCTCCTACCTCCACCCCCTTCCGATAGGGCGGAGACTGGCCAGCTCGTGAATGCATTCCATCATAATCGGGCGGCACGCATGCCTAACCCGCTCCACAATAAAGCCCGCAAGCATCTCATAATATAAGGAAGCTCATGACTCGATTGACTCAGGGTACCCGATGAGGCTGGGCTACCCTATGACCCTAGCAAAGACTCTAGGACTATCACAGATAACGGTCGTTCTGTTTCAAACGCAATGAGTAAGCAGATGCTCATTCAATTAGTGCAACCTAAACAGGATACTACATTGCATGCTTTTATGCATATGCAACACCTAACATAAAATGCAACAACAGGCATGAATGTCCAACCTGAGTAAGCCCCCTAGGGAACTTACCTGATGATGCAGAACAGTAGGATATTACAAGCAAGGGCCCAATGCAAATCCAAAAGCAATACACACCTATCATTAAGTCAATTCCATAAGCTACCAGACCGATATTCATACATATAAAACCCAAGTTCCCAATATACTCAAAACCAACCGATAGTGAAACTGTTTTCCAAAACCTTTCCGATATAATCAACATCAACCAAGATCATTTCATTTCCAATCAGAACCCATCGATAAAATCGTACCAACCATATTTTCCAAACTCTTAAATCCCAAGTTAAGTCAACTCATATTCAAAACAATTCTCGAATCATGTCTGGCCAAAATCCCCTTATAAACATTAAATCTTTAATCAACTTACAATTTCATACCAATAAAATAATTCCGGCATTTTTATTTTCAAAATCATTATATAGGTAAACCTTGACATTAAATCACCCAAACGATTCTATTTTCACAAATCATATTTATATATCAAAACTCATAATTCATTTCAAATTCCTAAAATCATAATTTAAAACATCACTAAATACATATTCCGATTAATAACACTTTTAACAAATTTTATAGTATAATAATAATTTTCAGAGGACATTTTATCACAAACAAAATAATATCCTAATAATAACGATCTAGCAATTAGAAATTGTATGAAACTATATACTAACATAACCATATAAATAATAAATGATCAACAAAAATCTGAATTTTAAAACACCCCAAAGCCCAACTCTCAAGTCTCACAAGAACTTGGATCCGGCCCAGAAAAGGAAGAAAAAGGCCCAAGGTCTGAAAGAGGAAACCCGGCCCAAGGTGATGGAAAGAAATTAGGCCCAACTTAATTCCCATTTAATGAACCGGTGGAATTTAACCAGACCGTCCGGTTCACGAAAAGAAAAAGAAAAAGAAAAAAACAACCCGGTTCTCTTGAACCCTTCCTCCCCAATTCGAAACAGCAGTTAACGACGATGGAAGGGACGAAAAAAGAAGGAAGAAGCGGAGGAAGAAGAGAAGAGCTTCGATTCCGACAGACCCGCACTCATCCTGACCGACGCCTCTCCCCGACCACAATTTACCCAACAAGATTCAAACGCAGTCAAAGGAAGAGGGAAACGAAGGCTCACCGAGGAACTTCGACTCGCCGGAAAATGTCGCCGGAGCTTGGCTCGACTTCGCTGGTGGTCGGAACGCGTAGATCCGGACCTGGGACAAGAGGGGAGTGAGTAAAGGCAGACCTTTACGGGTTTTAGGTTGAAAAGCAAGGAGAACGAGTTACCGACCCCTTTCGGTGCGCAAAACAGGGGGATGGACGAGGACCTGGTGCTGCTGTCCTCGTTTAGTCGGAGGTCCGCTGGGCCGCTCCGACTGCTGCTCTTGGAAATCGGAGAAAGGAGGTGGTCCTGGTGCTGCTGGTGATGCTCTGATGTTGCTGCCCGGACGGAGGAGAGAGAGGTGATGTTGGTGCTCGGTGAGGCTCGAGTTACAGGCTGCTCGAGAGGCGCCCGGCTGGACTCAGGGAAGCCTCCAATGTTCTTCTGCTGGCTCGGCGATGGCGAGGCTGGTGATGGTGGTTCAGGGGTGGTGGCGTCAAAATGGTGAAGGAGGAGGGCTGTGGGCGTAAACCAATAGTGGGCGGCTTCCTTGTGAATTGCAGGAAATGAAGAGGGGAGGACAGGGGTGATTGCAGAGATGCAGGCAAGAAGACAAGGAGAGGAGAATCAAAGTGGTCAAAAGCAAATTTCAAATACCCAGATAAAATATCTCGAAACCCGACTTCTCGACATTATCCCGAATCAAAATTCCTATTAAATTTTTTTCAAAACCGAATTAATTAATCCGATAAAATCTCGCTCGTATTTAAAATCTTCATTCAAAGTAGTAGAGTTGAAATCCGTCGGAAAACCCGTTAAAATCATGCCGGAACTCATTTTAAGGGATTTTAATTAACCCGATTTAAATTCATTTTTATTTATTTATTTATTTATTTATTATTTTAAAAAAAATCCGGGCCTTTACATTGCAAACTCTCCTTAATTATAGACCTAAAAATCCCATGTGGCGAATTTTTATATCTCTTGGACCCACCTTCAATAATTAATTAACTTAATTATTAATTACTCTAATATTGTAGTTTAAATAAAAATTTGTTATTCAAATATATGAGATTTTATATGGGTCCTCTACCCGATTTTAAAAAATTGATATTCAACCGAGAATGGTTATCAATGTTTATCTAAATCCATTGAAGATGTTTTTCTAATAGTTTATGGATATTTTTCAAAATTTTGTTACCAATGCTAATACAATATTTTGATCTTATATTTTAATTCAGTTTTTTAACTTTATTTACTTGAGTTTCATACTTAAATATATAATAATTTTACATTAGTATTTCAATAATTTCGTTCAATATAATTATTTATTTCATTTGATACTTCATGAAATATATCAGGACCTAATGATTGTAGATGATAAAACTAATCATTTTAATCATGGAATCATTGATTGCTAATTTTATTTGACATAATGTGTTGATTTCTAATAATATTTTGAAACCAAACTAAATATGCGTACAACAAAACCAAATATTTTGGTTAAATTTGGTGAATATCCATTTTTCATGTCAAAATTAAGTAAATGTCCACTTTTTTACATAATTAAGTAAATATCCATTTTTTCCAAAAATACCCCTCCTTCCCCATCCCTAACCCTTCCCCCTTATCCCTTTGACCATTTTTAATTTTAACATTGACTAGTCAACATTGACCATTCCGGTCAACGCCTGCATTTGGTGACAATTTTTTGGTGACAATTGGTTATATTTTTCTGGTGACAGTTAATTGTGACAATTATTTTGGTGACAATTGATTTTTTTGTGACATTTTATTTTTTCCGGTGACAGTTAGGGGAAAATATTTTCTAGTGACAATTGATTTTCTTTTTTTCTTGTGATAATTGTTGGTGACAAAAAATTTTGGGTGACAATTGATTTTCTTCCGGTGACAGTTGCCGGTAACACTTTTCCTCGGTGACAAATGGGGTTTTACTGTTAATAGATGATTTTCCTGATGACAATTGTTGGTGACAACTATTAATGACGAGGTTGATGACAATATATTGTCACCATGATATTTTAACCTTAAAAAAATTATCGCCATAACATTATACATCACCAAGACATTGTCACAAACTACAGAACACTGTTTTCATATTGTTTAATCAACCGTATTGTCACCAACTTATAAAAAACATTGTCGCCAACCTCTTTTCAGTAATCTATTGACATCAACAATAAAACAGTGTAACCAACCATCAAGATTTGGATAATAATCTACTGTCACCAATTACAAAACTTTGTCACCAATCTAGTGTCAACCACCTATTTTTAGAAATTAATTGTCACCAACGACAAAACAGTGTCACCAACCAATAGTCACCAACTACAAAGCACTTTCATCAAACTAAAATGTTTACAATGCTAATGTTATCACATTTGTCATCTAATATTAACACAATTTTATTACAAAACTGAAACCCTAGAACAAGGGGATCATAGACCCAAGAGGGGCTAAACATGAGCAGACGAAAATTTGATGTCAGTATAGTTTAGGGTTTAGGGTTTAGTCTTTAGGGTTTAGGGCCAAGGCCCTAAACCCTAAATCCTAAACCCTAAACCCTAAAATGTGTGTACAGTACCGATGTTATCAAATTTGTTATATAATATTAACGCATTTTTGTTACGAAACTGAAACCCTAGAACTAGGGGAGCATAGACCCTAGAGGGGCTAAACTTGAGCAAACGAATAATTCGATGTACAATACTATAATGGCATCACATTTGTCATCTAATATTAACGTATTTTTGTTACAATAATAACCCTAAGTAGATGAAATTTGATGTAAAGTTTAACTTTGTAATACTTAATTGTTAGACTACATCAACTTGCAAAAATATCAAAACAAAGGGGAACAGTTGAGACATTCATACTTAACATCCAAAATAGCAAGACCCTCTATAGCCATCCTCTCTCTCTATACACATCCATATACTTGTTTGAAATAGCTTCAATAGCACAATGAAATGCAAGACCCTCGATATATTTGATGGTATACATACCACAACTTCCACTACAATTGAACAGAAGGATAATGAAAATTACATTATAGCTAAATGAGATATAAATTCCATTTGTCACCAAAACATAATATATAACTCTTCCAATTGTCACCAATCTAAAAAAAACAACAAAATAACAACATAAATTCAATTTGTCACCAAAACAGAATATATAACTCTACCAATTGTCACCAATCTAAAAATAACAACATAAATTCCATTTGTCACCAAAACAGAATATATAAATCTACCAATTGTCACCAATCTAAAAATAACAACATAAATTTCATTTGTCACCAAAATAGAATATATAACTCTACCAATTGTCACTAATCTAAAAATAACAACATAAATTCCATTTGTCATCAAAACATAATATATAACTCTACCAATTGTCATCAATCTAAAAAAACAACAAAATAACAATGTCATCAACCTATTGTCATCAACCTCTTGTAAGTAATATATTGTCACCAACGACATAACAATGTCACCAATTAACCTATTGTCACCGACTACATTACATGTAATAAAAATATTGTCACCACGATATTGTAAGTAATATATGTTGATGATAATATATTGTCACCACGATATTGTAACCTTAAAAAATTGTCACCGTAACATTATATATCACCAAGGTATTGTTATCAACGTATATTTTAAAACGTTGAACCATTAATGCTAACAAAAATATGTCTACATGACAATAAATGTCACTACCACATTATATGTAATCAAAATATTGTCACCAAATAAAAATTTTAAAGTTTGGCTAGTTTGTCTCACCTAAAATTGTCACCAAAATAGTGTCACCAACCTATTTTCACTAACTACAAAACATTGTCATCAAACTTTTTCACCAACTACAACAACATTGTCACCAAACTAATGTCGATCATTACTTTTGTCACCTAATATTAATCCACTTTTGTCACCAAACTGAAACCCTGATCGAGGGGAGCATAGACCAAATCGACTTCCTGAATTAAACAACTTCCTAATTATTGGTGACTATAGCTCCTTTTATTGAATAAAAAAAGCCCATGAAGGGACATCTAGTATACTGAAGCACAACTTGCAGAAGAACTAGGCACTAAATTAAAAGCCCATCTTCAAGTCCTCCCAGCAGATTCGAACCAAGCACCATCTTGTTCGATCAAGAAGCCTGAATTAAGAGGGGATAATCTAGATTGTACGACCAACGCTGACAGTCGCTGCCTGAGTGAAGACGAGGTCGCCGAGATCGACGCTTGTGAGTTGGTTGATGCTAAGGCTAACTCCGGCGACTCTGTTGAGACCGCACGCCAAGTGCGCGCCCATGCTCGCCAATGATTCTGCCACCAGCGCCGATACTCGCTCCCACACCTTGAACGGCTGCTTAATTACAAGTTCCTAGGGCTCGCAGTGGCCTAAATCGCCGGCCTCGTACTGACGCCGCCGAGATATGACTACCTTCCCTGTCTAATTGTCTCTTCTCCGTCTCCATTGAATCACCCATCCAGTAGGGAGGGTGGATCCAACTTTTCAATTGCGTCGAATGGAAGCCCAGATCAACAAAAAAAAAAAAACAATTTTCATCCAAATTGGAAATCAGGTTTTTTATGTTCCATGGCGCATTGTTGCCGGCGTCGACGGTTTATATACCCGAAGTATATAACAAATTAGAAATCATCCCCTAAAGGCTGAGACTGAAATTTCTACGCCCCTCCTCTCAAATTCCACGCTATCTCCCTCACACAATACACAGACAATTTCCAGAGGTTTTTTTTTTTTACCTAATTTCAGAAATTATAACAAGGGTAGTTAGGGGATTAAATAAAATATATGGACATTTACTTAATTATCATTCCAATATGGACATTTACTTAATTAGATATCCTAAATGGATATTTGACCAAATTTTTCCAAATATTTTCACTATATATGATTATATGTTTATTCGAAATGAAATAACTGTTTTCCAGTAAAAAAAAAATTAATTTCTTTATTATTGTGTAAGTTTTTAAAATAATTTTTGTGTAACTTACACTACATAAATGTAAATAGTATTTTATAAATACCTAAACTGGAAAATCATATTAAAAACTTAATTAAAAAGCAATAATTATGCTTACATAGTTGAATTTGAATTTTGAACAAAGTTACATTTTCTGTTGAAACTTTTATTTTTTAGTCAATAGCTTGATAATTTTCTTTGTAACTTAAATATTTAATACTTTACCGGTCTACTTTGAGAGGCTAACAACTTTGGCCCTTGATTTCATAGAACATTATCAGGTTTTTTTTAACATATTCTGTTAATAAATTTCCAACTTGACTATTTCCCTATTTCGCGTGAAATTTTCAATTTAGTATATTTATCATTTGGATGTTTTGATTTGATCGATTTATTCTTAGGATGATTGGTATTTCTTTAGTTGGATGGATGTCACGTGGTCCAATCAAAATAATTAAAATTTAAATTGTTCAGTCGTTAGTGATTCTGTGTTATTACAACAATATATCCTCTCCGACATTTTTATATGCTTTCCATCCCAGAGTTCTTAAAATTTAATTCACCTAGCATTTGTCGAATGTGTAGTCCCTCTAACAATGTATTTGGTTTTATCCTTCAGCTTATTACGACAACAAATATTTGTTTAATGTTCAAAGCAACCAATCAAGTTACTAAAAAAATCAAAAGAAAAAATAATAATTTAAAACACTCTCTACATTAGTGCATGCAACTGTTTCTATCTGGAAATGTGAGACATTGACGTTTTGCAACATATATTATATGCTGATATAATATAACCATTGTTTTCCAAATCAATATTATTTGTGTATATCATTTTCATATTATTATAATATGACTAATATATAATGTAAATAAATTATGATAATATCTTTTAAACAATATAATATATTTTCCAAATCCCGTGCGTCACGCACGGGTACTGTGCTAGTAATATATTAAAATAGAAGCATTTTTGCCACATGTCACAACCTTACAATAAGATATTTATAGAAGTTAAATTATTACATAATCAACTTATTTTAGTCAGCTAATTAATATATCCTTTAATATATCCATGTATCATCTTAATTATGTCAACTTATTCTTATTTTTATTCTTATTATTATTTATATACTTTATATAATAATATTGTCTTCTTATACAATTTTACTATAATATATCTATATATCTATATAATATGTTTAACTACTTCTTATGTTTTAAGCAATGAGATTAATTCAAAACTATTTTTCAATAAAGTTACATCATATATTAACGAATAACTATTTAAGAGAATCATTTTATTTATTTATTTATTTATGTAATTAACATATTCTATATTTTTTTAATCAGTGGGTTTAATTCAAAATATTAAATTAATATATATTAACACATATTACATTTTCTAATCAATAGGTTCAATTCAAAACATTAAATTAAACTATAATCTATATCTAAATATTAAATAAGAAACATTTTTACGTTAAGATCGCATAAATTATTAATAATTGAAAATTTATAAATTTTTAACCATCTATCTATATTTAATTATTAATGAATGAGAATATTTTTGCTAATGTGTCCTAACTACCTTCATTTTATGGTTTATAATTTTTTTTACTTAACAACTCCCTACATTTATTAGTCGATACTACCTTTGTTAATCATTTATTTACTTATATAATAAAAAAAATTATTAAGATTTTTAAACAAAATCGCGCCATGGCGCGGGCACTATACTAGTTACACATTTAACCAAGTGTCGCTCCAAATCCGGCTTCCAAGTATTAGACTTCGTCTGGGCTAACAACTGGGCTTCGACTCTTGGCCATCACTAGGGTTGATAAAGAGATCAGATCGTCCGGCCCAATATAATCCAGCCCAACTTATCTAACTTCCTATAAACTATATATGCTATAATATTGGGGGATGATAAGTTCACCGCTAATTTTTACTATTTACACCGCAAAGCCACCGCATCCCTATCCGGTGACTTAATCAAATTTTAGCCCGACCCACCGCATGTACATGCGGTGGGTCCGTTGACCGTATTACTACCCACCGCATGTACATGCGGTGGGTTAGGCTAAAACGGAGTCCGTTATACAAGAAACCGGTTGGGCCGAAGTTATCCGAAACCCACCGCATACCCATGCGGTGGGTTTTAAAAATATTTAAAATTTGGGTAAGAATCCACCGCATCTCCATGCAGTAGCTTTTTTACCGTTGGGGCAACGGTAAAAAACCACCGCATGGAGATGCGGTATCTTTTTTACCGTTGTGGCAACGGTAAAAAAACCACCGCATGGAGATGCGGTAGCTTTTTTACCGTTGTGGGGGCCCATTATAAATAGGCGTGGGGGGCCCAGTTCTCCGACACACCTTCCGACTCTTCTCCGATTCCTTTATTCCCGAGCCCGACTTTTGGTTCCGTCGATTCCCCGTCCCTATTTCTACCCCCACTTTGTACCCGAGTGTTGAGATGGTGAAAGACAATCGTGGAAAAGATGCGGCTGATGGTGTCGGTCCTTTTCGGAGACATCCGTTACAGGTAACATTGAATGTTTATAAAAATCAATTTGCTTTATTTTTTAAGGTGAAGGAGATAGTGATAACATTTAATTGTTATATATAATGTAGCCGGAACCCACTATACAGAGGAGGAGGAGGACGACAGATGTACCGCCACAACTTGAGACACAGACTGAGCAACAACCATAGACTCAGACACAGCCTCAGCCTAAGGTATGTTAAAATCGTTACCAGGTGTAGGGAAATTGAAATCGAATAAGTATATATTTCTGTTTTCTTAGGAATTGATAGTATTAGGTTGAAATCATTAATAAACCTTTGGAAAATCTTGCAACATTTAGTCAGTCATACGATATAGTATCGTATTCGAGCCATAGGATTATGACAAATAATAGGTGTAGGGAAATTGATATCGAATAAGTATATATTTATGTTTTCTTAGGAATTGTAAAGTATTAAGATGAAATCATTAATAAACCTTAGGAAAATCTTGCCACATTTAGACAGTTATACGATATAGTATTGTATTCGAGCGATAAGATTCTGACAAATATATTTTAATTTACACAGTCCACGTTATCGAGAGGGTTAGGAGAGAGGGTGGTTTTGCAATCTGCTAGGAGAGCTGCCATTAGGAAGAGACAGACGTTGGAGGATGTACCAGTTCCTATGGAGATGGATAATGACGTGGTAGATGATGATACCGAGGTTGCCGTCAGGGAGAGCCATACGTTGGAGGATGTAGTGGATCCTCCGGAGAGGGATAGTGAGACGGTAGGAGCTGATACTGGGCCATCTTCTCAGTCACGTGTTGACCAGAGTGACGGTTTGGGGCACACGTCACAGTCGTCTATAGAGACATATCAGAGTCTGGTGTAGATTGAGCTGGAGTTGATGTCTGACCACACGGATGACACAGTGGTGCAGTCGACCGAAGAGTCTAGACAAGGGGAGGGTATTGAGATGATGGAGGAGTACCTACTAGGGGACCGAGCACCGCATACGGATGAGCAGTTGCAGAATAGAGCTGAGAGAGTGGATGAGCAGTTGCAGACTCAGCATGACGGTTATCAGGTGTACTTTGGGACTGCGTTTGCGAGCGAACAATTGAACTCGTATGACGACACGACACCTCTGCTCGGAGATGTGGGTGTTGGGACGAGTCATGCTCGAGCGGGCGACCAGGAGCCATGGGCCGTTGGACAGATAGATTTTACGTCGTTCACCCCGGTAGGATCTACGGGTGTAGGGAGGACGCCTGGGAGTCAGCATGCGGGGCCATCGTCGACGCCGAGGAGCTCCGAGCCTGAGCCGATCACCGGGAGTCAGCAGGCGGCGCCATCGGCGACACCTAGGAACTTGGAGGGTGTGCCGATTGCCGAGGGTCATGAGAGGGATGTACGTGGACAGAGGAGTTCTTCGGCCCCACCTACCGAGTCAGCTGCACTCCCGAGGCATGTGTCGCTGGCCCCCCTCGGCCCGAGCCATGATCCGATGTGGGGGGCATCTGACGATGTTCGTCAGGACAGGGGAGGAGACCAGACGGCACAACCCCCTGTCCGTGTAGTGCAGAGGAGGTGGAGACAGTGTGGTGAGAGCAGTAGGGCAGGTGGTGCTGGGCAGCATGCCGAGGGGAGTAGTGCAGGAGGTGATAGGCAGCATGGCGAGCCTATCAGCACAGGGGTAGTTCGGGCAGTTCTGCCCGAATGGCCAGGGGGGCCACATACCGTTTCACTTCTGAGAGATTACGAGACCCATATTGCACATGCTATTTGGAGAGACGAGGGCAGTCGTTGGGCCGGGTAGAGGCGTTGTTGGAGGTGGATGGACGGGAGTCCTGGTTTCCCGCAGTGCGTGAGACTGGGTTCTGGGAGCTGAGAGATTTCGAGTGGGATCATGTGGATCACAGTCTGATCAGCGCGTTTGTTGAGCACTGGCACCCCGAGACGAACAGTTTTCACTTTGCATGGGGAGAGATCACTATCACACTGCACGATGTGTTCTTCATACTTGGGCTTGGTCTGGACGGAGAGGAGTGTATTCATGTGGATGACGTGGGCGCCGGGAGGGACACAGTTGGGGAGTTTTACGGCTTGACTCAGCACGAGCGGGAGAGCGCATGGGCACATGGAGGCCCTACTGTTCAGCTCCTCCTTCAGAAGATAGCACCGATGCGACAGCGGGTTCGAGATGGCGCCCCACTAGAGCATGATATGGAGTGCATCGTGGGTGTTGCGATGGGGATTATTGCGAATGCGACCTTGTTCATCGACAAGTCGGGCGGAAGATTGCGTCCGGAGGTGATCCGTAGGTTTATGGATGCAGCGCAGGTGCCGAATCTTTCTATAGCTGCAGGGGTCTTGGCGTGCTTGTACCAGGGATTGGGCGAGGTGACCCGGGAGTTGGCCAAAGACATGGACGGTTGTACGAAACTATTGGAGGTAAGTCATTCGTTCTGTGATTATTAATTTTTGCCAGTTTTGTAACTAAGTTATAATAACTATGTTGCTGATAGTATTTTTCCTTTGTAGGTGTAGATATGGTTGTATTTTCCGGTGTTCAAGGTTGGCATGACGCTCGATCGGAGGCTGTCCCGGGATCCGCGACACGGGGTGAGGTACGTCCTGGGGGCGACACCATTTTCCACTACGATGACCCGGGATGATAGGCCTCGCATCGAGCGACTGGATGTTATGCGGCGGAGGCTTAATGAGATGACTGTCGACGAGGTACGAACACATTTTATATCCGCACTTACATTTGTCATATTATAAACTAGATTTTGAATATTTTAGTCTTAAAAACAATTTCTATTCCATTGCAGATCGAGTTCATGCCATTTGGTACACTTGGATTTTGATGGAGATCTGCGTTTGTCGAGATATAAGGGCACCTTCCAGTGGTTGTTCGAGGAGGAGCCGTCTATGCCGGACCGTGTGCTGCGACAGTTTGGTCGGGTTCAGCACATTCCCGCTGATCCAATCAGACCTAGCAAAGTGCACAGACCGAAGTCCGCCAAGGCCAAGAAGGAGGCGTCGTTCCACCCAGCCGACAACCACTGGGCGCACAGGTTCGATCATCTTTTCCCCATTGAGGAGTTGCCACAGACCTCTGAAGAGTACCCATATGGCGTGGCCGATGACTATCTGGAGTGGTTACACCGCCATAGTCATCCATACCTACTTCCTGACACTCGACACCAGCCCATCATCCCGCCGCCGCCACCCCCGCCGTCGCCACCCCCGCCGACCATCATCGAGCAGCGCCATCATGCGGCTGGGTTGGAGATTCAGCGACTCAGGGACCTGGGAGTTCAGTTGACAGCTGCACATCTGGATCGCATCTATGAGCAATTTTGGGGTCCTTCCCCGCCGTGACGGTGCGATCTGGGCTGATGTATGTGGTTGTTCTGTTTGCGAGTAGATGACTTTTTGTGTAGTTGTTGGTAGTTTGGATTGTTTTTTGTGCAGTAGTTGATGATTCGATTTCGGATTACGTATTTTGTGTGTTCGGTGTGGATTTGATGGTTTGTTACCGTTTCGGATCGTTTTCAAATTTGAATAGTATGCCCGTACACAACTTTCAATATCATGATTCGAAACGAACTTTATAAATTACAATCGACCAAATACAACCGGCCCTAATATAGTCAAGGGTTACGCAAGCTAGCTTCATCTAGCTTCATGACGAGAGCCTTTTTTTCCTCTTCCAGAACTTCAACTTGACTTTCCAGGATATCAATCCGCCAACGGGCTTGTTGGTTTTCGACCAGCAGCGACCGATTTTCATCACGTAGTCTCTTTATCATCGCCTCCACCGTCTTTGAGCGTGGACTACCAGTGTAGAGAACCGCCTCAAACTCTTCCATCGTGCCTTGACGTATTATGTCGTTGCTTGAGCTTTCCCCGCTGTTGTCCGACATGTTGATGTGTGGTAACTTGGTCAGAGACTCCTGGCATATATAGGTGTTAGACACCGCATGTCCATGCGGTGTGTACTCACCGCATGGACATGCGGTAGTAAACACCGCATGGACATGCGGTATGAATGCCTATATAATACCGACCTCAACCGCCGCCGGAAACACACTTCACCACCGGTAACACACTTCACCGCCGACAATGTCGTCCGAACCAAGACCAATTCCACGTGAAGACATGTTCACCAAACACTACAAAAGAGAGGCGCTTGGAGGCATCGCTTTTACTGCAACGTGTCGTCACTGCGGCCATCGCTACACCGTGACCAACAACCTGCAACACGGTCATCTTAAGAGGCACATCAACAACAAGCATGCCGACGAGATCTAGGATTTATGTGTTTATCCGACTTATGTGTAGTCGTTCGTTTGTGTCAGTGTGATGAAGTTGTTGTTATTGTTGGTTGTGTAGTCGTTCGTTTGTGACAGTGTGATGAAGTTGTTGTTATTGTTGGTTGTGTAGTAGTTTGTTTGTTGTCTAGTTGTAACAATGTTGTTTGAATAATAAGTCGGTTCGTACGCTCTTTGTGTCATGTGTTTCCTATAGCAACATTTGAAATAATATGTCATGGAAATCACCGTTCGGGATCCGATAGAGAATTTCATTAAAAGGTTTAACTGCTTAGAAATGAAAATACAACACTTGCACAACACACTACATACTTGGTAATGCACGTCTAGTCACTACCTTCGTCCGATGACCTCTCATTAATGGAAATGACAATATTCATTTGGTTGAACGCGTAATACCTTTCACCTGCGTTGAATGCTCGCAACTTTCGGATAACATGATCACATAGGCCCTCAGCCCCGAAAATGTAAACATCGTAACGACAATATCTCCTAATGTGATTCGCGATCTGCGCCTCTGCATCTAAGTAATACGAATCGGGAAATCCTCTGTCGTCATAACAATGCGCACAAGAAAACTCGATCGGATATGCTATGTCAGTGTCCGTCTCGAATTGACACTGAAGTATAAGGCACGAATTTCCCGGAAGGTATGCTGGATGCCTGCAGGTGCATTCCTTTGGCCACCGTGGCTCCGTGCAACGAATTAATGTAACATTGTACTCCAGATAACCTGCCGTTCGCCGGTATGTGTCTAAGGTGTTGACCATTTTGTGATTCGCTGGACAGCCGTAGTGGTTCCAGTCGCACTTGGGTGGCCGTCATGATTTATAGACCATACACCGCATGTTCATGCGGTGTATTTCTACCGCATGACAATGCGGTGTATCCGGAGAGGACCGGACAAAACCGGTCCGGTCTTTTGGACATGGCGTAGAGACACCGCATGTATATGCGGTGGTTTATACCGCATGGACATGCGGTACCTCAATACCGCATGGACATGCGGTACCTCAATACCGCATATGCATGCGGTGTGGAGACACCGCATATGGTTGTCCCATTTTGCCTATAAAATGGGACAACCATCTCATACGAATCACAACAATCAAATCATGGTTAGAGTAGCTGAGTTTGAAGGTGAGACAGATATGGGTGTGTCATACAAAATTATACGCGAAAAGTTCTCGAGGCCATACGAGGATTATTTGTGCAATTGTCAGCACAAGCGGTGGTGCCAATCGTTTCCCTGCTGTCTTTTTCACGTTGTATGCTACAAAGGCGTTGAAGGCCATAGCTATGCGTTCTCGGAGCCAGTTGAATTGGCGTGTCTGAAAGGTCACCAATTACACATTGAGGACCCTGAGTCATACTACCGCGAGGCGGTTGAGGCAATCAAATGCGCAATCAGCGACCTATTCAGCGATGTCAGGCTACACTGCGCATTTCAAATTGCAAGGTTCACTGTCGACAACGCAGTCCGTCCAGCGAACGACAAAGTGAAGAAGTACGCATTCAACCGCATTGAGATCCACATTAGCCCGCGTCTTCTCGAGGAGTCAGTAGGTAGTTGTTCCGTAGATCCTGTACTATGGTGGGACCCTATGCAAAATATACCATATGATTAGTAGAGCAGGAACTAAGTTGGTGTAAAATCATTATGTAGAAGTCGTTTATTAGCCAATATATCACCGCATGTGTAATGCAAATGATTTATCAGAGAAATATAATTGTTGGTTTAACTCGGGACCTGATAAATTCACCATAAATGATACACAACAAATACCAACCGACAACATTTTACTTATGGTACATAACAACTACCAACCGACTCATCTACATTGCTCGGCAAAATGTGAATCTCTATTCGGTGAAATGAGTACTTTGTAAGCTTGGTGTTTGCACGCCGCACGACTTTTTCCACTGTGTATCTTGCCACCTGCGCTGCACTGGCCAATCCCAAATTGGAGAAGAAGTCGCTAACAAGCTCTGTAATTGCCTCCGTCACGTGAATATAATATGCTACAGGGTTATCCCTATACGAGTACGGCCTGGTCATGCGGACATCCTCGTAAGTTACTCCTTGGACGCACTCTAGGTCAACCGAATCGGAAACCCTGCCTGTATCGCGTTCTTCGCATACAACTTGGCAAAGGCAGCACGACCATCCTTTCGAGCTTCTGTGCTGACAGTTGCACAATAAATCGTCAGGTGGCGTACGAAAAGTTTCGACTGTAAGTCTAAACCTACTGCCCGATCTTGTCTCCGCTTCATACACTTTGGTAGTGGACATAGTGTTTATGGTTTATTGTAAGTCTTAACCAACTGCCCTTTTATAGTTTCCATTCAATACCACTGCATGCCTATGCGGTACATATACCGCATATCCATGCGGTATATAGCACCGCATTCCAATGTGGTATATATCACTGCTTCGCCATACGGTGACACCGTTACAGCACGGGCAAACCGTTTCAGCACGGACACATCGTTACATGATAACATCGTACCAGCACGTCGTTTAGGCACTCTAAACGAAGACATGGAGCAACGTACCAGCACGGCGACACCGTTACAAGATATAAAGAGGGAGGGGTATTTGTGTTTTGAAATACGATTTGTGGTTATTTTAGGGAAAAACACGTTACATGAAAACGGTTAGAGTGCCTCATTTTTTTTCATATTTATTAATAATATAAGATTACAGCAAAAATAACTGCGTTACAAAGTTTTTCCGGGTCGCTGTCATGTCACACATCAGAGGAAATCATTGTTGTTCTCTTCCTCTGATGGTGAAACATTCTCCGGCGGCACTACGACTACCCGAAAGCGAGCGTTGCCTAAGTAGCTAAACATCAAACCCGCGCCTACCCGCACGCCACGCGATCTCGCGAACGTATTCCATCCTTGTGCGAGCCAGAGTGCCCCGGAGCTGTTGCGCTCTACCCGGATGTTGGTGCCTCTCCTCCCTATCCCATTAATCAGCTTTATTCTTTCGACGCCGCCCAGCCCGTATTCTTCTTCGAAGTTGGTAGGCAGAGGCTGCAGTTTTCAAGATCCACTTAGTGAGTTCGGACCATTGTGAATTACATGTCAGACGAACAAAGGGGGCTTACCAATATTTGTGTAAGAGACACGTCTTCTACCCACCAGAAAAAATCCCTCGGGCCGCTCCCTGAGACCGAGAATAAAGGTCTTGGTGCGTTACCGGCCGCCATCTCTTTTTCCGTCAAATGAGATGGTGTAATTTCGACATCGCACGGCGAAATTTATAGCGGGAAATCATTTCTCGTTTCATGCGAGGCTTCGTGCATGTCATACCGCATGTCCATGCGGTGGTCAATAAATTTGCGAAACGTACAGGCACGAGGACATCATCATCTTCGTCCGTCGTCGGAGTTGGTCGTCCAAATTCCATCGGTCGTGGAAGAGCGAGCCTCTTATAAAAGTGCGAAGATGAGAGATTCCGTCCAGCGTTCCGACGGAAGTTCCCAGCTTCGTCCTCTTGTAAGAGGTTCATTCTCCCTCGACGGATGTACTTTGGACGCCGACTCCGATGACGAACGAAGATGACGGTGTACCCGTACCGGTACCTTTCGAAAGCATTTACAGTTTTGGTTGGATGAGCAACAGTCATCCGCAGGATAATGTCAAAGACGTTATGGACGTACATATGTACTATCACAACGTCTTTCACATTATCCTGCGGATAACTATTGCATTTTATTAGATCGAATCTACATAACACTATATCGAAGCGATATAACCCGAGCAACATGCCAGCGGCCTGCGATTTCAATCAAAAGACACAAATCGCCGGACGTGGCATGTTGCCTAGGCCATCATCGCTATTCATCCAAGAAAAAGGCATACAGACGGATTTTATTTTTGGGGACGAAGCGATAAAACCCGTGCAAACTAGTCAAGGGTCAAAAATTTCAAGCGGAAGCCACAAATCTTTGGCCCTGGCTAGTTTGCATGGATTATCATCGCTTTTTCGCCACGGTAATTTTCACACACCGGGCATGGGGTATATATAAAGGAACCCACCGCATGGACATGCGGTGCGTTGCCGCCGCATAGGTATACGGTCGGTTACACCGCATGGCCATGCGGTAATACACCGTCGCCCTATGCGGTGTGCCTCCTACCGTATACCAATGCGGTGGGCCCACAAATTCAAATTATTCCACGCAACGGCCATTTTCAACCACCGCATTGGTATGCGGTGTGACTGTATAAGAAGTCTTCCGCTCTCCGTTGGAATCCATCCAATCCCCAACATCTCATTTTCTAATATGGTGAACGACGACAGCAATCGGCGTCCTTCAAGCCCAGTAGAGGAAGTACCTACAAGTACGCTAATGGCCGATAACTCACCACCCCCTTGTCTTCCGGTATGTGATTAATGTTTATCATTTAGAATGACCTTATAGGTATAATATAGGAAGTGGAATAACCAGAATATAGGAAATGGAATCATAACGAATAGAGACCAAATATAGGTACCGGTTTTAAAATGTAGTGGAATAACTTAGGTTATGAATTAGAGCAGACGGAAACCATGAATGGGTCACGTAATGTATACGTATTGTTTGCATGCTGGCAGCTACCATTGGAGGAGCAGGCTGATCCGATGCCGGAAAACGGTGAGGACGATCAGGCCCGTTACCAAGAGTACCGCGATTACACTCCCGAATTTGCTACATCCCAGACGTGGACCAATCGCGACGATCTCCTACAGCACTGTCGTGGCACCGCATTAAAGCTTAATATGGTTTTGACAATCAAGCGTTCTTGGGGGAGCACTCCTACAAGGCGTGGGAGTCTATTGCTCGCATGTGAGAAGTACGGCCAGTACACTCCCCGTAAGAGACCGCGAGTAGCCGGAGATGATGCAAGAGGGAACACGCGCAGAGCTGTTTCGAAGATAGAGGGTTGTCCGTTTGCATTGTCTGGCGTGGAGTTCAAACGGGGCGAATGGGGCCTGGACGTTCTTCATGGCAAGCACAACCATCAACTCCCCGGTGCATTGGACTGTCACCCGTACGTCGGACGGATGGATACAGAGGAAAGAGATGCTATGTTGGCCCACCAAAACCGATTTTAGCTACCTTGAAGATGACAGCTGATGCACGACTGAAGTTGAACTTCACATCATGGCACCAAGTGTACAATGCGAGAGCAAAATTTAAAGCGGAAGCGAGAAGAGATTGAACAGTCTCCCAGGAAGCACTTCGCATTTTACGGGAGAAGGGTTACTTCTACTCTACGAGGAGATCCCCTAACGATCCCAACAAGCTTCAAGATCTATTCATCGCCCATACAGACGCTCGCCATCTTCTAGCCATGTTTCCATACGTCGTCCTCGTCGATAGTACATACCGGACGAATGCGTATGTTTCTATCTACACTTATTCTATTACCCCTTCCCACCAGGGTATGCGAACTCAAATATTTCATTGTGCAGGTACGGGATCCCTTTGTGTGAGTTCGTTGGATTCACTTGCACAAAGAAGAACTTCGTCATCGGGTTCTGCTTCATGTCGCACGAGAACACAGATACGTACATTTGGGCGTTGGGGCAGCTCGTTTACCTCATGCGAGGTAATCTTCCTAACGTTATTGTCACTGATCGAGAGTTGGGGTTGATTGCGGCGCTACGAGAAGTTCTTCCCAATGTCAGACATATGTTGTGCACAGTGCACGTCCTCCGACGATGCGAAGAAGCTGCTTTCCAAAAGTCAAAGAATCTTGATGTTGCTAGGCGTTTCAAGAACGCATGTGTTGGCCTGTTACAATCCAGATCGGTTGAAACTTTCGCTGCTAGAAGGAGGGGTATGCATGCAGAGTGGGGGCATGTCGAAGGGCTTATGCCGTATCTGGAGGCGACGTGGTTACGAGATTACTCGGAGAATATAGTTCGTCCATGGACAGACGGAATCCAGCATTTTGGTACGACCACGACGAACAGGTGCACCTACGTTTTCCTTATAAAATTCATTATACACGTAATTTGTTTACATATAACGATCTTCACCTGTGAGTCTCACTTATCTTGTAGGGTTGAGGCTGCTCATTCTGTGTTGAAAAAGACCTTAAACTCTGCGGTCGGTGATTTCACTCACGTGATAAACACAATCGAACTGATGATGGCGGATCAAATAAGTGAGGTGAAGAATACATTGGGGAGAGGGAACAACACCTGGCCTACAGACTCCCACGGCCTATGGATTTTCGATCGAATTCGGAATATTGTGTCGAAGGAATGTTTCAACCTGTTGTTCGAAATCTACACAAAGATGGAAGCTGAGCCACCTTCGCAACCATGCAGAGATGGATACTGGAGGGACGTCTACGGTCTCCCATGCACACATGAGATGCAAGCTTGTCGAGACAAGCAGATACCCATCAGACCATCCCAGATTCATATTTTTTGGAAGCAATTGGATTTCAAGAGGCCTCATGTTGACAACGTCCAGGATAACACTCCCCTCAGCAGAGCTGATGTGGACATGTCGCGCATGATCAGTTTGTTCCAGAGTGGAGCTATGGACGAGGATACTCGTTGGAGAATCGCGTCGGCATTCTATGACGGGGATCGTCCCTCCCATACACCTTTGACCACCCCTGACCCGGAGGACCGTAGACCGCTCGGGAGACCGAGGACTCGCCACCCCTGTCAGACGAACCCTCTACCTTGGGAACGTGAGCGTGCTCGGGCTCAACGTCGGGCAGATAGACAGGCGACCACTGGATCCGCACGAGGGCGAGGCCGAGGTCGGGGTCAGTCGGCATCAAACGAAACAGATGATGTGGAAGGTAATGAGGAGGCCACTAGGTCCAACGTCATTGCCATCGACGACCCTCCTAGGGGCCGAGGAGTAGGCAGAGGACGAGGACGGGGTCGTGGAAGGGGACGTGGACGAGGTCGATCAGCGTCGGAGCCAACTCCGGATATTGTAGGTGACATTCCAACACCAGCACCTACGACGCTTCCACCACAGAATCTACCTCGAGTAGATTTCAATTGGGGCACTGGCAACATCGACGAATTCATGATTACTTTCGTACGAGCCGTCACAAATGTTGCAGGTGATGGTCACTGTGGGTATAGGTCTTTTGCTTTTCTTCTGAACTTGGGACAAGACGCATGGCCTCGAGTTCGACGAGAGCTGGCCGTTGAGTTGCAGCTGCATTCAGATCGGTACCATTACTATCCTGCCTTAGATGAGCTCATCATGAGGGTCAACTATTTCGGCACGTGTCATGATGCTACGTATTCGATGGAGATTCCGATCATGGGCGAGGTGTTTGCCACGCTTCACCAGCGTCCTTTGGTGATTTTGTCACAGATGATGCCTATGTTGTGCCTACCTCTGTACGCCACCGGTGGCCCGTCAGTACCGGCCTATGAGGAGCTAGATGGAATAGCTTTAGTCGGCAACAACAACCATTTCGTTCCGGTACGTTTCGTATTTCATATTCATTAATTTGTTACTGTTTTGTTTCTCTTTTCTGATGTCAATATTCACCTTGTATTCACAGATTTGGTTGTTGCCTGGTTCACCTCTTCCTCCAGTCTACGTCACATGGACACGGCATCACGATCGCACGGTCGACGGTTGGGAAGAGCAGTTTGTAGCGAGGATTGCACGATATAGAGCTTACCGCCGTCGTGATGGTGGCCGTCCCCTACCGTATTAGCACTTTCCACTTTCTGGTGTCATTTTTCGAACTTCATATGTTCAATTAGGTTGTATCTTTGTCTATTCCATTTCACAAACTATTTTTCGAACTCCATATTTTCGTCATCGAGGATATTTATCGCACTTTCATTTTAATCAATGCTGATGCAATATCATCTTTCTTTTGAATTCAACATATGAGTTTTTTCAGATCACGGCCTTTATTACAAGTTAATTCCACTGTAGTAGGATTATACCGTAGATGTCCCTGGATTAAACGAGAAATTCGTAGTGTCGGCATATACCGCATACCCATGCGGTGTATATCGGTCCTCCATCGGTCCGTTCCGCTCCTCCAAATAGTTACTCGCAAATCTGGTTATCCGATACCCCACCGCATGGGTATGCGATGGGGTTGTAACGGAACGGGGGTACTCACCGCATTAAGATGCGGTGAGTGTCCATACGGTGGGTATCACCGCATGTACATGCGGTGGCTCACCGCATGTACATGCGGTAGGTGCGCTGACCCTCATTAAACTCACCGCACAGATATGCAGTGATTAGCGGTGGAAATAGTAAAAATTAGCGGTGTAGATACCGTTTCCGTATAATATTATATACACATATAATATAAGCATGTAAAATACAATTGAATTAGAATAAATATACAAGTTGTCAACAAAAATCAACCACAATGTACCACGTGAGAGGGTATGTATTCCTGCCTGGTTTGGAGAGCTAATAAAACCGAATCCAAGCAACATATTCCACACCTCATCAAATCAAAAGCGGAAATCAGGAAATTGGAGATGGAAACAACAATTTGCCCAATTCAATACAATGAAGCATCAACGAGGATGGTTCATCTCAGCTACCATGTATTTGTCCATCTGCACAGTGGTATGCATCCCAGCATCTGAAATCGAACCGGGCTGAGAGCTCGAAATCAACTGATAAATATCTTGTTCGGGGTGGTTTATCAAGCTCGTGCCCTCCTCGTGGCTTCTATAAGCCCATGGATGATGATCTATCTTCTTCTTCAGCGAGCATAGAGAGAGGGTCGCCGGAAGGGAAGAGCGAAGGGAAGACCAAAAATGGAGGAGAAGAAGGCGGCAAGGCTAGAGAGAAACAGGAGTTTCAGGCACGAGGAAGGCGGCAAGGCTAGAGGGAAACGCAATTATGCGTTTAACCAAGTGTCGCTTCAAATCCTGATTCCAAGCATTAGACTCCGTCTAGGTTGTACTAGGAGAAACGCTTAGGAAAAGAACGCGCGGCGCGTGTAGGCTGCGATGAACCCTGAGAAACCTTTCTTTTCCTTCCCTGTTCTAGTGCCGCAGTGCGAACCCCCACCCCAACCTCCCGACGGCGCCGCCGATGAGATGCAAACGGATTCGGAGCAAAAGCTCCCACCACCAAGAGACCCGGGGGCGAAGCCCCAACAGGAAAGTAAGCAAAGCACGCCTGTAACCCCGGAGACGGAACCTGTCTCGTGGAGAGACAGAGTTGTGATGGGAAGTCTTGGCCAGCGGAAAACGGTCCTAGACGAGGGGTTCCTGCAGAACAAAATTGCGATCTCCTTCCCACAGGGGTTGAAGGGGGACCCTGTTATTGCGATTGACCCATTGGTGATCAGCACCCTCACGGGTGCGTGGAGTAATTCCCTGGTGGTCAGGTGACTGGGGCCGAAGATCCCACTCCACATTATGGAGAGGAAACTGAAGGAAATCTGGAAGGAGTGCAGGAACTTCCAAGTGGTGGATCTGCCTTTCGGTAATTTTTTGGTCAGATGTGATAGGGAGGAGGATTGCACGAAAATCCTCACAGGTGGCCCGTGGTCGGTCTTCGGAAAGTGCTTAATTTTGAAACCCTGGTCACCGGAATTCAAGCCTTCGGATGCCATCAAGACTGTCCCAGCCTGGATAAGAATCGCTGATCTCCCCATTGTTCTTTATCAAGAAAATGTCTTAATGAAGATAGCCGAGAGTCTTGGAAAGCCAATCAAAGTGGATCATCGAACGATTTACTCTAATAGGGGGAATTTTGCTCGTGTGTGTGTTGAAGTTAATCTCGAAGAACCTTGAAAGGGGTGATAACCATCAATGGAGAGAAATACCTATTAGAGTACGAAGGTATCCCGAAAATCTGTTTCTATTGCGGCATGGTTGGCCATGTCAAAATCAACTGCCCGGACATCAGCCGTGAAGAAGTTAGGGCTGGGGAAACGAGGAAGATTTAGGATGATAACCAGAGGACGGAGGAAATTCAGAAAGGGACAAGCAAGACCGAGGACACCGAAGGTAGCCATGGGCCCTGGATGGTGGTGGCGAGACGCAAACGTCCGATGAAGAAGAGAACTGACTACTTGCCACCGCCGGTGACCGGAGGGAACCCTGGCAAGCCGCCGACGAAGGTCTGGCAACAGAAAAGAAATCAGACAGGTACCAACGGTAATAGCAGTTATGAACATGGGGAGTGCAGCCGTCATGATGGGAGAGTTGGAAAACCGCCCAAGAGCACGGGCGCGGCTATTGACATTAATGAGGGAGAACAGAGCGCGAAAAGTTCCGTTGTTAGTGACGGCGGGGGTAAACCGTTGAAGATTACTAATGGAGAGAATGGGCCAACACCGAAAAATGATGGGCCGGGAAATAATGAGGATTTTGTTTCAGGCCCAAGGGCTGAGGTCTCCAAACCACAATTGGGCTTGGACAATCCTAAAACTAAGTGCATGGTCAAGGTTCAAAAGCCCTCGGTCTTCAAAAGGAAAACCCCACAGAGAGAGGGTAAGATCAATGCCGCTGCCCGGAAAGGATGTTTTGCGCCGGAGGTGAGAGCTAAGGTCACAGTTCAACAGCAATTGAGGGGAGTGTCAGAGCCCTGTGATAATGTTGAAAGATCGCTACACCAGGAGGTGCCAATCATCGAATGGAATCTTACCCAAGTCCCGCCGGCGCCCCCGCCAATTACTGGAAAATTTTGGTCTGATCGTGATGACTCGGGCACGGTAGGAGGCAATGGCCAGACCAGTATAGGAACCCCCATAGACGGGGGGGAGGAAATTTAACCCAGGGAGTTTGTTTGCCTGTCGTGTGTTTTTCCTTTACTATTTGCTTTCGTATCTTTTTCCTGATGAGTAACACTAATATTCTCTTTTGGAATTGTTTCGGTGCAGGCAAGAAAAGCTTTGGGAGAGCTATCAGATTCATCCGTAAGAAGTGCATCGTTGATATTCTCGCTTTAATGGAAACCCGCATATCAGGGGAGAGGGCTGATAAAGTGTGCAGGAAACTCAATTTCTCTAATTTTATTCGCATCGAGGCGTCGGGGTTCGCCGGTGGGGTTTGGTTGTTGTGGAACAAGGATAAATGTGATCTGAGCATTCATGAGAAAGAAGCTAACTTTATTCATGCCTCGTGAATTGAGGGTGGGGCAAGAGTGCATCTTATTACTGTGTATGCTCCGCTCACGTTCTCTAGAAGGGTCCCGTTCTGGGCGAACCTGGAAAAGTGCCTGGGTTCTATTTCTGGGCCGCTGGTGTTAGGGGGTGATTTCAACTGCATAATCCACCCATCGGAAACTCATGGTGGCACAGGGATGGTTCACAGGGACAGCCAGTCGTTCTGGGATTTGATTGATCAGTTTAATCTCATTGACCTGGGTTTCTCTGGACAGGAATTTACCTGGAGTAAGGAGTCTCTGGGAGGTAGGACCATTTCGAAGAGACTTGATAGGGCCCTCTTTAACGTGGAAGGCCGTATGAAATTACCGAATGCCAGAGTCCGGCATTTGCCGCGTTATTCTTCCGACCACTGCCCTCTGCTCCTGGAGCTTAGTCCGAAAGTCATCACCCGTAAAGACCGTCGCCCATTCAGATTTGAAGCTGCTTGGATGATCCACGAAAAATTTCCAGATCTCATCAAGGAGAAATGGAAGTTTGAGTGCACGGTCTCGGAAGCCTTGGAGAGTCTCAAAGTTGATCTTTCGGTCTGGAACAAGAAGGTTTTCGGTGCTATACAGGCTAGGAAGAGTGATCTCATGAGTGCTCTTGATCGTGTCCAAAAGAAAATGGCGAGAAATCCTACCAACGAGGGGTCCAAGAGGGAGAAGAAGCTGATAGCTGCCCTTGACGCCACCCTTGAGCAAGAGGAGATACTTTGGTTTCAAAAAGCAAGGGAAAAATGGCTTTTGTTCGGTGACAGAAATACTAGTTATTTTCACACCACAACCGTCATCCGCCGAAACCGGAACAGAATCGAAGGGCTGATAGCGGAGGACGGTACCTGGGTTGATGAAAGCAGCGAGGTGGAGATGTTGGCGCTGGATTACTTCAAAGAGCTTTTCAAGGAAGGGACGGCTAATGGTCCTAGCGTTGAGTGTCCGAGTGCCTTTCCTCAGCTGGCAAGGGAGACTTGGAGGGACATTTCTTGTTTGCCGACGGAAGATGAAATTTGGCAGGCCATGAAACATATGGGTGCGTTCAAGGCGCCCGGGATTGATGGTTTTCAGCCTGTTTTCTTTCAGAAGTGTTGGGGCACTGTTGGCAAGTCTGTGGTGGAATTTGTTAGGGATTTCTTTTGGTCTGCCTCTCTCCCACTGGGGGTTAACGATACCTTGATCGTCCTCCTCCCGAAAGTGGGGAAACCGGAAAAGATTCAGCAGTTCCGTCCCATCAGTTTGTGCAACGTTATTTACAAAACCATCACTAAGATTCTCACCATGCGTCTGCAGCCACATATGAGCAGCTTAGTTGGTCCGACTCAGGGTAGCTTCATTCCGGGAAGATACATATCCGACAATATTATTATTGCCCAAGAAGTGGTTCATTCTATGAGGAGGAAGAAAGGGTCGAAGGGTTGGATGTGTTTGAAACTGGACTTAGAGAAGGCGTATGACAGGCTCAGTTGGAGTTTCATCGAGGATACTCTCCGGTGCGCTGGTCTGCCGGACCAATGGATCAGATGGATCATGGAGTGCGTCAAGACCCCAAGAATGCAGGTTCTATGGAATGGGGAGGTGACGGATCAGCTTATTCCATCCCGGGGAATCCGTCAGGGGGACCCGATCTCTCCATACATCTTCATCTTGTGTATGGAAAGGCTCAGCCACCTAATTACGGAGGCTGTTGAGAATGGAGATTGGAAACCTATATGCATTGCTAGGGGGGGCCGAAGCTCTCTCACTTATTCTTCGCGGACGACATTCTCTTGTTTGCGGAGGCTTCTTGTGGGCAGGTTAAGGTGATTAGAGAATGCCTGGACACCTTCTGCGGCTACTCGGGACAACACATCAGTCTGGAAAAGTCTAAGGTTTATATATCCAAGAATGTGAAACCGGATTTGCGTAGGAGGATCCACGAGCAGAGCGGCATCGAGGTCACGGAGGACCTAGGTAAGTATCTCGGGATTCCGATCCTTCACAAGAGGATCTCGGAAGGGCTGTTTGCGCCTATCCTTGACTCGTTCGCTGCCAAGCTCAAGGGATGGAGAGCCTCGCTCCTCAATTTCGCGGGGAGAGTCACACTAACTAGAGCGGTTCTGTCTGCTCTGCCGGCTTATTCCATGACCACCATCATCCTGCCGGCGGGCCTTTGCAAGAAGATTGAGAAGTGTTGTAGGGGCTTTATTTGGGGCTCGACGCCTGAGAAACGTCGGATGCACAAAATCGCGTGGGGGGAATTAACGTAGCCTAAGGAATTGGGGGGACTCGGGCTCAGAAATATGGAAGATCTTAACATTGCTCTGGTAGCCAAGCTTGGTTGGAGATTGCTCACCAAGGATGAGGGGTTATGGAGCGAGGTCCTCACCAGCAAGTACGCGAAGAAGGCCCTCAGGTGCTCTGCGGGTGCCTCTTATGTGTGGAAGGGCCTGGTTAAAGCGGTGAACTTGCTTATCAAACCTAACGTTAAATGGAACCTTGGGGACGGCGAAAAAATCCACTTTTGGGATGATATTTGGCTCGGCAATCAACCTCTCTCGGCGGTTGTGGTGGGGGTGAGACCGTCGGATACTGATCAGAGGACCGTTGCTGAGATGTGGGAGATGGAGAGCGGCTGGCGGTGGGCTGATTTTGCTCGTCACCTCCCTTCTTCCACCATCCTGGAAATCGCTGCGTCGACTATCACGGAGAGAGAGGACACTATCAGCTGGATGGCCAGTAGTAACGGGGAGTACTCGGTTAAGTCCGGCTATGCTACGCTTAGGGGTCTGGAGGGTGCCCAAGTCATCGACAAGCCCTTCTTTCGGGCTTTGTGGAAGCTTAAGACTCCGGAGAAGATAAGGGCATTCATTTGGACAGCAAGCAAGGGTGGAGTTCTAACTAATGCAGAGCGAATGAGGCGCCATATAGGTAACTGTGACCTGTGCCCAATTTGTAATAATTCTTGTGAATCCATGTTACATTTGTTTAGGGAATGTGATTCTGCGAGGGAATTTTGGTCGCAGGTTGAGGGTACCCGAAGTAAGGATGGCTTTTTCACCCTTCCTTTCGCTGCTTGGTTGAGAATTAATATCCTTGACACGGCTGTGAGTGCGGGAGGGGTGCAATGGAATGCCTTCTTCGCGGTAGCGCTGTGGTGGGTATGGCGCAGAAGAAATGAATTCGCTTTCGGAGATGGGACGAAGGCTCAGCGGGTTGCGCCGACGAAGTGCATGGAACTGGCCAGCGAGTACGACAAGTGTCGGAAGGGTTTACTGGGAGCTACGAGTAGAAGGAGAGAGCACATGGAAATCAGATGGAACCCACCGGAGCCTGGCTGGGTGACAATCAATACCGACGGTGCTGTGAAAACCACGGGCATTGCTGCTGCTGGAGGCGTTATTCGGGATGAGAATGGGGAGTGGATCCGGGGGTTCACTCTCAACCTTGGTTCATGCTCAGTGTTAGCTGCTGAATTATGGGGCATTGTCAAGGGGCTGGATACGGCTTGGCAGCTCGGATATAAAAAGGTGGTGTGCGAGACCGACTCGGAGGATGCACTTAGACTCTTGAAGAATGCGACGGTGCCCTCGCACCCGTGCGCCAGTCTGGTGTTTCTATGCCATGGCTTCCTTAGTAGGAGCTGGTCCGTCCAGCTTCGCCACACGTTCCGCGAAGGCAATGCCCTGGCAGATTTCCTTGCCAACCATGCTTTCTCTTCCCCTTTAGGTTTTGTGCTGCTAGATTCCTGTCCGGATGTTGCTACTGCTCTTGTTCTTGACGATGCGAGGGGGTTCGCTAGACCCCGTCTCCGTATCGTTGAGTGAACTCTTTATCTTGTTGTTTCTTTCTTCATTTTAATTTAGGGCCCTGCCCACGTTTGTTCACCAAAAAAAAAAAAAAAAAAGACTCCGTCTAGGTTAACACTTAACAATTGGACTTCGACTTGGCCATCACTTTGATTAAGAAATTAGATCGTTAGATCCAATATAATCCAGTCTAACTCAACTAACCCCTCGATTACTTGCTATAAACTATATGCTATAATATTACATGCACATATAATATAAGCATGTAAAATACAATTGAATTAGAATAAGTATACAACCACAATACACCACGTAATTAACCTAAATTAAAATCCTTTGTATCAAAAGAAATGAAATCCAAGCAAATTTGGGAGAGGCGGAACTGAATCCAAGCAACATATTCAACGCCTTATCAAGTGAGAGGAAATTAGGAAATTGGAGATGGAAACAAGACTTTACCCAATTCAACGAAGTATATCAACGAGGATGGTTCATCTCGGCTAACATGTATTTGTCCATCTACACAGTTGTATCTGAAATTGAACTAGGCTGAGAGCTCAAAATCAACGGATTAAGATCGTGTTCGGGGTGGCTTATCAAGCTTGTGCCCTCCTCATGGATTTTATAAGCCCATGGATGATCTATCTTCTTCTTCAGCTAGTCGAGTTCTGCTGCGACTTCTTTCATGGTAGGCCTCTCTTCGCCCTTCACACTCGGACAACTTCTTATCAGCTTTACCATGGCAATCAGTTGCTCCTGGCTCACTTCCTTCATCTTCCATAAGCACCGATTAAATAGATCTCTAAAGAAGCCGTTTGAAGTTTGAATTTCTTCCAAAAATAATTCCTTCCAATTGTAGAAGACGCTCCCTCGATCTTGTGCAAATCGGCAAGCTTCAAGTCTTGATCCTCAAGGATCTTTCTTTCCTTATTGGGTCCATGGGTTGATCCAAGAAGGTAATTGTGGGATCTCTCACAATGGATGTGAGCCCAATTTCTTTCGATATTCAAGCCCATTATGAAAGGCCCATCTCTTCAAATAGAGTCATGCAGGTTAGCTTGGATAGATATACATATAAAGCCTAAAACCATAACTTTAGATAATATGAGCTATTCGTAAAGTAATGCAATATGTAGTCCTGGTTTCAAGGCCTTGAAACCCAGACAGTGTTTTGTCTTTCATCATCCCTTATTATCATCCTGTAAGTTAGTACGTCAAGATCTTATAATCAAGGTGGAGTCTTCAAATATTACCCGCAAGTCCTTCACAATATATTTCTTGAATGTTGGATATTTTTGTTTTCCCGTACAAAGGAGGTTTTATTCTTCAACTGCTTAGCAAAATTCTAGGAGAACACAATGTGCATGAAATATACAATATGTGTCCCACAAGGCATCACAACTATCATCCTGCACTCCATACAAATAACACTCTAATAAAATGCATCTTGCATACATTCAATTCCTTACAACTTAATTGTGACTCATTTCGGGCATGAAAACAACCCAAGCAATGCGGTCCTGCAGCAGCAAGATGTTATTCGTAGTAACGATATTGCTCCTAATAGAGTCTTCGAGGCAGTTGCCTCGTCCAATATGGTCATTCGTGAAGTTCCATGTGCGCATAGTGAACGAGCTTCCGAAGGGAAGCCCCCTGGAGCTGCACTGCAAATCGGGGGACGACGACTTGGGGGACCATACATTGAGGACCAAAGATGAATTTGCATTCACCTTCCGCGTAGATTTGTTCATGACGACACTCTTCTGGTGCAATGCGAGATGGGTCTCCTCCAACCGCCATCTTTCGGGCAACGTCTTCGCGGTTAGTAATGAGTTTTGTGACCGTTGCGTAAACCACAACTGCATCTGGCACGCCAATCGCGACGGCCTTGAGTTCCGTGACCCTTATACGGGCGACGCTTATGTTATATATGCATGGGAAAAGTGACTTCTAGCCAATAATATGTGATAGATAATTAAAAAATGTCATTTTAGAGATTTATGTACTTTTAAAAAAATACACTTATATTCTCCCTAATCATTAATTACACTAAGGACATTAAACCTCTAATTTGAATAATTGTAAATGGCTTGATTGCATTGGGATATGATTGTTGGAGCTAAAAGCATGAAGCCATTAGTTAGTAATTCTAGTTGTGTAATAAGGAAATCAATTGTGGCAGATTGCTATACGTGTATGCGTGTTTGAGGATTGATGTTTTAATTTGGTGTGTTTTCATCTTAATTAATTAAATTGCATCGACATCGTTGTTATAAACTCTTTCTTAATTGGTGCATTTTGTCTCTTATGTTCTTGTGTGTTGACATATATTGATAAAGTCTTTGCAATGAAAAAGTAGTTTATTTAAGTTTTGAAAATCCATATGATCATATATGGGTACACTTGTATTTGTATAGTACTGTTACATCAAATGTATGAAGCTAAAATTAAACAAGAAACGGCATTATCTTTGAAAATTAGTCCACAAAAGATTATATTGGAAGCCAAGCTAAAATTAAACAAGAATATATTTATAGGAAATACATAGTTAAAATAGATTTATAGAAGGAATAGTCTTGTAATTCTCTATATATATACATAGATCAATGAATGTGGCAAACACCAAGGGGAATTTACCAGGCCTATATACCACTTCTCACAAGAATGAATCAAACGGGAATGAAAATGAACCAACCAAGTTACCTCAAGTCTGCATCACTCACATCACTAAGAAAAATGTGAAATTTTGATTACTGTTGTCGTCGATTTGTTGTCATTTACCAAACAGACCCTAAAAAGTAGCTCACAAGTTAAAACTGCATATTGGGCTGAGCATCTGATTAATCAACCAATGAGGCATGTACCTGCACGGCTGCACTAACATGAATACCGGTTAGTCTGCAAGTTATGCTTGTGATAATACGTAGCTCAAACTTTTTGAGACCATCCACAATATATGGTTTTGGGTAAAATATAAACATTTGCATAAGAGAAAATTTAAAACAAAAAAAGAAATAAAATCAAGAAAAACAAATCAATAAAACTATCTTGACTTTTGTGAAAGTTTATACACACTGTTCAAATTTGAACATCACATACTCAAATGTGTACATTTGAACACCCTAAAATAAACCAATGGAGCTAAAAAATTGTTTAAATACTCCCTCTCTTCCACAATTAAAGACGTTTTAGAATTTTTTTCTTGTTCCATAATGAATGTCGCTCACGTACAATACCCCACATGTATTTCCATTCTCTCTCATCAGATGAGTCAGACACTCAGACCTCTCTTTCCAATTTGCCTTCCCCACCCCAATTAAAAAAAAAAAAGAAATCATTCTCTCTCTTTCCAATTTGCCTTGGCTGTACCAAATGAGTCTTGATCGTACTGAAAATTTGTCACCATTAATTACCCTTAATATTTGTGCCCGAGTCTAAAACGACTTTTATTTTGGAACGGAGGGAGTATACATTTGCACACAACATTGAAGATGTCTGAAGGCCAGACACTTGTCAAATCATGAAATGGTAGCATAGAAGGAGAATCTATGTTTTAAACAAAAGTTGGATTTGGAAGTTCAAGATTCTACATTACAGCAACAACACTGTATAGCAGCTCAAGATTTTGAGAACAGTTCAAAGCTTATACATATATCTTGTTAAGTGGGTATGCTAACAAAGATAGAAATTTCTCATCAAGCAGCTATTTCACATTATCAAAGTAGAGAGGCAGGAAGTAGCTTAAGTGCAGAAAATACACTCCTGTTTCACATTGAAGTTTCATGTCCTAATGCACCGATACTTCATGAGTTTGAGATATTAATAATACGGAAGTAAGACATGTACCTCTTCTGATATCAATTATTTCGGTTGTGAAGCACTAATTCGTGTCAGCCACACCTACTTCCCCCTTTTCAAGTTCTGTGTCTGTAAATGTAAGAGCCCGCTGTAATTTCTGAGGAGAGAAATCCTCCACCTCAACCATAAAAGTAGCGGTTACTGGTCGATGATCAGAAAGCTGAAGTTCAGCTCTTTTGTAAGTCAGCAGTTCTATTCCATTTCCATAGGAAAGAATGCGGTCACACCTGAAAGAAAATTGCAGTCAGATTATCCCATTCTCTGCAGATAGATCACGAAAGATTACTTAAGTAATAAACTTCATCAACTGCCACAAAACATTCCATTTGCTCATGTCAAAATAAAGTAAATCAAATAGGTATTCAAAGAGATGATAATCTTTTAGGGATATTCTCTGCAGATAGATCACGAAAGATTACTTAAGTAATAAACTTCATCAACTGCCACAAAATATTCCATTTGCTCATGTCAAAATAAAGTAAATCAAATAGGTAATGAAAGAGATGATAATCTTTTAGGGATATTAAAATTAAAAATAATCTAAAGATGGAATGCATCCTTGTCTCTTATCATTAGATTGATAAGTATTTATACACAAAATATCACACATTAGGATTAAAGATACGCAATTATCTCTGAGATATTTTGATGGCATCAAAACCGACATGACTACAAAGGACATGGAAGCTCAACTCGGGTTGCCTCCAGAGGGTCCGATGACTTGAGCTCGTGCCCAGAAATTCCAGGACGCCTTAGGCTACACTTTGGAGAAGCTATTCAGAAACTGTACAGCTTAACAAATTAAGGGTCCGTACTCCATTTGGTGTGTTATTCAGAAACTGTACAGCTTACTAAATTTTAAGTCCTTGGATTTGTAAGTCCTAAGTCCATATAAGGCCACTTGCAATGTTGTTGATGTGGTGACTAAAAGGCCTTTTTTAATGCCAAAACAGATCTTAAGCTTTCTCAAAAAGAGTACAATCATGATCATATTATATGAACTCGTGGAGAATAAAAGAAAGACAAAATGAAAATAATGAAAACATAATACACTAACTCGAGCTTAAAGGAACAAAAAAAAAAAGCATACCAAGCTGGGTTGCGCCTTCCTGTTCTAGGATCATCTCCATAATATTTCTCTGAGTTAGGCTCATATTTATATGTAGGTGGGAAATACAACATGCCCTCAAACCATCCCTCAAATGCACGACCCTCTGTTAGCTCTTGTTTCAGCTGAAAAAAAATAATGGTCAATGATTACAACAGCAAATGCTGAAATGAAAATGGTTTCAGGTTCAAATAAAATGCAACTGTTAAAGTCTTAATTATGGTTGGTTGCATCTTGTTTTACTGCAAAACATCAAGTGAGTTCATAACTTTCATAGGATTCGACAAACACGAGTTACTCTCTCAGAAACACTCCTCATAGTCCAATCATAACATTCGGTAATTCACTATGACAACACTAGTTTCCTCAGTAAACCTTGGGATGATGACACTGTTTTCCCTTGGTCAATACCATGACTAAATCAATAATTGTGCGAAGAGTTAAACAACTAAATTTGAAGACAATGAGTATTATTAAACATAGCCACAGAGCATGCACAAAGGTCCAGTGGATATGAAAATAAGATCTGCATAATAATGCCCAACTTTCATACCTTGTATTGTTTTCTTCATTGCAATTTCATTCTACATGAGTTGCTTATCAGTAAGCACTCCCAACTAACTTGCCTTAAGGATCCAACAGTTTTTTTTTTAAATTTTTTTATGCATGAGCAAACCCAAACATTTCACCCTCGTCATCATAAACAGAAAGATGACAAGCATAAAAACATTTACACAAGACCACAAAAGCTCAAACTTCCAACTATAAGAAAGCACTATAATTAACCTGACATGTTTATAACCATACAAATAAGACAACCAAAAACAAAATTAACCTTGAAAAAAACTCCTGAAGAAGACCTACAACTTGTAGTTGATGATTTTAAGCAGGTTATAAAAATCTACAGAGGACCCTACAACAATTAGACTTTAAAATGACAGCTATAGTTATTTATAAAGATGAGAGTTTATGGAGTATGTGCAACAACAGCCTCACTATCAAGAGAAATTTTGACACAAGAGACATTCAGTTGAAGAAATTCACACTCCCTGAAGTGGTGAGCTGTTTGCACATAAGAGTAACCAAAACACTAAAATAATTACCACATGTACAGACAAAGACATACAGTAGGATCATACCTGGTCCCTTTCAGCCAACTTGGTCCAATCCTGTTTAGAAATTAGCTCTCTAGTCTCCTGATATGGCAAGTTGATACGGTAATTTAAATCACCTAACCATATTATTCTCCTGTAAGGGAATTTCAGATCAATAACTGGAGACCGGCTTCAAAGTCTTTAAAAAGGAAAGGGATGCAACCTATATAATTGGACTGAGAATGCTGATTGCCTTCAATAAATTTCATAGACAAAGAAGCATAAGACCTACTCTATCTCCATAATGGGATATAAAGACACCAAAATGCTATTCATAGTCAAACTGCATAAAATATTCCATTTCAATAATCTAACTGTTCATTTAACCATAGCACATAATGTAGATAATTAATGCAAAAATATTTACAAGACAATCTACCATCCAAAATGGCCGATGGAAGGAGAAACTTTTGCAGCAACGGGAAGAGGAAGAATATGACATCAGTGGATATAATTCCATGTCATCATAAATTAAGATGTTGATTCAAAAATTTAATACAAGTTTCAAGTGCATACTCATGGTCATGGATGTTCTGCGGGAAGCCATCAGTGTGGTAAAAATGTGTCCTCTGGTGGATTTCGTATACATCTGCATTCCTTTTTAGTTCATCTCCATCTTTTTCGCCTGATGTGAGATGTGTACATATAAAACAGAAAAGTGTCTGATATATAGACATGCTAACAGAAACTGAACCCTGAAAAGTCAGACAATCTTGTCACGAGCTGGTAACAGGAAACAATGTAGAAAATGGGCAAAACTGTAGATCAAATGCAAAACAATGACACCGTAAAGGGGATAGGGATTTTTTCTTTTTATTCTTCATTAACTGGGTTAAAGAAATACTCCATCCGTCTTAAAATACATGTCTTTTTAGGACGGAGCACGAGAATTAAGGAGTAAATTAAGTGTATTGATTAGATGTAAAAAGTAGGGTAAGTGTAATGATTAGACTTTGGTATTAGAGTTTTTTTAAAAAAAAAATTTGTGAGGAGAAGAGTAGGGGTGATGTAAAAATTAGAGTAATGATTAGATGTAAAAGTAGGTTAGGGGTAATGATTAAATCTAAAAAGACATGTATTTTTGACAAAATTTTAGGGGCTAAAAAGACATGTATTTTGAGACAGAGGGAGTATTAGCTAAGAGCAAAACAAAGTTCAAAACTACAAACCATGTGTCCCTTAACTCAAAAGGAGCACATCATCACTTATTCACTTATTTATGTTAACTACACTATAGATAGTGAGCAGGATATACTGGGTTTGTTGTTGTTGTATGATATAGAATCATAGATAGTGTGACTACAAAAAGCTTAAAAAACATAACTCATCCTTCATCATCCATTTTTTAATTGTAAAAAAATTATGTGCCACAAGAACAAAGGCACCTTGTTTGACAGCTTTTGTGGAATGGGGGGGGGGGGAGAGATATCAAGTGTCTTAAAGTTCATTAGAGCTGATAGTTAAATCCACTCAACTTAGAGAGGGTTTGGAGGCAGTTAAGACAGTAGAAAATAGGATATGGAGAAAGGATTTCTTTGGGTAGTTCCATAAACTAAAAAGATATCCTACTTTTCTCCTTTAGCCAATTGAAACTTCTCTTAAAAAATATCATAACACGTGCTCCAATAAAGCTATTCTACAGAACCTCTTAAAAGCTCTCGTTATGCATCAACTTGATAGAATGCTACGCTAAAATAAAATATAATACGACATATGTTTCTTTAAAATAAGCTCCTGAATGAAAGACATGGCTAACTTCAAATAAATGAGCATTATTTAAAAAAAAAGAAGGAAATATCGAACCTTGTTCCCAATGTAACCCATAACACCAACACCAACGGTAGAGACCTTCAAGTTCTTAACATGTTTACGCAATCCTTTGCGAACCCATATGGTAATAAAGATTCCAACCATTTGCTTGCTGACTATTCTCACATACTCTGATCTACTTGGATCATTATTCATCATCGAATTGAATGATCTATATGCTCTAACAGATTTTGAGGAATTAAAAGATTTTGGTCTTTGACTGAAAGAGTCTTTTCTGTCATGTTGAGCCAGCAAGTTCAATGGTGGCTCAGGGCAGCTCAGACCAGTTCTTTCAGTTCCACTAAATACTTTAGATAACTTCGCAGACAATAAGGGGGCAGATTCTTCCTCATTTTCCTCACTGAGATTTGACCAGGGACGCCTTAATCTATCTAATCCCGTAAGAGAAGAGAACTGTTTATGTTGGCCTTTTTCACCGAAGGTGGCAGGATTTAAAGCTATAGCCTCAGTCATTGTACCATCACCTCCAGCAGTATTGCCATCACGTTCATAGAGAACACAAGTATCTTCCTCCACAGGAAGAACTTCCTCAACATCATATTTTTCAAGTAATATTTCATTCTCTATATCTGATGCATCATCAGCCGGCTTAAACATTGAAGGAGAAGGGGGGTCACTGAAGCTTTTATACTTCCTTTTTGGATGAATCCTACTCAATGCTTCCCGAATGATGTTTTCCCATTTTCTTCTTGGAAGACTATCTTCAGAGCCAAAAACATTTCCTGCATTAAGTGGTACAATTTCCTGCAGGCTGATAAAATATTATGTATCAATATTAGAGTAAAATACATGGAAAGTGGAAAGGTACTCAACAGGGTGAAAAAAAAAACAAAAAACAAAGCCTTTAATCAAACGGAAGGACATGAGCTTTCTAACATTCAACGTTATGCATAATGAAATTCAAGATATGTGACAAATCCCCAAGATAATCTTAAAAGAAGTGACTTGCAAGATGAATCTTGTAGTAATTAGAAACACAAAAAGGCATAAAACAGCAAACAACGGAATTATACAACATCCTACTTCAAATATTGAAATCAATAGAATGCTCACCCAATCACATAAACATCAGCAGGATCGCTATTATTTATCCATTCATCAATCTCCAAGTCATCAGATGGAAGTCTTCCTCCAACATTCCATGTCCCAACACATATTCTGGAAGCAAAAAGACAGATAGACAGGGAAGAAGACAGTTATGGAGGGGTCTTTGTAGAATCCATAACTACAAGGATGGGTGAAGTCATTTAATGCTAAAAACACTGAATTCTGCCAGCAGTTCATGTTCTAGATCTTGCCAAGATACCTGATCTCCTTCCTGTTTATATATTGAGCTCTGTGAGTCTCTGAGCTTTGCATTCTCATCCATGGCGTTTCTTCTGAAATGCATACATGTCGGGAAAAAAAATGAAAATATTCAAATAAACAAATAAGAAAAAGAAGAAGAGCATCAATATCACAACAATGCAAGACCTATTAAAGAGACTGCATTTTGTATATGCTATAGAAAATGTTTGACTGGTTTCCTGGAGGCAAAGTACAAAGGGTAACATGAGAGAAGTCATATAGAGCCTTTATTGAACTCAAGACTTATCAGTTATGGCCAAAGTATAAGACATAGATGACAACAAAAGCAGTTATCTAGAAAGAAGTTATGTAATGTAATAATCAGTTTTCTTTGCATGCTAAGCTGCAATTTGCCTCTGAATCTCTAAAAGGCTAAAACAGCATCTAATTACAGAGGCAGAAACCCTTACACCCTCCTCCTCAGTGCTCATGATGACAATATTCGCAGCACACTATAACCTAAATAATGCACCATACAAATGTAACCTAACAACAAATATGAGAAAATGGTGGTCTGGTGGCATCTTACCATCCCTAAACATTCTGTCATGAGCAGCTCAGTACCCTAACTTTCAAAGGTTATGTAGTAGATTTGAGCAAAAAATTACAATGGAATGAAAAGAATTTCAATAACAACCAGGTTTCCTTCAAAACGGATGTTCAAAGTATCTCTTGAGAGGCAAATATTAACGTTTTGCTGTTTTGCAAGGGTAATTATACTTTTAAGTTCTGCATAATTGAACTTGTACATGAAAATGCTGCCAAGGAAAAACGAAATCAAAAACAGAGTGAAGCAGTTAAAAGTTATACTCAATTGCATTAGAAACAAATGCAAATCAGTTTGATTGAGTCAAACACTACTCCCAATGATGAAGTTAGGCCAAAGATCAAAATGGAATTTCAACGAGTAAGCCGATTGAGGCAGAACTCATCTCAAGCATACCTCAACTGGAGATCAGAATCAACAAAACGATTTTTGATACATGGAGTAGCAATTGCAGTAAGGAGTGACGAGTTTTACCAGGAAGGTCGAAGAAGACGTCGGCGGCATCGTCGTCGCTTGTGTCGGCGCTGAAATCGGATTCCTTGGAGGAGATGTTGAGCCATTTGCGGACAATCACCGTCGACCAGAAGAGCTGTAGGCAGGTGGGATCCAAACAACAGAATTCAGCCCAACTCCTACTCTCCTGCTCCAAATCGGTACTAGGTCAATTGATATCCAACAAAATCAAGATAGAAAAGCCGAAAGTGGGGAGAGAAATCGCAAAAAATTGAGATTAATTTATAACATCTATGTCCAAAAATTGAGCTTAATTTACCTCTGAACGCTGGCGGGGTGACTGCGTCATACTTGAAGTGTAAAATCATCCAAAAATGTTGTGATGATTCAGATATCTTCTGGAAATCACTGTTGAATAGAGCAATAACGATTGACTCCACATGCCAAAGCAACGCTGAACTTGAGGTGGTTATGGCCGTGGAGATTGAGAAAGCCAGCTGCGATATCTCTCGGGGAAGTATCCAAATCGCTGCGGGTCAACCATTCAATTTTTTTTTTTTTAATTATCGTAAAAATTATGATGGTGATCTACTCAAAAGCATCGATACGGATAATGTTATGAAAACCCGTGTTATTATAAATGTCGGTATTCTTGACAGAGCGGCAAAGGTATACAATTCTATCAATCACTTTGTTGTCGTTATAGCTACGTGAAAGAAATAAATTTCTCTCGGACCAAAAAAAAAAAAATTCTCTCACACTCAACCGTAGGGGTTTGATGTTGAATATAACCACTTTAATTTCTCAAGGACATCTAGAATTGTTTTTCAAATTATTTATGATAATTTGGGAGTCACCCTCAAGTTGTAAATTATTTATTCGCAATGCAAGAGCTTGGGTTAATTATGTCGTATCTTAATGTTAGAACTTCTGCTTTTAGTGGGGTATTGGGATGTGACGACCTATGTAATCATAGCCTGGTTGTTTGGGGGATCATCCTAATCTCGAATGATAAAGCCCGTTGTAATGTCATTATCTACTAGAGTTGATCTATGAAAATTGAGTTTAAACATGCTCCAAGGTGGCTTCTCCATATCGTGGATTGGTGTCGAGATGTTACCTTATTATGTTCATCTTCGATATCCTTTTCGTATAAGGATGCCTTCCTCCACTTAACTGACTCCTGATTTAGGAGTGCTTCTTGTTAGAACACTACTTGCTTTCTAACGTATCAGATAGCCCAGTTCCTTATATGTTATTTACCTCTATTTTATATTAGTTTGTTTTTAATCTTTTATAGTTAGTTTTTTTTTTATCTTTGTTATATATTCCTCGAAATTCTCATATTGATTCTTATTTTACTACAATATCAATTGTATACTTGCAGGTTTTTAACCAATCACTAACCTGCCTCCCTCAATCTCTCTTTTATTTGGAGCTAATGAATAGTAGTCTTATATAGAGCTCCGTCCTTACACCTCCAAATCCAGCTTCCAAACAACAGGCTCTGCCTGGGCTAACAACCAGGCTTCGAGTTTAGGCCATCACTTGGTAGCTTGGGTTAATTAAGAGATCAGATTGTTAGGCCCAATACAATCCAACCCAACTCAACTAACCCCTAAATGTAGCTTGTACATCTAGCCACATTTGTTTTAAACTCGATGCTACATTACATACACATACTATAAGCATGTAAAATACAATTGACTAAGAATAAATATAGAAGTAAGTTCTCAACCAGAATCAACCACAATATATCATGTGAGACTTTTTAAAATCCTTTGTATTAAAAGAAATGTAATCCAAGCAAATTAACATAATTCATACGGAGTATTTGGTTGGGAGAGGACGGAACTGAATCCAAGCAACATAATATTCCACGCCATGTCAAGAGGGAGGAAATTAGAAAATTGGAGATGGAAACAAGACTTTGCCCAATTCAATTCAATGAAGCGTCAACGAGGATTGCTCATCTCGACTAACATGTATGTGTCCATCTGCACAGTTGTATGCATCCCAGAATCCGAAATAGAACTTGGTTGAGAGCTCGAAATCAATGGATAAACATCATCTTCGGGGTGGCTTATCAAGCTTGTGCCCTCCTCATGGATTTTATAAGCCCATGGATGGTCTATCTTCTTCTTCAGCCAGTCAAGTTCCGCTGCGACTTCTTTCATGGTCGGCCTCTCTTCGCCCTTCACACTCAGACAACTCCTTATCAGCTTTACCATGGCAATCAGCTGCTCCTGGCTCACTTCCTTCACCAGATCGCCATGTACAACCTCCGATATCCGATCTTTCTTGACAGCCTGCAGAAAGAAACTCGTCAGATTCCTCTCTTGTGCCTTCCTCTCTGTGCAAATCGGTTTCTCCCGCGTTATCATCTCAGCAAGAAGCACCCCAAAGCTATACACATCGCTCTTGTCTGTCAGCTGACTAGTGTGGAAGTACTCCGGGTCAAGGTAGCCCAGCGTTCCTTGGACTAGCGTTGACACTTGGGTCTGGTCTAACGAGACTAATCTCGACGCTCCGAAATCAGATATCTTAGCGGTATACGAATCGTCTATAAGTATATTGGAAGACTTGATATCCCTGTGAATTACAGGTGTGGAGGCAGCAGAGTGAAGATAGGATATTGCATTCGCAGCCTCTGAGGCGATTCTTACACAATTCGCCCAAGTTAGCCATGATTGACTTTTGTTGTTGTGAATGTGTTCGAAAAGGGTACCATTGGAGATGAACTCGTATACGAGCAGAGGTACATCCGTCTCAAGGCAACATCCTAGGAGCTTCACCACATTTCGATGGTTAACCTGCGTCAGAATAACCACCTCATTGATGAACTGCTCGATTTGAGTATCATCGGACACCTTAGACTTCTTAACGGCCACTACGCGGTTGCCAGGCAAGACTCCCTTATAGACAGTGCCATAGCCTCCCTTGCCGAGGACGCGGTCTTCGCTGTAGTTGTTGGTGGCAGACTTTAGCTCATCCTCCGTGAATATTTTAGAGTCGCTGTTGCTGCCTTGATAAGAGGCAAGGTGTTGTTTCAACAAGAAACCTCCATTTTGCCGGAAGAACTTCTCTCTCATTTTAAGCATCTTTCGATTCCGAATGATAAAATATATCCAGCTTATGCAGATGAATGCCAATAATAATGCAGCACTCGTACCTGCAACAACTTCAGTGTTACAACAAGTTCTAAGCCAAATAAAACAACTGTACATATATATATTCTAACAGATCAACGTTAACCAACTCTAGGCCAGTTGAAGATTGTAGATTGGATTGAGCTGAACCATGACCAAACTCGGACGCCAAAGATATTCACTGATTTAATTTATAATGAAGACATAAGGAGTATAATTTTGTAAAAGTTGAATCTTGGATAAATTAATTAATAATACCGCACCACTAAAAGTATTATACCTAGAGTGGATTTCAGGGCTAATTGTGAGGTATTAGAGGCACAACCAGTTCCAGTTTTCAGACCATCACCATGGTGCCCTTTTGGGCATGAGCAAATGTATCCTCCGGGTATATTAAGGCACTTGTTGGAGCATGGATTGCTTGGACCAGCACACTCGTCGATGTCTGCACAATTCAAGTAAAAACATAATTTATCCCCTTAGCTTCAAGAAACACTCGTATATATATAGATATACTGTTACAATATATGTAAACTGTGAATTACAGAAAATTTTGTTGATAGAAAAAGAACTGAATCAGCAAATCAATTAAGGAGTACCGGGTACCTGTGCAACCTGGTGTGAGATAAGGATTGCCCTCATACCCTGGGAGGCAGCTGCAACGGTATCCCATAGAACCGAGGTCGACATCAGTGCAGTTGGTGTTGCCCTGGCAGGCATAGCTGGAAGAGTTCCGCTTAGCTTGACTACATGTGGTTTCATTTCCAACATTCCATTCCAGAACCACAGGAACAGTGTCCATTGTCCTGTTGGCGAATAAAGGATCGGAAAGATTATCCGAACCAGTCAAGGCAAAGCTGTTAACTTCGCCTAGGAAGGAATATCCGCAGCTATCAAAGGATGAGACTTCGGTATGATTGCTCAAGCTTATCAAGGCTGTTCCAAAACTCTTTAATCCCTTGGGAATGGAAGTCTCGCAACAACCGACACCGGAACACTCTCCCGGAAGCAAATCTTCCTTCCTCGAGCAAACCGAAAGACAACCGCCACTGAAGTTGCGCTCTCCTATCCCCTTAATTAGCGCTAGGTCATCACAACCAACAACAAAAAACTTGTTTAAGGTATCTGAGAAGGTAAATGGAGAGGTTGAAAGACCAATAGATGATGTGGTTGCTGATGTCAAGATCCCTTGGGGATCGTAACACGAATGCGCCACCTGGTTCTTCACTTTCAGGTAGGTTTCCGAGATCTCCGTAATCTCAACGCTGCCGTTGCCTAAGAAAGCTGTTGGAGGATGGACATCCGTGACGTCGCATCGGATATTATACCAGTGGCCGAGGGAACATCTACCGTCAAGACCGATCCCGAAAGGGTAAGGAACGGTAACATTCCCACATTGGCGTTGGCAGCCAGGCTTGGTGGTGCTGATAGCAGTGGTCATGTTGGTCGCTCCATGTGCAGCAGTGCTAATTGCCAATAACACAAGAACCCATGGGATCTGAGCACGCATGTTTACTACTTTGAATTTTTTTTTTTTCTGGATTGGTATATCTGTCCGTGGTTATGATTTGTTCCAATATTATCCTAATAGTTGTAGAAAAGGAAGAGATCTACTAATAATTATGGAAGCTTCTCACTTGACCTGCGTAAGAGACCAAGTCAAAAGTCATCCTTTTTTATAATTGGAGATTGATCGAAGCCATTAATACTAGATGTGTCTAGAAGACTTGAACAAGTCATCTAGAAGACTTGAACAAGTCATGCATTCACATATAGTTGCAGAGTACATACAAAGTACACGTGAATCGGTGAATGATTAAAAGATTCAATCCTCGTGATAAATAGCAAGGGTAGTTAGTCACTTGAGATCCCAAGTTGTAAAATATCTCTAGGTAAAATTAGTTAAATCTTTAACCATTTAATTATTTATTATAAATAAGTGGTTTAAATTTAAATTAATTTAGTTATTTTTTAATATATTTTTTAGGTTCAATAAATTATTATAGGGTGGATAATCCTATCAAATCCACGGGATCGTTCACCGGTTTTTAGCCCATCACTACTAAGACCATCAGCAACAAAGAGTCACACGAATCAAAACTCATTTCAGCCACATCAGCAACTATTCATGCCACGCCAGCTTTCCACTAACTTTTCAGCTTTTTACATTTTTCATCCACAATAAAGAGTCGTGCGAATCAAAACTCACTTTACATTTTTTTTATATTTATTAACTTGATACACTGAAAAACACCCAAAAAAAATTACACACCTTAAACTTGCAAACAACATATTAAATTTAATGTTCAAATTTATGTATTTTTATGATGTAAAATTATGTTGATTTATGTTAATGTTGTTTGTGTGACTATAAATCTTTAACATAGGTTAAACGTAGCGAATTTTTTTTTCTTCCAAACATATACAAAATGGGTGTCATTGGGTAGAGAAAAATAAATCGTATTCAAAAATATTTTTTTAAAAAAAATAAATTATTTATTTAACGAATAAATGGGGTTTTAATTTTAATTAAAATCCCGTGCCACGTGTCTAACCATCATTGGCTATCAAAAAAAAAAAAAATCTGGATGAGCCGCATCAGTATTTGGCTTCCCCCCTCCATTTTTCGAGTCGAATCAAAACACTCTCTCTCCACTTTCTCCCAATTTTTGCTGAGCTGGCGGCCAATTTGATCCGCATGATGCTCTGTTGCGGATGGTCTAACCTCCCTCTATTTTCTTTGGAGCTAATGAACAGTATTATATAGAGCTCCGTCCTTTCCTTACCCCTCCAAATCAGGCTTCCAAGCAACAGGCTCCGTCTGGGCTAACAACTGGGCTTCGACTCTAGGCCATCACTTGGCAGCTTGGGTTATTTAAGAGACCAGACCGATAGGCCCAATACAATCCAGCCCAACTCAATTAACCCCTAAATGTAGCTTGTATATCTAGCCACTTGCTATAAACTCTGCTACAATATTACATACACATAATAAAAACATGTAAAATACAATTGACTTAAAATAAACCGAAATTTCGAGTAGTACTCCGGAGGTAAGGGATATTTTGGGTGGCCTACCAATGTTAGGCATATTTAGGATTTTTTCGTCTCTCGAGTCAATTTGTTATTATTTTCGAAAACATGAAAATGACCGAATGTAAATACATAAACTTTATCCTGGTGTTAGACGAAAATCATCTTGCTGTTAGACTCACCCAATTCCTATTGGGTTGGCAGAGGACGGGACTAGCTGAATTCAAGCAACATAATATTCCACTCCATGTCAAGTAAAAGGAAATTAGAAAATTGGAGATGAAAACAAGACTTTACCCAATTCAATTCAATGAAGCATCAACGAGGATTGTTCATCTCGGCTAACATGTATTTGTCCATCTGCACCGTTGTATGCATCCCAGAATCTGAAATAGAACTTGGTTGAGAGCTCGAACTCAACGGATAAAGATCATGTTCGGGGTGGCTTATCAAGCCTGTGCCCTCCTCATGGCTTCTATAAGCCCATGGATGATCATCTATCTTCTTCTTAAGCGAGTCGAGTTCCGTTGCGACTTCTTTCATGGTAGGCCTCTCTTCGCCCTTCACACTCAAACAACTCCTTATCAACTTCACCATAGCAATCAGCTGCTCCTGGCTCGCTTCCTTCACCAAATCGACATTTACGACTTCCGATATCCGATCTTCCTTGACAGCCTGTAGAAAGAAAATCGTCAAATTCCTCTCTTGTGCCTTCCTCTCCGTGCAAATCGGTTTCTCCCTTGTTATCAGCTCAGCGAGAAGCACCCCAAAGCTGTACACATCACTCTTGTCTGTCAGCTGACTAGTGTGGAAGTACTCCGGGTCAAGGTAGCCCAGCGTTCCTTGGACTAGCGTCGACACCTGGCTCTGGTCTAGCTGGACTAATCTCGACGCTCCGAAATCAGATATCTTAGCAGTATACGATTCGTCTATAAGGATATTGGAAGACTTGATATCCCTGTGAATTACAGGTATGGAGGCAGCGGAGTGAAGATAGGATATCGCATTCGCAGCCTCTGAGGCGATTCTTACACAATTCGCCCAAGTGAGCCATGATTGACTTTTGTTGTTGTGAATGTGTTCGAAAAGGGTACCATTGGAGATGAACTCGTATACGAGCAGAGGCACATCCGTCTCAAGGCAACATCCTAGGAGCTTCACCACGTTCCGATGGTTAACCTGCGTCAGAATAACCACCTCATTAATGAACTGCTCGATTTGAGTATCATCGGACACCTTAGACTTCTTAACAGCCACTACGCGGTTGTCTGGCAAGACTCCCTTATAGACAGTGCCATAGCCTCCCTTGCCGAGGACGCGGTCTTCGCTGTAGTTGTTGGTGGCAGACTTTAGCTCATCCTCCGTGAATATTTTGGAGGAGTCGTTGTTGCTTCCTTGATAAGAGGCAAGTTGTTGTTTCAATAAGAAACCTCCATTTTGTCGGAAGAACTTCTCTCTCATTTTCAGCATCTTCCGATTCCGATAGATAAAATATATCCAGCTTATGCAGATGAATGCTAATAATAATGCAGCACTCGTACCTGCAACAACTTCAGCGTTACAACAAGTTCTTGTAGAAGTTGAATTTTGGATAAATTAAGAATAGCGCAACACTAAAAATATTACCTAAAGTGGATTTCAGGGCTAATTGGGAGGTGTTAGAGACACAACCAGTTCCATTTTTCAGACCATCACCATGGTGCCCTTTTGGGCATGAGCAATTGTATCCTCCTGGTATATTAAGGCACTTGTCGGAGCATGGATTGCTTGGACCAGCACACTCGTCGATGTCTGGACAATTCAACAAACACACACAAATTGAAAAGTTTATATAAAAAGAACTGAATCAGCAAATTAAATTATAATTAAGGAGGTGAAGTACGTTACCTGTGCAACCTGGTGTGAGATAAGGATTGCCCTCATACCCTGGGAGGCAGCTGCAACGGTATCCCATAGAACCGAGGTCGACATCAGTGCAGTTGGTGTTGGCCTGGCAGGCGTAGCTGGACGAGTTCAGCTTAGCTTGACTACAGGTTTGATTCCCAACATTCCATTCCACAACAACAGGAACAGTGTCCATTGTCCTGTTGGCGAATAAAGGGTCGGAAAGGTCATCCAAGCCCCTCAAGGAAAAGCTGTTAACTTCACCTAGGAAGGTATATCCGCAGCTATCAAAGGACGAGACTTGGGTATGATTGCTAATGCCCCCCAAGATTGTTGAGAATCTCTTTAGTCCCTTGGGAATGGAAGTCTCGCAACAACCGACACCGGAACACTTTCCTGGAAGCACATCTTCCTCCCTCGAGCAAATGGAGAGGCAACCGCCAGTGAAGTTGCGCTCTCCATCGCCAAAAATGAGCGCTAAGTCATCACAACCAACAACAAAAAACTTGTTTAAGGTATCTGAGAAGGTAAATGGAGAGGTTGAAAGACTCATAGTTGCTGTGGCTTCTGATGTCAAGCTCCCTTGGGGATTGTAACACGAATGCGCCACCTGATTCTTCAATTTGAAGTAGCCGTCTGAGATCTCCGTAATTTCAATGTCGCTATTGACAAAGAAAGCTCTTGGAGGATGGACATCCGTGTCGCATCGGATATTATACCAGTGACCGAGGGAACATCGACCGTCGAGACCGATCCCGAAAGGGTAAGGAACGGTAACGTTCCCACATTGGCGTTGGCAGCCAGGCTTGGTGGTGCTGATAGCAGTGGTCATGTTGGTCGCTCCATGTACAGCAGTGCTGATTGCCAATAACATAAGAACCCATGGGATCTGAGAGCGCATCTTTACTACTTTTTTTTTTTTTCTGGATTGATCTCAGTTTTATAAAAGGATGAGATCTACTAATGATTACTACGTATATATGCGCGCTTCTCACTTGGCCTGCGCGCGTAAGAGACCAGGCCAAGTCAAAAGACAGCCTTTGTATTATATATTTAGTTAATTGGAGATTGAAGCCATTAATATATATTAGATGTGTCTAGATCGAAGACTTGAACAGGTCATTATTCACGTGTACATGTATGGGATCATATATATATATATAATTGCAGCCAAGTAGGTGCGTTGGAATAATGGACTAAACAAGGTTGATTGACTGCCAATTAAGAAACCGCTAGTGGAGGAAGAGAATGCACGTGAATGACTGAGAGACTCAATCCTTATGATAAATATCTAGTAGAGCTGGGAAAATCTGATTCGACCCGAAAACCCGTCCGACTCACCCGAACTCAGATATGACCGAAACTCTAAAATGTTGTATCATTTCCAACCCGAACCCGAGCCCGACTCATTTTGACCTGATATTCGAAATGACACGAATATAGACAAACCCGACTCATACTCGACCCGTCATTGACCCGACGCGAACAAGATCCGACTCTTCCTTATAAGTACTTTGATTTTCTTATTTTGAAATACTCAAATAACGTGAATTACATATAATGAGATCTAATATGCTAAATAAATGAAGTTTAATACTCAATAATTAATTAAGATTAACAAAAGATAATCATCATTTTCTAATAAAACTTAATGTGACCCGATTTGATCGAACCTGAACCTGACCCAACCCGAATCCTTTTGACCCGAGCTTTCCCGACCCAACTCGAACCCGACCGAAGATACAGTATACCCGACATATGACCGAACTCGAATGGTATACTCGAACCCGACCCAAACAACCGAATTGCCACCTTTAATAAATAGTAAGGGTTTGATTTTGAACAGAACCCGTTTAAATAGAATCACATCATCTATTTTTTAGCTTCAACCTTTGAAAACCCGTAGAAACGTACTAACAAAAATAGAAAAAAGAGCTGATTTAAAATAAAAGGCGACTATAAATAAATTAGGAGATGCGAGTGAGATAAGAGATAAAAATGGGAATCAAGAGAGATGTTTCCGTTGTAGTCATCTTCTCAGTGACAATGTTGATGATAATGGGGAGTGTCACACAATGCGAGGCCGCTTCAGAGTGCAGGGAGGAGTGCATGCCCGTCTGCCTCAAAGTTAAACGTTCGACACTCACCGCCTGCGAGGAGGGATGCCAAGGCTACTGCAAGCAGCTCGCAGGGCGTGGCCGCTCCCATTGATCGATTTTGAGATGTGAAGAGATTAAAAAAAAAGTCTCCCATTTACCTAATTTTTCATCAAGAAATCAATAAATGGAAAAGGGGGAGGGGGTGTTCAAAAGCAGGAGATTGTAATGCATAGAATTTGCACCATGATTCTTGAATGTCGATTGATCTTCCTCCCAACCTAGCTTCCTGCATAGAAGAAGAAAGTGGCGGGGCTTGCTCCCCGAAGGAGCTTCCGACGCTCAAGTCAGAGTTTGTTGGCTGATAAGAGCCTCCCTAAACCCTAGTAAATCAAAAATATATATAGTCTGAATTAGAGTTTGTGATTAGGGTTTACCGTGTAAATGACGATTATGCCCCTGGATCTTTTATCGAATTACTTTTGCTATATCAATTGCCCCTCGGGTTTCCTTATCACGATCTAGTGATGAGGGAAGACGAATAATTTGATACTCTTCACTTGTTATGATCAAAGATCACCAGTAATGCTTGCCCCCTGTCTTCGTTCCATTCTGCAAGCTTTAGCATTCTCAACCGAATAACACAATTTAATGCAGTTGGTGCGTCATTAACGGATCAACGGAAAGGTACGGTTCAAAATGATTAGATGAATTCTTTGCCATAAATGAGAGATAGCGTTAGTTGATGGCATTCTCGTTTGAATTTTACTTATAATTGACAATTTGATGGCTTTCATTAGGGTTGGCCTTAAGTGGCGATTCGTTGGCCATGAGTGGCGATTCGTTGGCCATGAGTGGCGATCTTTGGCCATGAGTGGCGATCTGTGGCCATGAGTGGCGATCTTTGGCCATGAGTGGCGATTCGTTGGCCATGAGTGGCGATTCGTTAATTGTTTTTTATGGCTTTGAAATAATGGTGTTCTATATATATAGATGCGCATATAAGCATTTCAAGAAATGATATGTCACCAATGCAATTAACAATGCAATATGATTAACTAAATAGTAAACTTTTCATCAAAAATAGGACATAGTGGACTTAGCTTTTGGGTCTCATATGCTGGACCGGCCGGGCACGATATGTTGCACTTCCAAGTGAGATATCATGCCTTATGAAAGTTGGGCTTTTTCCCGTAATTATCTTGAATGTAGAGGCTAAGTTGCGATTTCCAAAAACTCCGGGCTGATTTTGTAATTAAAACCAACCATAATCAAAACAGATCGTCTTCTACCTTAGGTTTTGCATAGGGCGGCGGCGAAGGGCTCCGCGGGCGTGCCTGGCGCATCAGCGCTTTGTGTGTGCTGCGCTGGGCATCCATGTCGTCTTCGGTGTGAGGATGCTTGACAGCGGCGGCTATGGCGCAACCCCAAAGAAGATCCAACCGGAGTGGCGCAGAGAGACGGAGGAGGCCGAACTCGGCGGTTGTGTTTGTAAGTACTGGATCTGGGCGTGCTTTCGGGTGCGATCCCAAACCAGATCCAATCGGAGTCACACCAAGAGCGACAGAGGAGGCCGAAGTCGGTGGCTATGGTGGTGACGGAGGCTCGACGGAGGACCCCGTGGTGGCTGCGGTGACGACTGCTACTCCCACAGATCCGGGCGGCTTCTCGATCCGAAACTGCAAGGCAGGCCGGATTCGGATTTTGGAGATCGAGGATATCCTTCCGGGAAACAGGAATCGATCTGACGATTCTAGACGGTCTTCACATCATCGACTGGGTGCGGCGGAGGACGCCGTGGTGGCTGCGGTGGTTGTTGCTACTCCTGCAGATCCACCGCTTCATACAACCTCACCCACGATCGATCTTCGTTGCTTTTTTCATTGAGAGATCCGATCTTATGGCTTTTTGATCGAATCCCCACGAACGGCGCCAAATGTAATGCATAGAATTTGCACCATGATTCTTGAATGTCGATTGATCTTCCTCCCAACCTAGCTTCCTGCATAGAAGAAGAAAGTGACGGGGCTTGCTCCCCGAAGGAGCTTCCGACGTTCAAGTCAGAGTTTGTCGGCTGGCAGGAGCCTCCCTAAACCCTAGTAAATCACAAATATATATAGTCTGAATTAGGGTTTGTGATTAGGGTTTACTGTGTAAATGACGATTATGCCCCTGGATCTTTTATCGAATTACTTTTGCTATATTAGAGATCATCGAGGTGGATGTGGTTCCGGTCTTTCGTTGAGAAAGTCGTCGATCGCCATCATCTACCAAGTGTGAAAAAAAAAACTCGGTTTTTTTTTTCCAAATTTGGTGGGAAAACATAAATTAAATTGCGATAAACAAGTGCACCAACATGCAACCTATGTTTTTATATTCAAGCATATATATTATACTTTCGAATTGGGGTGACTTGTAGAATATGTCCACCCCTAGATTTGCTAGTGTATAAAAAAAATAGCCATTTAAAATAATTTTTCAACAAGTGTTTAGAGTTTCAATCAAAGTTTTATATACAAAGCCAAATTAGTGAGGTGTCGCTAAATAGTTTTCTCAGACGAGAGTTGCTTGATACCAATATATGACAAAGTTTCGTAAGCAAAAGGCATCAGACGACAGACTAGCTCATAGGGGACTAGAATCACATCGATCAGCCATAGAGAAAAACTTAAAGAAACATTATCATAAGTCATAACTTACTTCAAATGTTGAATATATATATATATATATATATATATATATATATATATATATATATATATATATATATATATATATATATATATATATAATTAATTAATTATCTGGCCGTATGACTTATTTCAAATGTTGAATATATATATACCTATATAATTATCAGGCCAATATAAAAAAACAAAAAATTATTCCGTAACCACTTAGCATAATCCAAGGAGGACACATTATGCATGAAGTACAACATGTTTCCCACAAGGCATAACAAATTAACTATCACATATCCATCAACTCCATACAAATACAACTTTCAATATATCACTCCTAAAGAATAGACAACATATCTTGCATATAATTTCTTACAACTTGTGGCTCATTTCCGATACAAAAATACAAAGCGATGCAATCTTGCAGCCGCGGCCTGTTATTTGTAGTAACGATCTTGCTCCTAATAGAGTCGTCGAGGCAACAGTGGTCCCTATTGAAGTACCATGTGCACATAGTGAACGACCTCCCGAAGGGCAGCCCCCTGGAGGTGCACTGCAAGTCGGCGGACGATGACCTGGGGGACCATACGGTGAGGAGCCAAGACGAGTATGTCTTCACCTTCCGGGAAAACTTCTTCATGACGACGCTCTTTTGGTGCAATTTGCGTTGGGTCTCCACGGACCGTCGCATTTCGGGCGACATTTTCTGGCCCAGCGACGGCTTCTTGGGTCGTTGTCGCGACCATAACTGCATCTGGCGGACCAGAGAGGGCGGCCTTGAGTTCCGTGATCCGTTTACGCATGGCGTTTTCGTTAATTATGGGTGGAGTTGACTTTGAATTGGGTCAGTAACTTGTATCGTCTATTTGAAATCGTACGTATGTTATATAAGGAAATATGTAAGTTGAACTAGAACAAGATCTAGATCGAATAATTAACACTAAATGGATCTAAATGGTTATGTGGTGTTATGATTGACCATTGATGATGGACACACCATAAACTATAATTTATGAATAACATGTGATGATGATGATGATGTATAGTATCCATATATATATTTTAGATGAATTGGGATATATAATATAAGTGGTTTTATTTGAGCATATATATACCCGCATTTATTTTGTTGTTTAATTCGAAGTTGCATTCAATTTTCATGATCAAATTTGGAAAACGGATTTTCCAATACCGATTTTTCTATCCTATATACCCCAAGGGCATATGATAAGACCCTAAATTTAGATTTTTTTTTAAAAATTGTAATCAATTTAGCCTTTTTTAATTAAATTTTTAGGATCACTCTCTCTTTGGTAGAAAATCTTTCCCAGTTTTAGAGTCTTATTCTATCCCTTTAGGGCATAGGATAGAAAAACTGTTCTAATATACCACTTAAACATTATAATTTAAGAATAACTAGTGTAATACCCGCGCCATGGCGCGGTTGCGATGGAAAAGAATCAATGAAACTGATCAGAAGTGGTAAGTAATAGTTATATTATGCTTTCAGAACTCATACATAATTTGCACATAAAAAAGCCGTATTACAGTCACATACATCTCATATATTTTGATTCATCAAATATAGCTATACCACAGGCTATGGGACAACCAAGAGATCATAGCAGCTAGTTGGCTTGCTAAGAGGCACATCAGGCCTTCTTAGCTTCTATGCACATTGGATATCTGGATACATTGCTCCAATCAGCAAGTATTAATGAAAATTGCATATTGACTACCACTATCATTACAACTGCTTGATACCCAAGATTGTATTCAACCAACATACCATTATAATTTGAACAATAAAATGCATGAAAGCCTATCAGTAAAAAATCTAGACTATTGTATTCAAGCAACATACCATTCTAATTTGAACAATAAAATGCATGAAAGCCTATCAGTCAAAAATCTTCAGCATTCAAGCATGAGTTCTGTAAAAGATTTTACTTTTCGTATGTTCTCCGGCATTATAAACCTCAAAGCCAAACTTGAGTTCTCTCCTTAAATTCAAGCAAAATAGTCACTAAATTATCATGCTAGGCATAAATTCCTCACAATTAAATTCTAAGTTCAAGCTAAAAATCCCCAAATTTATCAAGATTCACGAAACTAAAAAAACCTAGAAATCGGAATTGGGGAAGAAACTTACCTAAACTGGGCCTCGTGATCAGCAAACCGATCAATAGCTGAATCACTAAACTCTAAAGACTCGACAGGATCCATGGTTTCTTGGGGTTGACATCGTAGGTGGAAGCAACGATCTCCGCAACAACACTATCAAACAAAAACTCAAACACCGATACTCAATCAAAGCGAAACTGGAAGCAAATAGAATGTGAAACCCTAAAAAATTCAAGATCGAACCAAAGAAAAAGAAATTAACCTATTTGAATGAACATCAGAAGACATTAGAGGAAAATGATGAAACCGGAAGCGATAACTTATTCGATTGAACATTAAAGGGAAAGGAAGATAGAGAAAATAGAAATATACCTAATTTCTAGGCCACGATTGAAGCAATCCGGAGGCAGCGGGATCGGCGAAATCCATAGGAGTGTGAATCAGACGACATTCGAGGAAAAGGATGAAACTGAAAGTGGTTGAAGCAATCGACGACATCAGTTGAAGCGAACGACGGCATAGGCGGGATCCTTTATCCTTGATCTCGTCGACGAAATCCTCGCTCTGTAGAAGGGAAAATCGTCGGAGGATTGAGAAAAAGAGTGGAAGGAAATCCGAGCCTTTACAGTGAATCCGAGCCAATATCGAAGCCGGCGGAGGAATAGGTACGAACCTCTGTTAGAACATCGGCCGAGGAGGAAGGAGGAAGATGGTGACGGGAGGCGGTCTAACCTCGGCGAAGGAAGAAGACGGAGTTCTGAGGCAGGATATCTTCAACGAAGGAGGAAGACGAAGGCATGAGGCGCGAAGGATGCCACGATCGAAGTCGGCGGAGAAGAATTGAACCCTAACAAAGCGTTCTTTCCCAATTGTGAAAAATGGGAAGAAAATTGAAAGCAAATTTAAAAAAAAGGAAAGAATTTGATTGGTCAGAAGGGAGTGAAATAAGGAGAGCACGCCACGACAGCGGAAAGTATACGAAATTAAGTAGTTATATAGATATAGATGGTTAGTAAATGGGTAAAAAATAAAAATTAAAAGAAAAAACGTGATTGGTTAGAAGAGAGTGAAATAAGGAGAGTGCGCCACGTCACCGGAAAGTATACGAAATTAAGTAATTATATAGATATAGATGGTTAGTAAATGGGTAAAAAATTAAAAGCGGGAAAATGTAAATGTATGAAAAAGATGAAGATAAAAAAGAAAAATAATAATAAGAGAAAATTGTGATTAGTTTAAAAAATTTAAATGAAGGAGTTGTTGACATATCATCAAAAATATTATAAATTAAGATATTATATCGATAGATATTTTGAATTAAACCCAATGGTTAGTAAATGGGTAAAAAAATAAAAATTAAAAGAAAAAACGTGATTGGTTAAAAAGGAGTGGAATAAGGAGAGCGCGCCACGTCAGCGGAAAGTATACGAAATTAAGTAATTACTAGCTCAGTACCCGTGCGTGACGCACGGGATTTGTAAAATATATTATATATTTTAGAATATACTATCACAATTTTTCTAAATTATATATATATATATATATTATAATATTTATTATGATAATATGAAAAAGTCTATAGGGAAATACTATTAAATCGAAACATCCAAATAATAATAAAAATAAATCAAATCGAAACATCCAAATGATAAATCTAATAAACAGGTTCCACAAACTCAATTCACATATTCGATCGATAATTAAAAGGTGCTATATACATCCCAACAATTTCATTAATCCATATTGTCGGAGAATTCAAGGCGTCGTTGCGCAGTTTTGGGGTTGGAGCTACCGTCGGGTTTAAGAAATCTGTAAAATAAAAATAGTTCATATTAATATAGGTATATTAAGTAATAATAGATATTAAAAAAATGTGAGGATGAATTCGACGTGGTTTTCTTAATGGGTACTTGGATTTGCTACGTAATTTAGTCTAATTCGTATAGATAAACCCAATTGATAAGATATATACGTGGTTTTCTTAATAAAAAAAAATAAAAGTTAGATATGTGCTTGGTTTAGATTGTTCTTATATTTATTATTATTTTTTCAGTTTTTTTATAAATTAATAAGGATCCATAGTTAAGCAATCTGAGTAAAAAAGGTAAAACAATTTTATTTTCAGATTGTATGTTTATTTTAATTAGAATATATCGGTTTTTTTTAAGGGTCAACCACCGAGAAAAAAAATGTTAAAGAAAAAATAAAAATAATAGGGGGCATGTAAATTAAATAAATTGATTTGTGAAACAAAGGGGTTTGTTAAAATAAAAAACATTTAGGAACGCCCAAATTGAAACCCTTCCTCCTCCTCTCCCAAAGTAAACGCCCAAATTGAAACCCTAGAATCTCTACAGAATCAATCTTCTTCGATTGTGATCGTCACTGCGCTCCCTAGTCTCCGGTCCCGCCGGCGTCATCGCACCGTTCTCATCCGGCCACCGATCGCACCCCTTCTAGAGGTGTCACGCCGACCGCTCGCATCACCATCTTCTATCTATGTTTTCGAAACCACAACCTCCCAAGCATCCCTGTAGAGGAATTCGGCCCTGCACCCACTCGCCCACCAATCGATTCCGGTACCACTCGCATCCCTTACAGATGCAGCGGGCCGACCACTCGCAACCACCACCCCCAAGGCTGCGTGTCGAGAAATCCGGCCAAGCGACCTGCTCCCTCTAAAAACCTTGGTGAATGAACCTCGATCTGAGAAGCAAGTAGAAGAACAAAGAACAAATGTACAGTGGGAAAGATTGGCAAATGGGTGAGTTCTGGATTTCTTTACAATTTCATTTTACAATCGACTTATACAAAGATTCATAGACTTGTCTGAATGTTTTGTATTCCGTGAAAGACGATAGGACATGGAGCGGATGGAACTTCACTTCGACGATATGGCGGAGCTGCTGCAGAGTTAGACGGGTACACAGGAGGGCTGGCAAGTGATACTTCAAAGAATATTATTATTGTTTTTTAATTACTTGCATTTATATGATATACATTTCCAATTAACATGGAGGAGTGGTAGGAGAAACTTTTTGGAAGATAACAAATAATTAACAAAGCAAAACAAAAGAAAATTAGGACAAATATAAATAGATAAAATAATTTCCAAGCCTAACAAAACAAAGAGAAACAGAATAATAAAATGACAATGTCTTGATCGAATAATGTCAATAAACTAATAAAAATAATCCTTGGAGTTGAAAGCATAATGGGCAAATTTCCAACATCTCCATTCTTCTAATCCTTTTCAATCTTGACAACTTGTCTAAGGTTTAAACATTATTAGTATTCGAAAAATAAAACATAAAAGATAGATGGTTGACAGAGAGGGAGAAATAGATAGGATACGGTGGAAGAGGAAGGAGGAGAAGCGAGTTATTTGTGATACTCGGTTCTGATTATATAGAGTAGTCTTACTAGTTAGGTTTGTGAATGAGAGGTAAACGGTTTAAACAAATCTCAGCAGATCTGATTGAATAAATTGTTTTAATTATTTTAAGAAAAAGTAACAGAAATGAGATAAAGATTGGTTAATTAGGTAATTGAATTGATTTTTTGATCTGAAATTGCTTAAAAAAACAGTAACAGACTTGGTTTAATTAAAATCTCTGCAGATTTTAATGTTTTAATTATTATAAATAAAAGAACAGAATTGGTTTAAAAATCTCGGGAGATCTGTAAAGTTTAATAATTTTAATTAAAACGGTTTAAACAAAATTTTAAAAATCTCTGGAGATCCGAATTTAGGATAAAAATCTGTGGAGATCTGAATTTAGGATAAAAATCTCTGGAGATCTGAATTGGGTAATTGAAGCAATAACGGATGGAATTAAAAAAAAAGTTACATCGAATGGTTTGTAATTAATATAAAAATATACGCAGATCTGTAAATTGTAATTATTTTAATTAAAACGGTTTTAGTTACCTAGATATACAATCTTTTAGTTAAGAAAGATATAAGTGTTTCATAATTCAAATGGTTTAAACAAAATTTTATAGGATAATCGATCCTGAATATATATAAAGTCGATTATGAATAAATGTGTATTAATTTGGTTAATCAAAATCTCGGCCTATATTAAATAAGAGAAAGTTTAGAGGATAAATGTGTAATATTTTGGTTAAATAAAATTATTTGAACTGTTATTTTTATTTATTAATTATGGTTGCATATAGGAGATTTATCTTTGGAGATCCGATTTTGCTTTGTTGTTTTGCTTTATTTTCGCGATTCATCTTCTCAAGTTTAAATTTCTTACGACTGAATTCAGAATATTCACCTACATCAGTAACAAATTATGAATTTGTAGAAGGAGATGGAGAAAGAGATTAAGAAGTTTCAGGATAAGGAGGTCGGCTAAGTTTATATGCTGCACTCATTCAGTTTTGAAGGTTTAAAAGATGAAGAAAGAACTTCAGAAATCGCAGGATGAGGAGAAGCTTGGAGTGAACAGATCGGCAGAACTTCAGAAATCGCAGGATGAGGAGAAGCTTGGAGTGAATTGATCGGCTAAGTTTATATGCTGCACTCATTCAGTTTTGAAGGTTTAAAAGATGAAGAAAGAACTTCAGAAATCGCAGGATGAGGAGAAGCTTGTAGTGAACAGATCGGCTAAGTTTATATGCTGCAGATTTGTTTAGACGTCCAATTACTTCAAAAATCGCAGTTGTTTATATGCTGCAGATTTGTTTAGAGTTTAGACGTCCAATTACTTCAGAAATAGCAATTTAAGGGCTGATTCTAAAAGTTTATAATCGTGTGGTTTAGATGCTTTCATATTTGTTTTCAAAAAAACCTTAAACGTGAGAATAATTTTAAATAATTTGATAAGTAATTGGGGATTTATCCTAAATTCTAACTTTTAGTGTATGGCCGCCACGTGTCCAAAAAAATTTTTTTTTTTTTTTTGATTAGGTAAAAATTCGAAGGTAAGACATGCCTGACTCATCGAGAGGCCGACCGAAGTCGGCAGACGGCGAACCGTCTAACAGAGCAACCTAAAAACAAAAATACAAATAACAGGCGTGATGAACCAAACAGAAATAAACTCTACAACAAACGCTCCAAGAAGACCAAACACCCGAAAAGCTGAGGAAGCCACCGAAGAACGCAGCCAAGCACCACCGAACAGTAGCACCGCGGGCCAGTAGTACAGCAGGACATTAACTCCTGTGGGTAGTGCAGACGAGCTCCAAGGAAAACTCTATCCCGAATACGGAGTCGCCTTTGAACGCACCACCTCGACCCCAGCCAGACCCGACTACAGACTCCACGCCTCCCCAACCAAGCTGAAGATCTCCTAAGAACATTGGAAGCAGAGCCTCAAACTGCTCGAACAAAACGCCATCTAGCTTTCACCTGCAAAAGTATCGACAAGCCCTTGCGGGATTTTCTCAAATCCTTTCGGGTGGTTATACTCAAACCCTTTCGGGACAATAACAATCCATAAATTATGGATCCCATCCAGAATTCTCTTTCTTTTTTTTTTCTTTTTTTTTCCCAATGGGCTCCTTTGGGCCCAAGGCAAAACCTTGGGCCCAAAGCAAGAAAATCCAGTCCGAAGTAGACAAGGAGACGGGTCTCCGCCGGGCCCAAGGAGAACCATAGGACCCGACGGACAGCAGAAGCGACGATGGCCTAAGGGGTGGCACAAGACCACCGCAAAGACCCCGGAAACCGGCTCGGAGAGACCAACGGAAATGGATGAGGCAACCGGACCCATCCATGACACCAAGCCCCAACTTAATTCCACAAACGGAGGAACCTGCAAATCACCCCGACCAAACTTAATCCGGGCGGCGACGGGAAGCCATGAGCTCAAATCAAGCCAAGATCGAGACGAATCGAAGCGACCAACGGCGAAGAAGGGTCGACACAGGACGGAGGCACAACCGACCGACGGAAAACCGGTGGACAACCACCACCCAGGACATGAATCACCGGGAAGGCAACCGACAAAACTAAGACACCGGCCAAAACAGTTCCCATAAACGATTGTTGGCAGAGATGTGACTGAAAAGCATGATAGGAGGAGGGGATTAGACCAAAACTGGATAGATTGGAGGCCAAATTAATTGGGACAAGGATAGAGTTTCACGATTTGGGGTTGAAAGGATGGTTTACCCAAAGGGAGATTTCTCAAAATTGGTTTCTCAAGGAGGAGAGAGAAGAGAGTTTCTCTCTCCTTTCCTTCTTGCCACGTGTCCAAAAAATGCAAGTGTTTTAGTAGTATATTAGATATAGATATATAGATAGATGGTTAGTAAATGGGTAAAAAATAAAAATTAAAAGAAAAAACGTGATTGGTTAGAAGGGAGTGGAATAAGGAGAGCGCGCCACGTCAGCGGAAAGTATACGAAATTAAGTAATTATATAGATAGATTCTCTTAAAATCACAATTTTTATCAGTTTTTTAAATCAATTTTTAGGATTTAAACATTGTTATTTAGGAAAGTAGTTATCAAATTGTGGGTCTTAAGGGCATAATTAAGGAGGGCATAATATTAGACAAACCATTTTGAAAAAAAAAAATTGCTTTTAATTTAGGAAAATTTATATAAAACCACCACTCAATTATGTTTTTTTTTTAACTTTACTGTTCAGAATCGAGATAAATTACAGAAAACCATGGAGGAAAATTTTCCATTTCTATATTGAAAAAATGAGCTCTGTTAGCAGTTAGCACCCTATAAATTTGAAATTGCATAAAACCACCTTTAAATAGTTTCTGTTAGCAAATCAGCACCCTTCATCTATTTTCATTAAACTATTGGTAAATATATTATATTTTAATATTATTAACTTAAAATATGGGTTTGATTATTTTATTTGTTAGGGATAACTTTTTTTGTATATAAAAAACTATATATACTATAAGGGGAAATTATCATGCTTTTTGCCTCAAAATGTTTATAATGTTAAAAAAAAAAAATGTTTTGTAGATTTAGATTTACTTGAATTTTATCAAAGGTTATTTGTTGAAAGACGGTGTCTAAATTATAAATAATTATTTTTAATTTAATAAATATTATAATTAAAGTAATATTTTACATAATATTTTAAAATTTTATAAACATTTTCAGGCACAAATTGGGAGATATTTGCCTCTATGTTATATTTATTAGACCGTAATTTTTTTTTTTTTTAAAAAAGAAGATCCCTTAAATATTATATAATCCAAGCCCTTAACTTCAAATTTTAAATATATTTATAATCAAAATTTGAGTGTAAAAATATTAAAATATAATATATTAAATGGTAACTTAAACAAAACAACCGAAGGGAAATTGGTTGATGAATAACATTCAAAAGAAGATTTTCTGTGATTTTAAATTAAAAAGATACTAGCATAGTACCCGTGCGTAACGCACGGGATTTGAAAAATATATTATATTGTTTAAAAGATATTATCATAATTTATTTACAGAATATATTAGATATATTATAATATTATCTCATCTACACATAAAGTAAATTATGCATATAGAATTAAAGAACACGTGTTCATGAGGTATAATTTAATAGTTTTAATTACTCTATCTTATATAGAAAAAAATAATATAAGAAAATTTCTTATTGAGTTTTTATTGAAAATAGATAAAATATACGATAAAGATGATAGGATTATATGAAATAAAATAATATAACTTTAAAAAAAAATATTTAACGATAGTTCACATTGAGGCCAATATATTAGGATTTATGTACTATTAGTTTTACCGGATGGATATTTGTACAATTATGTATTATAACTTAATATCATCTTAATCACAATCTAAGTGATCTTGTCATATGTGTTACATGCACGTTCTTTCTTAATAATCACAAATTATAAATTTTGATCAAAATTGATTGATTTATATTATACTATTTTAAATTCTAATGTGGTGAAAACACATAAGAATTTAAGTGACTCTAGTCTTAATATCCTTTCATCATACTTATAATTGATTATCAAAAATTGGGAAAAAAAAATTTAAGCTTAAAATACTACTGAATTCGAATCATAATTGGTTCTAAGTATTATATGCATTATTGTTTATAGATAATCGCTTAAAAATAATTTATTCTAAATTAAACAAATATATCATCAACAATGATGTGTGAAAATACATCATCAACAAATTCGTCATAGTTACTTCCTACAAAATCTAGTACATAAGTCAGAAAGAAAAATAAAATGCATCAATTCAAGAAACCATAAACTAAATTGCAATGCAGTTGTATGCGAGAACGATGGCTAAGGGATCGGGATTGTAGCTTGAGCAGGTTGGGGGCGAATTATTTTTTTTAGGGTCTTCGAGAGTGTGGTAGGCAGACATAATCAAGATTTTGGAGGCAAATGTCATTATTTGGGGTTCGAGATCTTCTAAAGATAATGAAAAAGGAAAAATGGTGGTGGAGTCCAATTGCCTTTCTTTGATGTCAAAGTTGGATATGCAGGCCCTATAGATGCGACGGGGTTGATGTTGAGCTTAGAGCGGGGGCAAGGTTTTTCTTGGATTGTAGATGGAAGCATGTTAGAAGGAGTAACGCCTATTACAAATTGCAAATGGAAATAATTCGATCACTCACCTTGTGTAACATAAAAATTGAAATCGAATTCTAAATACAATTACCAATAAGAAAAAAGCAATAGATTGAACGTACAATCGATAGTTATAAGAAGAAAAGGTTGAACATAATAGAAAACTGGATACTTATCATGTGAAAGAAAACCTATTACATTTTCCATATAATTACATATAAGGAGATAGTATCTTCCTATGCAAAATTGATAGCTTGACTTATTCTTTGAACAATTTAAGCAAAATCTTTCATTTATTATTTTTTTCAACAAAAAGATATTATTTTTTCCAACAAAAAGAAAAGAATGAAACCTTAGATTTATTACTGATGAAGATGAAGATTGAGACTTCAATATATTTCAGATGAAGATAGTATCTTCCTATGCAAGATATTATTTTTTTCAACAAAAAGAAAAGAATGAAATTTCAATTTCGGATGTGTTTTTGTTTTGTTTTTTTTCAATAAAAATATAGGATTTGATGAATCTTAAAAAAATAAAGATGATTATCCAGAAAATAAGAATAATTTAATTTCAAATTTTAAAATACGATTAATAACCTTTTATAGTTAATAAACAAAAGATATTTTTTAAAGATCACTAACGTTTATGGAAATTGATTTACAAAATCTTATTGGTTGTTAATTATGACAAACTTCCAATGGAAACGTGATGTTAAGCTAAATCAAAGAAAATTGAAAATAAAATTAAACAGTCAAAACGGAGTTAGTTGATAGCTATGTTGAGATTTTTTTTATGAGAAATAGAGATATTCTGCATTATAAAAAAAATCAGTATAAATACGGAGTAACAACCTTAAAGTTCTAATAGAAAAAACTACCATGTTTTTAAGCAATAGACTGTGTGGTAATTAATTAAATTTTTGGTTAACCGAACTTAGGTAATTCATCATATTTTTTTTATGTTTGGTAACTTTGGTTTACGTTCATTATTTTTTCCGAACTAAAATATCATTTAACCAAATACACGTTTAACCTATTATGAACATCTTTAAGGGTATGTAGATATAAGTTTATTGATGAGACAACACAAAAGAATAACCTAAATAAGAAAATTAGGAAACGATAATAATGGGTTTACTATTTTAATTTTATCATATTTTTAAAATATTTTATATGTTGCGAATTTATAAAATATATATAATATTTATTTATTTATTTTATAAGTCAAATTGTTAATGCCAAGTTCGGTTAACCAAGTTCAACCGTTATTATATATAATAATATTTTATAAGTCAAGTCTATATAATAACAGATGCTTTAGGTTATGATGCAAATTTATACAATATCATTGCCTAAGTTCGGTTAACCAAAATAAATAAATATTATATATTTACCTAATTTGAAATAATTTTGTTATAAATAATTAAAAATAGTTAATCTAAGAAAATTTGACTTATAAAAGAAGCTATTAATATTTATCAAATTAAATAATCAATTGATGCGTTTGAATAAATGATTTTCTTTAAAATGTGGTAGATTTTTTTATTTTTAAATAAAAACATTTTTGATAATTTAAGCTCCGTAAAAATAGTAACAATATCATTGCCTAATTATTTAATTGGATAATAACGAATGCTTTAGGTTATGATGCAAATTTATACAATATCATTGCCTAAGTTCGGTTAACCAAAATAAATAAATATTTTATATTTATCTAATTTGAAATAATTTTTTTTAGAAATAATTAGAAATAGTTAATCTAAGAAAATTTGACTTATAAAAGAAGCTATTAATATTTATCCAATCAAATAATTAATTGATGCTTTTGAATAAATGATTTTCTGTCAAATTTGCTAGATTTTTTATTTTTAAATAAAAACATTTTTGATAATTTAAACTCCATAAAAATAGTAACAATAAATTCAATTTGAAATAAAGATTTTGGGTAAATAATTAATCTAATTAATTTGTAAAAATGAATTAATTAAGATGGTGGGACCATGATTGATGATATGTTGACACGTAAGCCTATTTTCAAGCTAAAGTCGCCAAGTGACATCATCAACATGTGTTTTAGTATTATATTAGATATAGTTAAATAATTAAAATCCGTGATCTATTTAAGAGGTGGTTTTCTATAAATTTCTTTTTAATTTAATTAAAGTTGTGAATCTAAATGGACAAGGATCACTTTTATCATAACTAATGCAGTACTCATGTAATGTACGGGTACTGCACTCATGTTTCCCACCTATCGTTTTCGGTGAGAGAGAAGGAGAAGCAGTTTTTAGGCCTGAGTTTGCAGTTTCTCCTTAAGAGAATTAAATCATAGATGGAATAAAGAGGGAAGATACTATAAAAAGAAGAAAAAAAATCCTACAAAATAGTTAGACACGTGGCAAGTTCTTTTACAAAGTACATGCTATCGCTTTAATAGTTTAGAGGATTCATTCATTATTTGAAGTAGATTCTTAAAATTATTAGGGATATTTAATAAATTTTCATTGTTTAGATACAAAAATGAATTGTATAGAAGGTGAGACATGAAACTTTCATGTCTCACCTAAAAATGAATTGTATAGAAGGTAAATGGAATATACGATTTAAAAAGTAAAAACATCCTAAAAATGATGAGGCCAATTTAGCTTTCGTTTGGCGCGAAGCCAAGTTCGAAATTAGGGTACATAATAAGTTATACTCACTTTATAGTGAGGCAATGTATAATATAGTACATTAGCTTAGCTAGCACAAGGGTTAAAAAATTATAAAGTACACTCAAAACAAAACAAAAAAGGTACACTCAAACAATTAACAAATCCAAAAATAATAATGAGACTTCAAAAAACCCTTGCAAAGCCATTCATTATACATCCTCTATCACACTCTCAGTTGCTCCCTCGTCTGCTTCAGGAAACACAAAGATAGAGCTGTTTATGTGCTCATCTGATTGCTGTAGATGCTCCTAATTGCACAAAACCAGTAACTTGTGATGTTAAATCAAGGAAAAGCTGTACTGATTGCTACTTAAGCCACTTATAATGCACTAGCTAGCTAGTATTTTGGGCGTCACGAACCCTTACTATTACTTGTTGATTTGTGTTTGCTATTAGTTTCCATATACAGATGAATCACATAACTGAATTATATGGTTTGTTAATGGGAGAAACCGTCTTTAATTGATGCGAATGTGAAGCTCCTTACAACGTTCATACCTTTTCATTTCCTAGTCTAGATCAAAACCGATCATAGACTGATTTCGTTAAGTTCTGTTAGACATGGTGATATAAGGATTTTATTTTGCTGATCCATTTAATTTCTTGTTCCTCCAGAAATATATGTTGATGAACCAAAATGATGCGCGCTTTGGATAAGGCTCAGCTGGAAATCTCATGGTGTTGTGTACGTCTGCTTGTTTATTGCCTCCAGCTTCCTGTAGCGAAATCTGAGATGCTTAATGCTTTGAAGAGTGCTGCTCTTCGGAAACTTACCAAAGCATCACTTCGATCCCACAATGAATGCATATATATATATAGTCTTCATTTGGTCTTTTATGAGACTATTTTGGGTGTGATTATTAATTTCAGGTCTTATATTCAGCGAATCGGTAACTTACACTAAGCTCTGATGCAACAAGCTAGAAGCATATCAGCGTTGCACTCGAAACAGTTGGAAGTTTACTGCAGATTGGATTCTCACACCAAGGGAAGTGAGTATGGCTCTATTCATAGGAGCCCGCGGTTTCTGGTATGAACCTTGTTTGATTCAGTTATTTGACAGACCTGCTTCAAATGACAGTCCATGTAAATCCTTTTCATGGTCTCACTGATGCCTCCACAAACCCTGTCCTAGACAAGAGATAAATCGCGAGATATTGACAAGTGAATCTTTCTGTGCACAACAAGATATATATGGTTTCCTCTAAAGTCTATCTGCATTGGCTGTCTAGTTTGCAGCAAACAAATAATCCATCTTTTATTTCCTTAACCACTATGAAACTCAAATTACTCAACAGATTCATCAGTTATAATTTATAATCCAGTAGTCTAGCTTACAAAAATAATACCTATACAAATCATGATGATCAGAAATTAGAGAAAAGAAAGAGCTTTAAAAAAAAAGCTTGGTTATGGAGGGATTCAAAATGAACCTCTTATTTTAACCCACCTCATTTATCATGATCACACACCACAATGAGCAGGTCAAATTAAGGGACAAATGTACAGATGACTACTGTGATTAATCTTATATCTGTCATGCTTTTACTACATGTTAGCAGTGCTAAATTACCCTTAGTTATCCATTTCTAGCAGGAAACAACCTCTTGCTTCCTATAAGTTATATCATTGACCTCTCTCCTTTTGCTACAAAATTTTCTGGCTGGAAGTGCCTTCCCTTGTTCCTCCAATCCGAAATCCTTAACCTGCAACATAGAGTATAACATAGTGTCATCCTCATTGTTTCGATATAATCTTCGTGCACATACTGCATGAAGGAGTTGGCCTCTGCAAATTGCATACATAGATGAATATTCCGAAGTCCGTACCCATAAACTCTAAACACCTGCTAAGAATTCATATAAAAAACACATTCTAGCCTGCAAACTCTCACCAAGCAGGACATGCACAATTGAAAGGCTATGACCTTTTGTTTTCTAATTTATCAATGAAATCCTCATTTTGATCTACTTCAGATTCATCAAGGTCAGTTTAATCACCACAATTTATGCATTGTTTGGAGGAATATTAAAGAAAAATATCAACCCTGAACCAAGTATTTTAAGGCACTATGACTCACAACTTGGATACAACAACAACAATCCAGTATGTCCCACAAAAGGAGCGGTTAGGGGGTCAGGATGTACGCACCCTTTCCCCAATTAATCGGGAGGGTTTTTCCAAAAGACCCGAAAAAACAGCACAAACAACAAAGATAGCAGATGCAGGCATTGAGAATCACATACAACTCACCGGTTGGTTGTTTTTCATTATCCTCGTCTCGTCCTCTGCTTGTACTTGGCTTGCAGCTGATAGGCTGGGAAGTTGCTTGATTCTATACAAGAACAATCTACAATTAGCATTCAAACTCACAAAGAGGCTTCAAAGATTTTTCTAAACACAAAATGCTTGTGACTTTGAGCTCTTCAGTATTATATAGAACAGAAAACAAATCTGTATACCTGTGGTATTTGCATTTGCATTTGCAATTGCTGGAGACTCATGCATTGTTGTTGGTAAGGGTCAGCTAAATTCGGGATCCTAGCCATACTGTGAACTGGCATTCTGAGGGGATTGACCGATGCATCTGCCCGGTGGCTTGCTTGTTGAACTCTTGATGGGTCTGGTCCTGGAATAGGTTGCATTGGAAAGGTTTGAAGTGGGAATCTTGGATTCAACTGAGACGGTGCTCCCGGTGTTGGCAATGCCGAGCCAGATAGGACAGCAGGGAATTGCATCATAGGCCGAGCCATTCCCATATCCATCCCCATTCCCATCCCCATCCCCATGCCCATTCCCATCCCAATTGAGGGCATGTACTGCTGAACACCGGGAAACATCACTGGAACCATACCACACCCCATGGACATCATCTGCAAAATGTCATCATCATACATTAATTATCTAGATACAATACTATGTAAAAATGAATGAAGCTTTTTATCTGTTTGGATATGTACCTGAACTTGAAGTTGGAGTGATTTCAAGTACTCAATCGCCTCATCCAACATTGAAGCTTTATCTGTCTGATTTTTGGACCAAAAGGAATGAACTAATAAAAACCAAAGAACATACAAAGCGTGCAAATTACAGAACTTGACAATGGGAAATCAATGAATGTGCTGACCTTGCTGCATCGAGGAATGAGTTCTTGTAGTGCCTTCATCTTTTCATTTATCCGATCTCGACGTCTCTACATATATATGCAGTTGAAACTATATTAGAAACATGTCAGAAGAAAATACTCGATAGTCCTATATATATGTTAACATTAATACGCACCCTTTCTGAGAGATTATGGACCTCTGCTGCACGAGATCGCTTAGTACCGGTTCCACCACGGGCATGTTTCTTTGCTTCAAAAGATTCAATCTCGGCATACTTTGAGAACATGAACAAACAATCAATCAGGTGAACAAAAATCAGTAGCGAGGTAAAACCAATTAACAATAATAGCTGGCCTAAACATTGCAATGCAAAAGACCATCAATGTAGATTCTTATCGTTACTAAGATAATATTTATATAGGGTTCCTTTACGGAATACAATAAAGTTCCCAGCTGATCCGAGCGTTTAAAACTCGTATCAAATAAGCCCATAATCTATCTCAAACGATTCTTTCACATCCTGATGGATCGGAAAGTTGAATATAACAAGTCTTAGTATATAAGTTGGTGGCTTCTATTCCCAATTGGTTTTAGAATAATTTGAGGGATTTGTGACCTATTTGATAAGGGTGTGAAAGTTGGGAGCAAAACACGAAATTTACTCAAAATAGAATATTAGGGGTGGGTTTAAGGGAGAAACCATTGAACTTGAAACCTAATGTGGGAAAAACAATTGTCCAATTGATCAGAAAAATATCTATAAAAAATAAAATGTCCCGAGCTTGTCCCCTTTCTTGTCTCTTCACACAAAATTCCTCTCATTTTTCATTCTTTTAATCTTTTTTTTTATTTATTTTCTTTTTGTATTTTTTTTAATTAAGGTTTGTAAATAAGGGAAGGGGTGGGAGATAAGAGGAGATCGAAGATAGGTGATTTGGAGCCTAAAAAGATAAAGAGTATTTGAAATTTTAGACAAATCAAGTTATCTCTTGGGAAAAACAAAATCAATGGAAAAAAGCCTATTCAGAATTGGTATAAATTTTATTTTGATGGGTCTTTCTAGCTAATTGAGAAATATCCTTTCATTTATAACCCACGAGTCTAATGCCAAAGTTATTTATCACGTTGAGATAGGATATAGTTTCAACTTTACATTTGCAGACAAAGGTTTGGTCTTCCCTCGAAAAAGTGGAGATGATTATCTCAAACTCTATACATTATTACTAGTTCAATACCTGAACTGTGTGCGGTTTTTTTAATTTAAATAATTTTGATACTAAAACCCGTTTAATTAGTTAATTAATTTCTTCCATACATTTGGATCGGAGTACGTGTGACCCATTTAAGGGGTATCTTCTAAAAATATGTTCATATATAGCGAAAATAGGTAAAATCTTATCTTATATAATAATAGTCTTTAAAATTAGTTAATATCTTCTAAAAATATATCCATATTTAATCATATTGGGTCAAATTAAAATATTGATAAAGTTATTATCTTCTAAACATATGTTCATATATAGTGAAAATAGGTAAAATCTTATCTTATATAATAATCTTTAAAATTAGCTAATATATCTTCTAAAAATATATTTATACCTAATGAAATTGGGTCAAATTTTATCTTACGCATATATATAGATAAAATCATCTTCAATCTTGCTGCTACTGCTACGATTAGTAGGAATGGCTTTACCGTCAACAAAGATAAGGGCTACACAATCAGGAGGATTTGGAGAGGGGATTTGATGATGTTTTAATCACGAGTTGAAAAGGTTCTCCAATCACAAGGTTTAATTGCTTCCAAGTTGAGAGGGGATTTGATGATGTCTTTGCCTCTTTTGGCACCTATTTGAGAGAGTGCATTTTTGGAACATTTCTTTTGTACTGTAGAATTGCTTTCAAGTTGAGATTGGGCAAGATAAGTAGCAGCCAGGTTGAAGATGGAGAGTACAAAAAGGGCATTTTAGTCTTTTTATAAATTTTTAACACCAAATTGGATGGAATAGAGGTAGGGGTGGTTATCCGTTGATGGAATATAATTACATAAGAGGTGGTTTACTGAAAACTTTTGTATAAGAGGTGGTTAAATGAAAATTCTAAAAATAAGGAGTGGTTTACTGAAAACATTTGTATAAGAGGTGGTTAAATGAAAATTCTAAAAATAAGGGGTGGTGTCCTGTAAAATTTCCTTTGTTAATTAAAACATGTCATTTTAGAGATTTGTACAATTTTTAAGAAACCAAATAAAAATATCTGTATACCTCTTATTATTATTCTACCTTTTCACTTTCTCAAAAACTACAACTACCATTGTTTTAAGGCGAAATCGGGTATATACTCATAGAAACTTTATTAATTGGATATATACCCATCAAAACTTCAAAATTGTTTATATACCCATCAATTCATTTAAAATTTGTTTGATTGTCCATAATATATTTGATCTAATATTATTGAATGAAAATTAGATTAAAATTTAATTATATAGTAAACTTAAATAATTAGAAAATCTATCACTTTACAGGATACAAAATATAATTAAAATTTTAATATAAAAGTTAAACTTCACCGTGATTATAATAATATTTTTATCCAATGATTTTATTTTGAATATCAAGTTTCATGTATAAGTTCAAAATAATTAAGTCATAAAAATGACCATAAACCATAGTAAAGAAATAAAATACATATTTTTTTAATGTAAAATCACATCAAATTAAAAAAATTACTTAGTTTGAGAGAAATTGAAATTAATGTCTCATTTTTATAATTATTTGAAAGTTAACTAATTTTGATATTTAAATAACTAAATTTTAATAATTTTTACATTCAATTGTATAAATTAAATATATGATGGACAATTAAACAAAATATAAATGATTTAATGGGTATGTAACCAATTTTAAAGTTTTGATGGGTATATACCCAATTAATGAAGTTTTCATGGGTATATATCCAATTTCGCCTTGTTTTAATCATTGCAAGAGCAATTTTAAAAAATCCCATGTATTATATTAACAAGATTCTATCCTTAAAAAGATATATTTTTATCAACAGAAAGAGTAGAATTTATGTAAAATAACAAAAAAATTCTCATGTATTATATTTTTTACATAATCAACAAATTTTGGTGTTTTATTTTTTAAAAAGCCAAAAAAAACTCTTTTAATGTTTAAAGAGGCAAACTTATTTGCACAAGAAATGAGTAAATTAGCAAAATCACCTAAAATAAATTAATTTGATGTTTAGTTTTCAAAAAATCACCTTGTCTCTTTCAATGATTAAAATTGTTATATGAACTATATAAATAGTCGGCAAAATATGTAAAACAATCCATAAATTAGAACAATATTATATTATACTCCGTAATATAAACTATTAAAGTAGAAGAAATCACCCCTTATTTTCAAATCCATAAATGAACAACCTATTTTAAATTACTATCCGTTCAAAATTATTCTAAAATATACTAAAATACTAGTGATGGGACACAATTTATTTAAAATTTAAAAAGATTATGGATGAGCCTTCATAAACATTCGTTTGAATTGGGTGATTATGTATTAATATTACAAAATTTGATGTTCTTTTGAAAAAAACTACCCTAATTGTTTTGTTTTTTTTTTGTAAAATTTAGTAATTCATTATGCAACTAACTGTAGTCCTATGAAAAATTAAATGCTTGTGGGTTATTGTATGTTTTTATGTGAATTATTGTGTGATTTTATATAAATTCTGAAAAAAATTTAACTAGTTTGGTCATCTTACAAAATTTAACAAAACCTTTTGTCACTAATATAGAAGCTCTTAAAAAGTTCAGATATCACGTTAAAAATGCCAAATTTTGTGGCTACATTGCCAAATTTCCAAAGAAAAAATTGGTCAGACACTCAGGGCATCCACACTCATCAGGTTCATTCACCTTATACCTCTCTCTCTCATCTAGTAAGGGTGTCTCATGGATGTGGGATGTACCTCATCAAAGGTAAGGGGAAGGGGTTTGGAATGGAAACCCCTGCAGAAAGGGGTAGCCTTATTCATTTTAATATCTTTTCTTTTCTTTTTTTTTCAATTGAAAATGGAGTTTGGTAGGAGGGGAGGAAAGTTTAATATAATTATTAATTATATGTTGGTGGGGTATATGAAAGGAATAAGGTAAACTTATGGATGTGGGATAAAATTGAGAAATTTGTATAGGTAGAGGTAGAGTTAGTGAAAAATGATGTGAAAGAAAGAGAAAATGAGGTGTCGAAATATTACGAAGAGAGAGAGGGATGGGGTTACCCCATGGATGCGGATGCTCTCAGACCAACGGCTACAAGTATCTGCCAAAATATGTGGCAACGGATAACAAACAGGTACAAAGTAACGGTAGCCACGTTGATGCTATTGGAAATTGCTAAAGTTGCAACAGCACACAAACTCACACCCAATCACCCAAACTTAAAAAATCCCAAATTTAGCCACAAAAAAAAAAGTTTATTAATTTAAAAATCAAAATTTGAACATTCAGGAGTCACAGAGTTATTTTTTAAAATTTCAATTGTAATACGAGATATTTTTGTTCATGTATAACGCTTGACTTGACTTTTTGTATGTGGTAAAGATTCATTCATTGGTCTTTTTAGCTTGTGAATAAATCATTCACTATTTATTCATTGGACTTCTTACATCTTTCTAATGAATTTTTTCTTTAATGTATCCTTTACATCTTTTTAATGAATGAAAAATTATATACAATATTAAATTTTTATCAATTTTTTATATAATTTCATACTTAATAGTAATAATATAAAAAAATTCAAATGTTGGCAAAACCCGACCCGAAACCGAAAATCCGACCCGGTCGACTCGAAACCGATTATTCACAACACCGACACAACCCGTCCATTTTGGACCCGAAATCCGAATGAACCGAACCCGATTAGCCCGAAACCCATTAAGACCCAAACCCGTTATAACCGAAACCCGAAATAACCCGAACTTTAAGCTACAATCTAGTAAATTTTTTTTAATGAATATTGAAATAATGAAAACTCGAGACAACCGAAACCCGAATAACCAAAACCCGAACCCGACCCAACCGATTGACCAAATTATTAGACATTACCCGAAACCCGAATGACCCGAAACCCGACTAACCGAACCCAAACCCGATCCGACCCGCCCGATTGCCACCACTTATAAAGGGTACATTGATACTCTGGAAGATGACAGGAAAAAAAAAGGGAAATTCCGCGCGGTGTCCACGAACTTTTGCAAATTCCGCGTGGTGTAAAAAGTTTTGAAAAATTCCGTGTGGTACCCACGAACTTTTGCAAAAGTCTACATGGTGCCCATGAGTTTTTTCAAAAGTTTATGTGATAACAATAATGAGTTTTAATATTGAAAAATTGAGATTAAAAATTATATTATTGTACATTATTTGGAAAACACTTAACAAGATTGTGTATTAGTTTGAATCTTTTTAAAAATAAATTTTTTATATACATTTTCTTACCTATAAACTAACCAAATTTTTTTCTTAAAAATCTTACTCATTAAATTTTTATTTGTTCTTAATATTGAGATTTTATTTATAAGGAAATGAAGAAAAAATAATAAGAACTATGTAGTAATATTACCCATTTACAATGAACCAATATTAATAGAAAATTTGAAAATTACAAGAGATATACACGTACACTTTTCCACATTAAAACAATTTTCATATGAGATAATTTGTGTAATACACAATTAAAAGTTTCACGTTTTAATTGAGTTTTAAAAATAGTAAAATAGTATGACACCACGTTCTTAAATGGCCAATTTTTATTTTTATAAAATTTGATAAGTAAATAATTAGCTCTAAAATACTATTTATAAAATTAAATTAGTTAAATTTAGTTCTAACAAAAAATTGAATTTTGGGAATTTATAATGTCATACCACGTTATTAAATTCTTCAACCCCGGTTACTACATCAAAAAATTCACCGAAAAATTATTTTATATGAAAGTTGGTTTAATAGGGAAAAGTGTCTATATCTTCTTGTAATATTTAAAATTTTGTATCAATTTTTTTTTCAATGGTGAATGGGTAATAACCCGTAGTTCTTTTTTTTCCCTCATTTCCTTATAAATAAAAAATAAATATTGAGAACAAATAAAAATTAAAGACGTAACATTTTTGAGAAAAAAATTGGTTAGTTTATCTCTAAGAAAATTTATATAAAAAAAACTAGTTTTAAAAAATATTCAAACCAATACCCAATCTTGTAGAGTATTTTTCCAAATTATAATGTACAATAATATAATTTTTAATCTCAATTTTTCAATATTAAAACTCATTATGGTTATCACATAAATTTTTGAAAAACCTTGTGGGCACTATGTGGATTTTTACAAAACTTCGTGGGCACCACGCGGAATTTTTTAAAACTTTGTATATCACGCAGAATTTGTAAAAGTTCGTGGTCACCATGCGGAATTTCAAAAAAAAAAAAAAAGTGAATGTCACGAGCAATTTACAGTAAATAATGACTATTTACTGAATTTTCCTTGAATTTGGGAAGAAGTAAAAAAAAATAGATGGGAGATGAATAAACAGTCGGCCGTTAAGATGCACAACAGAGCCGAAATGACGCCGGCGCACGTTAGCAAATAAAATATAAACGCACACAAAGATACAATAGATTATCACTAACCTCGCTCTGGTACTCTGTGGTGGCATCATCAATCGGTTCCCGCCCTTTCCTTTTCCGGTCATACGCCGGCGGCAGAGTCATCAGATCGGCTGTGGCCGTCGCGCTGGCGCTGGCGCCGGAGCCGTCGGGCGACGATGTCAGTGTTAGCTCGCAGGTCTCGCCGTCCCTGCTCATACTGGCGCTCATACAACCACCGACGCCGCCGCTTAAGCTATTGCAGCGTCGATTCCCCCCACCGGAGACCTCCACGGCGCTCATCGGCGGATAGATCTTCGATTTATGCCCCATCGCAGGCGTATCGCTCGAATCCACCACCGTCGATTCTCTAGGATCGTTGTTCCTGATCGAGCTCGTCGACGGTCTGGTTTCCGGAATAATAGGCGCCATCCGCGAGAAGTGCGGGAAGTTAACTCCCGTGGGAGGCGCCTCCGATCGGGGAGGAATAATCGGAGGAGGATTAGAACTAGGCGGCGGAGGAAGAGGAGGCTTGAGCGCGGGGGCGGCAGAGGACGCAGTCGGATTCGGTGGCGGCTGCCTAGACGCCTGATTGTAGAAGAGATCGGTGAGGTCTCGATCGAAGGAAGGATCGTCGAGCGGATACTGCAGCCAGGAGACCATCTCGTCTTCTTGCATGAAGAGATGCGTGCTGGAATCGCTTGTCGGTGGCGGCGCCGTCGCAGACGGCGGCTGCTGGTGGTGATACGATAATTTCGTCTGCTGCTGCTGCGGCGGCGGAGATTTCCTGTGTGAACGCGGATTCTGACTCTGCAGAACCACCTGTCCGTTCTGCCAGAGCAGCTCCATGACCTCATCCTCCTGCCTGTGTAATTGAAGCCATTCTCAATCCGATTCAGAAATCCAGATCGATAACGGGAAGAGAGAGAGAGAGAAATACTTACATGTTCTTCTGCCTAGGAACAACAGACGAGGAAGGAATGGAGTAATTGTTGTCGATGTTGAACTCCGGAACGCAGTGATTCATTCTTCAAAATCGCAGAGAAAGCTGAATTTTCGAAAAGAATCAATTCAATTAGACGAAAACTACGAAACGCCAACCACCACAAATGCCGAATCCCCATAGTAAACCAGAATTCATGAATCGAAAATGAGAAGATGGAGGAATTAATTCCGGGACCACAAACTTACATTCAGCAAGAATTCATGAACGTACACTCGGTCAAAAATTCAACACTAAACTAGAGCGATTCTTGGAAATCTTCACCGACTCTGCTTGTTTCCTCACAGTGATGCTTAATTGATAAGATCAATAATTAAATCTGGTATTTCAGATCCAGAAGACGAAAAAAAACAAAAGATAATTTTGATTTTTCCAGGAAGAGGGAAAAAAACAGGAAGCGATAAATAAAAGGAAAACAGAAGTAGAAAGGAGCTGAACTAGTATTGAAAATGGAAATGGGGAGGCATCCGTAGTTTTGCCTAATTATGTACGATATGGAAGGCGATTACTGTACAGCCTTATCTGGACACACTCTCACAAGCAGCAAAATATCGGATGTGTACAAGTAACTACAAGTGGGTGGGGGTAGGGGTGGGGGTAGGGGTGACCGGGTGAGGGTGGGGGGGGCAATAAAAACACAGAGATCCTCCATTGAATTCAGGGGTATTTTCGCCTTAGGGTTAGGGTTGTGATTGCCGTACCTCAATTTGCTACAAACCCCGTTTACTTCATACGGAGTAGTAGTAGATTTCCAGTTATACTTGATGCATTATTTAATTATTTTTTATTATAAATTTATACCTATATATATATATACCTCTCTCTCTCTCTCTCTCTCTCTCTCTCTCTCTATATATATATATATATATATATATATATAGAGTATGGATCAAATGTTTACAAGGCTTAACATGTTTTGTGTTAACAAATTATGACCGTTGGATGAATGAAGATGAAAGGCTGAGATTTTTTGATTTTTTTGATTAATTGATAATTGAAAGTTAAAAAACACAATCCCACGTTAAAAGCAAGCGTGTGTAACTGAATCATAACCTTACCCTATAATTGCTATCGTAGAGGAGATCGAGAGAAAGAGAAGGGTGAACGGACGGAAGGGCAATAGGGCTTGAAGAGGCTGAAGTTTGCGGTTACGGTGGCAGGAGGCCGGAGGCGGCGATCGACGGTCCGGCGACGACGATAACAACATCCGGCAGCCATAGGCGGAGGGCGACCAAAGGAATTGGAGGAGACAAGTTCGACCTGGACGGCGGCGGTTTGAAGGTGATTCATCCGATGGGGATTCCGACTGCATCTAATTCATCCGAAGGTGATTCCGACGGCAGCGACAACCTTTGAACTCCGATCAATTTTGACTTCTCTTCCGGATTTCATGTGGAATTATCGGTAGATCTCCTCTCATCTGTTCTTTTGTTGAGATGTTCAGTAATTGTGTATGAATTTACAGTGCCGAATTATTGCTAATTTTGTTGAGATGTTCTCCTCTAATTTTGGTGAGATGTTCGGTAATTCCGTATTTTGTTTAGATGTTCATCCGATGTTCAGTAATTCTTTTGTTGAGATGTTCATTATCAATTTACGTACATACAATGCCGAATTAGTGCCTCTCATCCAGATTTCTTTTGGAATTCCGATCAATTCCGTCATAATTAGTTGAAGGAGAAGATGAAAATAGTCTTAAATTATGCCGAATATTGATGAATATTTGGGAAATTGTGAATAATTGAGAAACTGTGATGAATATTTCAGTGATCGTGATGAATATTTGAGTGACTGTGATGAATATTTGATAAATTTTAACAAAAACTATGATGAATAATTGAGTAATTGTGATGAATATGTGAGTGACTGTGATGAATATTTGAGTGACTGGGATGAATATTTGATAAATTTTAACAAAAACTTTGATGAATAATTGAGTGACTATGATGAATATTTGATAAAATTTGCCGAATATTGATGACTTCTAGCGAATAATTATTATCAACTTAACGAATAATTACTATCTATCTAGCAAATAATTACTATCAACATAGCGAATAGTTGCAAAATTGAACAACCATTTTGCCAATATCTAAACGATAATTCCTCCTTTAACACGAATAATAACTATAAGTTAGCGAATATTTAATATCACCTTATCGAATAGTTCACACGGTGCACCGCATAAAAAAACAGTGTTACTCAACCCAAAAACGTTACGCCATAAAAAAAAAAAGTGTACAACACACGCGCATAATTCAACCAGGGGAAGGAAAGAGGTGGGTCCCATTGATTTTTAATTAAAGAAAAAAGGCAAAATTGTCAAATAATCTCAGCCACCCATTTCATTCAATCAAAGGCCCATATCTGTTAACACAAAACACATTAAGGGATGTTAACACATGACCCAACCTCTATATATATATATCAACCCTTAAAATAATAGAGTTTTCGCTTATGTATTGCATCCACCTTAATTCTCTCATTTTCAACCAATCACTTTTTTTTTGCAGCTAATTTTCATATTTGAAATAAGGCGAAACTAATTAAAATAACCTAACCTTTAAGGGGTGTGAAAAATATATCTCCACCTTTTAAATGTAAGATAAATATCTTTGCCTTTATAGGTGATGTTAAAATAATATCACAATAATTTTATCTCAAAAAAAATGATGACATAGCGCATATATACATGGCAAAAAAAAATTATAACAAAATGAAACTTTAAAAAATAAAAAAAGATTTTGTTAAACCATCAGTTTCTTGGATTTAAAAAAAATATATCAAAACCCGGTTTTCTTAAACCACATTTATTTGGATTGCAATATCGTATATTTTTTAATTAATCTCCCTCACGCTAACCCTTAATATTATATTTTTAAAAAAATAAAAACGGTTTAAGAAAACCGGATTTTGATTTTTTTTTTGAAAAATCCAAGAAACCCATGGTTTAACAAAAACATATTGATATGTTGATTTTTTTAAAGTTTCATTTTGTTATTTTTTTTTGCAATGTATGCGCCATGTCATCATTTTTTTAAGATAAAATTGTTGTGATATTATTTTAACATCACTCATAAAGGTTGAGATATTTATCTTACATTTGAAAGGTGGAGATATATTTTTAACACCCTCTTACAGATTGAGTTATTTTAATTAGTTTCGCCTTAAGTAAATGTTCATAAATTTTTATTAATCCCCAAACTAACCCCGTTATCATTTAAGTTCCAAAACTCCCCATCCCCTTCCCCTTTTTCTGTGCAGTTGATATGTCTATCTGGAAGGAGAGCCAGCAACCAGCTGAAGCCCCGTTTTTGTTTTGTACACATTAAATTCAATAACAAAGTTGGTGCGAATACCTGATTCAGGAGAATCGTGATGATAATCGCTCTACAATCAATCAAGCTTAATTCCTAGCCTGGAAGCGCCAGAAGGTTCTTCTCCTTTGCCCTAATTTTCTCCTCCTTACAACATATAAATTGGAAATTGTCTGATTCGGAATCAGAATCGTCTTTTTGCTCATGGTTAGATGTTCAATTTTGTTTTCGATTGATTGATATATACACGAGCACCCGCATGTTGAATTCGTGAATTGGTTTAGGGTTGCAGCGACTTTTAGTTGATGGTTACAGTTCATGTTGATTATGGTCTTGAATGGACGAGCTTCTTACTCGGATGCTAGTCGTATTCTTTGCGACACCACTGAAGGAAGGGACGTCGACGTCCCGACCACCACGAGCCCCTCCCTCCCCTCATAAATGCGAAGCCAGAGGTCATGATCACCCTCCAAGTCAATTGTCACCAAAACAATTGTCACCAAAAAATATTCTGTATAATCATATGAGTGTGTGATGTATGTGCAAATGTGAACCTAAGTCTCAAACTCACACCATCACACACGGGCAATACAGAAGGGTATTTTTGTCTTTTCATAGGGTGTCAAATTAGCTTCATAAGGCGGGAGATTTTGTTAGAACAGTTGAAACAAACTATTTTGATCTTGTTAAGCTCAGATTGAGCTCCTCCATTGGAGGTGGTTTTCGTTCTTCAATTGAATCAATAGATCTGCAATTTTAGTTGATTGATTTGGATAAAATTCAAATGGTATCAGAGCGATAGGTCACGATCTGTGAATTGTGTGTGATCTCGTTCGATTTTTCGAAAGCTGCTCAGAGTTCTGGATCTCGGTGTTCGTGGTTTCTGGAGATTACTGCCTCTGTGCAATTCCGACGAGGTTTGAAGATTTGAGAACGATATGGCTGAAAGAGGAGCTGGACAATCATCTGGTGGTGGAGGCGACGGCAATGGACAAGGACGAGGAATTTTCATTACTCCTCCTGCTTCTGGTTCAGGTGTCGGCAGAGAATGGAATTTGCCAAATCAAGGAATCCAATTCGGAGACATGATGCAAGGTATGTCGAATGCACATGTTAATCCATTGTTTTTGTCAAATTCAGATCATCCGGGGATGGTTTTAGTTTCAAATCCGTTTAATGGTGCGAATTTCACAAGCTGGAGTAGAGGTATTAAAATGGCGTTAGGAGCAAAGGTTAAGCTCGGGTTTATAACTGGTAGCTGTGTCAGGCCTCTAGAAACCAGTGAGGAATTTGAGAAGTGGATGCGTGCAGATCAAATGGTTATGTGCTGGTTGTTCAATTCTATGACTAGAGAGGTTGCTGAGAGCCTCATGTATGTGGAAACATCAAAAGAACTTTGGGATGAGATAAAGGAGAGGTTCTTCGAATCTAATGATCCTTTAGTTTACCAATTGAGGAGAGATTTAGCCAACCTAAGACAAGACAACCTGTCTGTTGGAGCTTATTTTGGTAAACTGAGCAAGATATGGGATGAACTAAAATCCCTGGATGCCCTTCCCACATGTAACTGTGGAGGTATTAATGGATGTAGCTGTGGTTTGTTAAAAAGGATTGTGGATAGAGATGAGAAAGCAAAGGTTATGCAGTTTCTGATGGGATTAAATGATGTGTATGAGAATTTGAGGAGCAACATTTTGTCTAAGGATCCTATGCTAGGGATCAATAAGGCCTTTCAAATGGCCACTCAGATAGAGAGGTCCAAGGGAATCACTAATGCAATCCAAGGTGAACAGAATGCATTGAATGTGTCAAGACAGGTGGATAGGTTTACACAGGACAGATTTGGACAAATTGATAGGAATTATCAATTGGATAGTGAGGCCAATGCTGCTAGAGGTTATAGGGATTACAGATCTGGAGATCAGTCAAGGTTCTATGATAAGAATTCTGAGCAAAGCTATAGAGATTACAAAAAGGCTAAGCTTGAGAGGAAGTGTGATCATTGTGATGAGAGAGGCCACATTAAGGAATTTTGTTTCAAGCTTATAGGCTATCCTGAATGGTTTAGGGGACCCAAAGATGAAGGGAAACCTAGGCCCACTGGGAAATTTGCAGCTCAGTTTGAATCAACTCAGCCAGAAAGTCCATTTGAAGAAGATGTGTACAATGCCAGTAAACCTGACCAGGCAGTAGTTAATGCTGTGTTTCAAGAAGTTCTAAAGCTAATGAAAGGAAAAGCTCAGGTGGAAAGCATAGACAGCACTGCCAACCAGGCCATGGTGCACTTTGCAGGTACTTTAAGTTCTTCCTTTCTTATTGGAGTAAATAAATCTCAAAATGATATGTGGATTGTGGATTCTGGGGCCACAGATCATATTGCTTTTGATTGTGAAGTTTTCTCTGAGATTTTTGACTTCAAAACTGCTATCAAACTCGGGTTACCTGATGGCAAGTGCATCACAGTAACAAAGTTTAGTACAGTCAGATTGAGCACTGAGTTGGTATTAAAGAATGTCCTCTTGGTACCACAGTTCAGGCACAATCTGTTGTCTGTGTCTAAGTGTTTGAGTGAGCAGCAACTGAGATTCAATTTTGATTTCATGGGATATTGGCTACAGGACCTTACAACTGAAGTGGTTATTGCAAGAGGATTTGAAGATAAAGGGCTGTATGTGTTGAAGACTGGTGTGAATGCTCAGCATCAGTTACAGTTTTTTGCTTCTTTGAATAATGTTGCATGTAATAACATGCTTTTAATGCATGCCAGATTGGGACATATGTCTTTTTCTAAGCTCAAACACATTCCTGGTTGTACTGCTGTGGATATTCAGCATTTACATTGTGATGTGTGTGCCATGACTAAAGCACACAAGCTGCAATTTGGCAGAAGTAGTTCAATTGCTGAGAATGTCTTTCAACTGTTGCATCTAGATGTTTGGGGGCCCTATAAAGTCCCAGCTCTATGTGGGGCTAAGTACTTCCTCACTATCCTAGATGATTGCTCTAGGTGTACTTGGGTTTATTTGATGCAGGATAAGATGCAAGTTTTAAGGTTGATTACAGCTTTCCTCAACATGGTTGGGAATCAGTTCAAAGTGACTGTCAAGACAGTTAGAACTGATAATGGCACTGAGTTTACTCAAAGGGAGTGCAAAGATTTGTTTGATTCCAAGGGAATTATCCATCAAAGAACAGCTCCAGGGGTGCATGAGCAAAATGGGAGGGTAGAAAGAAAGCATAGGCATCTATTAGAAACTGCCAGGGCTATCAGGGCACATGCTGGCTTACCTCTGAAGTTTTGGGGAGACTGTGTTCTTGGAGCAACACATATCATAAACAAAATGCCCACTCCCATTTTAAAATGGAAATCCCCTTTTGAAATCCTTTACCATACATCTCCTGTATATGATCAGCTGAGAGTCATTGGTTGCCTATGCTATGCAGTTCAACCAAATGATTACAGGGATAAGTTGGGATCTGTGGCTAGAAGGTGTGTGTTCCTTGGCTACCCTCCTAACCAGAAAGCTTACAAACTGTATGATTTGGACAACAAGACAGTGATCATCAGTAGACATGTGAAGTTTGAAGAGAATGTGTTCCCTTTCAAGCAACCTTCTCAATCTCAACAGCCTGACACTGCCACCAGGGTTCAAGCATTTGACAATACAGATTTTTCACCTGAATATTTCCTAGAAAGTGCTCACTCTTCACATGAAACAACTCCCAATCTTCCTGAGTTGCCACCAGCATCTAGCTCTCCTTCTGTTACTCAATCTCCTCCCCAACCACAACCCTCAGTTTCTCCTCCCTCTTCACAGCAAACACCCTCATCTCAGACACATGATGATTCCTCCTCTCCCACTGCCCCTCACATGAATCTAAGGAGAAACATCACCAGACCTGCTAGGCTCAAGGATTTTGCCTACTCTCATCTCCCATTCAGAGGTAGCCCTGCCTCTTCCCAATCTGACTCATTTGCTGTGTTTTCTGTCACCAATCTATCTCATTTGTCACAAGATTATGTCAATTCTCTTATCAATGCTTGCTCCATATTTGAACCAAACTCCTATTCTCAAGCCAAAGGAAATCCTGACTGGGAGGCTGCTATGACCAAGGAGTTAACAGCCCTCACAGAAAACCACACTTGGGAAATTACTGATCTTCCTCCAGGGAAGAAACCAATTGGTTGCAAGTGGATTTTTAAAGTCAAGTATAGGCCTGATGGTACAGTTGAACGATACAAAGCCAGATTAGTGGCAAAGGGATATAATCAAATCAAGGGCAGAGATTATAAAGAAACCTTTTCACCAGTTGCAAAGCTATCCACAGTGAGGATTTTTCTTGCAATTGCTGCTTGCAAAGGATGGATGCTACATCAGTTAGATGTCAATAATGCATTTTTGCATGGGTATTTGGAAGAGGAAGTTTACATGAGTCCACCCCCTGGCTACAAAGTGCCCACTGGTAGTGTGTGCAAGCTGACAAGATCCTTATATGGGTTAAAGCAGGCTAGCAGACAATGGAATCATGAACTCACCAAATTCATGATCTCTCTAGGATACTCTCAGTCCTCTAATGATTTTTCTCTCTTTGTCAAAACATCAGGCAATAACATGACAGTAGCCCTTGTGTATGTTGATGACATGCTTCTCATGGGAAGTTCTAGTACTGAGATTGAGAGAACTAAGGATGCATTACACAGACAGTTCACTATCAAAGATTTAGGGGTAGCAAGATACTTCCTAGGCATGGAAATTGCCAAATCTTCTGCAGGCATTCTCTTGAATCAAAGGAAGTATGTACTGGACATACTCACTGATGCTCAGATGGATGGATGTAAGGAGGCTTCCTTTCCTATGCAACATGGGATCAAATTGTCTGCTTCTATTGGTGAACCTATTGCCAATCCTGAGGACTACAGGAGACTAGTTGGGAGGTTACTCTATCTTACTCTTACTAGGCCCGACATTTCCTACACAGTTCAGCAACTAAGTCAGTTTCTCCAAAATCCTTTGAAGCCACATTGGGATGTACTAATGTATCTTCTCAGATATCTCAAAGGTACTTTCAACTATGCTCTATCATATTCAGCTAAGTCTTCCTTATGTGTTCAAGCTTTTACTGATGCTGACTGGGGAAACTGCTTAGACACTGGGAGATCTCTATCTGGGTATTACATTTTCTTAGGATCTTCACTGGTTTCCTGGAAAACAAAGAAACAGAAGGTAGTGTCTAAATCCTCTACTGAGAGTGAGTACAGGGCAATGTCTTATGTGGCCAGTGAATTGGTTTGGATGCAAGGTATTCTTTCTGATTTTGGCATTCCCATCAAACTGCCCATCTCCTTACACTGTGACAATAAGTCTGCTCAACAATTGGCTCTCAATCCAATCTTCCATGAGCGCACCAAACATGTGAGAATTGATTCACACTTCATCAGGGAAATGGTTGCTGCCGGCTTTCTCCACACCATTCATGTTCCCACATCTCTACAAGTGGCTGACATTTTTACCAAAGCCCTTAGTGCCAAGCAACATGATTTTTTCCGAGCCAAGCTTGGCCTTGTCCTTCCTGTCCTAGGCACAGCTTGAGGGGGGGCTATGAGTGTGTGATGTATGTGCAAATGTGAACCTAAGTCTCAAACTCACACCATCACACACGGGCAATACAGAAGGGTATTTTCGTCTTTTCATAGGGTGTCAAATTAGCTTCATAAGGCGGGAGATTTTGTTAGAACAGTTGAAACAAACTATTTTGATCTTGTTAAGCTCAGATTGAGCTCCTCCATTGGAGGTGGTTTTCGTTCTTCAATTGAATCAATAGATCTGCAATTTTAGTTGATTGATTTGGATAAAATTCAAAAATCAACTGTCACCAAATGTACGGATTGACCGAAATAGATGATTTTGACTGGTTAACGTCATAACTAAAAATGGTGAAAGGGGAAGGAGGGAGTTAAGGATATATATGGAAAGAAGGGTGTTTTTGAAAATACGTACTATGACTAATGTGCCCTATTTTCGATAAAATATAGCAAAACACTCATTTAATCCATATTTGAATAGCTAAACCTATCGCACAAAAAACGAATTTACAAACTAAAAACGATTTTACAAACTAAAAACGCTAAATATTAGTATAAAATACATTTCCTTTTTCACCACAAAGAATAAAAAACAAGCTAGGAGCAGACTGCTACTCCAGGTGCAATTGAGATAACTTTCTACAGAACTTTGGACCACTGCACATGCTACTACCATTGACTTTATTTATTTCAAAACTAAAAGATGGACATTTTTGTTTGGCGCTAGTCGTGTTATATGCACTTAGGCTGTGTTTGGAGTAGATGGTAAAAAGTAGATTTTGTGTAGATTATATAGATTTTGAAGGTTATGGGTTTTTTTTTTTTTTTTTTTTTTGTAGATTATGAAGATTTCAGAGGTTATGTTTTTTTGGGATCAAAAATCACGTTAAAAGCTAGAAAGGTGTTTGGTGTGGGTAAGATTTGTAAGGGGTTTTTGTTATCAAAATGTCAAATTACCCTTCACTTTTACCCTTCCCTACCCCTTTGCCTCAGCCACACACGCGTTTCCCGTCACTATTACAACCTCCCACAGTGAGGTCTCCCTCTGCTCGTGCCCAATCGGCCAACAATCAGCGCTCTCCCCTTCCGGTCAGTAGACGGCGAGGACTTTGAGCACCACCATCGACGTCGCCCTTGAAAGGAGCCGCTTCCTCTTCGACGTCGGCCCTTCATAGCGGCGCCGACGCTAATGACCATAGTCGGAATAGTGCTTAGGGCCTGCCGGAATTAGCAATAATTGGAGTACCTGCAGCGACGACGAGGAGAGGGGAGCGCTTCCGGCAGAGCAGTAGGCGAGGGTAGGAATGGTCTCCAATTTTCCAAATCTCCACATAATCTCTGAAATCTTGGCACCCCAAGGTTTCATTTTGGCCAATTTGAAAGCTACCGCCAAACACCGCAGGGAGAGCTTTCAATTTTAAGCGAAATCTCCCCCAAAGCTACCGCCAAACACCGCAGGGAGAGCTTCCAATTTTCCAAATCTCCACATAATCTCTGAAATCTCCCCCAAAGCTTGATAATCTTAAGCGAAATCTTCCGCCAAACACCGCAGGGAGAGCTTTCAATTTTTTTTGAAAGCTTGAAAAGCTCTCAAACACACTGCCAAACACACTCTTAGACATAACATATCTAGATCTCTTTGTCCTACAATTTTAACATCGGTTCAATAATCATAACAAAATTTTTAAAATATAACATAAACGGATCAAGTTTGATTTTCAAAAATAACACACACGGATCCATGATCCGTATGTGTTATAATTTTAAATCAAAAAAGTTTGAACCTTTTTAAAAAAACAACGGACCTTTGTGTATATATATTTTTTAGTTTTAAAAAAAATTAATTTTAATTTTTTTTTAAAAAAAAAAAACATATGAACATATCTATGCTTCATTACTTATATTGAATGGATCTAGAATCCGTTTGTGTTAGTGTATACAACGCCTATTTTCGGATCATATAGCCTTCCAGTTTTGTTTATAGTTAGAGTAATATTAAAAGAAATAAAATTGTATATATATAGATATGGTGACTACCAAAATACAAAAGATATACGTCGACCAAACCATGAGTCGAGAACTATACCCCACTCAATACCCCCCCCCCCCCAAAAGCCTTGCGCCATCGAATATCCATAGGTGATTTGCACTTACACCTTATGAATATCATTGACTTACATGATTCAATTATTGTCGTAGCATATATTTTGGGGTTACAAGGTACATTACAAAAAATTGCTCGATTCGTAGCCATCCATGTAAGAGAAATTAACGCCTCAAAGGCTAACAATTTCGCTTGAAACCTACTTGACCATTGTGTTTGTTTTGATTTCGACGCGAACCACATGAGGCACTCCGCAAAGTCTCAAACTGTAACGGCCCAGAATTATAATTTCCGGGTTACGTTTCAAGGGATAAAACCCCTTGTTCGGATCTTGCAATCCAGGTACGGGTCGAGGTTTCAAACTCATTTTAAGATTAGTAGAAAGAGGGATTTCAACCCTAAAAACCTCGAAGGGCCGTTGGGTACCCTTAACCTGTCCTAAGACTATGTCGCGGGATCCATTTCAAACGAAAGTAAAGCGGAAGTAAAGTACAGATACAAGTGCCACGGCAGAGCCGATCAAAACCAAATTAAGAGTGGGTAATTACCATTTTACTAAGTTAGGATATTAGCCAGATTCTTCAATTCGCCAAAAGGGAACCCGTCATATAGACATCGAGCACTCAAAATCTGCAGAAAATGCCTTTAAAAAAAGAACGGGGAAAGGAATCAGATCGAGCCACTCATGCGGGACCGGCAGTCCTCGCTGAGGCCACATAGTATATGCTATACCTAATAAAGATGCTCTAATGCAGTACGAAATTCAAACACACTAGCATGCTCCTAGTTCATAACAATGTGCAAAAATACTGTAAAGGGCCCAAAACAATGCCAAGTGGCATATCCCTCTCCTACCTCCACCCCTTCCGATAGGTGGAGACTGGCCAGCTCGTGAATACATTCCATCATAATCGGGGGGCACGCATGCCTAACCCGCTCCACAATAAAGCCCGCAAGCATATCATAATATAAGGAAGTTCATGACTCGATTGACTCAGGGTACCCGATGAGGCTGGGCTACCCTATGACCCTAGCAAAGACTCTAGGACTATCACAGATAACGGTCGTTCTGTTTCAAACGCATAAAGTAAACAGATGCTCAATCAATTAGTGCAACCTAAACATGATACTACATGGCATGCTTTTATGCATATGCAACACCTAACATAAAATGCAACAACAGGCATGAATGTCCAACCTGAGTAAGCCCCCTAGGGAACTTACCTGAAGATGCAGAACAGCAAGATAACACAAGCAAGGGCCCAAACGCAAGTCCAAGTAATCCAAAGGCAAAACACACCTATCATCAAGCCATTTCCATAAGCTAACGATCCATCATTCATACTCACAAAACTCAAGTTCTCAACATCCTCAAAACCAATTGACGGTAAAACCATTTTCCAAAACTTTTCCGATATCATCAACATCAACCAAAATCATTCTCCCAATTTCCTTTTCAAAACCAACATCGTCAAATCAAGAGGAAGAATCCCGACATTAAACCGTTTAAACTTAAAATCAATACCTCAAAATCATATTATATAATTAATTCCGGCATTTTGGTCTTCAAACAATAAATCATTTAAGAGATGTTTCTGAAACTTGAAAACGCTTTTTAGTTAAATTACTAAAGGATATTTGTCCAAAATAAATCCATAATTATTTAAATATAATAATTAACTAAAATCAATCTATTTTAATAACCAACTTACTTTACCATTTCTTAAAATCATATGTTAAAACATTTTATAATAACACTGTTATATATATAATCCAAGTAAATCACAATAATAATTTCAGAAATAATATTTTTCATGAAAATCAGATATATATATATATATATAATACCTTACAAGAACAGTTTTATATTTAAGCTAAAGTTTGTAAAACAACTAACATATCAATATAACACAATATCAACTTAACAATTTATAAAACAAACCCAAAAGGCCCAACTCTCAAACCCGGAAACAATAGGCCCAAGCCCGAAGAGAAAGGCCCAAGATCTGGTTTAAATGAACCGGTCCAAGGAAGGCTGAACCGGACCAGAAAATAGGGAAAAAGAAAATAAGGAACCGGGTTCCTTGGACCCGTCTCCCCCCTTCAAGAGCTCTGTCCAGACGAGAAAAAAAAAAGGAAGGGAAGAAGATGGAAGAGGAGCAGTTCGCCGGCAAGGACTGAGCTCCGACCAATAAAGCAGGCATCAACCAGCAGAGAATCGAAAAGAAGGGAGGGAGGAAAGGGAGTGCTCACCGAGAGTCGATCGAAAACTTCGCCGGAAAACGCTCGGAACTAATCTGGGCTCGTCGGAGATGGAGGAAGCGTCGAGAGGCCTGAGTTGGACGGAATCGGTTATAAAGGTGTGCCTTTAAGAGGTTTCGAGTCGGAAAAAGGAGAATCGAAGACTTACCGACCTCGGATTACGAAGGCAGGGGGATGATGGTGCCTCGCGGCTCCGACTGGGGCTCCGACTGCTCCTTCTAACGGCGTCAGATGGGGGATTTATGGAGGTTCTGCCGCCGAGTGCTACTCATAAAAGGAGGAGGAGAGTGAAGCAGCGCTGCTGCTCGGGGTTTCTCGGCGGAACGGGGCGACGGAGGTGAACGTGGCTTCGACGGAGGCGCTCGGGAGGCTGGTGGCGGCTCTTGGCGGTCGTCGGGGAGATCTGCTTCTGCTTGGACTCGAAAGGAGGCGGAGCTGGCCGTCGGAGGTGCTCGGGTGCTGGACGTCGGAAACAGGGAGGGAGCAGATCTGTGTTTCAAATGTATAGAATGGAGAGATGAGGGTGAGGACTGAGGAGTGTATTTTCTCTGGAGAAAAGAAGAAATGAATTGGAATCTTCCTGGGACTGAATGAGGAGGAAGTGAGGGCGGGGAAGCATTGTTCTCTTTGAACTGGGTCTTAATCAGAAGAAAAGAAAGGGGGTGTGGCCCTGCAAGTGGGATTGGCGTGGGTTGGCAATTTTCCACATAGGGAAGATGACAAGGGAAAAGCTGGGCAATTGAGATTTCAGGATCAAAACAAACAATTGAAATTAGGAGGAGTGCTATTTGGCGTGAGGGTTGCAGGCAAAAGGGAACAAAATAGAGACCTGCTTGAAGAAGTTGAAGGTTGGAAGGGAATAGAATACAAATTAGGATGGTCCCAAACTCCAAATTTAAATACCCGGAATATAAATATGAAAGTCGCTCACTCGACCTTATCCCGATACGTTCAAAATAAATTTTTAAATTTTCTAATCTCAGTTAAATAATGAAATCCGAACATCATTTTCCAAATCATCGGCATATGGAAGCGGAATAAAATATATTTCGCATAAATTTCAATTTTTAGCCGGAATCCGCTTTAAGTGTTTTAAGTTCGATTTATTAAATTTAGGACGAGTTTTCCTTGAAATATCCGAATTAAATCCGTTTAAACTTCATTTTTAATTTCTTTTTCCGGAAATTAGGATTTAAAAATCCGAGCCTTTACATCATCCACCTCTAAAAACAAGTCTCGTCCCCGAGACTAAAACCAAAATAAAGTAGGGGATGAAGTTTGAAATTGATGAGTCCAAGGACCATGTCCAAGAATCTTGTAATCATCTCGGTTGCGTCTTCCGGGATTCTCACAACATCTTAGTCACGGTCGTGACATCTCCAATTGGCCTTGACAAGTATGCGATAAGCGCCCCTATCACATCCTCGCTTCGACTTTTCCGAAGTACCACAACTCTCTACAATATCATCACTAGGTCTTAGCAAACACCCTACAAGCGCCCTCATAAAATGCTTGTATCCACTTCGTGAAGTATCATAGAGTTGCCCGGGCTTGAAAAGTTTCTAAAGAGGTTCCGCAATTGAAAATAAAGATTAGCCTCAAAATTCTCGATATCGTTCATTCTTTTACAATCAAAGTTGGTCATTTTTTTCAAAATCGTTCAAAATCTTCAAATAAGACGTCTAATCAAGCAACCTTACACCAAAACAAGTCAAATCCTTTCAAATCAAGATTTCGTCAAAATCTTCCAACCACCAGAATAGTTTCTCGCATATCAAACAATCAAATCAGAAGTTGGGAGGTGGAATCATCCACTTCTAAGGGCTAATCCCATATTCTCTTCCTAGTTTCCATAATCAAATCAATCTATCAGTCTCAATTCAAGCAAGATTCACAAGTCATAAGCAATGCATAACCACAGGACCAATCGATCCTTGACGAGTACATCATACGACAAGTCTCAACCATGTATCCACACAGTTCCATAAGGTCACATGAAGCATCTCCAAATCATACTAAAGGTTAAAATGTGCATCTAAACAACATACCAAAAATCATAAGGTATATCTACATCATACTGAAGGCATCGCAAGTGCATAATCGAATGCTCATCACCCATCACGTAAGCACACATGTCCAGAAATCAACGGGTTAGACATGATGGGATTAGTACGTCAGTACACATCAAATCTCACTACCGCATCTCGATATTGCAACACAAGTAGAGCAAATTCATCACGTTAACATATCAACACAACAAAGTCATGCTATTTAGATTCAGAAAAAGGAAGATCATGCAGTGTATAAATCACCAAAATGACAGCATGCTCTGAAAGACATCACCTTAACTCATCACAATATCGAATGACAATCATTTAGAAATCATACACCATTATCTCATATATACTAATCATGATCATACTTCAAGTCATATTCATCATTTACATAACCAATAATCATGCTTGTCAACCATATAGTACATATCATGCTTACCACCACATAATAAACATCATGCTTTCACATATTAGCACATCATTATCCCACTGTTCATACTCATCACTACTTCATATATCATATCACAGCACGTCCTAACATGCTTCTAAACCAATATAACAGGATAATAATATATCATGGTAGCACTTGTCACTACCAACTAGATTTTAATATTGTATATCAACATGTAATTCCATATCAGGTTCATCATGGTCGTTATCTAACATCATGCCAGCAGATATAAATAAATCACAAAATCAAGAAAATTCCTCACATCATACCAGTCAAAATAAAACACAATCCCCACTCACCTATCTCCACTCTCAAGCCAAGATTAATCCTCTTATAGACTCAACTACGCTAACTCCGACAAAATCCCCTGAATAAATCCCAATTCATTTCGATACTCCAATCTCACCCCTCCTTTCGCTAAGTACTACCACACCATCCACCTCTAAGAATCCAACTCCTATCTCTAACGTCACACCCCAATACCTCTAATACCATGTCCTCAATATTCATGAGCTCTTCCTTACACTTCCCGTACTACCCGAAGCATCACCAACATCACCTAGAAGCTCATCAGAACCACCAACATTGCCTCCCAAAGCTCACTCAGTCTTACTTAAGCCAGCATCCCTCTCTCGCAACTCACCTTCTAGTACCATCGATCATCCCAGCCGCCCAAAATTCTTTCACACTCTCTAACCACGCTACCAAATGACCTCACCCACAGGTTTAAGGAAGAAGCAATTACGAAAATCATCAAACCTAAGGTCTATAGCATATCAACTAGCATTCATAAACATAACATCATGGGTTCAACAAGTCTCAGTTTACCATCATGCTCAATATTCCTTGCAAACACCATATATGAACATAATGAAGTCAAGCTAACATGTTGCATTATAACCTTATCCGATACCATTCAGGCTTCTTAGCATATGTAGTTCACATTTTACAAGCAAAGGAATTCAAATCATGCTTAGCAACTTAGAGTAACAACAAGTCAAGACATCATGGTACATGAGATCTATAAGTCATCAAATCATATCATCATAGACAACAAGCAATCAGGCAACGATCATCATCAAGTCAGCACATCAACACATAAATCTCATTGCTAGGTCAGTGCAATATCGTCGTCAACAAATTCAAAAGGGTTAGCAATTCGAACGAAGGACATTCTCGCTTACAAGTCATATCGCACTCAGTAACCGCAATCCTCAATACGTGCTTGTTCCGCCGACATCATTGATCCTGAGGCCCGTGGGTTATGGGCCCATGCTTCTGCTGCCCCGCTCTATCGTTATCTCACCTTCCGTTCTTTTTCCCATGTGATCGCTCATCCAAGTATCGCATAGGAGTCTAAGTTAGCAGAGATAGGGGAGTGAGAAGGACGGGCAACCCAATGTCCCTTCCGGAAACAAACACGGACCGACACTAAAGACGACATCTAGAGACAGAACTCCGACCCGAGAATAGTAACGATGCCCCTATGGAAGTCTATTAGGTTATAATCGCGTCAAGCAAATACGAATTTACCATGGAGCACGTCAGTCACATTAATCCACACTAACATGTACCTATCCCAAGGAGATCGACATACATATTTATTCCAAAAGACATAATCAAATTCTACACGGATGCATGTGAGATAAGCTAACATTCTAGTATTCCATGGAAGCAGATATGCCTAGCAACTTCAAGCAAGATATGCAGAATCGGTAATGATCATGCAAGATTCGAAGTCATATGGGATTTAATGAGGATGACATGTATCATGTAAACGAACGAATGTACAAGCATGGTACATGCAGCAACAGGGGAGGTCAGTTATAGCATGGTGAGATATAACATAACGATTAGGCTAAACGCAATACGAGAATATATAAGAGTAGCGTATTAACTATCACACCTGGCAACAATGATCGCATAATAGGATGATAATGGCATGCAATCATACAACGGAACACATTTAGAAAGCGTAGATCCTACACAATGCTAGCGATACATGATAAGGCGTGGGCATAGTCAAGAGTCATTTAAAAGAGTTCAACATAATGTTCATGAAGCATGAGGCATCATTACATAGAGTAACCAAGATGACATCACCAGCGATAGATTATAAGCATGTTGGGAACAACTGTCATAGTGCACATAAAACGGTATAACAACTATCACATCATAGGACAAACATGTTCACGTAATAGAATAAGTATGGCAACTCACCATTTAGCCAGTCTTATTGGGGAGCATAAAGCCCTACATGATACTACTAGCACATATTAAAACATGAACACAATCAAGGTAACTCGACTAAATTCATTCTAACATTCATGCATCATGTGTAGGCGAAATCATGATATAGCGTGGTGTGTGATCATGCGAGGTGTCCGGTCATACGCTCATGCAAGCACGAGAGAATATCATAGGGTAATAGAGAAATACCACCGAGCGATAACATTTAAGCATGCTAGGATTTACCATCACGAAAGCAAGTCGATTATCGATTTCAGCATCAGTCTAATCAAAATGAGTAAAACACTTTAAGAAGAGGGAAGAATCACACTATCAAGGACCTAGCCCGAGAGAGAATTAGCAATATTGTAGGCAAGATATAGATTCACACAAGTCACAACCAAGGGTCCTACACGACACTAATGGATCAGAATATATAACCTGCTATACAAATCAACATTTATTTGATAATTACAATGGTACGCAAGAAATCATCCACTCATATTCCAACAATACAGAAACATGGGGGCAAGTGTAGCGGTGTATAATACGAACCTAGTAATGGGACAATATAGCTATAATACGGGGAAATGAGTTCAAATCAACACATAACATGATAAAGCATGCATTAATCAAGACTCAATTTTACCACATACTCTCCATCCAAAGCACTTAATCATACAACAATATTAACTTGCAAGATCATCAATAGTAGTCAATTTAACGAATACAAGATAGATGGGCATGCTACAGATTCTTGTCACAAAAGGAATAATAAGCATCGACGCGTCATTATCTAGCATGTACTGGGAATTACATATCGCATCAGGCATGTTGACATCCAATGGTAACACGTATCCATCAAGTAAGGAGCTCACTCTATCATGATATCAAACCGAACGATCACACTATCATGAACCTATTCACATGTAGGACATCAATTATGCAGCTTTCCAACATATGACATTTACATTCACGCACTTGTATGACGATGCAACATACTAAGTAAAACATGCTGGATTGATAGGAATGTAACAATTGTAACTCGGACCCATACAGTGGTCATCATGAACATCAAACATGTAAGCACAATTTCACATTAAAGATTAATCCATAGGTCAAAGAGTAGTACATGTAGAATCATACGATCAGTAGGCCAAGTAAACATGCTATAACAACAAACACGTAATCATACAACATGATATAAGGCAAGACACAACACGAGACTTGAGCAAGGTAATTAACCACAACATGAACTTAAACAATAAAACCATGATAGAAGGCAAGGCATAACATGAAAAGCTTCTTACTAATGATCATTGACAAGGTACATGCGGGGGATTATAAAATCATGTCATGCAATTCAGAGAGAGTCACCATTACAACCGGACAGAGATTCCTAAGGGCATCCATTGACTTTTCCCAACCGACTCATCACCCCTCTTTCCCGTGGGACTCTAGTACAACTCTTCATGGCATGAAGACACTAGTTGATTATAATAAGAATAAGAAAAGATAGCCCCATAAACACCTTACTTCTAACTCAAGTGACATCAAGAACTTCCAACACTCACTCAGACAACTTAACATCCAACCATAATTCCCGACACAATGTGTTTACCAACCCAATTCCCCGTGGAAGATACTGGCATCCAAGAAAAAACTAGATAGACCCGTCAATGTGTTAACAAACATAGTGGAAGGGGCTGTTTTACACAAGCTGGGTTTGACAATGTAGAAATAAAGGCACTCCCGCTATCTCGTTTGCACAGGTCAGTCAATACACAACTCATTGTTAGGCATACCAAATCAGATCTCTAGCATAGCAAGCACTCAGCACAGAATCAATTAATAACACTCATAATGATCTCATTTGATTCCCCCAACCCATTTGTAAAGAACAAGCTGATATTTCGCCTACCGTTCCCAACTACACCCAATAGGGGTGGTCTATCGCCTTTACTACCCACTCGTGTCCCCGTTTGGTCGGTTTTTCTCTTTTATTACAAGTCGAGTTCATTACTTAGTCCAATTTCGGTTAGACATCTTAAGTTCATTTTGCCCCTTTTTAACACTTTCAAATCATTTGAAATTCATGGGCGGTTTTCCAAAACATACACTCGACCCTTGTGTACCCGAATTGCACAACCTCAGCTCTGATACCATCTTTGTAACGGCCCAGAATTATAATTTCCGGGTTACGTTTCAAGGGATAAAACCCCTTGTTCGGATCTTGCAATCCAGGTACGGGTCGAGGTTTCAAACTCATTTTAAGATTAGTAGAAAGAGGGATTTCAACCCTAAAAACCTCGAAGGGCCGTTGGGTACCCTTAACCTGTCCTAAGACTATGTCGCGGGATCCATTTCAAACGAAAGTAAAGCGGAAGTAAAGTACAGATACAAGTGCCACGGCAGAGCCAATCAAAACCAAATTAAGAGTGGGTAATTACCATTTTACTAAGTTAGGATATTAGCCAGATTCTTCAATTCGCCAAAAGGGAACCCGTCATATAGACATCGAGCACTCAAAATCTGCAGAAAATGCCTTTAAAAAAAGAACAGGGAAAGGAATCAGATCGAGCCACTCATGCGGGACCGGCAGTCCTCGCTGAGGCCACATAGTATATGCTATACCTAATAAAGATGCTCTAATGCAGTACGAAATTCAAACACACTAGCATGCTCCTAGTTCATAACAATGTGCAGAAATACTGTAAAGGGCCCAAGACAATGCCAAGTGGCATATCCCTCTCCTACCTCCACCCCTTCCGATAGGTGGAGACTGGCCAGCTCGTGAATACATTCCATCATAATCGGGGGGCACGCATGCCTAACCCGCTCCACAATAAAGCCCGCAAGCATATCATAATATAAGGAAGTTCATGACTCGATTGACTCAGGGTACCCGATGAGGCTGGGCTACCCTATGACCCTAGCAAAGACTCTAGAACTATCACAGATAACGGCCGTTCTGTTTCAAACGCATAAAGTAAACAGATGCTCAATCAATTAGTGCAACCTAAACATGATACTACATGGCATGCTTTTATGCATATGCAACACCTAACATAAAATGCAACAACAGGCATGAATGTCCAACCTGAGTAAGCCCCCTAGGGAACTTACTTGAAGATGCAGAACAGCAAGATAACACAAGCAAGGGCCCAAACGCAAGTCCAAGTAATCCAAAGGCAAAACACACCTATCATCAAGCCATTTCCATAAGCTACCGATCCATCATTCATACTCACAAAACTCAAGTTCTCAACATCCTCAAAACCAATTGACGGTAAAACCATTTTCCAAAACTTTTCCGATATCATCAACATCAACCAAAATCATTCTACCAATTTCCTTTTCAAAACCAACATCGTCAAATCAAGAGGAAGAATCCCGACATTAAACAGTTTAAACTTAAAATCAATACCTCAAAATCATATTATATAATTAATTCCGGCATTTTGGTCTTCAAACAATAAATCATTTAAGAGATGTTTCTGAAACTTGAAAACGCTTTTTAGTTAAATTACTAAAGGATATTTGTCCAAAATAAATCCATAATTATTTAAATATAATAATTAACTAAAATCAATCTATTTTAATAACCAACTTACTTTACCATTTCTTAAAATCATATGTTAAAACATCTTATAATAACACTGTTATATATATAATCCAAGTAAATCACAATAATAATTTCAGAAATAATATTTTTCATGAAAATCAGATATATATATATATATATATATATATATATATATATATATATATATATATATATATATATATATAATACCTTACAAGAACAGTTTTATATTTAAGCTAAAGTTTGTAAAACAACTAACATATCAATATAACACAATATCAACTTAACAATTTATAAAACAAACCCAAAAGGCCCAACTCTCAAACCCGGAAACAATAGGCCCAAGCCCGAAGAGAAAGGCCCAAGATCTGGTTTAAATGAACCGGTCCAAGGAAGGCTGAACCGGACCAGAAAATAGGGAAAAAGAAAATAAGGAACCGGGTTCCTTGGACCCGTCTCCCCCCTTCAAGAGCTCTGTCCAGACGAGAAAAAAAAAAGGAAGGGAAGAAGATGGAAGAGGAGCAGTTCGCCGGCAAGGACTGAGCTCCGACCAATCAAGGAGGCATCAACCAGCAGAGAATCGAAAAGAAGGGAGGGAGGAAAGGGAGTGCTCACCGAGAGTCGATCGAAAACTTCGCCGGAAAACGCTCGGAACTAATCTGGGCTCGTCGGAGATGGAGGAAGCGTCGAGAGGCCTGAGTTGGACGGAATCGGTTATAAAGGTGTGCCTTTAAGAGGTTTCGAGTCGGAAAAAGGAGAATCGAAGACTTACCGACCTCGGATTACGAAGGCAGGGGGATGATGGTGCCTCGCGGCTCCGACTGGGGCTCCGGCTGCTCCTTCTAACGGCGTCAGATGGGGGATTTATGGAGGTTCTGCTGCCGAGTGCTGCTCGTAAAAGGAGGAGGAGAGTGAAGCAGCGCTGCTGCTCGGGGTTTCTCGGCGGAACGGGGCGACGGAGGTGAACGTGGCTTCGACGGAGGCGCTCGGGAGGCTGGTGGCGGCTCTTGGCGGTCGTCGGGGAGATCTGCTTCTGCTTGGACTCGAAAGGAGGCGGAGCTGGCCGTCGGAGGTGCTCGGGTGCTGGACGTCGGAAACAGGGAGGGAGCAGATCTGTGTTTCAAATGTATAGAATGGAGAGATGAGGGTGAGGACTGAGGAGTGTATTTTCTCTGGAGAAAAGAAGAAATGAATTGGAATCTTCCTGGGACTGAATGAGGAGGAAGTGAGGGCGGGGAAGCATTGTTCTCTTTGAACTGGGTCTTAATCAGAAGAAAAGAAAGGGGGTGTGGCCCTGCAAGTGGGATTGGCGTGGGTTGGCAATTTTCCACATAGGGAAGACGACAAGGGAAAAGCTGGGCAATTGAGATTTCAGGATCAAAACAAACAATTGAAATTAGGAGGAGTGCTATTTGGCGTGAGGGTTGCAGGCAAAAGGGAACAAAATAGAGACCTGCTTGAAGAAGTTGAAGGTTGGAAGGGAATAGAATACAAATTAGGATGGTCCCAAACTCCAAATTTAAATACCCGGAATATAAATATGAAAGTCGCTCACTCGACCTTATCCCGATACGTTCAAAATAAATTTTTAAATTTTCTAATCTCAGTTAAATAATGAAATCCGAACATCATTTTCCAAATCATCGGCATATGGAAGCGGAATAAAATATATTTCGCATAAATTTCAATTTTTAGCCGGAATCCGCTTTAAGTGTTTTAAGTTCGATTTATTAAATTTAGGACGAGTTTTCCTTGAAATATCCGAATTAAATCCGTTTAAACTTCATTTTTAATTTCTTTTTCCGGAAATTAGGATTTAAAAATCCGAGCCTTTACACAAACTTCCGTTGGATACCCACCCACTTAAGGCCAGAATTCGCCGATTTCAGGCCAAAGGTTCGCCACTTAAGGCCAAAGTTCGCCGATTTCAGGCCAAAGGTTCGCCACTTAAGGCCAAAGTTCGCCGATTTCAGGCCAAAGGTTCGCCACTTAAGGCCAAAGTTCGCCGATTTCAGGCCAAAGGTTCGCCACTTAAGGCCAAAGTTCGACGATTTCAAGCCAAAGGTTCGCCACTTAAGGCCAAAGTTCGCCGATTTCAGGCCAATAGAACGCCAATCAAGGCCAAAGGATCGCCACTTATGGCCAAAGAATCGCCACTTAAAGCCAATTTTAAGTCATAATAACGCCATTAAGGGCCAACAAAAGTCAAAATCGAGCAATAAGAATGTCATGCTCAACCTCAATGAAAACAATCAAATTGTCAATCATAAGTAAAATTCAAACGAGAATGTCATCAACTAACACTATCTCTCATTTATGGAAAAGAATTCATCTAATCATTTTGAGCAGTAAATTCCAGTTGATCAGTTAATAACGCACCGACTGCATTATATTGTGTTATTCGGTTGAGAATGTTAAAGCTTGCAGGATACAACGAAGACAGGGGGCGAGCATCACTAGTGATCTTTGATCGTAACAGGTGAAAAGTATCAAGTTATTCGTCTTCCCTCATCACTAGATCGTGATAAGGAAACCCGAGGGGCAATTGATATAGCAAAAGTAATTCGATAAAAGATCCAGGGGCATAATCGTCATTTACACGGTAAACCCTAATCTCAAACCCTAACTCTCATTATATATATGATCGATCTACTAGGGTTAGGGGGGGCTTCTTCCGGCCGACAAACTTTGACTTGAGCGTCGGAGGCTCCTCCGGGGGAGCGAGCCCCGCCTCTTCTTTTCCTTCTGATCTATGCAGGAAGATCGATCGACTGATCGACGTGGAAGATGAAAGTGCAGAGATTTTATGTACAACAGGTTTGTTTTGATTTCGACGCGAACCACATGAGGCACTCCGCAAAGTCTCAAACTTCCGTTGGATACCCACCCATGCCCACATTATTGTTGGATTTACATATGATGTACAACATTTGAGTTAGTTTATGTCAGAGTGCGCCGAGACTACCTAACTACAATGTTGCACTTCATGTGGTAAGGTATCTAAAAGGAACACTTGTAGTTGGCTTGTTCTATCCTGTGAATTCATCCTCGAGTGTGGCAGCTTATTGTGATGCAGATTGGGGCACATGTCAGTTCAGTGCAAAGTCCTTAACTAGTTAATGTGTTTTCATTGGCAATTCATTAGTCTCTTGGAAGACAAAGAAACAAAACACGGTCTCAAAGTCATCTGCAGAAGCTGAGTATAGAAGCATGTCAACCACAACCAATGAGTTGATCCGGGTTGAAGGTATACTTAGTGCTTTGACAATACAAGTGCCAAGGCCCATACCTTTGTACTGTGATAGTAGAGCAGAAAATCATGTGTTCAATATTGAGAGAACGAAACACTTGAAGATTGATTGTCATTTCATGAGGCAATAGTTGACCTCTGGCTTTGTTCTTCCCCAACATGTCCGAATAGGGGTGCAGTTAGCAGATATTTTTACCAAACCCTTGGGAGAGAAGCAACACATTTTCTTTGCTCTCAACTTGGGTCTTGTAGGATTCTAAACAATGAAAAATATTCATATTCTACCACCTTGTGCTATTACAGTTGTTCTTACAACCTTACATTTTCCTTTTCTCTTGGACTTTTTTGGCATGTAATAAGCCCTTGGGCATGAGACTCACGAGACCTAATATGTCCTATATAAGGTCAGATGTCACCTCACAATGAGGTAGGGTTTTTGGGATCAACAAATCCAACTTAGCTGTTGGCAGCCTCTACAAAACTTTCTATTTTAAGATCATTCATCATCTATGAAACAGGGACTATGATTCACTGATTTCCATTGATAAAGCTTTGCCTTTATTTTGATCCTTGCATTCTACAGGGTGATTATACCTTTCTTATTACCTTTAAGGTTGTCTCACATTAAAAATATTGAGATTGTTTGAACAACATATAAGGTTGGTGGTCTACTTTTCTCATTGTCAATTGATTTTAAAATGAAACCTTTTTAAGTTTATATGTTGTTCGTATTTTTCATATGTGGGCACACAAATGACCATTCTGTAATTGTGCATTTTCAGCTTTAGTCTTTGTTTCGTGTAATTACGTACTTTTCTCATTGTCAATTGATTGTTGAATACTCCCTCCGTATCAAAATACTTGTTGTTTTAGTTTGGGCACTTTTTTTAAGAACGATAAAAACTATATAAAATATCAATGATTTTATTAATTTACAAAAACAATTTCATACTTAATATAATTATCTATAAAATTATGAAAAAAATTAATATTTTATAGATTTTTTTACTTCTTAAAAAGCGTGCTAAAAAGTAAAAGGATAAGTATTTTGAGACGGAGGTAGTATAAATTAATGTTGTGGAGAGTTGAGGCGAAAGGGTGCAGTGGTAGTGGGATGGGCCAACGTATGATCGAGTAATAGAACTTTTAAGTTGATTCATGTACTTGATCGAATTGAAAGGCTTCCAATAGCACCAATTTAATGCTCACTCCATTTGAGCTTCCTAACTAACCTACTTCTTGCTCTACCTTCTCTTTCCAATCTGCTCTTACTTAAATCATATATATATATCATATATGTCTCGCGCGTGCATGTACCAGGCATACAAGATCGATGAGACTTATTACTTAATTAGTATAATAAATAAAAAAATCATACCAAAAAAAAACCTAGAAAGTTGCAAAACTTTTTATTAATAAATAATTAAATGTCATTCAAATTAAGTTAATTGAATTAAATAAGAAATCCAACAACATAAAAACCCCTAGGAAAAGATAATCATAAAAATATAAAACCTGTTATAGGACGAGACAGACTAAAATAATTATAAAGGGACAAATGAAAAGATGGTAATAATGCATGTATATACATATAGTTGTTGGTATAATATAACATTATCTAAGAGTTGTATGTTAATATTATTTTATTATTAAATAAGAAATTAATTTTCCCTTCTTGGGACGAGAATATAAGATTTAGTAAGTTGCAAAACATTTATATTACAAAGTGGCTTTTATAAATAAAAAAAAAAGTTTTATCTAATCTCTCTTTACAGCACTAGTTATTTGATTTTATTGTACCTTTTTTTTTAAGGAGTTAAAAACTCTCTAAGGAAGCCAAGACCAATACTGTAACTCAACTTTGTGAAATTTCGAGAAATCCTAGTCGGGTTGTATGAAACGGGAGTTAATTGTGTCGGGTTTATTTTATTTGGGTTATAACTTATAAGGTCAGCCGGATCCACCATTCTAACACAAAAGCTTAAGCTATTGTGTGTGAGTTTCTCCCAACCTTATATTTTGTGTAACTTTTAGCACCCACAACCAATGCGGGATGTCATTTTTATCCCAACAAACTCATAACTAAACACCTGGATCCCATAGCAACGACTCAGTGCCAAAAGAAGGAACAAATACATGTCAATAAGAGAAGAACAATCCTCCAACGAAAATTTGTGTACAAAGCTCCCGAGACGCAGAACGTCCGGAAAGGAAATATTATTACTATTACTATTAAAAAAAATTTCATTTCCGTGCGGGATTCACTACGAAAATAAAGTCCATATTTATTTTATTTTATTATTATATATATTCTATATCCATTTAAATATATATATTGTTTGATTTTTAAGACATTTTTTTAATGAGCTAAAAGTTATATCAAATATTAAGTTGTGAATTATTTTTAAATAATTTTAGACTTAAATATAAAATTAAATATATATATATATATAATTGATATTTTATTATAATTTTTAATTCATTAAAAAACGCGCCAGAAATGAAAAAAATGAAGAGAGGACACTGACAGTGAGTGTGTAGGGACCAAATTATGACTGAATTGGAGGACGATCATCCACTCCGAAGTAACGTACGTTAAATGCGAATGCAACCTAACAAAACTCTAAAATGATTTGAATTGGATTTGTACATACACATCCAATAAACATGTTGTCATTCTACATGTCGTCGATTGTTGATAAATTAATTGGCATCGATCAACTCGTCACTTTATTAATTACCGATACTTGTTATCACAAAAGCGTCACTTATTCACAACGCTAACTAATTACAGAGAACGGAGTATTTCGTTACTCGATCACAGTTGAATTGACCAAACACGCGCGTACCTTGCAAGTGTCAGTTTATAAACAAAGTACCTCTTCTATAACACTTTATAATCTTACTATCAACCTCTTTCGACATTAGATCATATTGAGAAGGTCTGAGGGACATTTATGGTTGAGAATGAGTTGTGAGATAGATCTCACGTGGATTAAAAAGTGAATCCAAATCTTATGCATAAGAATGAGCTAATACTGTATCCGTATTCGTCGTCGTTCATATAATTTGTGGCAGAATAATATATTCCCAATCCATCTATCTATATAAATTACCAACAACTTAATGATCCATGATTAAACATTTGAGAGGTTCATTACTCAATTGATTTTATTTCAACCGATATATCAATGTTTAACTATGTCGGGGTACGATCTCAGGGTAGTACTCGATGGTCTCCAGTTCAATTCTCAGATATGGACACTCTATATTTACCAAAATCAAGATATTTCAATGTAGACTCATTGTCGTCGCTACAATACAATACAAGATCATAATTAAAGGAACATCCATGGAGGCCAAAGAAGTGAGGACGATTTTAAAGTATGGAAAGTATGGTCCTTATTCTGTAATTTTCCTATCCTTCTAGCCCACTCCCTTATTTCCCTCTTTTATGTTTCTGCATTATGTAATAAAGCTGTAAATCAGCTTGGACTGTAGTGACTGCCTTGCTGTGCAGCTCACGTGATTTGAGGTACTATAAAACCTCACTTCTGTCAATTCTCAGGTAGGGTTTTCCATTGGGATTGCTACCTCCTAAAAGAGGTCATTGGCCGTCATTGAATGAAAGGGATTGGGGAGTAAATTCTAGCCGCTTTTGCCTTGCATTTACACTGAGAAATCAGTGTTCTGTTATCTTTTGATCTTCAGTTTTCACATGGTATCAGAGCGAGAGGGAGTAGATCCTTTGTTTTTCTGATTCTGGGATTGTTGGTTGATGTTCAGTAGCCAAGACGTCATGAGTAATGAGGAGAGACAGGTAGCAACTGAGACTCCACAAGGTAATCTCAGTGATCCTTTACATTTATCCAATTCTGATCACTCTGGTGCTCAGTTGGTTTCAATTTCATTTGATGGATCTAATTATGTGACTTGGAGTAGAGGAATCGTGATGGCTTTAGGGGCCAAGTGTAAGTTGGGATTTATTAATGGTAAATGTGCTAAGCCAGTAAGTGGTAATGATCTATAGAGATGGATTCGTGCAGACTATATGGTTAGATGTTGGCTCTTGAACTCTATGACTAAGAATATTGCAGAGGCATTTATTTTTCTTGAGTCATCTAAGCTTTTTTGGGATGAGATTGTGGAGAGGTTCAGTCAGTCAAATGCTCCTAGAATCTATCAGGTCAGGAAGAAACTGGGGAATATTACACAGGGCAACATGTCTTTAGCAGAGTTGTACAACACCTTCAAGAAACTCTGGGATGAGCTTCAGGTCCTTGAAGGCATTCCTAAGTGTACTTGTGGTGCTCTTAATCAGTGTACATGTGGGGTTACAAAGAAGCTTATTGAGATGGATTCCAGGAACAAGGTAATGCAGCTGTTAATGAGTCTGAATGAGAATTTTGATGGGGCAAGGAACCAGATTCTGGCTATCGATCCTATTCCAGTCCTGAACAAGGCTTATTACATCCTTCAACAAGTAGAAGGAGGGAAGGATGCATCCACAGATGCTCAGACAGTTACAACTGAGAATAGTGCTTTTGCTGCAAACAGATTTGGGAATCTGCAATATCAGAGTGGATCAGCTGGGAATCAGTCAGGCAAGAGAGATTGGAAAGAGCTTAAAAGGCTGAAGTATGAGAAAAAATGCAGTCATTGTGGATACAGAGGGCACACAGCTGCTGAGTGTTTCAAACTCCATGGAGTTCCTGATTGGTTCAAGAGTTTGAAAGAAAAGGAGAAGATCAATGGCACAGGAAGGAGTTCTGCCAATGCTGCTGGCAATATGAGCTCAAATATGTCACAAAACAGTCCTCTAGATGATGAAGTTAGTGATCGAAGTCAAGCTGATGGGCAGATGGATTCAGCTATGGTCAATGCTGTCTTTCAAGAGGTCATGAAGAAGATGAAAGGGAAAAGTAATGCAGACATGTCCTTTGCAAATTTTGGAGGTAAAATTTGCACTTCTACTGTAAATGTTTCTATTGCAAATAATCCTATTGTTGAATGGATAATTGACACTGGTGCCAGTGATCACATGATGCCTAGAGGGCATTATTGTTCAGTAACCATCAAACTGGATAAACCTGTGCATATTGGCCTACCTGATGGTTCTATTAAGGTGGTAACAGAAATGGGAAATTTGCAGTTGACTGAGAAAGTGGCTCTCAATGGGGTCCTTCTTGTACCTGACTTTCAACACAGATTATTGTCAGTGGGAAAGTTGCTTGATGACAATGATTTGATTGCTGTATTTACTAGAAATGCTTGCTTTGTTCAGGACCCTGGAACTGATCACACTGTGCTAGCTGGGGAGAGGAAACATGGGCTATACAAAGTTCTCTCTTCAGATCAAGTAGAGAAATGGAAGCTGGATCAGAACACAAATAAAGCTGGGAAGATGTGTTCAGTTTTTGCATCTAGTTCTTTTAACAGAAACAGATTATCTTTAGATCTTTTTCATGCCAGACTGGGGCACAGTTCTGTATCTAAATTGAAGCATTTGCACTTATTTAATCATGCAGAATTGAATGGTTTTGTTTGTGAATCATGTTCTGTTGCTAAGCATCACAGATTGCCATTTGAGAGGTGTGTTGATATGGCTAAGCAGCCTTTTGATCTTGTGCATATGGATGTTTGGGGGCCTTATAAGACCCCCACTTATAATGGATTTCAGTATTTTCTCACCATTCTTGATGATAATACTATATCAACCTGGGTCTTCCTGCTTAAGACCAAGATGCAAGTCTTTAAAATTATAACAGAATTTGTGGCATATGTGAAGAATCAGTTTGGAAGATCAGTCAAATGTTTTAGGACTGACAATGGAACAGAATTCACATCTAATCAATGCAGAGAATTCTTTGCTTCTGAAGGGATCTTGCATCAAAGATCTGTTCCATACACCCCTCAACAAAATGGGAGGGTGGAGAGAAAACATAGGCACCTTGTTGAGACTGCAAGGGCAATGAGGATTCATGCTGGCTTGCCTATAAAATTTTGGGGAGATTGCATACTAGCAGCTACTTATGTGATAAATAAAATGCCAAAAGAAATATTAAGGTGGTGCTCACCTTATGAGAAATTATTCAACAAATCACCCACTTTTGATGAGCTGAAGGTGATTGGTTGTTTGTGCTATGCACAGGTCCCAGGTTTAAAACATGATAAAATGGGACCAAAGGCTAGGAGATGTGTCCTATTGGGATATCCATATGGACAAAAGGCTTACAAGCTTTCGGATTTAGACCAGAGGATAACTTTTAATAGTAGAGATGTTGTCTTTTATGAAGAAACCTTTCCATTCATAAAGACATCGGAAACAGATAATGCAGTAGAGCAGGTGAAAATACACAGTTTGCCCTTAGTGAATCCAGCTGCAGATTATGGTGATCATCAGTTGCCTTTGATCAGTACTCAGGAATCTCCTCAAAGTACTTCAGAATCTGCTCAGAACATTGTGCAGGACTCTCTTAGTCCTGAAAGCTCAGATGTTGCCAGTAATGAACAAGTTTCTTACAATCAGCAAGTAGTTTCAGATACCTCAAGCTAACTACCTCTTAATGATGAGAATCAGTTTCCTCCTCTAAGGAGAACTGCAAGAGAAGTGGCTAGGCCTAGAAGGCTCAATGATTATGTCTGCAGCTATCCAAGAAGAAATGAATCCACATCACAGTCATTCTTAGCTTCATGTATAGAAGATACATATGGTCAGAAGTCCAATTTCTTGCAGTCCTTTTGCTTAATGGCTAGCATACAGGAGCCATACACATACTCCCAAGCAGTGCAAGACAGGAGATGGATTGCTGCTATGGATAGAGAAGTGCAGGCACTCCAACAGAACAAGACATAGGTAATGGTGGATTTGCCTCAAGGGATGAAAGCTATAGGGAGCAAATGGGTTTACAAGATAAAGTACAAGCCAGATGGAAGCATTGAAAGATTCAAGGCCAGACTGGTAGCCAAGGACTATAATCAAATTAAAGGGAAGGATTATAAACACACTTTCTCACCTGTTGCCAAATTTCCTACAGTGAGAATCTTGATTGCTTTAGCAACCATTAAAGACTGGAATTTGCACCAGTTAGACATTAATAATGCCTTCCTCCATGGTCACTTGGAGGAAGAGGTGTATATGAAGCCACCAGAGGGATATGATATGGGAACTTTAGGGCAGGTTTGTAAACTACAGAAGTCCATCTATGGTCTCAAGCAAGCCTCAAGACAGTGGAATACTGAACTCTGTCAGTTTCTAACTAAGAGAGGATTTCATCAATCCATTGAAGATTATTCCTTGTTTACCAAGATTACATCCATTGGGATGGTGATTGCATTAGTATATGTGGATGATTTATTATTGACTGGCAATGATGAAGTTGAAATCAAAAGCACTAAGGAAGCCTTACACAGGAAATTCACTATTAAGGATCTGGGAATAGCCAGATACTTCCTATGACTTGAGATATCAAGAGTCAAGGAAGGAACTTTCTTACACCAGAGAAAGTATATCATGGACATCCTGCAAGATTGTAACTTGTCTGACTGCAAAGCTGCTTTATTTCCCTTACAGAGAGGTTTGAAGCTCTCAACTGATTCAGGAAGGATCATGGATGATCCTGAGATTTATAGAAGGTTAGTGGGGAGGCTATTGTTTCTCAATTTAACAAGGCCAGACATCTCTTATGTTGTTCAGCACCTAAGTCAATTTATGACTGAACCTCGTGTACCATATTATGAAGCAGCTATCCATGTGGTTAAGTATTTGAAGGGGACCATTACTGTTGGTCTGTATTATCCTAGGAATTCTCATCCTGGTGTTGTGGCATACTGTGATGCAGACTGGGGAGCTTGCCAGTTCAGTGCCAGATCTCTAACTGGATACTCTATATTCCTTGGTAACTCATTAGTATCATGGAAAACTAAGAAGCAGAGTACAGTATCAAAATCATCAGCTGAAGTTGAATACAGGAGTATGTCAATGACAACAAGTGAGATTATATGGGTAGAAGGAGTGTTGAAGACCATGCACTGCCAGGTTCCTTTACCCATTCCCTTGTACTGTGATAACAAAGCAGCCTTGCATATAGCTGAGAATCCAGTTTTTCATGAACGAACCAAACACTTGAAGATTGATTGCCACTTTATAAGAGAAAGGCTGCAGGCAGGATTCATTCAACCTCAACACATCCGGACAGGAGTGCAGGTTACAGACATTTTGACTAAACCACTGGGAGACAAACACCATCACTTCCTTGCTTCCAAGTTGGGTCTTGTTGACTTTGCACCAAGCCCAACTTGAAGGGGGGATATGGAAAGTATGGTCCTTATTCTGTAATTTTCCTATCCTTCTAGCCCACTCCCTTATTTCCCTCTTTTATGTTTCTGCATTATGTAATAAAGCTGTAAATCAGCTTGGACTGTATTGACTGCCTTGCTGTGCAGCTCACGTGATTTGAGGTACTATAAAACCTCACTTCTGTCAATTCTCAGGTAGGGTTTTCCATTGGGATTGCTACCTCCTAAAAGAGGCCATTGGCCGTCATTAAATGAAAGGGATTGGGGAGTAAATTCTAGCTGTTTTTGCCTTGCATTTACACTGAGAAATCAGTGTTCTGTTATCTTTTGATCTTCAGTTTTCACATAAAGTTCATCTCTCAAGCATGTATGGGGAGACCAGTTAGGATTAGTTGGTCATTGATGAGTCGCCTGAAAACTATTGCTACGATTATAATAGTTTCATTCGTCGCATGGGTGTCAATCTGTAGCAAACAATTTTTTTTAACCTATATGTACCCAAAACTGATCATTCAGAAATATTTCGTGTAAATAATAAAAAATAATACGAAAAAAAAAGTATCAAAATAATAAAAACTATTAAACTATGAAATAAAAATAATACAAACTTTAAAATCAACCAAAAATAATACAAAATTTGAAATTCTAACTTAAAATAATACAAACTTTTAAATTTTGATTAGGGGAAGAATCAAAACAAAAGTTTATTTATCAAAATTAAAAAAAAACATCCATAAATAGTTACACTTTGCACAAATCCACCCTCTTTATTTTTAAATTCACCAGAACAACTATTTATTTGTCTAACTTACAAAAACACTTTTTATTTTGAAATTATATAAAATCATAACCACTTTATCCATAATTTATATATATATATATAAAATCATAGCCTATGGCTATAATTCATGTAATTTTGTATAATTTTAAAAATTGGGATTGTATTTCACAAAGTTGGACAAATAAATAGTTTGTATTATTTTTAGTTGATTTTAAAATTTGTATTATTTTTTGTTTATAGGTTCATAGTTTGTATTATTTTGAGACTTTTTTTATTTGTATTATTTCATAAGGTTCATATCTGACAGTTGATATTATTTTAAGTTATTTTTTCTTTATTTTTTAACACGTCTTTATTAATAATAAATATAAAATCGTTCTTAAAAATTAATTAAAAATTTAATACTTTATATAGTTTTAAAATAATTTTAAAAAGTATTATATTCGTTCAAATATAGATGTCATTTGACTTTTTAGCACGGGTTTTAAAAAGTTAAAAATTATATAGTATAATAATTTTATTATTTATAATTTCACACTTATTATTAATAAGTATAAAACTATATAAAAAATTTGATATTTTATATAATTTTTTTTGCTTATTAAAAAAAGTGTTGAAAATTAAACAATATGTACTATTCCTGAAACACAGTATATAACTTATATTATTTTTTAATGAAGGGAGTATATCCTATTATTGCCTACATATTTAAGCCATGTACAAGAATATAAGGAACTTTTCATAATTTACCTCAAATTATGTTTTCACTTAAATCTTTATTTTAAACAAATAAACTCTCCATATATATTTCATGTAACATCATTTTCATAATAACATACACAAATCAAATCTATCAAACTTTATTTATTTCCACAATAGTTATCAAAATTCATATCTATATAATAGCACCATAGTATAATTCTTTAATTATATTTTATCTCTATCATGTGTTACCTTATCACTATTTTATCAAAAAAAATTTAAAAAATACGTTATGAGTTATGACACAAGAACTATACTAGTTTTTGTTTATATTTCTTAAAAAATGTAAAAATGAGAGAATGACATATGTTACTAGTTTTTAACTAATTAAAAAAAATACCATACTCCCTCCGTTACAAAAACAATGTCGTTTTAGGATGTAAATCTTATTAAGAAAAACATGTCATTTTAGGTATTTTACCATCCATTTTACAAAATGTCCTTGTAATGATGAGATAGGTGTTAGTTGTAATTTTCAAAAAAGTAAAAAAAAATAGTATAATAATTAACGGTATACGTGTATTTTTGTTTGTTTTATTAAAATGTATTATAGATTTTTAAAATGACAAATTTTAATTAACGGAAGGAGTATAACTTATAAATATAAGCGGAGGGAGTCTATCCTATCCTGGAATTCAGTGGGGAGTTTGTTGCAGAGGAGGAGAAGTTACGGCTACCTTAAAGAGATCCGAAGAGTTCACAAGTCACAACACAAAACCCAACTATTTTTGTTTATACAAATCTATGGAAAATATAATATAATACTGTTTCACATATTTGTTTATTTTTCTGTTTGTGTAAGAGTATTATTGTATATCATTATTAATTTATTTTAAAATGTATCAAACATTTTTTTAATCCATTCTCTTTTCAACTCACTTAAAATAAGTATTATTATAATAAAGTGATAAAATAAACTAATAGCAAGTAGCGGAGAACCATACCCGAATAATTGATGAAAATTATGCGTAGTAATATGTGCTGACGTGGCAAGAAACTAGCGTGCCATGTTGGCTACTTAGCAGACAACTGGGATTTCAATTATGAGGCTCCAATTCAGTGAAGATCACTCACTCATTTATTTTTATTTTTTAATATTTTTCACAAATACGGAGTACTCCGTATGTATGATTTAAAAGTACAATATTTTTATTTTTTTCAAATAATAGTAATAATTTTAACATAAACTTATTTTATTATACAGTGAGTGACACGATCTGTATGGATTTATATGGGTTAGTTAGGACTTAGGAGGGGCATTTTCGTAATTTTGATTGAGGTTGTTTTGGCCTAACCGAAGGACACAACTTTTAAGCTGTTCTTGGCGCAATTTTCCCTTCTGTAACAAACTACGTGTGTGAACACAAATCTGATTCTTTTCACTTCTTCTATAGAATTCATTTGCTTCTTCCATGATTTCACTTGATTTCTTCATATGATTCGCACTTATTCCAATGGTATCAGAGCATATGGCGACGATCTGATTCCTTTGAGATTTTTTTTTGTGTTTTCTGTTGCTTCGTAAGTGATCTACGGGGTTGTTTTCCGCCGATTATTCATTTCCTTTCTTGCTTCGTCTGCAATGGTGGGGAGATGATCAACATTTCAGCAAGGACAAGGTTCTAGTGATGGCGCATGAGCTGGCAGAGGCACGTTCATCTCTGTAACGCCTCCTGCTAATGGGAATCCAAATGGAGCAGGTCGTGGATGGAATATTGGAAATCAAGGGATGCAGTTTGGAGATTTTGCACAAGGTACGAATAATGTGCACATAAACCCTTACTTTCTGTCGAATTCAGATTATCCAGGGATGAATCTTGTATCTACTCTTTTCAATGGTGCAAATTTTATAAGTTGGAGCAGAAGTGTTCGAATGGCTTTGGGTGCAAAAGCCAAGCTAGGGTTTATAACTGGAAGTTGTGTTCGTCCTAGTGAGAATAGTAAGGATTATGAGAAGTGGCTAAGGGCGGATTACATGGTAATGTGCTGGTTAGTCAATTCTATGAATAGCAAAATTGGTGAGAGTCTCATGTATGCTCAGTCCTCAAAGGAGCTTTGGGATGAGATTAAGGAAAGATATTATGAGTCTAATGATCCTTTAGTGTTTCAATCGAGAAGAGATTTGAGTAATTTGAAGCAAGATAACATGTCTGTTGGGGCTTACTATATGAAATTGAAAAAGATTTGGGATGAACTTCAGATGCTGGATCCAATTCCATCTTGCAGTTGTGGTGGTCTTAATCAGTGTTCTTGCAGTCTTTTAAAAAGGATTGTTGAAAGAGATGAAAAATCCAAGATAATGCAGTTTTTGTTGGGACTGAATGATGTGTTTGAACATTTGCGTGGCAATGTTCTGTCTAAAGATCCTACTTCTGGTTTACACAAAGTTTATCAAATGGTTGTTCAAATTGAACGATCTAAGGGACGTAACTTATGTTGTTCAAGGAGAGAGCAGTGTTCTTATGATGAAATAGAGATGAACAGATTGAGAGTGAGGCAAATGCTTTCTCTAAGTACAGGTTTGGTGATCAGGGAAAGCAATCAGATCAGAGAAGGAAGGACTATAAGAGAGCTAAGCTTGATAGAAAGTGTGACCACTGTGGTGAACGTGGACACACTAAGGATTATTGCTTTAAATTGATTGGGTATCCAGAATGGTTTAGGGGTCCTAAGAAAGAGGACAAGCCTAAATACAATGGGAGATTTGCTGCTCAATTTGAGAGCAATCAGCTTAAGAGAGTCCTTATGACCATTATTTTTATCATAGTCGGAATGTTTGCAAACCAGATCAAGCAATGGTCAATGCAGTTTTTCATGAAATCTTGAAGATGATGAAAGGGAAAGCTCCATTGGAGGTTGTGGATAGCTCAGCTAATCAGGCTAAGACACATTTTGCATGTACATTAAGTGTCTCATTTCTTATTGGTGTTAACAAAGCTGAAAGTGACACATGGATTGTGGATTATGGTTCTACAGACCACATTGCATTTGACACCAGTATTTTTATTGAGACTCATGATTTGCATACAGCTATTAATCTTGGTTTGCCTGATAGAAGTTGTATTGTTGTCAATTAGAGTGGTACAATATCTTTGAGTGACAGTTTTGTTTTGAAGAATGTTTTGCGGGTGCCTCAATTTAGGCACAATTTATTTTCTATGTCAAAGACTGCTCATGATCAGAAGTTGAGGGTTACATTTGATGATGTGTCATGTTGGTTACATGACCCTATAACTAAGAATGTGTTGGCTAAAGGATTTGAGAAGAAAGGCTTATACATCTTGAAGGCTACAAGTTATCAGAATGTTTGTAAGAACTTCTCTCATTCATCAAGTCATGTGATTTCTGGTTGTAATAAGCTTGATAAAGTACAGTTGCTTCATGCTAGACTTGGTCATATGTCATATGCTAATCTACATCACTTACTAGACAGTCAGTGTAGTGGTGTTAAAAATGTCCATTGTGAAACTTGTTCTTTGACTAAGGCTCACAGACTGAGTTTTGACAGAAGTGAGTCTCTAGCTGACTTTCCTTTTAAATTGTTGCATATAGATGTTTGGGGCCCTTATAGGACTCCTGCTTTGTGTGGTGCTAGATATTTTCTCACCATTATTGATGATCATACTAGATCTACTTGGGTTTATTTGATGCAAGATAAATTGCAAGTGTTGAGAAATGTCACTGGGTTTCTCAACATGATTGATACTCATTTTCAGGCTTCAGTTCAGTTCATTAGGATTGATAATGAGACTTGAGTTTACTCAGAGAGGGTGTGTAGAATTGTTCAATTCTAGAGGCATTATTCATCAAAGATCTGCTCCAGGTGTTCATGAACAGAATGGGCATGTTGAGAGGAAACATAGGCATTTGATTGAAACTGCCAGGGCCATTAGAGTTCATGCAGGATTGCCTATCAAATTTTGGGGTGAGTATGTCTTAAGTGCTACACACATCATCAACAAAATACCTTCTGCTATATTAAACTGGAAGTCACCTTTTGAGTTGCTATATAGGACTCCTCCTAGATATGATCAGCTTAGAGTGGTTGGTTGCTTATGCTATGTAGTGCAGCCAAATGATCATAGGGACAAGTTGGGTGTTGTGGCCAGGAAATGTATATTTCTTGGATATCGTGTTGCTCATAAGGCTTTCAACCTATATGATCTTGACAGACACACCATTATCATTAGCAGGCATGTGAAATTTGAAGAAAACATCGTTCCTTTCAAAGCTCATTCATCTGCTAACACACCTGATAAGACATCTTGGTTTGGCTCCTTTGGAGAAGACCCGTATGATAGTTTCTTCACTCCACCAGAGTCACAAAACCAACACAGTTCTATTTCTCCTCTTCCTTACTCACCGACTGTTTCATCACCCTTACCTCAGTCACCTCAATTCTCTCCTCCTATATCTAACACTCAGATTTCTAACTCCCTTGATTCTCATCATACAATAGAGGATTCATCATCTTCTATCAATGATTCCCATATCCCAGTTGTCCAAAATCATAATTCTCATGGTCTTAGAAGTCATACTCATAGACCTGCTAAATTGCAAGACTTCATCTGCAAAAATCTTCCTTCCAAAGGGCATTTAGATACATCATCGGCAGGATATCTCTTCCTTTGGTGGGGATTTTACCTGGCAGAGAAAAAAGGGTGGTCCGGATAACTTTCTGGAAAGACTTGACCATCTCCTTATGCTTACAAATCTGCTACCTAGATACGATTACGTTCGACTACAGGTGCACCCATTTACCAGGTCGGATCATGCCCCTATCTCGGTTGACTTCCGTCAGGACGTACGACATAGTAACCGTCCGTTCCGTTTTGAGCTTGCCTGGTCAAAAAGAGCTGACTACAATAATATCGTGACCCAAGCTTGGCGCCTTTATCGGCCTGGTTCCCTTATGTTCAACCTTACTCAAAAATTAAGACAACTTAAATCACTTTCTAAAGTTTGGCATAAAAAGTCATTCGGCAATATCAATAACCGGATCGTCACAACTGATGCATCTCTTTTAGATCTACAATCAAAACTGGTGTCCAATTTCGCGCCAAATGATCTCAGCCTCATGAAACGTCTTCTCAATAAAAGAGAGCGACTGCTTGATTTTCACAGACGTTACTGGGCTCAACGGGCTAAAGTTAAACATATCAAACTAAACGACTCTAATACTGGTTACTTCCACATGGTGGCTACAATCAAAAAGGAAAAAAAAATTCATCAAGAATATTACTCTAGAGAATGGGATTCAATCGTCTGACCCAGATTTCATTCAACAACAGTTTCTTCAACAGTTTACAACTAGATTCCGCACGTCCTTAGATCCTTCGCTGCAGAATGACGACTTGCTGCAGGTTATCTCCCAAGATGTTTCTCCGCAGGATAATATGTTGCTTACTAGGCCAGTGTCGAACCTGGAAATTAAAAATGCGCTATTTACTATGAAAGCAGATAAGACGCCCGACCCTGATGGGTTTCCGGCTGGTTTCTTCCAATCTTACTGGAAGCCAGTGGACCCCTCTGTTACTAAGGCGGTAAAAGCCTTCTTTTCCTCGGGGAAACTTTTGCGACAGATCAACCACACGTTCATCACTCTTCTACCCAAAAATGATAACCCATCGATGATTAATCATTATAGACCTATTAGTTTATGTTCGACTTTATATAAAATAATTGCAAAGGTCCTAACTGCTAGACTAGGCATGATTTTCGACAAATTAATACATCCATTACAAGGCGCTTTTACAAAAGGTCGGTCTATCCAAGATAATATTCTCATAGCTCACGAGATTCTTCACACATTTAGATCAAAAAAAGGAAAGCAAGGCTTGGTAGCTCTAAAACATGATATGGAAAAAGCTTACGACAGAATTGAATGGCCATTCCTATTCCAAGTTATGTCCAGATTTGGATTCGATCAAAAATTCATCTCCTGGATTAGGGAATGTGTCTCCACGGTCTCTTACTCTCTGTTGGTTAATGACGAGCCATCTTCAATTATCCTACCTTCTAGAGGTTTGAGGCAGGGCGATCCTCTGTCGCCTTTTCTTTTTATACTGGTGTCAGAAGTTCTAGCTCGAAACCTGCAAGTTGCCTCCACGGTTAACAAGGATCTTGGCATCTCATTTGGTCTTTCACTTAAAGTTCCTTTTCTGGCTTTCGCTGACGACATTCTCATTTTCACCAAAGCTTCTCCAACGGCATGTACTGCTGTTTCAAATATTTTGGACAAATTTTGTGTCGCTTCGGGTCAGAAGGTGAACTTACAAAAATCAAGCTTTCAAGTGTCTTCTAACACGAACTCAGCATCTATCAGATCAATTACCAATACAATGGGGATTCCTCAAGCTAATAATTTTGAAAAATATTTGGGCTGCCCCATTATTAATGGATGTGTCAACAGAGACACTTTTGCGGAAGTTGTTCTGAAATCCAAAAACCAACTCACTAAGTGGAAAGCCAGTTGCCTTTCGACTGAGGGTAGGAAAATTCTAATTCAGTCAAATCTTAGTGCTCAGCCTTTTTTCCTAATGCAGGCATTTCTCCTTCCAACGAATATCCTCAATGAGCTTGATAAGGTTTATAAACTTTCTTTTGGAACAAGAGCTCGGGGTCGCCTCCGCTGATTAGCTGGGATAAAATATGTTTTGATACCCTCAAAGGCGGTCTGGGTCTGCACAAAGCAGAAACCATGAATATCGCTCTACAAATGAAATTGCTTTGGAAAATTATAGCGGAACCATCCAACGCTTGGGTCCGAGTTATCTCGGAAAAATATCTGAAAGGAGCGCCTCTGCTCGACTATGTTAAAAAACAAAATACCTCCTGGCAGTGGGGCAGACTGATGTCCCTCAGAAAGCTCTTCAAACCAGGGTTGCGTTGGAGTATTGACAATGGAAGATCCGTTAACTTCTGGACAGACTGCTGGGATTTTGACACCCCTCTTATGGACATACTGCTGGGTGAACTCCCTGCGGAAGTGTCTAAACTTACAGTAGCTCACTTTATTAAACATTCTAATAACTGGGATTGCCATAAATTGCGTCAAACACTGCACCAATACTTATCCTCTAACGATATTTCCCATATTACGAACATCCATCTTCCAAAAATGAGCTGTCGGACCGTCTACTGGGGCCACAGCAAGGACGGCTGGTTTTCGTCGAACTCAGCAACAAAATTGCTTACAAGCAATGTCGGGTTATCTTCTTTCGACGGAGGATGGATCTAGAACTTAGATGTCCCTAACAAAGTTAAACATTTTCTGTGGAAACTAACCAGAGATGGTCTCCCAACCAAAGCCCGTCTATTGAAATCTAATATTTCTATCCCACAAGGTTGTGTCTTTTGTGGCAATACAGATGAGTCGCAGGCTCATCTGTTCATTTATTGTCCTTAAGCAGAATCTCTCAGGCAGAGGTTGTGTCTGCCTATGCCTAACTACTTGGTGAATAGGTTCAGGAATGATCAACCGATCCCTATTACGTCTATCTTTAATTCTGTTGGTCCTAAGCTCATGGGCAAACTAGCGCTAAGTTGGTGGTCGATTTGGTTTTTCAGGAACCAACTCGTTTTCAATAAGGCCTCATCTGTTTCGATTCATGAAATGGAAATTTTTTACACTACAGTGTCCCAATCCTGGTCGGAAGCAAAGGCTCTTGATGACTCGGGGTCTCCTACTAGGTTCCCGAAAGGCGTGCCTAAGGATCGTCCTACTTTACCGGTTGGTTTTTCTTGCACGCCTTCTTCCCGAAGGGACTCGACTTCCCCTCTTTTGAGAAGTGGGTTTTGGGATAAGCCCCCGAGAAATTGTTCCAAGCTCAACTTCGATGGCTCGCTGCGCTCTGATGGTTCTGCGTCTTTTGGGTTCGTTATTCGTGACTATCAGGGCACTGTGCTTTCTTCGGGGGCTGGCCTCTGTAACGGAACATCGGTTCTGTTTGCAGAGGCGTTGGACCTTATGAAAGGGATTCTTAGTGCAAAGCAATTCTGTATCACTAATTTACTTATCGAGGGGGGTAATCTTACGGTTGTACGAGCGCTCCTTGAGGATTGGAAGTGCCCCTGGAACATAGAGCTCCTGCAATCGGATATACTTATTGATCTTCTTTCATTTTCTAATGTTGCGATTCGTCATATTTTCAGGGAATCTAATGCTGTTGCAGATCGTCTTGCACATCTGGCCTACAATCTCCCTGCCGACGGACGTTTAGAAGATGATCCAGAACTTCGGATTCTCATTCGGAAGGATGCGCTAGGAAGAGCGGTCTCTCAGGATCGTCCGGCCTAATCTTTATCTGCTTCAAAAAAAAAGATACATCATCAGCATCTGAATCCTTTGTTGTATTATCTGTTCAGAATCTATCTCACATGTCACCAAACTACATTCACTCCTTCATTAACATGTGTAGTACATTCGATCCCAATTCTTATAAGCAAGCCAAAGGAATCTCAGAATGGGAGCAAGCTATGACAAAAGAGCTTGAGGCCCCTACCAGCAATCATACTTGGCAAGTTCTTCCCCTTTCTTCTGGAAAGAAAGCTATAGTTTGCAAGTGGATATTCAAAATTAAGTAAAAACCTGATGGGTCAATTGAAAAATACAAAGCTAGACTTGTGGCAAAGGGTTACAACCAATTCAAGGACCAAGACTACAAGCAGACCTTCTCTCCAGTTGCTAAGCTCTCCATTGTAAGGATTATTCTTGCTCTTGCTGCTTGCAAAGAGTGGAATCTTCATCGATTGGATGTCAATAATGCTTTTCTTCATGGGTACTTAGATGAAGAAGTATACATGTTGCCACCTCCAGGTTATTCTATCCACACTGGTCATGAGTGCAAATTGACTAGATCACTGTATGGTTTGAAGCAAGCCAACAGGGAGTGGAATTCTGAACTCACCAAGTTCATGATTCGACTTGGCTTCACTCAATCTACTCATGATTATTCCTTGTTCATTAAATCAGTGGGTTCATCTATGATTGTTGCTCTAGTTTATGTGGATGACATGCTTCTGATGGGCAACTCAGGTGCTGAAATTGCTCTCACCAACGCAGCTTTGCACAAGGAATTTACTATTAAAGATCTGGGCATTGCAAGGTACTTCTTGGGAATGGAGATATCTAGATCATCACATGGCATACTTCTTAACCAGAGAAAATATATACTTGATATTCTTAGAGATGCCAACATGGAGAATTGCAAGTTTGCTGAATTCCCTATGCAACATGGCCTCAAAGTTTCTTTAGATAATGGTGACCCTATCTTTAATCCTGAAGATTATAGAAGATTGGTAGGGAGACTGCTTTATCTTACTCTCACTCGTCCAGATATTGCTTATGTTATTCAGCAGTTGAGTCAGTTTCTCCTTAATCCTCTTCAGCCCCATTGGCATGCTATGATATATTTGTTGAGGTATCTTAAAGGGACATTCAATTTAGCTTTGTCATATCCAGCTTCATCCTCTCTAGAAGTTCAAGCTTATATACTGATGTGGATTGGGGAAACTGTATAGATACAGGGAGGTCATTGTCTGGTTGTTGTGTTTTCATAGGGTCGTCTCTGGTATCCTGGAAAGCTAAGAAACAAAAGGTTGTTTCTAAGTCCTCTACAGAAAGTGAGTACCGAGCAATGTCCACTGCTGCTAGTGAATTGGTTTGGGTGCAAGGATTAAAGTCTGATCTAGGCATCTCTATCTCTCTTCCTATTATCTTGTTCTGCGACAACAAGTCAGCTCAGCAGCTCGCCATCAATCATGTGTTTCATGAACGCACAAAGCATGTGAGAATTGATTCTCACTTCATTAGAGAGATGGTCACTCAAGGCTTCATTTGCACCAAACATGTCCCTTCTTCTTTACAATTGGCAGACATGCATTCTCACCAAGGCATTGGGAGCTCATCAACACACATTTCTTCGAGCCAAGCTTGGTCTTGTTTTTCCTATGGCATGTTCGGCTTGAGGGGGGTCTATGGGTTTATATGGGTTAGTTAGGAGGGGCATTTTCATAATTTTGATTGAGGTTATTTTGGCCTAACCGAAGGACACAACTTTTAAGCCGTTTTTGGCGCCATTTTCCCTTCTGTAACAAACTATGTGTGAACACAGATCTGATTCTTTTCACTTCTTCAATAGAATTCATTTGCTTCTTCCATGATTTCACTTGATTTCTTCATATGTTTCGCACTTATTCAAAATTTGATATAAGATGATCACGATCGGAGCCAATTATTTTCATCCCTTAATTCACATTCACTTATAATTTCCTTTTAGAAAATAAAAATGGGAAATTTCTCCATCATTTTCTTACATATGTCATATGGCTTAATAAACATACAATAAACGCCATAAATTAAAAGTTATACTATCTCTGACTTTTTAAAACATTTTTTAAGGAGTTAAAAACTATATAAAACACTAAGTTTTTTTTAGTAATTTTTAAAAATAATATTATACTTATTAATAATAAGTAAAATATTATTTTTAAAAATTAATAAAAAAAATTAATATTTTATATAACTTTGAACTCTTTAAAAATGTGTCAAAAAAGTCAAACAATCTATATTTTGAGGCGGAGGGAAATTGATAAATTATTTGAAACATATTTGTGAGACAAGAGAAATGAAAACTTAAATCTTTAATCACATAATATCATGTTTTGATAAGTGAAAAGATAATCATATGATAGGACGCATATCGATTATGAGAGCGACAATTCTAGAAATTGGATTCCTTTAACATAAAAATAAAGTGTATTTTTTAAGTGGTGGATGATTAGCTTGAGAATTGAGAGGGGAATTGATACATCCAAGAGAAAAAATAATAAAAATGACAAATTTATTTTATAAATTGTTCATATCACATACGGAGTACATGATAGCAATTTAGCGATCGAATATTATATCTATATCTATATCTATATCTATCTATCTATCTATATCTTCTATATATATATATAACATAAAAAGTTGTGTTCAAGAGCCATTTATTGTTACTATTAAATACATGAAAATTTTACATTATTTTTGTTTTCTTATTCAATTTGAATCAACTTGCCTTTCATTAGCTCAATGGTTATAGGTGTTGGGGATTACCTCTTGGTTGAGGGTTCAAACCTTGATAGCTACATTGTTTTTTTTAATTTTCCACTTCTTTATAGCTACATCTTTTATTATTATTTTGGTCATTAAATTTATATATGTAATATATAATGTTCGTTTTTTTTTATCAACAACCATTTTTTCATTTCATTTAGAAATAAACTGAAAAATGTTTTATTACGTTGACTTCATACATTTTTTATTCTAATTTAGAAAATTTAAAAATAGTTGACCAAAAAAATAAATTGTGTAAATTTAATTGTATCAATCAAAGTTTATTGATAGATACCTAATTAACAAAAGTTAAACTCTTTATCTTCTAACTCCATAATTCCCACCCTTTGTATTTAAACAATTTACTTTATCTAACACATTGTAACGGAAACCCAAAAAAAATATAAATATATGGTTTTTATGTTCCTTTTTCAAAATTAAACATAAATAAAATTATTGTAACATAAAAAAAGAATAAAAATATAAAATTTTAATATTATTTTTTGCAAAATTAAAAATAAGTAAAATTATTACTGGAGGCTAATATAATCAACACACATTTTTTAACTCTCTATCTTCTAATATACTTAGTTTAAGAATTATGAAATATACTCTTATTTAAAAATAAAAAAATACAAATATATTGCTTTTATTGTGTTGAGCCGGTTGAACCGGTCCAAGCCCAATTAAAAAATAGAAAACCGGTTCGGTGAACCAAACCTCCTTCTTCCTCCTCTTTCCTGTGTGTAGGGCTCCTTCAATGGTGATTTTAATTCTCTGTCGTTTCGACTTCAAAACGCCTCCATCAAGTGCTCCTCCTCACCCATATCACAAAAACATGTTCAATTTTCGGATTAAACAATGTATTAAGCTCCGAATTCGTCCAAATTCACTTTGCCCCAAAAACAAAGGTTGGGTCGTTTGGATTGATTTATTCACCGCTTCTTGCAATTGAATATATGAAACTGATCATCGGAAAGAGATGAAGAGATTCGTATATTTAATTTGATCTTTCGTGCGCGTTTTAAAGATCAACTATAAAAGAGCTTTCAACCTTCGGAAGCATGGTACACCATGAAAAGCCAATCTTCGAGCTCCGAATGTAGTTCATCTCTTCTAAAACCCTTTAATCTACAATCCCATTAATTTTTTTTTGAGAAAAGAATACAAAATAAAAAATCCCCAATTTCGATCAGACCTTCATCGAAGCCGCTCACCCGCCACTTTCTAGCCGCTGCCGCTAAATTTAATTCAATGTGTATATTTGTAACAGTTTATAATTCACTCTAAAAATATTTAATTTAATATAAATCAAAAGATTATTATATGTATTGTTTTATTTTTTTCTTTAAACAATAATATTTTAATTTAATTATTTTTTCCGTAAAAACTACACTACATGCTATTATTCTCTTCTTTTAAAAATTTATATTATGTGTTATTTTTTTTCCCTATATTTACCAAGTTTGATATCACTCTAATGTTTGGAATAAAATCACATGTCCCGGACGTAGCACGGATCTGCCTACCTAGTGATAGATATATAATTGACTGCTTGTTTTTATTAATAAGAATTTGAAATATCAAGATAAAAATCTGGTAAATCGAAAGGGTACAAGGAGCGTCATACGAATAGACCGTCATTATACAATAAAGTAATGAACCAATTAATTAAAGTGAAATGAGAATAATAACCCTAAAAACATGTAAATTGAGAAGAAGATCGTCTGAGTGAAGAGCCGGATATAATTGATCACTATAAAAGGGTGTTGTTATGTACACCACAAATCTAAAGTCAAAAAATGCACGTCGTTAAGGACGTGCATGCCTTGTGACTAATTAACATTTAAAAAAAATTAATTAACCCCTTTTAACCATGCACGTCGATAAAGACGTGCATGATTTGGGGTGTATATAGCGAGTACGCTATAAAATTATATAAAAGGGGGGTCAGTACAATTAAAGTGCGATGGGTTTCATATATATAGGACCCCTCACGAAAATGACTAACTTCATTCAGTTTAATTTTCGCCACTACGTACATACTTTACATTTATCAGCCCACGCATAAAAAAATCGATAAATATTCATTGGTCTAAATGTCTAATACTCTAATGGTTGCGGGGTTAGATTTTATATCTATTAATTTTGAAACTTATAAATGGTCTATCTCATACAATATATTACCAGTATTTCATAATTTTTCAACTTTTATTTCATATAATTTTTCAATTTTAATTTAGTTATAATTTTAGTCATTTTTTCTACCTCGTACCATATGTGCCCAATATTCGATCAAAATGAGGTAAAATTAGTAGTTTTTTTAGAGGTTTAATTTTAAGTATGAGACGGAGTTGAAAAAGTGACTAAAATTTAAAAACATTTAAAGTTAAAAAATTATGTAGAATAAAAGTTGAAAGATTATGAAATAATATAAAGTCCGTATGAAGCGAAAAATAGTTTATTTGTAAAAAGTGAAATTTATTTGGTTGTTATTAGGGGTTCTGTGGTAATTTCAAAGCAAATAAACTACATAAACTCTCGAAAAGGTTCAAAAGCTAAAATTTCAACAACAACAACAACACCTTTTTAAACTGCCCCAATGGGGGATTTGCAAAAATGACCCAAATACCCGGACCCCTTTGCACCCCATATCCCCTATCCAAACAAATTGCAAAATCTAACCCCCCCCCCCTCAAAATCCCCCGTTACCTCACTTGTTGTAACCATTGGAGAGAGAGAGAGAGAGAGAGAGAGAGAGAGAGAGAGAGACTACAGAGGAGCGAGAACGGGATCTCGTCACCCATCCAAAACCCTCTATCTATGCCTCTCTCCACTTCTCTCCATCGAAGAGCTCCATTGAAGAGCTTATTTATTCTTTGATTTCTCTGTCTTCTATCTCTTTGCCTTCGAGGGTGAAGGGATCTCCGTGGGAGCTCGAATTCGTCCTGCACCGCTGGTGTGAATCGCCGCCGGAGCACCGCTTTGGTGCCTTTGTCCTTCACCTTCGTTGTGATGGCTTTTCCAGGTCAATTCGAGGCGAGCGGAGGCCGGATTTGGAGTAGAGGAGGTGGAATCGAAGTGGATGAGCCCTCACAGAGGCTTGGTGAACCGCTTTGTTTTTTTTATTGATGAATGAACATTAATATATCAACTTTCCACTCTATGGTTTATTACTAGACACCCTTTGGTATACTGGACACCCAATGAGTTCCTACTGGACGCCCTATGGTTGTTTCCTGTCTTGCGTGTTGTTCAATGTTTCCCTGGTTCTAGTGTCGCCCTCCCCCTAAGATCAGGCGGTAAAAAGAGAGAGGACATAGGGGATAAGACAGAGACAGAGATAGAGGGGGGAAGAGTGACAGTAAGGGAGAATTAATATAATTTGAATTAAATCTTAAGTTTCAGAGAAAAACCATCGAAGAAGAAGCAAGTGGGTTGGGGTTTATTTGCAGTTTGACGTGTAAACAGTTAGTTTTAACTGGACACCAAAAGCAAAACGACATGCCACCTATTGGAACCAATTGGACAAGAGTTATCGGAGAAACAGATTCATCATCGACTTCGGATATAAAATGGGTAAGTTTGCTTTCGATAAAAAATCAGAGAGAGAGAGAGATGAGTGAAAAAGAAAAGTAAAGTTGCAAATGAGATAGAGATTAGTGAGGATAAGACATAGAGAGATGGAAGAGTGACAGTGAGGAATCAAGAAGAATAATGATATAATAAAACAAATAAAAAAGTGAAGGAGTGGGATTTGAATCCAAGACCTTTTTCTTCCTTCCTTCCTTCTTTTACCACTTGAGCAAAATAGCACTCTTGTTTCAAATATCATTTAAAGATCTTATATGACCTTAAAAATACTAAATATATGCAAAAAAAAAATATTATCTTTTTGTATTTTTTTTTAGCTCCGCCACTGAGTATTATAATGGATTTTGACCTACACTGAACTGTGTAGACTCCATAGATGAGTTGTATTTTGTATCTCCACTATTCTAATCGATCACCTGATCGAACTACATTCTTTCCACAAGATTGCTTGTTTCTGGCAATTACAGCCATTGGAAGTAAACTTGTGAAGTTTTGTTAATGACAAAAAACAAATTAGGCTTCGTGGCCGATTTTTGTCTCTGTCCACTTGTTGGTCCTTGGGGTGCAATTGTGCAAATATAAGCCATCATGATCTCTACCAAGAACTAGTGACCGACCACTTCATTGAAGGAACTTGCAAAACAGATAATTTTTTTGTCAAAAAATTCATAACAAAGGTTCTGTTTGCGCACTTTACTAATGGAAACAAGATTATACTGAACATGTAATACATTAAGAAAAGATAAAAACCGGGAAAGCATAAAAAATCTCTAAGATTGAATAGGATGCTAAAAAAAGAAACAAAATAATTATTTTGGTAAAACAATCTGAAATGGAATAAAATTCATAGTGTGAAAATGAGATTTATCATAGCACATGGTATGTAGTTTCATAATATAGCATGATTATTCGTTTGAATAAAATTATTCAGTAGTAGTAAATGATTATTCATCAGATTGAAATTTACATTTTTATAACAATTCTTGTACAAACGAATTACTACGATATTGCCATAGATGAACAAATATGTGAAAATAAACGAACAATTTATGCATACACACCCTCTATATAGGATGAGTTATGTACATGAGCAACAACCTCACATTCCTTAGGTATATATCATTAGAAATACCTTTATGTTAATTAATCAATTGCCAATCATTTTGCAATAGTGAAGTGTGAAACAGCCAAGTGATAAGAGGGGACCCAAAAGTATCAACAAGGAGAAAGAAGCTTCACTCCTTTAAGACCAAAGTTGGGTGTGTGTCTACATCCCTTGTTTGTTTCTCCCTTCCAATTGTTTCACAAAATCCTCAAATATCTTTTTTTTATGCTTTCACAGCTTCCTTTCAAATGTGTGGTTCAAATACAGTTGGAATAACCACATCACTATTCACAGTTACCCACCAACACCATTTTCACATGTATTTTTCCATCTTTTGGCTTCTAACTTTACCTATAAAGATTCCAAGCATTTTGTTTCAAGGGGAGCCTATGATATTAAAAAAAAAAAAAAGATAGTTTAATGGAGTACTGTATAAATTTTCCTTAGTAGGAGTTGAGTCTAAGAAAAGGAATAAAAAATGATGGAAATCATGGAATGATATTAAATTCAACATAGGAATTGACTAATTAAGTTGAGAGACCAATTCATCAAGTTTTCAACTTGTTTGTTTATCTTTTGCATTACATGGTTGATCTTAACCTTTAAGGACTCGGGGTTTAAATTTTGAAAAGACTCGGGGTTTAAATTTTGAAAAGGTAAAGCAAAAAGAGATGAATATAGTCTATTTATATATAGTTTAAGATATATTGTTAAAAATTTTAATCGATCATTAACCTCTTCTTTCAACTTTTCATACAAAATTAATTTTATTCTTACTTATTTCAATCACTCATTTGGACAAGGAGTAACCGTCCTATATTTCTCTAATCATGATCACCCTCCTATCTTATTTTTCATATAAAAAATAGCATTTTTCTTTTATTTAGATATATTTTCCTATACATAATTTGTTTTCATTCGGTTTATCTTGCATTCTCTTATACCAAACGAGCCCTAATACACTATCATCAATTAAAAAATGACATAGTCTCGTAAATCTCATCATTATGACAAAATAGGCTTCCCCTCCTACAACATCAAAACCCTAAGTTTAATACTCCTTCCGTTAAAAAAAAATTATCATTTTAAAAATCTTCACATTTTTTAAGGAGACAAACGAAAATACACTTATACCCCTATTTATTTCGCTACTCTTTCACTTTCTCGAAAATTACAAGTAAGACTAACTCCAATGGTTAAGGGTGCAAATGTACATAATTTGCACAAGGTGTTTAAAAATGCACATCACTTTTTGATGTTTTTCTCCATTGGTTAAATGTGCATTTTATACACACTTATCTCTAAATAAATATGATTAAATTAAAAAAGAAAAGAAAAAACTTAAAGACAACCAATAGAAATGACTTTACTTTATTAAAAAGTGATAAAAAGTTTTTGCACATGGGGGAGGTGATGTGCTTATATTTGAGCACTTTGTGTGCAAATGTGCACATTTTAAACACTCAAAAATAACCATTGGAGCACAATTTGCATCAAAATGTGCATATTTAAGCATTTGCACTATACAATTGGAGTTAGTCTTAACATCTCCATAATTATGACAAGGGCAAATTTGTAAAGTGAATACCAAAATACCTAAAATGAAATATTTTTCTTAACAAGATTTTATTTCTAAAACGACAAGTTTTAAATAACGGAGCTATTTTATGATGGCGTTTATTTGAGGCTTTTCAGTTTTCACATAATAAAGACTTTATTTTTTATTTTATCTACATAAAGACTGTATTTTATATTTTTTTTCTACATAAAAAGTACCCTGATTATTTTCAGTTTAAAACTTTAAACTTTAAGCACTTGGAAAAGATGAAATTCTCATTCAATTTTTTTTATATAAAAATCTTCAAAAATTGAGAAGTTGATACGGGTTGGGCCAGGGAAGATCATGGATTGGAGTTGAGGGGCAAGAGAACAGCTATGGGCTGGGCCAATTAATGAGCTCCTGACGAGGCATATTTTTTTGGAAGAAACACAAGACATTTTTCATTCAACAACCCTTCTCAATCATGCTCGCTTTCGTTAATTAAAACATGTTATTTATTTTATATATATATATATATATATATTAATATTAAAAAATATAATTTTTTTTATATTTTTTAAACATGTGTACTTAGCTGCAAAGTTGGTCGGAAATAAAAACTATATTATTTTTGGTTAATATGACGATAATTTATAAATACATAAAATTATCAATTTTATATTTTGTAATATATTTCGTTCATAGCTGATACTTTATATTATTTTTGGTCACTTTTTCAGTTATCAAAAGCTTGCAAAACCATCTCCAATCACTCTTTGGACTTTTTCAAAATGATGAAATAAAAATATCTTTTTTGAAATAATTTTTGTTTTAACTACAACAGTTTTTTCATTTCAAAGAATTGAAAAAATATTCGTATTTTAAAGAATGTTGTAAATTTGAAAAAAAAAATCAATTTTTTTCTTGCTACTTCTCTATTTTAGAAAATACGTAGTAAGACCGAGAACAAGAAAAAAGCTTCAAATTTTCAAAACCCCAAAAATTCTTAAAATGGAAAAGCTACTCCAATAAAATGTTAAAGTACACATAATTTTCAAACGACCCATTGCTATTTCCATTCCATCCACTTCATTAAGGAATGTTTTAAATGGCTTAATCCATCCAACCCACAAAAACATGATTTTTTTTAATAAAAAAAGTGATACTAATTAGATTAACATCAAGAACGTTTTAGGCACCAGCAAAGAGAGTGGCTACCATGTCCATCCATCACCAACTATTTAAATCAATATACTTATTCATTCTTGCAATTCATTGGACATTATAAAGATTAATAAACAACACAAAAAACTGCATTTTAATTTATTAAAATAAAATCACAATATAATCCAGCTAGTATATCCAGTTTAAACTAATTAGTTGCATAATAACTCTCCTCGCCAAGTCACTTTGTATTTGTTGGATCCCACTTTACAGGACTCCGTCTCCCTTTAACTCTCTCCATCTTCCTCTCAACCATCCAATTTCCAAAATCAATTCTCCAATTTCCCTTTATTAGCTGATTTTGTTGTTGTTGTTGTTGTTGAAATCACTGGTTTTGTGAATCTTGTTTTGCCAACTGAACAAAGTTTGCTGTAAGATAGAGTTGCATTGATCAATCACATTTTCCAGCTTAGCTTGAATTTCTTGAACTAACTTGCTCTAGGACTAGGAGGAGCCTGAAAATCAATTACTCTTGAGCTGGCCGAAATTCCGGTACTTAAACGGTGATTGATCTATCGATCTTTTGGAACTCTCAAGGAGTAGGGAGAGATGAGTTGCTTCCCTTGCTTTTCGTCCCGCGGGAAGAAATCACAAGAGGAGAGTCACCACACCAATAGAGGGATTGTTCCTTCTGTAGCTACTCCCACAACCACCTCACAACCACACCCCGGTAAGCAAACCAATTGGCAATGAGTGGAGTACGTAGTCATTGACCTATCTTATACTTATCTTGTGAAAAATGGACCTTATTGAAAAGCAATTGATTCAGTTTTGTGCACAGAGAAAACATCAGTTCAGAATGGTAATGTGCCTAAAGAGCCTACAGCCAACAATATCGAGGCACAAACCTTCACCTTCAAGGAGCTTGCAACTGCAACGAGCAATTTCCGACAAGAGTGTTTGATAGGTGAAGGTGGCTCTGGAAGGGTTTATAAAGGGCAGCTTGAGAAAACAGGCCAGGTAAATTACCCCTCTTTTAAGTTCCTACTCGATAACAATGAATATGTCAGCTTGGACTCTAAACCGGTACAATTTGATCTCTAGATTGTAGCTATAAAGCAGCTTGATCGAAGTGGATTGCAAGGAAACAAGGAATTCAATGTGGAGGTTGTGATGCTAACCCAAGTCCATCATCCAAGCCTTGTAAATCTGATTGGGTATTGCGCGGATGGAGAGCAAAGACTTCTTGTCTACGAGTTTATATCTTCGGGATCTCTTGACAACCATCTCTTTGGTAATGAACTCTCCTTTGTTTATCACACGCAAAGATACTTCCTTGGTTACTTGTGTATTCGGAACTCATTGTGATTTGTGTTGCATTTTAAGACCTCTCACCGGACAAAAAGCCATTGGATTGGTATACAAGAATGAAGATAGCTCTAGGTGCTGCCCAGGGTCTGCAGTATCTGCACGATAAGGCCAATCCACCGATCATTTTCCGTGATCTCAAATCCTCCAACATCTTGCTAGATGAACATCTGAATGCTAAGCTGTCTGATTTTGGGCTTGCAAAGCTTGGATCTCTTGGTGACAAAACGAATGCTTCATCCAGGGTGATGGGATCACATGGCTATTCGGCACCAGAGTTTCAAACAACCGGTCACCTCACCGTGAAGTCAGATGTCTATAGTTTTGGAGTTGTTATGTTGGAGTTGATCACTGGCCGAAAAGTCATTGACACGACAAAACCAACTGAAGAGCATAATCTGGTTGCCTGGGTAAGATTCCGATTCTTGATTTTTAGACTTGTTTTTATAAAGCCTTATCAGTGAGTGACCTTATCTTGCAAAATGGATTGAATGACTGATGACTTGTGCTTATCCTGATGCTGAAACCAGGCACAACCGGTGTTCAGGGAGCCAAAGCGGTTCCCTGATCTGGCTGATCCACGCCTAGGTGGGCAATTCCCGGTGAAGGGATTGAACCAAGTGGTGGCCATTGCAGCCATGTGTCTGCAGGAAGAAGAAACAGCCAGGCCTCTAATGAGCGATGTGGTGACCGCCCTCAGCTTCCTCTCTGCCAATCCAGAAGAAGGCAATCTTGGTGGCTCCACCACCAAGGTTTACCCTGATAAAGGCAGTGCTTTCTAGCGCAAGTTTCCGGTGCTTCATTGTAGTCATCATCCTCATGTTTTTGCTTGTCATGGGCTTGTTTTTTGTTATGGATTTGTCCTGAAAAGCTGTTTTCTCCTCATGGATTTCGTCGCCTCCTACAGAAAACAGACTTGTTACAAGAAGTTTGATTCATTTGCTTTGTTTTTTGCACATATCTGATACACATAGTATGTATGAGAGGATGCCAATTTGGGCAACTGGGATGGCTCAAGATTTAAAAGGAGCACAACCAGTAGATGATGTAGAGGGTCATTGAAAAAAGTGCCCTCCAAAAAAATCATTTGGCAAGACCTTTAAACCTTCCGTTCGCATTCAAAGTGAGACGTGATAATGCACATTGTTGAGTTCTTTACATCCATTCTTTTGTACAACAACTGAATTACATCCAAATGAATTATTTCTCAGCTTATGATCACATCAATGTGTATAGGTTATCAACACTGTCTCAACAAGGAGAAGGTTTATCTCGGATAACAATTGATTTAGAGTAAAGATATGAGTTAGCTAGAAGAAGATGTTTTCTATATATTGCTACAGATATGATCTGAAGATGAAGCTGCATCAAGTCCTGGCCCATATTCAGGTTCGATCCTGGAAGCCGGTTGAGTGACTAATGCTTGTGTTTGCGCGATTGCTGTGCGCCATGGATCAGAGAAGTACAAGGAGCTCTCCCTAGCTGGATCATGTCTAGTTTGAGCACTGATTCACAAATAAAAACATGTTGCCATTTTCATTTTCTCTACAAGAAATACTTTCTTAGTTGTAGCACTGAAAAACACCAAGAAGATACATAGACCAGTGGTATCCTCCTTAAAGCAAAATATCTATCAACAAATAACATTTGTTGACTTACCAAAGTAGAGAAACGGATTACCAGATCAAGACACAAAATACCCAAAAATGGGCTATAGGCCCAACAAATATAAGAAAGAAATGTAATACAATAATATTCATGTAATCAATTCTTGTAATACAATAATATAACTTGCATAATTTCCTATATAATTATCGAATTCAATTATATAACTTCTTGTTTCGAAGCTCACTAGTTGAATTATATTGTCAAAATATCAAATTAAGTAAAATATAAAAGAATCGTGATTTATTAAAAGACATTTGAAATAATTAATCTGTGTTTAACTTTCAAACGGCCATACCTTTTTACTCGTTTATCGGATTTAGGCTTATTATATATCAAAACGAAACTATCGACACGTAGAACAAATATAAGTGATTCGTCGGATGAAAGGAGGGGCGTATGCTCCCGCTTGCCCCCGCCTAAATCCGTCTATGAATATAACTATCCCTAATATAAAACAACTTAGTTAACAAAAACATAAGATACATTATTGTTATTTTTTTTTTGTAAGAGAAAATAAAAAGAGAAAATTTGGTGGAGTATACCCTTTTCAAGTTTTTTTTAAGTAATTGTACTCCTTCAATTTTATTTTAGGTAATTATAATTTTTTTAAGATGGATATCACCTATTTACCTTTAAAATCAACTTTTACCTTTTTCAATTTTTATCCTTTTTTAAAATGATTGATGATGAAGATATTTTTAACAAATCAAATTTTATCCAAATTTTTTTTAAAGAATTGGTGGATGAAGATATTTTAACAAATTTTTTCATTTTAAAAACTACCCAGTTAGATTAGTGCGGACGGATTGGTGGATGAAGGGATTATTATCAACGGAGAATTTTCTAGAGTACCACTTTTCTAGGTTACATGTAACATACGTTACTCTTCAAATTATTTGATTAGACTCGTTTATCAATCAATTCTACCCTAAATTATTGTGTGCAAATGATTTTATTGTAACAATTTTTGTTTTTGTTTTTCCAGTTTGCAGCATAGAGATGACCGAACATGATGGCGGAGGGTCCATATCATCCCAGGTTCAACCACACAATGAACCTCCAACATTGAGTTACTTACAATAAATCACACTTCTGTAATACAATAATATTCATGTAATCAATTCTTGTAATACAATAATACTCATGTAATACAATGTCATGAGTTACTTACAAGAAATCACACTCCTGTAATACAATAATATTCATGTAATCAATTAATGTAATGAATGAAATCTTGTAGAGTTGTATTACAAGAAATCACTATAACCAACTAAAGTAGCATACAATTCTTGTAATAAATGATTTAATGTAATGAACGAATTATTGTACCCGCCACTATAACCAACTACAATAGCATACAATTATTGTAATGAATGATTTCCTGTAATGACCGAATTCTGGTAAAGATAGGTATCAATTAAAATAGCATATAATTATTGTAAAAATAGATAACGATTATTGTAACCTCAATTATTGTCCCTAACTAACAAGAAGCGAATACAATATCCGTAGGTAAGATATCGATTCCCTGAAGCTTGTATCTACCATACATTTTCATTCTTTATGTCTGTATCGGGGCGCCTAACTCCCGTGGTTGAATTAGGGTTCTCAAATTAGAGTTTACTATACCATGAAAGTTACAATAACAACCACAAAAACAAATAAATCAAATTTACCAACCTTCAATGTCTTCACAATCACCGTACTTCAAGGAAGATGCAATGGGATGAGCGTCACTTAGTTGAATAGAGGAATGAAAAAGAACGAGCGTTGATGGAATGGGATGAGCGTCAATGGAATTAAAATTAATTAGAGATTCTACGATTAGTTGTTACAATCAAATCATAGACAAATCTGTTATAACAAAAATAAAATCTTCAATGATACATTTACCCAAAAAAAAACTTGAAAAAGGTATAACTACCCAATTTGACCAAATAAAAATTAGAAGGCTTCCAAGCTTCAACATACAGAATATATTTGATAAAATTAGGCAATTAGTCAGTTACTTAAACACACCGCCACATTTTCCCAATTAATTATACAAACCAACCAAGTATGGAATTCCATCCTTTTTTTTTTTATCATCTGTGTGACTAGAAAATATCATTATGCCTCCTCTATTTCTTTTCATATATTCCAATGTAGACATTTTTCCTCCTTATGCTAAGATTCACTTTTTTTTTATTAGGTAAAATTTAAGTAGACTGAATCTACCCGATAGTATCTTTTCGGATGAGGTCCTGCACACTTGGAATTCTAAAAATAATTTTTTATAAATACCCACATTAGACCTCAAATGTTAGAGGTTAAGGTGTGCTAACATTCACTATATTATAAAAAAAGGCCTAATGATCGTACAAGTTGATTGCTTTGTTATTTTTCAAGATTTTACCCTGAAAAATGGTATCAGTCTGTCAAGTTTGATAATTCGAGAGACCAACGTGCATATAGTAACAATATAACCCGGCATATAAGTGTACAAAACAGAACCTAAAAAAAGGAAAAGAAAATACAACTTACATTAATGTGAAAACAAAATGATACTTGCTCTAACTTTGTAAGTATCTTATTAGAGAATAACACAGATCTACTTATATTAGACTAAACAATTAAAGGAAAATGTATAAAATTATTTTTAGAAGCAACAAATTGCAAAATGTCAAAATATATTAATGAGAAAGAGGTGTAAGAAAGGACTAAATTGATGCCCTTAAACCAAGCAATGCCCGAAATTTGAAACCTAGCTAGATGAGTGCACCAAACACATTAGACCTCAAATATAAATACCCACATCAAGTTATCTATCCTGCACCACAACACATTAGAACTCAAACATCTCACTTGATTTTACAAATTTCAATCCAATCAGAAATTGAAATGGCTGTGGTTTCTTGGACCCAAGAGGTTACAAGCACGGTTGCTCCGGCTAGGCTTTTCAAGGCACTCAACCTCGACTCCCACAACCTCTTCCCCAAGCTCATGCCTGAGTTCTTCAAGAGCATCGAGTTTGTTAAAGGTGACGGTGTTGCTGTTGGGGCTATCAAACAAATCAACTTCACTGAAGGTTTGATTCCATTAATTATAATCCTTATATATACAAAACTAAAGTACGAGTGATAGCTGAAACTGCCACATGTCATCTTTTTGTTGAAAACTTGGAGATTATGATATTGACTTACTACAATGTAGGGAGTCCGTTCAAATATGTACAACACAAGATAGAAGAGGTGGATGCAGAGAAGATGTACTGCAAGTACTCGACCCCAGAGGGAGACGTGCTCAGGGAGAAGTTGGACAATGTGGTCCATGAGATGAAGATTTCTCCCTCCGGCAATGGGGCTGTCTGCACCATGTCTTGGCACTTCTATCCCAAGGGAGGTGCAGTGCTTGATGAGGAGATAGTCAAGAAGGGTCAGGGTCAGATCGTCGAGATGGTCAGCAAGGTTGACCAGTTTCTTGTTGCCAACCCTACTGCTTATGCTTAATTTCATCACTACGTTCCAACACACACATATATATTTACAATAAATGAGCGATCAAATAAGGTTGAAGCAAGATCGATCAAGAAGTTAAGAATCATCAATGAAATGTACGCGATGAGATCAAGTCATGGCCAGATCGATCGATCGATCGAGTTAAGTCTGGCCTTAAACACTTTGTTTGCCTGTTTGGAGTATTTAATGCATATTATGAAAAGTTTATGGTCTATGAGTTTATCTCTCTTGCATTCACTTCATTTGATGTTTATAAAGAATTACATGGTTGGTGAGGAAGAGTGAACTGCAGTTTTGGTATTCACCACGTACATTCGTCTGTTTGGAGGGATTTCACTTTAACATTTGAACTAGGGCTGGGCATCCGGTCTGGACCGGACTAGACCGGACCAGAGATTCCGGTCCAGTCCAAGACCGATGGACCGTAATCTCTAAGAACTTGGACCGCGGATCGGACCGGGACCGTAACTTATGGTCCCGGTCTTTCCGGTCCGCGGACCGTAAAGACCGGTTTGACCGGATCTATACTAAAATCGAGAAGAGAGAGATGTAAAGTTGATAAGACCTAGATCTAAAAAATTGAAAAGAGAGAGAAGTAAACTCACTGGCGTTGGCGGTCGGTCTGAAGACTCTGAACGGTGAGATGCTACTGCCACCGGCGAGCGCGCAATGAAGGGGAGGCGGAGAGCACATACTCTGAACGGTGAGATACTATCGCCGAAAGTGAAGAAGAGAGATGGAGCGCCGAGCGAGAGGCGGCTTGGAGGGTCAGGCGTGAGGGTACTGGAAAATCAAGATAAGAGAGCACGCTTTTTCCTTTTTTTTTTTTACAGATCTGTTTCTTTTTTTTTTAATGATAAAGTTTACGGTCCAATTTCGGTCCGGACCGGATATTCCGATCTGGTCCCGGTCTTGGACCGTAAACCGGAAATGAAAAAATCTTGGACCGGGGACCGGACCGTAAAATCTCGGTCCGATCCAAAGACCGTAATTTCTGATCCGATCCCGGTCCGATTACGGTCCGATTCAAATTTTACCCAGCCCTAATTTGAACTATTTCGGATTATGGTTTGAATTATTGAAAGTATATCCATACAAATGGTGTAATCTCTACACCAGAATATATCATCGGTAGGTGAAACAAAAACTAGGCAAAGATCATAAAATCGATCGATTGGGTTTGTTTGCAAGCTTATTTCCAGGATGTGTAAAGAAATGGATAGAAAAGCGGACGACCCTCTAGGCTCATTTATATTATGGCAGGAGGGGGAGAGAGAGAGTCATTTAGGGGTGTTATGTGAGTCGAGGTACTCGAGCTCAACTCGGGCTCAACTCGTATGAAATTCGGCTTGGGCTCGTTTATATTTCAAAACGAGAGAAAGATTTCGAGCTCGAACCGAATTTTATACGAGCTTAGCTTATATTAGTATGTTTACATAAAATGAGCTCAAAACGAGTCTATAACTTGCAATAGTACAAGTTTAAACGAGTTTATATAAAACGAGTTAAAAAGTTTATAAGGTGATGAATAATACTCTAGAGGGTGGATGAATAAAGTATGCTCGATTTTTGTAAAACAAAATATGTTGACGACTTTCAAAACAACTTGTCAAGACCTTGATATGGCTATCAAATCTTGACGAAGTAAAAAAACAAGTAAGATAAATAAATGCGGAATAAATAAATGGACACACGAATTGTTAACGAGGTTCGGCACAAACTTAGCCTACGTCCCCGTCTAGGGTTATCCAAGTCGTAGGATTCAAAATGCTTCGTATTTCCGCTTCCTTAGAGCCCTAGAACTTCCCTTCTTCTATACAAAGCCTCACCGTTTTTATTCAAGCACTCAACCTTACGAGTGAAATAAAAGCACTCACCACACACCGGAGTGTGTTTTGATCGAGTATGAGATACTCTTTGAGTAAGATAAATGACTTGTACAATAAGCTCTTGTGTTTCCCTCAACTCTAAAAAATGAATCAAGCTAAACTTTACGAGAACTAAGAGAGAAACTTCAAATGATGAATGCTAAGAAGACTTGATCGCTTTGAATGAATGCTTGCCGAGTTGTTGTTGATCATCTTCTTGCACTCCTCTCTATATATATTCGTTCTCCTTCTCAAGGATGGAAGGGAAGCCGTTTGAATTTTGAACCTCTCAAATCTTTTCTTTCCAAAACTGTGGTATGCAATCTTCACACACGCACTCCTAGAAGATACGATGGAGCCGAGATTTCCCATAGCCTTTATATAGCTTCCATATCTTTCCTGAAATACACCTCAAATATTCTACCATACAATATAGGTTAGGAGATAGCATATATATTTGAATATAACCGATCCAAAAGAGGATCCTTATGGCCCAATACAAAGGTCCATGAAAGTGAATAATCATGACCCAAATATTCAAGGCTGTTTCTTACACTTAGACAAATCATCACATAAACAACATAGAATATAAGATTAAACATTTTTTAAGACCTAGTTTCAAGACCTTGAAACCAAGCATTTTTTTTTTTATCTTTCATCATCCTTAAAATTAACACGCACGTTAGTATCTCAAAGCTTTAAAAACAAGGTGGCGTCCTCACGAGTCACGAGCTTTTGAAAAACGAGTACTTGGCTCGTAAAAAAACGAGCTCGAGCTTGGTTAAATACTCACGAGCCAAGTAAGCAAAAATATTAGCTCAAAACAAAAATCAGGCTTGGCCCCATAAAAAAACAAGGAAAGCATAATTAAGCACTTAAACACTCAGCTCGTTCGACTTGAATACACCTCTAGAGTCATCCCCCAGCTATGAAAGATACGTGCTCATGACTCCCTTATGCTATTGCATGATACCCATGTGGTTTTCCAACAACCACATGAGTTTCCATAACACTTGCATATTGTCTCACGACACATTATTTTTTTTAGGGGTCAGATATGAGATAACTTTTTTTTTCTTTTTTAATTGTTAAAATTCTTAGAATATTATATATAAAAGGAGGGGTAAAAGTATAATTTATCAAATTTAACATGGATTTGGAATGAATAATTTCAAGGTGGTTGATTGATGATAAAAAAGTAATTTAAAGGAAGGTTTGCTAAAATTATCAATTTAAGGGGTGATTTATGGTAAATGGATGGTGCTTTTTTGCAATTGGATTGTATATGCAATCGCTGTCTCAAAATTGGGCCTTGAAGATAAGAGGTCCAAATGTAAGCCCAATTATCCTCAAGTTGGGTTCCGAAGCCCACGCCTGATATAAATCACACACCAGATCGAGCTTCTGAAACCCTAGACGGCATAGCATTTTCAGAGAAAGAAGAGGAGGAGAGGTAGACGGAAGAGGAACGAAAATGGTGTCGGGATCAGGAGTTATGCGACGCAGTGTGGTCATTGATGCTAGGCATCACATGCTTGGACGCTTGGCCTCCATCGTCGCTAAGGAGCTCTTGTCTGGCCAGCGCGTGGTCGTCGTTCGCTGCGAGGAGATCGCCCTCTCCGGCGGTCTCGTTCGTCAGAAGATGAAGTACCTTCGCTTTCTCAGGAAGCGGATGAACACCAAGCCCTCGCATGGACCGATTCATTTCCGCGCGCCTGCCAAAATCTTCTGGCGTACTACCAGAGGGTAACTTCTTTTGCTCCCTCTTTTACTTCCGTTTTATGTTGTATGATTTTAAGTTTTGCGGTTTTGGTTCATGAATTTGACTGAAGTTTAGCTTGGTCTAGCTAGTGATTTGAATGGAATGCATCATATCTCTACATTTTCTGATCAGAGAAATCGCATAAATGAACTTGTCTTGGTTATGGACTTTTGAGATTGAGGCCGCTGTTTCTGGAATTGCATCTTTCGCTGATCCATTTTGTGGAAATGTTGGCTGAACAATTAAAGATTCACTTTGAAGTTTGATTTTTTAGGTTGGCATCAAACTCTATGGTTTATTGCTTGATTCCTGTGCTAGGTCAGAAAGATTTCCAACCTTTGGACCGTATTACTTACAATTTCTACATTGCTTGCTAGTTTAATCTTTGTGTTGATTTTGGAACTGCAAACTTCACCTTTATTCAGAAATGAGTACTTTGGTGTATTTATAAGATTGTTTGAAGTGGCTGCATTAACTATCTTAATTCCATTTTCACATAGCAATACATGAAATTTATTTATTGCTGAAGCACATTGTTAATGATGATGCCAATCTTAGGATGATTCCCCACAAGACCAAGAGAGGAGCTGCTGCCTTGGCAAGGTTGAAGGTGTTTGAGGGAGTACCCCCTCCATATGACAAGATTAAGAGGATGGTTGTGCCTGATGCTCTTAAGTAAGTTATCTTATCAATTCTCCTCATCCTACTTCTGTCATTCTGAACTAGGCTAACTGCGTTTTTGCATTTGAACTGCAGGGTTCTGAGGCTGCAAAAGGGACACAAGTACTGCTTGCTCGGCAGGCTATCAAGTGAAGTTGGATGGAACCACTATGAGACTATCAAGGTGATTAGATCCTCCCCCTTTTCATATTCATGATTTTTTTTTCACTGTTGCTTAATCTGCTAACTGCAAATAGGGGTGGGTAGCTCTTGATGTCTTGAATAGAAGGGTTATGCCTTTTGAAACCAGTTTAACCTTAATGTTAAAATAATTTGCATATTATAAAGTAATGGAGAATTCATTAAATCAGCATCCCAGCTAGATTTGATTCCTTTATAATTGAATCCCCATGGGTTCATCTTATCAAATTCCATCTGATTTCACTAGTTTCAGTTTCAGAAGTTCAAGCTGGTCTAACTCAGTATCAGTTTCTTAGGGTTAAATAGGATATAGGGATTGTTATTACAAGTTGCTTACACTTCTTGTTGACTACAGGAGCTCGAGGCTAAGAGGAAGGAGAGGGCACAGGTTGTCTATGAGAGGAGGAAGCAACTGACAAAGCTTAGGGTGAAGGCAGAGAAGGCGGCAGATGAGAAGCTTGGTTCCCAGCTAGATGTTCTTGCTGCTGTCAAATACTAAAAAAAAACCTAGATATTGTGTTACAGTTTTGTCAAGGAGTGTAGACATCTTTAGTTATACATTTGGGTATCCAAGTACTGCCATTTCGTTTCTTTTGCTGCCACCTTATTTTTCTTATTTGGAAGTTTTGATGGATCATTATTTTCTGACCTACTTGTTCATCTGCTTGATAATTTAGCAGTGCTTTAAATTGGCTTTGTTTGCTCGATTATACAGTTTTTGAGTCTTCTATGAAGCCAGGAGCTCATCTAGGGGTGTTATGTGAGCCGAGCTACTTGACTCCTCGGGCTAGCTAATATTTCAAAAAAAACGAGTATGAGCAAGATTTTGAGCTCGTCACTAGCTCGAACCGAGTTTTATACGAGCATAGCTTATATTAAGTAGTAGTATGTTTACATAAAATAGGGTCTTGTTAGATACACCGCAAATTGTAGTTAAGAATTTGCACGTCCTTATTGACGTGCATGCACGTCGTTAACAACGTGCAAATGTGGAATTGTGCACGTCGACTAGCAAACTAGGGATTGCACGTCGAAAATAACGTGCATTATTTGCACCTCCTTAACAACGTGCAATATTTGCACGTCCTTAACGACGTGCAAATAGTACACGTTATTTTTGACGTGCAAACCCTAGTTAGGGTTTCACGTTTAGGGTTTAGGGTTTATGGTTTTCCGAGGGTTTTTAAGCGTTAATTTAAAGAAATTGAAGGATTTAGCTAGTGGAGTTTAAGGATTTAGGGTCTAATTAAATGGCAAGCAATAATTGTTAAGGTTTTCATTCGGATAATATGTCACTAATGTTACAAGGAACAGAAAAAAAAAAGTTTACATCCATAATTGTAATAAACTGGTGGAATAAAATCTAGGAAAAGTGTAAAGGGCGACCAGACTCGACACGTAAGACTCGAAATCTCTCAAACTGAGCTTGAAACGGAGCATCCCATCCTTCGACGCTCGGTTGATGATGTGCGACCATTCTGGCGCAGGTGGCGGAATAGAAGCGTTAGGACGCAACCAGATATATGAGAACGGAAAATTATAGTTAGAATATTGACATATAGATGAAAAGCAAGAATATGTAATAAAATAAGACGTTTGAAGTCGTACCGTGGCAAAATGGTCTTGGTTTCCGATGCAGGCTAAACCAAGGGTTGCTGATTGAGGGTTGTTAGCAGGTGTCGGCGAGATCATGGGTAGACATGTGAACGGATGATGCCAAGCTAGGACGACAAGAGGAATCTGATATACCGTTGCAAATACTAAACCCATGATGGGTAGCTGTATCCACCGTCTCCTATCACCATGCACAGGTCCTGCCCATCTCTAATTGTCGATGAATTGCTGGAATGGGTACCCTCCCATATAACAACCGACGTAGAGATGGGCGTGATCCTCCAAGTGATTGCAAAATAACGTTTTGAGTTCCGGGAAATCAGACTCGCCGATCGGTGATATCTATTTCTCTCTCTCTCTCTCTCTCTCTCTCTCTCTCTCTCTCTCTCTCTCTCTCTCTCTCTCCCTCTCCGGCAATCTCTCTCTCGAGTTCTCGAATCGCCGGCTGATAATGCATATTTTAGATGGGCATTATAGGCATATTTAGTTTAGTTATGTTGCATTTCTTTCATACTTTGTTGCTAAATTGCATCTTGTGATTATTTTAGAAGAGTTCGGATTCTGCGCAAATTTGTGTTTATCTCGCAGATTGAATCGGAACACATTTGGGAGATGCAATATCTCGAAGAGGAACACAAGAAACATGGGAAGGAACAAGGAAGGAAAGATGTAAGACAAGAGGAGAAACCCGCAAATGAAGACAAGAAGCTACGGCAAAACAGCATGCCGCGGGCGCCGCAAGCTTGCGGCGGGCGCAGCATAGCCCGCTGCAGCGGGGAATGAGAAGCTTCAGTGTGCGGCGGGCGCAGCACATATGCTGCGCCCGCAGCATTGGCCGTCAACGTTTATACGCGGCGTTTTGAGGAATTAAAAAACCCTAGATCTAGTTGTTTATTTTGGGGCCGACTTTGGATGTTTAATAAGGCCAAGTTTTATGTTATTTTCACTACTTCTCTTTTATTCATTCATCAGACAATTTAGAGATTTTGAGCGATGTCTTCCATGAGGAACTAAACTCATCTATTCTGCCTGCAATTTGAAGCTTTATTCGGATTGATTGTGAGTTTCTAATTCTCGTTCCTTGTTTCCTATATTTGAATGTTTCAACTTCTTTGTGCTTGATTGTTTATTGTTTTGTTCTATCTTGTCTGGCCAACTTGTTAGATCAATTCAATCGCTAAGGTTTTGTAGATTCCTGGTTGTGAACCTTAACCTAAGTGGCAAACTTGTTCCTTTAGGGCTGGTTGAACTAATTGAATGAGTAGGAAGTTGAATGTGTTGTTAAATCCTTCTTTAGGGACTGCAAATACCTTGGCTAATCTCTGAACTTAAAGCTATCAATTGGGTTAAATCCTTCTTTAGGGACTGTTCGATTGATAAGGGTTGCTAGGACTGGTTGGACTAGTAACTATATTAGGTCGGGACAAGGACATTCATAGGGAACTTAATAGGACGAGAAGAAGTTACAAGGATCGCTTCAATCCAATAAAGTGGAAAATTGTAGGTAGAATTGTTTCTCCAAATTGTCTAAAAAAACCAAATTCCTTTGCTTTGCTTTCTTTACTTTGCTTTGATAAAAGGCGAAACTTTCTCACACTCAAACCCCCCTCTTTGGTTACTTTAATCGACATTAAAATCATACTTGAGTTATAATTTTCCCTGTGGGATCGACCTCTTGCTTATTGCTATACTAGTTATAGGTTTGAGTTTACTTTGACGGGATCAACGACAGGTTTTCCCTCCGTCACCGGCGTCACTCTCTCTCTCTCTCTCTCTCTCTCTCTTGTTGACAGGATTGGGGACGAAGAGGCACCTTTTTCCGATTTTAAGAAAACGTGCAATGCGCGTTTTTTTTTTAAAAAAAGACGTGCTTGCACGTAGGCACGCTTTGGGTGTATCCAACCTTTCACGTTGATAACGACGTGCATGCACGTCGTAATCAATATGTTTACATAAAATGAGCTCAAAACAAGTTTATAGCTTGCATTAGTACATTGGCAAAAACTCTCTTTTGGGAGGAAGAAAAGCCATCTCTCAAGGGGTGACGAACACGGGCGGTGGCGGATCCGCCATTGGCGGAGATTTCGGTGAAAAGCCCCTTCTAAGTTCTAAGGGCAAACTAAACGTCCTTCGGGAGCCCTAACCCTCCTTCGGGAGCCCAAATCCGCCCCTTCGTGGTCGGTACCTCTTTTCCTCTAACCCTCATTCTCCTATTCGGCAGTGGTTTTTGCCGATGCTTGTTCCTCTAAGAGCGCAATACATCCTAGCTCTCGATCCGACATCGGTGATCTTCACAATCCTGTCTTCTTACCCCCCCTCCTCCCCCCCTCGCGGTTTCCGCCTCCGGTTGGTGCCGATTTGGGCGGTTTTGGCTTGTCTTACCTCTCCGTTCCCCTGAAAATTGTTTCTCGGAGATCCCGTCGTTTCGACGCCCTTCATTCCCGTTCCCCACGGCGTGGGCTTTGTGGGTTGCGTGTGGGCTCGGTCCCGCTCGGCCGAGTTCCTCTTCTGCTTTTGCTTAGTCGGCGCCGGCCTTGGTCCGGGTGATTCCACTCCTCTCTTCTCTTTCTCCTGGGCTACGTTCGCTTTCGGCGGCCTTCCCGGTTGCAATCGGAGTCTCTGCCGTTGGGGTGATGGGGCTACCTCCGCGTTCGTCGGATTTGGCCTCTTCGCCCTTGTCCGCCCCTCCGATCCGATCTGGATTTGGGGGTTGGGGTCGTTCCCGGTCTCCTCTTCACTCTCTTTCCTTCCCGGTGTCCCTCTCCGCCCTACCTCTAGTGGTGTTGGTGTGTGCCGGCGTTGGGAATTGTTTCTTCACCTGATGCGCTCCCATCTTTCTTGCCGGTTGCACTCCTTTCATGCCCTAGACGCGCATATTGTTCATGTTGCGGGCCTGGGTTGTGTTTCTTTGGGCCCAAGACTTTTGCCTTGGGCCCAAAGCTGGCCCAAAGGAATTAGAATTAAATAAAATTAAAATTTTAAATATTAAATATATTATTTATACTAGTAATTAATTCCCTGTAGGGTTAACTATTTCCCGCTAGGGCCTTTGGTGCGTTTCGATTCAGGCGTTGCGTTGCTCTATGTTTTGGCGTGACTGGACTTTCTTTCCGTGTGATGGGGTTCTGGCAGTCGGAGTCGGGACAGGCTGGGGCCGTGGCAGTGTGTATCGAGGCGTCTCCTTTTTCCGGAAGACTGTTTCCTTAGAGGTTCGTCTTCAGTGTCCACAGGTGTCTTCTGATGTGCCGCTGGCCTGCGGTGCTTCCTTTGGGGAGTGCTTGTCTTTCGTCTTTAGTGTACGTCCTCATCCCTTTCGGTGGTTGTTTTAGTTTCGCTTGTATAGGGTGTATTTGCTTGTATCTGGCACCTTCTTGTATTATATTTTATTTTCTTAGACGGTTATCCGTCTGCCGACTTGTCGGCCATCGAGGTCCAGACTTGTCTAACCTCGAATTCTTTCCTAATAATAAAAAAAAAAAAATTAGTACAAGTTTAAACGAGTTTATATGAAACGAGCTTTTGAAAAATGAGTACCCGAGTTCAAACTCGGTGCGTAAAAAAGCAGCTAAATGACCTCGAGCTTGGTTACATACTTGCGAGTTAATTATGAGCAGAATTATTAGCTCAAAACAAAAATCAGGCTCAACTCGATAAAAAAACGAGTAAAACATGGGCACTTAAGTACTCGGCTCGAATAACACCCGTAGAGTCAGCATCCAACTATGAAAGATATGTGTTCATGACTCCCTTATGCTTTTGCATGATACCTCGAAAACCACATGAGTTTCCTCATTACTTACTGGTTTTCTTATGACATACTATTTTTCATTTAGGGACCAATTATGAGATAACTTTTTTTTCTCCCTTTTTAATTGTTAAAATTCTTATATAAAAAAAGAGGGTTAAAGTAGTAATTTATCAAATTTAATATGGATTTAGATGAAATAATTTTAGGGTGGTTGATTGATGACAAAAGTAATTTAAAGGGATGTTTTCTAAAAAAATATCAATTTAAGGTGTGATCTATGACAATTGACAAATGGCTGGTGTTTTTTTTTCCCCTAATTTGGCCTATGTGCAATCGCTGTCTCAAATTGGGCCTTGACGATAAGAGGTCCAAATGAAAGCCCAATTATACTCAAGCTGCGTTCCGAAGCCCACGCCTGACATAAATCACACACAAGCTCGAGCTCCTGAAACCCTAGACGGCATAGCATTTTCTGAGGAAGAAGAATAGGAGGAGAGGTAGACGGAAGAGGAGCAAAAATGGTGTCGGGATCAGGAGTTATGCGACGCAGTGTGGTCATTGATGCTAGGCATCACATGCTCGGCCGCTTGGCCTCCATCGTCGCCAAGGAGCTCTTGTCTGGCCAGCGCGTCGTCGTCGTTCGATGTGAGGAGATCGCCCTCTCTGGCGGTCTCGTTCGTCAGAAGATGAAGTACCTTCGCTTTCTCAGGAAGCGGATGAACACCAAGCCCTCGCATGGACCGATTCATTTCCGTGCGCCTGCCAAGATCTTCTGGCGTACTACCAGAGGGTAACTTTTTTTGCTCCCTCTTTTACTTCCGTTTTAGGCAGTATGATGTTTAGTTTTGCGGTTTTGTTCATGAATTTGACTGAAGTTTAGCTTGGTCTAGCTAGTGATTTGAATGGAATGCTTCATATCTTTACACTTTCTGATCATAGAAAATCGGATAAATGAACTGGTTTTTGGTGTGGACTTTTGAGATTGAGGCCCCTGTTTCTGGAATTGCATCTTTGCTGATCCATTTTGTGGAAACGTTGGCTGAACAATTAAAGATTCAGTTTGAAGTTTGATTTTTTAGGTTAAGGCCTCAAATTCTATGAGTTATTGCTTGATTGCTGTGCTAGTTCGAAATGATTCCCAACCTTTGGACCGACATTGCTTACAATTTCTACATTGCTTCCAAGTTTGATCTTTGTGGATTTTTGAACTACAAACTTAAACCTGTCACGTTTATTCAGAAATGAGTACTTCGGTGTAGTTATTGTTTGAAGTGTTTGCATTAACTCTCTTAATCCATCTGCACATAGCAATGAATGAAATTTATTTATAGCTGAAGCACATTGTTAATGATGATGCTAATTTTAGGATGATTCCCCACAAAACCAAGAGAGGAGCTGCTGCCTTGGCAAGGTTGAAGGTGTTTGAGGGAGTACCCCCTCCATATGACAAGATTAAGAGGATGGTTGTGCCTGATGCTCTTAAGTAAGTTATCTTATCAATTCTCTTCATCCTACTTGTATCATTCTGAACTAGGCTAACCACGTTTTTGCATATGAACTGCAGGGTTCTGAGGCTGCAAAAGGGACACAAGTACTGCTTGCTCGGCAGGCTATCAAGTGAAGTTGGATGGAACCACTATGAAACAATCAAGGTGATTAGATCCTCCCCCTTTTCATATTCATGATTTTTTTCACTGTTGCTTAATCTGCTAACGGCAAATTGAGGCAGATCTCTCTTGAAGTAAAGAATGAATGGGGTGATGCCTTTTGAAACTAGTTTAAGCTTAATGTTAAAATAAGTTGATCTTATAAAATTATTTGGAATTCATTGAATTGGCATTCCAGCTGGTTTTTATTCCTGTATAATTGAATCCACATGGAATCATCTTATCAAATTCCATCTGATTTCACTAGTTTCAATTTTCAGTAGTTCAAACTGGTCTACTCTGTATCAGTTTCTTAGGGTTAAGTAGGATGTAGGGATTGTTATTACAAGTTGCTTACCACTTCTTGTTTACTACAGGAGCTCGAGGCTAAGAGGAAGGAGAGGGCACAGGTTGTCTATGAGAGGAGGAAGCAATTGACAAAGCTTAGGGTGAAGGCTGAGAAGGCGGCAGATGATAAGCTTGGCTCCCAGCTAGATGTTCTTGCTGCTGTCAAATACTAAAAAGAACCCTAGATATTGTGTTACATTTTTGTCGATGAGTGTAGACATCTTTAGTTATACATTTGGGTATCCAAGCACTGCGATTTCATTTGTTTCGCCACCAACTTATTTTTCTTGTTTCGAAGTTTTGATTGATCATTATTTTCTGACCTGCTGTTCATCTCCTTGCTAATTTTGCAGTGCTTTAAATTGGCTTTGTTTGCTCTATTATACAGTTTTTGAGTCTTCGATGAAGCCAGAAGTTCTTGATTTATGGCTGTTGGCTAATGCAATGATCGTGCCTCTAAATTAGCGTGAGAGATCCATCAGCTGATGAGTATACTCATTTAGTACAAACAAGATCGATCAGTTGGGAACATTTAGGAAGAAAGACATTTTAGTACAAACAATATATCATCACCTCTGGAGTTTTAAGGTCAGTGCTGCAGGCTGCACCCAGAGGGACAAAAGATCCATCTGCGAGCTAAAGATAAGATTTGTTCTTACTGAGGTCTTTAGAACTCGTGATCGGGAGGTTGTATGTAGCGTCTATTTTCAACGTGGAACTCTTTCAAGTTGTAACCAACCCGTTCCTCGCATCCTCGCTCTCCTAGTGTTAGAATGATGTCAAATATGTATATTGTCATTCAAGTTGAAACTTGTTCCCGCAGACAATAATAGGGCTTACCCTTTGGGAGATGGCCGAAAGAGGATAAAATCACAAAGATACTTCCCAGTCAAGCTTGTTTGTAAGCATGAGATTTTGCTTTCAAAGCAAGCAATATATAATCATGTATAAACTGATGTAGAAATCCCAATTATACAATCTTTAATGACAACTTGATACAATGAGGGGTTGTTAATTGATCCCAATTGTGTATTAAGTTTTATTCAGATGAAAAAACAGTGATGAGTAATTATTAGTAACACATTCAATTTCCATCATCTCAATTGCACTCTTCCTTCTTAAGCTAACTAGAAATGATAAAAGCAATGCAACTCTCTAAAACTTGAAAGCTAAGCCAACTTCATCCATGATAGGAACTACATTAGTAGAGAACAAAAATTCCTCTTTGAATTAATTGACTTCCACACACACCAGTTTTGCAACTAGCTAGTAACATGACCCGTCTTAGGAATCGTAATCGGGAGTCGTGTGCACACGTGCGCCCATGTGCTAATAGTCTAGCACATAATCCGAGTAGGGTTCATCTTAAAACCAACTGGCAATAGAAGGAGAGATGATACTCTCGGTTTATAAGTTCAAAGTATTATTTAAGTTATTTCTTCTTGTAACCCCATGATTAACACTTCCTCTTTTACTCCTACCTCCACCATCAGTGTTTTTTCTCTCCACTACAACTACCTCTAGGAACCTTTTTATCATTGTCATGTTTCATTCATACAAATATAAACCAATACCACATTTCTTTTGCAATGTAACTCTAGTTTCTCTAAGGCAGTGTTGCTTTTCGAACCATGCCTATAGGCTTGCGAACGTGCATTTGGGTCGGATTCTTCTTGTTCTTCGAACTTCCACACTCTACTTTGAGTGAACAAGATGGTATATGACTACTCTCCAACTCCTTTTTTCTAGCTGCAGGAACACTATTCCACTTCAAGTTGCATATTTTGGTTCATTGAAACAGGTTTCCTGAGCTTGTCGTGTGGCGGAGATGAAGGCTTTGTTGATGCACTGAGCATAAAATGGACTCCTGACAGCAACTACATCACAACCGGGAACACCACAGCTGCCAACTACATCGATGGCACGTCGTCTTCTAGCATGCCTGTCCGGTTCTTTTCCGACACAGGAGGCAGAAACTGCTACCACCTGCCTTTGCCGAAATCATCCTTGTCAACATCAGTTCTGGTGAGGGCTCATTTTGTGTACAAGAACTACGACAACCTGAGACGCCCTCCGGCTTTCTCTGTCTCCCTTGGCACCGCCATGGCTACTGATGTGAACCTCAACAAGTCCGATCCCTGGACCGAAGAGTTTGTTTGGCCAGTTAGAGGAAACTATGATGATAATAACAAGGAGATCAGTTTTCCGGTTTGCTTTCATTCCATGCCGGATGCAGGCCACCCTGTTGTTTCCTCCATCGAAGTTCGGCCTCTTCCTAGAGGTGCTTATAGCAGTGGGATGAATGATTCCACAAGCGATAAGCTGTTGAGGAAATGTTACAGGATCAATTGTGGATTCACCAATGGCTCACTGAGGTCATAATTTTCCCTTTCCCTTTTTTCCCTCAGTTTCTGTTGAGATGTGAAGAGACGAAAAGAGTACCACATTAAAAGCATGAACTAAACAAGTCTATTATATAAGTCAGTGGGCTACTCCTCTTATAGCTATTTGGTTTTAGGATGACATCTCACTTGTGCTAGGCCTTACAGCCCGACACATAACCTCAGTGTGCTTAACGAATTCCAGTCATGAGTCCCAACGAACTTCATTTTCTATACACAATTTGCTGATCACATTTCATCTTGCACTTGAATAGGTACCCGGTAGACCCATATGATCGTATATGGGATTCGGATGGAGACTTCAGCCCTTCGAAAACCTCATCACCTGCATTTAGTACACACCTCAACCGGAAGGCTTCATCAGTAAGCGAGCTCCCTCCGATGGAAGTGCTTCAAACTGCAAGAGTGTCACTAAGAAAGAGCACCTTGACTTACAATCTAGCACTTGATAAGATTGGAGACTACTACATTGTCCTTTATTTTGCTCGAGTTCTTCGAAGATTGCCTTCTTTCAATGTCCTGATCAATGGGGATCTGGTCCAATCAGACTACACAGTAAAGAACTCAGGAGTAAATGTCCTCTACATCACTCGGACGAGAACAAGTAATCTGAACATCACTTTCCAAAATGTGAGCTTCTATACTCAGGTCAATGCAATTGAAGTATATGAGATCATTGATGTTCCTCCAGAATCATCCTCAACAACAGGTTCATTTCAACTTCGCATATCCTCGATTTTTCCTATCAACTTCTTGGTGTATATAATCCTCTTTGTCCATTGCAGTTTCGGCACTGCAGATCATTCAACAATACAGTGGCTTGGACTTGGGATGGCAGGATGATCCATGCTCGCCAAAGCCGTGGAATCATGTACTTTGCGAAGGAAGCCTTGTCCGATCATTGTAAGTTATTTCGAGTCTGTTTGGTGCAATGTGTTGATTGATGATAAGATACTTATTTGGCTTATCGTTTCCGTTTGTAGGGAGCTTTCTGATATGAACTTGAGATCAATCAGTCCCACATTCAGTGACTTGCTGGATCTGAAATCCCTGTAACATCTTCTTCAGATATTCATACTGTCACTTAGACAAATAGTAGTTAGTACTAACAAACTTGTGACAATGTCTTTTTGTAATACATAGGGATTTACATAACACATCACTGGAAGGACAGTTGGAGAACTTGGGCAGCTTGTTGCATCTTGAAAAATTGTAATATTCCATCTCTACACTAATTGATATATGCAAATGGTAAGGAACTAACCGAGAATTGAACAATCGGATGGTTGCAGGAACTTGAGTTTCAACAATCTTACATCCTTTGGATATGATCTGGAAAATTTGATCAATCTTCAAGTCTTGTAAGTCACACAAAACATTTCAATCTTATATATCTCTTTAATTGTAAGGTGATGCTAAATTTCAAGAGTTTTTTCTGTTTCCTCAAGAGACTTGCAGAATAATAGCTTAGAAGGAACTGTTCCAGAAAGCTTGGGAGCTCTGAAGGACCTTCATTTACTGTAAGCATACTCCGAAAAGAGTTGTGATTTCTAGTCCTTTGATTCTATAATTAACAGGCTATTCATCCTTATCAGGAATTTGGATAACAACAAACTGCAAGGGCCTCTTCCACAATCTTTAAATAAGGAAAGCTTGGTAGTGAGGTAAGAACATATGAAACTTGTTCTATTGTTACGTTCTAAGCAGGATATACTGTGTTTGTTGTTGTTGTTGCTGCTCTATTGTTCCTAAATTTTGTTAAATGTGTGAGTGAACAGGGCGTCGGGGAATTTGTGCCTATTCTTCTCCACATCATTATGTGGAGGAATGCCGGTCCATGGACCAATTGAGGAGCCACAAGTCTCCATTATCAACAGAAGGAAGGCAACCGGGCACAAGCATATTACGCTTGTACTACTTGCTGCAGTAGCCGGAGTCCTATTTTCCGTAGCATTGATCTTGGTGTTAGTGTTCTTATACACAATGATAAAGACAAATGAAGACCCATATACTACAAGTAGTAAGCCTTTTTTCGGTTGCTAACTTGTCTTAGTTGACATCACATTAGAGTAAATTATTTAGATCAAATGATAATTACACTTTACATGGTTTAGGGACAGTTGTTGATCAGATGAGAAACTGGAGCTCATCAGCAAAGGTCTTTTCCTACAAGGAAATGAAGGCAGCAACAAACAACTTCAAGGAAGTTATAGGTAGAGGGAGTTTTGGACCGGTTTACCTTGGGAAGCTCTCGGATGGGAAGTTGGTTGCAGTTAAAGTGCGACTCGATAGAACTCAACTAGGGGCAGATTCTTTTATTAATGAGGTTAATTTGAATTGAGTCTCTTGATGATTCCTTTTATCTACACCTGTTCCAGTGATATGCTTATGTAGAGTTACAAAGCTGTTCGCAGGTATGCTTGTTGTCGAAGTTTCGGCATCAAAATCTAGTATCCTTGGAAGGATTCTGTCAAGAAGCAAATCAGCAGATTTTGGTTTATGAGTATTTGCCAGGAGGGTCACTTGCTGACAACCTATACGGTAAAATATAAATCATAGTAGTAATTAATCTTACTTAATATGATCTTAATCTCATGTGTCTGATTTTTCCTTTTATTGAATCTTAAGTTTCTGCATATTCTCAGGTACAAACAGTAAAAAGTTCACTTTAAGTTGGATTCGGAGGGTAAAGATTGCAGTTGATGCTGCAAAAGGTGCGTACATCCTGACCCTCAGACCATGCTTCATTGCAGGATTTCCCTGTGCTGTTATTTTTATATAGATACAGATAGATCTTTAATGAAACTTTGTTGTATTCAGGATTGGACTACCTACATAATGGAAGCGAGCCACGTATAATACACCGTGATGTCAAGTGCAGCAACATACTCCTCGACAGCCAGATGAATGCAAAAGTGTGTGACTTCGGCCTCTGTAAGCAACTAACAAGAGCCGACGCCACTCATGTCACCACTGTTGTGAAGGGCACTGCTGGATATCTTGATCCTGAGTGAGTCCAGATTTTATTTGGCAGTAGTTCAATACTAGAACAACAAATTTGGTTTCCCATCCTCTATACTTTAACACTTCCTCATTGATTGTAGATACTATACCACCCAGCAGCTAACAGAGAAAAGCGATGTCTACAGTTTCGGAGTAGTTCTTTTGGAGCTCATTTGTGGGAGAGAGCCACTCACTCACTCCGGAACTCCAGATACATTCAATCTAGTTTTATGGGTATGTTGCAAAGCCTACACATTTTATCAGGTAGAGCGAAACCCTACACATTGGCTTTCTTATGATCTCGAGTATTGGAATTGCAGGCGAAGCCATTCTTGCAGGCAGGGTCATTTGAGATAGTGGACGAGAGCATAAAGGGGACATTCGACGTGGAGAGCATGAAGAAAGCCGCGTTGGTTGCATCAAGGTGTGTTGAGAGGGATGCGGCTTTAAGGCCTACGATGGGAGAGGCGTTGGACGAACTCAAAGAAGCCTACAGCATTCAGCTGGCTTATCTAGCAACCACTGGTCACTCTATTTAAAACCTGCAAGAGAGAAATTGCAAGTCTTCATCCTGAAGTCACTCACCACCGCGATTTTAGGATTAACACTGCGAATGCATATATGATATATACATACTGTGTGGAGAACATTTGCTTAAGTTTTGTAAGGTAATTGTGGTTGCAGTTTTGCAGAAGAACATCGGTTAAGTAAGATCCACAACTGTTTTTATTACTAAACCTATATTTAAACTCTGATGGAAAATGATTCAAATGAATTGGTGGTGAATAGCAATGACATGACCAAAAGAAAGGTTGGCATGGCAATTATATCTATATACAATATATCTCTGTAATTTCGTATTCTATCACACCCTTACGGTCGAAACTTTCTGGATCGAAAATACGTCAAGAAATAAATGTTATGGCAAGCCTTTGGTGAAGACATTTTTCGAATACTATAAAGCGAACGGGGACATGCGCGCACAACCCGAACTTGACCAAGAGCAACCATTCCGGAATGGCTCACCGGAAAGGACTTGTGGATAATAGTCATAGGTCCCTGGTTCGAACCCCGGAATGGCCGCTCTTTATTTACCAATTCAAGGTAAAGTATATAGCGGACTAGTTATCTGTATATATAGATGACGCGCTATGATCAAATCGATCACTAAAAAGGTCACCTTAATTCGGTAACTTTGAATTAATGAACATATATGGTTTCCTTTGTCGAATTGGCATAGCCATTTTTGGAACCCATGGATCAATTAAACCACTTGTGGGCGTAACCGGGTTATCAAGACAAAACACACAAATCTCCTTTTTATCACTTGAGATCTCATGGAATATTACCGCCTTTTTATACTTTTATAAAGCCAATATATTCATTATATTCAAATATAGGCGTAAATTAGTAGTGGGTTCAAATAATATATTCAAATATAGGCGTAAATTAGTAGTGGGTTCAAATAATATATATGAAGTCAGGAATAAAATTCCGACAATACATGCATTTTTAGTTTTATGCGTAGTAATAGTTAAACTTTTGAATTTAGTCTATTTTTAAGTTAAGATTAATTGATCAATATTCTAACAATTACCCCATTCCCTCATTTTTCCTACAAAAATTATTTTTTCCCCCATTTGATTAGATAATTTAAGCATAAGATATCCCATAGATGGTCTAACCATTTATCTCTCTCATACTCTATAGTCTAAAAAAAAAAAGTGATGGTCATTCAAATTTTACACATAAAATTTGATTCTTTTTCGATCCTTTTATTCTCTACTCAAACAAACAAGGCATAAGTGCAATAATTAGCTAGTTAATACTTCTTACTAATAAGTATCAAATCATTAAAAAAATTCATAAAAATTTAATATTTTGGGCTTACATTGTTGAACGGAGGTAGTAATTAACAAGTGTAATTATTAGCTCTAAAAAGACATGTATTATTGATAAAATCATATGAACTAAAAAGACATGCATTGAGGAATGGAGTATTATTTTGGGCTTGTGGAATGAAATGATAATATGGCAAATTGCCATGAATTTGACTTTTATTTATGAGAAATATAAGTAAATACGAACTTTTATGTCATGATAGTATGGAGCATAGATAAATTAATTAATCTCACATATTCACTTATATGCTCTGTTCTTCCTTTTTTTTAAAAAAAAAATGATAAAAACTCTATAAAATATTTTTTTAATGATAAAAAAAGTGATATTTAATATAATATATTTGTTAGTCTTAAAAAACATAAGTAACATTGAAAAATAAAAGGAATATATGAGTAACTTATGCAAGTGCATTGTCTCAAATCAAAGAAGTTTAAAGACTAATGATTCATTGCCTTAGTGGTAACATAGAAGCGACATTTGCTAAGAGTTAAGAGTTCAAATCCTACTTTGTGATGAAATTATTTATTGGTTTGAGTGAATCTATCCAGTAGCCTGTCATTTGACTTTCTTGATTTGAGTGGTGCTCAAATTCGTAAAAAATTAATCGACAACCTCGTAATCAAAGAGGAAAAAAAAGGGTTAAAAGTTTTGCAAAAGTCCATTGTTTTTTGCTTTTTCCTGTAAGCTAGTGATGCATCTCATAGTTGACAAATCTAAAGAGGTTAATTAACACCACACACTTGGGTGCATTTTGCACCTTTGAAATCTTGTGAGATATAATCACATGGTGAATAACAATGCAAGTTGATGAGCCGACGCCAATTACTAACTAGCTACGAATTCGATCATATACGCGCGTAGAATAGTCTTAATATATAGGGTGCTGCAAATTCTCCTCTTTAATTGCACGTCCAATTCAACGTGCAAACCTTTTTAATTAATTAACACTCTTTTCTTGCACGTTGTTTTCGAGGTGCAATGTTTGTGGTACGTGTATTTAACTATTTATCCGGACCGAATATATATTGTGTTATTGCATGCTGCACCAAACATTTGCTCAATTGGTCTATGTGAATTGCCATTTCGTTTCAACATTTGCAACCTATTCAAGTTATTGCCATAAACTTCCAACCTCCACAAAATTTTAGATAAGATTGATTTGCATATATAATATACTTTCTGGGAATTTTAAATTAGATAATGTTTTCTATTTCAAGCCTATATTCACCAATTAAGATTTTTGTATTATTATTCTTTTTGTGAGATTGATTTATATAGTTTTGAATTGAATAAGAAAGTCTTTAACCTTAAATTAAATTATTTAAATAATAATAATAATAATAATAATAATAAAATGGAGCATAATTAGTCAATACATTAAATTTAATTTAAGCTATTTTTTTTAGAATGGTTTCTTCTATATATAAGCCGGAAGCCCCAAGAGTAGTTTTGCAAAATTGAAATAGAATAGCATCGGCCTACCACATCATCCTCTCACACTAATCTTAATTCTATTGGAAAAAAGGAATGCTTTGGGTAAAAAGTGGACCAACAAAAAATAATATCATTCTAGATCTCAACCTTTACAAACCATCGGGCACATCAATGTTGACAATAATTGACTTGCCATCAAAATTTGGGATACTTGGATTCATTCGTATATAAACTTTAGTATCATTAATTACATGTTGAAATATATAAAAGAATATTAAAGTTTATTTTGCATAAAAAAAATCATCTTTAATAAAAATAATAACAACCAAATAAACTATATATATATATATAAACTCTTTACTGACATCAAAATCATACTCTTCTTTTTTTATTGATACTTTGTGTTATTTGGTACGTTTTTCCCTTTACCACATATAATGTCCTCTTATTCGGGTAAGATAAGACAGATGAATGACGACACTATCCACGAGAATAACCCTGCATTGTGGCCTGGGAGAGAGTGGTATAAATCAAAGAAGATGCCAAAATGAAGAATTCAAAGTAAAAGAAGCAAGTGCAATTGCCTATTTGCTCGTCATCAATATGGTTGCATTATGTAGATAATGGCCTCCCTAAAGGAACCTAGCTAACTTATTTGTTAATTATCACAATAATATGCCAACTTGGGCCATTGAATTAATTTGGATCCCTACTTTATTTTACTTTATTTATTTTTAAAAAGTTTGATATCAGTGATTTAGCTAATTTTGCCATATGCGCATAACATAAATAAGAAGAGGTTGTACTTTTGGTGGTGTGGTTGTTTTATGATATCTATAGGTCATTTCAGTTTACAGCTTCTCGTTGACTTAGAAGCAGGCATTCGATGTTTGGAACGAGTTTAATTCCGGTGTACACATATAACTTAATGTGTATTATATTAACAAATCTAGACTCTTATTGATGCGAAATGGAGGACTGAGATTATGTTTAATTAATTGTAATTTTGGATATGGGTATGTACATCATCATCACCCTCACCCGGCTACCATGGAGAGAGAAAGATTTGGGCAAATCTCACCAAGGTGCGCCGATCTTCATATAAGGAGGTGTTCTCGGTGCTTGCTCGTCTGAGGGATTTTGCCATGGAATTGATGAGGGTGGCGATTTAGGGAAAGAGTGGTTGCAGTTGGCCTAGCCATTCGTCTGCGTCAAGCTCTAGATCGCCATGGAAGAGGGTGGCGATTTTGCTTGAAGGATTTCGCCTGAGGGATTATCTCACCAATTAATTATACATATGTACTCTGGTCATTTGAATGGGATTTAGGATTGTCCTAATTATTCAACTAAATATGATGGGAGTATTCGTTCATATAGATGGAATTTGTTGAAATTCAGAATTTGTATAAAATTGTTCATAAATTGATCCATTATTCGACTACTTTCGAATCATATATTATTCGTATATATGTGGGTGATTATGGAATGAATTACAACGTATTTTGGTGATGAACATTGACAAGAGGAAAACCTGTCGTTGTTCTTGCCAAAGAATACTCAAACGCACTAACTAGTATAGCGTGCAAGTAAGAGATCGATCCACAGGGAAATCTATTAAATTCAAGTCTAATTATAATTGCTAAGAGAGAAAGGGGGAGTTTTTAGTGTGAAAAGATCTGCCTTTTAGCAAAGCAGAGACAAGCAACCATGAGTAAATTGATTGTAAAATTCAGTTGAGGGAAATAGGTTCACCTACAATTTATCACTTCGATTGATGAATTCGATCCTTGTTTCAGCCTCTAGTTCTTGTCTTTTCCTATCAATGTCCTTGTCCAGATCTTAGGTAAATTACTAGTCCTACGAGTCCTAGCAACCCTTATCTCTAAATAACCCTAACACGGTTAAGATTTAACCTAGAGATAGCATTAAGATTATGAATTAACCAAGGTACATGCAATATCAAGCTACGAGTCGATATTTAACATATATTCAACTTCCTACACATCCAATTAGTCCTACGAGTCCTAAAGGGATATGATTGCCACTTGGGTTAAGGTTCGCTACGAGGAATCTACAAAACCCTAGCAATTGAATGAATCTACTCTAACTAGTCGGCCAAGCCAGAGAGAATAAAACACATTCAAGCAATTAAGCACAAAGAAGTCAAAACATTGCAATAGGAATAAGAACTAGATTAAGAAACTCACAATTCAACAATCAAAGATCCAAACTGTAGGCGAAACCTTGAGAGTTTAGTTGCTCATGCTCAACGGCGCTCTCAACAATGGTGTAAAGTGCATAAGGTGTATGAACGAAATAACTAGAACAGCCTTAAATAGTCTAGAGAAATTCGGCCCAAAATAACATAATAAAACCCTAAGTAAAATCCGGAATTGACGATCAGCTACTGCACGGGCCGCGGGGCGGCCAGGCCAGGCCGCGGGGCGGCCGGCGATTCTGCGAACTCCTCCGTTTCTCCTTCGAGCCGCGGGGCGGCTAGAGATACTGCGGGGCGGCCTGCGATTCTTCCGAGCTCCCTCCTCTTCGTCTCCAGCAGCTCCTAAGTCCTTCTGTAACTCGTTTCCGCTCTTTTCAATATCATTTCACCTCCAATCTACTTTACCTGAAATAAACAATAGACTCATGTAGATTCCGCCTCTTCTAACTCAACAAGTGAAAATGCAAATTCAACTAAATAAATGCAATATTCACACCTAAATAATGCTAAATGCAATCTATTATGCAACGCTAAATATGCTCTATCAAATTCCCGCACACTTAAACCTTTGCTTGTCCTCAAGCAATAGAAAAACTCAACTTTGTAGCCCCACAGAATAGCAATTCATGTATCCACACCTCAATATTCTTTAAGTGCATGAAAACTAGCAAACACAAAAGATTAATAACATCATAGCACATAATTGGAATAATCAATGAAATCAGGCAACCATATCCATTCTAGACCTCACAGGGAATGTGTTTCACTCATGTGTTTAGGCTTTAAGATACAACTCTCAACTCAAACCAATCATGCACTAAGCTCATAGACATTGACCACTATATCACCAATTCTCTACCGAAATGTCATTACTTGCGGGACACAATAAAGAAGATAAAATGTGACACTTTTTTTTTTTCTTTTTCTTGTCTTGATACTTTCCTTACGCGAAGCGCAAACATGGGTGTCATGAATGGCCCCGGTCTATCAACACCTCAACTTACTAAAGTGAAGTCCACTTGAACATCTTTTGACGCAAGTTGCAAACATGGGTGTCATGAATGAACCTGGTTACTCAATGATCAAGCTTCCTTTCCTTGTGGATAGTTTTCAACACCTTTTTGCACGAATCATACCCATGGGTGTCATGCGTAGACCCGGTTACTAAGTGCATCAACCATTGCCACCTTATTCACTACATATTCACAATTTAAACAAAAGACTCAAAATATAAACATAAAGTCCGCAAGCAATCAGACATGTGCATCGGTCTTTTAAAAATAGATACTGCAGTCAATGCCAAGAGGAAGCAACACTAGGCGAGTAATTCACACAACTGAGCAAAAGAAACCAAATAAGGCCAAATATCCTCACAGGGTCATGTCTAGAACTTCAAGATCACCCAAAAATTCAAGATTTTACGTGCTCAATTATTAACCAATCATGCCCACCAAATAATATAGAAAACATCTATCGAAGGCTTCAACAATCCAAGCACATCATGGGGCATAAATCTCAATAGAAAATATAGAGGACAAACGGCATCCATATGGGGAAATAAGACCTATTCCTAATAATGCAAGAACTAAAACTGTTTTTTTTTTTTTTTAAGTAAGAAATAATGGAAGAAACTAACTATGCAACAACCAATAGAAATAAACATGCAACCTTAAAATTTAAAATGCAGTGCAAATCAGAACCAAAATACAGAGAGTTTTCAAGTCTTCTCCCCCACACTTAAACATAACATTGTCCTCAATGTAGAGAAAAGAACAAAAACATCAAAATAAAAATAAAAGGGAAAAGAAAAGAAACAACTAACATGCTCACTGCTGAGGTGGTGGAGGCGGCGGATATGGTGGGAACTGTGGATAGGCGAATCGATAGAAGTCCTCTTGTCTCTGCCATATCTGCTCCTGCATCCGTCGGATTGCCGCCTGGCTCTCAGAGACCTCCTCGAGGTGGGAAGTCAAGCCACGTACATCTCGACGAATGTCGCCGACCTCAACATACAGCTGCTGGTGGTGGTCCCACATCGCGTCCTGGCGCTGGTGCATCTGCTGCTGGTTCTCCCACATTGCGTCTTGACGACGCGACATCATCTGCTGATGCTCCCACATGGTGTTCTGCTGGAGAGACATATCAGCTATCTGCTGTGCCAGCGAGTAGTAATCCGGACCAGCACCTCCAGCCGTGCCAGAAGGTCCAGCTCCTCCAAAATCCGTCTGAGCTCTGGGAACATCCTCAGCATCGTCCTGCTCAGAATCAGGAACCTGCTCCTCCTCCTCCTCATCATCCTCATCCATCTCATCTCCCATATAAAAATCAGCAGCTGTAGGGCCAAAAGGGAGAGGACGGGGCAGTCTCAACTGAATACTCCCCTGATGGCCTGCCCTCCAGATCCACATCGGCGACCTGCCCTCCAGGTGGCCAGCTTTCCTCAGCTGGGCCTCATCATATAAAAATGATCCATGCTGAGCATCATGGACAGCGCTCACGTCGATGCATGCGCGAGCGATAAGACCCCCAAAGCTGATAGTTGCCTTGTTGCGCTTGTCCATTATGTCCTTACAGTTCATCAAAAAGAGATCGACCTAACCTGGAACGACAGGGCTCTCCGGCGTCAGACACCATAGGAATGACATGTCCTTCAGCGAGATCTTGTTGACCTCGGCCTGCGCAAAGAAGGTGTTCGCCAGCACCTTGTGAATCAGTCGGAGTGCAGGATGGCGAATACTGGAGTTGTACTGGCCCTTCTTGGCCTCAAAAGGCACCCTAGTAGATGCCATCCAGAAAGCAACAGGGCCCTCACCTTTGCAGACATCAAGCCACCCAGCAGTGGGCGCAGCAGTAACACCCAAAATCTGTGCCAATCTCTCCTTGGATAGCGTAAAATCTCTCCCAAGCAACCGAAACTCAATAGCGGTACGTCCCACACTCAAGGTCGCTAAAAATTCCTTACATAAACTAGGATAAGTGGGCGCATTCTTCTCTAAAAACTGCCCTAACCCCCCATGCTCTAACAGTTGCCTAGTGCATATATCCATCTGTAATAATCTCAACGTAGGCTCATGAAAGAACTTCGTGACAAAGAAATTCCTAGTGTTTAAACCATTCCATTTCTCTTTCTGACTTCTACTCATGCCATGTGGTCTCGACATTATGAATCTGAGCTGAGAAAGATTACACAAAAGAAATGGAAATCCAGGAAAAAAACTCACGGAATTCGGGTTCTGCAGAGGCCGCGGGGCAGCCGAGGGAGGCGACGGGGCGGCCGGCGACAGAGGTGGCCGCGGGGCGGCCGGATCGGCGACGGGGCGGCCAGAGAATGTCTGGATATGTCTACTCCGACGTCGGATCTGCACTCCGACGTCCCAAACCTTCCTTCTTCGCGGTGGATCCGAGAGAAAATCTTGAAAAGCCTTGAAGTGCGGGTTTGTGTGGAGATCTAGGACAATGAGGTGGTGGGGTGGAGTTTTTGTAGAAGGGTGATGGGAATAATGGTAAAGAAGGGTGATTTTTGGGTGGAAGAAGGAAGCTTGGAGGGTAGTTTTAATGGAGGATTTGGGTTTGAAGAAGGAAGAAGAAGATAGAGGATGGGGGCGACGGGGGCGGCTAGGGTGATAGAGAAAGATAGAGATAGGGTTTTTATGTGGATTTTAAGTGGGGGCCCACACGGGCCCCTAAAAAATTTCCTATCCGGCTTAGGCCGCGGGGCGGCCATGGTGGGCGACGGGGCGGCCGGCGATTCCGCGAAGGATTTCGCTGGTCGCCCAGGCGACGGGGCGGCCTAGGCTGGCGACGGGGCGGCCGGCGATTCTCGCGAAATTTTTCGCTGAGATCCAGCCGCGGGGCAGCCATGGCAGGCGACGGGGTGGCCTGCGATCTTCGCGAAGGACCTCGCTGCGACCCAGCCGCGGGGCGGCCTGTCTGGCGACGGGGCGGCCAACTTCGTTTCCGCCCTTTAACTTCGTTCTTCCCCTGCAGTGTTAGTATGCCCAAGCCAACCTAAACTAAACTAAAAAAAACGTAATGCACCGATAAAATAGAATCTAGATTACTTACCTTGGGTTGCCTCCCAAGCAGCGCCTTTGGTTACCGTCGTTGGCTCGACGTTATATTCATCCACTCATTCAAGACTCAAGCGGACATCGACAGCGCCCTCAAAAGCAAATCAAACTCTCGTGCCCAACCGATATTCGAATGCACACTGAAAAAGAAACAATTGGTAATTAAAATTTCAGCAATGATGAACATTACCAACTTACCCTTCATTCGAGCTTGATTCTCCCTCGAGGGTATGTAAGACCACCAACACAGTTCTGTTGGGGGTTTGTTGAAGTAGTGGCTCCAAGGATCGATATATTCACCAAAATCTCCCAATTTGCAAAATGTACCAGTTTCTTGTTCAGGAACCACAGAAATTAGTTCCAGACTTGGCTTTTTGATAGACGAGTTGGGGATGATTTCTACGAATGAAGGGGGCATCGAAACATCATCAATTTCTATGGACGTCTCCTGAGATTTCGTGTCGATAACCACTCGATGCTCTTCTTCATTACCAGAGAATTCATCGTTGTCTGCATCTTGGCTTTCATCAAGTTGAGGAATAGAATGCACCTTAACTATCAACTCTTTCAATGCTTGCGAGAGTCGGATAATTGCTTCCCCATTTTGATTCATAGCTTCCCCAGTTTGATTCACTATCTCACGTAATTGCCCTATCTGCTCCATTAAGACAATGGTTGACTCCTCCATGGATGGGTCGGAGTACTCCATTGGTTGAAATGTCGAAGTGTAGGATTCTTCCTCCGCTGATTGGTCACCCATGTAGCAGAGAAGATCCCATAATCCCGACACTCCTAAACCAGCAAAGCTTCCATTGTTTATGGACCTGGCAAGTTCTCGGGTCTGAGGAGCCATGCCCTCAAAAACGCAAACCACCACATCTCGCAAACTATCTCGGAAACCCCGTGAATAACGGATGTTAAATAAATTTTGCACTCTTGTGAGGTATTTGTGAAAATATTCTCCCTGAAACTGCCATAACTTCAACATCTAGAAATATTAGTAATAAGGTGTCGTGAACCGTAAGATAGGTCCACGACGGGGTTAGAGTTAAATATATACAAAAGTTAGCAATTAAAATAACACAAGAATTAAATAAGAGATCCCCGGCAACGGCGCCAAATTTGACAAGAGGAAAACCTGTCGTTGTTCTTGCCAAAGAATACTCAAACGCACTAACTAGTATAGCGTGCAAGTAAGAGATCGATCCACAGGGAAATCTATTAAATTCAAGTCTAATTATAATTGCTAAGAGAGAAAGGGGGAGTTTTTAGTGTGAAAAGATCTGCCTTTTAGCAAAGCAGAGACAAGCAACCATGAGTAAATTGATTGTAAAATTCAGTTGAGGGAAATAGGTTCACCTACAATTTATCACTTCGATTGATGAATTCGATCCTTGTTTCAGCCTCTAGTTCTTGTCTTTTCCTATCAATGTCCTTGTCCAGATCTTAGGTAAATTACTAGTCCTACGAGTCCTAGCAACCCTTATCTCTAAATAACCCTAACACGGTTAAGATTTAACCTAGAGATAGCATTAAGATTATGAATTAACCAAGGTACATGCAATATCAAGCTACGAGTCGATATTTAACATATATTCAACTTCCTACACATCCAATTAGTCCTACGAGTCCTAAAGGGATATGATTGCCACTTGGGTTAAGGTTCGCTACGAGGAATCTACAAAACCCTAGCAATTGAATGAATCTACTCTAACTAGTCGGCCAGGCCAGAGAGAATAAAACACATTCAAGCAATTAAGCACAAAGAAGTCAAAACATTGCAATAGGAATAAGAACTAGATTAAGAAACTCACAATTCAACAATCAAAGATCCAAACTGTAGGCGAAACCTTGAGAGTTTAGTTGCTCATGCTCAACGGCGCTCTCAACAATGGTGTAAAGTGCATAAGGTGTATGAACGAAATAACTAGAACAGCCTTAAATAGTCTAGAGAAATTCGGCCCAAAATAACATAATAAAACCCTAAGTAAAATCCGGAATTGACGATCAGCTACTGCACGGGCCGCGGGGCGGCCGGCGATTCTGCGAACTCCTCCGTTTCTCCTTCGAGCCGCGGGGCGGCTAGAGATACTGCGGGGCGGCCTGCGATTCTTCCGAGCTCCCTCCTCTTCGTCTCCAGCAGCTCCTAAGTCCTTATGTAACTCGTTTCCGCTCTTTTCAATATCATTTCACCTCCAATCTACTTTACCTGAAATAAACAATAGACTCATGTAGATTCCGCCTCTTCTAACTCAACAAGTGAAAATGCAAATTCAACTAAATAAATGCAATATTCACACCTAAATAATGCTAAATGCAATCTATTATGCAACGCTAAATATGCTCTATCAAACATCATTCATACCTGACAGAATAAAAAAACACTCTAACTGGGCCCCACATAAAACCCATCATTTAAAAAAAATATTTAAATAAAAAAATCATACTCCCTCTGATCCAAAATAAGTGTTGTTTCAGCTCTTGACACAATTTTTAAGTATTAATTATGTTAAGCCTCCTAACTGCCGCCTAACAGAATCAAGATGAATGTGTAAGAGTGTGAATATTGATGATGATTGAATGAGAGGATGAGTTGTTTACACATAGGCTTATATAGCCCTTACTCTCCTAACATCACTCCCTCTCTTACAAAAACCTTGTCCACAAGGTTCAATTCAAAGAAAAATCTGGAAATTGGCGGATTACATGCCCTGCTGGCTCCCATGTAGCTTCTTCTGCAGGAAGATTTGCCCACTTTATTAGCCATTCTGTTACTGGTTCTCCGTTGGCTAAGTACTGCACTCTTGTCTCCAAAACTGTCTCTGGAGCTACCACTACTGAGCCTGAATCGTCAGTGGATGGGAGCTCTGATTGTACAGGCATAGATGGGTCAATTCTTTTCTTCAACTGTGAGATGTGGAACACAGGATGCAGCCTTGAAGATGGAGGTAAGGCTAGTTGGTATGTTGTTCCACCTACCCTGTTGATCACTTCAAAGGGTCCATAGAACTTGGCACTCAGCTTCACACACTTGCGCAAAGCTAGGGACGACTGTCTGTATGGCTGTAGCTTCAGGTAGACCATGTCTCATATTTGCAAAGTCCTCTCAGTACGTTTGATGTCAGCAAAGTACTTCATGCGCTCTCTAGCAAACTCTAAGCCTTCTTTCAGTGTGCTCAATGCTCTATCCCTCTCTTGAAACCAGTCATCAATTGCAGCAGTAGTGACTGAGCTACCTGCATTGATGCTCAGCTGTGGGGGTTGGTATCCATATAAAGCCTGAAAGGGGGACATTTTTAGAGCTGTATGAAAGGTAGTGTTGTACCACCATTCGGCCAGTGCAAGCCATTTTGCCCACTGTGCAGGCATAGCTGAAGTCATGCATCTTAGGTAAGATTCTAAGCATTGGTTCACCCTCTCAGTTTGGCCGTCGGTTTATGGGTGCTAAGCTGTAGATAACTTGAGAGAAGTTCCCAAGTTGGTGAAGAGCTCTTTCCAGAAGTGACTTGTGAACACTTTATCCCTATCAGACACAATATCATTTGGCAAACCATGGAGCTTGTACACATTTTCCATGAATAACTGGGCAACTTGGCTTGCAGAAAAAGGATGTGTGAGAGGAAGGAAGTGGCCGTATTTTATTAACCTGTCAACTACCACTAATATCACATCAAATCCCCTGGATTAAGGTAACCCTTCCACAAAATCCATGCCAATTGAGTACCATGGGCGCTTTGGGATGGGTAAAGGTTGTAATAAACCTGGATATGCCACTGTCTCATGTTTGTGTGTTTGACACACATCATATTCCTTGACCATATTCTCTACAAATTGCTTGAGTTGGGGCCAGTAGAATAAGGCTTTGATCCTCTGGTATGTAGCTCTAATTCCAGAATGACCTCCTACTGCTTCCCCATGAAAAGCCAAAGTAATTTTCTTTCTCAACTCTACTTTGCTGCCAATCACAATTCTACCTTTGTATCTCAAAATGTCTCCTTGCCATTTGAAGGGAGATGAGGCATCAATGGCTGCAGCTGATCTAACCTGATCAATTTATGTATCCCCAACATAGCTCTCAGTTACTTCCTGTATCCAATCTGGTTTGACTTGGATCAAGGCCTTGCAAGAGCTCTCCACTGGTGGTGCTACTGATAATCCCCTTCTCGACAATGCATCAGCTACAGAATTGTGTTTTCCCAACCTGTACTGGATGGAGTATGACAACCCAAGTAGCTTTCTGATGGCTTTCTTCTGGAGATGAGTGGTGATTTGCTGGTCCAGAAGATGCCTTAGACTCTGGTGATCTGTGATGACCACAAAATGACAAGGCTCCAAGTAATGCCTCCACTTATCCACAGCATAGAGAATGGCCAGTAATTCTTTTTCATATGTGGATAGTAGCAAATGTTGGCCATGGAGGGATTTGCTTATGAATGCCAATGGCCTTCCTTGTTGCATAAGCACTGCTCCCACCCCTGTCTCACAGGCATCAGTTTCCACTTGGAACTGGACAGAGAAATCAGGTAGAGCTAGGACAGGTGGGCAAGACAACAATTGCCTTATTTCCTGAAATGCTTTCATGCTTTCCTCAGTCCACAGAAATGTTTCCTTCTTGAGCAAATCAGTCAAAGGCCTACATATAACTCCAAAATTTCTAATGAATCTCCTATAATATCCAGCCAGGCCTAGGAAGCTCCTTAGCTCTTTCTCACTCTTGGGTGTAGGCCAACTGGTGATAGCCTCAATTTTGGACTGGTCAGTTGCTACTCTCTCTTTAGAGATCACATGCCCCAAGTATTCCACTTTGGGTACTGCAAAACTGCACTTGGACCTCTTAGCATATAACTGGTGCTTTTTTATACACCCCAACACCACCTCTAGATGCTGCAAATGCTCCCTCAATCCCCCACTGTATATCAAAATATCATCGAAGAATACCAAGACATATTTTCTTAACTGATCAGCAAACACCATATTCATCAAGGATTGAAAAGTGGCAGGTGCATTGGTCAATCCAAATGGCATTACATTAAATTCGTAATGTCCATTATGGGTTCTAAAAGCTGTCTTTGGGATATCATGCTCAGCCACACGCACCTGATGGTATCCAGCTCTCAAATCAAGCTTTGAAAACACAGTTGCTCCATGCAGTTCATCTAGAAGCTCTTCTATGTTTGGAATAGGAAATTTGTCTTTGACAGTTGCTTCATTCAGCTTCCTGTAGTCCACACAAAATCTCCAGGATCCATCTTTTTTCTTGACTAGTAGAGTAGGAGATGCAAAAGGGCTCTGACTGTGCCTTATGAGACCAGTGGACAACATTTGCTTAACTTGCATCTCAATTTCATTCTTCTGGCTATGTGGATATCTGTATGGCTTTGAGCAGATGGCCTGAGTATCTGGCTGTAAGGGAATAGCATGTTCACACCCCCTCTCAGGAGGCAAGTGCTTGGGCTCTTCAAAAATCTCATTGAACTCCTCTAGCAGCTTCTGTACCTCACCAGGTATCTCCTCTTCCTTGGCATTTAGCTGGTATGCCTGGGCAATCTCCACAGTGTGCTCCACTTCCTGCTCACTTACTAAGCTTTGCAACTCCTTGCAAGTGATATGCCTGACCACAGATTTCTTGTTGTGCTCCACAATCCCTTGAAGCTCCACTAATTTTCCATCCTTAGTGAAAGCAATGGTAATTCTGTTGTAATCAAACTGGACAGGACTATATCTTTTCATCCAATTTACCCCCAACAGCAGCTCAAATTCACCAATCTTTAGTGCTCGAATATCGAAAGTATAGTTACCTCCCTGCATTGTCCACTTGAACCCCTTACATTCCTGCCTGCAAAACAGCTTCCCTTTGTTCAAGCCTTCGACTATCATCAGGTTGACATTGGACAGTTTAAACCATGTTTCCTAGGCTACCATTGGATCCACGAAGCTGTGGGTTGACCCACTATCAATCAAGACGTTGATCAGTCTATCCCCTATGAACCCCTTGACCATGATTGAAGTGTCTGACCCATTCCCTGTCAAGGCTCTCACAAATCCTTCCTGGTTCCTTTCTTCATCAGTCAACTCGCAAACTGACTCCTCAGGTGTTCCATCCTCCTCTTCAATGTCTGCATCTTGAGCTACTACATGCTTGACTGACGAGGGTTTACACCTATGCCCAACAAAGTACCTGTCACCACATCGAAAGCATAAACCCGGAGTCCTTCTGAACTCGCTTGATCCCTTTGGGCTCTGGAATCCCGTTTTGCCCATTTCTTGATTAGTTGTGATTGGTGCCTTCCATGTATTCTTGATTCTTACGATTGCTTGAACAGCATCCCATTGTAACCTTGCCAATTCCAAACTTTCCGCAAGATCTCGAGGTCTCCCCAACTTTACTAATGGTTTGATTTCGGGCTTCAAACCACTAATGTAGTTGGTGACGAAATAGTTTTCTGGAAGGTATGGATTGTAAGAAAGCATTCCGACCCTGAGCTCCTCAAATCGCTCGTTATACTGCTCCAGATCCTCTGATTGACACAATTTGTTGAATTCTTCGACAATGTCCACTCCTTGTTTCTCCCCAAAGCATGAACAAAGGGCTTCACTCATCTCCTTTCAGCGAATTCCCTTTCTCTGCATCAAGTACCCTTGAACCCAAGTGTCCGCGGGATCCTGCATATACATCGCGGCGAGCTCCACTTTCTGGTATTCTTGAATTCCAAAAAGAGAGAAGTATTTCTCACACTTTTGCACCCAGCTGCGTGGTTTCTTTCCATCAAATTGTGGAAAATCCACCTTCGGAAAGCGACTCTGATTTGCAAGAAATCCGTCGTTTCTCATCGGTGGTGGCCTGTAAGCATTTGTTTCGTCCGGAATTTCCCGATTTCCTATCAGCGGCGTCTTCTCCTGGTGTTCCGGATTCGCGCCTCCCGCATTCGTTTGCCGATCGGCTTTTTGTGATAGGACTCGCATCCACTCCCCGATCTGTGTCAATGCGTGATCGATGTGAACATGTGATTCTTGCCTCTCCGAGATCTTCTGTGACTGCTCCTGAAGAAGGCGATGGTGATCCTCCTGTCGCTGTCTCGTCTCTAGCAGCTGCTCCTGTGCTGACGATGTTGCCTGGTGGAGCTGCTGCAATTGCTGCTCAACCTTCTCTGTTGATTTTAGCCTTGTACCGTCCGCCATTGCCGAAGACCTTCAAGCTCTCTGATACCAATTGTTAAGCCTCCTAACTGCCGCCTAACAGAATCAAGATGAATGTGTAAGAGTGTGAATATTGATGATGATTGAATGAGAGGATGAGTTGTTTACACATAGGCTTATATTGCCCTTACTCTCCTAACAAATTATCATTGATTTTATACATTTTTTCTAAATCTTATCATTTATTAAATGTTTACCAACTTTTTCTACCAATAAGTGGAGAGTTTGAAGTTAAAAAAATATATACAATTTTCAATAACAATTTTCATTAATCAATCTATTAAATTACCTAGAAAACATGAAACGACACTTATTTTGCATCAAATTCAAAAGTCTAAGACGACACTTATTTTGGATCAGAGAAAGTATATTTTTACTAGACATGAGCAGACATTGGCTAACCCGCCCGACCCGTCCAACCCGCCCTATAAATTATGCGGGCTTGGGTAAGGCAATTGGCCCAAGCGAGCCGATCGGCCCGACCCGGTTGGCCCATAGGGTCGGGCTTGGACTAAGGGTTAAGCCTAAGCGGGCCGGTAGGCCCGGCCCACCTATATATATTACTTATATTAATTTTTCTATATTTGTATTAAAATACTACGGAGTATATATATTGATTATATAATATCTATATACCTTTACATCTATTACTTTATAAATACTAATAGTATTTACATCACATATAAATTAAGGAATACAATAGTACTAAATAAATTATTTTCAAGATTTTTTCATTGAAATGAACCTACATAAAGATTGTAGTGTGTAATTTCACATTTGTGTAACTTGTATACCTTTGTTTTGTATAAAATTTCAATCTTTTGGGACACTAAGCACATTCGTGTAGTTTGAGATCAATCGCAAAAGAGTAGGCCCCAAAATCGGGCCTAGCCCAAGCTCGGCATGCTACAATGGACCAAGATATTCTCATATATAGAACCTCCCCAAGTCCACCCAGCCCGGCCCATGCTCAGGTCTAGTTAGGTTTTACCGAATGCAGGGAGTCTTAAATATGTAACCACTCCGGAATAGTTCAGTCGAAAATAACTTGCGAGTTAGTATTAAAAAATTTTCGATTCGAACCCCGAATAACTGCTCTTAATTTACCAAATTCAAGTAGCCTTAAATTAATATGTACATGATTTGTGTAGATGATATGGAAACTATTGACCGCAGGCAGGAAAAGTAATAATGGCAAATCGCAATAAACAAACATGTGGGAATGTGGAGGATGGAGGCCCCTAGTTGGGGTTATATCGATCGGTGGGTGAAAGCATCTTAGCATATGGCCACCTCACCTCCTCTTTGCTCTTTGGAGATGCTTCTTTGCCTCTCACCGACGGCCCCACCCCCCACAACTGGTCCCACGTCTTTTTTTTTTTCTCGATATCCCACCCCATCCCCATTTATATAACTCCCTATTAATTAATGCCCCCATCCCCTTAGGCGTGACCTACCTACGTACCCTAAGGACTAAGGACAAACATATATAGCTTGTACATTTTGCCCTAGCTTCAATTCCATCGGTTGCAAATTGCAATCGTTACCCACCACAAATCTACCTTATACATGATCCTACGCGCATAAGGCGCGTGATCCCATCTCCATAAGGCGCGTGAATTTTGCCCGTCAATGCTCGTCTGATAGTAATTGTTATTTACTTAGTGAATAGTTACTATCAACTTATCGAATAGTTACAAAATTGACTCACATTTTACAAGTTTTGAATAGTACGTTGCAAATTTTGCTTGTCAAGTTTCTATTATTTGGCTAGTTTAGAGTTAGTACGTATTCGTTGATAAATTGCACATTTAAAATAAGAAGTAAATGGATTATCGATTATTTGACAAGTTCAGAGTCAGTATTCGGTAATTTGGGAGTCATAATTCATTTAAGTATTAAGAATGATTCGTTTCTATCCAACGATTCTGATTGTTAACATTTAATACCATAAAGTGTTAACATTTGATTCAATTATATACATACATATACATATATATATATATATATATATATATATATATATATATATATATATATATATATATATATATATATATATAAGCAGAGCTAGAGGGGGTTCTGGAGGGTCATGTGCCCCCCTATCCGACAAATTACATAGGTGGCTAGGTGTATTCTCCTGTTGATAACTTTGTTTTGATATATAATACGCCTTAATCCGATACCTGAGTAAAAGTTATGAATGTTTGAAAATTGTTGGTGTATTAATCACTTTAATTTTATTTCAATAAACTACAATACTTTTATATTTTACTTAAATTGATATTCACATATTATAATTATCTCGAGAGCTTCAAAATCATATGTTATATTACTTATTTTGAGAATTTGGTAAGAAGTTACACAAGTTTAAATTTTTTATATCTAGTTATACATTATTACATGTTAAGAATACATGGACTTCAACTTCAAAGGGACAGAACGGATGAAGATTTGATGCTTCAAGGGATCCAGATTCCTAGGAAGAATAATTTCAAGTACTTAGGATCGATGATGCAGAGTAACGGAGGAGTCGACAAAGATGTCAAACACTAGATTCAAAGGGGATGGCAAAAATGGAGAGCGGCCTCATGCGACTTATGTGATAAGAAAGTGTCTTTGAAATTAAAATGTAAATTTTATAAGGTTGTGGTGAGGCCGACTATGCTGTATGGAGTAGAGTGCTGGTCAACTATGAAGATTCAGGAACAAAGTCTTATGGTAGCTGAGATGAGGATGCAGAAGCATGTGCGAACATATTCGCTTGGACAGAATCAGAAACAAGATAATTCGTGGTTAAGTAAGAGTATGTTGTATAAAGGACAAGTTGAGGGAATCTATGCTCAGATGGTTTGGCCAGCATGTGCGTAGAAGAGTCCCGGAAGCTCCAGTACACATATGTGATCTTCTTCCGATCGAGCGTTTGCGACGTAGCAGAGGTCGACCCAAGAAGTCTTGGAGGGAGATTCATAAGGCGGGATCTTACTTTGTTACACATACCCGAGGGTTGAACGAGGGACCGCAGACAGTGAAAAGAGGCTATTAGGGTGAACGAGGGTTAGACTGGGCTAATCGAAACAATATCTTTCTTTTTACGAGCTCTACTTATCTATTTCTTCTACTAGTGTGTGTTTGCGTGGTATTTACATGCTTGCCCTTTTTGTTCATTCTTTGTCTGGTTTAGTCACTTCACTTTCACATGTACAGGTCATTCGGAAACTCTCTCTCGATCTAGTGGGTGAAAGAGAGTATACAATGGGACCCCCAGACCTTGTTCTAAGCAGGATATATATACTGGGATTATTGTTGTTGTTGTAAGAATACAATATTTATTTATTGCGTTTTATATCTTTGTAGTAGTTTGTAATATCGTTTGACACTAATTTGTATTATCAAACACGTTGTTATACGACTTTTTTCTCGATCTTATTATCTATTATTAAGGTGATCTCTCGCTTAAAACTTTCTAAGTCCGCCTCTGCCCATACCTTCAATGTAACAAACCAATTTCATAACCAATGTTTTGCTCCAAGCCTCCAATTAATAAGTACATTAATAACCAATTTCATAACCAACCTGAACAAAACATCAATGCATGCATTCATCATACCATACATGTATAAACTGGGCCCATACACTATACAGCCTTGTGGTAAAAATAAAAAATTTAAAATTCCAGACAACTCCAATCAAATCACGACACTGAAAAATTCAAACCCAAATAAATACACACCGTACGGATCCCAATACAGAAAAAACCCCAGAATAAATCAAAACTAATTAAATACGGATGCGTCCAACATCCCCCTTCATTCCCCCGCCGTTACCTAACGGCCGTCTTTAAAGCAAACGCACGGGTTTCCAAGCCGCACAGTAAAGCTCTCTGATCCGATCACGCGGACGGCGTGATCCCCCCCTGCACCGAATCTCCCACCCAACGCCGACGCCTCCGTCACCTCCGTCTTCACGGCCCCAATTCTGAATCTCTGATAACGACGCTCCGTTGCTTGAAAGCTACCTCTCACCTTTTACATTCATCACATTTCACTCTGTCGACAGAGCTCCTCGCTCTCTGTGTCATTTCGTCGAACACTTTACGCGCAATTTATACAGTCACCTTTTTTCCAGGCTCCAGAGCGGTGATGATGATGTTTCTGGCGATCAATCTGCTACGATGAACGGGGTGAATTAAATTCCATCTCGCTACCTTGTTCGTTGTCCCAGCCAGGTCTGTGGTGATTCCTTTTGCCCTTTCTCCTTTTGGCACCTTGTTGTTTGCTCCGGTTTATTGCGCTATTATTACGAAAGGACTCTATGGAGATTGGACAAAGATGTGAGTATTGCTTCTTGGAAGCTTCTCGTTTCCTTCGCAATGCCGACTTTTTCTCTTTCTCTTGTTGCTTGTGCTTTTGTTTCGTGATTGATTCTTTTTCTTTCTTTTGGGGCTCCTTTTTTCCGTCTTTCTGAATTTATCACGTTTCGTGAGTGGGTACAGAGTAGATCTACCCTATTTTTAATATGACGGCAAGTTTCTTTCGTAATTAGTTTCAGATCTGTGGGATCGCCTTTTTCCATTGGGGTTTTAGTTCAGCTGGATTCGATCTGACGATACACCGGCGTCTTGATTCGTTCACTTAATCAGCAATGCCAGGTACTGCTTCGTTATCAGTTTGGTTGCGAAATTCAACTCACGGATTTTAATTTCAGAGAAATGGATGTTCTTTGCTTTCTAGGTTTTTCTTGATTTCTACCTTTAGGTTTTGATTCGATGAAAAATTGTTCCTTTTAGGAGAGATACATGCTTATCATGAGGATGATAGAGGAAGGAAATCTGATATTGAGACATCAGAGGATGAGCCTCGCAGGACACGGATCAAGACTTTCAGGAAAAAGGCAGTGAACGCCTCCACAAAACTGACGCACGGTATCAGGAAGCGTTGCAGGCAAGTTGCCCATTGCCAGTTTGTAGCTCTGGAGGTCGAAGATATACGGAACGCAGAGGAAGAAGATGCCGTGAATGCATTTCGTCAGATTTTGGTTGAAAGAGATCTGCTTCCTATAAGTCATGATGATTATCACACAATGCTGAGGTGGGTACTGGGTATACATACTGTGTTGCAGAAGCATAAGTTCAATGAATAAGTTGTTCATCTATGAGATTGTGTACAACTAGCATGTTTAAAATTTGAAAGAGAAATTCTTGAAATTTTTGCAGATTACATGATGAATAGGTTGAACTGGTTATAACCAAATGAAAGTCACTTGTTCTTTGGTGCTAGTTACCATTCTCAACCTCTATAGCCTTTGCATTGGGTTTATTTTCTTTTGCATTGAGTAACTGCATTTGCAATTCATAGGTCTATGGAGAACAATGATTTCTTGGCATTACAAAGACCTAAACAGGATAGGCCTTTTAAAAGGAATCTAGCATTGTAGAAACAGAACAACCATGTATCCCAGTAATTAGCATCTGATTCCTAGTCTTATTTAACCCGTGGAATCCCTGCTGATTTTTATTAGTATTGTGGACTTAGTCACCCTTTTGAGTGGGGCTAAGATGGTAACTAATTCATATCTATCATGGGAAAGGCCATTCCATTTTTTTTAATGTCTAAGTTGAGTCTAATTATGATATATATGAAGGTGTTCCATAAAATGGATTTGCAATCTTTTGCTTTCAGATTTCTGAAGGCAAGGAAGTTTGACCTGGATAAAACTCTTCACATGTGGGAAGAAATGATTAAATGGAGGAGAGAAAACAGAGTAGACACTATTATCCAGGTAAACATGAAAACTATCAGCTGTCTCTTGATTGTAGCTTTAGTCTTATGATTCGGTTCTTACCTGTGTACTTATCAGGCTTTCAATCCATGTATTTCTCTGATATATTTACTTGGAGTTAGATTAGATTTTTCATTGTAAATAGAAAAAATAGAATAGATTAGCGTACCTGATCCTACACTTTTACATGGTAGTTGGTAGTTGCACAGGTGTCAGGATCATTGTTCGATTTTTTCGTTTGCTTTCCCTGTATGTACTACTCATATAGGATTGTAGCCCTTGCTTATTGTTGTGCTTTTCATCTTGCATTCTGGAAAAGGTACTAATTAGTAATTACCCTCTTCGAACTGAAAAAATGGATTCCTAATTGAGTGTACAGACTTCATTTGTTTGTTTGCTTATTATTTAACAAGACTGTAATGTAATTGCTCAGGATTTTACATACGATGAATACGAAGATGTCCAGCGTTACTATCCCCATGGTTATCATGGTGTAGATAAAGGCGGGCGACCTGTTTATATTGAATGCCTTGGCAAAGTTGAACCCAGTAAGCTTATGCATGTCACTTCTATAGATCGATTTTTGAAGTACCACATTCAGGGATTCGAGAAGGCCTTTGCTCAGAAGTTCCCTGCATGCTCTATTGCTGCAAAGAGGCATATTGACTCTACAACTACAATTTTGGATGTCCATGGACTGGTATTGGTCCACCCCTTGCTGTATTGAGGAATAAGCTGTTAAGCACTGTCAACTAACCTCTTGTACATTATGAATGATGCAGAACTGGATGAGCTTTGGAAAGGTTGCTCATGATCTTGTAATGCGCATGCAAAAAGTTGACGGCGACAACTATCCTGAGGTAGTATGTTTGCTGTAGTAATTTGAAGGATAGCAATTGTGCCAATACTAATGCTAATTGATTGTGTGATATCTCCATTCTGCACAGACATTGCATCAGATGTTTATTGTTAATGCTGGTAGTGGGTTCAAGCTGCTATGGAACACAGCTAAGGGCTTTCTTGACCCGCGCACTACCTCAAAGATACATGTAAGATCTCTTAACATCTTTGGTCTTTAGACATCTGAGATATCTGATGATTACTTAAACTAGTTATGTGCTTTTCTTGCAGGTCTTAGGCAACAAGTTTCAAAATAAGTTACTTGAAGTGATAGATGAAGGGTATGCTTGGTGTCCCTACTGTCGCTTGAACTATTGCTTTTTTAATTAATGATGAACTAAGTCATCATTTCTTGTGCAGACAACTGCCAGATTTCCTAGGTGGATCATGTTCATGCCCAGGTGAGGGTGGGTGCCTTAGATCTGAAAAGGGACCGTGGAAAGATCCAGAAATTATGAAAGTATGCGCTGCTAATCATTTCGCTTATTAATCAACATTTTTGAATCCCTGAAACGCAACTTTGTTTTAGCTTCTTAATGCAGATGGTTTAATTTATTAGTTACATCTTGCAGTTAGTACGTGTTCAACAAACAATGCTTTTCAAGAGAACGACTAGTTCTTCTGATTATGAAGATTTAAAGGCCAAGTTACTTGTTTCAGAGGTACAAATCACATGACTCTTTGAGCCGATGCCTCATTTTGCGATGATTTTTTCTAAAATTTTGCAAAAATGTTTTTTTACTGCAGGCTACAAGGAGTGATTCGTTCTATCTTGAGTTGGTCCCAAACACGGAGCAAGTGTTGCCTGAAATGATGCAACAGGTCTCTGTTCCTGCCGAGGTATGTTTTCTGGCAGTGTGTTTATATTTATTTGTACATAAGAACAGTATCATTTCTTTCATTTGAATTTGCTCTTTTTGAAATCTAATATTTTTACATTCCTTTCCTTCCTGGATTTCAATGAGCATGCTTTTACTTTTGACCCTTTTCCGTTGCAGGAGGAGCAAGTCAGCACTCATGCTGCAGTTGAAGAGGCTCATTCATCAAGTAAGTTATAATTGCATTTGATTTATTATAGCAATTTCTATTTGAAACGACCTTGCTTTTTGCTTGGATGTCTGAATTTATTCTAATTTTACTACTTGTGCCGAGTGGATATGCTCGAATGGGGACCATTGCTTAAATGCTAAGAACTTCATGTGATGATCTGAACAGGCGGCGTGCACGAAAATACTGAGAAGAAGATGTCATTGGAATTCTTTTCTCTTCTGGGAAGTTCAGCAACAAATGTTGCTATCAAGCTTTTGGCGTGTGTATATACTTTATTTCGCATCTTGGGAAAAGTTTTCCGGGTTAGACACAGGGAGAAACTGTTGAAGCAGCATGACAAAATGGTTAGTCAGGATACACAAACTGAGAAAAACGAAGAAGATATGCTTCATCCGTGTTGGCAAAGGATTCAACATTTAGAAGCTATGGTCACTGATCTCTTTAACAAACCTTCGAGGATCCCTCCAGACAAGGAGGACATGATCGTCGAATCCTTTAATCGAATTAGAGCAATCGAGTATGATTTACAGAAAACAAAAAAGGTAAGCAATTCAGCCAAAGATTCTTAGTACCTTCACTTAACTATGCACATTGTTTAATTTTGTAACATACTTTACTTTTCACAGGCCCTCTTTGCCACAGCATCAAAACAGGTAGAGCTTGCTCATTCACTTGAGTGTTTGAAGGAAGAAAGCCTAAACGTAAGTTCCAATCTCTTTCACATAAAATGCAGAGTAGTATCGCAGTCTGAGAAGCCTAGAAATAGAAATATTCTTTTCATTTCTTCGGAAGATTCAACGAATACTTTTTTTAAAACAGCAAGGAACAACCTGTTGGCTGAGGAATCGCAAATCCGCGGCTGCTGCTTCCCGGAGACTAAACAATCATCTAGCTTAACCATTCCACATGACAACCAAAAGACTTCATAGCAGATGGCCATTGCAGCTTGCTTGATCGCAGTTTTGCTGATCAACTGCTGCATTTTCGGCCCAGGTAACTCCCATCACCCTCAACTGTACCATAAACAAAATTGTCAAGACTCCTCTCTAAATCATCTTTCTTGTTTCCATTGTCCCTTTCAGGCTCATGTTATTTATATTGCAGAGAGTTGTTGATAAAAAAAGGCGTGCTCCGTGGATTTTTCACCTTGGACATAGCGTAGTAACGGTTTAACATGTACAGGCGGAATCAGGTATGCTTCCTGTGCGAACTGCCATCACATGTACGTAATGTAAGCGAGTCTAATTCGATTCCGAGTACACCAGAACTTGATACTTGCATATATTTGTATAGAGATGGAAACTGAATGGCTTACTGCCTATTCATGATATTCAAATTCACCTTGTTCTTATATTCACACATCTTGTTTGCCAACAACTCTTATATTTTACATATTTACATTGTGAAATCGTAAACCGACTTCATCGGATTCGAAACCGTTTGATCACTGACAATCATTCGGAACAGGGGGCTTCTTGGTTTTGAGGGTGCAGTAGTCATAGAAGACGTACTTCTTGTACTCTTTGTAACGAGCGAGTTGGTCGGGGGTCAAGTCATGGATCTTACCCCACCAGCTCTTTTGATCACAATCTGCAGATGAGCTCTCTGGGCACCCTTCAATCTGAAATGGGCCGTTAAATTGGGCCTTGAAGGGCTGCTTGGCCCAATCCACATGCCCGGCCCAATCCGGGGCATTCCACATGCTGCCCATTACGAACTGTGGCTTTGTCAAGAAGGAATTATTATGTGGCTTTGTGAAGAAGGAATGATGTGTTTGGCTTCTCTTCAAGTATCTTACGGGGATCTTGTCCACATAAATCCTGCATTTTAACCCAAACTCAACGTGTTTGTGTTAGTAATAACTGAATTTCGATAACACATGTTTTAAATGTATTTTTCGGCATTTTCTCTTGTTAAAATGATATTTAAAAAACATTTTAAGTGTAATTTAATTTTATTTATATATAGACATTAATTTTGTATATGTATGTGGAAAAAAATTCATTCGAATTATACCCACAAAAAATAAGTTAAGAGTACAAGGCTCGGCCTCACAAATAAGGATAAAAAATAAAAAGCTAAAATGAACATTCTATTTGCGTTAAAAATCATTGTGCCAGATAAAAAGTAAAGAACACAAATTATGTGTTCACCAATAAACATGCTCTTATGCATTAAAAATACTTGACGTGTTTTAATTAAATTGTTAATTTTTTTTATAACTTTAACTAACAGGGTAGCTTTTAGAAAACTATATAAAACATTCATTTTTTTAATGATTTAATTAAAAACCCCTAAAAAGTTAATAATATTCTATACATTTTCATTATAAAAAAAAACAAATATAAATAGTAAACGATCTATTTTATCGAACAACATGTTGAAAACAATTTTTTTCTTACTCTAATTTGATCGAGCTCGGTCACTCTACATCTAAATTGGTAACTATATAATCTATTTAATGATTTAACCAACTCACTCAAATGTGACTCATGTTTTGAATTACACAAAAAAAAAGTTAAAATGGAAAACTCAGTAGCTTATGATTGACATGAAATTATTACATATAATATCTCATATTACAGTTGTGTAAGAACAGAGTAAGATAAGATAGTACTCACGCAACGAAGGTGGGATTCCAAATGATTTGGTAGGAATGGAAGTCTTGAGAGGGATCAAACCATAAATTGAGTCTTTGTTCTCTTTCCCCAACGGCGTCTATGTAGAAATTTGTTTGCAATATCTTTTCACCAAGGAACTCCATATCTACCTCCGTCCTGTTCTTTTCCGTCCGGTTCTTTTCCGCGGAGGTCAACTTCATTAATACCAAACAATATACTACCTCCGTTCAGCAAAAGTTATCGTTCTACATTTAGACACATTTTTTTTAAAACTAAAAACGATGCAAATTATCAACTTGTTTTAGTTAAAATTTTAAAGCAAATTCACACATATTAGTAATAAGTATGAAATTATTTTTAAAATTTTGATATTTTATATTATGATTTTTAGTTTCTTGAAAAATGTGTCAAAATTTTAAACGATAACATTTGCTAAACAGAGGGAGTATATGTCATCCCACAAGTTAAAATTGATTTAAAATTTCAATCCTTACATATGTAATTTATGGCCTTCTCTAATATAATATGTATTTGGATAATTTGGGGGAATTAGGTTTATTTGGCACATTAATAGGTAAAATAGAGAAATGAAGATGGATGTGATAAAATTATCTAAATTTGGATCTAACAACAAAGTTGAAAATGTAAATATGGGCGCCATTTTGAAACTTACAAAATAAGCAGTAATGACACCCTTTGAATCCTGTGTGTTTGGAAGTTTAATCCACATCTCAAACGATCCTGAAGTGTAAGCAACCTTTGATTTAAACCCGGATCCTGCATTTCCATACATCATCTAATTAATTTTATCGAATCTATGTTAAATCAATGCTACAAATTAATTAATGAAGCAAATATATAGTGTTGGGTATATAATGTATATTTCGCGTTCCAACACCTGTGAACAAATAATGACATTTTCGTCGATTAAAAATAAAAGCAAGTAAAAAGGGGGAAAACCGGTTGTGTTGTCCATCCCGAACTCAATGGTATCTCCTCCATTGCTTGTTTTTACAAGTTGTTCACCAAAGGTTATGTTGTAGTACTTATCGAAGGCTTCTCCGGCAACAACTCCATTGACAAACACCGTTGCAGTAATCGCCAATGTCCTCGCTAGGAGGCCGGTTAAAGGATACCACCGTACAATTGTCATTTATGTTGAAAATTGTTTGTTTGATAATCTTGGGTGTGACACAAAATTAATTGATATGGCTAATTGGTATGATCTTAATATGCTTAATTTTGTTATTAAAAAAGACTTTATTTGTCAATATATCCACAATTACAAAGGGGTTTGTAGCACTTCTTTTTCCCGTTATAATGATGTATGGCTTGTATTAATTTTGATTAAGAGGTGGGTAGCATTTTGAAGAAGAGGTGGATATCCAAAGCAAAGTCATCTTAATTTGAAGGTATTTGAATCCATAATTGATTAAAAATAACACTTGTGGTTAACCGACATTACAAATGTCAAATATTCATCCTCACAAGGCACAACCAACCACCAACGTTCTCAAGTTTGAACGAATGGAGCTTATTGGATTCTGATCGAGCATACCTAAAAAACATGATAATGTCTTTATTTGCAAAGAGATTGAATTTTGAAATGTATATGTAGGGTGACTCAGATTTGACCATAGCCACTTTGGATCAAACTCAATGGGTAGAGTTAAGAGAATCTCAATCACTTATTTTAAAATCAGTGGTTGAAAATCCTCCCCCTTCTTTTCCCATACCCTCATTATCCTCAATTTTTTTTTCTTTTATTTTTTAAAATAGGGATGAGAAACTCTATTTGATAGAGTTTTCCTTGAACTCTACCGGATCCAAGCCCGACCCTAGTCGTAGATTTGGTCCGACTCCATCCGAAATATCGAGCATACCTAAAACATTATATTTTGGTTCGAATTGGTTTGGTTTGGTTTGTTAAGGCCTAACTTTTACTAAATTAAATAAAAATGTCATGACAAACTAGTTTAGGTCGAATCAACTCTCACAAATACGTGTATCTATTGATACATCTCCCCAAACCGTTTCTAGAGAGATGAGAGGAGAGAGATCATCTCTTTAGAAAGCAACACCTCATTTTGAGGAAAAACTCCTTTGTGGAAACACCACCACCAACAAGACTTCAAGTCTATAACACCACCATCATCAACAATATCATCATCAACACCAAGATGAAGTTGGGGCTACATTATTCTGACTCATCACACTCGCAATCGACCTCTCTTTGGAGGATTGTGATGGTGAGGAGACAACTTTTTGTTCCTGATCGGAGGAAGATGGGGTTCTGTGAGATTGAAACGAGATCGCTAAGATCATGAAAATCCTTGTGCAAGGGGTGTCGGACCCTCCACGTATACCATACCCTTCCTAAAAGATTGTCAAACAATGGCTCAGGGAACAAAGTTGAAGGAGATTCATCTCATTCGGATGCAAAACCCCACTTGAATCCTCCAAAGGCGGGAAGAATCATTCCATAAACATTTCAAAGCTGATATCTAAATGGGTGTCGAATCTTGTGCGCTTCGAGAAGACGTCATTGTGTCATCGCCGAAGCAGTTGGGGGCAACGGGGTTCGGGGATCTCATCGTATACCGCCAATCATAATACTTGGCCCCAAGATTAATTATTTAAAAAAAACATCTTGCTTAAACTTCAACCACAAGTTACTTGTTTAGACCCCACCTTTTCGTTGATTTGTTTACTCAATTGTTAATGGGATGGTTTGAGCTTGTGTTTTTGGCGTGTCTTTGGTGTCTGACATTTCGTTCGTTGTTGGTGTTTTGAGCGGGTCTCCGTTGGTGGGGGTCGTGGTTGTCTTTTCACGATAGCTCCATTGTTCGGGAGATGCTTCCCTAGAATTCTATCTTCACACCACTAGGGGATCATGCCCTATATATTGTATTTGCTTTCCAATGTTTCTACTATAGTATCCAATGCTTGACTCGCCTTCCACTAGCGTCTTCCGCTGAAGTGCTAGCCTCTGACTCCGCATGGTTTCATTGATGGGTTCTCTACTTCTCTTCCGTCCATTTTAAGTTGACTACAAAGCATTGAAATGTTGGTTTTTTGTTTGTTTAGTTGTTGTTTATTTGTAGTGGTGTTTTCGTCTACTGATTTATCGCCTCTAGAAAATTAAACACGTCTGATCTCGAATTATTTCCTTATAAAAAAACTCTCATAAAAACGTTTTAAACCACTACAAAATATTGTTTATATCTTTTAAACCACTACAAAATACTTGAATTATACTTATATTACTTATATTATATAGTTGTTCCCCTTTTTATTTTTATTTTAAAAAAGTAACGAAACATATCAATTTTTTATTCAAATATGAATACGTGTTTTATGAAACAAAAAATGCCAACAAAACAAAGATATCCATATGAATACAAATTTCAGATCCAACTTTCATCAAAATTTAGGATTATGATTACATATATCCTATGACATCTTATACTTGGCCAGTCGCAACACAACTCACAAATATATCAATTCATCCTATACAACAAATGAAAGCCAAAACGATCTTACAAGATTGTTACCTATCACAACAAATTAACCATAGTTTCCCAAGTTGTAATTAATGTAACCACTAAAGCATGTACTTTTAACCTCAAGGGCAATCATTTGGAACCGGTGCCTTCCTTGTTTTGTCCGTACAGTAGTCATAGTTGACATATTTCTTGTACGTGTTATAATCTGCCAACTGCTTAGGGGTTAAATCTTGAATCTTGCCCCACCAACTGTTCGTGTCACAATCTGGCTTTGACCCCTTTGGGCACCCATCAATCTTAAATGGGCCGGAGTAGTAGCTCTTGAAGGGCTGCTTGGACCAGTCCACCTTCCCGGCCCAATCTTCAGCACTCCACAGTGTGCCCATTAGGAATTGGGGCTTTGTCAAGAAGGACAACTCTGGCTCCTTCTTCTTGAAGTACCTTATGGGGATCTTGTCCACCAAGATTCTGTAATTTAAACCAATTGACAATAAGAGGAGTAACTTGACAGTCTTATAGTGTGGGTGTTTTTTGATCTACTTACACTACGAAGGTCGGATTCCAAATGATTTGGTAGGAATGGAAATCCGCGGAGGGATCAAACCACAGATCGAGCCTTTGTTCTCTGCTGCCTACATCGTCTATGTAGAAGTTTGTTTGCAAGAGCTTTCCTCCGATGAACTCTAGATCAACCTCGGTGTGGTTCTTTTCGAGGGAAGTAAGCTGCAACCATATCACACAATTTATACAATGTAGTTGCTCTAAAACATTTATCGGTATGAGAAGTGGCCGGTTTTGAAACATACATAATAAGTTACGATGACGCCTTTTGAATCTTTTACCGGTGGAAGCTTGATCCTCATCTCAAACGAACCAGAACTATAATCAACCTTTGATCTCCATCCCGATCCTTCATATCAATTCAAGAAATTGAAGCTATATTAGAGAGATAAATGTTGTCATGAAAGTATGAATGCTAACTCATTAGCTAGCTAGAAACATCCCAATCGGCGGGAAACTCTCATATAGTACTGCCTTCAACAATAAAAAATATTCGGTAGAATGTTTCACATTTCACCGAATAATGCTTCAAATTTAATCGAATAATGTTTTACATTTCACCGAATAATGTTTTATATTTGTGCACAATGCACATCCTAAGGGATGTGCACACCCGAACCACACCCTATATATATATATAGTTTATATGTTGATCTTTTTAAATTAACAACACCAATTAAAAACATACTATGAATTTTAATGAGCAAATTAAAACTTTGCATATGTTCTTGCGATATTATTTGCAAGACATAATAGTATTATCTTTTAAAACCTTGAAATTCAGGCTATTTGCAACATGACTTTCAAAGGTATGTAATTTGGTCAATTATCAAAAATAGAATATACCTGTGGATTTGTCCATGTCAAATTCCATGGTCTCTCCTCCCTCCAAAGTTTTGACTTGATTTTCACCAAACAAAATGTTAAAGAACTTATTGAAGGGTTCTCCGGCAACTCCACCGGAGAATACCACCGCCACCACCGCCGCTGCTGCTAGGAGGCTGGCCAAAGGATACGGTCGTCCATGCCTCATTTCTAATATTAACAAGTTTCTTAAATGTTGTTTTTAATTTCCTCTTATATATCTTTTGGATATTGTTTGTTGTTAATTTGTTGTCTGAAAATCCTAGATGAGTAAGAATATATATATAAATATATGGCTTCTTGTGATGTTTTTATGCTTAATTTGATAGCCCACGTTTAGAAAGAAGAGGTGAGTATAACACTGTTTCATTTTTTTACCGTTTAAAGAATGGCTCATCTTAATTACAAAGGGGAGGTGGATAGAAAAAGCCTCCCTATCTCTCAAGTAAAGATGCTGTAATAATAATCTGCAAACAAAGTTTTTCGGAGTATATTAATTAAGAGATCATGGTCTAAAAATGGCCCAAACTGAGGTTAACAATGTTGGTGATATAAGGCTGGTAAATTTTTTAAATATTGTTAAATTTTTATGAGATTATTTAAAAATTAAGAAAAAATTTAATATTTCTGTTATCATCATTAATTATAAAACATATATGAATAATAAATAATATTTAAAAGTAAATAGATAGTATTTAATATTAATCGAGGTTATAAATTTATGCCTGACTAATTTTTTATGTGTGTTACCTATAGTTTTTTCCAGATTACTTGTCTTTAGGCATATTAAAATCTTCTATAGTTTTGTTTGTTAAAAATATAGGGCACTTTATGTATATAAGATCGATAGAGTTAGACTTTGTTGGATCACCATTTGAGGGCATTCTTGTAAATATATGTAAACATCAAGTTTTGGGTCAAAGATCGAGAAGAACGTACCCGGGGGTCATCAAATGCAGAAGCCTAACTGTCAATAACCATGTTGATCTCGGATCTCACAAAATGCATGTAGGACATTGTTATGACCTTAGTCATATAACTTAGTCTATAAATAGACTTTGTGAATTGGAGGATGGGTGTGCAATGAATAACTCATATTTTCCCTCTCAAAAATACTCTTTCTACCTCTCATCTCTTTCTCTATCGCTATCTCTCACCTTATTCTAATTCTCCTCTCACCCACTCTATCTCTTTCTTTCGGTTACTGTTACATTGATCAAGTGATCAATTTCGGTTCTGTTGGCGGCCGGGCCATAACAGAAATGCAGCAGCCTAATGTTCTCATCTTTTATAAGACTTGCTTCTGACCCGTCTTAAAAAATGTGAGAAATAGATATTCAATATCATTCTCATTCATGGTTTTCATGTTAATCTTATATATTTGAACTCAACAAATTCCGTTGTGAGTTACTTGAATACAAAGCATCTTTAACATATATTCTTGTTCATTCGGGTAACAAGATGGAGACTCTTCCGGAACCTTCTATGAGATTGCTTGTTCCAGATATGGTATATTGAAACCGGTTTTCGTCATTTGCAGTTGCAGGTTCATGAAAAACTTTGGATTTTTCAAAATAGTATGAGTCGTGACACTATCTACGAGACAAAGCTCCCCACCACTGAACTTTCCACTTGGGTGATCCATTTGAGTGAGTCATGCTGATAACGTGATAAAACAAGATAAGAAACAAGTAGAAGGATTGGATTCTATTGCATTTTGTTGTGTTTATCAAAGGAGAAGCACAAGGCCTTATATATATATAGACATAAATTGAGAGAGTTACAAAGGATAAACCATATATTGGGACATTTAGTTTTCCACTATGTGAGGTTATAGAGAGAAACATCAAATGATATTATGATAATAACTAGCTAACGTTATAATAGATTCTTTAAAAAAATGTTAATTGAAAGATAAAAGTCATCTTAAAGTTCCTATTATGGAGTCTAAAAAGACACTTATTTTGGATCAAATTCAAAAGTTTAAAATGACACTTATTTTTGGATCAGAAGGAGTATATTTTAGTCAAAACTTAATTAGTAATTTCCCGAAACAAAGCAATAATAAGAGGTATAGATTTTGGTAGAGTTTACCCACAAATGACAAACCTTTATCATAATTTAATTGAAAAAAAATCAGTTAATAGACGTCTAAAAGTTCATCTTAAAACAGCGGGAAAATTAGGAGCGGGAAAAATCTGACGTTAACGAGTTAATCCCGCAAACAGAAGCCATGGGGAAGACGAAGAAGAGCTTCCCCGAGACTCTCTCTCTCTCTCTTCCGAAATATCCCTTTGATTTCAGCCATGACAATCACATAATCCTGATGTTTGCAATTTTAATCGGGAATGATTGATTGATATCTATATTGGCATTCAACCTTTAATTTTCCTCTGACAAAAAAAAAAGTTTCAAAATTTCTGGATTTTTCTTTCTGATTTCGTTGAGAAAAATTCAGTATCAGATTTTTCAACTCTTCGTCAGTTAGATGCACTGAATACAAGCTTCTCATAAGAAGGATCCAGATCTCATCTTCCTTGTGGTGGTGGTTTGATTGATGAAACCCTAGAAATCAGAATTCGCACCAATTGACCAATTCCGGCGAGAAGATTCAAATTCAGGCGTAGATCGACAATTCCGATGTCATCCACAAATGTCCCGAAGTCCGATGTGGAGGTTCCGAGCGCACGGCTAATGGCGAATCGGAAATCGTTCCGGAGCGGCTCGCTCCGCCGATCCGACTCCTTCGGGGCCGACGCCGTCGATGGAGACGACGCGATCACAAGAGAGGGCGGCGACGGCCCGGGGAACAGCAGCCGGCGGCTGTCAGCAGCACTGGCGGACGAGAGGGAGGAGACGAGGATTCGACTGACCAAGGAGCTGGAGGCGGAGGAGGAGCCTCCCGAGGCGCCCGATTCCGACATCGACGACGATGAAGGAGATTCAGAAGGCGGCCCGGGGACGATGATGTCGCTGATGGATTTGCTGGAGGAGACGGATCGGAAGGCAGGGGTTGAAGGGCCAAATTATCGGTTTGACGGCGATGAAGGGGAAGTGGAGGAGGAGGAGGAGGAGGAAGAGGAAGAAGGAGGCAAAGAGGTGAGTTGCTGTGTGTGCAGGGTGAAGCACAGAGGGAGTGTATTGCCACTCTGCGGCCATAGCTACTGCAGGATGTGTTCGAGGGACATGGCGATTCAGAAAGGACATTGCCCTGCCTGCACCAACTTCGTCTTGGAGATCTTGGAGATCTTCTGATCATCCAAGCTATACATTTTCTGCTTTGATGCTTCCAATTGGATCAAGTTGATTGCTGGAACAACCATCTTGCTAGGTGATCGATTTCGGTTTTCGTATGTGTTCATGTATATGCATATTATTAGATTAGGTATGTTATGAGAAGCTTAATTTATAGGTTAATTTTGGCTGCATTTAATGTTCAATCTTGGATCAAAGTTAGGTTCTGTCATTTTTGATATTGCTTTGGTTATGCAAGGCCAATGTGAGTCATAATAATAAGGATATCCAAATTTTCTTATTGTTTGATCAAGTTAGTAGTCAGAGTGATTTATGATGATAGAAATTTCAAAATCAAATACGGAAAAAAATTTAGGGTGATTTTGGCAGATGACCTTTTTTGAATATTCAATTAGGCACTAAGCCCCTAAATCAATTTAATTAGTTTTGCCCTAGATCCCTTTCCAATAGGGTGAGTTGGTCAATGGTTGACCATTGACCGATCAACGTTGACCAACCCATTTGGATGCCATTTTTTTTTTTTTTTTTTAGTGATCCCATATTTTACCGTTTTGATGCCAAAATTTTACTATATTTTATTTTCACTTTGATGCCACTTTTCTAATGAAATGATTGGATGACACTTTTTTAATGTCACTTTTTTTAAAAATTGATGACATTTTTTGTTTACAGTAATGTCACATTGATCATTGATGCCATTTTTTTTACTGTTAACGTCAGATGCCACTTTTTTTTATGTCAATTTTTTGATGATATTTTTTTTACCGTGATGCCATATTTTTTATGATATTTTTTCAAAGTAGTATTTTGATGACATTTTTTTTCTTTAATGTGATACAAATTTTTCAAAATGGTATTTGATGTTATTTTTATAATGTAATAATTTGATGCTATTTTTTTTTAATCAAATCGATTGATGCCACATATTTTTAATTTAATCAATTGTATATCGATTTATTTTCATCGATTATATTTTCATTCACTGATGACACGTTTGTGATTACACTTCATTGATGCAATCACTTGTGGTGACATATTCATTAAATTTTTATTTATGGATGACATTTGTTATTACGCTTCATTAATCACAATTATTTATGGTGACAATTTTATATAATTGATGACATAAGAGCTTAAAACGTGGAATCAAAATATTGTCACCTTATTGCACATATAAAAATACAACGTCTTTGAAACTACGACATTAATATTGGTTGTATACTTAAAAACACCTATTATAACATGTCATCAACTAAAAAAAATGCATCAATGTAAGTAATATAATGCGGAATCAATAAAATATAGGGTCAACTACTTCGGGGGTTACATATCATCTTCAGGATATGTGAATACTTCACATGGGCAAAATATACAACTTACTTTTAAGGGGAGTAGAAGATAGATATAGATTATTTGTGTGCAAACCCCCTTTATTATACGAACTCAATATCTTTGAAACAACTCTTCATTGTAGGGGTAGAAGATCCCATCTCCCCTGCAACTGGTTTGTTTCTTCCAATCAACTTTAGGGACAGTAATTTTTTTAATGATTAAATGACGTACAAGGCCCGTGCATAAGCATATTCAGGTGGTTCAATGGAACAGGGCCCCAAATTTATAGGGCCCAATAATTCACCAAATACCAGTATTTAAGTATAAAAATCTTTCTTTCATTAATTGTAAAGCATATGGACAACGGCCTGGTGGTATAAGGCTTGCGCATGGGCCTTTTTGTCCAGAGTTCGATACCATCAGGGAGACGTATTTTGACAGCATTTTTTTTTTAATAATTTTCCATACACGCACGGAATTTACAGAGTTGTACAGTATTTGGCAACTTCTTTTATTTTTACTTCTTATACCCACTCAGTATTTAGAAATCATGGGCCTTTTACTTTTTATTTGGCAAATTCCTTGCTTTTTTATATGGATTTCAAATTTTCAATTGATTAGGTTTATAACCAATTATAAATATAAATATTTTAAAAATGTTTATTTAACATATCATAAATTGTGTTAACCCCATTTGGACTATTAAGTAAAGTTTATTTTAAATTGTGTTACATTTTAAGCTTAATATAATTAAATAACACAAGTTACAGGATATTTTATTTTAAATTTATGTTATTTTAATATATTATAAATTGTGCTAATCAAACACTTTAAAAGTGTTTACATTTATAGATATAATTGATTTGAAATCCAAACAAACCCATAATCTACCTTTAAATGAATTAAAGTAGTTTTTCTCTTTAAATTTTAAAAGTTGTTAATAATGTATTTTTCTCAGAAAGACAAATAATTTTCCAAATAGACTCGGGGTTATTCGCCCCATACAATAATATTTGTAAGAACCTCCTAAATCCTCTTTATGTACAAAGTGTTTAAAAACAATTAATGACCATCTTATTTTTTTTAAAAAATGATAAATTTAATCTAAAATTGATCAAATATAGTAGTATTTTAATGAAATATAAATAATTATAATTTAGCAAAAAAATATTATAATTAATTGATATGATCAATTTTAGTTTCGAACAGGGCCCTCAAAATGATTGGCACGGCCCTGAACCTGAACTAACTCGTTTGTCGCTGCTCGCTTATCGCAACTCGCAAGGCGAAGGGTCCACACATGTGCACCAGCGGCAAACGCTGTTGGCTACTCCGTTTTTTTTTTTTTTCTTTTAAAGGCGTAACTTTGCCAGGAGAACATGAGAGCACTGGGAGGAAGGGTCTATGCAGCTACAAAAAATTTAAAGGGTTCTAACAAGCCTAAAAAAATAATTAAAGAGGCTAAACGCCTAATCAAATGTGCATAAGGGTTTAAATCACCAAAATTCCTCAAAAATTTATGTTTCAAACTTCGAAAGCATAGTTGTAAGGATCAAAATATGATACAAAAATTTATGAGAAAATTTGCCCAACGGACCCATTTTTGGGCTTTTATTTGGAGAGTGTCTCTCACCCTTGTAAAATTAGGGTTTTGTCCACATAAATTTTTCTGGACAAAATTACCCCCTAATTTCTTACATCCTTCGCCGTTTCAGCACCACAAATCCATGGACGCCCTTTCTCCATCCTCTCCTCTCGCGCCGCTAAGACCTCTGTAAGTTCTCACCCTCCCTCCCCCCGCCTTTCTCACTCTCTCCGTCTCCCTCCCTCGGCCGGAGTCCGGTGCTCGCCGGCGATTCCGAGTCTTCCTCGTCCTCCATCTCCTTCCTCAATCAACAGATCGACGACGACCGACGACCGGCGCGGATCTGGTGGGGTTCCGACGAAGCCGACGCCGTTTGTTGTCATAATTGGAGCATTCTCGTTTTGCAGGATCTCCATTGCTGAAGCCGGCGGATGTCCCTTGCAGGATCTCCATTGCTGAAACCGGCGGCTCCGTCGCTCCCTTGCCAGATCTCCCTGTTCTCGGCGCTGTCTTCGATTTCCGAGGACCAGTGATTCGATCTCAGATCTCAGATCGGTGATTTCCGAGACAGAGGCGCTTCCTCTCAACCAGATATGTCGCTGGTGTGGTTTGCTGAAATCCGTTGCCAGATCTGTCGCTTCCTCCCAACTAGATCTGTCACTTCTTCCCCCTGTGTCGCTTCCTCTCCATGGTAAGCAATTTCACGGAGGCTGCTAAGAATCAGGTCGCCATGAACCCCGTCAACACCATCTTTGGTATGCTTTCTCCCTCTGCTGAAATCGAAGAGGAGAAGGATGAATCGAAGAGGAAGAACCGTCCTCTCCACCCTATCTCCCTCTGTTGAAATCGCCGGTGGACTTGTGAAGCTCGTCGGATCGATAACTCCGGGGACACATGGTGCAGGCACTCCTCGATTGTGATTACACTCGTTACTTCGAATCCTAGGTGCAGTAGAAGACCTCTGGTAACTGGTAAGTGATATGCATCTTAGGGCATCTCCCATGGTAAGCCAAAAAATGGGTTTTGGCTAAATTTTGCTCCCACCTTAGGCCAAAACCCATTTTAGCCTTTTGTATTTGGCCTAATTCCAAAACAAAGGCCAAATTTGACTTCCACTTTTGGAAGGCCAAATCCTATTTATTTATTTATTTATTTATTTTTAAATGTTTAATATTTATGTAAATTTATAAAAATACAATTATAAATCTATATATTATATAGTTATGATTTTCAATTAAAAATAAAATTTGTATTATTGTTAAGATATTCAAGAGTTCTTCGATATAACTATAATATTTGACATATTTGAATTATTATTGCACAAATAATATTTTTAGAAAATGACATAAATCTTTTTTCTTATAGATTCATCAAAATTATAATAAAAAATAAATATTAAGTTGCTTAAAGTACTAAAGAAGAAAAAACAAATATAAAATGAAACAACCAACTATTGAATCATGGTCACATTTAATATTCTGGTAGATCCGCATTACTCTCTTCATAATCATTTCCTGTTCCGAAGCAATCACTTTGATCATCTTCATGCATACATACGACATAACACATTTTGATCATGTTCATGTTAGCATTATATTATTTATATATGTCCATATCATGTACAGTTACCATTGTACCCTCAGGGTTTTCACCCATTGATATATATAGGAGTAGGCCTCTGAGATCCGCTAAGGACTCAGTTCTCCAAACACTTACAGTTCAAATGAATCAAATATTGAATTAGAAATCTCAAAATAGTTTCATTTGAAGAGTGAGATGATGATGCTATTTGAGAAGAATTCATTGTTGATTCAAATCGAAATGATAACGATAGAATCGAGTGACGGAAATGAGATATGAAAATTCTAAATTGTATGAGTATTTATAGAAAATTAGCCAGTCAAATTTGGCCTACGGTGGGAACAACCGAACCGCACAATAGGCCAAAAGAGAATATTCTCTTTTGGTAGGCTATTTCCCCTAGCCATTATGGCCTACAGGGGCTGATGCTCTTAGTCCTTCAATTTTCAGATATCAGTTTTATTTGAACTGGTAATTTGTTTGTGTTTCCAAGTGGTATTATTCTACTGTCATCCAGGATTTCATGATTGAAGGAGGAGATTTCGATAAAAGCAATTTATGTGGCATTTTACCTTGAGAATTTGTAATTGAGTGTTCATTTCAGTGGTTGAACTAAGGAATTTCGTTTGCATTGCTAAAACTTTTGAGCTCTCTATGTTGTGTACAACCGTTGAATTTTGTGATCCTTATGTTGTGCTTGAATAGTTGAATGTGTTTGCTTTGTTGAGATCTTTGGATATTGGTAATTTCAGCAATTTCGTTTGCATTGCTAAAACTTTTGAAGAGCTTTTTTTGTTTTGTTTTTGTAATTTTGGTTGAAATGTGGGGTTCAAGACCACCTATGAGCTCTACTTCTTGTTTTGAACCTGCTGGTTGGAGATGGTTATAGCCTATAGAGGAATGGAAGTAGGAGCTAGGAAGAATTGGCTAAAATACTGAAATGCTGAAATAAATACTGAAATGCTGAAATGAGTGCTGAAATGCTTTAAATCTTCTTTAAAAGCCTTTTAACTCAATGGTAGAGCGATGTGCTATGCACAAATACGTGGGTTCGAATCCTGCATAGACTAAATTTTATATCCCGTAACACGGTTTCCGCAACAATTTCAGCATCAACAACGTTGTTGAAATCGGGGTTTCAGCATCAACAAGATTGCTGAAATCGTGGGTTTAGCATCAACAACGTTGCCGGAACCGTGGTTTCGGCATCAACAACAATGCTGAAATCGGGGTTTCAGCAACTCCGGTTTCGGCAACGTGAAAAAAAAAGTAACGCAAAGAAAAAAACTGCTGAAACAGAGTGTGGCACAGGGGTTTCAGCAACTCTGGAAACGCGGAAAAAAAACGAAAAAAAAACTGCTGAAACAAAGGGTGGCACATGGGTTTCAGCAAATCTGGAAATGCAAAAAGAAAAAAAAAAGAAAAAAAAGCGAAAAAAAAACTGCTGAAACAGAGATTCGTACATGATTTTCAGCAACTTTATTTTTAGGGTGGACATTTTGCTAATATGGAGAGGGTGGTGGACATTTTCCTAATAAAGCCCAAAATTATGGAAATCGAGGTAATCACCCCAAAATTTATTGATTCGATAGGGCTACTAAGTGCATGCCAGACTACCAGTGTAACAGATATATTGTCATAAGTCAGGCCTGAACCCCCCTTGGCTCCGTCCCTAACACTTACGGGAATTTTTTTTTGTAAATAGCCAAAATCCGAGAAATAATTAGGGAAATAGCCAAATTCCGAAAGATTTTAGGGTTTTAGCCAAAACATCGACTTTATCCAAGATTTTAAAAAAAAGTTATGTTTTATACAAAAATAATGAAAAGCAAATAAAAAATAAAATTATAGGGTAGACTATAGAGTCACTGTTTACCTTTTAATTAATTTTTAACGCCTACAAAAAAAAAGCAAAGGAAAGAAAAGGAGAGGAAGAGAAATAGTGGGGGCCCACATGAAAAAAGAGGAGAGGGAGGAGAGATGACACACGTGAGGGGGAAATAAGGAATTTTTTTTCATATTAGCCAAAAACCAAAAAAAATTTGGGGGTTTTTGGAAAATAGCCAAGTTTTCAAACTATTCAGGGATTTAGTCAAAACGGGACTAAGTCGCTATTTCAAACAGCGACTTTACCCCAGTTTCGGAAAAAAATTAATATAATACTAAAGTCGCTGTTTGAAACAGCGACTTAGTATTTTTTTTTAAAAAAAAATTAGTTTAAACAAAAAAAATCTAAAAATTAAAAAAAAAAAAAAACACCCGGAAGAGTCGCTGTTTTAAACAGAAAGACTCTCCATTTTTTATATTTTTTTTTGGAAACATTGTAAGACTCAATACGCACTTGTGCTGGCAATGCAATCTCCAAGTGGGCCCCCACTCCAGAGACTTTCTCTCTTGCCTTCTCTCTTCCATTTGGGCCCCGCCTCTGTAATCCCTCTCTCCCACACCAATCACCCCTCTTTTTCTCTACCTTCAGGCCCACCCATTCCCCACCCATTCCGGCTTTTTTTTTTTTTTTGCTTTGTTTCATGGATAAAAAAAAATAATAAAAAAAGGGAGAGTCCTAAACAGCGACTCTCCCGGGTATTTATTTTTTCTGCTTTTCAGTCTCTTTTTGTTTTAAACTGATTTTTTTTTAAAAAAAAATACTAAGTCGCTGCTTAAAACAGCGACTTTAGTATTATATTAATTTTTTTCTGAAGAGGGGGTAAAGTCGCTGTTTGAAACAGCGACTTAGCCCCGTTTTGGCTAAATCCCTAAATAGTTTGAAAACTTGGCTATTTCCCAATTTTTTTTTGAGTTTTTGGCTAATCCGAAAAAAAAATTCGGAAATAAGGGATAGAGGGATCAGAGGGGAGTGTGAAAAGTTGGCTGGGAAAGGTGAAAAAGTCGCTTTTTTTTTTGAAGCAAGATAAGAATTCGGTTCACTAGACAAGCCTAGAGAAACCGAGGGGCCGGACAAGCCGGAGGATGGACAAACCATCATGTACAACAGGAAGCAAATACAGAAGCAAATAACAGAAAAGAAATTACAGAAGCAAATGACATATATAAAATTACAAAAGGAAACGTGCAAGCCATCCTTCACTGCAATCACAAGACAAGAAGACAAATGAAACGATTGGTCAAAGGGACGACACACACAGAGAAATCTGGAGACACTAGCGGATATCTCAGATTATGGACTCAAACGAGCCATCAGATATCGATCGCACATCCACGACGTCATCGAACATGACAAATCAAACACCGTACACAATAAGCCTGCAACACAATAAGAATAGCACAGCACACCAACCGGCAAATTCAAACACTAACCACACCAAAGCCCAATCAAACCCCCATAAATCCAGTTCAACCCTCAAGGACGATAACAAGATCGTAAGCAGGCTATCACAAGGATAGGCCCAAATAGAGGCAATTAAAACGAGACAAGGAAGCAAAAAGGACAATAATGAACCGGTAAAGCGATTGAAAGAGCGGAAGAAGAAAAGGCACAAGGCCAGGAACGAAGGAGCGGCTGAAGAACCGCAAGGAGGGAGTGATCCGACACGAGGAGACAAACGAAGACGAGATCCGCATCGACAGCAAAGTCCGATGATTGAGCAGAACCACCATAAGAGGGGCCGAAGAAGCAGATGGGGAAGGCAGACCCGAGCAAGGAGGTGAGAGCGAAGTCGAGGATTTCTTCTCGAATATGTACCATTTTCCCCTTCACAAACTCACATATTTTGTTTTTTAAATTCTTTTAATCTGTTTTTTTAATTTTATTTTAATTTGAAGGTTTTGAAGGGAGGGCAAAATGGAGGATAGAAGGGAGGGACACCACCAAATTATTGTATGCCCCGTCCCATGCACGGGAATATTTTAACACAATATTATAAAATTACATTTATTATCTATAAAAAAAATCCTATTATAAATATGAAAATAAATAAATAAATATGAATTACATTATGATAATTAAACTAATAACTGAAAATATAAGATTAAAATTAATCTAGATCTAAATAACTCATTCTCTTGAAAAAATAGTATATATATATATAAATAAAATAACTATGAAATAATTAATTCTTTCCACCAAAAATAATTTTAATGTAAAGCGATTTGGTTCCTAAAAAACCAGAGCGACCACCAGCATAATGCCAGATTGGCCATGTTTTTAGAACCAATAATGTTAAAAATTGTTGTAATAGGGATCGGGTAATCGTTTATAGCCATATTGATAATGCAACTCGGCATCGGCAGTTTCAATCTCTGCCTAAGATTTTGTGCAGTAGGACAGTTAACAAACAAATGAATTTGCGACTCATCTGTATTGCCACAAAAAACACAGCCTTGGGGGATCGAAATGTGGGATTTTAAAAGGCGAGCTTTAGTCGGGAGACCATCCCTGGTTAGTTTCCATAGAAAATGTTTCACTTTGTTAGGGACATCCAGCTTCCAGATCCACCCACCATCGAAAGACGTGCAACCATGGTTCCTTCCCCATCTGGTCTCCCGACTAAAGCTCGCCTTTTAAAATCCCACATTTCGATCCCCAAGGCTGTGTTTTTTGTGGCAATACAGATGAGTCGCAAATTCATTTGTTTGTTAACTGTCCTACTGCACAAAATCTTAGGCAGAGATTGAAACTGCCGATGCCGAGTTGCATTATCAATATGGCTATAAACGATTACCCGATCCCTATTACAACAATTTTTAACATTATTGGTTCTAAAAACATGGCCAATCTGGCATTATGCTGGTGGTCGCTCTGGTTTTTTAGGAACCAAATCGCTTTTGATAAATTAAACAACGAGTCTTCTTTTTTTTTGTTTTTTTTTTTAACTAAAAAAAGGGAGAGTCGCTGTTTGAAACAGCGACTCTCCCTAAATTTTTTTTTATTTCTGTTAATGTTAATAAAATTAAACCCCCCAAAAAAAAAAAACTAAAATACACGTATAACAGCGACTTACATTTTTTAATATATATTTTTTTAATCTTGGGTAAAGTCGCTGTTTGTAATAATGACTTTACCCTGTTCTGGTTAAATCCCTAAAATCTTTCGGAATTTGGCTATTTCCCTAATTATTTCTCGGTTTTTGGCTATTAATTTACAAAAAAAATTCCACTTACGGAGTATAGTTATACTACCGAATTTTTTTTTGTAAATGGCCAAAATCTGGGAAATAATTAGGGAAGTAGCCAAAATCTCAAACATTTTAGCGATTTAGCAAAAATAGGGTAAAGTCGCTGTTTGTAACAACGACTTTACCTAAGACTTTTAAAAAAATATTAAAAAATATAAGTCGCTGTTTATAACAGCGACTTATGTGTATTTCATTTTTTTTTTAATTTTTGGGTTTAAATTTATTAAAAATAACAGAAATAAAAAGAAAACATTTTTATGGAGAGTCGCTGTTTGTAACAGCGACTCTCCTTTTATTTATTTTTTTAAAACCAAAAAATATTCACCCACCCTCCCGTCTCCATCTCTCATCCCAATTCCTCTGATCGATTTCCCCTTCAAACACCGCTCCTCTTGACCAAGATTCGCCGGAGATATGTTTGGAGGAGTAGAGGAAGCCGAAGTAGGATCGGAGCAGAGGAAGTCGGCGCCGGGAGAGGACCTTCCCGATTTGCAGTCCACCGTCGACGAACAGGAGAGGAAGCCGATTTGCAGTCCATCGCCGACGAACAAGAGAGGAAGCCGATTTGCAGTCCACCGCCTCAGCCGACGAACAGGATTGAGGAGTCCACTACCGATTTGCAGTCCACCGCCCATATGTTTGAAACGGCGATGGCAACAACAAGGCCGCTGTGAATTCCGCCAAAGACGGGGACTCCTCCTCTTCTAGGGTTGCAATTGGGGCCGGAGCCGACCAGGTCGAAGGCAAATTCAGCAATTCAAACATTATTGAGATCGAATTCAACGAGGAGGAGGGGGGAGCGCAAGCCGGAAGTGTTCTTCGAAGACGAACGGTATTGTGATTTTGGCCGTCGCCGAGGTCGCCATGGGCCAGGGATGCAATCGATGCCTAGATTATGTATATAGATAGATGGATCCGATTCCAAATCGGTTGATTCAACGGCGAATACAAATCAAAGAACTCGAATCAACTATCAGCGAGGCCATGTGAGAACGAAATAAAGAGGGAGGAAGAGGGAGTAACCCCGTTCGTTCGTTCAACCTTCAACGTTTGAAAAAAAAAAGGGAGAGTCGATGTTACAAACAGCGACTCTCCATAATTTTTTTTTTATTTCTGTTATTTCTAATAAATTTAAACCCAATTTTTTTTGTTAAAAATGAAATACACATAAGTCGTTGTTATAAACAGCGACTTATATTTTTTAATATTTTTTTTAAAAGCCTTAGGTAAAGTCGCTGTTACAAACAGCGACTTTACCCTGTTTTGGCTAAATTGCTAAAATGTTTGAGATTTTGGCTACTTCCCTAATTATTTCCCGGGTTTTGGCCATTTACAAAAAAAATTCTATACTACCTCCGTTCGGAAAAATTTGTCACTTTACTATTTACGCACGTTTTTTTAGTAGATAAAAACTATATAAAATATCTATTTTTTTAAATAATTTTTTTTAACAAATTCGTAGTTCTTATTAATAAGTACAAACTTGTTAAAAAAAATTTATAAAAAATGAATATTTTATGTAGTTTTTACGGAAATTTCACGAGGTGCCCCTGAGGTATTGCAATTTTCGCGAGGTATACAACTCTTTTACATATTTCGTGTGGTACCCATGAGGTTTTTAATTTTGTCGCCTCGCGCCCTTTTAGGTTAAATCTAACGGATGGGTTAATGCTCCGTTAGTTTCAATTTTTTTTTTAAAAAAAAAAGAAGAAGAAAGAAGCTGGGAAGGTTGGCATGGGTGGAGAAGCTGGGGCGGTGGCGACGAACCCAAACGACACCGCATTGACTAAGCTGTCGAAGTTGCTCTAGTGCTGCTGATGCTGGAGGGGACGGTGGTCGTCAGATGCTCCGGAGCCGCTCTCCGCAGAGGAGGCTCCGCCGGCCGCCGGGGAGGGGTGGAGGGGAGGAGATGGTGGTGCTTCGGTGGAGGAGCTGCCACCTCTTTATCTCTGCCGCAGCTGCGTCGCCACTTGCAGTGCCCGTGCCGCCGACGATGCCCATTTGGTAGGGCGAGTGAAATTTGGGTAGTTTGGGGTTTAGGGTTTGAGAAATGGAATCAATTTTGGGGAGATGAAAGGAGAGGAAAAGGTGGGAATTGGGGATTCTGCGTAGGAATTCGGAAGGACCCACGACGTAGGAATTTGGCAAGACTGCAGCAGCGTCGTAGGCACGGGCGGCCTCCTCGGCGGAGTCAAAGGTGCCGAGCGCGTCTTCTTTCATGGATCCCGAATCTCGGCGGCGTAGCAACCCCATGGACGCTTTCGGACACCATGGTACCGGATTCCCACACCGGCGTTTGCTAATCGAAATATCGAATCGCTCATGAATCGTTTGCTAATCGGGGCAATGGGCCGCCACCCTTCTTCCACATTGTTCACCTTCACAGCCTCGCCGCCGCCCTTCTTCCACAGTGTTCGGGCAGCGTTCTTCTTCGAGCAGCACAGCAGCTCCGACAGCAGAAGCTTCGAGCAGCAGTGGCGTATCCTTCTTCTCCTTCGTTCTCTTCTCTCTGCTTCTGGTTCTGTTTTTCTTTTTCCTTTTTTTTAATAGAAACTAACGGAGCATTTTCCCAATCTGTTAGATTTAACCTAGAAGGGCGTGAGGCGAAAAAATTAAAAACCTCAGGGGTACCAGGCGAAATATGTAAAAGAGTTGTATACCTCGTGAAAATTGCAATACATCATGGGCAAGTTTTTATCATTCAAAAAAAACGTGTGTTAATAGTAAATGACAAGTTTTGCGGAACGGATGTATTATTTGTTATTCCTTAAAACCAAATACTACATATGCAATCGAATAACGTACTCTTTACTGCAACGTACTCTTTACTTCACTTGTCTTTTGTTTGTTTTTTTTCCCGGTTGACAAAAATTAAAATGTCTTTTTAAAATAATATCCAAGGATACTTAAAATTCCCTAAAAAAAGGGTAAACCCTAGTTTGCCGTGTTAATTACAGTAATATTGGGGAATACAGTATTAGGGAATGTGAGACGAAAGGCTCACCTCAAGACTCAAGTCAATGCATGATTGAGTCCATATATATATAGGGAGTGGTTCCAGAGTGCACACCCTATACAGTATTAGGGAATGTGAGACGAAGGGCTCACCTCAAGACTCAAGTCAATGCATGATTGAGTCCATATATATATATATATATATATATATATATATATATATATATATATATATATATATATATATATATATATATATATATATATATATATATATATATAGAGAGAGAGAGAGAGAGAGAGAGAGAGAGAGAGAGAGAGAGAGAGAGAGAGTGGTTCCAGAGTGCACACCCCTTAGGGTGTGCATTGTGCACAAATATTATTCGGTGAAATGTGAAACATTATTCGGTGAAATTTTAAGCATTATTCGGTGAAATGTGAAACATTCTACCGAACACTGTTATGTTTTTTTTTCCGTTCAGTTCAGATGAAAACGTCCCAGTTCCACTGAATAATTTATAACATTCTACCGAATAATGTTTAGTTTTTTTATTTATCCATTTCAAATAAAAGAAACCTCAATTCCCTAAAAAATAGTTACAATTTATATGGAATGCCTCAAATTTCACCAAATAATGTTTCACATTCCCCTAAACAATACTCACATTTCACCGAATAATGCTTTAAATTTCACTGAATAATGTTTCACATTTCACCGAATAATATTTTGTGCACAATGCACATCCTAAGCTTTGTGCACAAGTTACCCATTCTCTCTCTCTCTCTCTCTCTCTCTCTCTCTCTCTCTCTCTCTCTCTCTCTCTATATATATATATATATATATATATATATATATATATATATATATATATATATCTCCTGTGGGAACAACCCTTAAGATGGGAACGTAGGAACAAAAGATTATTCGTGGGAAATGAAAACATTATTTGTCCGAATAGGATAGTTTAGTTTTATTATGTATTAAGAGAAAGTGTGAAAATGAATACATTATTCGGAAATAATTAGTGTTTGTGCAAATGGTGTGAAATTCAAAATATGATTCATCGACCAAAGAAAGAATATTCATAGGAAATCATAAATTATTCGTCCGAATTGATGTTAAAATTATATTATTCGGTTAAATTAAAAAGATTATTCCATTAAATATGATATATTATTCGGTTAAATTTGAGAGATTATTCGGGTTGATTATAAATATTATTCGTATTTAAGATGAAAATTATATTAGTAATATTATTCGGTTAAAATTATATTATTCGGTTACACTTGATTTATTATTCGGTTATATTATAGAGATTATTTGTATGTAAGAGGTTGATTATTTACATATTTATTTATTTTGGAATGTTAAAATAGTAATCAATAAACTTGTACATTATTTGGTGAAATTAAAAAGAGTATTTATAGGTACGAGGAAGTTTGAAACAATTATGTATAAAAATTATACATTATTTGGTAATTATTATTTGTACATAATTTAATAATCATTAATTGGTTAATTTTGAGAGATTATTCGGTTACATTACAGAGTTTATTCGGTTAATTTTGAGAGATTATTCGATGATCCAGAAATGTTCCTACGTTCTCACCCTAAGGGGTGTTCTCATCCGATCCACACTATATATATATATATATATATATATATATATATATATATATATATATATATATATATATATATATATATATATATATATGCTCCCGGCCTCTTGTTTTGTCCTTCCCAACACGTTATCTGATGTGACCACTAAGTTCATTTCCTGCTTTCGAATTTTCAAACTTAATTGTTTTCTAATCAATGCATAATTCATACGGATCGAGTAATTGACAATAATTTTCCTATTAGATACACTTCTTCAGTTAATAATTGTAATTTTCCTACTCCGTATTATATATACCTCTCCAAGTGTTCATGGTTGGTTATCATCTCAATCATCTCCACATACCCCAATCGACACTAACATGACCTTCCATCTTTCTTTTTGGATCCTCAGATCACTACTTGTCCTTGTTACTCTATCCACACTCGATTGCTCCAATGGGTGTGTTGAAAGAGAGAGACTCGCACTTCTCGATTTCAAGAAAAGTTTTCCGTCTAATTCCCCACATAATCATGGAAAACTTTCCTCTTGGAATTCTACCGAGGAGGCGAAGAATTGTTGTACCTGGGAGGGGATTAGTTGTGACTACTACACGGGCCGGTATGTTACATCCTTATCTCTTGATGGCTTAGAAAGTCGTCAACTTCGACCTTCCCTGTGTGAACTACAACACTTGGATTCCTTGAGCCTTAGTTCCGATTACTTTACCATGAGAATTCCAAACTTCATTGGTTGTTTTAGAAAGTTAACTTATCTTGATCTTTCTTATGCTGGATTTTTCGGTATGATTCCTCCTCAACTTGGCAACCTCTCTAGCCTCCAAACTTTAAATCTCGGTGGTGAAAGTACTTTGTCTACGGACAATTTTCAATGGCTTTCCCATCTTTCTTCTTTAGAATGGCTTGATATGTACAATATTAATGTGTCATCTACTACTACCCATCATGTTAATTCCTCATCATCTCTCCAAACACTTTATCTAAGTAGCAGCTCCTTTTCTTCTTCCACCCTATCTTCATTGATGAATAGTTCAAGCAACCTTTCAGCACTGTACTTTTATGATTTGGAATTAGATGTTGGAGTATTCCATTCCATCGGGAATCTTTGCAACTTGAGCTCCTTGTATGTTTCAAGTTTTAACATAAAAGGGAGCCTTTCTGGCATCATTGAAGCCATGTCTGATTGTGCTACTACTTCATTGGATACGGTTTATATTGAATCAAGCAATCTCACAGGTACTATTCCTCCCATGTCGAAGTTCCAATCATTAGCATCCTTGAGCTTCGAGGACAATCGTCTGGATCGTATTCCACCCGTAAATGGTAGTCTTCCAGAAACTCTTCCCCTTTTCCCTTCAAGTCTTACCTCTCTCTATCTGGACAACAACAATCTCACCGGTGTACTATCTGATGTACATTTCGCCAATCTCTCCCAATTACAACACTTAAGCCTTCCAAACAATCCCAATTTGAGCGTTCATTTTAACAAACCTCTAATTGGAGCAGAAATAGCTGATTTGAGTTTTTGCAACATAGGTCCCAATTTTCCAAGTTGGCTTCTCTCACTAAATAGAATTCAACAACTCGACATCTCTCATTGCCAAATCTTTGATAATATTCCTATCCTGTTTTGGACCAACCTTTCTTCAAAGTTGACTTACCTCGACCTTTCATCTAATAATCTTTATGGTAGAGTACCAAATATTCCATTTGAGTTATCATATTCTAATTATGTATATCTATACATAAATTTGAGTTCAAATGCTCTTTGTGGTCAAATACCCTTTTTTCTCTTCAGGGCACAAAGACTGCATCTTTCAAATAACAACTTCTCCGGATTCGCACCTGTTATTCCCCATCTCTTTAATTTATCAGCTTCTTCTCTTCGTCCTATATGGGAGGTCGATGCTCCTAATATTGTTGACATATCTAACAATCTCTTAACAGGCTTGATTCCTTGGTGGCTTGGGTTTCAGATACCCAATTTGGGCGCTCTTATTTTTGTTGAAATATGATTCAAACGTTATTTTAGAAAGAAATAATTTAGACAATCTATTATTGATGTGTAACAATTCAATTAAGCAAATCTATTATTAATGTGTAGATATTAATAGCCTAGAATTTCTCTATTTAAGTGATGTACTTGTTTCATTTTAAATCAAGAAGAAGAAAAGCAGTAATCTTCCTCTACAAACATTTCATTGTTCTTCATCTTCTTCCTCTAACAAATCCAACAAATTGGTATCAGAGCAAACACATTTTTCCGGGTTTATATCCAGGGAATTGAGAGAAAAAAAGTGAGAGATTATACACAAGGGAAACACGAGTTGAGAAAACATTAATTGTTCAAAATGCAGAACAATGGATCAGGAAACGTTGGTACTCCTCAACTGCCAATTTTTAAAGGAGTAAATTATCATTTTTGGAGCTTGAAAATGTCAACATTATTCAAGTCTCAAGAATTGTGGGAATTGGTAGAAAAGGGCTTTGAAGATAACCAACCGGAAGAGCCTGATCAACAACTCAAAGAAAAGAGGAAGAAGGATTCGAAGGCCTTATTCATGATCCAATCAGCTCTAGATGATGAGATATTTCCTCGAATTGCAGCCGCAACCACATCTCATGAAGCTTGGGAGATTCTCAAGCAGGAGTACATGGGTGATAGGAAGGTAATCACCGTTAAGTTACAATCCTTGCGTCGTGAGTTTGAAACTCTAAATATGCAAGAGAAGGAATCTGTGCAAGTTTTCTTGTCAAGAGTTTCCGCAATTGTTAATCACATGAAGTCTTATGGTGAGAATTTAAGTTGTGAGACTGTTGTTAGCAAGGTTTTGAGAAGCTTAACTAAGAAATTTGATCACGTGGTTGCTGCAATTGAGGAATCGAAGGATCTGTCTACTTATAAGTTTGAAGAATTGACGAGTTCTTTGCAAGCTCATGAAGATAGGCTTAACAGGTCTAGTGAGCAGAAAGAAGAAAAGGCTTTTCAGGCTAAGGAAGAGTCTTCCAACAAAGGCAGATCAGACAATTCAGGAAATAGAGGAAGAGGTAGAGGCGGCTTTCGAGGCCGAGGACGTGGTGGTGGTCGAGGCAGAGGCCAATTTGGTAATACAGGGAGAAGTCAATATGGAGAATCGAGTCGAAGCCAATATGGTGACTCAAATAGAGGACAGAATGGTGATTCTCGACAATACCGGAGCAACATCCAGTGTTACTATTGCAAGAAGTATGGCCATAAGGAGGCGCAGTGCTGGAGCAAGCCAGAGAGTGAGCAAAAGTCAGCAAACTATTCCGAGAATGTTGAACATGAAAGTAGATTGTTTATGGCTCTCTCTTCTATTGGTGATGACACGAACGAGATGTGGTATCTCGATAGTGGTTGCTCCAATCACATGGCCAGCTCTAGATCCTTATTCAAGGAACTTGATGAGTCGCAAAGGGGCAAAGTTCGCCTTGGCGATGACAAGATGCTTCAATCCGAAGGGAGAGGTACAATTGCTATCAAAATAGTGCGAGGTGATATTAAATTGCTTCCCGGTGTGCAATTTGTGCCTGGTTTGGCTCACAATTTGTTAAGTGTTGGACAGTTACAAGGTACTGGCTATTCACTTATTTTCGAAGATGACTCATGTGTCATTAAGGAAAAGAGGTCTGGCCAAACTATAGTGGTAGTTCCTATGACAGGAAATAGAATGTTTCCTTTAAACTTATCTTCCAAGATGAGTAGGGCTTTGACAGTTAGAGGAGATGATGATGCAAAGTTGTGGCATCTGCGTTATGGTCACCTGAATGTGCATAGTCTGAAGTTGCTGAACACAAAAGAGATGGTGCAAGGCTTGCCAAAAATTGGCGAGCTTGAGTTGTGTGAAGGGTGCCTATATGGAAAGCAGTCCAAGGGTCCATTTCCAAGTGGAAGAGCTTGGAGAGCAAGTGAATGTCTTGAACTTCTACATGCAGACTTATGTGGTCCAATGCAGACCGAATCACTTGGAGGGAGTAAGTACTTTCTACTCATTACAGATGATTACAGTAGAATGAGTTGGGTGTATTTCTTGAAGGCTAAATCTGAAGCCTTTGAGAATTTTAAGAAATTCAAAGCTATGGTAGAGAAGCAATCCGGCAACTTTGTGAAAGCCTTGAGAACAGATCGAGGAGGTGAGTTTCTTTCACATTAATTCTCTGCATTTTGTGAAGAACAGGGAATAAGAAGGGAGTTAACAGCACCGTATACTCCAGAGCAAAATGGAGTATCGGAGAGAAAGAATAGAACAGTTGTAGAGATGGCAAGAAGCATGCTTAAAGCAAAAGGGATGCCGAATCAGTTTTGGTGTGAAGCAGTGGCTACAGCTGTATACATCCTCAACATTTCTCCAACAAAAGCTGTCATGGATATGACTCCACTAGAAGCTTGGAGAGGAAAGAAGCCATCAGTAAGTCACTTGAGAGTGTTTGGTTGTATAGCTTATGCTTTGGTTAATTTAAGAACTAAACTTGATGATAAGTCTGAGAAGTGTGTATTTATTGGCTATGCGGTTCAATCCAAAGCATATAGGCTATATAATCCTCTCAGTGGAAAGATTATTATTAGCAGAAATGTGGTATTTAATGAAGATGCAGAATGGATCTGGCAAGAAAGAGAAATTAGCACAAGCAATCAGAGAATCATTACTCTTGATGTTTCCGTGGGGGAGCCAACTGTTACAGAAAACAACGAGCAAGTTCAGAGTTCTCCATCAACACCATCAAGTCATCACAACTCATCAAGCCAAAGCTCCTCTCCTTCAAGCTCTTCAAGTGAATCACCACCAAGAAGGTTCAGATCTCTAGCAGATATTTATGAGAATTGTGGCTTTGCTTTAATTGCTACAGACCCAACATGCTTCAATGAGGCAAATGATAAGGGTGAGTGGAAAGCTGCAATGGAGGAAGAGATGAGGTCTATTCAGAAGAATGAGACTTGGAAGTTGATTGATCTTCCTCAAGGGAAGAATGTGATTGGCTTGAAATGGGTATTCAGAACGAAGTACAACACAGATGGAAGCATTCAGAAATATAAGGCGCGACTAGTGGCTAAAGGGTATGCTCAACAAGAAGGGATAGATTTTGAAGAGACATTCTCACCGGTGGCAAGATTTGAAACTGTGAGAGTTGTGCTTGCACTAGCTGCTCAATGGAAATTGCCAGTGTTTCAACTTGATTTCAAGTCAGCGTTTCTCAATGGAGAACTGCAAGAGGAAGTATTTGTTGAGCAACCTGAAGGCTTTGTCAAAAATGGAGAAGAGAGCAAAGTGTACAAGTTGCAGAAGGCTCTCTACGGTTTGAAACAGGCTCCTCGAGCATGGTATAGCAAGATAGATGCATTCTTTCTTCAAAATGAGTTTGAAAGAAGTGAGAATGAGCCAACACTATATATTAAAAGGAACGGTATGCAAGGGTTTATTGTAGTATGTTTATATGTTGATGACATTATATACTTCAGCTCTTCACAAACACTACTAGATGAATTCAAATTATCCATGATGAAGGAATTTGATATGACAGACTTGGGAATTCTACAATATTTCCTGGGTTTGGAAGTAAAGCAGAGAAAGAGTGGCATCTTTGTATGTCAGGAAAAATATGCAAAAGATTTGTTGAAGAAGTTTCACATGGAAAGTTGTGAGGCGGCAAAAACTCCAATGAACACTAATGAGAAGCTACAGAGAGAAGATGGCACAGAAAAAGCTGATGAGAAGATGTTCAGAAGCTTGGTAGGAGGCTTGAACTACCTCACGCACACACGACCAGACATTGCTTATTGTGTGAGTGTGGTGTCGAGATACATGCATAGCCCAACCAAGCAACATCTTGGAGCTGCCAAGAGAATACTCAGATATGTAGCAGGAACAGTCAAGCATGGAATCTGGTACGAAAAAGTCGAAGATTTCAAACTGAAGGGTCATACTGATAGTGACTAGGCAGGATGCATTGACGACAGGAAAAGCACCTCTGGCTCAGTCTTTTGTCTTGGCTCAGGAGCAATCACCTGGAGCTCAAAGAAGCAGGATACAGTGGCATTATCTTCTTCTGAAGCAGAGTATGTTGCGGCAGGTTCAGCTGCAAGACAAGCATTATGGCTGAAGAAGTTGTTGAAAGATTTGGGTTGCGCACAAGATGAACCTACTGAGTTATGGTGTGACAACAAGTCAACAATTGCAATGACCAAGAATCCAGCATTTCATGCCAGAACCAAACACATTGAAGTGCAACATCATTTCATTAGAGAGTTGGTGTCTAAGGAGAAAATTGTTCTAAAGTTCTGTGGAACAAATGATCAAGATGCAGATTTGTTCACCAAAGCACTGAGTTCAGGAAAGCATCAATTCTTTTTAGAGAAGATTGGAATGCGAGAGTTTGAATCAAGAGGAGGTGTTGAAATATGATTCAAACGTTATTTTAGGAAGAAATAATTTAGACAATCTATTATTGATGTGTAACAATTCAATTAAGCAAATCTATTATTAATGTGTAGATATTAATAGCCTAGAATTTCTCTATTTAAGTGATGTACTTGTTTCATTTTAAATCAAGAAGAAGAAAAGCAGTAATCTTCCTCTACAAACATTTCATTGTTCTTCATCTTCTTCCTCTGACAAATCCAACAATTTTAACAAACAATAACTTGTCTGGCACAATTCCAAGCTCAATAAGACACACAAAATACCTCTACCAGTTGAGTTTGAGAAATAATAGATTTTCCGGTCCAATTCCATCCGTGTTGAAAAACATTCCTACACTAGGAATTCTAGACTTGGGTGGAAACATATTCTCTGGATCCATACCATCTTGGATGGGACAAGATCATAAAAACTTGACTGTTCTTTCTTTAGGGTCTAACAAGTTATCGGGCATTTTACCTGCTGGTTTGTGCCGTCTCAATTCTCTTCGAGTATTAGACTTTTCCCACAATAGGTTGTCAGGAAACATCCCCGCGTGTATCCATGACTTCAATGCAATGCGTCATTCAAGTCCAGATCTTCCATATTGGGCAACGAGTAGACCATTTGATATTGGTCTACTTCATGTGGGGTTTAAAAATGGATCTTCTGTAAATGCAGACATCAAGTGGAAAAACAGTCTCAGGGAGTTTCAGAGTAGTGACCTCAGTTTAGTAAAAGTGATTGATCTCTCAAGCAACAATTTGAGCGGAGAAATACCCACAGGGGTGACTACTCTCGTTGAGTTAGATTCACTCGATCTGTCGTGCAATAACCTCCAAGGAACCATTCCTGGGGAAATTGGGCAGCTCAAGTCCTTGCAATATCTCAACTTGTCATATAACAGACTCGGTGGTCCAATTCCACCTAGTCTTGAGATATCTTCCTTGGAAATGCTAGACCTTTCACAAAACAATTTCTCGGGAAGAATTCCATCAGGCACCCAATTGGGAGGTTTTGATCCATCTGCTTATTCAGGGAACCCATACCTCTGTGGCATGCCTCTGAACAAATGCCCCGGAGACGGACCCGATGAAGCTCAACCTTCTCCAATACAAGACAGTGAAATGAAAGATAAATGGCAAGAGGAGCAGTGGTTCTTTGCTGGATTGGGAACAGGGTTCGCTTTCGGCTTCTTAGGGATCCTTGGCTCACTTACATGGATAAGGAAGTGGAGATATGCTTTCTTCCATTTCGCTACTCGGTTTGGAGAATGGATCCTTTTGGTTGCAGCATTGAACATCTCCAAAATCTCAAGGAAGCTTCAACTCAAATAGGTAATTAAATACTCAATTTCGGCATTGAGTTCATCTTAGTCTCCTCATTTCTTTCTTGTTTATTTTATACAATTTCATCAATGTGCATTAATGTTTTGTGTTCATAATTTGTAACAGGTAATGCAGTTGTCGAATTCTTGTGATATGCTTCACTCAGAGAGAGAAGACCCAAATATGGCTTAAGTATTGTGTCTTGTATTTGCCAATTCAATAAATAAATGTAACATATATAGTGTATTTCAGTATGTTTGTTAAACCATAACTATGGTTTTATGTACTTGTATTATGCATCTTCTTTAATTTTCAAGAATCTCAATTATTGTCTTTGAAGAGTTTACAAAGCAAATTTTCCAGAATCTCAAGTCTTTGCAAGTTCTCCTCATGTCAAATTAATCGACCTAGTCTTTTAGAGATACCTTCACTCGAAATGTTAAGAGCTTTCGCATAAGAACCAGTCGGGAAGAATTCCAACGGCCACCGGTTGCAAGGACTCACCACCTTAACCTTAAGAGGTCGTACAATGTACATGGACATAATATAACTCTTGAATTTGGTGATAAAACTCAAATGTCTGTCAAGGGCTTACTCTTTTGCAAACATTGGAATGGCAATTTGGATCCCCTATAACACTTTGTGTGTTACACTCGGTGTTACACTTAATTATTTCGGTTATAAATTAACACTAAAAAAATTTTAAAATTATATTTATATTCCATACACTTATATTAACATGTTTATAAATTTTTATTATTAAAATATATGTTTTAGTAAGATAAAAAATATTTTCCAAACTAATCAATCTTTTAATTATTCATAATTTTTAATAACATTTTTTCATAATAAAATTTTATAAATATGTTAATATAAGTGTATAGAATATAAATATAATTTTATAAAAAAATTAATAGGAATTTATGGGAAAAATAATTAAGTGTAAAATCGAGTGTTACCTAGTGTTATAGGAGATCTGCACTGTTAAAACGGTATTAATTCCTTAACTTCTTTTCTCTTAGATAGTAATGGTGGAAAATATGACATATCGCTCTTTTGCAAGATGACAAAGTCCCAGTGATTAATTATTGCTCTTCTTAGACATGAACTGATCTACATCACTGGTTTTTCAAGGGAAGAAAAAAAATGCTTAGGCATTTATTATGTAATTTGACAGCTGAAGAAGTACAAAGAAAGATTGGCGTATCATTGGGGTTAGAGAATGTAAAGGAAGACGGTTGAGATGCTTAGGCATTTATTATGTAATCCGATTGAACTTATTCACAAAACAAAAAAACCATTCCACATCTGAATTTCACTGAATTTGAAATTTATATGTGAACCAAAAATAAAAGACTTCTTGTGACGAGTTTCCATTTTCAAGAACGACCTACCTACCTCCGTTAAACTGGCCTCCCGTGGAGTTGGCATTCCCATTGATTGCCCTTTCTGTGGTATGCACTATGAGGACATTGATCATTTCTTATTGCAATGTCCTACAACAAAACATGCAATACAACAACTCTCCTCTAAATTCCATAACACTATTCGATGTACTTACGACACCAAGTCCAACACAAACGAAGCCTTAGGCGCCCTGTTTGCCACCCTTGGCAAGTCGGATTTTTCCTCACTTGCTACAGCCCGGTGGTGCTCTTGGTACTTTAGGAACAAAGCCCGTTTCGATAAACTCAATCCTAACTCTAAAACAATAGTATCCTATATAAAAGACCAATTATCTAACTGGGAGAAGGCTAAAATCGATGACATAAGTTCAGATTCGAAAATACAGAATAAAAACACTGGACCTCGTAAGACCAGAAAACGCATACCCAAATGGACTAAACCACGAAACAATTGGTATAAATTAAATTTCGATGGAGCTCTGTCCTTTGACAACTGCAGCACTTATGGATTTCTTATCCGAGATAACTTGGGTTGTGTTCTGTATTCAGAATCTGGTACCTCTCCTCTTTCTTCTGTTATTGGATCCGAATGCTATGGTATGTGGAAAAGTATCCTTAAAGCAGTGGAACTTAATATTACGCGTATCTGCATTGATGGCGATAATCTCAGTATTATCGAATGTCTTAGCGCATGCGCCTCTAGTTTTGGCGAGATAGAGATGCTCTTATCCGACACTCTGTGCGCCCTGAGACAGTTTTCTGAATTTGAGATCTCTCATATCTATAGGGATGGCAACCGAGCCGCTAACCGTCTATCTCACCTTGGGATCGATTTCTCTAGCTCATCTCTCCCTACGGATGCAGTCCTTTGTAGTATCATTCGAAAGGATGCTTTTGGCTAGTATGCTTTGCTTACGGCCAAATTCTTTCTTGTTAAAAAAAAAACAAAAAAAAAAGACGGTTGAGAATAAAAACAATGTGAAGAGACAAAAAAGGATCCCACATTGAAAATGTGAAACATTAAAGTCTTAGCATATAAACTAGTGGGTTACTCCTCCTATTGTCAATTGGTTTTAGGATGGAACCCCGCTCGACTTATGTGCTAGTCTATTAGCGCAAGGGCGCACGTGTGCACACGATCCCCGTTCCCGAGTCCCAATGGACTTCAGTAAACACAACATTTAAACCCCTCAAACACGTACCTAAATTGATGTGATAGATAAAAAGTAAGTTAAAAAATTTCAAGGTGTGTGCTCATAGGGAACTAAAAGTAACTCACTCTTTTCTATCTATTTTTTCACTTTTCAACACGTATTTTGAAGAATTAAAAAACTATATACTACCTCCGATCCAAAACTATAAACGATAATCTTTTTGGATCGGAGGGAGTAAAATATAACTTTTTTATTGATATTTTTAAATAAATTTAATATTTATTGCTAATAAATATTAAGTTTTATACAGTACGGAGTATAGTAATTAAAGTACAGCAAAATGAATTATCTTACATTTAGATAGGACTAGGAGTAGACTTGTCAAAACATAACCCGACCCGACCGTCCGAATTTTTTTTGGTCAAGACCCGAAAATTTTGACCCAGAATTTTTTTTCGACCTGAACCCGAAAACCCGAAATTTTTCCGGGTAATCTGTGTTTCGGCCCAGTGACCCGATTGACCCGGTAATTTTGACCCGATTTACCCGATTGACCCGGTGACCCAGTTGATTTATAATTAAATATAATTAAATTTATTTATATATAATTAATATTTATCGCAAAATTATCAAATCATGATTTTTTTAATTTAATAAAGAAAAAATTGACAAACTCGAAATCGACCCGAAATTACCCGAAACCCAGTCAAACCCGAGTTCTAGTCAATCCGGAAATACTCGAAACTATGAAAATTATCATGTTTTAACATGATTTATTAAGCTTCTCAGCTCATTACTCGGTTTCTTAGCTCACATTTCACATTCTGTTTTCTTTCCTAAATGTGGTCCTAAGGCATGTTTACCTATCCTTGTCTTCTTGTGTAATAAGGGACAGTTGTCCCATGTGGCTTGCACATGCTCTGTGCATTGCACACTATATAAGACAATGTTTTGCTCACCCAAAGGTAGGGTTTTGGGGATGAGAGCCGCCAATGATTAAGGCCTGAGAGCCATTTCTGGGTATTTTGTTGCAGCTGTCATAAATGCTCTATTTGCTGATGTTTTGTTGATTTCTTGCTTGAATGTGATGTATTGCTGCTAGACATTTACTTTCTTCATATGGTATCAGAGCGACAGCTCGTTTTCTGGGGAGTTTAAATCCTTTTTATTGTGGTTTTCTGCTGCTTATGTTCACTGTGACCGATTCTGGAGACAGAAATCTTGAAGAAATGGCTGCACAAGGTAATCCTAATGATCCTTTGTTCTTGTCTAACTCGGATCATCCGGGTGCTCAGTTAGTTGCTATACCCTTTGATGGGACTACTTACATGACTTGGAGTCGTGGTGTGATGATGGCTCTTGGAGCAAAATGTAAACTTGGCTTTATAAATGGATCATGTGTTAAACCTGTTGCTGGTCATGCTGACTTAGAGAAATGGGTTAGAGCAGATTATATGGTGAGGTGTTGGCTCTTAAACTCTATGAGCAAGAGTGTGGCTGAGGGATTCATGTTCATGGATTCTTCTAAAGCTTTATGGGATGAAATAGTGGAAAGATTTGGCCAGTCAAATGCTCCTTTGATTTTTCAGATTAGAAGGAAACTTGGGAATGTTGTCCAGGGTAATATGTGTATTGCTGAGTGTATGTGTGGTGCGTTGGAACAGTGCACATGTGATTTGAAGAAGAAGTATTGTGAGATTGAGTCTAGGAACGGACTTATGCAGATTCTGGCTAGTTTAAATGAAAATTATGATGCTGCTAGGAACTCTATACTTGCTATAGACCCTTTGCCTAGTATTAACAAGGCTTATTACATACTTCAGCAAGTGGAAAGAGGAAATGATTCTTCTAATGGGACACCTGAGTCTCAAGGAATTAGCACTGACTCTAGTGCTTTAGCAGCTAACAGAGGTGGTGGCAATTTTCAGTATAGAGAGAACAACAATAGCAACAGTTCTAATCTCAATAATCCTAGCTTCAAGAAGGAAGTGAAGGATTGGAGAGAATGGAAGAGGATTAAACAAAATTCAACATGCTCTTATTGCAAGATGAAGGGTCACTTGGCAGAGCAATGTTTCAGGCTTCATGGAATCCCTGAGTGGTTCAAGGAGCTGAAGGAGAAAGAGAGAAGTGGAAATGCTGGGAGAGGCTCTGCAAATGTGGCAGGATCAGTGAATACTCAAACTCAGAATAGTCCTATAGATGATGAAGGCACAGAAGGCAATCTGGATGCAGCTATGGTGAATGCAGTCTACCAGGAAGTGCTTAGGAAGATGAAAGGAAAGGGTCACAGTGACAGTGGAGGTGGATCATATGCCAATTTTGCAGGTATGATCCCTACCAACAATGTTAATAGTGTTTTGAAAGAAAGCAATTATGTGGATTGGATAGTGGATACAGGAGCCACTGATCACATGATAGCAGATTCACATGCCTTGTGTAACAAAGAGAAAGTGGGAAAGCCTATTCATATAGGATTGCCTGATGGATCTATTAAAACTGTATATGAAATGGGAAAAATGCAGTTGACTGAATCTATGTTGTTAAGTGATGTGTTACTAGTGCCTAACTTCAAACACAGATTATTATCAGTGGGAAAGATTCTTGATGACATTGATCTTGTTGCTATATTCACTAGATCTCATTGTTATTTCCAGGACCCTGGATCTAGGATGGTGCTCATCACAGGAATCAGGAAGGATGGATTATACAAGATCAGTTCTGAGTCAGCAGGTGGCAGTACAAGTGAAGCTGCTTTGATGAGAAGTTGTAATAAAGCTAGTTTAAGCGTAGAATTAGCTCATGCTAGACTTGGTCATAGTTCTATTTCCAAGTTGAGACATTTGAACTTGTTCAGTCCTTCTGTTTTGGATGAATTCCAGTGTGAATCATTTCTTTGTCTAAGCACCATAGGCTTCCTTTTCAGAGAAGCTAAAACATGGCTAGCAAGCCTTTTGAATTAATCCATATGGATTTATGGGGTCCATATAAATGTGTCACTTATAATGGCTTTTCTTACTTCCTTATTGTGCTTGATGATTGCACAAGAGTCACTTGGACTTTTTTGCTCAAGAACAAAATGCAGGTTTGTTAGGCAATGAAGGATTTTTTGATATATGTGGAAAATCAGTTTGAGAAGTGTGTGAAGACTGTAAGGACAGACAATGGTACTGAGTTTGTTCAGAAAGGTTGCACAGATCTCTTTACTTCAAAGGGAATAATTCACCAGAAATCCATCCCATATACTCCTCAACAAAATGGGAGAGTTGAGAGAAAGCATAGACATCTTGTTGATACAACAAGGTGTTTGAGGATTCATGCTGGTTTGCCATTAAGATTTTGGGATGAATGTCTGCTAGCTGCAACTCATCTCATAAATAAAATGCCAACAGAAGTTTTAAATTGGAAAACACCTCATGAAAAATTGTTCAACAAACCTGCTCATTATGATGATCTTAGAGTTATTGGCAGTCTATGTTATGCAGCTGTACCTCATGCAAGTAAGGACAAGATGAAACCTAGAGCCAAAAGATGTGTAATGTTGGGTTATCCTTTTGGTAAAAAAAGATATAAATTATGGGATCTTGAATCCAAAAGTGTGTTTGTTAGCAGAGATGTAGAATTCAGAGAAAATGTTTTTCCTTTCAAGGAAAAATTTGACAAAGTTGCAGATGAGCTTTTTCAAGGAAGAGCGGAGTTACCTTTGGTGAATCCAGCTTCAGAAAATGAGCAATTTATCAGCCAGTTACCTGGTGACTTTGGCTCTAATTCTACACCATCACATGATGTGATGGGTAATGATCATAGTCATTCTTATCAATCTCCAATTCCTTCACATGTTGTAGACTCTCTCAGTTCTAGTAGAAGCATTGAACATATGTCAAATGAGAATTTACAAGATCATAATGTGTTTCCTCCTCTAAGAAGATCTGTAAGAGAACATGTTGCTCCTAGGAGATTACATGATTACATTTGCAGAAATAACAGATCAAGGGACTCTATGTCTCAATCTTTTCTTACTCAATGTCTAGGTGATGAAGTAAGCAGAGATACAGAAGTGTTGAATTCATTTGCTTGTATGGCATCTGAACCAGAACCATACACCTACAGGCAGGCTTCACAACACTCTAAATGGGTGGAGGCCATGAATTTGGAAATTCAAGCTTTAGAAAGAAATGAAACCTGGGAGCTAGCACAGTTGCCTGAAGGCCACAAAGCTATTGGAAGTAAATGGGTCTATAAGATCAAGTATAGACCTGATGGGAGCATATAGAGGTACAAAGCAAGGTTGGTAGCTAAATGCTACAATCAGATTAAGGGAAAGGACTATAAGCATACCTTTTCACCCGTTGCAAAATTCTCCACTGTGAGAATTCTGATTGCTGTGGCCACAATGAGAAACTGGAATCTGTATTAGCTTGATGTAAATAGTGCTTTTCTTCATGGGAAATTAGAAGAGGAAGTTTATATGGTACCTCCTGAGGGCTATGTCACTAAAAGGCCTGGTCAGGTATGCAGATTGAAGAGATCTTTGTATGGTCTAAAGCAGGCCTCTAGACAGTGGAACACAGAGTTATGTAAGTTTATGCTGAAGCTGGGATATAATCAATCCTATGAGGATTATTCTTTATTTGTCAAGACAGTTCCCACTGGAATCGTAATGGCACTTGTGTATGTTGATGATCTGTTGATCACAGGAGATGATGAACTTGTGATTAGGCAGACTAAAGAAGCTTTGCATAAGGCTTTCACCATAAAGGATCTAGGAAGAGCAAGATACTTCCTGGGTCTTGAGATTATGCATGATAAGGCAGGTACTTTACTTCATCAAAGGAAGTATGTATTTGACATCATTGATGATTGCCAAATGAATGACTGCAAACCTGCTTCATTTCCTTTGCCAAGAGGCTTGAAGCTCTCTACAGACAGTGGTCACATTTTGGAGGATCCAGAAAAGTATAGAAGGCTTATAGGTAGATTGTTATTTCTAAACCTATCAAGACCTGATATATCATATGATGTGCAACACTTGAGTCAATTTATGGTTGAGCCAAGACAACCACATTTTGATGCTGCTATCCATGTTGTCAGATACTTGAAGGGGACAATCTCTACAGGTTTGCATTATCCAAACAATTCCTCCATGAGCCTTGCTGCCTTCTGTGATGCTGATTGGGGATCTTGCCAGTTCAGTGCAAGATCACTCACAGGGTATTGTGTATTTTTTGGAGGTTCTCTGGTGTCTTGGAAGACTAAGAAACAAGTCACAGTGTCCAAGTCTTCTGCTGAAGCAGAGTATAGAAGGATGTCTTCAACAACTAGTGAGATTGTCTGGGTAGAAGGTGTTTTACAGAGGTTGAGAATCAAAGTGCCTTTGCCTATTCCTTTGTTCTGTGACAGTAAATCAGCCATCCATATTGTTGAGAATCCATTCTTTCATGAAAGAACCAAACACTTGAAGATAGATTGTCATTATGTTCGTGAGAAGTTGCAAGAAGGATTCATTATGCCACAGAATGTAAGGACTGGTGTTCAGCTTGCAGACATCCTAACTAAACCACTTGGTGTGAAGCAACATTATTTTCTCTCCTTCAAGTTGGGACTTGTTGGTCTCCCACCAAGTCCAACTTGAGGGGGGGATATGAAGATTATCATGTTTTAACATGATTTATTAAGCTTCTCAGCTCATTTACTCGGTTTCTTAGCTCACATTTCACATTCTGTTTTCTTTCCTAAATGTGGTCCCAAGCCATGTTTACCTATCCTTGTCTTCTTGTGTAATAAGGGACAGCTGTCCCATGTGACTTGCACATGCTCTATACATTGCACACTATATAAGACAATGTTTTGCTCACCCAAAGGTAGGGTTTTGGGGATGAGAGCCGCCAATGATTAAGGCCTGAGAGCCATTTCTGGGTATTTTGTTGCAGCTATCATAAATGCTCTATTTGCTGATGTTTTGTTGATTTCTTGCTTGAATGTGATGTATTGCTGCTAGACATTTACTTTCTTCATAGAAACCCGTTTACCCGGAACCCGTTTTACCCGAGACCCGAAGTGACCCGACCCGATTGACAGGTATAACTAGGAGGCAGTAAAGTTAGTCTGGTTTGAAAGTTTGATATTCTGTGCAAATTAATAAAAAGGAAAGCGTATTGAAAAAATGAAGGTTTATTTTCGTTTATTAAAAAAATCAATTTCAATATTGATTTTGGCACTAGTCAAACTTTCACAAAATTTTAAGGGTACTATTAAAAATCAAAAAAACATAAGAGCTTTAGACAAGATTTTAAAATAGTTATTGTCAAGATAATTTCAACTAAATTGTATAAAAATCATTTTCCATTTAGCTCTGCCACCTACCAAGGAGCCACCACCACCATCAGCACACTTGCACTATGCCAATTTACATCTCAAGCGACGGACCCAAGCCGTCGCCTGAATGAGGGTTTTCGCAACTAGAGAATTCAGGCGACGGAATTCCGTCGCCTGAAGTGTCGTCGGTCCATTGCTGTCCTTAGAGTATTCAGGCGACGGCAATGATGATGTTCATCGCCTGATGAGTCTTAGGCGACCAAAAAAATTGTTCATCGCCTGAAATATTGTTAGACCCCATGGGTTCTCCAAGCCCGCCCATAGCATTCAGTCGACGAGCATATACCAAACTACGTTCGTCGCTTGAATGTGCTCTGATTTTAAAAAAAAAATTGGGAGCCATGAATATGTTCAATGTTCGTCGCCCGAGTATATTTTAATTGAAATATATATATATATAATTGCAATAGTTTTTTTATACCACCTGTTTTTCCCTTAATAAAAAGAACCTCCATACCAAAACACATGTACATTGCACAAACAAAACTAGAATATATATATATATATATATATATATATATATATATATATATATATATATATATATATATATATATATATATTAAACAACCTGCACAAACCCATCCATTTACACTTTCACACATGTCCACATTACAAAATGTTTAAACCTATCACAATTCACATGTCCAGAACAACCACAATTCACATTTTCACAAAATTGTACCAAAATAATTTACATAAAACTTTCCAAAACGTTTGAAGGATACATAGAGTTCGAGAATCGATAACCTCAGAGTTGTTTATGAGATGACGAACATGTTAATGAGCACCACCTCCAACGCTTCCACATGCTACCAAACCTACAAATCAGTCAAAATAAGAGAAGTGGGCATAGAAGAGATGTGAGCAATTTCAGTTTATTTTGTTTGAAAGCTTGTAAAAGATTAGTCAAAATTACATTTCAAGCAATATTACATAGAAGTGAGCAATTTGAGTTAAGCAAACATCTTGGAATGAAGGTGAAAAATATACAAGTAAAACTTAGATGTACCACAGAACTTCATACTGTATGAATTTTCTTTAAATTCGAGTGCTTAGAATTTACACTCGTCTAGAACATGTAAAACTTCAAACCACAAAACCTTATCAAATGAAAAATCACAAAGAATTAAAAACTGAATGTGACGGATATACAACAAGGAATGTGAATATCATCGTAATTACAGGTAAAAAGGATTTTAAGTTATCAGAAAGGGCATAACACAAATGGAAATGTTAAAGCCTTCTAATCATGCCCAAATAGTTATCAGTTTAGTAATAGTCTACATCCAAGATGACCCATTTGTTGAGAGTAAGGACAACGGGCTAAAAATCAGAATTATAACCAAAGACTACTTACCCAAATAGTTTTCAGTGTAGTATAAAATTAAGGATGACTTCGAGTACTAACCTCATATATCCAATGCACCTTCGTCTAACTAGCTCATATGTAGTTTGGTTTGTTAACAAAATGATTGCATCCATACACTGACCTGACAAATCAATTTAAATGGCATTAGAAAACTTTATTAAACATTAGTGTCCAAAGAACAATTGAAACTAACACAGCAGACAAGATGCCTCTCAATGACCATACACTTATGATCTTTTTTAGGAATACCAGGGCAGACAGGATGATCATTTTGGATAATAGAGGGGTTCCACCTGCCTTAAGATGAAAAATTGGAAGACAATGTGTCCCTCTTCTTCTAAAAAGACCCTTTTATGATGCAACCGGAGATGAATTAACACGCTTATAGAGCAGAGAGAGTACCAAAATCATGATATATTTGTATCTAGGTATTTAATGTACAAGATGACAATCCAAAGACACGATGTATTCTCTTCATATGTACCACTTGCCAAACATACATGTGAATGCTAATCAATAGTGTCATTCCTTTTTGTATCCTCCTATTTCTTTATTAGTGAATGAAGATGTCAATTTATAATCTAAACCATTCCCTGAATTTCTTTTACTTCCCCAATTGAAGATATCCATCTGCTTTTTTTTAACAATTTCTTATTGAACTATTCTAAATTGTTTATTACAGTACTTGATTCAACTCGTTGGATGCAGACAAAAGATACATTTCGTGAAGACCAAAGAGAGACAAAGCAAAGCTTGAACTAATAAGCTTACAAAAACACGGTCAACCGAAATGCTAGAATGAATCCAGATAGAAATCATAATATCTAATTAAAATAAGTAATTAGCCAAAGATAAGAAAGGGAGAGACAAAAACAACTTACTTCTACCAGGCGGAGATGATGAAGGCCAAGACGAAGAGCACTCTTGCAATGAGCAAAATGAACGCAGCTTCTGCAGAGATGCAAAAGGAATACAACATGAACACATACAAACACACACATGATGGACAATTCCACGAAGAAACAGCTACAACAAGAAATAAGATTAAAAGGAAATACCTGTTTATCCCGAAGAAGGTTGAGTTTTCCCTCCTGTAGGTTGGACAACATAATAATGAACCGAAACAATTGAAGCAATGGAAATAAATGCAATAATAGCCTATTTAATCAACATTCTCAGTCCAATTAATACTTGGGTATTTCATTTTCCCAGCTAATAAAATTAAGCAGGAAGGCAAACCAACAACAATCGACAAAAAGCACCTGCACATAATCAACACAACTACACCAACCATCAAGATCAAACCAACCCAAAACAATCATACTAATCCAATTCGATTGAGACAAGAAATCAGACCGAACCTTGTTCAAATCACTTAATTAGGTAAATACTAAAACCAAATTAGAACTCAATTAAACACCATTAAAGCCAATAACAAGGTAAGAGCCAGATTTTATACCCTAGATTTTGACGATTCGGACCCACGGCTCAGGGGCGTAGGAGCTGCATCACTTGTAATGGGAGGAGGAGGTGGTTTCGGTTCCCTCTTTGACCGGGGCTCAGCGCCAGGACGAGGGAGCGGAGATGAGGAGGTGGCTTCGGTTTCCCTATTTGACTAGGCTCAGCGCCAGGACGAGGGAGCGGAGATGAGGACCGGAGCTTCATCGGCGCCTCGAGCAATCGGGATTGAAGAGAAGAGAGCTAAAGGAGAGCGAGGGTGTCGGGGCTTCAAGGAAGGTTGCCAGCATCTGAGGGAGAAGCTCGAGGTCGTCGGGGAGAACGGAGATGGTGGCGGCGGCCTGGATCCGGGATCTGGGCGAGAAGCGGTGCTGCTCCGGCTTGAGGATGCCACCGCCATGGCTGCGAGCCTCAACCACAACGGAGAACGGGAGGGGCGAGGACAAAGGAAGCCATGAAAGCTTCAAGCGTTCAAAGCTCTTCCTCAGAGTTGAGAACGAGAGAGAGAGAGAGGAGAGCTGGAGGCTCAGATCTGAACGCGTGAGGTTTGGCTAGGGTTTCTCACATCCCTCTTTCATTTTGAACTCCCTCCTAAATTTTTATTTTGTCCTTAAATTCCCTCCTAAAATCCTTAAATTTCCTCCTAAAATCCTATCTTCTTCTTTTTCAATTTATAAAAGGCCATTTTATTTTTATAAAAGTCAATTCAACAAATTTATTTAATATTGAAAACATCGTAACATTTCCAAAACCATTTTAATATGCTAAAAATACAATAATTTTGAATCTGTTATATTTAAAATAAATGTAAACTAAATTATTATTTATAATATCTTAACTAAGTTATTATATTATTATTATTATATTAGTAAGAATCTTAAATAAGATATGATGTATTAAAAGATCATAACTATATTATAAGTTATTGACTTATTAATTGAGGTGACTAAAAAATATAATACCATTTTAATTCAGAATTTGACACGCAAGCAAAAATAATTCCGTTTTATACATCATATAAGTCATTATAAAATTTAACATATTAGGGTCTTCAATTCTTGTTTTATGAGTTTGTGAAAAATGATCAATTGGAAATTCATATATAATATTTATCACAAGATCTATATATAACAATGTCGATATTGATCTCAATATCAATCTCGATATCGATCTTGATGATGTCATAAATGAAAATGAGTAATTAAATACATGCATAAAAGAGGTTCCCATGTTTAGAGGTCGGTTTTTGGAATCTCTAACGGCTTAGACTGGGTTCCATAGCTTTGAGAGCCCCTTTCTACACGGGAATCATCTCGACTAGTGAGAATCGACACTTGATGTTGTCCAAGGGAATCATCTCGACTAGTGAGAATCCCGATGGAATGGGATTTCAAAATCGAGCTTCGTTAGATCTCTCAATCATGATGTCCATCTCCATCTCAATCTCATTATTGATCTCAATCTCAAATGGAAATTAGAAATTTATATATAACATCTATCACAAAATTTATATTTATCAACAAAAATCTCAATCTCAATCTTGATCTCGATTTCAATATAAATCACAACTTCAATCTAAATCTCAATAGCAATCTTGATATTGATCTCAATCTTAGACTCATATGAAAATTAAAAATTTATATGTAACATCTATCATAAAATCTATATTTAACAACCAAACTCTCAATATCAATCTTAAAATCAATCTCAAACTCAAATGAAAAATAGAAATTCATATTTAATATCTATCACAAAATCTGTATTCAACAACCAAAATCTCAATCTAAATCTTGATATTGATCTCATTCTCAATAGAAATTGAAAATCTATATGTGATATCTATTATAAAATATATTAACAACCAAACTCTCAATATTATTCTTAGTATAATGGATTCAAAATTTTAAAGCTTTTCTATGGTATATTTATAAGATTTTTTTAGTTTATCAAAATTCATTAGATTTGTTAAAAAAAGTAGCTAGGCTTTTTAAATTTACATTTATTTTAGACTTCGTAAAAATAATTAACATTTTAGGAGCTAAGAGCAAAAAAAAATCAAGAATAAATGATCATTCGGAAATTTAATTTACATCTATATAGATTATAACATTACAAATTGTTTTTTACAAATATAACGTTAGTTAGTATGGTTTTATGATGTTTATAAAAATTTATATGATATATTTGTTTGATTGTTTATATTGTAATTTATTCTTAGGATAGGTTCTATACTGATTATTATATAAATACATAAATATTTTTTTTCATGGTTGAAGCTTTAATTGGAACATTATATATTATTTATTCTTATTAGGATAGGTTTTAAACTTATTATTATAGACTTATTTTATAAGAATCTATCCAACTCATTCAATTATATACTTAATTTTATATTGTCTATAAAAAAAATTAAAAGAAAGGTTTCTTCAAATAGATCATATTTCTTATCGTACGTGTGTGACTAATTAAATTATTTTCTAAGATATGATCTAACTAAATTTTTTATTTTTTTATAAGAATCGATCTAACTCGTTCAATTATAGCCTCAATAATATATTTTTTTGTAAAATTGTGAAACTACAGGTTTCTTCAAATAGGCTATATATCTAACAATGAAATAAGTAAATAATATTATGATATATTCATATTATGAACCCAATACTACATTATTAATAGTAAAAAAATAAGGGGGATTAAAAGTTAGCTATAATCTTATAATTTTTTATAACATGAAAAGAATCAATAAATACATTCCTCGTCGCCGAGAATTAATTTTTTTATAACATGAAAAGAATCAATTTGAAATTAACATTTTAGACTTCTTAAAGATAAAAATAATTAATCTTTTAGGAGCTAAGAGCAAAAAAATAAATATCAAGAATACACGATCAATTGAAAATTTTACATCTATATTGATTTTATACGTCCTATAAGTCATTATTATAAAATTTAACTTCTTAGGGCCTTCAATTCTTGTTTTATGAATTTATAAAGAAAAATGATCGATTGGAGATTCATATATAATATCTATCACGATATCTATAGATAATAACCAAAATCTCAATCTCAATTTCAATAAAATATTATAATGTTTCTATCAAAATATTTTAGTTAAAATCTCAATCTCAAATGGAAATTAGAAATTTATATATGACATTTTAAAGTTACATTTATTTTATACTTCTTAAAAATAATGAAAATTTTAGGAGGTAAGAGCAAAAAAAATCAAGAATAAATGATCATTTGGAAATTTAATTTATATCTATATAGATTATAAGTTATAACATTATAAATTATTTTTACAAATATAAAGCTAGTTAGTATGGTTTTATAAAAAAACATCACCTAATTAATGTTATACTATGGTTTTAACTTCATAAAAATATTACATAATGAATTTATAATTTATGACATTATTAAGTTATGATATTATAACTATATGATTATAACATTACAAATTTATGACATTATTAAGTTCACTAAAAAAAATTTATAACAATATGATTATAACATTACAAATTTATTGATTATAACGAGATATATTTGAATGTTTTTATATTCCTAACATATATGAATATAATATTAACAAATACATGAACTCATATAAAAACATTATAAATATATCTCTAGTTATATGGTTTAGTATTGTTTTATAGAAATATTATGAATATTACCTAGTGAATATGGTTGTGTTAAAATATAATAAATATAATAAAACTATAAATATAATAAGATTATAACTTCTCAAGTGACGGACTTACAAATAAACATTGGTTGCACGAATGTATTTCAAATTTCACAAAAATTTAGGCGGAAAATCTTGGCGCCTGAAATATCATTCAAGCGACGGACTTTATATTTTGGTCACCTGAAATATCATTCAAGCGACGAACTTTATATGTTCGTCACCTGAAATATCATTCAAGAGACGAACTTTATATGTTCGTCGCCTAAATAGGTTATTTCTGCTAAATAGGGTCTATATTCAAGCGACCGTATTTATATAAATGTTCGTCGCCTGAAATAAGTCCGTCACCTAAAACATGTTCAAGCGACGAACTTTGAAACTAATTCGTCGCCTAAAGCTAATCTGAGATGGGTTTTGGTCTTGGAAGATTCAGGCGACGAACCCTTATAAGTTCATCGCCGGAAGTGAACTCAGGCGACGGAAGATCAAGGGTCCGTCGCCTGAAGTGCAATCTGGCATAGTGATTGACGTTTGGCAACAACCACCGTACCACTACCCCGTTGTTTAACAACGACCGAAATGTTCCAAAATGTTCATAATTATAATTACGAAGATCAAAAACCCTAATTTTACAAACTCGCAAAACAACCAACTCTCTCAACCACGGACCGCACAAACCACACCACTATCCCGCAATCCCTAAATTTGGGATTCATCTGGATGAACGTAGTGCAATTAATTATAATTAGTTCTGATTGGCAACAATTAAGTGAAATGAACTTGATGAAATTAAAATTATGTTTAATTACCCTATTCAATTAGGGTTAATTTAGTGGTTCCTAATATGGATGAACGGAAAAAGTGCTTAGCACTAATTTATCCTGATTGATTTTTTTGGGAGCATAGAGATGAAGGACTATGTAGCTCCTGATTACTGGTTCAATCTAGTGATTCTCCGGATTGAAAATAGGTTTTTCGTTTTACTTTCAATCTGGCTTCTAAATATTTTCTAAAAATCGTCTTCAGATTGAATTTTATGAGGTAAGTTAAGCTTCCAGATCGAGTTGTGATTTCGATTTTGTGTAGTATGGTTTCGAATTTGTGCGTTGATTTGGTCGTGAATTAACCATATATTCTTTGTTAGCTTCCAAACTAATTTATCTGAAATTGGAGATTGTATATCCAGAGGTTAGACCATACATTAATGGTATGAACAGTTATTTTACTTATTTAGTTATATTTGTTATTCCTTAAAACCAAATACATATTCAATCGAATAGCGTACTCTTTAGGCTACATGTCATAATTTTCAACTATGGATTGATTTTTCGTATGCATTCATATGCCTCCATTTCACTTGTGTTTTGTTTGATTTTCTAATTATGTAATTTTTATTAACAAAACACTTAATTTATTTAAAATAAATGAATTTTTTATTTTTATTTTTTTTTACATATTATTTTAATTTTTAAAAATGGGGTGGGTCCGTAAAATTCCCTAAAAGAAGGGAATAGTTTGCCGTGTGAATATAGGGAAATAGAGAATGTGAGATGAAGGGCTCACCTCAAGACTCAAGTCAATGCTTGATTGAGTCCATATATGCTCCCGGCCTCTTGTTTTGTCCTTCACTACACGTTATCTGATGTGACCACTAAGTTCATTACCTGATTGGGAATCTTCAGCTAATAATTGTAATTTTCCTGCTCCGTATTATATATCTCTCTCTCCAAGTGTTCATGGTTGGTTATCATCTCCACATACCCCAATCGATCACTAACATGGCCTTCCATCTTTCTTTTTGGATCCTCACATCACTACTTGTCCTTGTTACTCTATCCACCCTCAATTGCTCCGATGGGTGTGTTGAAAGAGAGAGACTCGCACTTCTCAATTTCAAGAAAAGTTTTGAATCTTTCCCTCAAAATCATGGCAAACTTTCCTCTTGGAATTCCAGTGAGGCAGCAAAGAATTGTTGTACTTGGGAGGGGATTATCTGTGACAGCTCCACATGGTATGTTACATCCTTAAACCTTTTTTATCAACACTTAGAAGGTCTTCAGCTTCGACCTTCCCTGTGTGAACTACAACACTTGATATAACCGAATAACTACTTTGCTCCTACTGCAAATCGATCTAAACCAACCAGGAGGTCCTCCAAAAACAATATCCCTAATCACGATTAAAAGAAGGGAACCATGACCTCAATTATTTCAAAATCTATTTATGCTCCTTTAGATTAACTCTAATAGTCTAATAGTTAAGTGTGTGTAAATGTGTAGGTGTTAAAACCAAATCAATTAAAAGAAGGGAACCACTTTAATTTGAGTGCATTAACGTTATTCCTTAAAAGTTATTTTACTTATTTAGTTATATTAGTTATTCCTTAAAAGTTATTTTACTTATTTACTTATCTAGTCATTTAGGTACATGAATAGTTATTTTACTTATTTAGTTATATTTGTTATTCCTTAAAAGTTAAAACCAAATACATATGCAATTGAATAACGTACTCTTTTACTTAGGAATGTTATATAAACTGAACAGCTCGAGCTCGGCTCGAAAAAGTTCGACTCGAGCTCGCTCACTTATTTAAACAAGCCGAGCTTGAACAAAATTTAAAGCTTGGTTGAAAGCTCGGCTCGTTCGAATAAAGCTCGAATAGCTAGAATTCTATGGAATTTCTAAAATTTCCTTTAAGTTAACATGTTATAACTAAGTAGAACTACTTAAACCTCGAAAAAAACTCGGCTCGAGATTGTTTATTTCCTAAACAAACCGAGCTTGAACAAAATAAAAAAACCCGTTTAAAAATTAGGCTCGGCTCGGCTCAAGCTCGTTTAACAAACGAACAAGCTTGAACATGCCAAGCTCGGCTCGTTCGGCTCGAATAACCCCCTACTTTTACTGCAACCACATAATTTATTGAAAAACCAGGCTACATGCCATAATTTCCGACTATGGCCGGATTGATTTTTCGTATCCATTCATATGTCTGATGTCTCCACTTCACTCGTCTTTTGTTTGATTTTCTAATACTATAATTTTGATTAACAAAACACTTCATTTAATAAATAAATGAATTTTTTTTTATTTTTACCTAGATCTAAGGATACTTAAAATTCCCTAAAAAAGGGGTAAACCCTAGAACTGTGATCAACTTAATTTTGTTTAAAATTTGGCAGAACTCATGAAGGTAATAGTTTGCCATGTGAATATAGGGAATTAGAGAATGTGAGATGAAGGGCTCACCTCAAGACTCAAGACTCAAGTCAATGCATGCTTGAGTCCATATATGCCCCCTCTTGTGTAAAGAAAGTTAACTTCTCTTGATCTTTCTGATGCTGGATTTTTTGGTATGATTCCTCCTCAACTTGGCAACCTCTCTAGCCTCCAAACTTTACATCTCGGTGGTGAAAGTACTTTGTCTACGTACAATATTTTTCAATGGCTTTCCCATCTTTCTTCTTTAGAAAGGCTTGAGATGTACAATATTAATGTGTCATCTACTACTACCCATCATGTTAATTCCTCATCATCTCTCCAAACACTTTCTCTACAAAGCAGCTACTTTTCTTCTTCCACCCTATCTTCATTGATGAATAGTGCAAGCAACATTTCACACCTGCGCTTTTATGATTTGGAATTAGATGTTGGAATATTCCATTCCATCGGGAGTCTTTGTAGCTTGAGCTTCTTAGATGTTTCAAGTTGTAACATAAAAGGGAGCCTTTCTAGCATCATTGAAGCCATTTCTGATTGTGCTACTACTTCATTGGATACGGTTCTTATTGACTCAAGCAATCTCACAGGTACTATTCCTCCCATGTCGAAGTTCCAATCATTAGACTTCTTGAGCTTCACGGACAATCGGCTGGATCGTATTCCACCAGTAAATGGTAGTCTTCCAGATACTCTTCCCCTTTTCCCTTCAAGTCTTACCTCTCTCTATTTAGACAACAACAATCTCACGGGTACACTATCTGATGTACATTTCGCCAATCTTTCCCAATTAAAAGAATTAAGCCTTCCAAACAATCCCAATTTGAGCGTTCATTTTAACAAACCTCTAATTGGAGCAAAAACGGTTGATTTGAGTTTTTGCAACAAAGTGTTGGGCCTAGGGCCCATTTGGTCCAGCCCAAGAATGCCATTTCTTGGCTTTTGTTGGAAGGATTAAAGAAAGGCATGTTTTGCCTTTTGTCTTGCTGAGCACTAGAGAGCAAGGAAGCTCCAAGGAGTACCGCAGTAGCAACCAAAGAAAAGGAGAGAAAAAGAGAAAAGAGAGAGGAGGGAGATTGGAGAGGAGAGGTAAGAGATTTGAGCGGGTGTTTCGTCTCTTGACTCGGTGATCCGTCTTCATCCTTCGGCAAGTCAACAACGGGAGTTTGTTGAGAGGTATTTTCTCCTCCTTGGAAATCTAGTCTGATTACAAGTGTTTAGCTAGGTTTTTGGAGAGGAATCCATTCTAGATCCAGGTTGTATTTAGATTGGTGTTTGAGATCTCCATGTTTATTTGTCTCGGGTTGAGACTGGATTATTAAACACTTGTATTGACCTATTGATTAGTGAATTGGTTGCTCTGGTGGGCGGAAGGTGGGTTTTTTGATCCTCTGGTTAGAGAGGGTTTTTCCCACGTAAATCTTGTGTCGATATTTGTGCTTTTATCTGTGTTTGTGGTTGCTTGGTTATTTGGTTTTCGGATTGGATATTATCGGTTGGTTGTGGTTTGCTGACTGATTGTTGTTGATTCTCTTATTACCCGAATTCGCTTCCGGGTGCGGCTGGAAAGTGGTTTCTAGCCCCAACACATAGGTCCCAATTTTCCAAGTTGGCTTCTCTCACTAAATAGAATTCTAGAACTCGACATCTCTCATTGCAAAATATTTGATAATATTCCTATCCTGTTTTGGACCAACCTTTCTTCAAACTTGACTTATCTCGACTTTTCTTCTAATAATCTTTATGGTAGAGTGCCAAATATACCACTTGAGTTTTCATATTATGCTGTATATATAGATTTGAGTTCAAATGATCTTTTCGAAATACCCTTTTTTCTCTTCAGGGCACAACAACTCTATCTTTCAAATAATAACTTCTCCGGATTCGGTCCCGTTATTCCACATCTCTATAATTTATCAGCTTCTTTTGGTCCTACATGGGTCGATTATCCTAGTATTATTGACATATCTAACAATCTCTTAACAGGCTTGATTCCTCAGTGGCTTGGGTTTCACATGCCCAATTTGGGCGCTCTTTTTTTAACAAACAATAACTTGTCCGGTACAATTCCAAGCTCAATAAGACACACAAAACAGCTCTACGTGTTGAGTTTGAGAAATAACAGGCTTTCCGGTCCACTCCCATCCGTGTTGAAAAACATGCCTACACTAGGAATTCTAGACTTGGGTGGAAACATATTCTCTGGATCCATACCATCTTGGATGGGACAAGATCATAAACACTTGACTGTTCTTTCTTTAGGATCGAATAAGTTGTCGGGCATTTTACCTGCTGGTTTGTGTCGTCTTAACTCTCTTCAAGTATTAGACTTGTCCCACAATACGTTGTCAGGAAACATCCCAGCGTGTATCCATGACTTCAATGCAATGACTCATTATGTTCATTCAAGTCAACTAGTTCCATTTTGGCAAAGAAATATGCGAGGTCTTGAGCCAATTGAAGATGAATCTTATTTTAATGCATACATCAAGTGGAAAAACAGTCTCAGACAGTTTCAGAGAACCAACCTCAAGTCATTAAAACTGATTGACCTCTCAAGCAACAATTTGAGCGGACGAATACCCACAGGGGTGACTACTCTCGATGGGTTAGATTCACTCGATCTGTCGTGCAATAACCTCCAAGGAACCATTCCCGGAGAAATTGGGCAGCTCAAGTCCTTGAAATATCTCAACTTGTCATATAACAGACTCAGTGGTCCAATTCCACCTAGCCTTGAGATATCTTCCTTGGGAATGTTAGACCTTTCCCATAACAATTTCTCGGGAAGAATTCCACCAGGCACCCAATTGGGAGGTTTTGATCCATCCGCTTATTCAGGGAACCCATACCTCTGTGGCATGCCTCTGAACAAATGCCCCAGAGACGGACCCGATGCAGCTCAACCTTCTCCAATACAAGACAGTGAAATGAAAGATAAATGGCAAGAAGAGTAGTGGTTCTTTGCTGGATTGGGAACAGGGTTCGCTTTCGGCTTCCTAGGGATCCTTGGCTCACTTACCTGCATAAGAAAGTGGAGATATGCTTTCTTCCATTTCGCTACTCGGTTTGGAGAATGGATCCTTTTGGTTGCAGCATTGAACATCTCCAAAATCTCAAGGAAGCTTCAGCTCAAATAGGTAATATTTCAATACTCAATTTCGGCATTGAGTTCATCTTACTCTCCTCATTTATTTCTCTGTTTATTTTATACAACTTCATCAATGTGCATTAATGCTTTGTGTTCTTATTTTTGTAACAGGGTAATGCAGTTGTCGAATTCTTGTGATATGATTCACTCAGAGAAAGAAGACCCATATATGGTTTATGTATTGTGTCTTGTATTTGCCAATTCAATAAATAAATGTAAGATAGTCTGATAGTGTATTTCAGTATGTTTGTTAAACCATAAATATGGTTTTATGTACTTGAATTATGCATCTTCTTTTTAAGAATCACAATATATTATTGTCTTTCAAGAGTTTACAAGGAAATTTTCCTGAACAAATTGGGTGGCACAAGTCTTTGCAAGTTCTCCTCATGTCAAAGTATAATCCACTTAGGGTCTTTTAGAGATGACTTCGCTCGAAATGTTAAGAGCTTTCGCATAAGAACCAGTCGGGAAGAATTCCAACGGCAACCGGTTGCAAGGACTCACCACCTCTACCTTTAGAGGTTGTACGTACATGGACATATATAACTCCTGAATTTGGTGATAAAACTCAAATGTCTGTCAAAGTGTCAAGGGCTAACTCTTTTTTAAACATTAAAATGGTACTAATTCCTTAATTTCTTTTCTCATGGTAATGGAGGAAAATATCCCACATCGCTCTTTTGCAAGATGACAAAGTCCCAGTGATTAATTATCGCTCTTCTTGGACATGAATTGATCGATCTACGTACATCACTTGTTTTTCAAGGGAAGAAAAAAAATGTTTAGGCAATGTTTATTATGTAATTTGACAGCTGAAGAAATACATGGAAAGATTAATTGCCGTATTATTGGGGTTAGAAAATGTAAAGGAAGACGACAATATATATATAAACCCCTCAAACACGTACGTAGTAAAAGTCGATCAATCTACCCGTGATAGCGAGTCGATCAATCTACCCGTGACTTTCGCTATCTTTCTATCCGATCATGTCCATTATAATCATTAAGTGAGCAAAAACACTTAACTAGCTTAATTGACGTGACAGATAAAAAAAACACTTACCCGCTCATCTTGCTCTCTTCCTTCACCGGACATCTTGATCTTTCACAAAATAGACTTGATGTCGGAATAATCTTTAAGTCCTTCTGAAATCTTGACAAGTTGAAGGAATTACATACATGCTATTTAACTGTAACATGAAACAAAGCTTTGTTGATCTCCTTCAAGACTTGACAAGTGCGAGTATTTCACTCGAGTTGTTGGATCTGAACTCAAATTTCAAACAATCTAGACAGTTTTCATTTACATAACTCAACACGTACACCTTCCTCAACAACTTTTCCCGACAATTAATCTTAATTAGCTCTCTTGACCTATCCTCTAACTCCATAAACGGTGTGTTCTCTTAGATGCTTATTTCACCAACTTTGATCAATTAGATAGTTTAAACCTTCAAGATAATCCTAATTTGACAGTGAGCTTCAGCAAATCTCCTGCTCAATATATTAGGTTATTTGCTTTTGAGGTCTTGTAAGTTGGGCCCCAATAGGTTACTTGGAAGGATTGACCTCCCTCTTCGGGTTGGAGTCAATAGACCTGTCTAGCAATAGGTTACTTGGAAGGATTCCTGGACAGATAGTCCAGCTCAGGTCGTAGGAGCTTCTCAACTTGTCATATAACAGACTTGATGGTGCAATTCCACCAAGCCTCTCGGAGATATCTTCGTTGGGGACGTTGTATTTAGCGCATAACAACTTGTCGGGAAGGATTCCAGGAGGCACCCAATTGCAAGGCTTCGACCAATCTGCCTTCGATGGGAACCCGAAGTGTAAAGATGTGAAGGAGAAGATGATTTTCTCTGTATTGATTGAACGTATTAATAATACATTGTAGGAGAGTTCTAGAACGATATCTTAACAACTAGGAAAAGATAATTACAAAGGATTCTATCCTAATACAGAATATACAATATCTTAACTAACACGAAGCTATGTGGTTTTCCACTGCAAGTGAAATGCCCTGGAGACCGAGATTATCCAACGCGAGCTCTACATCCCTCCACAACGTATGGTGATGACAAGGAAGATAACAAGGCTGAGAAGCAGTGTTTCTATGGTGGGTTGGGAATAGGATTCGCTTTCGGCTTGTTGGGGATTCTTGGATCACTGACTTGGATCGATAGAAAAGTGGAGACATGGTTTCTTCGAGTTAGCTACTCGGTTTGGAGATCGAATGGGTCCTTTTGGTAGTCACATTGAACAAGGCAAAAATCTCAAGGAAGCTTCGGTTGGAATAGGTGTATATGCAGTGAGTTATGTAGTTTCTTGTTTGGTTGTTGTATTACTTTGCTGCAAGAACCATGTAGAATTAAACCTTTCATGTATTAGTAAACTCAGCTTGTTACTTTACCTCATAGATTGAGTTAACCATTACGGAATGATTATGTCGGAAAGGACTTACGGGTAGTACCCAAAGTTCCCTAGTTCGAATCCCAGAGAGCCGTTCTTTATTTAACAAAATCAAGATATATAGCGAGCAAAAGCGGAAGTAAAATGCGCAAATCAAGCAACAGAATTGTTTGTTTGCCAGGTTTGATCCAAGACCTACATTTCCGACGCCTCAACTACCTATAACTCTAAGATAACCAGGTATAAAAGATCGAGTTCTAAAACTCAAAAACAAACAAACAGATGGACAAGGATTCAAGCAATGAAATAAATAAACGGAGGAAGTGGAAGAAGATCTTTCTATTCGCTACAAAAAAGTGAAATACCTTAAACTATGACATTTACTCAAACTTATTGATAATAAGTTTGTAATTATTAAAAAAAAATTTAATAAAAAAGTTAATATTTTATATGGTTTTTAACTCCTAAAAAAACGTGCATGAATAGTAAAAGTCCATGTATTTTTGGACGGAGAGAGTATTTATATAAAGTGTAGTACTAGTGTTTGTATATGATAAAAATTTATAAGTATGGATTGATATGAAAAAACCGAATGGTACAGATTGAAGACATGGTGTAATTTCTACCCTTTTTCTTGTCCCACATTGAAAACTAGAGGAAAGGGGGAAGAGTGCTAAGTCTATAAAAGGAGAAGCAGGGGTTCATTTGTTTCAGATTGCCATTGCATATTAGTGCATGTAATATTATGAATTATTCTAAGAATAATTTATATATAATTTACATAATAATTATAAATTTATTTTATTAAAAACAAATTTTTCAAAAAAAAAAATTTTAAAATGACGGGTTGACCCGGCTGGTCGAACCGGGTCGGACCCGCCGGGTCATGGGTTATCTTTTCCCCGACCCTAACCCTGACCCTCAACCGGAGCTGACCTTCGAACCCGTGGACCACTGGACCCTGACCCGTCGGGTCACGGACCCGGCGGGTCACGGGTCGACCCGCCTGACCTGTGACCCGTGACCATGTCTACTTATAGGTACCCCATGTTCTCTGGATCGAGATTGAACGACAAGTGAACGAAATGTTGGCCAGTGGGTTGATTAGACATAGCCAAAGCATGTTTGCTTCACCAACATTACTAGTAAAGAAGAAGGATGGAACTTGGCGTTTTTGTGTGGACTATAGGAAACTTAATGATGCGACAATGAAAGATAAGTTTCTCATCCCCAACATAGAGGAATTGTTGGATGAATTACATGGGGTTGTTGTATTCTCAAAGCTTGATCTAAGGGCAAGTTATCATCAAGTGAGGGTGGCTGAATCTGACATCCCCAAAACCGCCTTCAGGACACACAATGGCCATTACGAGTTTAATGTCATGCCATTTGGTTTGACAAACGCACCAGCAACATTTCAATCCTTAATGAACATGGTTTTTTCTGAGCTTCTGCGTAAATTTTTTCTAGTTTTCTTCGATGATATACTGATTTACATTAGAACTCTTGAGCAACACTTGGTGCATTTGGAGACTGTGTTGGAGATCATGAAAAAACACCAGCTTTTTGCTAAGTTTTCTAAGTGCAACTTAGATGTGTCCAGAGTGGAATATTTGGGCCATTTGATCTCAGTTGATGGGGTAGCAACAGACCCTTCTAAAATTGAAGCAGTCATGAAGTGGCCTATTCCAAGGAATGAGAAGGAGTTGAGAAGCTTCCTTGGGTTAGCAGGGTACTATAGGCGATTTATTAGAAATTTTGGAGTAATTTGTCGTCCTCTCACTGAGCTATTGAAAAAGAAGAAGCTTGTTTGGGGAATGGATAGTGAAGCTGCATTTCATACAGTGAGAAATTTGCTATCATCTCCACTGGTGCTTGCACTTCCAGATATTTCTTTACAATTCCAAGTAGAAGCTGATGCTTGTGATGATGGGATTGGAGCGGTTCTCATGCAGCAGGGCCGTCCCCTAGCATACATTAGCAAGGCTCTTCATGGTCAACATCTTCTTCTCTCCACTTATGAAAAGGAGTTGTTGGCGATCTTGTATGTTGTAGACAAGTGGCGCCACTACTTAGAGCCTGCTCATTTTGTAATTGTCACAGATCACCAGAGTTTGAGGTATTTGCTAGATCAGCAGGTGACAACCCATCTCCAGAAGAAGTCCATCAGAAAGCTCTTAGGCCTATATTATTCGATTCAGTACAGGATGGGGAGATCTAATGCAGTTGCAAATGCATTGTCTAGGAGGGGATTGTCAGTAGTTGAGGCTACAGAAAGGTCATGTAATGCTCTAGTAGAGATCACACCAAGATGGATTCAGGAGGTGGTAAATAGCTATGTCAATGATGATGGGATTGACAGAATTCGGACCGAGGCCGCAGTGAATCCTCAATCTCAATTCAAGTGGCAAGGTGACATTTTGCGTTACAAAGGACGAGTGGTGATTGGTGAAAGTCAGGAATTAAGGCTCAGAATTACCCAGAGATGTCATGGATGTTAATTGACATGGACTTTGTAGAAGGACTACCTAAATCAAATGGGTTTGATGTGGTGTTGGTGATAGTAGACAGACTGACCAAGTACTGCCATTTTTTGTTGCTTAGTCACTCGTTCACATCTAGTCAGGTAGCTAAGCTATTCCTTGACAATGTCTACAAGCTACACGGGTTACCTAGGGATATCGTATCTAACCGAGACAAGGTCTTCACAAGCCACACGTGGAGGGAGTTGTTCACTTCACTAGGAACAACACTGAAGATGTCGACGGCCTACCATCCACAAACAAATGGGCAGACAGAACGCGTTAATCAATGCCTAGAAAGTTACCTGAGATGTATGTGTTCAGCAATGCCAAAGCAATGGGCCAAGTGGCTTTCTTTGGCAGAGTGGTGGTATAATACAACATATCACACGACCTTGAAAACATCTCCATTTCAGGCTCTGTATGGGTACAATCCACCACAATTGGGGATTCGTTCAGGTGGTTTGACAACAACTTTGATTGAAAACTGGTTTCAGGAACGAGAAGCTGCTCTGAATTCACTAAAATCAGGTTTGACTATTGCTCAAGAGCATATGAAGTTCTTTACAGACAACAAACGATCAGAAAGAGTTCTACAAGTGGGTGATATGGTGTATTTGAAATTACAACCATATAGGCAGACTTCCTTAGCATTACGCAAGTGCCTCAAGTTCAGTGCAAAATTTTATGGTCCATTCGAAATTTTTGCCAGAATTGGAGAGACAGCCTATCGCTTGGCATTGCCATCGTCATCAAAAATCCATCTTGTATTCCACATCTCTCAATTGAAGAAACGAATTGGGCCTGCTATACCTGTGTGCCTTGAGCTTCTTGTGACTGATGATGATGGGGTGGTTGTTACTGCACTTGAAGCTGTGTTGGACTCCAGAATCACTCATCTCACAAATGAGGATCCGGTGGTTGAATGGTTGGTGAAATGGGTCAATTTACCTGCTGATGAAGCAACTTGGGAACCGGCGGGCCACATCCTCCATCAATTTCCCGAATTTTCTTCTTCTTAGGACCTTGAGGACAAGGTTTATCTTAGGAAGGGGGTGATGTTAGGATATGGAATAGCTAGACATGTGGCTAGCACATGTGTAAAAGGCTATATGAGGGATGAACAACTTGTAAGGAGATTCATTCATACATTCATACAGATTCATTTGGTTACCTCTCTCTCTCTCTCTCTCTCTCTCTCTCTCTCTCTCTCTCTCTCTCTCTCTCTCTCTCTCTCTCTCTCTTCTTAGGCTAACTAACTCAAGGTCCTAACATATTTGTCCACACATGTTCAAGCGATGAACGTTGTTCGTCGCCTAAAATCTAATCAATGGTCGTCTTAATGCTAATGGGTGGGCTTGAAAGGCAGTTGCAACTCTGACAAAATTTCAGGTGTCGAATTGTTTGTGGCCGCTTGAATAGGTTTAGGCGACGAAAATATATATACTCGTCACCTGAATACTCTTGGCGTGAGCTCGATGCGACAACACTTCACTTGATGAAGGTTCGTCGCTTGAACGTATCTCTCAACGACCAAATTCCTCTATCAGGCAATGGGTAGGATTCGTTGCCTAAACTGCTAAACAACAATCTGGCCTAGTGCAAATAACTACTCACTCCTATTGAAAAACTATTCGCTACAACTGAATAACAACCCTTATAAATTTATAATTGAATAACTTGATATAACCGAATAACTACTTTGCTCCTACCCAAATCGATCTAAACCAACCAGGAGGTCCTCCAAAAACAATACAATATCCCTAATCACGATTAAAAGAAGGGAACCACCTCAATTATCTCAAAATCTATTTATGCTCCTTTAGATAAACTCTAATAGTTAAGTGTGTGTAAAATGTGTAACCAAATCAATTAAAAGAAGGGAACCACTTTAATTTGAGTGCATTAAGTTATTCACTTATAGCTAAATACTAGTTATTTAGGTACATGAATGGTTATTTAGTGGTGGAGCCAGAAATATTCGGAGGGGTTACAATTATACATGAATGATATCGTTTTGGATTAAATCGGCATAAAGAATTATATATAATATGACAATAAATGATGTTATTTTAACATAAAATGTCATCGGTTTATGATAAAATGTCATCGATTTATGACAAAACGTCATCATTTTTTGTGTTAAAAAAAAGAAGGCAAATTTACATAAAACCACCTCTTAAATATCAGTTTTTTCACATAAGCACCTCTTAAATTGAATATTACAGCAAACCACCCTTTAAAAGGGTTTTGTCAACAAAGAACCACCTGTATTCCTATTTTGTCTGATGGGTTGTTAAATTGGTAGGAAATGTTCATTTTACCCTCATCTTCCTTCTTAATTCAATAGAAAAAAGAGAGCAGAGCACACTGTTGAGTGATTATTGATTTGGAGCTTCAATATGAATCTCTTTCTTGAATTCATGGAGTGGGTAAGAGATCAATTTTACAAGGGATAGAGATAAAAAGATAACAGAATTTGGGTGTTCATAGATACACCGCAAATAACGATTAAGGATTTGCACGTCCTTAAGGACGTGCATGCACGTCGTTAAGGACGTGCAAGTGTGGGACTGTGCACGTCCACTAGCAAACCCTTTGCACGTCCTTAACAACGTGCATGCACGTCCTTAAGGACGTGCAAATATTGCACGTTGTTAAGGACATGCAAACCCTAGTTAGGGTTTTGCGTTTAGGGTTTAGGGTTTAGGGTTTAGGGTTTCCGAGGGTTTTGTATTTTTAATTGAAAGAATTGAAGTGTTTAGCTAGTAGAGTTGAAGGATTTAGGGTCTAATTAAATGAAAAGCAATAATTGTTAAGGTTTTCATTCGGATAATATGCGAATAATGTTACAAGGAACGGAAAAAAAAGGTTTACATCCATAATTTTAATAAATTGGCGGAATAAAATCTAGGAAAATAGTAAAGGGCGACTGGACTCGACACGTAAGGCTCGAAATCTCTCAAACTGAGCTTGAAATAGAGCATCCCATCCTTCGACGCTCGGTTGATGATGTGCGACCCATTCTGGCAGAGGCGGCAGAATAGGAGCGTTAGGACGCAACCAGATCTATGAGAACAGAAAATTAGAGTTAGAGTATTGACATATATATGAAAAGCAAGAATAGGTAATAAAAAAAAGACGTTTGAAGTCGTATCGCGGCAAAATGGTCTTGGTTTCCGACGCAGGCTAAACCAAGGGTTGCTGGTTGAGGGTTGTTAGCCGGTGTGGGCGAGGTCATTGGGAGACATGTGAACGGATGATGCCAAGCTAGGACGACGAGAGGAATCTGATATACCGTTGCAAATACTAAACCCATGATGGGTAGCTCAATCCACCGTCTCCTATCACCATGCACAGATCCCGCCCATCTCTGGTTGTCGACGAACTGCTGGAATGGGTACCCTCCCATATAACAACCGGCATACAGATCGGCGTGATCCTCCAAGTGATTGCTGGAATGGGTACCATGAAACTATTAAATATCAACATATAACAAATCATAAAAACTATATAATATCAATTATAATCTATCAAATTATATTATAAAACTATATTATATATAATCTATCAAACTATAGTATAAAACTATAAAACTAAATAAAATAAAATAAATAATTCAAATAACATATCGGTGGGGTCGGGAAAGGAGAGAGCTCCATATTCCGCCGCTTTCGCCGCGATAATAGGGTCTCCGACTCTGGCTCCGACGCCGTCGCCACCAGAATCGCCACCTCCATCGCCACTGCTCTACCACCACCACCACCCTGCGCCACCTCCATCGCCACTTCTCCACCACCACCACCACCCTGAACGGCCGGCTCCGCCTGCGCCACCTCCATCGCCAGCACCTCCGCCTCCGCCTGTGCACCACCGTCGCCGCCCTCCTTCTGCGCCACCACCTCCGCCTCCACTGGCACCGCCTCCGCCTCCACTGTCACCGCCACCACCTCCTTCTCTCTCTCCGGCTCCATCTCTCTCTCGCTCTGAATCTCTCTCTCTTGCTCTGTGTGTGTCTCTCTCTCTCTCTCTCTCTGAATCTCTCTCTTGCTCGGTGTCTCTCTCTCGCTCTGAATCTCCGTCGCCGGCAAGCCCGATTGAGATGTGGAAGGGACGAAGGGGCATATTTTTTCGATTTTTAGGTGACGTGCTTGCACGTCCAGTGCAGGTGGGTTGCAAACCCACTTGCACGTCCTTAAGGACGTGTGGATTTGCGGTGTATATAGCTGAAACGCAGAATTTTGATGACTAAGTCAAACGAACCCTAATTTCACTAATTATCCTAATTCAATTAAAAAGGTACGTGATCGACTGAATTCAATTAGGGCTCCAGTAGTTGGGTCGATCGAAATGAATGATCAAAAGTTTCGATTCAATTAGCAATTGAATGATTCGAATTTGCCCAAACCAACTATTGAGATTTGAGCTTACCAATTTAGAGGGTTTGGCTAGTCTATTGATGAGATTTGGAGGAGATGAAGAGCGGTTTGCTGTTGTGAGCTGAATCTGCCATGTTTTACAGTAACTTTTATATCGATTTCTGTATACATTGCATTCATTTGGGCTTAGATAGTACAGAATCTATGTAGTTCATGTTTATTTTCCAAATTATGGAATCTACACCAGTTTCTGTTTAATTCGCAGAAATCGAGGCGTTTTACAGCAATTCTACAGAAGGTCGGAAAAGCTCGGAAAACCACTACAGAAATCAAGGTCAAAGCAGCAACGGAACCAGTCGAATCGAGCCGAGGAACCAGACTACTCGATCTCGAATAGACCTTACTCGATCTAGACGAACATGTCCGAGCAACCTTGGTCGACAGAGAGCTGATCGAGAAGCCAAGGACGAGAACCCGGACAACCCTACTCGATCTCGACAAGCCCTAGTCGAGATCGACAAGACCCACAACGCCAGTCCGAGTCCGTACCGAGGAGAAGATGCTCGACCAGAGAAAGTCACCACTCTACTCGATCTCGACAAACCCTAGTCGAGATCGACGAGCCCCTGAGTCCAGATCCGAGCCAGTCGAGTAGAGCCACCCGAGGAGACCTAGTCGATGACCCATTCCTACTCGACATCGACAAGGGTTACTCGAGATCGACGAGCCCAGGAACCCAGGTCCGAGCCTATCGAGCAGAGCTAGCCAGGAAGTCTAGTCGACGATGAACCCTACTCGAGGTCGACGAGCCCTTGTCGAGGTCGAGTAGACCCGAGTCCAGAAACGTGTCGTCGAGAGCTGTCCTAGTCGACTTGGGATTCCTTGGGCACGAAGGAAGTCGAGCTGGCCGAAGATCTATCCGATTCCATCAAGTCTATCCATGGGAGACAAGATCTATCAACATCATGAAGACTTACCTAGTTTAGAATTATCCTTTCCTTGTTGATTTATTTCCATTAGGTAATTTATTTATCCTTTCAAGTTTTAGATATAATTTTAGATATAGATAGAAGATTCTATCCTTGAATAGCAAGGAATAGATCACTATAAATAAGGCCCTAGGGGCTCAGTTTTATTCATTCAATTTCAGAGACAATTAAGTAGTTCCACAGAGAAGTTTAGGAGTTCTAAGGTTTTTAAGGTTTTGGCTTTCTGCGAAAGTTGATTGCCAGGATTGTAAAAGGCTTTGAATTTAGTTAATGCAAGTTAGTTTCTTTTATACATCAATGTCTGGTATTGCAATGAGGCGTGAGTAGTCCACCCACTTCTGGGGCTGGGGTGAGCCCGACGGTGGCCATGTGAGGCGATGCGATAAAGGTCAGATCTTTTGTGCTATTCATCTTCTATCCCTATGAGCATGATTCTTTTGCGAGAGTTGAAGGTGATCCTTGTTTGTGTTATTGAAGCGAAAGTGATCTTAATGCAACTTGGATTAATTATGTGAAAAAGGGTTAGTAACAATTAGGGTTTATGCGAAAGCCTCTATATGCCTATTTGTTAATGACGAAAGTTATTTGATGGAAAGCATGATCTTTTATGCCTTTACGTGTTACTTTGCATGGTTATCGTTGTGGTGTTGAAACCCTGGCTTTGGAAGTCTTTTATTATATTGAATTTATTTCTGTCGAAATTCTGAGTTTTGTTCGAGATTCTGCAAATTTAAAGTTTCTGTTTCTTGTCGACATAGAGGAGACCTTTGTCGAGATCGAGTAAGCTGTGGTCGATCTCGAGTAGGGACTGGTCTAGGTCGAGTTGGTTTTCTTCTGTTTTCGTCGATTTTCACTTTCTGAGTTTCTGTTGTTCACTGTTTTGTCGATCTCGAGGAGCCTCTTGTCGAGGTCGAGTAGCTTTCCGTCTTGCTTTGTTCTTTGCTTTTAGTTTCTGCTTTGCTTTGTCTTTTCTGTTTTGTTTAGTTCTTTGCTTTTATTTCTCTTTCCTTTCTGTGTTTCTGTCTTTCTGCTGCTTTGCCTGTGAGATTTACAGCTACCTGAGAACTGCTGACGTGCTTCCTCGTGGATTCGATCCTGATTTTCTCTTACTACAACGGGAGGAAGTCTTGTATTTATTTGCTGAGACAGGGAAGTCAGTCTGAACTTGATTTTATATTTATTTCATACTTGACCATCCTCCTGCAACAACATTTGCCTCAGCCTATCCATAACAATGACCTCCTGGTTCGATGACGCCTCTTGAGACGCGGCTTTGCGCTATCGGCACCGCTTCTAGCGACGGGGTCGAGGTCGCCTATCTTCTCATATTTTCAGCCAACAATCCCTTATATAGTGCACTCATATATGAAGACCAAAAGAAGTAGGCTATCAGCAAGGCAAGCCATGGATAGGGGAGAAGAGGAAAGCTGTAAAAATCTACTTGCCAAGCATTTCCACTTCCAGATCTGCAAAAAACTGGAAAAAAATTAATTTTTTTCTTTTTGTAGAGAATGGCTTAGAAAGATGGGGGCAAAGTGGTCTTTTTCTATTATCTAAGAGGATATCAGATCGAATATGAAGAAGGGTGGTTGTTTGTTGACTGGACTCTTTTAAAAGGTGGTTTGTTGTAATTTCCAATTTAAGGGGTGGTTATGTGAAAAAGTTTATATTTACGAGGTGGTTTTCTGTAAATTTGCCAAAAAGAAATATAAATAAATAAATGAAATATCTGAATAAAAATTAACTAATTGAGGACACGAAACCCAATATTAAACATTAAGTTAATATCAGAGTTGTTATATGACTCGAATAGCTCAAGCTTGGTTCGGGTTTTGCTCAATAAAAGCTCGGCTTGAGCATCATTTAGTAAATGAGCTGAGTATGAGCAAATTTTTAAGCTCGATTCAAAGCTGGGTTTGACTCGAATTGATTTAAGCTCAAATAACGCAAATTTTGTGATATTTACAAAATTTCCTTTAACTCGGTATGTAATGAGCAAGTAAGGTTGCATAATACTTAGAAGAAAAAAAAACTCAGGTCGATCTTGTTCATTTACTAATTAAAGAAGTCAAGTATGAGCTCAAGTCCAAATATAAGTTCGACTCGAACCAATGACCCATTGACCTAGTGGTAAGGGAGAGGTGGCCCTTGCAAGAGGTCAAGAGTTGAAATCCCACTCCTTACACAATTTGTGTAATTAATGGGTGCTCAAACCTTCATTAGCTTGGCTGAGCCTGCCTAGTGGCTTGTCGTTTGGCTAACCGGTTCGCGTCCTTTGCAGGATAGGGCTCGGACTCGTGGGGGACTAATCAATAACCTCGGAACCCTACGTTACCAAAAAAAAAGTTCAATTTGAGCTCAACTCTTTTCTAAACGAACTCAATATAATTAAGCAATACTAGACTCGATTGACTCGAATAACAACCCTAGTCAATATATAACTTGTTGACTCTTAACATATAATAATGTATAACCAAATATAAAAAATTTAAACTTGCGTAACTTCTTATCTAATTGTTGAAATGATTAGTATAACCTCTCATTTCGAAGCTTTTGAGATGAATTATAGTATGTGAATGTTAATTTAAGTAAAATATAAAAGTATTATAGTCTATTGAAATAAAATTAAAGTAATTAATGTACCTTTAATTTTTTAACATCCATAATTTTTTATTCAGATATCGGATTATGACGTATTATATATCAAAACGAAGTTATTGACCAGGAGAATACATTTAAATAAGGGGCGTTTTGCAAAATGGTCACAAAATTGGACCTAATTTGCGAAATAGTCGCGTTTTGGGACAAATTAGGGAAATAGACGCAATATAAACCCCCTTTCTCTTAGTTTCACGCGCCTTTCTCTCTCCTCCGCCCTCTCCCTCTCCGCACGCTCTCTCTTTCTCTCTCCCGTCAATCTCTGCGAGCGACTCAGAGCATCTCTTCAATCCAAGCAACGATGACGGAGGTAAGTCTCTCTTTCTCTCTTCTCTCCGAATTTCGATCTCCGCCTCGACATCAGATCTCCGGCTTGGCTTCACATCAGATCGATTGATTTCATTATCAATCGATCCCGCGTCTCCGACGTCGATCCGGCATCGCCTTTGCCCGGCCTCCAATGGATCTGGCACATCTTCTCTCTTTCACGCCCTTGCCTGTCAGAATCGCTTCCTAAGCAACAGATTCCGGTTGGATCTGCCCTTGCCTGTCGGAATCTCCTTTCGTCACGTACAGTGCTGCTGAGCGTCTAGGTTTTGTCTGTTTCTTTGCGAATGCTGAGCTTTGAATGATTGTTTGCTGATTTTGTTGATTTCCTTATCAATCGATCGAAGATCGATTGATAAAGAAATCGAACTTTGCTTCTGCTGAGCGATTTTGTTGCTAAATTTTCTGATTTTGTTGTTTTATGTTTTGCACATAACATGTTTGATGAAATGCCCCAATAGGACTAGTGACTGTATTTTTACGAGCCGATGTTTCCTTATCAATCGATCGAAGATCGATTGATAAGGAACTCGAATTTTGAATGTATCTTTGAAATTGGAGAAGGGGCATTCATGGAAACAGACTTCTATAAAGACCATTGTTTCACGTTTACGTTCAAGAGTTGCTGTTAGTATATAGACGTTCCTAGATGAAACTTGCAAGTGAGACCACTATGAATTTTTCTCAGATCGTTATGGCAGATTTCCCCCCTCAACATTAAAAATGGGATAATAAAAAGAAACGGATTGTATTAGCCAGAGTGATAGACATGTTAGCTATATTGCCATATTGTGTATGATTATTGTAATTAACTTTGAAATTGTTTCCTTGATCTTACTGTAAGTTGATATCTGCCATAACCATGAATGACTGATAATCTGAATGTATCAAGGCAAAGTCATTACCGATGTCAGGTCATTCACTTTAAATGCATAGCAATCTGACTATTATTTTATTATTTTGTGAAGCCTATTAGCTCAAATCGGTAGAGCGTTGTGTACAAACACAAAGATACGGGTTCAAATCCTGTATAGGCTATCGTGTTGTTGGTTGTGTAAACTTTGGTTGAAGCATTGTGCCACTTGAATTGGAGACAAATAGAATGAAAGGTGTTTCTTGGAGGTGCTGACACAAATAAAATACAGTTGTGCAAATCAGTGTCAGCACTAATTGTAACTAATATCAGTGTCAACACTAATTGTAACTAATATCAGTGTCAGCACTAATTTTCACCACTAGTTTGTAACTAATATCAGTGTCAGCACTAATTTTCACCACTAGTTGTGCAAAAATAAAGTATTGATGAGCAAAAATAAGAGCATGTTGTGCAATAATTTATTTAGAAAGTATGAAATTATATTGAGAGAAAATAAAATCATATTGAGAAAAAATTCTCGAAGTCTCGATTGTTGTGCAAAAATAACTTAGTGTTGAGCAAAAATAAGATGATGTTGTGCAATAATTTATTGAGAAAGTATGAAATTATATTGAGAGAAAATAAAATCATGTTGAGCACAATTTCACAAGTCTCGATTGTTGTGCAACTCTTAAAACAGAGTCGTGCAGCTCTTACAACAGAGTCGTGCAGCTCTTAAACAGAGTCGTGCAGCTCTTAAAACAGAGCCGTGCAACTCTTAAAACAGAGTCGTGCAACTCTTAAAACAGAGTCGTGCAACTCTTACAACAGAGTCGTGCGGCTCTTACAACAGAGTCATGCAGCTCTTACAACAGAGTCGTGCAACTCTTAAAACAGAGTCGTGCAACTCTTAAAACAGAGTCGTGCAACTCTTACAACAGAGCCGTGCAACTCTTAAAACAGAGTCGTGCAACTCTTACAACAAAGTCGTGCAAAAATAAAGTATTGATGAACAAAAATAAAAGCATGTTGTGCAATAATTTATTGAGAAAGTATGAAATTATTTGAGAGAAAATAAGATCATATTGAGAACAATTTCACAAGTCTCGATTGTTGTGCAAAAAATAACTTATTGTTGAGCAAAAATAACATGATGTTGAGCAAAATTTCACCAATCCCCCATGTTGTGCAATTTTACTCTATTGATGAGCAAAATAAAATCATGTTGAGAAAGTATGAAAACATATTGAGAGAAAATAAAATCATGTTGAGAACAATTTCACAAAGTCTCGATTCTTGTGCAAAAATAACCTATAGTTGAGCAAAAATAAGATCACGTTGAGCAAATTTCCACCAATCCCCCATGTTGTGCAATTTTACTCTATTGATGAGCAAAAACAAGACCGTATTGTGCAATAATCTATTATAAAAGTATAAGATTATATTTACAAAAAATAAGATCATGTGCAAATATGATCCAAGTCTAGTTTAGAGTTGCACTTTTTTCCGTGTCAGCACTTATTTCTCCCATGTCAGCACTTTTTTTAGAATCAGGTGGATGGGCTGAAACAACAATGAACTGAATAATATGAATGCTGGAGGAACTATCCAATGCATTCACTTACAACAGAGTCGTGCAACTCTTAAAACAAAGTCGTGCAACTCTTACAACAGAGTCGTGCAACTCTTAAAACAGTCGTGCAACTCTTAAAACAGAGTCGTGCAACTCTTACAACAGAGTCGTGCAACTCTTAAAACAGAGTCGTACAACTCTTACAATGGAGTCGTGCAACTCGTAAAACAGAGTCGTGCAACTCTTAAAGATAATGTTGATCACATTTCCACCAATCCCCCCATGTTGTGCAATTTCACCAATCCCCCGTGTTGTGCAATTATTGTCTATTGATGAGCAACTCTTAAAACAGAGTCGTGCAGCTCTTACAACAGAGTCGTGCAACTCTTAAAACAGAGCCGTGCAACTCTTAAAACAGAGCCGTGCAACTCTTACAACGGAGTCGTGCAACTCTTAAAACAGAGTCGTGCAACTCTTAAAGATAATGTTGATCACATTTCCACCAATCCCCCATGTTGAGCAATTTTACCAATCCCACATGTTGTGCAATTATTGTCTATTGATGAGCAACTCTTAAAACAGAGCCGTGCAACTCTTAAAACAAAGCCGTGCAACTCTTAAAACGGAGTCGTGCAACTCTTATAACGGAGTCGTGCAACTCTTAAAACAGAGTCGTGCAACTCTTAAAGATAATGTTGATCACATTTCCACCAATCCCCCATGTTGTGCAATTTCACCAATCCCTCATGTTGTGCAATTATTGTCTATTGATGAGCAACTCTTAAAACAGAGTCGTGCAACTCTTAAAACAGAGTCGTGCAACTCTTCATATAGGTTGAAGTCCTCTCTAGCTATCTTGTAAAAGCTTAACATCTTCATATGGAATGGAACTATTACTAACTAGTAAGTATCTAGTATCTACCTTGCAAAATTCATTTCCAAATGAAAGTGACATACTCACATCACTAAAAATTCAGTGATCTTGCTACAAAATTAGAATAAACCAGCTTAGCGATTTGCGTTATTTACATCTCTAGATTTCCTAAATAATCTTACAATGCATACCATAAACATCTTGAAAAAGCCTCTATTTTCGCCTGCAGCTTGTAACTTGTAAGCGCCCATACAGCTTAACTATCACATAATTAAATCTTAGTTGAAAGCCACAAAGGAACTGAACTTATTTTCTATCTGTGCTATCAGCCTTCATCTTCTTGATTGAATCCACTAGCGAGGATTTGTCCTGGTTGTTTGATGACTTTGCAAATGGATTTGATGGACGAACATCTTTTTCACCAGCTGACTTTGCAAAAGGATTAGTAGATGGACCTGTTAGCTGCACTCTATGCAAATCTGTAACGCTTTTAAGCTTTTCCGTTCCATTTGCATGAGTAACTATTTTGTCATCAGAGCTTTAAAGCTTGTCGGAATTGCCCACGCCACTCGGTTCTGGCTTGTTTTTCTCGGCACTGGATCCTTCTTGCACTTTGGTTTTCCTTCTGAACATGGGTGCTACAAACTGTGGAGTCAAGGGACTGTTTCCTTCAGATGGCTTACTGCTTCCTGCTGATGTCAAGGGTTTGGTGCTCATGGACGTGTTATTTTGAGCTACACAATCTGCTGAGAATCTGCCAGCAGAATATTTAAACCCCATCACTTCATCAAAGTTTGTGACGAGCAAAATCTCCAAAGTAATACTGAACAGGCTATTTTACTATGACAAATAGGAAATATCCAACAGGCTTATTAAGTTAACTACATATAAGAAGAGAACCTGACTCTCATAATTGTTAAAAAAAAACACTTACGAAAATATTATGCTGCATTTTTTAGGTGGATTATGTTATCTCACCTGCATCAAGACATCTGCAACCTATCAATGAAAGCTTGATTAGATTTGGAAAATGGAGAAAGATCACCAATACAATAGCGGAACTCCAACGTCATCAAGTTCCTCAGTGTTTCCAACAGCTTTCTCACAGCATAATCCGATACTTGCTTAAAAGAGATCAAGATTTCAGATAAAATACTGAAGTATTGGAAAACAAAATAAATGACAGAGGCGGCATGCATGCACGTATCTAACAACGAATTACACAAATTAAAGTATAAATACCGAAAACCATCATAAATTGTGTGGACCAAGAGATGCTCATAAATCATAGTGCTTGATTCTACAGGTACCATAAAATAGGGCACACAACAAGAACTCAAGAAGAGCATAAAATCATTACTTTATTGCTGTGATGCCCATCATTACGAACTACATCAAAGCATATGATTGGAGAACAGAGTTTGAAAGCTTACCCTTTAAGAAATGCATTATTCGATTATAGATTTCCAGCAGGTTGTCGGTAATGCAGATTTTCGGCAAGTTGCTCACGGCTTTCAGTTGCACAAGTGACTGTCTAGCAGTGTCATGCAATAGCTTTCCTCTTGAATCGTTGCTCGCGGCAAATATCCTTTCCACATACTCTAGTTCCTTAAACATGGTTTCAGCTGTCCATTCTGCTGCACAGGCTTTAAAAACGTCCCTCACAAAACCGAACATCTCAGATGGGTGATCACATGCAACACAGTAGAATTGCATCTCAGATGTTCCCTGAGTTGAAATAACACTATGGCCGTTTCTGATGTAAGATTTCTGCACACCACAGTCAGCATGGCACCAGTGGGAACAAGAATCACATCCAATCCAACCACAAGTGTTAGATGCTGTATCAAACTTGGAACAAACAAGACACATGCACATATTGCAAAAACCATCTTTTCTTGAGCAAAATTTACACTCGCATTCATCAACAGGCAATTCACTCCCACAGTTTGGATTCCTGCACTTTAGATTTAGAAAGATCTCAGCCAGATCAACCAAAGAAACACTATGACCATGCTGAAGGAAACCTGCCACACCAGCCTTAATGGCCACCAAGATTTCCAGCTGTACACGGTGACACTTTAAAAGAGTCTCTAATGTAATGTCATTCCTATTGCTCAGTATGCCCTGGAGTAAATAGAGTTGATCCTGATTATCTTCCTTCAATATCATTTCTTGGATGCCTTCCTTCAAGCATGCAATACTCTCATCTGCCATTTCTGTGAATTTGTAAGCAATTGCTGGAATTGGTTCAGATACGACAATTCCCACAATGCCATGGATGAAATCAGACTCATGTGTAGCTATTTGTTCAACGTTCTTCTGGCTAGTAAAGCCACTTTCTTCAGCCATTGTTCGCTCACTACTCCCTCGACATGGAATGAACCTTCTTCATTTGCATAAACAACAATCATTGTTAACTCTATTGCACCCAAAAATGGTAAAACAGAATTCACAATGTAAGAATGAAGATCTGTAGTTGGCATGGAAGCATGGAATGAACCTTCTTCAATGTCACGCAGAGCTTTAAGTTTCGCATCCACGTTGTCTATCCACACAATGTGTGCATTAGGATCTGCAGGAAAGATCAGGCATATGCCTTAGCTCTAGCAAGCAATTACCCTTTTAACGACGTGTCTATTTTTATCTCACAGAAACATTTTTGTAAGTCTAAAAAATAGACGTGTTGAATTGCTAGCAAAATTAGATGAAGGGTGGCAAAATGCGATTTCAGTTGTAAGGGGCAGTTTTCTGCAATTGGGCTAAATAAAGGGTGTTTCCGAACATGAAAAATGATCGACCATGCCTCTTGAGTTTCACACTAAGTTAGACAACAAAGTGCAGGGTGCTTACCACAGTCATGATTGTAGAAGGAAGTAAGAATGTACACAGCATTTCCGACAGCAGCTTCAGCTTCTATGGCTGCAGCTGCCAATGAAAGAAGATCTTCAAAGGACCCTCCAACCAACTCAATTCGGAAAGAATTAATCCGGATGCGAGCCAGAAGCCCAACATACCACTCCTTTGTTAAAACTAATCATGTTTAAGGATTAGCGATTGTATACAAAGTCCATTTTTCATACATGTCTTGGTTATGCCAATAGCTAACATAGAGCAGATTTTAAGCTCATCACGCCAAACACAATAATCTCATGCCAAACACAATAATCTTATGCAACCAAGTACAGCATCATAAAAAATTAACTCAGCAAGGATACATTTGATAGATGATACTAAACTCCAGTGAAATTAAGTTTGATAGATGATACTAAACTCCAGTGAAATTAAATCAATAAGCAATCAAGTACAGAAACAACGAATAATGCATAGGTTAAATCAATCCATCGAAACCGGCAGTAATGAGAGTAGAAGTGGAGATGAAGAAAGAGTAATCTTACTGTTTATCGCCGAGCTTGATATCAGTGCCTCCATATTCAGGCAAAAGAACAGTATCTCCTTCCTTGAGAGTAACCGGAATCAGCTTCCCATCCCTATCGCGAGATCCAGGACCAACCACGACCACTTTCCCAGAGTTGAGCTGCAAAGCGCACAATTCAATTCAGAAATCACAAAATTAAATCCAAATCCGACGACGAATAGAGAATCAACAAAAATCCAAAATCAAACACAGTCACATTCTAATCCAATTGACTGAATAAACAGATGGAAAAGAAGAACTAGGAGAAAAGGAGCGAGAAACACGAAACCTGGAGGTCCAGGGCGCTCAAGAACGATTGATACCGGCTTCAGGTGACAAAGATCGGCTTCAGCAAGAGGAGGACGATGCTCCTCCTGAGTCGATTGATATCGTCGTGGCTTTGCGCAGACTGAGGGACGGCGGCAGGAATCCTCCTGAGTCGGATCTTCCTCCTCTTCTTCTTCGATTCGACGGCGAACAGGAGGAGAGCGCGGCGGCGGCGAACAGGATCGAGGAGAGGAGGAATATGGACGGAGATGGAGGAGAATCGAATCCATGCCGGAGATGGAGGAAGATCCCCGATTCCAGGTTCTCCGTTGAGCGATCGGAGGCGGACGATTGGAGGCGGTCGGAAGTGGAGAGAGAGATTGGAGAGAATCGTCGATTGGGGGAAACGATCAGAAAAAAAAAAAAAAAAAAAAAAAAAAAAAAGAGAATTAGTATATATAGCGGCTATTTTGTTAAATTGTCCAAATACGCGACCATTTTGCAAATACGTCCAAATAAAGTGCCTATTTTGCAAATTTTTTCTTTAGATAATTCGTCAAATTAGATGTGGGGTTGGGGCTTGGCTACTTATTTAGTTATATTTGTTATTCCTTAAAACCAAATATATATGCAATCGAATAGCGTACTCTTTACTGCAACCACATAATTTATTGAAAAAACAGGGTACATGTCATAATTTTCAACTATGAATTGATTTTTCGTATGCATTCATATGTCTCCACTTCGCTTGTCTTTTTTTTGATTTTCTAATACTTTAATTTTGATTAACGTACAAAACACTTAATTTAATAAATAAATAAATATTTTTTATTTTTAACCTATTACTACTTTATTTTTATAAAAATAGGATTGGCTTGAGCGGATCCTAACCCGTCCCTGGGTCCGTGCCTAGATCTAAGGATAGTTAAAATTCCATAAATAAATAAAAAGGGTAAACCCTAGAACTGTGATCAACTTAATTTTGTTTAAAATGTGAGATGAAGGGCTCACCTCAAGACTCAAGTCAATGCTTGATTGAGTCCATATATATATATATATATATATATATATATATATATATATATATGCTCCCGGCCTCTTGTTTTGTCCTTCACAACACGTTATCTGATGTGATCCCTAAGTTCATTACCTGCTTGGGAATCTTCAGTTAATAATTGTAAATTTCCTACTCCGTATTATATATATCTCTCCAGGTGTTAATGGTTGGTTATCATCTCCATCATCTCCACATACCCCAATCGATTACTAACATGGCCTTCCATCTTTCTTTTAGGATGCTCAGATCACTACTTGTCCTTGTTACTCTATCCACACTCGACTGCGCCAATGGGTGTATTGAAAGAGAGAGACTCGCACTTCTCGATTTCAAGAAAAGTTTTCCATCTAATTCCCCGCATAATCATGGAATACTTTCCACGTGGAACTCTACCGAGGCGGCGAAGAATTGTTGTACCTGGGATAGGATTTACTGTGACCACCACACAGGGTATGTTACAGCCTTATTTCTTTTTAACTTAGAAAGTCGCCAACTTCGACCTTCCCTGTGTGAACTGCAATACTTGGATTTCTTGGACCTTAGTTCCAATTACTTTACCATGAGAATTCCAAAGTTCATTGGTTGCTTCAGAAAGTTGACTTATCTTGATCTTTCCCATGCTGGATTTTTCGGTATGATTCCTTCTCAACTTGGCAACCTCTCTAGCCTCCAAACTTTATATCTCAGTGGTGAAAGTAATTTGTCTACGGACAATTTTCAATGGCTTTCCCATCTTTCTTCTTTAGAAAGGCTTGAAGTGAACAATATGAACTTTAGTGAAGCAAGAGATTGGCTTTCGGTGACAACAGAGCTACACTTTTTAGACTCCTTTCAATGTGTTTGGTGCTATTTTCCTACACCAGACGTGTCATCTACTACTACTACCCATCATGTTAATTCCTCATCATCTCTCCAAACACTTCGTTTAAGAAGCAGCTACTTTTCTTCTTCCACCCTATCTTCATTGATGAATAGTGCAAGCAACCTTTCAGAACTGAGCTTTTATGATTTGGAATTAGATGTTGGAATATTCCATTCCATGGGGAATCTTTGCAGCTTGAGCTCCTTAGATGTTTCAAGTTGTAACATAAAAGGGAGCCTTTCTGGCATCATTGAAGCCATGTTTGATTGTGCTACTACTTCATTGGATACGGTTTTTATTGAGTCAAGCAATCTAACAGGTACTATTCCTCCCATGTCGAAGTTCCAATCATTAGCATCCTTGAGCTTCGCAGACAATCGCCTGGATCGTATTCCACCAGTAAATGGTAGTCTTCCAGAAACTCTTCCCCTTTTCCCTTCAAGTCTCACCTATCTCCATTTAGACAACAACAATCTCACGGGTGTACTATCTGATGTACATTTCGCCAATCTCTCCCAATTGAAAGCCTTAAGCCTTACAAACAATCCCAATTTGAGCGTTCGTTTTAACAAACCTCTAATTGGAGCAGAAATAGTTGATTTGAGTTTTTGCAACATAGGTCCCAATTTTCCAAGTTGGCTTCTCTCACTAAATAATAGAATTCTACAACTCGACATCTCTCATTGCAAAATCTTTGATAATATTCCTATCCTGTTTTGGACCAACCTTTCTTCAAAGTTGACTTACCTCGACCTTTCATCTAATAATCTTTATGGTAGAGTGCCAAATATACCATTTGAGTTTTCATATCCTTATGCATATATATATATAAATTTGAGTTCAAATGCTCTTTGTGGTCAAATACCCTTTTTTCTCTTCGGGGCACAAGGACTGCATCTTTCAAATAATAACTTCTCCGGATTCGCACCTGTTATTCCCCATCTCTTTAATTTATCAGCTTCTTCTCTTCGTCTTATATGGGACGATGTTCCTAATATTGTTGACATATCTAACAATCTCTTAACAGGCTTGATTCCTCGGTGGCTTGGGTTTCAGATACCCAATTTGGGCGCTCTTATTTTAACAAACAATAACTTGTCTGGCACAATTCCAAGCTCAATAAGACACACAAAATACCTCTACCTGTTGAATTTGAGAAATAATAGTTTTTCCGGTCCAATTCCATCCGTGTTGAAAAACATTGCTACACTAGGAATTCTAGACTTGGGTGGAAACATATTCTCTGGATCCATACCATCTTGGATGGGACAAAATCATAAACACTTGACTGTTCTTTCTTTAGGGTCTAACAAGTTATCGGGCATTTTACCTGCTGGTTTGTGCCGTCTCAATTCTCTTCGAGTATTAGACTTTTCCCACAATAGGTTGTCAGGAAACATCCCCGCGTGTATCCATGACTTCAATGCAATGCGTCATTCAAGTCCAGATCTTCCATATTGGGCAACGAGTAGACCATTTGATATTGGTCTACTTGATGTGGGGATTAAAAATGGATCTTCTGTAAATGCAAACATCAAGTGGAAAAACTGTCTCAGGGAGTTTCAGAGTAGTGACCTCAGTTTAGTAAAACTGATTGACCTCTCAAGCAACAATTTGAGCGGAGAAATACCCACAGGGGTGACTACTCTCTTTGAGTTAGATTCGCTCGATCTGTCGTGCAATAACCTCCAAGGAACCATTCCCGGGGAAATTGGGCAGCTCAAGTCCTTGCAATATCTCAACTTGTCCTATAATAGACTAAGTGGTCATATTCCACCTAGTCTTGAGATATCTTCCTTGGAAATGCTAGACCTTTCGCACAACAATTTCTCGGGAAGAATTCCATCAGGTCCCCAATTGGGAGGTTTTGATCCATCCACTTATTCAGGGAACCCATACCTCTGTGGCATGCCTCTGAACAAATGCCCCGGAGACGGACCCGATGCAGCTCAACCTTCTCCAATACAAGATAGTGAAATGAAAGATAAATGGCAAGAGGAGCAGTGGTTCTTTGCTGGATTGGGAGCAGGGTTCGCTTTCGGCTTCTTAGGGATCCTTGGCTCACTGACATGGATAAGGAAATGGAGATGTGCTTTCTTCCATTTCGCTACTTGGTTTGGAGAATGGATCCTTTTGGTTGTAGCATTGAACATCTCTAAAACCACAAGGAAGCTTCAACTCAAATAGGTAATTAAATACTCAATTTCGGCATTGAGTTCATCTTAGTCTCCTCATTTCTTTCTTGTTTATTTTATACAATTTCATCAATGTGCATTAATGCTTTGTGTTCTTATTTTTGTAACAGGATAATGCAGTACGTGGTCGAATTCTTGTGTTATGATTCACTCAGAGAAAGAAGACCCATATATGGCTTATGTATTGTGTCTTGTATTTGCCAATTCAATAAATAAATGTAAGATAGTCTGATAGTGTATTTCAGTATGTTAATTTGTTAAGCCATAAATATGGTTTTATGTACTTGAATTATGCATCTTCTTTTTAAGAATCCCAATTATTGTCTTTCAAGTGTTACAAAGGAAATTTTCCTGAACAAATTGGGTGGCACAAGTCTTTGCAAGTTCTCCTCATGTCAAATTAATCCACTTCGTCTTTTAGAGATAACTTCGCTCGAAATGTTAAGAGCTTTTGCATAAGAACCAGTAGGGAAGAATTCTGACGGCCACTGGTTGCAATAAGGACTCACCACCTCTACCTTTAGACATGACGTACTCTTGAATTTGGTGATAAAACTCAAATGTCTGTCTAAGGGCTAACTCTTTTTTAAACATTAAAATGGTACTAATTCCTTAATTTCTTTTCTCTTTGGTAATGGAGGAAAATATGCCACATCCCTCTTTTGCAAGATGACAAAGTCCCAGTGATTAATTATTGCTCTTCTTAGACATGAACTGATCTACATCGATCACTGGTTTTTCAAGGGAAGAAAAAAATTGTTTAGGCATTTATTATGTAGTTTGACAGCTGAAGAAATACAAGGAAAGATTGGCGTATTATTGGGGTTAGAAAATGTAAAGGAAGACAGCAATAAACCCCTCAAACACGTACGTAGTAAAAGTCGATCTAGCTGTGATTTTCGCTATCTTCCTATCCGATCAAGTCCATAAAAAACACTTAACTAGCTAAATTGATGTGACAGATAAAAAGTCAGTTAAAAAAATCCAAGGTTTGTGCTCACAGGAAACTAAAAGTAACTCACTCTTTTCTATCTATTTTTTTACTTTTCAACATGTATTTTGAAGAATTAAAAAACTATATCAAATATAACTTTTTTATTGATATTTTTAAATAAATTTAATATTTATTGCTAATAAATATTAAGTTTTATATGCAGTATAATTTTTAAAGTACAGCAAAATGAATTATCTTACATTTAGAAAAGGAAAGCGTATTATTTAAAGTACAGCAAAATGAATTATCTTACAGCAAAATGTAAAGTTTGATATTCCGTGCAAATGAATAAAAAGGAAAGCCTATTATTTGGGATAGAAAAGGAGGGAATGGACATTACGTCCATGAATATGAAATATGACCATAAATGCACACGTTTTGTCTCAGGTCTTCTCGAGTCTCAAGTCTTTTTTTTTTCTTTGCAAAATGTCTCAAATGCATCCATGTGTACACGGTCTACGGGTCTAGGTGTGCCGTTCTCACCCGTATCTTGTGTTGGGATCGATAAGACCCAAATGCGGAGATGAATCGAGAACCTAATCGTCAAAGCCACATTCCTATCAATGATCAAGTTTACAAATTTACGAAATCAAAAATGCAATCAAATCAAGCAACAAAAATGCACAAACGAGCACAAGTGACAGGACGAAACCGTTAAGTTTTCCTATCAAAAGAATATCCAAACTAACCAACTAGTATAACTAGCAAGTCAGAAGTCGATCTGCATGGAACTACCTTTTCTTTGGATGTTATAACTACCAACAAGAGAAAAAAGGGGTGTCGAGATGTAAATATGAAAGAAACTTAAGGAAGTAAGTATGATAGTGATTGCAGACAATGATGAATGAGATGTCATACGATTCTCAACGTTGGTTTGTTTACTTGATCATTGTTCGTTCTTCTAGTTTGTTTCTTCCCTATCATCCACTCTTATCTTGATTTATATAGATTATTAGACCTATGAGTTCTAATAATCCTTTATTCCTAAGCAATCTTCACACGGATTAAGGTCTAATCCTATGAATAGCAATACGTCTCAAGATGTATAAAGCTTATAAGTAATATTAATTCCTTTAAAGAACTAATATTTAACCTATAGTCAACTTCCTACACATTCAAGCTTTCCTATGAGGTCCACTAAAACATGTTCGCTACTTTAGGTTAGGCTTCACAAACGTATAAATCAAAACTCTAGCAATGATGCGATTCTAGCACGGTCGCGAATCAAGATAGAATCGATACCACAAAGTAATTAAAAGCACAAAGAAGTTGAAGTAGACAATAGAAATAAACTAGAATTTGAAACTCACAATTCAACAAAACCAAGTTTGAATCGTATGCAAAACACAATGAGTTTAGTTGCTCATGCTTCCAAACACAATATCTAAATTCTTCAAATTCAAAAGATGCCTTCAAAAACATCTAAAATAAGTCTTTATATAACCCTAAATACCGTCATAGGCCTAAAAACGTCCTTAAAAGATAGAGTTTAACCAAGGAAATTAGTTAGGGATTTGGCGTTGAATCGGCCCAGCAAGGCCGAGACCAGGCCGCGGGTGCAGCTTTTCCAGCAAGATCCTCCGTTGTTGCTTCCACGTAGGCATAGCTCACTCTTCATCCTAATGGGATGAGAGAATGAGCTATATACGATGGCATTGATGAGGGACAACTTCTATCGTGATGAGAAACGGACAAAAGGATGAGAAAAAAGAACATTTATCGCATCTGAGAGGCTAAGAAGTCAAAAGACTTTGTAAGGCTTTGATTCAAGGCTTCTATGTGATTGGCTTGAGAGTATCTCTATCTAATCTAATTTACTAGTAAGTAGTTTATTATATGTTAGACTAGCTAGCTTCATAATTGCATATAAATAAATTTGTATATAATCATTTGTTATATTTATAGAAACCAAGATGTTAATTTTAGCTTTATATTTACATTAACATCACAATAATTATCTGTTAGATATTAAATTATATAAGTTAGAGATAAACTTGTTCTAATTTCCAACATTTTTCCATAAATCACTCCGAACATCCTTATTATATCAAATGTGGGACCCCATCAAGCCTAAGAGATTAATTGCCCCTGGGAGAAGAGTATCCGAGCATACTATCAAAGTACCTCTAGACTCGAAGTCATCTTAAATACCATCTGTAAGACTTGCTATTTTAAGAGGTGCAAGCCCACATATCTCTCTCAGTTCCGTTATCCTCCCTTGGAACTTGAAAAGGAAGAATTCTTGTGATATAGGTGGGCTTGAATCACTTTTAAATCGCTCTAAATATTTTTATTATTTCGATATGGGATAGGATGTTACAAAGCTAACGATTGGGTTTATGGTATGGAGGCGGCGAAAGGGGTACAAAGTGCATTTGGACAAGGCAGCTACAAAAACCAACACAAAAAATTTCATCGCCACTTATATGAATTCCAGCAATGTTGATAGTTATTTCAAATATGTGAAGTGTAAATCTACTCCAATGGAGGAAGTGGACGCACTCATACGGGATGTGCAAAAGCACTTATAAATCATTTTAAATCATTCTGGGGTCGGTTTGTAAGACTCGTTGCCACTTATCCCTCTCAGGTCCACTATCTTTACATGAGTAGGGCTTGAATAACTTATAAATCACTCCGAACATCCTTATTATATCTGATTTGGAACGGGGTTTAACAAAGCTAGCGATTGGGTTTATGTCGTGGAGGCGGAAAAGGGGTGCAAAGTGTAGTTGGGCAAGGCAACTGCAAAAGCTAGCACAAAAAATTTCACCACCACACATTGTTGATGGTATTTCAAGTATGTGACGCACAAATTAATCTGCTCGGAGGGAGTGGATGCAATGATATGGGATGTGCCGAAGCACTTAACTAAGACATTTGACAGGGCGGATCAGAGGTGGCTGAAGGAAGGCGGCCATATTATTGTTTTTGTGCGGGTAAGTTTGAAACGCTTGTTTTCTTTCTTTTTTGATAACCCATTAGGAAGTATATCACCAAGATCGTTTATAATACTAGTGCGTCTATTGTAATGATAGGGAGGTTTAAACAAGTTTGGGGACGAAAACTGGAAAAGTCAGATAGCATTGCAGTTGAATTCGAGGTCGTGAGCATGTTATACAACAGTCACAACGTGCTTTAGGAGACGCTGATCCTTTGCTAGTGATGTGATCCGGGCTCTTTCGACACACACTCGGTGTTTTAGTCATAACATGAGTTATATTGGTCCGATGGAGGTGCGTGAGTACTTGTTGGAAAGATAATTCAAAGAAATACATCTTTCATGAAGAATAATTGGCCGAAATTATCCAAATACATGAGAAAATTAGAAATATTTTAGCAATCCGAAAGCTGAATAGTTTTTTCGATACATTAACAAGGAAACAAACAAGTACGACCTTTCTAATTCTATGGCGAGTCTCCGGGCTTTCTCCGCTTGCTCTCTCCCCCGCGGTCCAGTACTCCTCCCCCGTCCTCCGAGTCTCCGGGCTTTCTCCGCTTGCTCTCTCCCCCGCGGTCCACTCCTCCTCCGTCCTCCGAGCCTCCCCCGCGGTCCACTCCTCCTCCGTCCTCCGAGCCTCCCCCGCCGTCCACTCCTCCCCTGTCCTCTCTGTTGGGTCCAAAATCCGGACGCAGACACTCTGAAAACTGAAGAAAACCCCAACCCAGAAACCAAATCCTCTCTACTGAAAAAAGCACTTAAGCTTGTTGTTCTCTACAAAACTATCGTCTCCGAGGTTTTGGCCACTGTCATTGCCAATGTGATCTACCAATTTGTTTCTGACGAGTATTACTCACACGTAATCAAGAAATTTGTGACTCCAACCATGGGCCTTCCCAGATAACCCCATTAAAACCCCAAACCCATCATTCGCACTAAAACAATAAACAAAAATACACAACAAGACCTATACCTAAACCCCCTAAAAACGCGGTCGGAGTCACAAATTTCTTGATTACGCGTGAGTAATACTCGTCAGAAACAAATTGGTAGATCACATTGCAATGACAGCGGCCAAAACCTCGGAGACGATAGTTTTGTAGAGAACAACAAGCTTAAGTGCTTTTTTCAGTAGAGAGGATTTGGTTTCTGGGTTGGGGTTTTCTTCAGTTTTCAGAGTGTCTGCGTCCGGATTTTGGACCCAACAGAGAGGACGGGGGAGGAGTGGACGGCGGGGGAGGCTCGGAGGACGGAGGAGGAGTGGACCGCGGGGGAGGCTCGGAGGACAGAGGAGGAGTGGACCGCGGGGAGGCTCGGAGGACGGAGGAGGAGTGGACCGCGGGGGAGAGAGCAAGCGGAGAAAGCCCGGAGACTCGGAGGACGGGGGAGGAGTACTGGACCGCGGGGGAGAGAGCAAGCGGAGAAAGCCCGGAGACTCGCCATAGAATTAGAAAGGTAGTTGTTAAGCAAAAATTGTTAAAGGAACAATCTCGCATAACACATTTCAATTTGAATTATTTTTATAAAGTTCGACCCTTATCTGTACTTCTTCACAATTTTAAATTATGCGGATACTTTAAGAGGAAAAGGATTTGGGTTTTTGGTGGTTCGGACTGCACCCGTTGATGAGGGTTGCCTACGTACCTTCATGAGAAGGATCAAGTCCAACGTAGTTCGAAGATATAGGTTTTATGTATTTGACGTTGGTTTGGTTAGACTTTGTGTCTGACTTGGTATGTGGTAGGGTGTTTGGATTTGATTTGGTTTAGACTGGGTGTCTAATTTGAGTTTGGATATGTTTTTGAGTATATGTGTTTAGGTTTATGTGGTTGGGTTTCAACTCGCTAGAGTATTGGGTTTGATTTGTTTTCTTTGAGGCTTGTGATTGGACCCGGATATGGGTTTCCTACGTATCCGTGATGGCGGAATCAAATCACTCGTAGTTCAAAAGTATGAATTTGCTTTGGAACTTGTATCTGGACTCGACATTTGTATGACTTGAGGTCGAGTTTCCTACGTAGCTCGTTTGAGAGCATCAAGCCTTCGTAGTTCGGGCGTCTTGGGTTTGAGCATTATTTTGTGGTTGGAGCCGATGAGAAATATCGTCATTTGTAGTTCTCACGAGCAACTTCATTTGATCTTGGACTTGTGACTGGATCCGACGAGAAATGTCGCCCTTTTGTATCAAGTCGTTGTAGTTCCCACGAACAACTTCATTTGATTTTGGAGCATGTGATTGAATCCGATAGACATGTGCTTTTGCCGGATTTCCTACGTAGCTCGTAAAAAGCATCAAATCTTAACGTAGTTCTACACGAACAACTTTATTTGATTTGCTTTTGGCGATTGAACTCGATGAGCTTTGACTTTGTATCGAGTGTCCTACGTACCCTTTTGACGGGATCAAATCACCCGTAGTTCATTCTTGGAATTTCACATGATTTTTAGTTTGAGCTTTGAGGCGGTTCTCGACTATTGTTGAGCTTGATGCCGCTTGAGTAGCTTGTTGAGAATGTTAAGCCACCGAAGTTCTTGCGGACACTTTCAAATTGGCCTGATGTGATCGTGTGTCGAACTTCATCCGACTTAGTCGTCGAACTAGACTTGTGTATGTGACAAGCTCGAGGGGCACTTCGACGGGCATGACCAAGGCTTCCAAGCACCGCAATTATACTCCCCCATCATCATCGGAGGCTCTCGGAAAGTGTTGACGCAGCAGCTCACCATGAACAGATCCGAACCGTTGCAAAAGAACTTGCAGAAACTGTGTGAACATGTCAACTTTGGTGCCTCGCCATTGCTGCTACAGACCTCCGTTTTCGTTGATATTTGTTACTCCATGCTCGTTGTAATGTCTTCTATCTATCACTAGTTTCTGTTGGCTCACATACTCTCGGAGCGGAACGCAATAGGGCCTTAAAGTGGGCTGCTGGGCAGTTCATTTGCAGAAACTGCGTGAACATGTCAATTTTGCAGTTTTGTCACCACTGCTACATAGCTCCATTTTTGTTTCTCTTTATTTGGACGCTTTCTTTGCAGTGCCCTCTATTGATCCCAACTCTCTTTGTACATAGATGTGGAGGGAGTTGTTCACAATAATGCCGCCAACACGACTGCTGCATATATTTTTTGTTATATAGCATATATATGCTCTTCGTGGCTCCTTTTCCGTGGTGTTCGAGACTGACTCGATCAATCTTCGGGGGACGCTTTTGGCCTTAAGATGTAGTTGCCATGGTGTAAAGTTGGAAATTTTAGTCGGGGCATACAGAGATCATTGTCGGGTGCTCGAGGAGCGCACAAAATATGCTATGTTGTGCAGGAATCCTCCAAAGGTGATCAACAGGCCAACTTCTGGCGTTTGCTGCGGCCACTACGGAGCTCCGTTTTTGCTGTCGTTTCTTCTGGCACCCTCCTTGCATAGCCTGCTTTTGTCTTCAACTTGCCAAGATCTTGGATATACCTCGATCTGTTCGTCCCATGGCCCGTAACTTGACTGTCTGAGCAGTTGTCCTCCCTCCGTAAAAGCATGATTTCAGGCCTATTTTGTACTCCCTTTTGTTGGGCGTTCGAGGCCGCTTCGACCACTCTTTAGAGTAAGTTGTTGACCTTCGGTGGTAGGTAGCATGGCATAGGCTAGAGAACTTGGGTTGTGGGCATGTTGGATTCATTGGTGAGCGATCGAGAGGCACGGAAAAACACCTTGCTGGCCATGTATCGTGTCTCCCCTTGAGCTGCATTTGATGATCGTCTTGGCGTCATATGGCTAGCCGTTGGAGCTGTGAGAGAGTGTAGCACTCCTTGGGTAGCTGTTGCGGATCACCGGGGAGGATCCGTTGTGAGTCGCCGTCTTCCGAGAGCAAGCTTTTGGCGATGTTTTGTGATCTCCGCGTGGCTTGCTTGAGGCATCCGATTACTGCAATCCGTTTTCCACGGTGGTGGTTGATGGAGTTCCTTTGCTTTTGCATTGATAAGTGTAGCAAGTGTATGCAATGGCTAAGTCTCCTCGTAGCCCACTCTTGAATTTTTTATGCTCTCTTTTCTCTCCTTTTTTTTTCTTTTGGATTACGAGAGAACTACCGTTGCGATGTCTTACGGGTAATCGAGCATTTAGGCGACGAAGAGATAGAGGACATGGAAGCCGTAGGAAGGCGGGCGTGTTGGGGATCACCGAGGGATTTCCGGTTTGAGTCGCCGGCTTCCGAGACCAAGCTTTTGGCGATGTTGATAAGCACCTTGTATGGTAGTATGGTGGTGGTGCTGAAAATTCCAAAGGATCCGTCGCCTGGTTGCTTTTTGCTTGATGCGAATGCTATAGATTGCTCAGATCCTATCCCTGCAAATATCTTTTTTTTCACTCAATCTCTTTTTTCTTCTCTTTTTTCTCTCTCTCTTTTCTGAATTTTCCACAACAATATATTTGTTGAGATGGAACATCATGTTTCTGCGGGATGAACAATCGGCCACGAGGTGAACGAGAGAACGCTCTTGGCTTGGCATGGACAATACCGCCATCGTGGATGAGGCTACCGACTTGGCCGGTTATAGACATCACCGACTTGGCATCTTCGTCGATATAGTGGAGGCGTTCCAGGAGGCTGCTCTCGAGCTCGGAGCTAGTTCAAGCTTGGTGCTCCTTAATTTGCGATGGTGATCGACTTGGCTTGGTAGCCATCACCCTAAGCAGCACGTAGGCAACATATATTTTGCAGGCCTCCATGTTCCTAGAAGCGGCGGCAATATATGTGGGTTTCTCCGATTGATAGCGAGGACCAGGAGTAGTCGAAGGGGAGGGACGACATTAAGCTTGTTCTGGTGCCCCTTCTCTCAGCAGCTAGCCCTCTCCCTTAAATAGCTGAGCTAATATGTAACCCCTTTTTCCATTAATCATGATGACTTAATTTGCCATGTAACCTCCTCTTTACTAGCTTTCAATTCAGCCGTTTCAAAGAGTAGTTAGGAGGTCTTTTAATGCTCCATATATGGAAACGTCTTTTGAATTAATCATGACTAACTTATTGGATTCAATATATACCGATGACCGGTGTGTCCAAAAAATAAATCAACCGCTGAACATATTCATCTCTTTGTACAAAATATAGTGGTATATATTACATATATAATTTAATTATGGTCACCCATAATATGTATAATATATTGTAATACCACACATTAGTACCGAGAGTTGCGGCTTTTTGTAGCATTTGTACGGACTTTTTTAACTTTAGTGCAATGCTTTAATTATATCAGATAATTTTATTTCATGATATATATTAGCTTATGAGCACTAAATTTTACCCGTCAACAGTAGTATTTTTTACACTCTGTACATCTATATCTTTACATCTATATTTTTTACGGGTTGCAAGGCGAGGATTGGTTTTTCACTTAACAAGGAAACAAACAAGTACGACCAAGTGCGTGATTTTGTATCTCAAGCACAAGCCATTCAAATTGATCTTGCGGATGACTTTGGTATCAATCCTGAGGTTAGTTCATGAATTTATAGGTGCACATATTTCAGTAAGACAGCATGGATTCTAATAATATTGTGCTAGCAGTGTTGTATGTTGTCATTGTCATGGCCTTTTTCTGTTATGAAAAAATTTGTATTAGATTGTGTAATGAAACCCTGCTTCTATTTGGAGCTTCTGGCTGATTTATTGTTGATGCATTTGAAGTGAATTTTTAAATATTAAATAAGTTGATTGTGTACATCAAAATTTTGAATTTTGGTTGTCAATTATACAACCTGCTCTCCGGCTCTCCCCTTTGCTGTCATGATGTTTTATAAAGTTTTCTAAGCTTCTTGTTGATGCTCCTTTGGTGGGGGCTGTCATAAGTTGTTGCTGTTGGTTGGAGGCCAAACAGTTGCTGGTTTTGACAGCAAACCAATATTAAGCTGCAGGCACATCTTTTTGGAGTATTGATCATGAAGTCCTGCCTTTTGGTATTCGACGAAGGGGCTGATTCACTAGCACATCATATACTTTTGAGTGTGGATATCTATTCCCAAGCACTCAGGTTACTGATTGATTGCTTACAGTTTGATTTCTATGCACTTGTAAGTCCTATCCTGATTGTTCAGCAATTTAAGGAAATAAAAAAGGGAGATGCTACTTGAGAACTGAGAAGTGACAGGAGGAAACACAAGGACTAAAGGAGTGGCAGATATCAAACTCCAATTTACATTTACCTATTCTTTTTTTTTTTTTTTTTGGTTCATAGGTAGGCACTTAGGCCATTACAATATGTGGGAGGGGGATTCGAACTCGTGACCTATTGGTCACTACATATCGTCCTTAACCAGCTAAGCTAGCAAGGCTTGACTACATTTACCTATTCTGAAATATGAAAATTCCAATTGAAGCCTATGTGACGGTTTGAGCTAATAGGCTATGAAATTACATGACAAGTCGTGATAGATTAACCGGTCTTATACACAATGAGCCAAAAAAAGTGCACTTGATCCAAACAACCACCAGTATAAAGATAGAGCAATTAATCCAGACAACCAAACCAAACCAAACATTGAGAATCCAGTAATAGGTTCATACTTGATCTTGCACAAACTTAAAAGAATCCAGTAGCATTGGGAATCCAATAAAAGGGGCATACATCAGATGAAAGATGAGCTGTTGATATTAGATCTTTGCACAACCGAACAAAAAATAAAGTTATGTTTTATGGTTGTTGGGGTCTAAACAATGAAGAATAGGACGGGCACATGCTCAAATTGTTGCATTCCAACAAATAAGAAATCAAGCCAATTGATTTAAAATTCACTGCAAGCTGTGGAATTCAAATGTCTTGTTCAAAGTAGAAGATCCAAAGGGTTTAGATTGCAGTTTGAGCTGTCCATCAACACAGTTTAGAATACACTGGGAATTCAGTTCAGTTCAGGCTGGCTAATTAGCTCAATAGCGGACCCCATTGAATCCTGTTAAATTTGCAGAAAAGATTGGCGCTTGAAATTGATTTCTAAGAGCAATAACAGCAAAACAGATCAAATTTAATGAGCCAAAAGGGAGAATGGGACAGTAGCAGCTCCTCTACAAAGCCTCAAGATCTGAAAACTCAAAAACCACATCATCGATCATAAACGGACCAACTTGCACAAATGACATCAGATGAATATTGAACAATTCCGAAGTATCAAAATTTGATGTAATTCAATCAGCAAGCCGCCAAAATCAAGTATAATCAAACCAACCAAATTGCAAATTTTAAATTAGGGATCATAATGAAACGAACCCTCAAATTGATTGGATAAATTATGGTTGATAAGAGAAATAACTTCGTAGTTTGAAATATACCCACGAACAAACAATTTGAGGCTAATGTGCTTTGAAAATAACTTCGTGGTTAGAATTTGTGGCCATATCGCATTGAAAATATATTTGAGGGTAAATTTGAGGCAAAATAGGATCCATAACCTTTCAAGGGAATGTATGATACTAATTTTGTGGCTAATTACCCATGAAATAATTCGGAGGGTGTATCTGTCGCGAATGTCGATCTTAATTAGCTTTGAATTTATTTTCAAGGCTAAATTCAAGTAAGTTTTTTGCCCACAAAACTTAGAGCTCGTTTGGTTGGCAACCTAAAAACCCAGGAAGTAGAACTTTCCAGGAAGTAGGAGAAATTCCTATGTTTGGTTGCTGTTTTTAAAATAAAAAAACACAGGAATTCAACTTCCCAGGAAGTTGAATTCCCCCAAAATGGAGGAAGTTCACTTACCTAGTCTCCCCTAGGTAAGTTCAACTTCCCCCATTTTTAACTTGGAAATTTCCATTTCCTGCATTTAATCTTCTAGAATAAAAAATCAACCAAACATATTTTTAGAATTCCCGTCAATTGAATTTCCCGGGAATTCAATTCCCATGAAATAACTTCCCGGAAATTTCAATTCCTACATTGAACCAAACGAACCCTTAGCTTCGAATCAAATTTGCTCCTAATTAACCTTGGATCTACTAGAATAAAACAATTTACTATGATTAATTAACAATAAAAGTACCGTTGATTTGTTTTAAAGCTATTTAGGAACTAATTTAGCCTCAAAATATTTCGAGGTAATTCAAATTTAGGAGCCCGGGAAGATAAAAAATTTGAGCGGGGTTTTGAAATTTGGCTACAATTTAGCCACAAAAATATTTGAGGGCAAGTTCGTGGGAATAAGTAAATCTAGGGTTACTTAACGCCACTCAGATTTGGGATCTCTGATCTCTCTACCCTCTCCCTTTCCAATTATGAGGTCCTCACCTCCCTGCCTCCTTCTATAATCTCCTCTGACCTCCCTCCCTCTCTGCTTCACCCCTCGACCCCTCTCTCGTCCTCCCTTTTCGACCGATCTTGACCCCTCTCTGTCTCCGTCAGTTTCTAAATGGAATCGATGAACAAGGCACGATGGCTCCGGGCAGCCACTGAGGAAGACGTCGCCGCCGCCTACTCCCTTCCATATTCCGCCCAGACAAGCCCGTCCCTGGCAGTGACGATATACGAGCACATCCGGGAGACCAGACGCAATGCTCGGTCCTCTCCAATGCCGAACCAGAGCGTCTCTCCTCTTCTGACGGGTACTAATGTCGGATCTCCCTTTCCCGAGACAAGTGGCCGATGAAGAACGGAGTCCCGATCCTAAGAACGGAAGCCATGGCGACCTTCTCTGCCTACAATCCTGACGCCTGGTCTCCAGCCCCACTATCCTACTCCGGCAACCTCCGACTCCTCTTCCTTCGATCCAAGCCTAAATCCCAGGGTATGCATTTTGGGGACTTCCCTTTGATTAAATTGAGTTTGGTTTTTTTATTAAGTTGGCATAAACTTTAGTTTGGTAATGGTTAGTGATTTCAACTGAAATGGATTTGGTTTTGGTTAATTGATTGATGCTAGATTGGGTTTGATTTCAATAGAATAGGTCTATTGTTTTGATTGGTTGACCGTTGCTAGATTGGCAAAGTGTGGTTTAGTCTTCAAAACTAGATGTTCTCTAGTTTAGGTCCTCTTAAATTCTTCCTTGAATTTATTTCCAGTGTATTGATGTGGTTTTTGTTATATATTTGTGTTTTGTAGGTCATATTTTGCAAGAGGTTGAGCATCATGAAGAAGATAGATACTAAAACGACTGAGCTGCAATTTGTGAAGAACGAACAACTCATTCCTAGGTCACAGTTCATATATGAATGTGTTAGAAATTATAGATAAGTACATACTTGTATGTTTTTCTTACCTCTTATACGACATTGAGAAATTTTCTTTGTGTTGAGGATTTGATTGAATTAAAAAAAGAGGCTCACATTTATTAGCCTATTCTTTTGTGTGCATTTGTATTTTCGTTTGTTAATCGGGATTGTTGTTGAATTTGTGGTGGTGGTTGTGTAATAAAATACATTGAGGCGAAAGTGGATACTAAATTTGTTGCGAAGACAATTTTCTAGTAGTTTAGCCTCGAAAGAAAGATAGCTTTATATTTTGCCACAAATTTTTGTGGGTAGTAGTGGTATGTATTAACCTCGAAAATATATTAGCCTCAAGTTTGCTTGTAGTAAATCTCAAATGAATTGAGGCTAAGGACTTCGACTTTAACCACACATTAATTTGAGGCCACAAGTGACAAATGTTGCACTAAAGTCATTTAAGTCTAATAGTCACAAGTTTAGCCACGATATAAATGCGAGAATAAATGTCTGGCTAAATAGCCTTGAAATAACATTTCGAGGCTAAATTTAGTGGCCAAAATTCGCCACGCTCTTTTTGGGCTCGCATATACATTTGAGGGTCCATTCATGGCTAAATTTGAAGCTAAGTCTATTCGAGGGCATTTTTAAGGCTAATTTTGTGGCAAATTGCATGGCTATGAGAGTGTTTTCTAGTAGTGTCTTCAATTTGGGATTTAATTTCGAATTAGGGATCTGTCGAATTAGGGATTTGATTTTGGGGTTGGGGGACCTGTGGTCCGACGCCGAGCACCTTGAATTACCTATGGGTGTACCAAATGGCAGCGACGAGAGCGAGGCCGACGAAGGTCGTGATGGCAACGGCTACAGAACCTACATCGTAGCCACCGCGAGAGCCGGCGAGGAAAGTGGAGAGGGAAGAGCAGTCTTTCGCCTCCACCGCCGCTACTTCACCCGCCTCTCCTTCTGTAAATCTCTCTTTCTAGGTCCCAATTTCTAACCTAACCAAGTTTTTGGCCCTAAGTTTTGGTAGGATGGGGTACAGCGACAGAGAATGGGAGAGTACTACAACGACGACGTTTTGTTCGACACGGTCGGAACCGCTTTTACCTCCCGGGATCTCCGTTTCTGCAAGCACATCCACGACAACCTCCATGGCAACATCTATCTTGAGCTTGTAATCCCCTTTCTCTCATTCCTCCTTTTTCCAATTGCGGTAACGGAAATGCTGTATTTCGTTTCATTTTGATTCTTCCGATATTCATTACTGCTGGCTTTCAAATCCAATTTTTGCGGCTTGCCATAATTAGGTTAAATGTGGAACTGTGTTAAAGCAATTGGCATTTGTTTTGCCGCGTTTTCTACTACTTCTATGTGTATTGAGAAGGTCATGTTGAATTCGGATTTCTTGTTGTCATTTGAATGCAGTTGTTTCTCAAATTTATATGTGTTCTCGTTCGCATTAAGGATGGAATTCAACTGTCTACAATTTTCCAACCCTAATTTGTTTCTCTGTTGAATTGAATTCATTTGGCTATTTGTATCGACATTGTTTTCCAGTACTTGATGATCACTATCTATGTAAAAAAATTAGCTATTTATTGAGATTGTCTTATTTGATGTTTTGATTACTCCATGGAATCTGATTTAGTGATCGCCATCTATGCAACAGATATTTTGTGTTAGGGGTCGGGGTTGAGCGATTACAAAAGGAAGGTGTTTTGCTCAATCAACAACACATATTTGCTTCAGTGATGTTCTGAATATGTATAATTCTTTCTTGTTCTCACATATTTGCTTCACTGATATTTTGAATATGTTTAATTCTTTCGTGTCCTCACATATTTTTGTTTACATTTGATTTATTCAGAAGTTACTAAGCCTGGTGAAACAATCGAATCTTTCCTGGAAGGTTCAGAAGTGCCTGAGACTGACGAAACAATACATGAAGCTCCGATAGGGAAGGGAATAGCATGCGCTTTTAAGCTTCTCAAAGAAAGAGGGGCTCTTAAAGAAATCACTGATAAGGACCGAAAAAAGGAAGATTTTCGTTTGCTGTCTCATAGGTTCCACGGAAAAGATCCAGGCAAAACAAAGCAAGATAAGCGACATAGATTACATGAGTTGCAGTTGAAGTCGAAGCGAGTGAATTGCTCGGATACCCCTCTCGAAAACATTGAACGACTGAGAGAGGTTCAAGCGCAGTTGAAGGCCCCATATCTCATCCTAATTGGGCATTCTAAACCAGGTATTTAATGGTGAAAGTGTTAGCTTTTGAAACCAGTTGGTAGATAGTTCTAGCTAGGATCTATTATATACGTGGGCTTCTTTTTATAACCAGGTATTTAATGGTGAAATATATTATGTTTTGGCTTTACCAAAACATAATATATTAGACTTCTTGATGCCTAGATGATCGTAAAGAGTATCCATTGAAAATAGTCTATTAGCTCAATTGGTAGAACATTGTGTTTGCACACAGAGATGTGAGTTCGACTCTCACATAGGCTAATACGGAGTGTGTTCATAAGTCTCCGATATATTGTGTTTTGGTAAAGCCAATTATGCATGTACATATTTCCAATAGTATAAATATATCTTACCATTAGTGTGCATCTATCCTACCATTAATGTAAAGTAATAAAGGAATTGCTGGTTTTCCATTCTGATTCTACCAATATTGTTGTTTTCTCCTACCATTAATGTCCATCTATCCTACCATTCCGATCCTACCAATATCGTCGTTGTGCATCTATCCTACCATGAGTTTTCAAGTTTCCACTTTCTGACTTAGTTCTACACTTTGGAATTTCGGTGATTGCATTATTATCCTACCAATATCGTATATTTGATATACTCATCACAGTTGAATAACAAATTTTGCTTCCTCGCGAAGGTCACTAAAAAAACCAACAAATTGGATAAAAGAGAGTATCTTTAACTTGCTTGAAACATAAGGACGAAATAGGATCAGAGCCAAGCTCCATAACAAGCTGGGTATCTTTGGAGCGCAAATCAAACAAGCAAACCCTTGGATATAATGTTAGAACGACTGAATTAGAGCCTCTACCCTTGGATATAATGTCACTTAGGTTTCCTTCATCTTCTATTGTAGACTGGAAACCATCAACCCTTGGTTGTTTTTCTGAAAAATGTGGAACATAATTTGCTACGGTTTCTAGCTTTATTTTCCTTTAAAGCTATTTAAATTGGTAGGATAGATGAACACAAATGGTAGGATAGATGAAAACTAATGGTAGGAGAAAACAACGATATTGGTAGGATTAGAATGGTAGGATTGATGGAAACTAATGGTAGGAGAAAACAACGATATTGGTAGGATCATAATGGAAACCCAGTAATTCTTGTATAACTTGACACTAATGGTAGGATAGATGCACACTAATGGTACGATATATTTATACTATTGGAAAAATGTAAATGCATAATTGACTTTACGAAAAAAATTTACTTCCACATGAATCTCAGAAAAGCAAAGGGAGAAGGCAGGCTCCACAGGCAGAGACTGAAGTTATATGAACCACAGATGCAAAAGCTATACATGGATATATCATGTGTGATGATGAATCTCAAGCTATGGTCCCAATCCTGGATAAAGTTAGTGTTGCACTGAAAGACAACATCCAAATAGTGAATATTGACACTCAGAAGTACCCAGTCATCGCTGAAAAGTTCATGATCATCATGTGGAGAAGGAAAATTGAGTAAAACCTAGTCTGGAGAGATTTATGAATTTGTCTTACCATGTTCACAGATTTGTCCTACCACCAATGTATATATTTCCTGTCATGTTCATAATCGTATAATTTCAGAGAGATTTATGAATTTGTCCTAACATGTTCGTAAATTTGTCCTACCATTATTATATATATTTTCTGCCAGGTTCATAATTGTATAAGTTTAGAGAGATTCATGAACACATACTCCGTATTAGCCTATGTGAGAGTCGAACTCACATCTTTGTGTGCAAACACAATGCTCTACCAATTGAGCTAATAGACTATTTTCAATGGGTCCTTATGATCGTCTAGGCATCAAGAAGTGATCATTTCGCAGGAAGCAAAAATAGCGCTTGAATTTGTAATCTTAATTTGTAAGTTATGCAATTGATCAAAAAGAGAGAGTATAAATTACGAACTCTCTGCAACTGGTCTCGTGAAACCGTCACCTTGGGGTAGTTCTGTTATAAGAAAAAGGAACAACTACAAAGTATAGGTACAAGATCACTTACCCATCGCTGCCACTGTCATCGGACAAACTTCTTGCACTTTTTCAGGTATGAAAGGACAGTTGTACACTATTGGTAGGACAGAAATATGCTATTGGTAGGATAGGAACTGTATCGTTTCCTGGAATGAACGGGTAACTTTTTCCCCGTCCTTTCCGCTTCTCTCCTATTCTGCCTCACTTTTTGCAGAGCATGTTATGGTGTTTCAGATCCTCCTCTCAAGCTTATATATGTTCTTGGAGGGCACCCATCAATGCAATCATTGCATTTTTTCCCTCATAAATGCTCCCCCCTTTTCCCCAAAGGAGGAACCCTGTTTTGGCACCAAAACTACATTGACAGCCCGCCAAATCAGCTACAGTGAATCCCCTCCAGATTCTCTCCAAAATATCTCCAGGTATGGAAAGACAGGTTTAGCCTATTGGTAGGACCAATTAATTCTATTGGTAAGATGGGCAGTCTACAATTTTCTGAAATGAACGGATGATGCCTTTTGGTGCCACATGTCACTGACAGCTACTGACAGCTACAGTGTAGCTACATTGTCCCTCCTCTTCACCTGCAACTTCCTCTCCCGGTTGCTTTTTTTATTTGCAAAAATAGACCACTTTCTACCCCTAGCCAATAAACAGGGGACATGTCTAGTTATGCAAATGGGCCCTTTTTTGGTCTAATTATGCAAAAGGGCATTTGCTAAAAGTCCACGACCTAAATCTGTGTCCCCTCCCCTAAACCTCGCTCATCAGTTCTCTCTCTCGCCTTCTTCCTCAGCCGGCTCCCTGGCTTGGATCGATCTCTCTCCTTCTTCCTCGGATCTTCCTCGTCTCAACGGATCTAGAGCGACATCGATCTTGTTGGTGTAGCAGTGCGACCGCCTTCAGCAGATGAAGAAATTGGGGGAGAAGCACCGCCGGCGGCCACACTTCAGCGAAGGCCGGAGACGGCTCCACCGGTGAGGACCACTGAGCCCAAACCACGGACCTCGGTGCCGATTCTCTCACCCAGTCTTCCGATTCTGCACCTCGCAGCCCCAACCACAAACCTCGAACCCTTGCCGATTGAACTCCGGGATGAGTATAATCTCTCAGCCGAACTACTGCACCTTCTTCTGAATCTGCATCTCCATCCTCTGCCTCCAATGGCGTCTTCTGAATCTGCATCTCCATCCGGCAATTTCAGCATCATCGCCTTCCTTGTGCTATCGACCACGACGTCCGTGAACAGGTACGCACTGTTTTACTTGCTGAAATCCAAAAAATTACTTCCGGATGCCAACAACACCGAAGCAAGGGCGGACTTCGAATTGGTCGGGATCGAGCAATGGATGGAGTATTTCCGGACGGCAAACTCATATCCGATTGCTTCCATGGCCATCGGATCCGATATCTTCAGTAAGTTTTCATCAGATCCGGTGCACGACCTCCACCGGCGCTCGCTGATGCCGCCCACCGACGAAGGCAGTAGCGCTGGAGCATTTCCTTGCCGAAATCCTCCATACTTGTTAATTTGCCGCTATACTTGTTACTTTGCTGGTACTGCTTGCACTTGTTGCTACTTTATAAAATGAATAATTGCACTTGGTTTTGCTGTTGCTAGTGTACTGCTTGCTTGCACTTAGCTAGTGTATTGTTGGCTACTTTATAAAATGAATAATTGCACTTGGTTTGGATATTGGTAATTGCTGAATTGGTTTGGAAATTAATTCTTGTAATGTCAATCTTAATCTAAACATTAGTTCTAGGAATATTGGATGGCCCTAACTTAGGTTACTTGGTAGATTAAGGCAAAGTACTAACATATATATTATACTAGCTTAGATCTATCATATATTAGAAGCGTAGGATTATACATCTTATGTTCATATATGTTACACCTCTAAAGTATAGTATATATGTGGGTCATATGATATATTATGTATGTATGTATGTCCTGGTTACTAGCTTCACTGGCTCGGCCCAACTCTTAGGCCCAAAGCCAGCCCAGCTCCTTGTCCACCTGATATCTTGGCTCATGAGATCCGTTTAAGTGGAACGCTGCGTTTCACTGGTAGCTCGCTCTATATAAGCCAAGAGCTAGGGTTTCGGAGCTCATTCGACGCGGCGCTCCAAAGGTAATCCAGAAGAGAGAGAGTCTCTGCTAGGGTTTGCTGTTCTCCTAGCTCCAGCGAAGCTCCGGCGGCCGATCTCGAGCGGATCTCCTTCGGAGACTCCAGATCCGGCTTCTAGGAAGAAGAAAAAGGCGATTGTCCACAGTTCTGGCGAAGATCTTCTTCTCTGGTTCACTCCGACGACGATCTGACTCCAATCTTCAGATCTAGGGTATTTTCTTCCTTGCTTGCTTCGTTATCTCTTTCCTTCACTCATATGTCTCTCGTACTCTATTCTTTGCTTATATTTGTCGTAGTCTTGAGTTAGGGCAACCTGTTTTGTAAACCTGCTTAACTGATTAGTGGATTAGTGCTCTCAAGCCGTTCGGCTGAGGCTCCGTGGACGTAGGCTCTGGCCGAACCACGTAAATCTTGCGTCTGTTCTTTGGTTTACGTTTTGGTTTGTTTCTGCTCCTCTTACCCCGTTCTAGGTTCCCGATCTTTGGAATCTTGAACGTACATAAGAATTACAAAGTGGTATCAGAGCGAGGAGTCCCTTTCCTTACCGACCTGTGCCATTATTGGATTTCAAGGAGCGGGATTGGAGGCAGGACATTGGGTAGTCCTTCAAAAAGCTCAGGCTTGGGCTATTCCTCTCCTGTCTGACGTACCACTGGTCTAGATCCGTTCGAAGACCTGTGATTCTAGGGTTTTGTAGAGTGTCTTGTATACTGTTGCACTCTTCTTGCTTCTGCTTACATAAACTTTCATACTTACCTGTTTTTTGGACACTGAAGGTACCAAACATCATGGATAGCGCTTTGAAAATCAAGCCATTTGATGGTGTTATCGACTTCGCCATGTGGCAAGTCAAGATGAGAGTTGTTCTCATCAAAGAAGGTTGTTGGAAGGCAGTCTTGAAGCCTGCAACCACAACCTCTGAGATGACCTCCCTTCTCAAGGGAGTTGATATCAATGATGAGGATCCACCAAAGACTGAGGAAAAACTGAAGAAAGTTGAAGGCGGATCCTCTACCACTCAGTCCACAGCTGAAGAGCTCGAAATGGACATGAAAGCCCACTCAGAGATAATGCTACGCCTCACTGATGGCATTGCTCGACAAGTGGTAAAACACTCTTCCGCTTACTCCCTCTGGCATGCCCTGGAGGAGCTTTTTCTATCTAAATCCTTGCCCTCCAGGATTTCTCTGCTATGTCGTCTGTTCACTTTTAAGATGAATATTGCTCTTACTCTTGATGATAACCTAGACAAGTTTCTTAAAATGACTCAAGAACTGGAAAGATGCAATGATGACATAAAAGATTCTCACCAGGCTATTTTACTTCTTAATTCTCTGCCTACTCAGTTTGATAACTTCAAGGATGTCATTCAATTTAGTCGTGATGAACTTACTAAGGATAAGCTGATTGAATCTATCATTGAAAAGAATGAAATCATGAAAGTTTTCAAGATTAAAGGTCTGGAAAATGATAAAGCTGACAAACCTGAGGTTCTGTTCACTAAAGGAAATGACAAGAAGGGCAATAAGCAGAATAAGAATAAGAAGAATAAGAAAGATAAGCCTAAATCTGAGAAATCTGAGAAATCTGACCCTAATTCTAAATGCAATTACTGTGGTAATATGGATCACTGGGTTAAGGAATGCAGGAAAAAGAAAAGGGTTGAGGATCTTGCTAAGAAAAATAACATTGAATTGTCTGCTGCTGTGCTTGAAAATATGTGTGAATACTCTGCTGAATTGTTCATGTGTACTGAGATTTCATCTGTTGATTCTTCTGATGCATGGATATTAGATTCAAGTTGTACAATGCATGTCACCCCTCATAAGCATTTCTTTAGAAATTTAAATGAGTCTGTGTGTGGTGATGTCATGTTGGGTGATCATACTTGCTTGCATATTAAAGGTGTAGGTGATGTTCCCTTACTCATGCATGATGGCATTGTTAGAGTTTTCACTAATGTTAAGTGGGTCCCTAGTCTTAGAAGAAGTCTGATGTCTGAATCTGCTTTAGAAGAAATAGGATGCAATGTTAATTCTTCTGATGGTGTGAGAACTATTTTCAGAAATGGAACTGTGATTGTTAAAGCTGTTAGAAAGAAAAGATTGTATTTTGTTCTCTTTCTAAACCTGAAGTGAATGTTGTTTCTACTTCTGATTCTATGACATTATCTGAGACTAAAATCTGGCATAACAGGCTTGGTCACATAGGCAACAAGGGCTTATTAAAGTTGCATAAATCTGGCCTATTACCTAAGAAACCTGTTGATATCAAATTCTGTGAACATTGTGTTTTGGGCAAATCTGCCAAACTTAAGTTTCCTGTGTCTTCATATGTTGCTAAATCTCCTCTAGAATATGTACACTCTGATGTATGGGGACCTTCACCAGTCCCTACTGCAGGGGGTATGAGATACTTTATTAGCTTCATTGACCACTTCTCAAGGAAAGTTTGGGTAGGCCTTCTTAAATCAAAGGATCAGGCCTTTGGTGCTTTCACAAGATGGAAGGTAATGGTAGAGAGTCAGTCCAATCATAAACTGAAATGCTTCAAAACTGAAAATGGTCTAGAATTTTGTAATTCTAAATTTGATACTTATTGCCAACAACATGGGATTAAGAGACACTTAACTGTACTTGGAACTGCACAACAAAATGGAACAGCGGAAAGGGTGAATAGAACTCTGTTAGAAAAAGTGAGATGCATGTTAATTAGTTCTGGCCTTAAGATTACTCTTTGGGGTGAAGCTGTATTAACTGCTGCCTATCTTATTAACAGATCTCCTACCTCTGTGCTTAATTTTTTTACTCCCCAGTTTAAATGGACAGGTAAGCAACCAAGCTTAGAGTACCTCAAACCTTTTGGATGTGCAGCCTACCCTCACATCAGTGATGGTAAGCTGCAACCAAGGGCTTTGAAGGGTATTCTTCTTGGCTATCCTGATGGAGTAAAGGGGTTCAGGGTGCTCCTCTTGCAACCTGGACCCTACAAAGTTATCACAGCTAGGAATGTGAGATTTAATGAGATAGATTTCCCTTTAAAAACTGAGCTAACACCTTTCTCTGAGTTCACAGGTACCCCTGAAGAGACAAAACAGTTGTTACCTGAAGAAAGTGAGTCCTCTGATGATGAAGAGCATGACACTGGTAGGACTTACACAACAGCCCCAAAGGGCACACACTCCACACTACAGGGGGGACAACAAGAGGAAGAACAAGGGGATGCTGAAGAACATGATCCTCAAACTGATCAAGAGGAATCTAAGCCTCAGTCTAACACTGAGCAAGTTACTTCTTTCTCCTCTCCTACTTCTTCTTCCTCTCCCTCTACTTCTGGTGATGTAAATGGCCTTTCTATTGACTCTCAAAGAGAGTCCTCTGTTTTCTTCTTCCTCCCTTCTGATTCACATGCTTTTGATATTACTGCTATACCTAATTTGCATGATTATCCGTTAACTAGGGATAGAGAACCTAGGACCATCATCCCCAATAGGAAGTATACCTCTTATATTGTGGAGTATGCCTTTCTTACTGCTGATATTGTTAGAAATCCTACTACTCCTAGCTCTTATGAATCTGCCCTTAAGAATAGCTATGCCAAACATTGGCTAGCTGCTATGAGAGAAGGGTCTATAAGCTCAAGGAAGGTCTAAACCCTAGAGAGCCCCCTAGGTTTAAAGCCCGCCTTGTGGCAAAAGGGTTTACCCAGAGAGAAGGAATAGACTATAACGATATTTTCTCACCTGTTGTTAAGTATAAAACCATGCGTATTATGCTTGGTGTGTGTGCTGTCTTTGACTGGGAATTAGAATAAATGGATGTCAAAACTGCTTTCTTACATGGTACTCTTGATGAAACCATTTATATGAAACAACCCAAAGGGTTTGTAAACTCCAAATTCCCTGATCACGTGTGTCACTTAAAAAGATCCATCTATGGACTCAAGCAGTCCCCTAGACAATGGAATCTTAAGTTCGACGATGTGATCAATAAACTTGGGTTTACTCGTTGCGGTTATGATTCATGTCTCTATTTCAAAAGTGTTTCTAAATCATCCTTGATCTATGTGTTATTATATGTTGATGATATACTATTGATCTGCAGTTCTATGATTCATATTAGTACTGTTAAAAAGGATCTTAAGAAATACTTTGACATGAAGGACTTAGGAAATGCCAAGAAGATTCTTGGCGTCAATATTATTAGAAACCGACCTAACAAGCAAATATGGTTGTCTCAGGACGATTATGTAGTTAAGGTCCTAAATCGGTTTAATATGTTGAACTCTAAGCCCACATCCATACCTCTAGGAGGGCACCTAGAGCTCACCCAGAAGAGTTGTCCCACTAAGTCTGATGACATAAAAGAAATGGCTAAGGTCCCTTACGACGTAGCTGTAGGGTCCGTTATGTATGCTATGTTGTGCACCCGCCCAGACCTTGCATTTGCCATTTCAGTGCTGAGTCGTTTTATGTCTAATCCTGGAAATGATCACTGGACTGCCATGAAATACTTATTGCGTTACATTACTGGTACTAAGAGTCTTTGTTTGCATTATGGTTTACATGAGCCTATTGATAAACTGAATGGATATGTAGACACTGACTTTGCTAGTAACAAAGATAACCGCAAGTCCACTACCGCCTACTTTTTCACATGGGCTAGTAACTGTGTTTCATGGAAATCTCAACAGCAAACAGTTGTTGCTCTGTCATCAACTGAAGCTGAATACATGGCCGCTACTGAAGCTGCAAAAGAGGCCATATGGCTTAAAGGAATCCTCAGGGAAATCCTACAAAAGCCACCAAAACCCGTTATACATACGGATAGCCAGAGCGCACTATACCTGTGCAAAGATCCCATGTATCACGAAAGAACTAAGCACATTGATGTACGTTTTCACTTTATTCGTAATCGCGTTGCAGCTCAAGAGTTAGAAGTGAAGAAGACCAAAGGCGACATCAATCCTGCTGATTTTGGGACAAAAGTAGTCCCTACTAACAAATTTGTGTTTTGCAAGGATTTTCTCCATCTTGGAGAACCACCTTAGATAAAAGGTATTTTGAGCCGATGATGATGTTGAATGGTTTGAGAATATTTATCCACTGATCAGTAGGTTGTGTTTTTAATAGATCTAATGTTTGGATTAGAAGGGCAAATTGTAATGTCAATCTTAATCTAAACATTAGTTCTAGGAATATTGGATGGCCCTAACTTAGGTTACTTGGTAGATTAAGGCAAAGTACTAACATATATATTATACTTAGATCTATCATATATTAGAAGCGTAGGATTATACATCTTATGCTCATATATGTTACACCTCTAAAGTATAGTATATATGTGGGTCATATGATATATTATGTATGTATGTATGTCCTGGTTACTAGCTTCACTGGCTCGGCCCAACTCTTAGGCCAAAAGCCAGCCCAGCTCCTTGTCCACCTGATATCTTGGCTCATGAGATCCGTTTAAGTGGAACGTTGCGTTTCACTGGTAGCTCGCTCTATATAAGCCAAGTGCTAGGGTTTCGGAGCTCATTCGACGCGGCGCTCCAAAGGTAATCCAGAAAGAGAAGAGAGAGAAGAGAGAGAGTCTCTGCTAGGGTTTGCTGTTCTCCTAGCTCCAGCGAAGCTCCGGCGGCCGATCTCGAGCGGATCTCCTTCGGAGACTCCAGATCCGGCTTCTAGGAAGAAGAAGAAGGCGACTGTCCACAGTTCTGGCGAAGATCTTCTTCTCTGGTTCACTCCGACGACGATCTGACTCCGATCTTCAGATCTATGGTGTTTTCTTCCTTGCTTGCTTCGTTATCTCTTTCCTGCACTCATATGTCTCTCGTACTCTGTTCTTTGCTTATATTTGTCGTAGTCTTGAGTTAGGGCAACCTGTTTTGTAAACCTGCTTAACTGATTAGTGGATTAGTGCTCTCAAGCCGTTCGGCTGAGGCTCCGTGGACGTAGGCTTCGGCCGAACTACGTAAATCTTGCGTCTGTTCTTTGGTTTACGTTTTGGTTTGTTTCTGCTCCTCTTACCCCGTTCTAGGTTCCCGATCTGTGGAATCTTGAACGTACATAAGAATTACAATTCTTATTAGTAAAATTCGTTATGCTGAAATGCTGAAATTAATTCTTATAAAATTGTATGAGCTACAATATATTACACACAAACATATATTTCAACATTTCAGCATTTTTTTGTGATCTGAAATGTTGAACTTAATTTACTGTTGGGGTCAAAGTCGGATATCAAATGTTGTTTATGCAATTTCAGTATATTTTTTTGCCTTGCTGAAACTTTTAGATAGCTTGTCTATCTGAAATGCTGAAATTAATTCTTTATTAGCAAAATTCGTATGCTAAAATCAATTCTTATAAAATTGTATGAGTTACTATTTCAACATTTTAGCATTTTTGAAAAAAAAAAACTCCGGTTTCAGCAACTCCGGTGTCGAAGTGGTGACGCGAAAAAAAAAAGCAACTCCGGTTTCAACACCTTCGGTATAGAAGTGGTGATCCGGAAAAAAAAAAATAAAAAGGAAAAAAAATCAACTCCGGTTTCAGCAACAATTTCAGCATCTAAACCCGGGGTTTCAACATCAACAACTTTGCTGAAATCAGGTTTTCAGCATCAACAGCCCTTGTTTTAGCAACGCGGTTAAAAAAAAAACTCATTGAAAACAGGGGTTGCTAAAACCAAATGTGGTGAAATAGGAGTTTCAGCAACTCCGTTTTAGCCAGCAACGCGCTAAAAAAAACATTGAAACAGGTGTTGCTGAAATCGTATGTGCTGAAACCCCTGTTTCAGTAATGTGGTAAAATAAAAAAAATAAAAAAAACTGAAACAGGGGTTGCTGAAACCGCATGTGCTGAAACAGGAGTTTCAACATCAGCACATGCGGTTTCAGCAACGCGAAAAAAAAAATTGGAAAAAAAAAACAAAAAAGAAGTTGAAAAAGGGGTTGCTGAAACCGTATGTGCTGAAACAGATGTTTCAGGAATTCCGTTTCAGCAACTCGGGAAACGCAGAAAAAAAAAAACATGATGAGACGGGAGGGGGGCGGTGGACATTTTGCTAATTTGGAGCACTTATGAGCCATTTTCCTAATAAAGGCCAAAAATTAGGACATCGAGGTAATCATCCCGAGGAAGAAACGGAATCCAAGGTGAGGTGAGCAAGGCAATCGGCTGCAAAAGATTTGGGAAACGGAAACCGTCTCAAAGGATCCAAGCAAAAGGAGAGTCTAAGATAAACAAGATTAAGAATTGAAGGTGATGATTTCATTCATTGAGTTGAACGTATAAATATACAAGAGAAAAATATTTTGGGGTTTATCTTTACACACGAAATCAGATTAAGATTGTAACAAAAAAGATATACAAAGATATACAAGATATACATAAAAGATATTTCCGCTAACAGGCCCCCACAAGCTCATGGGCGAGGGCGCACATGAAGCTTGACTGTCAAAGAATGGAAGCGATGATTCCCGACGGCTTTGGTGAAAATGTCGGCGATCTGATCGAGGGAGCGAACATGTCGAACAATAAGATCACCGGAGGCAACTTGCTCATGAATGAAGTGATAATTGATCTTGATATGCTTGGAGCGATGATGAAACACCGGAAAAAAAAAAAAATAAAGCATTTTGATCTCCCATGATCAGTCAGGCTCCCTTGATCGCATTCACGACTACGAGACAATCCCCTCACAGCAAGTCTTCAAATCCCCTCTTCCGAGCTTCCATCAGTCTGAGTTGTAATCCAACCACCTCGGCTTGAAATAATGACAGTTTTCTGTATCTTTTGGCATCAGCTTTTGGGGTTTTGTGTTTGCCTAATTGATGGACACTTGGTGATTTTCGAAACCCATTTGTCTGGCCTCTTTTTCATCTTAATTTGTTTGAGGAGAGGCGAGAGTCATAGTGTACTTAATTTGTTCTACACACCCACACGTCCCAACGTGTTTAATTGGTAGAGGAGAGAGACGGGTAGCTATTGGGTTTGAAACGGCAAGCTATGTTCACCGAGAACCGGTGCTATTTACACTCACATAAATGAATCCGTTGTTTGAATCTCAGCTTGAGAGTTGAGACGTATCCAGTAAATACGTTTGAAACGCTCACCCGTTTGAATATTCATTACTTTTTTAAGTCCAATCGAATATTCAATACAAAACATATATCTAATCCCACTTTTTTAACTATGCAAGTTAACTATAACGATGGATACTTGCCTCCAAAATCAATACGTAGTATATTTTTAGCATTTTATAGCGTAGTCATTTTGTTCACAAAAAATATGCAAATTTTGACAAGTAATATGTTATATAGTTTTATACGGGGCGTTTTGTGCTGAGCGAATTTTTTAAACTAATGGGCGGTTTTGTTTAATTTTAAAAATGAGTGGGCTTTTGTGTTGCATTTTTGTCAAAAATCTGGATAATTATGTATAATTTAAAAGTAAAAGGTGTTTTTGCGCAATATTGAAAAAATAAAGATTTATTTTCGTTTATTAAAAAAATCAATTTCAATTTTGGGCCCTACACAAACTTTAGCAAAATCTTAAGAGTACCGTTAAAAAACCAAAAATGATAGATCATAATCCGAAATTATCAAAACCTTAGTTACACGACCAACCAAAATTTCTCAAATATAAAAAAACATCCAACTTTCGCATTAATGGCACTAGTTTTAATACAAGTTATATATTTAAATATATTGCCAAAGAAATCTAAAAAAAAAAACTCGTCTATTATCAATTAAATTTTCACCATTAAACAATCTATATATAGTACTATAATGTATGATATCTTGTGCTATTTTATCTTCTAGAACTTGGATAATATTGATTAATTCTCACATACAGAAGTTTCGTTAATTTAATACTAATTGATTAACTCATTCAACTCTCGTTCAAGTCAGCTGCATAGCATTCCACAAAGTCAATAAAGAATTTTTATTTTAATAATTGTAATTTTTCTTCTTCTTCTTCTTTTCTTCATAAAAGTCCTTCCATGTGCAGTGTGCACGTTCTTGTGGTCTTTGTCAATATAACAACTTATTGTTTAAAAAATCGCATTTTGTTTATTTCTATAACCTCTTTAAAATCATGACACAAACTAATGTTAAACCGAAAAAACGCACAAACTTTTATCTCAAGGCCTTCGGATAAAATGCACAGTAGTAGTTGTTAATTGTTATAATCCATATCATTTTCAAATGATTCTAAAGTAAAATAAATAATCAGCCGCCGGTTTGCGTGAAGCAATAGCCATTAGTACATTAATAATGATTGTTATAATAATAATAATAATAATAATAATAATAATAATAATAATAATAATAATAATAAAGCATGCGAGGAAGGAGAGGGTCAATGGAGACCTTCTTTGATTTGATCATAAAATTAGTTATAAAAATTAATTAAAAATCCCACCGGGATTTTTCCAGAACGGGATATATTAATTTTTTTCAAATCTCACCGGGATCGGGACGAGTCCGAGACAGAATCGAGATTCGAGACGGGTCCAAGACAGAATCGGAACAGACCCGAAATTTGCGTGATTTGTACCCACCCCTATCTATTATACAAATTTCTCCATTTATTATACATTATAATAAATGCATAAATTCATATATTAATAAATAAAGTTTCAATAACTTAATTTAAATCAATAGACAACAATCAATGAACAAATAGATATGTATTGAAAGAGGTTAATGCATTTAATTTTAGAGGGAATTTGTTGAAATGGACCTTTAAACATCTTTAGTTAAGTAGATAGGCCCATTAAATATTTTTTTAGTATGCTTAGACTTCTTAATTGTTTTTTTTGCTTTCCCGACCTAAAAAAAACCCTTTCTCCATCGCTTCCTCCGTCCCCCCCCCCCCCCAAATTCCCCCACTTTGCCTCCATCTCTCTAAATCGCGACAAATTCAGTCCCATGGCTACTCGAGATCTGACTCAGGCCATCAACGACGGCGGCAAGATGGAGGCACGATGCCGAGGCGTCAGGAAGAGGTCCTGGGGGAGGTACGCCGCCGAGATCCGGGATCGCACCAGGAAGACGGGCGTTTCCTTCTCTCCCATGGCGTCCTTCATTCTCGCGCTCGCCGTTTCCTTCTCTCCCATGGCGTTTCGCAGTCGCCCTCCACGTTCTCCCTTCCTTCTCCCTTGCTTCTCCTCCAATTTTGCTTCCAGTTCCGGCGTCCTCAGCCTCGATTCTTTTCCTTCTTCGCTTCCTGGGATTCGCAGTCATCCTTCACCCTCCTCTTGCTCTCGTCCTCCAAGCCAGGTATCGGTGGCACCGCCTCCTTCCATATTGAGGCCTGATATTTTGTCTTCTTCGGTCGCCTGCGGGACTGGCCTGATATTTTGAGTTGGGGCTGAACGCGTGTTGGTGATGCTGGCGTGGTGGGGAAGGCGCGTGTGGTCCACCAGTGCTCGGCGTGGTGCGTGTCAGGGTTGGCGAGTGGCTTTTCCTGGTCACATGTGTTGGCGTGTGTTGGTTGCCTTCCTTGCTTTTTTGAAGAGCTGCAGAGGGGTCATCCCTTTTGTTTCTTCTCTTTTTGCTTGGTAGGTTGTGTTAGTGTTGTACGAGAGTGGGGTGACGTGGCATTAGGTGCATCTCTAATTTTAGTGGGTAAGAATGTGTGTAATGTGGGGGATAATATATTGCGTTTAGGATTTGTGGGTAGGAATTTGTAGTAGTGAAATATGTGGGTTGACTCATGTGGTAAGACATTTTGCGGGTAGTATTATTTTTACGTAAGACCCTTGGTATGGTCTTATTTTATGTTACTTCTTGATTTTATGTCAGTATCTATATATTTACCGTTTCAAGATGTAGTAGGTAGATATCATGTAATTAAAAAATAAACTCAATGGTGAATCAAGAGTACCGAATTTGGAATCAATCTCATAAGGTACCGTGATTATTCCAAACACCAAGTATCGAGTTTGATGATATGATGCCAATAGAGGTTGAGGACCAAATTTGTTGTTTATTTGTGCGTTTAGGATAATAAAATTGCCTATCTCGCAAACAGGTTCCTAATCCTATTAACAACATGCTTGGAGAACAAGATTTTATTGATTCCACTTTTGAGAAGGTGGAATCTTTAGAAATGTTGTATATAATTCTAGGATGGTTATGTCACCTTGTATTGATTTTATTGATTCCACATTATATTACTTACATTGATGCATTTTTTTTAGTTGATGACATGTTAGAATAGGTGTTTTTACGTATACAACCAATATTAATGTCGTAGTTTCAAAAGACTTTGTATTTTTATATGTGCAATAAGGTGACAATATTTTGATTCCACGTTTTAAGCTCTTATGTCATCAATTATATAAAATTGTCACCATAAACGATTGTGAGTAATGAGGCGTAATAACAAATGTCATCCATGAATAATAATTTAATGAACATGTCACCACAAGTGATTGCATCAACGAAGTGTAATCACAAACGTGTCATCAGTGAATGAAAGTATAATCGATGAAAATAAATCGATATACAATTGATTAAATTAAAAACATGTGGCATCAATCGATTTGATTAAAAAAAATGGCATCAAATAATTACATTATAAAGATGACATCAAAATACCATTTTGAAAAATTTGTATCACATTAAAGAAAAAAATGTCATCAAAATACTACTTTGAAAAAATATCATCAAAAATATGGCATCACGGTAAAAAAAATATCATCAAAAAATTGACATAAAAAAAAGTGGCATCTGTCGTTAACAGTAAAAAAAAATGGCATCAATGATCAACGTGACATTACTGTAAACAAAAAATGTCATCAATGTTTAAAAAAAGTGACATTAAAAAATTGTCATCCAATCATTTCATTAGAAAAGTGACATCAAAGTGAAAATAAAATATAGTAAAATTTTGGCATCAAAACGGTAAAATATGGCATCACTAAAAAAAATAATAATAATAATAATAATTTGGCATCAAAATGGGTTGGTCAACGTTCAACGTTGACTGGTCAATGGTCAACCGTTGACCGGTCAATGGTCAAACGGTTGACCATTGACCAACCCACCCTATTGGGAAGGGGTCTAGGGCAAAACTAATTAAATTGATTTAGGGGCTAAGTGCCTAATTGAATATTAAAAAAAAAGTCATCTACCAAAATCACCCTTAATTTTACAGATTCTAACCCTTCCTCTAAATTTAAATATTTTTTCTCCCTTCCCCCATTTCTTTATTTTACAGATTATTTTACAATAATTATTGGGGTTAAAAACGCATATTTTTTCTAAATTGTCAATTTTCTCTGTTTTACGAGAGTTACTGGAGATGCACTAAAGTACGTAACCACACTATTATTCTTTGAGGTCGTGACCTACGTTTTAGAGATACACAAGTCATTGGCTTGATTGTGGACACCACCGGATCATCAAGATTTCATTGTGGGTGTGAATGTGCATCACTACTCTTTGTGAATGCCTTCGTCTTTGTCATGGAAGTGGACGAACATGCCTTGACTTCACATCTCTAGCTTGGTGCTTGATGGCATGATTACTTCATTAACCCATAATACAGTACTTCGCATTGTAGTGTGAAGAGTCAACCTTAAGCATTTTTAACTTCAAATTATTTATTGAATTAAGGCTGAATAGCCAAAAAAAAAAAAAAATTAATACAGTAATAACTTTATCGCTTTTTCTATTAATGAAAAATCATTTGAACAATGAAATAATCCTTCACCCACTAAAGTAAAAAAGTTAAAGAATGATTTAGTATATGAGATTGAGGTGTTTATGAGACGAATTCCGGAGAGTTGATATTTCCATACCAAAAAAAAAAGGTTTTCCATTAGTAAATACCAACAGTCGCAACTTATTTACTTCTTTTTTTGGATAAATTACAGAAAACTACCCACTAAATATTGATTTTTTTTCACTTAACCACCCGTTAAGTTTGAAATAACACAAAACCGCCTATTAAATACGATTTGTTAACAAATCACAACCCAAGTAAAAACATTCATCAAAACATCAATGAAAATGACTAATTTACCCCTACTTTTTAATCAAATTTTCTTTTCATATTCATTGAAACACTTCAGAGTTGTAATTAACCAAAAATAAAAAGTGATTTTTATCCCCACCGTGATAATTCATACGTCATTAAGACTTTGAATTTGCAAATTTTTAGTAAATATGCATCTAATAAGTACAAATGCGGATATTCAATCCCTCAAAAAGGATATATTGGTCATTTACAATATTTTTTCAAAAAAACCTTGACATAATTTTATCATGGGTGGTGATTTGTTAATAAATTGTATTTAATGGGTGGTTTTGTGTAACTTCTAATTTAATAGGTAGTTAAGTGAAAACATGATATTTAATGGGTAGTTTTATGTAATTGAAAAATCTGAGATTCCTCAGATTTGTGTTTAGATCAATGGATGAAGAACAAGATTGGTTGTTGGTTTTGGAGGGAAGCTGAAAACAGAGTTCCAACTTCCAGTTTTCTGATTTTCATTCAATTGATTTATGTGTTTCGGTTACAACCTATTTAACAAGATGCAACCAATATGAAATGACCCATTTGCCCCTCACAATCTATCTATTCTATATGCCATCCTCAAGTTGGACTTGGTGCAATGACAAGGCCTAACTTGGAGCAAAAGAATTGATGCTGAACCTCACCCAGTGGCTTGGTGAACACATCTGCCAGCTGTTCTTGAGTCTTGACATAGGTTGGATACAGGAACCCCTCTTGAAACCTTTCACGGACATAATGACAGTCAAGGCGCAAGTGTTTAGTACGCTGGTGGAAAACCGGATTTTCCACAATATGTATGGCGGATTTACTATCACAGTGCAAGGGAATTGGTTGGGAAACTGAGCAATGCAGGGCCTCTAAGACAATGTCCAACCAGACAAGCTCACTTGCAGTCTTAGACAAGCTTCTATATTCGGCCTCAGCAGATGACTTGCTCACGGTGGTCTGCTTTTTGGTTTTCCAGGAAACCAAGGCGTTACCCAAGAACACACAAAAGCCAGTTAAGGATCGGCCAGTGAATTGGCAATTACCCCAATCAGAGTCACAGAATCCTTCAAGAGCAATGTGATTGTCTGAAGGATAAAAAATGCCAAGATTTGGAGTGCCCTTGAGGTACCTAACCACATGTAAAGTTGCTTGCCAATGTGGGAGGCGAGGAGCACTCATGAACTGGCTGAGGTGTTGAACTGAGTATGAGATGTCTGGTCTGGTCATATTGAGAAAGAGCAACCGACCCACCAACCTCCTGTACTTCTCAGGATCAGTAAGTAACTCACCCTGATTTGTGAAAAGCTTTAAACCTTTTGGCATTGGAAAGGCAGAAGCCTTGCAGTCCACCATTGCTGTGTCTTGGAGGATGTCTTTAACATACTTGCGCTGATTTAGTAGGGTGCCTGTTGAGGTCCTGGCAACCTCCCATCCTAGGAAGTAGCGGATCTCCCCAAGGTCCTTAATTGTGAATGCAGTATGAAGCTCATGCTTGACATGGGCAATTGCATCCAAACTGTCACCAGTGAGCAGCAGATCGTCGACATACACCAAGGCAACCACTAAACCTTGGGGAATGACCTTGACAAACATACTGTAACCAACCATTGATTGGACAAATCCCAATTTAGTAAGGAATTTGGTCAATTCTATGTTCCATTGCCTAGAAGCTTGTTTTAGGCCATAAAAGGAACGTTTAAGTCTGCAAACTTTGGAAGGTGGAGCAACATAGCCATCAGGTAAGGACATGTAGACTTCCTCATCCAAAAAACCATGGAGGAAGGCGTTGTTGACGTCCAATTGGTGAATTGGCCACTGCTTTAGTGTTGCAAGAGCAATGATCATTCTTACATTTGTAAACTTGGCTACTGGGGAAAAGGTGTGATGGTAATCTTTACCCTTGATTTGGTTGTAGCCCTTGGCTACTAATCTAGCTTTCAACCTCTCAATTGTACCATCTGGCCGAAACTTAATTTTGTAAACCCATCTGCTTCCAATGACAGTCTTTCCAGGAGGGAGATCAGTAAGAACCCAAGTGTTATTTTGTTCAAGAGCCTATATCTCAGAGTTCATTGCTTCAACCCAAGCTGGATCAGCTTTTACCTGCCTGTATGTCATTGGTTCCTTGGCAGCTAGAACATGAGCTAAACTGGCCTTGTATTCAGGGGTATAGAAATGATGATCAGAAAGAGACGAGGCCATGAAGGAGTTTGAAAGGGAGGTGTGTGGTCTAGAGGTCATGACAAAGTCATTTAAGTGTGAAGGGAGCTGAGGTTGTCTAACAGATCTCCTTAAAGGAGGATCATGTTGTGGGATGGGGTCTGGGGAAGTAGCAGAAGTGGTGGGGGAATCAGATATATGAGAAGGAAGAGGTGGTGAAGGAGCATTGACAGATTCAGAGCCTGTAGGAGTGACAGGTGCTGAGTGGCTAGGAAGTTGAGATAAGGAAGGGAAATCAAGAGCTGGATTTACTAGAGGAAGACCAGGTTTAGGGGATGAGGAGGAGGATGTAGTTGAATGAAATGGAAAGATGTTCTCAAGGAAAGTAACATCTCTACTGATAAGGAATTTTTGGGAGTCAAGGTCATAAAGTTTGTAGGCCTTTTGACCTTGAGGGTAACCAATGAAGATGCATTTATGGGTTTTGGAAGCAAATTTGTCCTTGGGACCACTTCTGTTCAGGGCATAGCAAAGGCAACCAATAGTTTTGAGATTACTATAAGAGGGAGGATGACCATATAACCTTTCAAAAGGGGAGCACCACTGTAACACTGCAGAGGGTAACAAATTGATCAAATGAGTTGCAGCAAGGATGCACTCACCCCAAAATTGTATAGGAAGGTTAGCATGCAGTCGTAGAGCCCTAGCAGTCTCCAATAGGTATCTGTGCTTTCTCTCTACACGGCCATTTTTCTGGGGAACATATGGTGCAGACCTTTGCCAGACAATTCCTTTTTCATCAAAGAACTGTCTGCATTTGAAGAACTCAGTCCCATTGTCACTTCTCACAGTTTTGACCCTTGCATCTAATTGGTTCTCAACCATATTGACAAAAGTAGTGAGTAAGGAAGCAACCTGAGCTTTATCTTGGACTAAGAAAGTCCAAACTGATCTGCTAAAGTCGTCAAGGATAGTGAGAAAGTACCTCCCACCAGTCAAACAAGCTACCTTGTATGGTCCCCAGAGATCAGTATGAAGCAATTGAAACTTTTCAGAAGCAACAGATGAGCTCAAGGGAAATGGAATTGAATGAAATTTGGATTGAATACAAGTTTCACAATCCACCACATCAGCAGATTTACACAAATTCATGTGTTTCAATCTAGAAAAGGAAACATGGCCCAATCTTGCATGAAGCAACTGGACATTATTAGCAGAATTCATTTTATTACAAGGTGCAGTAGAGCAAACTAAACTGGAAAACTGCACAGCAGGAGTCATAGATGCTCGAAACAACCTTCCTGGAATCCTTCCAGCAGACAACACATCTTGACCATCTCTAGGGTCTTGAAAAACACAATGCCCTTTGTGAAAACTCATAACCAAATCAGAGTCATCAATAATCTTTCCAACAGATAGCAAGTGTTCTTTGAACTCAGGCACATAAAACACTTCATGCAACATTAATCCTGAAGTAAAACTAATATCACCAACTTCATGAACCTCTCTAATGGTTCCATCAGGAAGAGAGACTCTAATGACATTAGCAAGCTTCCTTTTAGAATGCAATAATTTGTCATTATGAGTCATGTGATTTGTAGCACCCGAGTCAATAATCCAAGAATTAGGATCAGTAGAACATTTAGAAGAGCTCATAGCAAGAACCATACCAGCGCTATGAATATTCATAGGAGCCTTTCCTTTCATTGCCTTGATGACTTCTTGACACACAACATTGACAAAGGAAGCATCCACCATCTGTAAACTGCTATCAGATCCTGAAGTCCCCTCATCCAAAGGTGAATCTGCAACACCTGCAGTGTTGGCCTGAGATCTCCCATTGGTTTTCCCTTTTGGCTGGTTGAACCACTCAGGATAACCAATGATGCGAAAACATTCAGCCTTCAGGTGTCCCTTCGTATTACAATGAGTACAGTGCTTGTTTTCTTTGTTAGCTTTATCTTTCTTGGAAGGTTTCTTGTTGTCACCATGCTTGTTAGCAGCAAAGGCATTTGAGTTAGAGGGACCTGCTCCAGAGGAGGAATTGTGAGCTCCCTTATCAACTTGTTGCACCATATAATACGCCTTATTGACTGTCGGCATAGGCTCGGTTGTCAAGATCTGGTTTCGGACGCTTTCATAGCCATCATTCAACCCCGTCAGAAAGTGCAGCATCTTGTTTCTGTTATCCATATCCATCTGCTTCTTTTTCACATCACAGGTACAATTATTGTAAGCTCCACAAGCGCACACAGGTGTGCCTTCCAAACTAAAAATCTCATCCCAGAGTTTCTTAAGTTTGTTGAAATATTCCGGAATTGACAGACTACCTTGTGTCAAATTGCATAATTCCTTCCTCAATTGGTACAAAAGAGGACCATTGGACTGTGCGTACCTTTCGACGATTTCGTCCCAGAGCTGCTTCACCGACTCAACATACATGAAGTTTTCCGACATCCCGCTGCTCATGGAATTCAAGATCCAGCATCGCACCATAAAGTCGCAACGGATCCATCTTTGTACATCCATCTGGTTCAGACCTTCTCGGCTCAGGCTTCCATCAATGAAGCCTAATTTCAGTTTGGCTCCTAACACCATCTTGATTCCCCAACTCCAACCTAAGAAGTTGGATCCAGTGAACACATTAGCTACGAGCTGCGCACCGGGATGATCGGAGTTTGATAGCGCCAGGGGATCGTTCATCGCCGCCATTGGAGCTGGAGCTACAACTTCTGGAGCGACAATTTCTTCGTTGTTCATTCTCACGCACCGCTAATCGACCAATCTAGATCTTCAAACACGATCTCTGCGATTCTTCTGATCGAACGTCGTTCGCTCTGATACCATGAAAAATCATTTTTTAACTTTTTTAACTTTTTAAATCATTAATATTTTATAAATTTAAATAAGTATCAATAATTTATATTTCATCCTATGTAAATAGTATATTTAGGGGGGGGGGGGTCATGTATGAATACACTACAGCGTTGAAAAAAGAAGATCTAATGAATACACGACTAACACGAGCTTGAAAATTTTGGTTCAAATTGATTTCAAGTTTTGTTGATGTATGCACTCGTATCTATTTTTTCAAATTATGTATTCATAATATATCATATTTATTATATATTCTAGTGACTCTTAAGTATTGATAATTTTTTCTCAAAAAAAATATTGATAATTTTATTTACATGTGTAAAAAATTAGTGATAGAAATTTTAAATGAAAGTAATTAAATGTTATTCCTAATACTGTATGGAAACAAATGAAAAATCTTTTACAAATATAGTTACCAAAAATAATAATTTTAAATGGGTTTACCGTATTTCGGTCTTTTTATCCTATGCCCAAGGGGTATAGGATAAGAATCTTAATCGGAAAATATTCCCTACCAAAAAATAAGCGACCCTAGAAAATCAATATTAAAAATGGCTAAAAATAATTTAAATTTGGAAAATATTTCCCGATTAAGCTTGTTATCATATGCCCTTGGGAGATAAGATAGAAAATCCGACCATATTTTACTAATATACTCTGTAGTTACCAAAATTCAAATCTTTGTTTGGCTAAAAAGTAGTTATGCCTCTTTTTGAAAAACATTGTCTTTTTAATTTTTTAAAAATTATAAAACATAATTTAAAAAATAAAAGTTTATAAACATATTGTTTAAAATGCTAATATAATTTGTATAAGATATTATATTTTAAGATAAATTAATTATGTAGTGTAGGAAGTGGCGTAGAAAAATGAAGTAGGGGGTGTTTGATGACTTAAATTTAACATGAATAGTACATTCGTACTCAATTTGCAACCCTTTAAAATTAATTTTGGGTGCACAATTAATTTTTGGGTTGAAATAACGAATCCATGTTTTTGTAATGATAAATGAACACATCAAACCGTTGTTGTGAAAAAGGTCAGGATTGACCGGTGATGGGTAATTTACCTAATTGCATAGCATAATTTTGTGAGAGTGAAGACCGAGGATTCGTGGAATGTATGTAAAGAGGAGGGAAATGGACAAGCGAAGGGGCCTAGAAAGATAGAGACTTGAAGAATGAGAAGAAGATACAAATGGAGAATGGTCAAACTTTTATTCGTTTGAGCAAGTCTGGTCAATCTCTCTTAAACTCCACCTTCTCTCTTTCCCCATTTCTCCTCCTCCTCCTCCTCCCTCTTCTTCTTCCCCAAAACCCTTGTTCATTCTTCACAGATTCAGCTCTCCTATAACGGATAGAGCTCAAGATTTGCTTTCTTTGACTGTTCTTCAGATTGGGGATTTTTCTTCTTTTGCTGCGCTTTCTAAATTGGGGGTCGCAACTTGCAAGAAACCTTGTCTGCTTATTGATTCCTCAGAGCTCCTTTGGTGTTTTTATGGAAGTAAGTGGCTTCAAAGCAATTCCCTTTTCTACCCCTTTGGATGGTTTGAGTTTCTAATTTTCAGCTTTGATTTGTCTGTTGATCCTTTCCTTCTCATGGGTATGCAAAATTTGAGCTTTTTCTAGAGGTCCTTCCCCTAAATGGGTCCTCTGGGTATTTGTATAGGGATGCTGCTTGTTGATCCACATATCTGTTGCTTGTGGGTCTTCAGATTCTGGTTTATGGGTACCCTTTATACTGTATAAAATAGTGGATTTGATCAAGCTCAAAGTTCACAAAAACAAAATGAATCAGAAGTTTAAAACTAATCATGGTTGTTGTCTCCTTGTTGCATCTTTAGACTGAATGGCTTCCATTAGGCAGCAAAGATGACTGTCTTTATGTTTGTTGCTGTCATTTGTTCATTGTGAATGATTAAATCAGATCAGTAATATAAACTTTTCACTTTTATAATACGTAGGGGATGCTCTTTTTGGTCTGATTCTTTGTGCTTTGCTGCTCTAATTTGACATTTTTTACTACCTAATAATAAAGATTTGAGAGGGGATTGACTGGTACCCTTGAACTTTTGTTGACATATTTGCTTTTATAATGTGGTCCTTAATTGCTCTTCACTGTTGATTTTTAGTTGTCAGTGATCAATTTCTCATACATTATGTATTGAGCTTGTATGCTATAAAGATCAAGCTGTCCTTGTTTCTTAAGTTTGTAATGCTGCTTTCAGATTAGATGTGAAATCAATGAGCCTTTGTATGCTATGACCACTTTGGTGGTCACTGATGGAAAGAAAACTAACCTTTTCTTTCCCTGTGTTTCAGCAACCAAATGTACCAAGGATCAGCTCCAGGGCTGCTGAGGAGCCCAAGCAGCACAAGTTTGACAATCCTAGTAAAACTAGGACTAACCCAATTGAGCCTCAGATAAAACGTAATCTGGGTCCTGCTCAGGCAAGCAAACCGAACCCTCCTTTTGTGGCCAAGCCTCGGGAAGGTGGTCAATTTAAGAAGGTTGATGATGCTGTTCCAAGGCCAGATAATGCAAGTCTTAGGCCTACTGACTCTCATCAGCGACATGGAGGACGTGGTATGAACTCGGCTGATTCTCAAGCTAAACCACATGGAGTAAGGTCTGCTGGAGCATCAGTTGAGCATTCCCCTCTCCATCACAGGACAGGAGGAAGAGGTTCCAGTAGCCAGCCATCTTCTTCTGACAGCTTGCCAGGTACATCCGGTAGGCCTAGAACCAGGCAACCTGGCCGTCCATCTTCAAATGTAAGTCCTGTTTTGTTCAATTATTCAACTCTTGATCGTCTTAAATACCGTAAAAGAAACTAATTAACCCCATCCTCTAGCTCCAATAACCACAAAAGACTGTCATTGAAATGGCATTGCAGTTGTTTGAATCTAACTAGAAACTTTTTAGTGATATGGATTGAATCTGTAACCTTGCTTTATTTTATTTCTGTTTTTGATACATGAACTAGGATTCGAGTTCCTGCTAATAATCAAAATGAGAATTAGAAATACTTTTTAACTTTTTCCAGATGAACAAAGTGTTAGTAATTCGATTCCTGTTACAATTGATCTGATCATTTGCAGCAACCTGTGGGAGGTCCAACTGTTCCTGAATTCGGGGCTTGGCACAAGAACCCTGAACAGGCTGAAGGCTACACTGATGTCTTCAACCAAGTTTTAACGGATAAGAAGACGCCTGGTCGTAATGCTAGCAATTCAACGCCTCATAATCCTGCTCGCAATCCTAAGAATACTGAGGTATACTTATCTCCATTAGCCACATTGCTAATTTGTTGGATAATCTTGTTACTTGCACCCAATAGCCTAATTCTTTCCGTCAGTTATGATACAAGCTTCATGCCATTTTCTCCACCCTTGCTTTGTTCTTTGACAGGGAAGCTGCTTCTCGCGTTTCTTTAGATGCTTCTCTTCCGAGGGCTAAGACAGTTTTAACTCGAGAACAAAGGAGGTGTGTAGAGCTTCATCAAGGCTGGAAATGTGCACAACAAAACCTTTTTCTCTCCCAATGCTTTTTGAGTGTTTATTTTGTTAGTGATTATGCAGGTTAAGTAGTCATCAGACTCTAAAGATGGCAACCATTCATATTCTTTAATTTGACTGCAAAATGATATATTTGCTCCCAAGAGGTTTTGGAGCTCCTAGTTCATGTGACTTGAGATTGAGATTAGCGTGTATATTAATATGCCCCTCATGTTTTGATTTTGTTTAAAACTTGAAAAAATAAGCACCACATTTTCAACCTTATATTGTCTATCAAAGGCGCAAACAGCTTTGTTGCTTTTTTTATAGGCAAAATGACCAAAGCTGTTTTTTTTATAGGCAAAATGACCTTTTACAAATACAATCTATTGTTATTAAAGTAATTTTGCAAAAAACCACCCCTATTTTGAAAATTACATTTACCTACATTAAAACTTAAAAAATTAATGGTTTTGAGGCAGTTTTGGCATATTACATTTACCTACATTAAAACTTATTTTTGACTTAAAAAATTAATGGTTTTGAGGCAGTTTTAAAAAATTAATGGTTTTGAGGCAGTTTTGGCAATAGGGATCAGATGGTAAAGAGGTGGGTGCCCAATTTGTCGTAACCAGGCTGAGCTGAGCACCCCTCTTGCATTTTATAATATGCAAGTAATGACCACTCCTCATATCCCATTGTACTGCCTGAAGGATCATACCCCTAATGACTCTTTAATCTGTCTCTTTATAAGAACTTTCCCCACTCCCCTCTCTCATTTTATTCGATGTGGGAATCAACTTGGCCTAATAAAATAAAATAAGGGCTAATTAAGTGCAAATAAAGTAATTATACTTGGTTGGCTAAACTGATATTGATCGAATTGTTCATCAACACTTCTACTCACACTAGGTCACACGAAAACATTCTCTCAAACAGTTTAGGAGATGGATGCGTACATTCGTTTAACGAGACCTTACATTACTTGGACGAAATTAAGACCTATATTTGGTTAATTAAGGGGTAGGATACAGAATTTGTCAAGAGTGATCTTGCTGAATGTAAATTGCATTATAGAGCCTTAAAAGATGGCTTCTTCCAGCTCTCCACACTCAGAAGCTACACCACCAAAGGCACCTTCGGCCCCTTGGCTAGTCGCGTCGCAAAAGCCCTGAACCCGAAACTGGGAGTTGTCCTGCAATCCAGCACCAGAACGTCGCCTTCTCGTCTCTGAAAGATTCATTCAAGCTCAACATTTTCAACACCAATTTGGCTGAAAAATGACAGAACAGGTAGCAACAAGATATATGCCTTACTCTTGCTAATTATTTCAAGCCTTGTCCTCTCCAAGAACTCGTCCCATTCGAGTTGTTTGAGCTCCCTCTTATCCTCCTCTGGAAGCTCGTAGTTCGGCTCCCTCCCACACATAAATGCAGCTCTACCAAACAAAATAACAACACCAATTAGTAACAATCATCTTTTTAGCACAAAAGTTAAGCCCTTTAGTTCATTTATATATCATTCCCAACATCAAGCACGAAAATCCGTCATTTACAGACAAATTGTGCAGCATTCCTCAAAGAGAGTGAGTATACCTGTCGTATAGCCGAGCTGCCTCTGCCTGTGACCCAACAGTGCCAAGATGGATCTGCTTCTTGTCGACTTTGATGGCCGCTTGCCACTTCATGTTCTTGAAATACACTCCTCTCAACGCACACCTCACTTGTTCATGGGATTGCTTCCTTCTGTATCGCCTCCTAAGCTTCGCCTCTTGATCTACGAAACAGCAAACGTAGTCTCAACATGACATACTGTTTTCTCTCCTCCTTTGTCATACGAAAAGACGAACCTGGGGATGGCTGGTCATGCAGTTTACGCGACAAGCTAGAGCCATGGACACTTGTTTGAGTGCTTCGCTGCATTGATGAGCTAGATCCTACCATAGACGAATTGCCGATCTGGGGAGATGACATCTATATATAGGTCAGTCAATAAGCTACATTGAAGCTACACAGAAAGCAAAGAATACCTCTTCATATTGTTTCATTTTGTCGGTTGAGGCCATTGGAAGTGTATTGACCGGTTCTGCAGGGGACGTACCAAATTGAGCAACACCTTCGTCATCAAAGTACATAGGAAAGGGCACGACAGAAGAGCTCGGAAGTCCTATGTACAGGCAACAAGAAAGAACACAGGATGAGTGAATTCTTCCAAGAACAAACGAAAGGCGACAGTGTTCATACCTGAGCATAGTCCTAAGAGCCTGCGCCTTCTTAAGCTCACCATTGTTAATCTGTAACAACACATACGTCATTCCTTTCCATTACAAAGCAAGTAACATATTATACGCAATTTCGTATATCATGATCCTAGACGGAAATTGGACATCGCGAAAAACTGAGCATGTAAAGATAACTCTTATACAATAACAAAGGCAAGGACGCAACTCGAGCTAGTAGCACAAGGATAACAACAAACACAAATCCTAGAACAAGCCATCTAGAATTGGTTGAGAGGGTGTTTTTGAGCGACCCAGAGGCTACAGCACCGAAAGGCAAAGGGATAACGAGCGAATGGCAAACGAACAAAGGTAAATAAAGGCCAAAAAGCAACCTATGTAAGCACACAATTTGGAACAATGCAAAACAAACAAATGCACACAAGTAATTAAGAGGACTAACTCAATGAACATCTAACCTTGTTATAAGTTAACAATTCAAAACTAACAATATGCAAATCACATTGATCACCCAAAAAAACCTCTTGAGAGCAAAAATCTGATGTGCCTTCCTTTTTTGAAAATTCAAAGTCTTCTACAAGTCAACCCTTTCAAGCTTCACCTACCCACCTCAAAAATGAACTCACCACCACCTTCATGGAAATGGCACTAAATGGAGAATGAGAAACCACAAACTCATAACACAACAGGGAAATTAAAAACTCCTTTAACAAACTTATGAAAACCAAAATTAAGGGCATGTTTGGTAGCACTCGAACCAAAAAAATATATATTTTCGAAAATGAAAAACAGTCTACCATTAAGAGAAAAGGATCCATTGTAGATCAAACAGAAGACATGATGTTGAAGAATGCCCATGAAACAAAAGCCGAATTCGACACCGAAACCTCAACCAATTTGAATAGCAATCAGCATATATAGCATAAAAGAAACAATAGGGAAATGGAAGAGCAGTGGAAATACCAGGGAGGGTGACAAAAGAAGCAGGTGTAAAGGAGAATCAAAAAGGGGGAATCTTATGAAAATCTGGGTAGCTGGGGGTGATGAATATATGAGAGCAAATAATGTGGAAGGTGGCATGGCAACTGGATTAACTAAAAGGAAAATACAATATTAAAATAAAATAAAATAAAAAAGGCTGAAGAGAGAAAGACAAAGAGGGCGATAGTTGAAAGCTCATGCATCTACCACCACCTTTTCTTTGCTCATCTTCCTCTATCTCCCTCAATGAATTCATATATGAGAATTTTCACAAAACCACCCTTATTTTCTTCTTAGACACAAAGTTACCCTCAATGCAATGAATGAATTCATATTATTTCATGGAACAGTGATCTAGATGTTTTTTTCCCTGATTTATTACTCCTTCTATATCAAAATTTAAATCATTTTACTTTCTAGCACACTTTTTAATTAATACAGGTGAAATTATTTTTAAAAAAAATTAATTAGCTTCTTAAAAAAATAAAGTGACATGAATTTTGGAGATGGAATTAAGTAGTTCTTGAAATGAAAAAAAAATTACTCATTTTGATCTGAAATATATGTCGTTTGACTTTTTAATAAGCAGTTTAAGAACCTAAAATATATACAGTATAAAATATCAACTTTTTCTTAACCTTTTTTAACGTTATTTTTTTCAAAAAAAAAAAGTAAGAAACTTGGGTGGTTTCTAAAATAAAACAATTTAATGTGGTGGGTTAGTGGGGGCAATCAAGCATAAAGAGGTTATTTTATGAAATATGGGGGGATTCATATAAATAAGTTAGTTTGTGGGGGTGGATGGTGGAGGGTAGTTTATATGAGAAGTAAATTGGATGACCCTTTTTTGGCTCTCTACGAATCATTGAAAAGTCCCATTTGTATGGTTTTTGTGTAGGATAAGGTTTCCCCTTTTTCTATCTTGTTTAGGTTGGGCCTTCATTTTCATATATGATGACACTTTTTAGAAGGTAAAAAAAATGATGGCATTTTGTAAACAATGAATGTTTTGTTTGGCCAAATAATGTCACTTTAACTAATTGTAGGCAATTAGGGGGGCAGATTGTGCCATCTATAGAAATTTGGAAGAGTTAAAACTTTTTTTTTTTTAAAAAAAGGAGGTAGAAAGGAGTGGTAAATGGAATACTCCCTCCGTTCGGCAAAACTTGTCGTTTTAGAGTTTTGTTTTTGTTCGGAAAAACTTGTCATTTTAGGTATTTTTGCTTTTACTTTACTAAAATGCCCTTGATTTGATTGATGTGTTGTGAGTTATAGTTTTTGATAAAGTAAAAAATGGAATAATAAATGAGGGTAAATTAGTAAAAAATGAGTGTAATTGGAGTGTAATTATTAACTTTATTAAAAGTTGTGTGGAGAATTAAAATGACAAGTTTTGCCGAACGGAGGGATTATTTATCAACATATTAGATCAAAGGAAGTTTCTTGTGATGGGAATTTCATCCTTCATTTAGCTAGCCTAATCATTCTTTCCAATAATTATAGAAAATTCTCACGTAATGGAATATTTATCAACATATTAATTAGATCAAGATCTCTACTAACTTAATAATGCATGGATTAAGTATGTTATCTATATCAATGAAAAATATTAATATATAATTCCAGAGGGAGATCTCGAGTCTCACTCTGCGCAAGTGGAACTGAGCCTCCTAAAAAACCCTTCACGTGGTAAGGCTAAGCGGTATATACTAATCCGTAGAGTTAGAGCAGTAGAGTCAAGCCAAAGTTGGGTTTCTTGAGTATAAGTTAGTGAAGCGGTGGGGCAAGCCACTATAAAAAGTTTACCCTTACCTTAGTTTTTGGCCCCAGTCAGGGTGCCCTAGTGGTGTGGAACAAGGGGTGGTAAGGAGGTCCAGGATTCGATCTATATCTCTGCCTTTTTTCTTGGGTGAATAACTGAAGATCCAAGAAAACAAACAATGAAACCCTACTCTCCTGAAGAACGCACCGGTTGGGTGACGTGTTCGGGATTTGCCATTAAATAGTGGATACCTCATCATCCAAAAAAAATATTAACTTAATAATTCATGGATTCAGAAATATTTCGTTAACATTGAGATCATTTGGATTTTAAGATAAACAAATAATGAAATCCTACTCTCCTGAAGAACACGCGCCCCTTATAAGATTAAATTTAATAAATAAAGTTATATTATAACATCTTTTAGTCATTTTTTAACAGTTCGTTACAAGATTTTATGGAAGATCCATGACCTCCTTACTCTTTTTAGGAAGTAACAACATATAGTCATGTACAATTTCATGGAAGATCCATGACAGCAGATCCATGGCAAGAGCCTCCAAATCACAAATTTGGCATGTGTCTATGAACATTGCTGATAGGAAAATGGAGATTCCAAAGGAGGGAGATCCATGACAGCAACGAAATCACAAATATGAGGGAATAATTTGAAGTTGAAAGTAACAACTCAGATGTGCTATTACACAGGTACACTAGTGAATTCAGAAAATATGTTGAAATAGCAGCAAGCAACCCTTCGATTTCACACATCCTTTTAACCTAATTCGGATTTCAGCCTTGATAATTACGCTTGCACCTCCTTTGGATTTCAAAGTCGGAAAGCTCAAACATCCTTTAACATAATTTCAGATTTTCAGACTTGTAGGATTTGTAAAATCGTGCAATTTCTACTGACGAATTAAAACAGATAAAGAACGTACGGAGGCCAAGCGGGGGAGAAAACTCCGGTAACGGGGGACAGCGCCGAGTGGGAGGGAAAACGAGAGCGTCGAGGAAGTGGAGACTCAAATTTGTGAAGCCGAGTCCACCGGGGAGTTCAATGCGATGGAGAACACAGGGCCGGCACACCCTAATCTCCCCCATAAACTCTTGCCAAACACACCCTAATTGGACCGGCTATATATACAACCTTCTCAGATCTACATCTCGCCGTCTTTCGCTCTCACGCCCTTTCGTCGTCCGGTATTGGGGACGCTAGAGCTCTCCCTCCATGGCTTCCCGTCCTCTCCACCCGATCTCCCTCTCAGATCTCTGACCTCCTCGAAGCTGAAGATACACCGCCTGTTCTATCGATTCCAACCGGAGCTGGCATCGCTCCCTCATCTTCTCCGTGATATCCACCATTTCCAGATTCGGCTACTCTCCTCCCTCGACGAACTCCACCGGACTGATAGTTTGTGGTAATTTTTAATTTTTAATTTTTGCGATGAGGAAAGGAAGCCACTGCGGAGCATTAAACTAGGTCTCCTTTTTGCAGTATGTATGCTTATCCTCAAAATTAAGGATGAGCACCAATCAATCGAGTTTCAATCTCCATGGAGACTTACTGAAGCAGATTTTGCTACTCCTCCCATTGGAATCGATTCCGGTATGTAAGCTCGTGTCAAAGGAATGGAAGAATCTGATTGACGATCCCGATTTTTTCAAGCATTGCCGCGACACATCCGTTGCTTTGTTCGATTTCCATAACATCGTCTACTGCGTGTTAGTAAAGGAGGCCACCAATACCATCAAAGGGCATTGCAATCCCCCCTTCACAGTGAACCGCATTCCAATCGATTTGAACAGTGATAGCATCATTCTTTTACTATCCGAACAGTCCAAGGGGATCGCCTGTGCCATCAGCAACAGCGGTCAGCTCTTTTTGTACAACTTGTTCACCGGAGCTTCCTACACAATAACGGATCATGCCTTTATTGACAGGGTCTGTTATGGCATCGGTTATGACGATCGTGATGATGATTGTAAGATTTTCTGGAGATCCAAGGAAATGGCCTCTTGCGAGTATAAAGCTTGTGATGATGACGGTCTGTTATGGGTTTACAGTTTGAGAAATCGCAAATGGGAGTCATTCAGAGGCTTCCCTTCTGAAAGATATGGCTGGTTGTCAATCAGCCACCTACAAGGTTGCTCCTTTAATGGTGCGCTTCATTGGGTTGGTCGTTTCGCACATTCGATCCTTACTTGTGATCTACATACCTATGAGTTTGGGGAAATGCTGCTGCCGATTGCTTGTAATTTTCATGTTGTCCGAGTAGTTGAATTAGGCGGACAACTTTGTTGTTGGACTCGTGGACCTCCGTTTAGGATTTGGGCGATGAGAAAGTATGGAGTTAGCGAGTCTTGGGAGATGTTGTTAACCACTGACAATGAAATTCTAACCAAGAGTCGATGGAGAATGCCGATGATGCTATATGAATGCCGAGATGGCAGAAAATTCGTCTTGTTTTCATGTCAACCGTATGGTTCATTGGGTTGGTATGATATTGGCAATGACAAGATGAAAATCATAACGAAGAGTGCTTGGGAGAAGATCAGGAGGACGCCAAAGCGGAAAACAGGAGCTTGAAGGTAGCAAAATGTTTTTAGAATTTGAATGGAATTAGTATGTATGAATTATGATATATTGTTCTAGAAGTTTTCTTGATGATGTTCATTAGATCTATATAGATCGATGGATTTTATTTTTTTTAATCGAAAGTTATGTATATCAGTATATGTATCCTTCAAGTTAACCTCGTATGTTCTTATGATTTATGCCTCTATCTTTGAATTATTTTTATTTTTATCTTTGAGTTCTTGTGTGTTTTAGGTAGTTTTTGGTTGGATTTTACTCTTAATTTGTCATTGATCCATGAGTCTCGGAAACATCCTCTCGGCCTGTCCGTGGAATGGATGCGTGTACACCCTGCCTTGACATGCTGTGTGTCTCCTTGAGTCCTTGATTTGAAATCGCGCTTGGGAAATCCTACATCTATTGCAAATTTGCAGCTGCTGTTATTAATATTGCTAGCAGAGTTGCACAAGTACCATCTATTACAGTTAGCATGGTGCGCAGGATTTCGTCATGTAGAGGTCGAGGTCGAGGTGGATTCAAAATTGTTGTTTTCTCTTCTTCAAAAGCAGTTAGTGGAGGGGTGGCTCATGTAGAAACAGCCCTTAAGATGGAAACGTAGGAACAAACGATATCTCGTGGGAAATGAAAACATTATTCGTCCGAATAGGATAGTTTAGTTTTATTATGTATTAAGAGAAACTAGTATGATCCCCGCGCCATGGCGCGATTATTTATAAGTAAAATCTTACTAATATATTAAATTAATATTATAACATAATTGTAAAAGTTCAGATAATTAAATATTTTGAATTAAAATCATGGGTTGAGAAAACGATTAAAATAGTACACACACATATATATATATATATTACCAATATTAATTTTATGTTTTCTTATTATTAATTTTTTGTTTTGAATTAATCCCATTGTTTTTTTAGAAAAAAACTACTAAAATTAAAATTTAGGCTAAGATAAATGTTTTGAATTAAGCCCAATAGTTAGTAAAACTAAATCAAAAAGATAATTAAAGGAAAAAGAAGAAAAAAATTATAAATAAAGAAAATCAAAGAAAAATGGCAAAAAAAATGATTAGTCAAGACTCCTAAAATTACTCTAAGCTTGACACGTCATCCTAAACTCTTCTAAATTAAGAGTTTATATAGATATAGATAGTTAGTAAAACTAAATCAAAAAGAGAATTAAAGGAAAAAGAAGAAAAAAAATTATAAATAAAGAAAATCAAAGAAAAATGGCAAAAAAAATGATTGGTCAAGACTCCTAAAATTATTCTAAGCTTGACACGTCATCCTAAACTCTTCTAAATTAAGAGTTTATATAGAAGTGTGAAAATGAATACATTATTCAGAAATAATTAGTGTTTGTGCAAATGGTGTGAAATTCAAAATATGATTCATCAACCAAAGAAAGACTATTCATAGGAAATCATAAATTATTCGTCCGAATTGATATTAAAATTATATTATTCGGTTAAATTAAAAAGATTATTCCATTAAATATGATATATTATTCGGTTAAATTTGAGAGATTATTCGGGTTGATTATAAATATTATTCGTATGTAAGATGAAAATTATATTAGTAATATTATTCGGTTAAAATTATATTATTCGGTTACACTTGATTTATTATTCGGTTATATTATAGAGATTAATCGTATGTAAGAGGTTGATTATTTACATATTTATTTATTGTGGAATGTTAAAATAGTAATCAATAAACTTGTACATTATTTGGTAAAATCAAAAAGAGTATTTATAGGTACGAGGAAGTTTGAAACAATTATGTATAAAAATTATACATTATTTGGTAATTATTATTTGTAGATAATTTAATAATCATTAATTGGTTAATTTTGAGAGATTATTCGGTTACATTACAGAGTTTATTCGGTAAATTTTGAGAGATTATTCGATGATCTAGAAATGTTCCTACGTTCTCACCCTAAGGGGTGTTCTCATCCGATCCACACTCGTTAGTGGATACCCATCCACTCCATAGCCTGGTATATGATTGCCAAGGCTTGTTGTGTAGAGACTGGCAAGTCCAGTTTCGACATATATACCGCGAGGCCAACCGTGTTGCGGATTCTATAGCCGATTTGGCCTCTTCTCTTTCACTAGGAATGCATATCTTTCACAACCCCCCTCCTATATGTTCTATTTTGATGTTTGATGACATTACGAGGACTAAGTCTCCTCGTAAAATTTTGCTGTAATTTCACTTTCGGTTTTTTTAATATAGGGGGATAACCCAACGTTTAAGAGCAAAAAAAAAAAATCTTAAAAAATTTATAAAAATAGTACCACTTTAAAAACCTGATAAAAAGTAAATGGACTACCATTCACACGGTTAAAATCTTGCCAACCACACGATAATCTACCGACAAGGGAATCCAGAGTCGACAAACACCCCGTTGACTCCGACTCCTGAAGTCGAACCGACAACCTCCAAGCGTCAGTGTCTGCACCATACACCAACATCGGGTGTCGGTGTCGGTGTCGGAAAGCCCACCACGTTACCAACAACCCACAACCCTTAGCCATATGCCACAACACCCTCCGAAAGACGGTGTTGGTGAGCTCGTCGTGTATTTGTCTATTTGACGAGATCGAACAATTCCAATAACAAGCCAAAAAGTAAAACGGTATATTTTGAGACGGATGGAGTATAATTTTATAATATTGTGATATTTGTCCTTATAAATATGTAGTAAGCAATAATGGGAACAATACAATATCTGGTAAGGAAATTTTCCATTTCTACCATACTACGGCCCCATACGTGGGCTGAATCGAAGGCGCTTCTTCGTAACGGAGGTCAAGGAAACCTTGCTGCCTCAGTTGCTTCCAACCAACACTCTCGCACTACCGGGACTAAGTCTGCCTACCATGACCAGGCTGAGCCATGGAAGAAAACACCGGTTAGGTTTCTCAAATTAAATTTCGATGGGTCATTGCACGCGTCCGGAGATGCTTCTTACGATTTCGTGATCCGTGACTCCGGAGGCTCGGTAGTGTTGATGGGAAATGACACTTGTAACAACAACTCTATCCTTTACGCTCAGGCTTTGGGCCTCCGGATGGGGGTCCTAAAGGCAAAACAGCTTGGGCTAGACAACCTCCTTGTCGAGGGTGATTGTATAGTGGTCGTAAAAGTTCAGCTAGGTGACTGAAAATGTTCCTGGAATATCGAGCTTCTACAATCTGATACGATTTTAGATCTCTCGTTTTTCTCTAATGTTGCTATTCGTCGTATTTTCAGGGATTCTAATTTTATGGCTGACAGGATCGCACGTCTGGCCTACAATAGCCATGTCGATGATAGCTGGGAGAATGACTCAGGACTACGTTTTCTCGTCCGTCTGACACTCTAGGAAAGAAGCCCGCTTGCCGGCGTCTCTCATGATTATTATCATGCTTCAAAAAAAAAAAAAAAGAGGAAATTTACAGAAAATCATCCATTAAATAAGAGGGTTTTCACTTAACCACTCACTAAATTCAATATTACAGAAAACAACTCTTTAAATAGTCTTCATTTACAAATCACCGCCCATTCATCTACTTTCATTAATTTATCATTAAATATATTATATTTTAATATTTTTAAACTCAAATTTGATTATAAATATATTTAAATTTTGAATTTAAGAGCTCGATTACATTTTAGGGGCCATTTTTTTATTTTTAAATAATACTAATATATATAGCTTTTAAAATATATTTAAAAGTTTATAGATTTTAAAATATTATGTAAATCACTCTTTTATTTATAATATGACTAGAAATCATAATTTCTATTTATAAAGGTAAAGATAACCTTAAATTTCTGATTTGTTTGCAGTTTAAATATTTTCAATAATTAACCTTTCTTAAAATTTCAATGTAATTATATTTAATTTATACAATTAATGGATAACCTATTTTAAAAAAAAAATCAACTTAAAATATGAGTTTGATCCATTTTTTTGTTATAGAATGAAAATATTTAAACTATAAATAAATAATAATTTTAAGGTTATTTTTAACTTTATCATAGAAATTATGATTTCCAAATCTAATCATATTATGAATAAAGGATTTTTTTGCTAAATGTCCATTTTCTACAAGGCCTTTTGCAAAATGTCCACTTTTATTTCCCCTTTTGCAAAATGTCCTAATATTACATTTTTGCCCCTCCTTCCCATTCCCTTCCTTCATTCCCATTTTTATTTTGACCATTGACCGGTCAAAGTCAATGAATTGGTGACACAACTTTGGTGACAAAAAAAAAAATTGGTGAAACGTTTTTTTTTTCGAATTTTTTTTTTTTACGAAATTACTGTCACCACCTTTATAAGTGGTGACACCGGTCAATGGCTTTGGTGACACATGTATGATGATAAACAAATTTTTGGGTGACAATTTTTTTTTACGAGATTAGTGTCACCGCCCTATCGCTGTCACCACAACCCATATCGCTCTCACCAGCCTTATTGCGGTCACCACCTCTATCGCTGTCACCTCCCTATCGCTGTCACCACTCCTATCGCTGTCACCACCACTCCTATCGCTGTCACCAACACCTCTATCACTGTCACCACCACCTCTATCACTGTCACCACCACCCATATTGTTGTCACCACCCTTATTGTTGTCACCACCTCTATCGCTGTCACCGCCCTATCGCTGTCACCACTCGTATCGCTGTCACCACCCTTATTACTGTCACCACCTCTATCGTTGTCACCGCCCTATCGCTGTCACCACTCCTATCGCTGTCACCACTCCTATCGCTGTCACCACCACTCATATCGTTGTCACCACCACTCCTATCACTGTCACCACCCCCCATCGATGTCACCACCACCCATATCACTGTCACCAACGCCCATATTGCTGTCACCACCCTTATTGCTGTCACCACCTCTATCGCTGTCATCTCCCTATCGTTGTCACCTCTCCTATCGCTGTCACCACCACTCCAATCGCTGTCACCACCACCCCTATCGCTGTCACCACCACTCCTATCACTGTCACCACCCTTATTGCTGTCACCGCCTCTATCGCTGTCACCGCCCTATCGCTGTCATCACTCCTATCGCTGTCACCACCACCCCTATCGCTGTCACCACCACCCTTATCACTGTCACCACTACCTCTATCACTGTCACCACCACCCCTATCGCAGTCACAACCCCTATCACTGTCACCACCACCCATATCGCTGTCACCACCCTTATTGCTGTCACTACCTCTATCGATGTCACTGCCCTATCATTTTCATCACTCCTATCGCTGTCACCACCAATCCTATCGCTGTCACCACCACCCATATCGTTGTCACCACCACCCATATCGCTGTCACCACCTCTATCGCTGTCGCCGCTCTATCCCTGTCACCACCACCTCTATCACTGTCACCACCATACCTATCACTGTCACCACCCCATCCTTATTACTACCACCATTATCACTGTCATCACTGATGTCACCACCCTTATTAGAGGTGACACTCTTAGTGACACATGTAATTTCATGAAATTTTTTTAAAAAAATAGTGTAATCAATTATAATATGACCAAAATAAATAAAAAAGAACATATAATTTCATGAAAAATATAGTGTAATCAAACACAATCTCTATGAAAAATAGTGTAATCAAGTATTCAATCGAAGAACTTGATAAAATTACATGTGTTAATAGCGGTGTCAACAACATAAAAAACTAAAAACATAGAAAACTAGATATCCTCAAGTAAATCAGTCCGCCTAAACATATATACCCTCCAATCTCCAACTATCTCGGTTCCAAAAAAGACAAAGCTTCACAAAATGGGTATGTATCCAAGCGTGTAACGAGAGCCCAGCCCACACCAAAAACAAATCCCCTACTGAATAACAATGACAGCAGAACGAAGTGCAAGTAGCCATCGATGACAGCAGCAGCAAAACTCGAACAGCAAAACTCGAACGATATCAACACCATGACAGCAGCAAAACTCGAACAGCAACCACTGTGAATGAAGACAACACCACACACGACGTTGCACAGACACAAACTGCAGCAGACACGAACTATAACAGCAGCGATATACGTACATAGTCCATCAATTGGATAAAACACGAAAAATATTATGATTTCAATGATTCAAACGTCCAACAAATCAACAAAAAGGAAGCACAAAGATGACAAGGTAGCGACAAATCAAACTATAATAAATCCCAAATTGTTATATTTTCTGATGTAAATTGAACAAATCAGTGGTGACAGTCTATAATGTTGAATTAAACCTCACGGCAAGATCCAAATCAGTGGTGACAACTGACAGGAATTCAAAAGCTCACCTGGAAGGACGAGGCAGATCGAACAAATCCACTCCTCGCAGCGTGAAGTGGATGTAGGCCAACAGCAAGGGGTGACAGCAGCGACGTCTTAGGGTTCGAGGCAGATCGGGCACTTCGGCGCGCCTCCATCGACGAAGCTCCAGATATGGCATCGGAAAGGTCTGAGTTTGGCCTCTAATGGCGGATGGAGAGGAGACGCATCATTTCTGTGAAGCCCGGCGCCCGATCTGATGATGCGTATCATCAGATCTCTCCCTCTCCGTCCGGATATGGCATCGGAAAGCTCCGGATATGGGATCTGATGATGCGTATCATCAGATCTCTCCCTCCTTCCGCCGAATGCAGCAGCACATCTCCCTCCCTCTCAGATCTATGAAGCCCAACGCCGTCTCTGTTCGATCCTTGCTCTTCGTCACTCTCCTCCCCTCCTCCTGTCGAATCCAGCAGCAACCATGGAAGGCGCACCTCGAGCTTTGCCTCCTTCCCTCAGATCTGTGGGGTCGTCGAAGATGCAGGTCGAAACTCATGAAACCTAGAAGAAAGGGAGGCGGCCGCTACACATAAACAGGCATAAGTAAGGGTAAGGGCAAAACGGGGTTTTAAAAAAATTTTAGGACATTTAGCAAAAACTGATTTTAATTGGACATTTTGCAAAAAGAGGTTGACAAAATGGATATTTAGCTAAATTTTTTCATGAATAAAAGAGTAATTTGCATAATATTTTAAAATTTTATAAAAAATTTCAAACATAAATTGAGATAATAATTCTAAGCTATATTTATTAGTATTGTTTTTAAAATAAATAAAATGGTCCCTAAAATGTAATCGTGCTCTTAAATTCAAGTTTTAAATATATTTATAATCAAATTTGAGTTTAAAAATATTAAAATATAATATAGTTAATGATAAATTAATGAAAATAGATGAAGGGGTGGTGATTTGTAAATGAAAACCATTTAAAGGGTGGTTTTCTGTAATATTGAATTTAGTGGGTGGTTAAGTGAAAACTTCCTTATTTAAGGGGTGATTTTCTGTAATTTTCCCAAAAAAAAAAGCGATAGTGGGAACCAGTTGAAGCGTGTGGAGCCCAGGCCCCATCACTCACCCTTGAGTCCTTGCCGACATTTGCGCACTGAATGAATCCACTCCGACTATAAACTAACGGCAGAGGGGCCGCGGAAAACCCCACCGACTTAAATTCCGTTGGATCTGCACATCAACAACGCCCATACGGAGTGTCCAGTTGCAATGGCGATGGGTGCGGCTCACCGGAGGTCATCCACTGCCGCCGCGCGACTTTCGGCGTTCGCCATCTTCAGGTTTCTGGCGTCGATGATTGCTGTCGCTGTCACTCTCTTCTTCTCTTTCTCCTTCCTCTTCGCCGCCTCTGACTCCTCCTACTCCACTCTTCACTCCGATGTAAGTTGCGGTTCCCTTTTTCCTGCTATTTTTCCTCCATTCGCACTTTTTCTGTTGATAGATCCGTGTTCTGTTTTCTTGATTTGCTTCGAATTTCTGTTGAATCGCGGATTTCTCTGCGTTTTAATGTAGATCCGAACTCGAATCGCAATTTCATCAATGATTATGTCGAACTAGTGTTGATTACGAAAGCGCAGTGATTTGGTTTCAATGTGATTATGATGCACGAAGATTTCATGATTTGCCTTAATTGCGAGTTTAATGCACTAGGATTTCGTGTTGTCATCGGTTTTCAGTGTCCTTAAATATGATTTACAACTGCGATTAATGTTTTTAGTCGCACCTAAAGCTGTGGTTTTTCATTGGTTTGTGACGTTTCATTGTTTGTCATGAAATAGGCATACAGTTCTGGTTTAATTGGGAGTGGATCTATTCGGAGGTCAGTCCTAGCGCTGAAATCCGATCCGTCGAAGCCACGTCTTGATCAGATCAAGAAGCAGGCAGATGATCACCGAATGTTGGTGCTTGCGTATGCGTCCTATGCTCGTAAGCTCAAGCTTGAGAACTCAAAGATGCTGAGAATCTTTGCTGAGCTTTCTAGAAACTACACTGATCTCCTTAATAGGCCTTCGTACAGGGCCTTGTATGAGACTGCTTCCGCATCTATTGATGAACATGTACTTCGGCAGTTCGAGAAGGATGTTAAAGAGCGGATCAAGGTGACTCGGCAAATCATCTCTGAGGCTAAAGACTCGTTTGATAACCAGCTAAAGATTCAGAAGCTCAAAGACACTATTTTTGGCCTGAATGAGCAGCTGACCAAGGCAAAGAAGCAAGGGGCCTTTTCAAGTTTAATTGCTGCAAAATCAATTCCCAAAAGCTTGAATTGCCTAGCAATGAGGTTGATGGAAGAGCGGATTGCTCATCCCGAAAAGTACGTTGATGAGGGCAAGACCCTTCCACCGCAGTTGGAAGATCCTTTGCTTTATCACTATGCCATCTTCTCAGATAATGTGATTGCAGCTTCTGTCGTGGTTAACTCGGCTGTTAAGAATGCAAAGGAGCCATGGAAGCATGTCTTTCATGTCGTGACTGATAAGATGAACCTTGGAGCAATGCAAGTTATGCTGAAAATGAAAAACTATAACGGAGCCCACATTGAAGTGAAGGCTTTTGAAGAATACACGTTCTTGAATTCCTCTTATGTGCCAGTTCTCAAGCAGCTGGAGTCCGCTAAACTGCAGCAGTTTTACTTTGAGAACAAGATGGAAAATGCAACCAAGGACACAACAAACATGAAATTCAGGAACCCCAAGTACTTGTCCATGCTCAACCATTTGAGGTTTTATTTGCCGGAAATGTACCCAAAGTTGCATAGGATTCTTTTTCTGGATGATGATATTGTCGTTCAGAAGGATCTGACAGGGTTATGGAGTGTAGATATGGATGGTAAGGTGAATGGAGCCGTTGAGACTTGCTTTGGATCATTCCATCGCTATGCACAATACATGAATTTCTCACATCCACTGATTAAGGAGAAGTTCAATCCCAAGGCATGTGCATGGGCTTATGGAATGAACTTCTTCGATTTGGATGCATGGAGAAGAGAGAAGTGTACAGAACAATATCATTACTGGCAAAGTTTGGTAAGACTATCTCTTTATGTTTACCTTCACCTACACATTTCCATTGTTCTTAGCATTGCCATGTTATCTTTATGCACCTACAGCTTTAAACTAGTGACAGAAAAGTCAGAGGGCATTTTGTTGATTCAAATTAATAAACTATCTACAGATAGGCCTGTTCTTTTCGGTTGCCATGGGTTTTTATTGAATCAAAATGTGTGACCATGAGTTTCTATATCCCTATCATAGTTGAGACATGTTCAGATTTTCTGTCCTGTTGAATTATCCTCGCTTATGCTTTATGCTGATCTAGACTGTTAACACTGTTGGAACTGCTGCAGAATGAAAATCGAACATTGTGGAAACTGGGAACACTGCCACCAGGTCTCATCACATTCTACTCAACAACAAAGCCTCTCGACAAGTCATGGCACGTCCTGGGACTTGGTTACAACCCAAGCATCAGCATGGACGAGATCAACAATGCTGCCGTGGTGCACTTCAATGGCAACATGAAGCCATGGCTTGACATTGCCATGAGTCAGTTCAAACCACTTTGGACACAGCATGTTGACTACGAAAACGAGTACGTTCAAGCCTGCAATTTCGGTCTCTAATGTTCAAGAATTGAATGCCAAAGCTATCTGCTGAAGATATATCACCAGAAAGTATTCATCAAGAGTCCGGCAGTCATCTTCTGAGCCATCACATTCAGATTCCGACATCTACATTGCCAGCAGCTTTTCGCCAAAACTACTGTTTGAACTGCACAAGTTAATCTATTATAACTTCAGGTTATTTAACTTGCTACACTTGTGCAGTTGAAAGATTTTACTTTTAACATGCGATGCCTATGCCAGCAATTGGTTTGGGATTTAGCTCCAGGGATCGGGTTGCTTTCCGGAAAATGTATATTTTACCCGTAATAACCTATACGTATCATCCAATTTTGTGCAACTCTTCTCCTAGTACTGTTGAGTTTGTTCGGTGTGTTGTTTTACTTTCCTTGCAGGAACTGTGTTCAGGTGAGCAAATGAGGCAATGCCTATTAGTAATCTTTGTTACTGATGGGATGATTTGCAAATCTAACTTGTTCTTCAAGCTCAATTCTCGATAAATCAAAACTTTGATCTTCGTCGTTTATGTTCTGGATCGGGAGGAACATCCACCATTATTAATTAGCTTGGAAACCTTTAGCTTGGACAGACAAAATGACCTTGGATTTGCATCACTTGTAATTCAACTTGTAACTCAGGCGATGATTGTGTGTCAAACATCACTGTTCGAAGCACCACCATCATGTACTCCAGCAACGGTTAGATGGAGGCATAGAACGTCGTTACCTCCACCCTTGCACACTTTGCCTGACATAGAACGTCGTCACCGCCGCACACACATTGCGTGCAGCAACACCGCCCCTTGCAGTTGCACCAACATAATCATCTCCATTTAATGCCACAAGTCTATTACTTGACTACCCTGATCAGTATTGGCTGTTTTGTCAAAATGTAATCTAAATTAAAACCCTAGCCAGAATTACTTAAAAGTACAAAGTTTGAGGAAAGTGACACATACATTTCCAAGTCTTTGACAAAACTAACAATACATACGATCAGGGTTTCAGTTTCACCTACCCATCAGCACTTATGACCTTGTAAGCACAAACGAAAAGACGACAAAATCCACCGCAGCACAAAGTATGCTTCCCAAGCATATAGAGAACAAGGAACAAATTAACTTCGGTGCAGCTAAGTACAAATTCAGGAAAGTAAGCACCAAGGGGGCAAATAAGGAGCAGAAGTTATCTTCACTGAGCTTACCAAAGATGAATGAGTTTAAACATGCTATGCCAGTAAACCATCTACATTTTGCAAGGCAGAGTTTTTCAGCAGGCCAGTGTCAGCATCCAGAGAGATTAGATATATGTAACATCTTACAAATAGAGGAAGATTGGCAAAAAAGGTCAAAATCATTCAGGAAAGTAACCCTCTAAAGTTATTACAGATTTTTGCCGGATTGCGATATCTGAAGAAGGATGTATGTGGCCATGTGGGCAAACTATTGGAAGCTCTGTTTCTCAAGAATCCAAGATGTACAAGATCATAGGAACACTTTGGCCTGAAGCCAGAATAAGTGCAGGAGTCGAAACAAACCAGCGAGGGGTTTCAATTTCTCACAGATGCTGAGCTCTCCAATCGACAGCAAAGCTTTCATCATCTTCATCTTCACTTGATGACTCATCTTCAACAAACTCATTTTTCTTGCTGAGAGCATTTGAATCTCCATGAGGTTTAGAAGATCTAGAAGCAGCTAGCTCCATTCTTTTCCGCTTAAGCATCTCAATTCTCTCTTTGTAAGTCCTGAACCCAAAAGAAGCAGAGAAAAATGAGGCAATAAACCAAGGTAAGTAAGCAATACATGTCAGTTCTGTATGCTGTTATAACTTGGGGCAATATGAGGATGACATGAAAGAGGAATTAAGAATAGCCTCATAACTCAAAGGGTCACTTAGTTTTCTTTTTCATAATTTTATGTACATGCATAATGCATTTAGAGCAATACTGAAAAGCTTAAGAAGAGAGGAAACTGACATGAAGAATGTAAAACATACCTCAGTTAGCTCTCTTGATTTTTCTTTTCAGGAAACTTACAAAAAGACACCCCGAAAAAAAAAATGCAATTTTATAACTTCCATTAGCCAAAGGGTTTATAAGCTCCTTTTTTTATACTCCGTATTAGTGAACTACAAGAAATTGTGGTAAGAACTAAATCCTTGCTTACTATGACAATTCTTAATTCTTAATGGTTCACTAATGAAAAAATGGGCTTAAGTGGCATTTGGTTAATCAAATGCATTTTTTTTCCCAATTCTGCACTTATCAGGTGGTTGGCTCCTTGCAATATTCCATTTTTAGAACTTAGGAATAATTTATATTCCGTATGTTTTATCTCATTGCTCATGTTATCCCTGAAGCTAGTATGCATTATATACACCTTTTAAAAACATTCTGAACTTACATCTGTTCCACCGTTTCTTCCTCCTCGATTGTCTCAGCAGCATCAATCTGCAATACAATTACAACATAGCCGAGCAGTCAAATAGTAGCTTGAGGACAGTGCAAAATTATTGCAACAAATTTAAAGATTACTTCTAAATAAAAATGGGAGCAGAGTTCTCACCTCTTCTTCTTCAAAACGATTGTCCACTTCTTTTAGGTCTTCCTGGATTAACTTTTCGAATTCCTTGTACTCATCTCTGTTAAAGATTTTAGCAACGTTATATAGTCAAAGGCACTTGAACATTTTCTTTACTTTTGTCACCTAATGGTGTTTAATAGTGATTTCATTAGGTGACTACATGCACAAGTTCTGAGAAACTATGATCTTTACAAGGTTCAATATTCAAAATGACAAGAAAAGGTATTTATAGAGCCACCGAAGGTGCTAATGCATTCATATTTTCAAGAAAAAAATTCCATATTGAGATTAATATAAACCTACATTTTCCCAAGATTCAAATTATTCAGCAAACCACAAATTAGTGAACTCATCATATGCTCCACACATAATAATCAGTTTGCTTAATTTCAAGCAATGGAGCATTGCTAAAAGGGATTAGAGTTGATTCAGCTAAATTTTGTTTCAGCTTCAAGTACCAAGCCATGAGGCAAATTGCTAAAATTCCAGCATTAGGTAAAACTACATATTTATTCAGCAATGCCCTTAGATAATGTATTAGCCTATCATAATTTCTGACTTTCAATTACTTAATATTCAAAAGCATACAATTCAAGTAAACACTCAGAAATCAGAATCATTCTCTGGAAGTAGAATGCAGCACATCTAGCACCCCTAATTTTGTTTATAAATTGTACTGATCATGAGGAAAGGAGCAAAGGAAGCCGGTAGGGGAGCATACTTAACATCTGGCTTGACAAGCTGAATGCCTCGAGCACGCAGATCAGCTTCTTTATTGTCAAAGAAACCTTCAGGCAAGGCGCCTTTTGTTTCTGTAGTTTCTGACCCAGTAGTACTAGTTTCTTCTCTTTGGTTACCCTGAATAGCAGCACCAGGTGAGTTCACCTGCCCAATGGTCTTCCCCGGCGCAGCTTTGTGAGCCAAGGGTCCTGCCTTCACAGAAGATCCAGACCCTAGAAATCCAATTCAAATTGATAACACTTATATAACCAAAAACATAAAAAATCAAGAAGTAAGCATCTTAAAAATTTACAACAAATCTCGTGCTTATATAACAACCCAGCGAATGCAATCTATAAATGTTCAAAAAACTTCCTGGAAGCTATTGCCAAGGCTTTTTGAGAAAGTTACAGTTGTCATTTTAGGCTTATGAATGATATGCATTGATTTGTAGAAAATTAAGGCTAGTGAAAAATTATATTTAGCATGATAAACAAACATTTTGTGTGTTTGATAACACACAGACTGTCTAACACATAAACATGTTTAGATCTCCTAAGAGAAATCCAGACACGGTCCTTTCATATAAGATCCTCGAGAAAGGCCTATTAAGAAGTTCGTACCAGCATTTGGCCTCTTCGGTTCAGGCTTGTCAAAGAAATTTGCAGGAAGTCCAGATGATTCCTTGGGATTCTGAAAGGCTGGAGATATTTCCTGTCTAGCATCATGAGATGGTGTTGATCCATCAGATTTTGATTTAGGCAATTCCTTCACAGGTGCAGATTTGACATTGCTTGCTAAATTTTGTCTTGATGCGTTTGCTTTGAGATTGTTTATTGCCTACAAATGGAATCATAACAGATAAATTTTACATCATAATGTACAAGCTCCCAAACAAAATGCATGCGTGTAAGAGAGCAGAATTCAGGTAGGAAGCAAAGGAGAAGACCCCCAAGCTTTACCAAAGGCACAAGAACATTCAACGGATAGGATTAACAGATATTCATAATGACAGTGAAATTTTGAGTTGGTCAATTAACTAGGCTCACAAATCAATTACAATAGGGTTAACTCTTCACCCATGGGCGGTGCATTTCATAGGCCAATATGACCTTCTGTTTCATTTATTTCATTACAGGAATCTTTGTTTCCTGCTGGCTTAAGTTCGACTTTGTATGAGGCCTTTTCTTAGAGTTGATGTAGTCATTGATTTTCATCACACAAAAAAACCTTCTTTAACCACAGTGAGCTACATAAAAATAAATATAAACAAAAAATTCTGGCTTTGGCTACAAACTTGTAGCCACAAATGACGGGCATGACCAACTTGTAGCCACAAATGACGGGCATGACCCTTCAAAGTATTTTACTAATCGGTGGATTTTTCTATTGAATGGCGCATAAGGGTTCTATCATTAATCTACAAATTACAAACTTGGAGATTTTTCTTTTCTTTTCCTCCCATTATCCATATTCAATTTGAGTAAAAGAGAGAGATTCATCTCCCTGTTTAATTTTATCCTTGCCTTTCTGGTGTTGGCCCAAAGGGGCCCCTCACCTGTGAGTAGTATGCTATCAGATGTGGGCACTGATCCTATGAATGAGGTAGAACCAATATCAAAATGTCACTTAAAAAGAATTCAAGCTCTAAGGAGGTGACGAGTTTGATCCCCCTCTCCGCTCACCCATTGTAATGGGCTTAAGTGTCATCCTATGAACCTAAAGAAAAAAGACTAGAAACCCAAAATAACCTAAACAATGACTGAAAAAACACAAGAAAAAAATTCCTGCTCATGAATTCAGAAAGATTACTTCACTCTTATTTCACAGTAAAAACCGGTAGAATTAGTTTGAATTAGATATAAAAGCAAGGAGAAGACTACATGAAAGAAAACACTGCCCCATTCATAGTGTTGCATAAAATGGAAGCATCTACGCAACATACCTCATGATGTTTCTTTGAAGCTTGGTGTGCAGGCCACAGAGCCTCAGATTTTAAAACAACATCGCAGACTCGACAAACAGGTTGATCAAATTCATTATACCTGAATGCATTCAGAAGTAGAGGTATAGAGGAAAGAAATGTTCCCAATCAGTTTCCAACAAAAAAAATCCTTCAAGAAAATAAAAGCCTGCAGAATCAGCAGTGCAACATGTATAGTGTCTACATTTCCTTCTTATATATACTCCCCAGGTTAAGTAAGAGCTAAGGCTGAACCAAAGAGGGTAATCCTACAGAATAAAGAATGGAACATCTTAAGACTACCAAATGCAACAATATCAAATAGCTTTTCCATATGATCATTTATGCACAGCTAGCACAATTGACTTTGAACAGTTCACGAAACAATACCCCAAGGGGGAATTTGATATCGAACAAGTCAATTTCAACCAACTAGGTATTAATACCCGACACCCAGGTATGAGCTATTTCAAGGGAAAGCGGGAAGGCGAAGGGCTGTGGTGGTGCAGTGGTAACCCTAAATTTCATACCAAACTCAAACCAAGCCCCCAATATCAAATATTCATACACCGATACTAAAGCTCATTCAGAAAAATCTTCGCAGTAACAGGGATTAGAGTTTGCTGGAGTGATAAAGATTGAAGTAAATCACCTGACAAGAGGAGAATCAATGCGGGATTTCTGAGCCTGTTCTTTCAATTTGGCACGAAACAAGGCCTTTTTTCTTGCCTGAGGATCCATTCTTCTAGCTACCAATCCTCCAGTAACACTGAAGATGGATTCGTGGTTCGCCCTATAGTTTGCCGTCCCGGAAAAGTCGAACCGAAATCGGTCGGAAACTCGAACCAGAACGACGATGGCGGCGAAACCAATCAACGTGCTCTCAGGGCGCAGTGGAGAGGAAAACAAGCGAGTTGAAGTGCACAACAGATCATTGGAGAGGAAGAAGAATAACTTACAGAGAACAGAAGAACGACAAGGGCCTCTCTGGTTTGCTAATTGAAATAACCCAAAACAAAAAAACCCCAAATTTGGCCCAACTAATTGAAACAACCGAAAAAACAAGGCCAAATTGCAGAAAACCTCTTTAAAATAACTTCCGTCACCAATCAACTATTTTCGAAATTATTCTACCCCTCTTTTTAATTTTATATGTTAATGGAAATTTATCAATAAAAAATTTAAAAGGTAAAAATGAAATTGAAATAATATAATTAACGTTATTTTTGCTCCAAATTGAACGTGGTTATAATCTAATGAAGAATTAGAAAGTGATTTGAAAGGGAAAAGCTAGCAACTCTCAATTGGATGGAGAGCATTTTATTGATTAATTGAAAAGAGAAAATGATGCCAATGTTTTCTCCTAATTTCATACTCCGTAGTACTTAATAATTTCTCCCTTGCACACCATGACACCAAGTTCGATCTTTCACACACAACACTAAAAAAAAAAACGTGGTGTTGTTTTATAAAAATGCAGCTTCTCCAGCTTTTGGGCCCAGCCCAATACCACAACCGATCTTTTTTCGTCTTGGACCAATTTTTTCTACGCCATTCCTCATGACCTCAACCGAGCTCCGATTTTTTTGTTAAATAACATTACCACTGTAATCTATTTACATATACTAAAACCGATACATAGCGTCCTATGTGGCGCATTGTGGTTGATTCTGGAGAAAAAAATCCTATGTGGCGGGTTGTGGTTAATTCTAGGAGAAAAAATTAATAAAATAATATGTTATCATAGTTTATAGAAAGTTATATAAGTCATAATCTATCTATATATAGATTTCAGTTAATTGAAAAAAAATTCATAGTCATACTTACCAAAAATATTACTACCTCCGATCCAAAAAGGATGTCGTTTGACTTTTTAATATTTGTTGGTAATAAGTATTAGATTATAAAAAATAATAATAAAAAAGTTAATCTATATACATATACTAAAATCGATGCATTGGGGCCTGTGTGGCGGCACGTGAGTGATTCTGCCTACGTGGCGGCGCGAGAGTGCGTCTCGCAAAGCTTTCTCCCGTAAAAAAGGAAATCTAATAAAAATAATTATTTTATTTTACCATTAACACATATAATTGGATAGATGGAATATCTTATAAAAGAGTAAATATTATATAAGGAAAAAACTATATCAATATAATTAAAAATAGTAGTAGTAATAATAAAAATAATTAATAAAACTAATTTTCATAGTCATACTTACCAAAAATATTAATAGATAAATATGTAATATTTGATAGGTGCTATTTTATTTATATTTCGATTTTTTTTGGTGGAAATAATTATTTATATCAAAATCAATCATTTAATAATTGTTATTTTATATCTATCTATATTATTTTTTGAGGCCAAAATAAATAATTAAAATATTATATAGCTATATATGTAGCCACAATCCATCCGTACATAGATATTTTAGTAAACTAATGTAATAAATATGTACTACATATTTAATAAAAAAGAATATTAAAATATTTTTAAAAATCAACTATCTAATTAAATTACATGAGATTTAATTAACCATAGATTAGATAAAAAAAACTTTTACGTAGTACCTTATAATTGTGAATTTTATTTATATTTTGAGAGAATCTAATTAAAAGATATTTAGATTATATATAACCTATCGAACTAATTTTATTTATACTTATATTATTTTTTGGAGGAAAAAATAATTTATATTTAGATTAACACATTTTCCGTACACGGGACGGGATCTGCACTAGTATATTATATAGTTTTTAGCTCCTTAAAATATGTGTTAAAAAGTCAAACGACATTCTTTTTGCATCGGACGGAGTAATAGATAAATACTTAGTGTTTGATAAGTAATATTTTATTTATATCTAGATTATTTTTTGGTTGAAAAAATTATTTATATCAAAAATAATTATTTAATAATTGTTATTTTATTTATATCGATATTAATTTTTAAGACCAAAATAATTTATCAAAATATTATGTAGCCAGAAACCATCTGTGGATAGATATTTTAGTAAACTAACATAATAAATATATACTATATATTTAATAAAAAACAATATTAAAATATTTTAAAAAAACAGTTATCTATTAATTACAATTTATATGAGATTCAATTAATAGTAAAAATTTACCATATAAATGTGAATTTTATTTATATTTTGAGATAATCTAAATAAAAGATATTTAGATTTTTTTAATTCATCGAACTAATTTTATTTATATCTATATCTATATAATTTTTTAGTGGAAAAATGATTTATATTTAGATTATTGTTTATTTATTTATTGGAATCTATCTAAATTATTTATAATATTGTATTAATGTGTTCTTCGTACACGGAACGGGACTTACACTAGTACATAATAAAAATGAATCTATATGGCTCTATTTACGTGAAATGGCTTACTAGTTTTATCCCTTTAACCCATTTTAAATGGTCTCGGTTAATTTGGTCATTCTGAGTGCAGTCGTTTCTTGGTTCGACTTCGTTTAGCTCCAGATGAAGTTGTAGTCTCGGGCACCCTGCTGTTCGATTCGACCGTGGCAGTGTTCGTGATTCTCGAAGATCCCTCATCCAAGTGGGGGGAATGTCGTTGATCCACACTTCCCCAGGAGATGTCTTTTCCTTTGATGGGTTTCTGCCTCTATCTCCCCGGCGTCGAGACTTCGTGTCAGTCTCTCGACTTTCCCATGTTCTCGGCATTCGCTGTTGTCACCTGGTGTCCTTGACTGTCTCTGCTAGTCTTGTTTGTTTAGATCCTTTGTATTTGGATTTTTTCTTGTATTTGTTTTTTTAGGTTGTTTCATGACGATTGGCCCGTCTGCCAGTTCCCATCGGCCTCTCGATTTTCCAGATTACAATTGTGGTCTGGATCTCGAATTATTTCCTTTTCAAAAAAAAAATACTACTTACTAATTTATTTACTTTTTTTAATTGTTAAACTTCTATTATAATAATAAAGGATGGATAAAATTGTACTTTATCAAATTTAACCTAGATTTAAACGTAATAATTTTGGGGATGGTTGATTGGTGAGAAAGGTATTTGGATTTTCAATTTAAAATGTGGTTTATAGCAACTATGTATATTTAAAGGGTGGTTTTATGCAATTTATCCCCCTAATTCAATAAGACTGAGCTTATTAGTAAGATGTTAAAATGACTACTTGCAAGATTATTTCCACCAAATTACACAAATGTCATTTCTCCACTTTCGTTCATACTCCACCTCGTCCCTTCTCCCCTCCGTTTCTATTCTGCTCACCCTTGATATCTTCGATGATCCTGCTTCCCTCTCTACCATCTCTACCAGACTACCACCAACCTTTGTTGTTTCCCTCTTGGTGAGGTTGTTTTTAGTTATTCGAAACAACACCGACAAGAGTTGTGGTCTCACTAGATATTGCCCTTACTTGTCTAGATTTCAACATCCAATAATAGCACGAGTTGACGCTAGCTAGTGACAAAAAAGCGACGGATGGGACATTGGGTATGTGACTTTGTACACAATTTAGGAGATTGTTCAATTCTTGAAGCCGAGTTCTTGGGTTTACTAGACGACCTGTTATTATTGTGGGAACAAGGATTTCGACGTGTTGAGGTTGAGATTGAGATTGACTCTCGTGTAGTAGTTCATATGATGGATAAGAACCTTGCTCATTATTCACCAAAAGAAAAAAAAGAACCTTGCTCATCTTCTCCATTTTATAGCCTGATAACCCGTTGTCAAGACTTCCTCCATAGAGATTGGAACATCCAGTTCCACCATATATTTTGTGAAGCGAATCAAGTTGCAAACTACCTACATGATTTTGCCTTTTGTTTTCCCTTACAGTTACACATTTTTGTATAATGCTCATTTCGTTTGCATTTTTTTTTTATCTTGACATACAAATATTTAGAAAGTTTCCGAATGATCCATTGTAAAACTTTTTGTTTAATTAAGGGAGATGTACTCCCACCCTTTTTTCACCAAAAAATAAAAATAATTACTTTATACATTTGTTGTTACTATTATTTGGTTTGCTCAATCATATACTCCTTGAATTGGTAAATAAAGAGCCGTCATTCGGGGTTCGAACCGTACAAGATAAACTAAAGTGAAACTGCAGTCGTATTTTTTATTTTTTTTTATTTTTTGAACCGGAAAGAATTCGACCCACCGGACATATCCGGTGAGACGAGTGGCAAAAAGAACGGCAACGGACAAACCGTTATGAAAGAACCGAAATACAACCAAATCAACAAAGGCAAGTACCACGAACAACTAGAGACTAGAAGTCGAAACTAGCGGAGACGGACAGATTTGAAACAGGGACAATGCGAATTGCAGTCACATATATGCAATGGAACTGCTTTCAATTAACACGCCCACATTTATATATGTGAAATAAAATATGAAAGGCGAAAAAATCACAAACTAAATACTCATAAAACACAAACTAAACTGGTAAATTTATACCAGTAAAGTCAAAACAGGATGAACTAAGAATACTCGGGCAAACATCTAAAGCCATTCATTCACTGTACAATGCAGTTAGCACTGGAGATTAACTAAAACAAAACCTACATTAGATAAGACATGTTCAAGTTTCCCCCTTAGCAGGAAAGCTACGCTCTCTACTCTGTATTCCTCCTCCACCAAAAACAAGATTCCCTACTTTACCAGCTGAGTACCAATTCCAATTTACCATCACCACAACCGTCGATGGGATAGGACAGGGATCAGGTGACGGTGAAGGGGACGACGGTTATGTGCCTAAGCGGGTTGTCTACATCTACACCCCCGGCATGCTCCACGAACCCAGCCGGGGTTAAGAAGCTGCCATGGCAGACGCACACGATGCACACTTCTGACTGGGTGTATTTGTACAGGAACCCGGTGATTGTCTTGCCGTTTGGCCCGTTCCCTGTTGTAGACACGTACGGCATCTCGGAGAGAAGCACTGCTTCGCTGCGCTTCTGAGCCGGAGGCTTCGGGGGTTTGCTCGGGTTTACTAGACTGGCTTCGTTTGTGTGGGTTGGTAATGATGGCTTCTTGCTCGGGGAGGTTTCGGACTGGACTGATGAGTTTCGCTCGATGTGGCAGGATTTGGTTTTTGATGAATTGGTGGCTAACTCAACAGGGTTTGGTGCTGTTTTAAGTGTTTGGATTGGATCAATCTGGCAGGATGACGAACTGCCCTCTGCTTTACCATTGGCCATTGTTGGACCATTCATGGTCATAGGGGCTAGTGGGCGAGACTGACTCGAATCACTTCCACCATCACTACTCGATCCACCTGCAAAGAAATACCAGACATGTTGAAGTTTCGATCAGGCGAGTAAACGAGAAGACAGAGCTATATAATGATAGGGAAATGTAATTGGGATGGGGATTCAATGATTCATACTTGCAGAAGTTGATTTCAGATGAATCACCGAATCACCATGCATCGTAATTGGTCTCTCACAATTAACACAATTACACAACACAACTAATCCAGTCAACCCCTGAATGTAAACAATGAGTTCTACTGGGAAAAACCTTGAATGCCTCTAATTTTACCACCTACAAAGTATCATACGATTCATGGAAGTGCATAGAAAGCTGCTTGTATCCTGCTCATATGAGACATACATATATAAATAAAATCTCTGATCTCTCATATTCGTAAAAGATCTGATTCACCAGGTTGTGTACAAAGGCGCACTTGACCAGCACAGGAATCCCAAGTTAAAAGTATTTCAACTTAGCTTTTGCGTCCTAACTATTCCACATCTTATGCTATATGCCCATTGCCCACCATCACCAATTTTAAAACCAGCAGAACAGCTGTCCAAACCCCAAATGCAATTCATCTATAATGAGACTTTGAGTTACATTTCAACATTGAAAGGAATACCATGTAGTGTAGGACCATAAATACTTGAAAAGTGCTTCAAGTTGCAAATAATCTAATCTTTCTTACCAAAGTAAAGTAATAAAACAAGAAGCTGGAAAGACAACACCAATCGTGCCATGATCGAGATTCCTTGTAGCGCCGAAGATATCATACTTTTATTTTACTATAATGAGATTATCATATCACCTATACTTATTATGATCATTGGGCCACATCTTTATACTTATTTTAGCTGCAACTTTGGCAAATGGGGCTTAACCTAACAAAAATGACTATCAAATTCGTATTAGTCAAAAACAAACCATCAGAGCACCTTTCCCTTCTTCGAAATTGTCATCACCAATCAAAGATGACAATATTTTATTTTTATTTTTGTTTGCTTGATTGGTTGATTTGAGTTTCCTAATCTTTCAAATACAACTCCAAACCCAGAATCAAATTTAAACCTCTTGACCAGGTACCAATTTTTCAATCCAATTCCTCTCAATTGGTGATGGTTCTACACCTGAAATTCGAGGGGAAAAGCCATGCAAGATTCATGAAGTACAATGCATTGTCATTTGTCAATTAATCTGAAGAAAGTGACATGTTTCATAGATTAGGTCACCTGATGATGACAAAAATCAAAAAAATGGAGAAAAAGAAATTACCTTGGCCGGAAGAGCTCCGGTGATCGGAAACGCCTGGAGAGCTCCCCCTTGAACATCCTGAAACAGAATGTCTCGCGTTATTCACACGAGCGCTACCGTCGCCGGAATTCTTTTCCGCCACCAGGTACGGCCTAAAACCGGCGGCAGCAACCGCCGCCGGCTGAAGCGCGCTCCCTTCGCCCCCAACCAAGCCCGGCATCACCGTGTAATAAGGCAGGCCGTTAAAGTGATTTCCATTAACCCTACCCTGTGGTCTCACCATAAACGACGTCGTCACCGGAACCGGCACAAGAGGTGCTCCTTCAAAGCCATTACTCGCGCAGTACCGGTGATCCCCCGTACGACGCCGTTTGGAGAAATCATCTCCGTTGAAGTTTCCGGAAAACGCATTCGCCTTCAATTTCCGCTTCTCCTCCCGCTTCTTCCTCGCCTCCTGCCTCCTCAGCGCCTGCGCCTCCCTCTTCGCCTCCTTCTCGAACCCTAACCCCTCCGAATCGAGGTCCGATCGGGCCCCTCCCTTCCCCCAAATCGGCACGCTGAGGCTCAGATCGCCGGTGCCTCCAGGAACCGGACTATTAGGCTTGGACAGTTGGAATTTGCGGCCGATTGACGGCGCCGGACGTAACCCTAGGCTGAGTTCTAGCTCGTCCTCTTTCAACACCGCTTCCGTGGCTGCAGCTAATTCTCTCTCCTGATCCTCCATTACCGAACCACGAGAAATCCAGAATCAGAACGAAAAACGAGAGGAACAGGTCTTAGTTCGATTTCAAAGTGAGAGCAAAACCTCCATGAGAGAGAGGATAAAGGATGAGTCCAAGGTTAATTGTTTTTGTTTTTTAAATTGAAAAAGAATAAAATCTAGAAAGGGAGAGGGAGAAGGAGAGGGAAGGGGAAGAAATAGAGGGGGTAGGGTGGGAGGAGAAGGACACGTGGTGGGGCGACGGAAGCGGGAAACAACGGTTGGGGGTTGACACGTAAGCGGTCTTTCATCATGATTTATTTAAGAGGTCATTAGCACGTTCTAAATCTAATTGCTGTTTTACAAAGATTTTTCTCGTGATTTCCTAGGTTTTAAGGCTTTGCTTTAACTTCTTTTTTTTTGAGAAATTTTATTTTTTGGTTGATGCAATTTTTTTTCTTCTAAGATATAACAGGAAAGTCTTATTAATTTAGTTGACAAAAATAATCCAATCTGAGATATTTTTAGCTTGTAGTTGAATGTGAGGTGGTGGTGTGATCGCTAAAGATGGCTCGAGACAAGAGATTCGCAAAGGTGACAATTAAGTCTGATTGTATGTAGCTATACAACTTGTGAGTTGTGAAGGAAGAGCTTTTGGACATAGGTAAGAAAAAGATTTATCCGAAAAAAAATCTGAACAGTTACATCCAATCACAAACTACACGAAAGTTGCCCCTTTTTCATGGAAATTTACCCATCACAAAGATGCACAGAGGAACAGAACGAACTTCATATATCCCTTTTCTACTAAATCCAGAAACAAGATTGGACGTTATTCCGGTTCGTCTCCATTTTTGTGAAACTATTCCTCAAGCAAGGCAGCCGTGATAGCTGCCCCCAGAGCAACCTGAATAAGAGAAAAAGATCGAGTAGTTGGAGAGAGGCTTCCAATCATGCACATGGAGCATAATCTTAAGAACGGGGAACAGGCCGCACAATATTTAGCGCAAATAAGACCTTTTGTGTGTTTAGTGGAGTAATTAAGAGTTTGAATTGCCGGATGATTGATATGACGTTGTATTCAACTTGATGATTTCATCTTAATGATAGTACGTACTGTACTACGGAGTAGTTTTTTCATTAAACAAAATGCCTACCTATTAAAAAAAAATTAAAAAAGTATAACATCACTAACTAAAGATGGATAATCTATTAATCTTCCAACCTACTCACGGCAACAAAAACAATTAACTGATGTGAATATTCAATAAAACAATTTAAGTGCTTATAATTTATAAAAATAAATAAATGTATCTTAACTAGTACGGAGTAGATTAGTACGGAGTATCAACTTCTTATACTCCATTTATATATGCTGCCAACTGCCATATGAGATGAGTTATGTTCAGGAATTTGATGAACCTCCACCTGTAATTAAGGCTAGTCTTGATATGGAGATGACGAGGGGAATGAACAATGTTTTTCATGATAGCTAATAAAGTTCTACCCAGGCAGTCAGGCACTAGCCCGCTCTTTTTTACCCAAAAAAAATAATATTATATGCTCTATTAAAATAAAAATTACATAAAATATTACTATTTAAAAATTATATAAAATATTATTATATAAAAAAATTATATTAGTAACAATATTTTTTTTTAAAAATTGATATTTTATAATCCCTCTATTTTTATATATAATAAGTATGAAATTAAAAAAAAGTTATATAATTTTATTATCTTAAGAAAACATGTATAAAGAATCGTGGCAGTGTGTATCGATCGAGACGACTCCGTGTTACGGATATTTCCTTGGACGTTCGTCTTCACTGCCCACAGGGTCTCCTGATATACAGTTGGCCAGCGGTGTCACTGCTTGGTGGTGCTTGACGTCGGCTCTTAGTCTATGTTGTCTCCAGCTTGGTTGGGCTTAGTTCGTTTGTTCGACTGCATTTGTGTGCATCCCTCCGTTTGTACTGCTTTTTTTCTGTTTTCTATGTTGTATTTTCTGTTTCTATATTGTATGTTAATTTAGACGATTAGTCATCTGTCGACTTTGTCAGTCTCTCGAGGTTCCTGTTCTGTCCGACCTCGAATTATTTCCTAATAAGAAAAAAACATGTATAAAGAGTATAAGCCATATAAAAAAACAGAAGAATGAACTACATGTTTAAGTAAAAACACATTATCTAATTTTTCTAACCTATACCCTAAGAATAGATTAAAAGGCTAATTTTAATAATAACATAAATCCTATAAGATCCACTCCATCATGATTTACTAATTTATTTTCATTAAATAGATAAAAATCTTTAAATACACCAACATTGCAATTTCTAGCTTCTTATTCTATCTCACAAAGGGATAAGATAGAAATATCCTAAATCATTACTCCCTCTATTCGACAAAACATACTATATCGATCATTTATTATTTACATATGTTTTTTTATGATGATAATATATATATTAAATATCAATTTTTTTAATATAATTTTACACTTATGAGTAATGACTCTGAAATTATTTTAAAACCTCTTTTTCAAATGACTTTTACAACTCACTCGTGCTAAAAATTTATTAAATTTTGTACTATCAATAATAAATATAAAATTATCAATAATTTTTTTTATTTATATAACTTTTATTATAATAAACAATATCTATAAATAATAAGCAATACGGGGTATATTTTTGTAGCGATTTTTTTAGAAAGACTCCAAACATATTTACTTCATAAAATTTTAAAGTTAGATAGGAGTAAATGTAAGGATTATGTCTATATCTCTATCTATCTATCTATCTATCTATCTATCTATCTATCTATCTATATACCTATATTAAAACCGATGCAATGTTGCCTACGTAGCGACATGTGAGTGCATCTTGCAAAACTTTCTCATGTCAAAAAAGAAATCTAATAAAATTAAGTAATTAGATAGTTCTAATCTATATAATTAAAAATAATTATTTTATAACTCATATAATAAATTTGCCATATACAATTACCATATGTATAAACAAATTGCCACATAAGTGTATCTCCATACGGATTATAAATAATCTATCCAATGGACAATTTATATATATAAATTACACCATATGGACAAGACCTAAAAAGGAAATTAGGGCCACCCAATTGCCATATGGATGGATTTTATGACGAGTCTTTTGAGTTTAGGCGGGTCTTGGTGACCTTGAAGGCCTTGACGGAGGGGCGAGGTAAAAAGTTTAGATGGGGTCTAGGCGGGCATTGAAGGGTTTTTTAGAACAGTGATCATAATTATAAAAAATATTAATAGATACGTAGTAACAAATACGGAGTATTTGATACGTGTTATTTTATTTATATATCGATTATTTTTTGTTAGAAAGAATTATTTATATCAAAATTATTTATTTCATAGTAAATTTTATTTATATCTATATTATTTTTTGGAAGAATGAGCTATTTAGATCTAGATTAATTTTAATCTTATATTTTCAATTATTAGTTTAATTATCATAATGTACAATTCATATTTATTTATTTTCATATTTAGATCTAGAGTAATTTTAATCTTATATTTTCAGGACATACACTAGTTTATGATAAGTGAATAGAGTTGGGATACACGTGGCAGGCAGTGATAAGTTGTATGGATAGCTGAAAAAGGGACGCGTGTTTCCTCTTCTGGTGATATACGTCAACGTCTGTCTTCTGAAACGCCCCTTGGACGCATTGCGTATAACACCAACACGTGTCCAAGATCTTCTCCGTCGGTCCAGCGAATCTCCACCGTCGCTTTCACCACCCCCGACTTTCACAACCCCCCAAGCGGCCCCAGCAGGAAACCGCCACGTTGCAGGCTACAAACAGGACACGTCGCATATTACTACCTCCGGTGCCCACCTCACATGCAATGGCCTGTTTTGGCTCCCACCGGCAGGAATGACACGTCTCTGAACGAAGGGCCCCGCGGGGCCTACCTGCCAGTTGGCAGAGTTAATGAAGCCTTTTTGCTGTTATTTAGTGGCCTGTACACGTGTCGTCACTCGGTTGGGTAGAAGTAACATCTCGCCTTTAAAGATTAGTTGAAGGAATAAGAATGAGACACGTGTCGATGGTTTTTGAAAGTGTGCCTGTTGCTGTTGCTGGGTAAAAAAGCGTAAAAAGCATGGGTATGCTGCGGCGACCGTGATGCATGCGGGGCGCGTGTCGACGAGTGACGAGCCATACTGTTCGTCACGTGACAAGCCGAGAAGGGTAAACGATCTATCGATGGGCCTCATTGTGGGCTTTTTAATATGACCTTGGGCTCACGGCCCGGCCCAAACGATGTGGATTGTGTTGGACTCACGGCTTTAATCCATTTTTTCAAATTCAGTCAGATTATAAATCCGTCTCCGTGTGGACTCATAATGAGTCAATAAACACATCTCCAAGAAAAGAAAAATTCAAAATAATATTCCTTTTGTTTGACAAATCATATCGTTTATTACTCACATATATATATACTTTTTACAAGGTAAAACTATATAAAATGTTAATTTTTATATATTTTTTTTAAAAAATAGCCACGTATATTTTGTTGAATAGAGTGAGTATTATGTTTTGATCACTTAAGTAAAATTTTACCAAATTTTGATGGACCACTTCAGTATAAATATTGACTGACCAAATTTGTATGATCTGCTTTACAGATATGCAAAATTGGGGAAATGGATGAGATAATGATAATATGAAAAATGGAAATACTTGGAAGTTGAAGCATAAATTTTTAATGATTATAGTTGTTTGAGATGTTGTAATAAGAACAATGACAATAGGAGAAATAGTTCACCAACACATATGTTAGATTTATAATGTTTAAATTAAACTTTCAATATAGTACTCTTTTTTTTTAATCTTTTTCACATCACAACACACCTTCTTCATTGTAACTGAAATGGTGAACGCTCACTTAGAATCTACCCTAGACCGAAACTCATTTCCTACGGTTACCATTAAAACTAAGATCACTAACTAATGAACCACAAGACTAATTAAGATCCAACCTAAGCTATTTTTGGGCTACTAAGATCCAAACATGAATCTATCTTATCACTCCTCTTTAGCTTCATCTGGATCAGATGGACTGGTTTCGGTTGCGAACACAACATCGCCATTAGCCTTCTCCTCCTCCTCGGCACCTTTCAACTTGGCCTTCTCCAACGCTTGGATCAAACTCCGCAAACACGCCTCAACATCAATGTCGGAGGACTTAGGCATCAGGCTCTCAGCAACATCAGCCGGTGTCATGTTCTTCTCTCCCAACAGCCTCTCAATCGTATCGAACAACGGATGTGAGTCAAGATCCAAGTAGTTGTAGGCCAGCACCTTGAACGCGTCGAAGCAGCAATAAGATAGCTCAATGTGCACATCCATTCGCCCTCTCCGAATCAGAGCCGGGTCCAGCTTGTCGATGTAGTTCGTGGTGAACACAATGATCCTCTCTTGCCCACACGACGACCAAATTCCGTCAATGAAGTTAAGCAATCCAGAGAGAGTAACCTCTGTGCCCTTCCTTTTCCCCTCTTCTAGCTTCGCTTTCTTCAACGGATCCTTGTTGGCGTCGCCGTCGCCATTGGACTCGTCGCTATCCTTTTCCTTTCTCCTTTCGCCTGTGAGATCAATCGAGCAGTCTATGTCTTCTATAAGAATGATCGACTTGTTCGATGTCTCGATCAACAGCTTCCTCAAGTGGATGTTATCCTTCACCGCAGTGAGCTCCAGATCATAAATGTCGTACTCCAACAGATTGGCCATGGCTGCAACCATCGTCGACTTACCCGTTCCAGGGGGGCCATAGAGGAGATACCCACGCTTCCATATCTTGCCGATCTTTTCGTAGTACTCCTTGGCGTCGCTAAACCGTGTAAGATCATCGACGATTTTCCGCTTCTTCTGTGACTCCATGGCTAGTGTGTTGAATCTCCCCGGGTGCTTGAACTCGACATGGCTCCACATACTTCCACTTCCAAGTAGGGAGTAGCCTCCGTCGGATCCAACTTGCGTGTTAGTGTAGAGCTTGCGCTGTCGCCTTCTTATCTTGATCGCCTTTCCCTCTTCCAAGACATGGCTCAGGTAAGAGGTTGTTACCAAATTTCTGTCGCGCCTGTGGAATTCCAACCGGTAAAACCTGTAGAAAAGGGACCAAGTGTAAAAAAACGTCGCAATTAATGTAGCGAATTGGTTAATGTAGCGAAATTCCGATCCGTTACCTTTTCTCGTCGGATGCGGGGAAAAACGAGATGCCAGGGGATTTGTTGAGGCTCATGCTAGAGGTCCACCAGACGGTAACGCCGAGGTACTCGTCGGTGACTTCTTCTTGGTCGGCAATGCTGAACATGAGAGACTTCCCATGGAGGAAGTTGGCCTTCATCCGGTTGGCTTTCATGGAGGATCTCTCGCCGAGGTAGGTTTCGATGGCTGTGTAAGCTTTGTTGCGGTCGAATCTCGTCCCGTTTAGCTCATCGAAGGTGATCTCTTGGTAAGGCGACAAGTATCCGCGCATCCTCTTGATGTAGCGGAATACGATATCGGTGAAGAAACCGCGGACTTGGTCCGGGAGAAACTGCTGGTACATTGCCCAACCGAGCATGACCGTCGCAAACACCGATCCTAGCTGCATAAACGAATCAAACACCGTCGCCATCTGCATCTCGATCGATCCCTTTCTAGCTCGCTGTATCCTTTGCAGACTTTACAGTGTGTTATATATAGAGGATCAAAGCGGTGGACATTGGATGCTTTTAGATGGTTCAATTAAATGTGCCTTATGGATTTAGTACTTTAAATTAACAAATAAACAAAATAAAAAAAGGTTTCACCAAAAAAAAAAAAAAAAGGGGTGCTGTGGTTTGGTTTCTGTTAGGGAGAAGATACTTGAAATGGAAAGTAGCATTGACCAAGCCGTTGCAAAGACAAAAGAACATATCACTCTTCAGTCTTCATATCCTGACAGACACAAGTTTCATCATCTTCCTTTGCAATTTGGAAAGCAAAAAACAAGCAACCCAACAAACTTTTATTATTAAAAAAACTAAGCTTTAAAAATTATTGATGGCTAAAGTTTTAATTATTTGTTTGGATTGGTTTGAAAAACCCAGGAAGTTGAATATCCCAATAAGTTAGATAGAATATCTACATTTGGTTAAAAAAATTCTTCTCCAAAAACCTAGGAATTGAAATTTCCGGGAATTGAACTTCCTGTGAAATACAGGAATTGAAATTACCAAGGGGTACATGGTAAGACAACTTCCACCCTTTTTTTACTAATAAAAATCCCATATTTATCTCACTACATCAAATCCACCATTTTTTCATTTTTCAACCAAACATGTTTAATAAAATCCCAGAAAGTGTAATCCGACTCGATTTTATGGGCTTTGATTGATTCGGAAATACAATCGTTAAAACTAAAAAAAAATAAAAAATAAAAAAACCCGGGTTTCGGTTCAAGACTAGGACCAGACCATAAATTACGCTTCACATTGGATGAATTGGAATGTGTGTTGTGTTAAACTTGAAGCAACAAAACATTACTTATATAATCATTCAAATCTATATAAACTCTTAAAACATAAGAATTTTCTCCTATGTGTCACACCCACTTAATTCTCTCCTTCTAAACTATTAACCTTTTTTTTTTTTCCCTTTTTCAATTGATTTTTATCTTTGTCATAACCAATCAGTTTATTTTAAAATATTAAATTAACATATAACCTATATCTATTTGTAAATATTTATTTATATACTATCAAAATAGTGTCCTTCTTAAATGAGTCTATTACATTCACACCCTTTTCTTGTTAGTTTATTCTTATAAATTTAATTTAAAATATTAAATTAATATTTTATTTAATTATATAATATCAATTTTTATTTTATCACTAATATTTATTTTTAAAAAATTGTGTCATGCCTTAGGAACTATACTACAATAGTAAATATCTTAAAGTCACATAAGTCGTTATTGGAAAACCACCATTTTTGTATTATTATTTATTGGCTTTGCCCTCTGAATTGGAGATTTAGAAAAATATATATACCTCATTTTTTACATTAATTTTTTTCATTTTTAATTGAATAAAAGGTATCATTTTATTTCAACATGTTTTCACTTTTAATATAATTTTATAATCATAATTTAATAAATTTATTAAGGAATAAATGATCTAAATAAAAGTTACTACTCCCTCCGATCCAAAAAAATTGTCGTTTGACTTTTTAACACGTATTTTAAGGAGCTAAAAACTATATAAAATATCAACTTTTTTAAAATTATTTTTTTACAACTTAATATTTGTTGGTAATAAGTATTAGATTATAAAAAAATAATAATAAAAAAGTTAATATATTATATAGTTTTTAGCTCCTTAAAATACGTGTTAAAAAGTCAAACGACAATCTTTTTGGATCGGAGGTAGTATATGTTATTAATATAATTGTTAAACCAACAATGACTAACAAAATTCAAAGCACTTAATGAGTTAATGGTCTAATAAAAACCTTACTTCAGCCTTCAGGTAGTAGGTTAGATTTCTGTTTTGGCCCTTTGGGGGAAAGGGGGTAAATTAAAGAGGGGAGAGAGAGATTCTGAGACTCTGAGGCTAGCTAGAAATGAAAACGACGTTGCCTAGCTTGGGAGAGATCAGACTTGTCAAAACATAACTAGATCCGAAAATCCGACCCGACCGTTTAGAATTTTTTGGGTCAAGACTCGGAAATTTTGACTCGGAAATTTTTTTCGACACGAACCCGAAAAATCGGAAATTTTCCAGGTAATCTGGGTTTCGATCCGGTGACCCGATTAACCCGGTAATTTAAACCCGATTTACCCGATTGACCCGGTGACCCGATTGACCGGTTGATTTATAATTAAATATAATTAAATTTTTTTATATATAATTAAAATTTATCGCAAAATTATCAAATCATGATTTTTTTAATTTAAAAAAGAAAAAATTAACAAACCCGAAATGACCCGAAATCCGGTCAAACTCGGGTTCTAGTCAACCCGGAAATATCCGAAACCCGTTTTACTCGAAATCCGAAGTGACCCGAACCCGACCCGAATGACCCGTTTGACAGGTCTTGGGAGATGGTGCATATCATGTGAACTGTGAACGATGTTTGAATGTTTCTCTCCCCTATGTACAATTTCTAGCTATTTGCATATGCAAGACTATGTTCAGGTTTAGGTAGTGTCAACTTGCTTTTACAGTGCAGTAGGTTTATTCCCATGTGCAATGCATTTTTTTTTTGTAATCATTACGATGTGAATTAGTTATAGTTAAGTTAGGGTGTTAACCATACAATTTGTGTTCATGTAAGTTACAAAAGATGTTTTCATGTAAGCTAGTTTACAAAATTGCAAGTAGCAACATTTTGGACTTGGTGTTTTGATGGTTCATAAAAGATGTGTTCATGTAAGTTAGTCTTTGTATTTTTCACGGCTATGCCCAACAGAAGACGGAGATGCAGTGGCAGAGGAGCTGGTGGTTGCACGGTGGTGCTTACATACAGATCGTGAATGTTTGGAATTCAAAAGTCTTAAATCCATCGCCTAAGGAGACAATCACTGTTCCATGATAGGGCATTAGGGCATGTTGTCTCGCCTGATCTTTGAGTGTGGCAATGCTCAGCCAGCTAGCGAAGCTACTTGGCTCACTTTAATGGCAAACAACATTTCAATTCAATGGCAGATAACACTTGTTGAAGAGAACAAGCTTGCTGGTGAACAAACCTGAGCTTGTTCTTTATTATAGATTAGCAGTCTCAAACGATCACAAGTCGATTGACATTGTACATTTGCTCTTCGATGTCAGCTGTTTTACAATAGCTAATGTCGAAGGCTCACTTAGAAGCTACCCTAGACCGAAACGCATTTCATACAGTTAACATTAAAACTCAGAAACCAAAGCATATAAACAACACAAAAGTCAGTGAGTAAACAACATTAACGAGCCTCAATATTTCCGCCTCTACACAAGTGAGTTCAGCGACATCACGAGTTGCCCTTCCATGACGCTGCTAGCACAAAGGCAAAGGCAACGGAGAAAAAGAAGCGGGGCGTTAAAACATTTAAACCTGCTTCGTCGCAGTGACATGAATGAAGTTTATGCTGTGCTAATCTTTACCTTTTGACATAGTAGTAGCAAAAGTCCGCCAATATTCCGGTCTGGACGATTTCTGCCAGCAGAACCATGGGCAACCACAGGTAGCCCTTTCCGACAAGTAGCAAGTACTGGCCACTGCTTTCGTAAACCTGTCGCACCAATTTAAGATACATACATTCCAACCATTCACTCAACAAAGAACAAAGAGATTCGTAATCATTAAGAGGATTGAGGGTAGAATAGAAAAGGCGATGGTATACAAACCGAAAGAATCCAATGTGCACAGCCGAGGAACCTTGCCAGGCCTAAGGCGAACACATAGCGTGCTGTAAACGGTTCAACCATCTGAACAAATAAAAGGTTCCTGAAAGTCAAATAAGGATCAATGATAAGACGATAACTAGAGAAGCGAAGCTACCTTTGCATTCTGCATCAAACGGAGCTGAGGGAGCACAGAGACGGATTCCAAGTACACACAAAACGCCCAGAGCATCCGGATGATGATTGAATAGGATGACTTCGGATGGACGAAAAATGCAAGAACAGCGCACGGTACTACCTGCGAGTAACGAGCGGCTGGCATTTCTTAGGAATTCAGGAGGAGTACCATGATTCAATATGAATACGCAAAAAAGGGATTTACCACTATATATAGAGGCATATTGTCCAGCTCTTTGATATAGGTGGATTTCAACTTGAACCGGATCATGTAGATCACCCATAAGGTAGATACGAGAGTGGCAAAATCGAGCACGGTATGGATGTCACCTTCCATCATAAAGCTCAAACAAACCCTGACTGCTAGGAAGATGGCCGTGAGTTCCTGCGACCTTAAAGAGAGGCCTGAAAGCACAAAAGAAGACAGAAGCAACAGGAACCCGTTCAGACGTCGACGGATGAAGTGGTCATATCAGATCAACTCTTCTTTTTCAGTCATGGTAGTCATCAATAAAAAAATTTACCCTTTATTCAAAAACAAAACATCAAACTTGACATCAATTCTACATGTGCTGATGACACCTGACATCTTGATGCAAAATTACAAAGTATTGGAGATATAAACAAGATTGTAATCTCATACACCATCAAATTAGAAAATTACTTGTAAGATTTTCAGAGCTTTTTCTCCGAAATCTTAGGCTTCGAATCAGAATCATTATCATTCATGCATATAGAAAAATAGCCAATTTCACATACATGAGTACTTGAGTAGTGATATGGTTAGCTAATTTCTAAACTACCATTAAAAATTCCTGTTAAACAATTAAAAAGCAACAGATTTAATAAACACACACACAAAGAAAAGTAATAAAAACTGGATCTTGATTTGCATGCCAAGTCCCAGCACAAGTGATTTCAAACCCAGATCACATAGTATAAGAGATAACCCACAAAATTATAAAAACCATACGGATCAGCAAAACAAGGCATTACATTAAAGATGAAAAGTTTCCTCCTTTTGATAGAATCTTAATCATTCATGGATAGGAAAATAGCCAATTTCTCGTACATGAGTACTGATCTGGTCAGCTAATTTTAAACTACCATTAAAAATTCCTGCTAAACCAGATGTCAGATTTGATAAACATAAATTGGATCTTGATTTGCATGCCAAGTTTCAGTCCAATTGCAATCAAACCCAGATAACCTAACATCAGAGATAACAAATAAAAACCACACAGAGCAACAAAGCAAACCATGAATCTCTTTAAATAGCTTACCAGAACAAGTTTTATGGGTGGTGAGTTTGTAAATAAGGAGGACGATCCCGGCAGCGTGGATGGCTTCAGAAGCAACAAAGAAATGGGTCTGGTCCTTAACCGAGTATCTGAGGCCCACCAGAGTACAGAAAGAGAGTATGAAACCCAGGAACACCTTCACCTTCACCGATTGCCTTCGAACCCATAGGAACAGATAATTCAGTGTAGAAGACCCCCTTTTCCTCCCCATTTCGCCTCAAAGATTCAACCTTTTTTCCCTTGAAGGGTTTTGGGGGCGTTCGGTTCGGTGGGTTGGAAGTATTTGGCGGAAAGTGGAGAAATTAAGATGAGGATTTGGAAAGGGGGAAATTGGGGGTGCATGTAAAGATCGAAGGATTTTGGGGGATGATTTGGTTCCATTTTAGGGCTGGGAGGATATTTCATTCCGTAATCTGAACTGGGATGCAAAGTGGCGGGTGCGTGAATGGGATTTGCAGAGTGTTTTTGCCCGGTGTTACACGCACACGGGTTGATGGATCATCGGTTTTGTTTTCTTCCTTAATTTTTTTTAAAAAAAAATTATAGTATGAAAATACAGTAAGAGGGAACTTTGACTAAGTTTGACTTTTGTTATTGGTAAATTGAATCGACTTTTTTCACTTTTCAGTGAGTCAAATGTCAAAAACCATGTCTATATTTTGGCATTATTTGATTATTATTTTTTCAAAAACTATTGGGTAATAACTTCTTTTTTTTTTTTGTTATAATATGTGTAAGAATAAAAATAGAGAGGTATAGAAAAGAGAGAATAAATCGCTAGCTGATAAGGAATTACAATAGATAAGTAATTACAATAGATAAGTAAGACATAAATGTGCTTCATTGGTTTTCCACCATGTGGAAGTTAAAAGAGGTGAAATGGTGGAGAGGTGAAATATCCATCATTTATGGTTTTATAACATTTTTTTTTAACTAGACAATATTTTTCCTTAAAATATCAGTTGGGATCCCCAATTGAGTTTAGTTGAATAAAAGTATAAGGAGTAAGTTAAAAAGAAAAAAGAAAAAAGTCTCTCTTTGGAGAGAGGTTGTAAAACCGCTGTCGGCTCTGTAATTCTGTTCCGACCACCTCGATTCTTCTCGATCTGGATTTTGCCCCACCCATCTCCCTGGAGATGTTCGTATTCAACCTTATTCTATACAAATACTCTCTCGTTGGAGAGAGGTTAGAAACCACCAGCTTCGGCCATCCAACTCGGCTCTGGCCGCCCAAAACCTCCGATGACCACCTCGATTTGCGTCGATATGGTTATCGCCGAACAATCTACCCCATCTTCGTAGGCCTTTTGTAGATCCTTGGAAGGGCATACCTCTTATTCCTTCGTTTATATGCCACTTGAACTCCTTGGGAACTTCCTGAGCTTCGTTTGTTGGTCTAGGGTTCCGTCGACCCTGGCTTCTCCCTCCGCCCACCACCCAAACGTTCCTGTTCATCTCCCCACCACAAGATTTCGACCCTGATCTGGCTTCCTTCTTCCCCCTTGTGCATATCGGTTGTTGAAAAGCGGCCTTCGGAGTCTTGGTCGCCCTAGTTGGGGCTTCCTTTGCTTGTTGTGGCCTTGGGGACTTGGGGTCTTTCTTGTGCCCGAAGGGGCAGGTATCTTTGTTAAAATTGGGCATATTCTTTGTACTTTGGGTTTAAGGTTTAGTCTTGGGTCCAAAGTAACCCATAAGAAAAATTTATATCTTTCAAATAAGTCATGCAACTACGTCCATGTTTCAAGAAATTGATTTCCATGTCACCATTTTAACATAAATATATAACTAAACTAAATAATCTATTATATAATTGTGCATGGTTTATTTTTATCTTGCATGAATATTCATTTTGTCTGTTCATTGAATTCAGCAACGGGAGGCTGGAGCCCGAGAGGGGTTTGTAAACTTTGTTAGATATTGTCCTGATATAAAATGGGTTGTGAATTTGCTCAAAGCCATGTCTTGGTCTTCTATGGTTTTTATTTAAAAAAATATATAGTTGGTGGGTAAGAATTTTTTTAAAATAGGCTACCTACGGCTTAATGAATACTTAACACTCTGCACTATCTCAGATATGTGAACGAGAAAAGAATTTGAAGACTAAACTCGTTTTATATCTTTCTTAACAGAGGAGAAGTCTCATTTTATACGACTATGTTCATTTTTTATTTAAATATTTAATCTATCATCTCATTGCATGTATAGTTTATTTGAATTTGTTGACTTTGTTTTTTACTTTTTGTCGGCGTGTAACCTTTGTTAGATGTTGTCATGTTTATATGTGAAGAACATAGTAGGAGATATAATAGACATACTCTAGAGGATGGATGAATAGAGTATGAAAACTTTCGTAAATTTTCTACAGAAGAAACTTCAATGTTTTAAAATGAATTTCAAGGTCTTGAAATGAAACTCGGGGTTTTGAACGATTTCAGAAACCTGTTGAAGTGTACGAAAATTTAAGCCATTAATATAAAATACGGAAATTAAAACACACTTGTACACACGAATTATTAACGAATTCAGCTCTAAACCAGAGCCTACGTCTCCGCCTAGGGTTATCCAGCATGTAGGATTTAACAGTACACTTTTATTTCTCTTTTCCTTATCAATCTCCCCCTTGATGAAAGCTAGACAAAACAAATATCAATAGTAGTCTAGTGCTAAAGAGATTTGGGATAAATTGGTAGTCACCTATGAAGGAACAAGCCAAGTCAAAGAGATCAAGATCAACATCTTTCTTAACCAATATGAATTATTCAAGATGAACTCCAATGAGACAGTCAAGGAAATGTTCACACGATTTACCCAAATCGTGAACAACCTGGACTCTCTTGGAAAAGTCTTTACGAATGAGGAGAAGGTTAGAAAGATGTTGAGAAGCTTACCTAAGGGTAAGTGGGGTCCAAAGGTGTCTGCCATCGAGGAAGCTCTAGATCTCAAAGCCCTACCACTGGACGATTTACTTGGAAAGCTGATTACACATGAGATGATTCTCAACGAAGAGGATGGTAAACTACCCTCCAATACAAAGAACTTGGCGCTCAAAGTCAAGAAGAAGGATGTGCCATCGGAGGATACTGAAAGTGGTGATGATGAGGAAGATCCCTTTGCCCTGATCACAAGGGTAGTTCTCCAATAGAGGATATTCTGGATCATCCAAGTATAAAGGTAAGTCTTCAAATTACAACAAGAAGACTAAAACATTGTCTTATTTTGAATGTGGTGATACATATCATCTGGTGAAAGAATGTCCTCAAAAGAAAAGGCACAAGTACAAGAAGAATGATCGAAAGAAAAAAGCTATGGTGGCATCTTGGAGTGACTCAGATTCATCCAGTGAGTCAGACTCAGAGGATGAACAAGCAAACTTGTGCTTAATGGCTGATCATGAAGAAAACCCTAGACGGCACCTTGAGGCAGTTGTAAGAAATTTGATTTCGAGCCCTATTGCCGTTCTCTCAGAATTCTTACATAATATGATTGTCAATTAGGAGAACAACTCTTAAAACTAACACTTTGAAAGAAAAGTTATTAGAACAGGAGAAAATTTTGAGTGAATTGTCGCTGTAAATAAAAGATCTCAAAGCTTCTTAGTTAGCCCTTGACCTTAAAGTCAAGGCCTTGGAATCGAAGAACTCCGATCTCAAGCGCGATCTTTCTTCTCTAAAAAGCTGTAATATTAAATTAGAGAATGAAAAGATCAAGTTGGTTGAAAAGTACAGAGACCAATAGACTGCTCTCATTCGATTCACCCACTCCAAGGCTAATCTCGATAATGTTAGGTGAACAATAAACCTCCCTCAACAAAAGTGGTATTGGCTACAATAAAATTTTTTCAAAGAAATCTATGACCACTTTTGTTAAAGTTAAAGGAAATTGGCGCACAACTACTTGCTTTTTCTGTAGTAAGAAGGGACATGTCAAGGAAACATGCCCCAGGATCCATATATAATTCGGAATACATTTTCTTTATGCTTAAGAGAACATGTAAAACAAATTTGGGTCCCTAAAGGGACTAGACTAACAAACATGGTCTTCCCCAATTATGAATCTAAGTTTGTAACTTGGTCTAGCCGGAAAGGTTGAAGTTTGGTTGTTTTGCAGGATGTCACCAAGATCAAATAGCATAAATGAATCGGAACAATCGCTCTTGGTGATAAAGGATATTTTTTTGTTTAAATATATAGATGATATTTGTTATGTGCTGCTAATGATTCTCTTTGCTTAATTAGTATTTCTCTTTGGAGCTTGACATGTTGAATAGGTAAGCATTATCGTAAGAGGAGTAATGACTACTGATTTTCAGTTTTCATAATGCTGTCTGCTAACATCTCAAGGCCTTGAGATCAGTTTCAAGGTCTTGACTGTAACAGATTATTTGGTTGTTATCTTTTTAAAACTCGATTTCTTCCCTTACTTGTTGGAAGCCAATTAAGCTCTGCATCACATAGCTTGGTTTGGCTAGCTAGAAGAGATCCCCTGCAATTTGTTTCTCTTGTTCTCAAAATTCATCTACTCTTTGTCATGTCAAATCTTCTTGTCCTCCCCCTCGCCAACTTCTTCTTCATCATCCATGATTGCACAAGTTGTCCATTGCCATTCTACTCAGACTGCAACCACGAGGTCCACAACCATAGAAATCGAAAGTGGAAGGCATTTGAAAGTAATTGCTTGCTCAATTTCCCCGACTCGGATCACCACCACTATCCCCGAGCAAATCGAAATCTTAAAGACTTGGAATGATAAGTAATTGCTTGACAATTTTCCTGACTCTTGATGAAAGGAATGAAAGCGGGGTGTCCTTTTTTCATCCGCTGTAGGAAACTGAAAGTGAATTAGATATGATCTGATGCAAATCATTACCCGCAATTGCTGATTTTATGAAAGCAATTGTCAATATGCATGTCTGGAAAATTATATGATAAATGATTAGTACGTCAATGCATTGTTCATTGTTGGGGGAAGTCTTGTTGGGCCCGACCAGAAAGCCCAACATATAAGCCGGACTGGGGCATCATCCCAAAACCAATTGGCATTAGGTGGAGTAGCCCATCCACTTATATGTTAGGTTCAGAATCATCCCACTTCCGATGTGGGATTCACAAGTGTCCCAACAAATCCCCCTCTCACTTGCGAATCCATCACAAGTCTAGCCCGGTTGGAATTGAGACCCCCACGCAACGGGTTCGACTAACCCATCATTGATACAGATGTGGAGTCCATCTCAATTATCGGTGCAACCGGCCCACCCGCCGAACCCGGCTCTGATACCAGTTTGTTGGGGGAAGTCTTGTTAGGCCCAATCAGAAAGCCCAACATATAAGTCGGACTGGGACACCATCCCAAAACCAATTGGCATTAGGTGGAGTAGCCCATCCACTTATATGTTAGGTTCAGAATCCTCCCACTTCCGATGTGGGATTCACAAGTGTCCCAACATTCATAAATCTTAATTGGCTCGGTGTTGGTTATCCTTGATTGCTTGCATTTCAGTTTTAGTTTTAATTTTCAACTACGTACACTAGTTGTGTTGATTTCAAGCAGATTGCCCAATTAATCCTCCATATACATTATTTAATTGAATTTATGTGAAGAAAAACTAAACTTCTGAACATTCACTATATTCTTGCATTCTTTCTATATTGTCACTAATAGATATAATGATTTTTTTTAACTTGCATTCCATATGATTAAAAAGACAATTTGGTTTCAACATTGAGCTGTTAATCTACATTAATTCTTCTATTTCAGATGAAAGAAGTTGTTTAGGAAAGAAGAGAATATCCATGTAATAATCTGCAAGAAAAAAATTCATATTGCCACTAAGAGAAATTGCAGGAAATTAAAGTAGAACCAAAATATATACACACCAAAACTCAAACAATGGAGAAACAAAAATAAAATAAAATAATGAAACATACCATCACTAGTACAAAAATGGTTTTAGACAACACCGTATAGACATCGGTTTTTGAAATAATGTTGTCTATATTGGCAGAAATTATAGTTTTTGGGTACGCACAACGGTTATTAGTTATAACCGTTGTCTTTGTAATTGCAAAGACAACGTATATATAAAGAACTGTTGTCATACATATAGAAGACATCTCAAAGAATACGATTGACAGAACTGTTGTCTATGTACAATTGAAACTGTTGTCTTTGTAAGTATAAAGACAATGAATATACAAAGAACTGTTGTCATAGATATAGAGGACATCTCAAAGAATACGATTCACAGAACCGTTGTTTATGACTAATTAAAACCGTTGTCTCTATTATTATAAAGACAATGAATATAAGAAGAACCGTTGTTAGAGATATCGAAACATCTCAAATAATACGATTGACAGAACCGTTGTCTATGTCCAATTAATACCGTTGTCTTTGTAATTACAAAGACAACAAATATATAAATAACCATTGTCATATATATAGAACACATCTCAAATTATATGGTTGATAGAACCGTTGTATTTATCCAATTGAAACCGTGATCTATACCCAATTTAGGGTAAGTGTTTTATCTACTTAAATTAAAATCTCTACAATATCTATATCTATATCATTACTATATAAAAGCCTAACTCTAACTTTACTGTTCACTAATGTTGATTACCATTTTGCCCTTTCTTTATTTTCTCATTATTTACTCAGTTTAGGGTTAGATTTGTAACTTCATTTCAATAATTTGCCCCCTTCTTCTTTCCACTTGTTCAATAATGTCCACCATTTCTACCGGCCTCTCTTTCTCTGATTTCATCGGACCCCTCTGGTGATCTCCTCTCGCCGGTCGTTTCATCTCTCTTTCGTTTTATCTGGCTTCTCCCTACTCGGTCTCGCAGTCGACCTCGTACCTCTCTCCTTTAGATTTGCCTCCTTTCTCCAACAGATTGTTGTTGTCTTTCCTCCTTTGCCGGGTTCATCTCCAATTCCGGGTTCCATTTCTCTCGATCAAATCTTGGTATGCACATCGATGTTGATTTATTTTTATTACTTCATCGATGTTGGGATTTCCGATCCTGATGTTCACCAGCCCTATGAGGAAGTGGAATAAGAAGTGGGTCCAAGTAGCGCCTCGCTCCAACCACCAAAACGCCGCCACCAACCACTAGTCCTCCTCCCCCTCTCTTGCTAACGGCGCTGGTAACACTCCCTCGCGCTTCGTGCTTAATTTTCAGACGGACTCCGGTTTCCAAGAGCGGCAAAGATAATCCAAACAATGGGGAGAATGAAAACCCTAATTCTAAGGATGGTGATCCCGAATCTGCTGCCATTGATCCCTCTGAGGAGCCTCGGTGGCGGAAATTCCGATATGTTCCGGTACATATTCCATTTCTTCTTACAATTGAATGCCAATATTGGTTGAATTTTGTTTTGATTGTAAATTATTGACATTTTTAGGTTTTTTTAGGGGGGTTCAAGGATCGAAAAGTTCACCCCTAGAAAAGAATCTACTTATTCCATTATCCAATTTTCTCTTTTATTGTTTGGCATGTTCATAGCCTTTGGAGGAGAAGCCATTGGCCTGAATCACTGTTGTTCTTAATCTCAGGTAGGGCTGAACAACATACAAGAAACTGATTTTGTTAATGTTACAATTCAATCACTTATGTGTGTCACGCCTTTGAGAAATTTTTTCCTAATCCTTGAAAACTAAGAGCATTGCAAATCTCCGCTTGTTCATAGATTTGGGGAGCTCACGAAGAAGATATGGCATTCAAGGAACTTTAAGGCACAGGTTTGGCATTATAGATAAATATTTTGCTATACATTTTGGGTTTCAATGTTTCATTACGAATATCTCAAGTACTCATTTTGCTTGAATGCAGGTTAGTCCCCATGAATTTCTGCAGGCAGTGATGAAAGCTAGCAAAAAGAGATTTTGAATAGGTGCACAATCTGATCCAGTTGAGTTTATGTCATGGCTTCTAAACACACTTCATTTGGATCTTAAAAGTCCAAAGAAAAATAGTAGTATTATATACAAGTGCTTCCAGGTTAGTCTTTAGCCATAGCCTTTATATTTGACCCCATCCTTGTTCTTCTATGACTAATTACTTTGGGGGAAAATCATACATGACACACAATTTGCCGGAGTAATTGTTTGGAAGTATCTGATAAGGTTTACTTTGGGGGGAAATTACTTTGGGGGAAAATCATACATGGCACGTAACTTTTGAAGACAATCCCTTTACCAAGTGATATCCCTTCCTCTTTGCATAAGCACATGCATATCTCCAACTCCCAAAAGTCACATTCTTTGATTAATAGTAATAATTTCTTGAATCTTGGTAAATAGCCTTTACCAAGGGTTTGAAGACTGGTTGTGCTTACTTACTCCACATTACTTCTCTTGATGTACTTTCTTTAGCAGTAGAGCCAGTGGCTGCCAGTCTTCCCACCAGGCCCTTCTAAACCCCCTATAATATAATTATCAGTAATTACACCCTTCTTGACAAGTTTATATTACTGTTTTATCCTCTAGGCCTTGGATGCTAAGGTGATTATATTGAAGAAGAAGAGAAGAAAGAACTATAGAAGAACCAAATGACACCGACAGGTACTCTTTGCTAACAATAAAATCTTGTGTCCTGGTTTGTTTATATCTTAACTGATTGTTCAATTGATGATTTGTATCTTTAGGAGTTGACTCGGTTGAGAATAACTGATATCCAAGGTATTAAGAAGCCTGAAATGCCTCCGGTTGAGAAGAAGCCAAAAACTTCAAGTAAGAAGGCGGAAAAAGTAGCAGTAGCCGCATAGGTATTTCATTGAACTACTAATTCCTCGAAATAGAGTTCAAAGTTGTTAATTACATACCTGATTTCATAATGCACTCAAAATGTTTGATGAAATGCCTAAAATAAAATTTCTAGTTATTTGAATTGTTTCAGCAAACTAGCAGGAGTGTCAAGCCAAACCCCAAGACGAAGTCATTGGATGCTTTGATTAAAAGACTCAAAGAAGTTAATTGATTAAATAGAAACTGTAAGTAATCATTTTTTCTTGTCCTTGCTGGGTTTAAGTTTGGCAGAATTTATTGTCTTTGATAAATTTGTGTGTATGTTTTGGTACATCTCTCTTAACGAAATAAGGATATCATAGTTACATATGTATAACAATGGATGGGTACAGATGCAAGTTCTATAAAACTAACCTTGCCCTCACCAAAGATCTCGTCACTAAGGTTCCTCTTTTCTCCATGCTCAACTCTTATCTTTAATTTCCTGTTCTGGGTTTCATAATTCGTTTGATTGATTTGCCTATCTCTCTTAATTAGAGAGTAGGAGTACATCTTCTAGATTGATTCCCTCTTGGTTAATATTTGTTGAGCTTTTATTTGTTGTAATGTGTCTCTTAATGAGAGAGTAGGAGTACATCTTCTAGATTGATTCCTTCTTGGTTATTTTTCGTTGAGCTTTTGTTTGCTATAATGTGTTGATGTTGTAATGTGGCGATGAAAATGCAGTGTGTATTAATGGTTGCTTTCTGATATCCTCAAAAGGAGTTCTAGTAAGACGCTACTTGAATTTTTTTCAGTGGAAATGGTAAGATTAAGCATTTTGATTATTACCATGAGTGTAAGTTCATAACGATGGGTTCATATATTGCCCGATGCTCGATCAACTAAAATTGAGGGACTGAGGTTGCTTAAACACGATTGATATCAGTGATCAGGTTTTGCCACTTTGAAGTTGACTGCCACTAGGTTTTCCCCTTTCCTACATCATGCCGGTCATAGAGAAAATATATAATGCCTTTAAAAAGTTCTTCACCTCTAATGGCCCAATATCATAAGAGGCTCTTGAGAGGGTTCGCACAATATTAGGTCAATTTTCAAGTTTCCTGCTTTGTTCATTTTCTTTTCTACACATAATTGTTTTTTATTTAAGGTTTGTTTGCCTATAATGTGAATTTTTTTTAGTGAGGGAAGGTGTAGATTTATGGTTTATTCTTCCATTTGTTGTAGACTAATTGTGTTTTACAGGGAAAGAAATGTTTGAAAGAAACTGAAGAAACAAATAAATTTATGTGCGTTCTCAATTGCTAAGAAACAGTTTTTATATTAGGTTCTAAATATGTAGAAATAGTTTGTTTCTGCAATGATATGGTCATAAAATCAAAGTGTCATTGTTCATTTTGACCTCCTCTTTCTACACGTGTTCCAATTATAGTTTTTCGTGGTTTTGAAAGATTTGATAGTTTTAATCATGGTTGATATGTTTTTCAGATGGTTCAAAGCCTGCTAATTTGGGTCTGCATCAGGAAGCACATGCAGCGCAGAAGTGGAGAGCTTCTGCAAATGGTAGCAATGGGAAGAAAAGCCGCAATGGAATCTTCTTCATGCCCCTTCATCTATTATACCCCTTCATAATCATCCCGGAATGACAGTATTGAGCAAGGTTCTTTACGGTTCATTACATGTAAAGTCATATGATTGGCTGGATGTACTTGATATTATATACTAGTAGTAATTGATGTCATTGTCTTGTGGTGTTTTTCAAATATAATTTTGAGCGGATCTATTACAGGTGCTTGCATTATTGTGTGTAAATATGCTAAAATTAACATTATGCAAAAAACAGGGATAGACAACGACTAGTTTAACCGTTGTCATTAGTTCGTTCAAATTTACAAATATGTTATTCACAGCGGTTGAAATATACATATATAACGGTTATATTGTATATAGATAGCAATTCATTTATATTTAGACAATGGCTAAATGGAGTTTAGACAACGGTTACTTGGTACATACACAATGGTTGAAATATACATATACAACGGTTAGATTGTATATAGACAATGGTTCAATTGTATTTACACAACGGTTAAACGGAATTTAGACAACGGGAATATGGGATTTAAACAACGATTATATAGCACATAGACAACGGTTATAGTCCACCTAGACAACAATTAGATTGTACATAAACAACGGTTATATAACACATAATCAACGGTTTAATGGCACATAAACAACGGTTATATGACACATAAAAAATGGTTATGACTGTGTAATATTGATTGTTGAAAATTTTGGAGTCTCATATACAACGGTTATATAGTATCTTAGACAACGGTTATAACCGTTGTTTATAAGAACCGTTGTCATAGGTTCAACCGTTGTTTCATCTAAAAACGCACTGACATAGACAACAATGCAATAACCATTGTTTATGTTAATAAATAACCGTTGTGTAAGACCTTTTTTGTACTAGTGCATCTAAAATACACAATAGAGAACCAAACCTGAAATTTCACAATGAGGTGGTAGATGTCAACAACTATAAAATTCAAGAACAACTCACCTGATATCTTCTTGATTGAGAAATTGTCGAACTGTCTCGTTTAAAGTCGGTTTTTTAGTCTAGGAGGTTGAAAGAACGTGGGAAAGCTGGGTGCCACTAAAAACTCGGCGTTTGCTGCATATATGGGGAAAATATTCTATTTTCCCTACTCCATTCCTATTTTGGAGAATGAGTTGGGGAAACTATTGGACCAAAAATAAGCCTAAAATTCTCCAAAATAGAGAACCTATTAAACATCCTATTAGAGCATGCCCAACAGTTTCCCTAAAACCATCTCCAAAATAGAGAATTATAAGTCACATATTCTAAATATTTTTTGTTCCAATTCCAACAACTTTCCCATAATAAAGTCTATCCCCAAATACAAATTTATGGAATGGTCTCCATTTTTTCTCTTCGTCCTCTATTTTGGAGAATGTAATGAAGAAATGGTTGGACCAAATATCATCTCAATATTCTCCAAAAGATTAAGATGGAGAATCCATTGGGCTTGCTCTTAGACACTACTCCATCTCTTATCTTCCTTGGATTTCCTTTGGAGAAATCATCGACATTGAGCTTTATCCGCTACCTTGGTGGTGGAATCCATACCCACGTTATTAACCATCCCACACGTTGTACGAGTATTATCTTAGCTCAACCGGTCACAAAGATGACATTTGGAGCATGGACTAAGGATCGAGTCTCACCGGCGGCAGTGTGGGAGCAATCTCTCAAATGAGGGGATTCTTGTGCACAGTGAGCGCTGGTCTCATACCATTGTTACCAGTTGAGTCACCATGATTTACCTTCTCTCACAATCTCTGTCGGTCCGGGGGGTGAGGGGCGCCTTTCACCTTTTGGAGAATGGATTAACAAATGACAACGGACTAGAGCTCAACATCAAGTAGTCGTGATTCGTGAACATCCTTAAAAACCCTACCCTAGGGATGGCAGTGAGTCGGGTGGTGGGTAGATGATCTACTTCCGTCATCCAACCCACCAGCCAATACCCTTCACCCTACCCGACCCATCACCCACCAAAACATTTCACCCGCCTCGTCCACCCATCACCCACCGGTTGACCGAGTGGATTGGGTGATAATTCGGGTGAAATACAACTCATCAAATTCAACAAAAAAAATTATGGAAAAACATACGTCGAACACTTCAATAAATAAACAACTAATAACTATAGTCAAATTCGGTAAAATTACGTGTAAACATACAAAACTATCAACACTTGAAGCCTACATCCTATGAATTCAATATATTAACTTAGGGCTCGTTTGGTTAAACGTAGAAATAGACTTCTCGGGAATTAACTTTCCAGGATATGTAATTCCCATGAATTCTATTTCATGGGAACGGTAAAAAAGTGTTTGGTTTGAAATAATTTTCCATGAATTCAATTCCTATGTTTTCTTTGGTTAAACATGGATTTTTCATAGTAATTGAAGATTATTTTAATAAAAAATAAAATTTATAGGATATTTGGGATAAGTGAATGGAGGAAGTAGATCTTAACTACCCCTCATGGTAAGCTAACTTCCCCCATTTCATAAGAATTGAAATTCCCATGAATTGAAATTCCTAGGTTTTTCCTTTTTTAAAAATCATACCAAGACATGTAATGAGTCTTACTTCCTAGGATTTTGGACTTTCCTGGAAGTAGGAAGTTAACCAAATGAGCCCTATAAACAACGCTAATTCAATGAATTAATCAAAATTTCAAATTAAAAGGAAGCTTGTTTAATTAGGGTTTGAGATATATTGATAAATTTGTGTACATAATGTAATTATATAATATAAGTCGGGTGACGGGTCGGGTGATGGGTCAGGTGGGTGGGAAATACCTTCACCCAAATCCGACCCGACCCATCACCCTTTACCCATTTAATATCCGCTTATATCGGATTTTCATCCACTTTTTCGGGTCGGGTGAGACGGATATCCATCGATTGCGGGTGAAATTGTCATCCCTATATGGCTATACCCTATCCTGACTATCCAACCGCCCATGCACCGGTGAGCCGACCTGGTCGGATAACCTGCTATAAAAGGTACTATGTATTGCTATTTGTAAACCGGGTTCACCGTTCACGGGTTGGCCCTGGCCCTTGAGAGAGAGACTTCGCACAAAGAAAGTGGATTCATATCCTCTCCTTATATATATTTACTTCCTAATATTTGCCTAATGAATCGATCTCATCCGTCTAAATAAATCAATGGTTAAGATCTATTATAACTAAATTAAAATCAACTCTCTTCTAACTCTCTTATTTTCTCCGTTTTGAGAACAACGGACCTCACGACATCAACCATTTAAACCCTAGTAGATAATCTATTTTCAATCAAATTTTAAAGTGTTCTTCTTCTATTTTTAGTTCCTGTGCATACTGTATATTTTTGGTAAATTTCTTCATTTTGTTTGGAGAAGAATACATCGAGAATTTGGAACCCACACAATTGATTTTCAATCTGTATTGTCTGATAATCCACATAAGGAATTTTTTTTTTTGATAAAGTAAAATTTTGGTTGGCCGAAGCCTAACCAATCGCATCCTGTCGGATAAGGTCAAACAAACCTAGATTTGTTTTAAGTGCGTAACCTCACAAAGAGTGGTAAATGTGTGCAACCTTATCAGCCACTGTATTCCCATTTCTTTTTTTTATTAGGAAAAAATTCGGGTGAGCGCACTCTACCCGAGAGCATCCTTTCGGATGAGGTCAAGAAGACCGGGATTATTTTGAAAATCAGTACCCCAGGCCGAGTGGCAAAGGTGTGCAACCTTGTCAGCCATTCGATTTCCAATCCGGGGCACATGAAGGAATGTTACACTTTCCAAGTTTATCAACATTAGTGTAATATCCGACATAATAAGTTCAATTTCCCATTGAAATTTCGTCTTCTTGTTTAGGTGATCAATAATTATACTAGAATCACCTTCAATGTGTAGCTTACTAATTCCTAACTCTAAGGCATGTTGTACACCTAGTTTTAAAGCAAGAGCTTCCGCTTTAATTGGGCTTTGAAAGCCGAGTTTTTTGTATCCTATATTGATTGGTAGTCCCACCCAATCGCGGATGATAATCCCCGCTGAACTCGTCATGTCAAAAAGGGAAGAACCGTCAAAGTTTAATTTGAACGTCCCACTTGGTGGTTTACGCCATTTGATGATTGATTGCTTCCTCGTTGGTCGCTTGTGAGTGTTTGTTTGTGGCAGAATGTAGGGGTCCTTGTCAACCCCCTCCTCAAAAGAAGCTGTCCTGCTCCAGTTTACCTCATGTGTTTTAACGATGTGGAGTGTAGTACCTTTACAAGGGATTGGGGAGCCTCTAAAGAGGTAATTATTTCGAATATACCACACTGTCCACCAACAGAAGACAAGCTTTGCTTTGGATTTGTTGTTAATGTTGTTTCCAATGTAGGACATAATCGATTTAATATCTCTCAAATGGTGCATGGATGATATATTGGAGCCGACATGGTTTGGGAACTGGAGAAGAGAAGTCACGTACTGACATTCGAGGATAAGGTGGGCATCATCCTCCACCGTGCAGTTGCATAGGCAACAAGTGGAAGGCACAGAAACACATCGCTGCGCAAGTCTAGAGGCCGTGGGAAGGCCATTCTGGCATATTTTCCATAGAAAGTTTTTAACCTTAGGTGGGATGTCTAGGTTCCAGAACCAACTATTTTGATCAGGACACCGCGCGGACTGTCATGAGATCAGTTTGTATGCACTTGATGTGGTGAACCAACCCTCCCTATCAGGCCACCAGTATAGGCGGTCTTCAAATGGAGCAGTAGGCAGAGGAATATCCGAGATTTCCTTGACGATAGTGCTTGGTAATACCTGACTGAGCTTCTCCGTCCACCATCTACCTGCCATGATATAGTCACTAACTGTATCTTCTATGTTAACTATTGAAGGGCAGTCACCCCTAGCTTGCAACGAGAGGGAGGAGACCCAGTTGTCCGTCCAGAATTTAATTGTTTTTCCATTTCCCACCGACCAGATCAGGCCCGTCTTAAAGGTGTCAATGAGAGTTGTTAATTTGGCTCATTGTCAAGATAAATCACCCTTTTTCTTATAATTCAGAAGTTGTGAAGCGCGGAGATACTTGTGTCTGATGATGGATACCCCGACGTTATTTGGTTCAGCTAGTATTTTCCATAGGAGTTTCATTTGGAGGGCAATATTCATGTCTTTTGCTTTATGTATTCCGAGGCCGTCCTGTTTTTTCGGTCTACATATCCTATCCCAACTAATAAGTGGGCGGTATTGGAGATCTTTGTTCCAGAAGAACGTTCTATTGATTTGATCCAGCTCTTTATGTATTGAATATGGTAATAGAAAATTTTGCATAGCGTAGAGTGGTTTAGCCGCTAAATTTGCGTTGATGAGTGTGGCACGCCCTTGTTGTGATAACACATTTGCACGCCATTTACTTAGTTGATCCTTAGATCGGCAGACGATGTCTTCAAAAGTGGTCTTGGTTACTCTACCATTGATAATAGGGCATGCAACCAAGGTATTTTTCCAAGGAGGAGACATGTGAAATATTTAGACAGGTGCTAATCTCAGTTAACCGAGTGCTTGAAATTCCTTTGGTGGCTTGAAAGCTAGATTTCTGATAGTTAACTTTTTGCCCCGAGACTTTGCAGTATGTGTCAATTATTTTCCTAACTTTAAGTCCAGCCTCAATGCTGCCCTTGGTGAAGATAATGATATCATCCGCGAAGGAGAGAAAAGGGATTCGCGGGCCATCCCGACCAAAAGAGAAACCAATTTGACTTCGTTCGGAATCAGATTTCGCAGTGAGGCTTCGTGCTAAGATCTCAGCACCAAGAATGAACAGAAAGGGAGAAAGGGGGTCACCTTGACGAATACCCCGAGATGGGAAGAAGAGTTCCGTAGGACCGTTGTTAACAAGTACCGAGAAGGACACACGCAAAACACATTCCATGATCCAGGAAATAAAGATTGGGTGGAAACCAAATTTATGGAGGATTTTATTTGTGAAATTCCAGTCGAATCTATCATATGCTTTTTCCATGTCAAGTTTAATCACAAGCCAACCCACACGGCCCTGCGAGATCTAAAGGAATGGAAGATTTCATGAGCGATAAACACGTTATCTTGTATGGCCCTATCAGAAACTAAGGCACCTTGAAGCGAGTGGATTAGTTTCCCAATGATCACTTTAATCCTATCAGTAAGGATTTTAGAAATGATTTTATAGATTGTGGAACATAAGCTAATTGAACGATAATGGTTTGTAGCCGTTGGGTTATTAGTTTTTGGTAGAAGAGAGATGAATGTATGGTTGATTTGCCTAAGAATTTTCCCGGAGAGGAAAAAACCCTTAACGGCTCTAATGACAGAACCGCCGACGATATCCTAATATTTTTTTGTAAAATTCAGCGGTAAACCCATCTGGACTTGGGGATTTATTCTTTCCAAGGTTAAACATTGCAGTTTTTATTTCATTATTGGATGGGTGCCGGATGAGAAAATCATTTTCATCCTTTGTAATAGACGGTAGTATAAGGTCAAGCAATTCATCTAGAAGCCTCTCATCTGTTGATTCCTTTTTGAAGCGCTTCTCAAAATCGTTCTTAATTTCATTTATGACATTCTCTTCATAGATGATTAATGTGCCACTTCCTGAAATAATGTTTCGGATTTGCTTTTGATGTCTTCGACCCGAGGCCACACGGTGGAAATAGGAAGTATTCGAGTCTGACAATTTGAGGTGTTTCGTTTTAGCCCTTTGATTCCAGAAAGTCTTTTGGAAAAGAAGGAGGTTATCCTTCTTTATTATTAGGCGTTGTTCCTTACTTTTAAATCTTTCCGAATCCCCCAAGGAAGTAGAAGATTGAATGTTGAGCAGTTCGGATTCAACCTCCTTAAGTTGTCAAAAAATGTTTCCAAATGTGGACTTGTTCCAAATTTTTGCCTTTTGTTTCAGAATTTTTTGTTTGTAGATTAATTGGAACAAAGCAGAACCATGACAGGTAGCTCGCCAAGATTGTTTCACAATGTTACGGAAGTCCTTTCGATGTAACCAGGCATTCTCAAATTTAAATGGGGGGGCCTTGCAAACGGTACTATCCTAAAAAATAATTGAGATAGGGCAGTGATCCAACGTGGAGAAAGCCCCATTCTTGGTAGTAAGGTTCGGAAATTCCTGTAAGATCTGGTGATGGACCAAAACTCTATCAAGTTTTTCTAAGATGTTGTACTGACCATCAACACCTTGTCTCCACGTAAAAGGATTCCCAAATGAAGGTAGGTCCGTGAAGGAACAATTGTTTTTGAATTGAGCCAAACGTGTAAATCGGGAAGGACGGGAGGATGCACCTCCAAGCTTGTCTTCACTACATGCAATTTCATTTAAATCTCCCATAACAATGCATGGAACGGACGATGTGTGCACTATTGTAGTTAAAGTTGTCCAAAACGCATCTTTATCCCGCGGGTCGGGGGGAGCGTAGGCGAAAAGGATAAGCATAACTTTTTGGTCATTAAGGTTTTCATGTTTCAAACCGATAATACGAGGTAGGTGGATTTCTATAGTTAAGAGTTCGTTGCTTAGTTGGTGTGTTTTCCACAACACTCTTATTCCTCCAGAACGTCCCTCAGTAAGAGACCAGATCGCTTCGTCAAACCCAATATTCTTCCATAAATTGCTATCCGGAATGGAGTTAGCTTTAGTTTCAGCTAACGACAAGACTTGAACATGTTCGTTTTTGCACAAGGCATCAACCTCAATCCAAAATGTCTTCTTTCCTATACCTTGAAATGGTAAATATATAGATAGTGGCAAAAGCCAAAGAGTAACAAAATATAAGACCATACCAAGAGTCTTATGTAAAAATGTGATACATCCCACAATTCCCACCCTCAAAAGAAAACTAACACTATTAGCCACTCCACCCACCCCAATCTGTTTAGTGAATCCGAAGATTAAGTCTTGGTAGCCCTGACTTTATTTTAACATATATTCCTACACTTCAAAAGCAATATATGTTAAAATAAAAGAAGACAAAGCCAAGACCAACATCAGAAAATGCCGAACAGATTGGGCAAAATACATACCCACACAAAGACTCACTATGCTACTCAGCAAGACCGACAACCTATATAATCAACCACATTGAGTTCAGCAGATAAAAAATAATATAAATACATTCGACCACAAAGAACCTCACAACCTTGATCAACGCATTCGATCAACCAGGATGATACGATTCATCACCAGTCGACCCCTCTTCTTCCTCCTCATTGTCCAAGAACTGAGCAAAATACTTTGCAACCTTGTCACCCGACAATGGATCTTTAATTGCGGATAGCGCGCTGTATAGCTCATCCATAGTCAAGGAGACTCGGATATCCCCAGGAATGCAATTCGATGTACCTTAGATCAAATAGCTCCCTTTCTTGACGCCTCCCACTTCCTGCCAACGCTTCAGAGAAGGCGTTTTATAACCGTTTAGCCTAATTCGACCATTCCTCGTAGCCGATAAACCCAAATCCTCCGCCAAAGCAGTCACCACCAGCATAGCACATACCTTGGAAGAGACAGGATCCGCCTTTATTTCTTCATCACCCTTCTCCTCCATCGGCCTAGTTTGCAGATCATGGAATGAAGAAGATAAATGCAAGTCATCCTTAGCACCACTTCCAGCCTTAGCACTCCCAGCAGCAACCTCTCCATACCCCTGTACTCTTCCCGCTTTATCATCCTCCGGCTCCGTTGTACCCAGATCCTCGGTTTGGATCCCAATCGAAACAGCAACCGCCTTGATCTCCCCATAATCACCTCCTGGCTCAGTAGTGCCGACCAACTCAGTTTGGATCCCTCTTGAGGAAGTAGCAGCCGGAACCTTGGGCAAGCAAGAATCACTAGTAGAAGCAAGTTCCTTAGGCAAAGCGTCTGCACTAGGAGAGGCCGAGCCCCCAGCAGCAGGCTCATCGATGCCCCTCATACACCCTTCATTACCCTCCTGCTTGTTGCCAACACATTCCTTGGTGGAACTTCCAGCTTTAACCTCACCAAGAAGTGAATTCTCAGCCTCGGACAGTGATTTCACAGCAAAGGGAGCATTCGAGCACGAGGTTTCTGTGTGCCCAAAACACCTGCAGTGGCAACAGTTCCACGGGAGCCACTCGAAGATGACTTTCAATTGACATTCCACACCCTTCTTATTCCTTAGCACAACGTGTTTTCGTCTCGCCTGGTCTGCGTTGATTTCGATCAACAATCTCGCAAACGACAACATCTCTTGACTCGATGTATATTCATCAATACACAGTGGATGCCCAATCCCACTGCCGATCAAGCTTAGCATTGAATTGGAGCAGAAAATCGGAGGCAAGTTCGGGATCCTAACCCAAATTGGAGTTGTCTTGAAGAAGCTCCAGTCCATTGCCTCACCCGACACCCACTGTTTTAGCAGTAAAGGAGAAGAGCCGATAGACCAAGGGCCATGCTCCAACACCCATCTCAAGTCCTCATCTCTCTCAAATTTAAATATCAGAATTCCATTATGTTTAATGAACAACTTTGGAGTTCTAACCTTCCATGAGTATCTGATGTAGTCGTATAGCACCCGGGTCGGGATCCGAGGACCCATGACTGCACCCACAATGGTTGCAGCCCACGCTTCACTTGCTTCAGCAATATCCGCGCTTGTGTAGTTGATGCAGTCTCCACTGATGTCAGGAATATGACGCAGGCGTTCAACAATGGCTGCTCTCCGAGCACCCTTAACAACCTGGGCGAAGAAAAGAGGTCGACCCACCCAAGCAGCAGTCGACCCACGCACATTACCATCAACCACAGTGTTTTGCTTATCCCCTACTGTGTCTGCCTCATTCTTCTCTTCCACCACTGGTATCGAGCACGGAGGTTGAGGCCGAGGCGCACTCGGAGAGGATGAAGGAGCCCCACCCGAAGAGTCCGGTAGAACAGATCCGCCTTCACCCACCAGTGGAGAGCCCAGGTTCCTCGGACAGGAGGACGAGGCTCCGATGTCCGATCCAGTAACAGACTTTCATTTAAAACAGTCTATATTGTAGGAAAGGGGCGGAAATTTACGGACCCCCTCCAAACTGTACCAATCTAAGTCTTGCGAATTGAATTGATTACCCAACCACGCCGGTGGGTTGATAAAGGGCCAATGATGAGGCCAGATCCACACAAACGCCCAAGAATTCAAACACAACCACCCCATCAGTGAGGACACACACTGAACTAGGATAATCAAATATATGAAAGGGGGGCAAAGATGATAAAATTTCACCACCCAAGGTGACCAACAAGCCCAACCCTTGCACATTAAGATTAACAAAAATTGGTGAATACAAATGGCACGAGTACTCCTCTCACGGGAGTTGATTAAGTCGTTACACCCGAGTCGTACAATAACAACAATAAGACGAATATCCAAATTATGATTTTAAGGGAGGATCTTATAAGGCAATGGGCCTAAAGAAATTACATATAAGTTAGGGGTATTATCCAGGTATAAACAAACCAGCTTATAACAGGGCTTGAGGGCTAAAGAAATTACATATAAGTTATGGGTATTATCCAGGTATAAACGAAGATGGATTTGGTTGGTTGATGAAGAAAGAAGACCAGCACCAACCGTATAATTCAACACCAGCGTTTCATACAAAGCATTCAGCCATAACTTACATAGATTGCCATCCATTAGCTTTAGTCGATCCCAGTTGATCGGAGGTTTCTTCATTACCTTCTCCCCCTCCTTGAATTTCTGGTGGTTAATAACTTCTCAGGGGTGGGAAGTCCCAACTGATTTTTGGCTCTCATTGAGAGGTTTAGGGTCCTTACGGGGATTGAATGGGGAGAGAGTGGGGCTCTCAACCCCCATGGTTTTTTTTGCCCAGGCACATTCCCGAGGTTTTCATGCCAAGACAAACAAGACAAATGAGGTTAGATTTTTTATTCAAGTAAAGGATAAGCAGAGGGAGAAGATAGCAGGTGAAATGTCTTGCAACAAACATGTTCCAAAATAATACATGGTAGATAGATTGAACAAGACAGCAAGCCCTTACAAGCATGGTGATTTTACACCCAGACACATTATACACCCACATGAATTTATCAGTGGAAGCAACATGACACGTGAGCCACAACCCAAATCTACTAATCATCAATGACAAATGTTTGATAGATACATAACCAGCAAAGGCTAAGCAACACACCAGGGGTACAATCATGATTCTATCAGTAAGCTTCTCAGGGTTAGTTTGAGACAACATTTGAAGACAACAATGTAAGAGGGGTGGCAAAGTCATCATTGAGAGAAAGACGAGACTGCCCATACAAACAGCCCCTAACCCAATATCTAGATAGGTTGTAAATATGAAATGATAATTCCCATTGCTGGGTATATAAGTAACTTGATAAATTAATAATTCAAGATTTTGATTTTATAAATTACTCCGTGTTTGATTTCCAATCGTGACTCGCCAACTCGTCCAAGCACTCGCTCGTGTATGCCCTCTCCTCGCTCGCCGCCACACCCTTGTCTCCCTCGAGCATACCGCCTTCAGCGTCCACGCCAAATCCGTCATCTCATTGGGGTGGTATAGGTGTATAACACGTCTGATGTGACCAATTCCACTACCGACCCCGACTCACCAATTTGACTCGGTAACTCATCCGTTCCCCAGCCCAACTTCGCTCAAGGACGGTCTTGCCGTAGAGGGTGAACAAAGAATCGGCGTGTTGGATGGTGATGTTGTGGGAGAGGACGAAAGTAGAGAAGATTCAGTAGACGCTAGAGGGAAAATGGAAAGGGGTTTTGGTTTTGGAATTGATTAACGGAGATATAATCTCAACCCTTATTAGAGCATTTTTATCGGTTGTTTACTATTTAGGATACTAGGCAATTTAACAATTAAAAATTGGAACAGTTGATTAATCCATACTTGGGTGATTCTCCGGTAGGATCGATACTTGCTTTGCTTTATTTATTACCGTGTCAGACCAGCTGGGTGCATCTTCAAAATTTTGAAGTTCCGAATATAAAACGACGTCGCATGGCCTGAAAGATGAGGCCAAACGTTGCGTACGGGAAACAAGAAGCCTGCAGCTTGCACCTGCCAAAGTGGACATGTGGCGCGTCCTCACTGGGCTGCAGGGAGAGGAGCCGGATGGAGGCCACCTGGGTGCCAATGGACGGCTGAGATCTTGGATGGGCATTTTGTATTTTACACATTAAAAATCAATATTTTAGTAATAAAAATGTAAAATAAAAAAATACCACAATACTAGATTCATTTTTATTTACATGTATCGCTCACCCGAATTCTTTCCTAATAAAAAAAAAATATCTACATGTAGACATCAATTTCAAATATGTTTGACTATATTTTTTAAAAAAATATTTTTTTGATTATAAATATGTCAAATATAAGCTGAAAAATTGAATTATAATTATGGCATAATTTAAAATAATAAATAATACAAGATATAAAATAAATAATTATTAAAAAATATTTTTTTTAAATGTGGAAGTTGATATGAGTAGTTTTGGCTATTTAGATTAAGAATCATGTTATTTTAATATTAATATTTGAATAATAATAAATTAATATAATAATATAATCGATAATGAAAATAATTGTTGGAAGGAGAATATTTGTAAATTGAATTGGTTTGAAAAGATGGGTTTTGAGATACTAAGGATGCTACTGATAAAGTGGGTAAAATGAGGATGAGATGCTAGGATGATGTGACAGAAAAAAAAGAATAAAATATTACTCCCTCCGTATCGCAAAACTTGTAGTTTTAGCTTTATGCACACTTATTAATAATACCTATATTTCCTTTACTTTTATAGGATAAAGTATAAAGATCCCGAGGATCGCACAAACAAATTGGTGATGGAGGTTGAAGACGAGAAAAAGTGTTTCTTGAATTGTTGAATACAGAAGATGAAGAAAAGTAATTTCTGTTATGTTGAACTAGCAGAACCGGATCCCCTTTTATAGAACAAGGGTTACATGCTTAGGCCCATGGACTATGGCCCATTTAATATGTAATTCGGATCCAAACTAAAGATATGAAATGAACAGCTTCATATCTCTATAGCCTCCCCTCAAGTTGGAACATCTGTAAGTCCCAACTTGACACTAAGACACTCATGTTGATTGCTTGGAAGTGCCTTGGTCATTAGATCAGCTAGCTGAAGCTTGGTGTTGATGTATGCAGTCTGCAGGAAGCCACTTTGTACCTTTTCTCGTGTGAAATGACAGTCTATGTCAAGGTGTTTCGTTCTCTCATGGAAGCAAGGGTTAGCTGCAATCTGTTGTGCAGCTTTGTTGTCACAAAACAGTGTGACTGGAGGCTGTACTGGGATTTCTAAATCCTTGCAGAGATAGCTTAGCCACATCAACTCAGCAGTGGTGTAAGCCATACTTCTATATTCAGCTTCTGTGGATGATCGGGACACAGTGGCTTGTTTCTTTGTCTTCCAAGACACAAGAGCATGGCCTAGAAACACACAATATCCGGATAGGGATCTCCTTGTGCTCAAACATGACCCCCAATCTGCATCTGAGAATCCAGTTATCTTCAAGTCAGATTGCACAGGAAAATATATTCCCTTGCTGATAGTTCCTTTCAAGTATCTTAGCACATGGTTGACTGCTTGTTGATGAGGAATTCTTGGACATGACACAAATTGTGACAAATGCTGGACTGCATATGAGATGTCTGGTCTCGTGAGGGCAAGATATAACAACTTGCCCACTGTACATCTGTAGTTCTCTGCATCGGTCAATACTTCCCCACTGTCACTGCTCAATCTCAGTCCCGTGCCAAGAGGTGCTTCAGCTGGCTTGCAATTGTCCATTCCTGTGCTCTTTAGGATGTCTGAAACATATTTCTTTTGACACAAATAAGTACCATCAACTGTCCTCTGAATTTCAATACCAAGAAAATACTTGGCCAAGCCAAGATCTTTGATAGGGAACTGATGATGCAATGCCTGTTTGACCCTGTCCAGTTCACTCACATTGTTACCAGTGAGTAACATGTCGTCGACGTATACCAAAATGGCTGTGAATGCTCCATCCGCAGATCTCACAAAAAGAGAATAATCATTTGATGACTGGCTGTAACCCAAACTCACCAAAAAAACTGTCAGCTCCTGGTTCCATTGGCGTGAGGCTTGTTTGAGCCCATATAAGGATCTTTTCAAGCAACACACATGACCATCTTTAGCCATACTATAGCCTTCAGGTGGTTTCATATAGATTTCTTCATCTATAAATCCATGTAGGAACGCATTATTAACGTCCAACTGGAATAAGGGCCACTGTCTTGCTGTTGCCAATGCAATCACAACTCTAACTGTTGGTAACTTTGCCACTGGACTGAATGTATGCTTGTAATCCTTCCCAAGCTTTTGATCGAATCCTTTGACAACTAATCTTGCTTTGTGTCGATCAATGGATCCATCTGACTTATATTTCACCTTAAAGACCCACTTAGACCTTATGGCCTTATGTCCAGGGGGCAGCTCTACCAATTCCCAGGTTCCATTATCTTCAAGAGCCTTGATCTCTTTGCTCATGGCCTCTTCCCAGTCAGGATGCCCTTTGGCTTCTGAATATTTCATTGGCTCATGGATTTTTCCAACCTGTGTCATGAATGCAGCATGACTGATCAACTCATGCTCATGTGTCACATTCATGGCATAGTCTGATGTCCATGATGGCAGTGCTCTTATTCTTGAGGATCTCCTTAACCCAGTCTCATTTTCCTCATTGTTGTGACCCTCTTCATCAGCTGAATCCTCTTCTGTGTCTGAGTTTCTACTGGCTGGCCTGTCAATGATCATCTCAACACCTATATTCTCTTCAATCCTTTGAGGAGTGTCAAACTGATTTGATTTTGTCCTGAAAGGGAGAATATTCTCAAAGAATTTCACATCCCTGCTGCAGAATATCTCCTTTGTATTCCATTCCAGCAATTTATATCCCTTTTGGTTGGAGGGATATCCTAAAAGCACACATTTTCTTCCTCTAGCATCAAGCTTATCTATGCCTCTCTGTGTCACAAATGCATAGCCTAAGCATCCAATTACCCTGAGGTTGTCATAGCTGGGAACTTTGCCAAATAGCAGCTCAAATGGTGTCTTCCAACTTATGCTTGCAAGTGGCATTTTGTTGATCAAGTAAGTAGCTGATAGTATGCATTCTCCCCAAAAATGCTTGGGCAAACCTGCATGAAATCTCAGAGCCCTTGCAGTCTCCAATAGGTGTCTATGTTTCCTTTCTACCACCCCATTTTGCTGTGGTCTGTAGGGCATTGATCTTTGATGAGTGATCCCCAGTTCATCAAACAACTGTTTACATTCCTCATTGCAAATTTCAGTTCCATTATCTGACCTTACTATTTTGGGTGCCTTCCCAAACTGATTCTTAGTCATTGCTATAAACCTTCTCAAAACACCTATCACTTGTGTTTTATCATGGAGAAGGTATGTCCAGGTAGCCCTGCTCATGTCATCTACAATGGTATAAAAGTAATGCTCCCCATTCACATTTGCCACCCCATATGGCCCCCAAAGATCAACATGAATGATATCAAACAAACATTCACTTCTATTAATACTTCTTTGAAATGGAAGTCTATGGAATTTGGCTACAGAACATGCATCACACATATAGCTGTCAGGATTCCCTACATTATTACAACCTGGCACATGATTCATAGTGTGATATGAAATGTGACCAAGCCTTTTATGTAACAAACGGTTGACACTACTTAGTGAAAGAAAACAATTCTTAGCTCCATGGACAGCAGTACTCCTTTTAGCAGCAACTCCTTGATCATCCTTAGAATTCAGTGTATACAGCCCTCCAAGCTCTCTTCCAATAGCAATCACAGCCTTACTCACTCGGTCCTGAAATTCACAATGATCCTCATCAAAAATAGCCAACACCTTTTTCTGTACTATGACCCTTCTTACTGAAAGTAGATTGAACTTAAACTGAGGTAAAAACATCACATCTTGAATCACAAAATCACCCCTAATCTGGACTGATCCCACTTTATCTACTTTCTGAATTGAACCATCAGGCAACTTAACACGTATTGGCAATACCAGATTTTTCACATCTATCAATAGCTCCAAATGTGGAGTCATGTGGTCGGTAGCCCCTGTGTCTAATATCCATTCATCTTTTCGTAATTCAATTGAATTAAGGGAGGTAAGGGAGTTACCTGCAAATCCTGCAAAGTTTGCACTCGCCACCCCCTTTCCTTTGAATGCCTTCAGCATCTCTTGGCACACAGCTTGCACCAGGTCTGGGTCAATGTTGTTCATCCTTCCAACATTGGCTCCATCTTCATATTCCAGTGGCGTCGGCATTCCCTCATGGTCGTTCACCACGTTAGCAGCCATCTTCATTCCTCTCTTGTTTCTGTTTCCCTTATACCAATCCGGATATCCAATCACCTCGAAGCACTGGTCTGATGGATGCCCTTTCAAGTTGCAGTGGCTGCACTTTTTGTCCTCTCCCGACTTCGGCTTCTTGTAATCCCTTTGCTCTTTCTTGGTGGAATTGGAGGAACTTCCTCTCTGATTGACTGAATTCGCAAAGAATCCAGCTCCATCAACAATCTTGTTGTTGGTGATCTGCTTCTGCGTTTCCACCTGAGCAACTAGAGAGAAAACCTTGTTGATCTGTGGTAGCGGATCCATGGCCAAGATTTGGCTTCTCACAGCTTCATATTCCCCATTCAGATTCACGAGGAACTGCATCACGCGCTCTTGATTTTCCAGTTCAAGAAAGCGCATGATGATTCGACAAGTGCACCTCTCCAAGGTGCCACATGAGCACTGAGGAACGCCATTCAGACTCTGAATTTCATCCCAACACCGCTTTAGTTTGGTGTAGTAGGCCGTGACAGTCATATCTCCCTGTGTGAGCCTCATCAATTCTTGCTTCACGCGGTAGATTACCGGCGCGTTGCTCTGACTGTACCTCTCCAAGATCTCCATCCATAGTTCTCTTGCGGTGTTCGCGTGTATGAACGAACTCGCCAGATCGGTGGTCATGGAGTTCAAGATCCAGCAACCTACCATCTTGTCGCATCTGAGCCACCTCTGCAAATCTCCTGATTCCCCTCCTGGCCTCAAGATCGTCCCATCAACGAATCCCAGCTTCATCTTAGCCGCAAGTGCCATTCGGATTTGCTTGCTCCAAGCGATGAAATTGCTTCCATCGAACTGAAAATTGGTGAGCGTGTTCCCCGGCGAATCCGAATTTGCGAGCGTCAGAGGATCCCCTTGCGAAGCTCCGTTGATCTGCGCGATCTGTTGCGCGACGGCTTGTGCTGTCTTCTCCATCTTCTCCTTTTGCGACATCAACCTCTGAATCACCACCTTCGCTCTGATACCATAAAGATCCCGAGGATCGCACAAACAAATTGGTGATGGAGGTTGAAGACGAGAAAAAGTGTTTCTTGAATTGTTGAATACAGAAGATGAAGAAAAGTAATTTCTGTTATGTTGAACTAGCAGAACCGGATCCCCTTTTATAGAACAAGGGTTACATGCTTAGGCCCATGGACTATGGCCCATTTAATATGTAATTCGGATCCAAACTAAAGATATGAAATGAACAGCTTCATATCTCTATAAAGTACCTAAAAGCACTAATTATTACCTATAAAAAGAGCAATCATTACCTATAAAGATAATAACTATAGATAAAACAACAAGTTTTTTGATACAAGTTTAATACTCTAAAACTACAAGTTTTGCGATACGAAGGGAGTAGTATTCTTAGTATCCCTAGTACCCCTTGATAAACATGGCCTTAGTTACTAGTTATTTAGGATCCTCTTCCAAAGAAAGCGGCCTCCTTTGAGAATTGCATTCTCTTTCCGCCCCACTCACTGAGAAGTGTGAAACCCCAATGGCAATGGAGCTCCTCCCTAAACCTTCCCCTGCTACTTCTAGGGTTCCGACTCCCCCTCACCTCCGCCTCCTCTTCCCTTGCACCACCCCTTCCTGGCCGCTCCCGCAGCCCTGCCGCTTACCGACTCTCCCTGCAAGCTGCCGCTGCAGGGCCGTTTCCAACGACGCCGTTTCACCCCTCGAGGTACTTCATTCCATCAACTCCCCACTTTCTTCTCTATTTCCTATCGCTGATTTTCATATTTGTTTTGGTATTGTTTGAGCTTGGTCTGGTAATCGAGAATGTCTGTTAGCGAGTGTTCCAACTGTCCGCTTCCGAGGGATCATAAAACGAAATCAGTAATTTTGTTGTCATTTTCCTTGAAAGCATTAGCTTTTGCTCCATTTGCTGGAAACATCAGTAATTTTGTGGTTTTTAGGAGTGAGAGCATTGGCTTTTGCTCCATTTGCCGGCAAATGTTTTTCTCAAGTATTTGTTTGGATAGGGTTTGAAATTGGATTCGATTTGGTTTCTAGTTTTCATCCCTGCACCACTTGATGCAGGTCAAATCATTAAATTCAGGTTGTTTCTGACTTTCATGCGTAGGTGAAGAAGATGGATGATGGGCATTCAAGTGTTTTCGAGCTCTCAAGTCTAACAGCCTTGTCTCCTTTGGATGGGCGGTATTGGACCAAAGTAAAGGATTTGGCTCCCTTTATGAGCGAATATGGCTTAATTCGTTACCGGGTCTTGGTTGAGGTAAATTCCTGGATTGGTATTGCTTTGCATTTTGTTCCGCAATATAATGATATTGAGAAAAAAAAAATACACGGAGAATAGAAAAAATGTATTCCATGTCTTGTTTCCATTTCAATAATATTCAAGTGTTGTTTTGTTTGCTTTCAAATAATATGTAATTCTTACATATGTAGATTAAATGGCTGATAATGCTCTCACAAATCCCTGAAGTTACTGAAGTCCCACGCTTCAATCCGGATGTTGTGAGCTTTCTACAAGGGTTAGTTGATGAGTTTAATATTGCTGATGCTATGGAAGTTAAGAGGATTGAACGAGTGACCAACCATGATGTGAAGGCAGTAGAGTACTTCCTGAAGCAGAAGTGTCAGTCTCATCCTGAGATTTTTAAGGTTTTTTTTTTTCACTTACATAAGTTTTTTACAAGGATTATATATAAACTATTCTCTGATGAATAGCGGGCCATCTTTTCTTCAAAAAAATATGTTCATTTGTGTCTCAGGTTCTTGAATTTTTTCATTTTGCTTGCACATCTGAAGATATCAACAATCTTGCCCATGCTTTGATGCTCAAAGAAGCATTAAATACTGTCTTGCTCCCTGTAATGGATGAAGTGATAGGGGCTATGTGTTTCATGGCTAAGAAGTATGCCCACATTCCCATGCTTTCCCGTACACATGGCCAGGTAAACTCAACTCTTTACAGGATAGTTACCTTTGCCATTCTCGTTTTTTTTTACCCCTTAAATACGTTCTTATTGTATGAGAGGAAAAAAAGGAAGAGACTAATTCTTTCTGTTCTAAGGAGCTGTTGCGAACCTGAACTTTATTGGATAGTCACCTCGTTGGTATTTTTCTTCTTAATCTGTTAGGGGGTTGGGAACTTGTGGGGTTTCATCTTCAGTTTTTATATTAAGTATAAATGCTCTATAGGTGTTTTGTTCATGTTTCCCTTGGCTATCATGTAGCCAGCTTCACCCACTACATTGGGCAAGGAGATGGCAGTATTTGCTTACAGGTTAAGCAGAGAGCGGAAGGGAATTTCTGGAGTTGAGCTGTTAGGGAAATTCGCTGGTGCTGTTGGAAATTATAATGCGCATCTTGCGGCATATCCACATATCAATTGGCCTCAGATCGCAGAAGACTTTGTGACGTCTCTAGGATTAACTTTCAATCCTTATGTGACCCAGGTACATCTACATTATGAAATAATTAATTAGAGCTGACAATTGAGATCCTAAACAACTTATGTATATTCTTTATTTACATTTACAAATGGTTATCTGTGATGGATGAAGTGTTTGTCAGAACCATTGCTTATTCCTTTCTACTTCATTAGCAACAATGGATTTTTATAGTTAGCGATAATATTCCTAATAAAAAATGATTTACTGTTTTGAGAGTGTACTTGTACTTTATGTAACTTTAGTAACCTGGCTTTTGGAGGAGTGATTTCTGTCTGGCATGTTTGTGAACTACTGATTAATGGTACCTTTGGATCTTTGTCCATGCAGATTGAATCTCATGACTATATGGCTAGCCTCTTCCATGGAATTGTACAGTTCAACAATATATTAATTGATTTTGATAGGGACATATGGGGTTACATCTCACTTGGTTACTTCAAGCAGGTGAGTACTCAAAATGTGCTACATAATGGAGTTCCTGTTCTTTTGTGTTTTTTTGTAAGAGATTTCACTTAATGCTTACGGTTGGCAGATAACCAAGGCTGGTGAAATTGGATCCTCGACTATGCCTCATAAAGTGAATCCCATTGATTTTGAGAACAGTGAAGGAAATCTTGGAAAGGCAAATGCAGGATTATCATTTCTCGGGACAAAGTTGCCTATCTCACGTTGGCAGGTACTTGATTCGTCTTCTGGATTCCCTTTTTTTTTTCAATCATAAATCCTTGTCAATCGAACCTTGAAGGTATAGTAGTACACTTGTGGTCTTTATATTCCTGGAAGATTAATATGTTGAAACATCTTTTTTTCACATTGACATGAATACATGATTAACCTGAGGAAGTGTCGCATTACTCGCATAGCTTTCCATTTTATACCATCTGCTTTCTAAATGTCTGTCCTAGCATAAATCATCATATTAATTGAACCTCCCGTCAGCGATTCTCTCCATCTGTTGGGATTTTCTGATTTGAGGATTGATCGTCTTTCACTTTAAAATCTTAATAACTCATAAAATTCTTGCAATTGAACTTAGTTTGTCTATCTGGGGCTCATGTTTCATGAAGTGAAATTGTGACATTCCCATATAGTCGTGTGCTTCTTGATGCATTTTTGGCCCTGAATGCACATTTATATTGTATACCTTGATTTAGTGACATCTTTCTTGATTGAATAATTTATTCTGCTTGTGTTGCAGCGTGATTTGACTGATTCAACTGTTCTAAGGAATATGGGCGAAGGATTAGGGCATTCACTTCTTGCCTACAGAAGTACACTGCAGGGCATTGGAAAACTTCAGGTGAGATAATTTACAAAGTAATTGGTAATTATTCTGAAGCATATCATGTATTCTTCAATGATTTGATAGTTGGTCATGGTAATTCAATTCTTCTGATCAAAATGTGTTGAAGAGCCCGGTGTAGCAATCATTTTAAAATACAATGATGGTCATGTTGCACTGTTTGCCTTGTTTCCTGAGATATGTGTCCTTCCTATTGGAGTTTCTCTTTTATTTGTTCAAATTCCAGTAAATGTGTTTGCTTTATTTGCTGAATAGCTTTGGTCTGGAATATAGGTCAATGAAGCCCGTTTGGATGAGGACTTGAATCAAACATGGGAAGTGCTTGCAGAACCCATACAAACTGTATGTATCTTTATTAGTTGACTGGTTTTTGTGTTGATATAAATTCATCCTCATTCATCTATATCTACCCAATTAATATCTTGTCTTCCCCAATCCTCACTGACCCCTATTGAACTCTGACACTTCACTTCTTGTGTAATTCAAAGGTGATGCGAAGGTATGGGGTTCCAGAGCCATACGAGAAACTGAAGGAGTTAACCAGGGGGAGAGCCGTCACCCAAGAAAGCATGAGAGATTTCATCAATGGCTTGGAATTGCCAAAAGAAGCAAAAGATGAGCTCTTGAAGCTAACCCCTCATACATACATTGGAGCAGCTGCACAGCTGGCTCAGACAGTAGATTCGGCTGTGAACTATGTCAATGGCATCAAGCTTTGATAAGAACGAGCCTACCAAAAGGTTCCCAGGCTAATTGTTTTCTGTCTAAACATTTTTGTGTGGCCTTGTTCCTAAAATAACCCCGCCTTAGTTATCACTGAGTTTTTGTCAAAGCTGATTCTCTTTACAAAGTGACCTTGAAAAGCATCTATTTCGGGGTTGTTTTTCAATACTTGGCCCAGATACCTGCCCTTGTCCAGGATGAAAGTCACCCATTTGTAATCCATATATCTATGGCTCTTGCCCTCTCGCACCGATCTAAATGGAAGTATGAAGGAATTCGAGCAACGGGTCCTGGCTTCAGCCTGCTTGTATTTCGCATCAAAAGTCACCCATTTTGTAATATATATGCTTTCAATGCTAGATTGGAACTTACTAAGTTTATGAACTCAAATATCAGAAGTTCTTGCATTGATTGAGATGGCCGGATGTATAGCTAGGAGGCGTTGGTGTATGATATGCAAATTAACACCGGCTGCAGTTGCATCAAGTTACCAGGAATTGGGCTCTTTAGATGTAAGATCAAATTTAATTTAGCTTATTTGGTTGAATGTAAATTTTTATGGGAAATTACTTAATTTTTTGCGAAGAGGAGCAATTTGATTTACAAAGAGACATACCAAGGGTGGGCATGGGTTGAGATGGGACGGGGTTGTCCCATGTCCCGTCCCCGTAATTTTTGCCGGAGAAGATTGAGTTAGGATTCACTTTTTTTAATCCTATACGAGCCTTGTACCTCACTGGACGAGAGTTGTCTCTTAAATAAAAAATATTAAAAAATATCATTACTCCTCTACACCACCTCTGACCTCCTCATTTCATCCAGTCCACCCTCCTGCAACCTGTTAGGTTTAAAGGTAATGTTATTTTAATGGGTTGAAGGTAAATTCGGTTCTTGTAGATCCTTGCGTATAATCAAGACAATTTGAGTAGACCCAAAAAGGGTAATCTCATGGGTAGACCTCGAAAGGTAATCCCGAGGGATTAGGCCAAAAAGGCAATCTCCACCGAATTCTTTTAGGCGACAAAACTAAGTGTTTAAGCCCTTTAGAAAAGATATATAAAATGGCTTGGATAATGGCAAACGAGTCACTCAAATAAATCGAGTTTTCCTTCAACGTTTATTGCCCCTATATGCCAAAGGGTTGCACTACAATAACATTGTGTGATAAAACGTTTCCTATACAATAAAAGGGTGGCATCCCATTTCATTATTGCATATATACATACCAGCTTGTTGTGTTTTAAGTGTTTGTTATTCCGATTGAGAGAGTTATCGGAAAACTCATGCCTTTCCAAGCGGATGGCAAATGCCTTTTATAGGCAAAATGGGGTGGAAGTTTTAGGGTGGTTATGGGTAGTTATTGGTAGTTATTGGTGGTTATGGGTAGTTATGGTGGTTGGGCGGTTACCCCCAATAACTACCCCCAACCGCCGGCCCAATAAAAGCCCAATAAGAACTAGTCCAATTAAGGACAAGCTAGCATGACGGAGCTAGCATGATGGAGCTAGGTCACTCATAAAATATAAAATGTGCATGACATTTATACAAAGCTGGGTGTAGCTACCATGCAGCTAAAATGACTAAGCTAAAGCTTCAACGAAGCTAAAACCCTAATCAAGCTCAAAATTAGAGCTAGATCATTTTTGGAGTTCCGAAGCTCGGCTAGCTCTCAAATTTTGCACCAAGGCTTTAGAGCTTAATATCTTCCTTTACAAATCATGAGACAGTGATTTAACTCACTATAAGTGAACAAAACTCGATCATAACCATATTAGATCGAATACCGAACATATCCCTATTGCTCATTTTTATGGAAAAACATCCAAACAAGCTCAAGACCGACTTTCTCAATGCTGATATCATTGCATGGGTCTTTCCTCATGATTTCCTTTCCCCTTCAAATCTTAGAATTACTTATGGCCGATCACATGGGCCGTGCCTCCCGCACACCCTAAGCCCGAGTGATGCTCTTAGTAATTCTCACACTTAACATTTATGATTTCAGACAAATGGATTGATGACTTTTCACAAATCACCAACACAACCTCGCCCTCTCTCCCGCCATCGATGCATCCTTAAAAAGGATCTCGAAAAAAAATCCCCACCCACACCCTACATTTCCCCTCCGCAAATGAAAAAAAAACCTCAAATTCCACCTCTCCACCTCTCTCGAATTGGGAATCTTTGAGTATTACTCGCAAGTTCTTTCCAGTTGAACCATTCCAGAATGGTTAAAACTTCAACAAGTAAGCTAAGTGACAACATCAAAAGATATATATAATAATCCCCAGTCCCCACCTATCCTACATTCCTAGTTCCTACCCCTCTTCACCCATAGAAAAACATAGTCCAAGTTCTCCCTTCTAGCCGAGGGATGATGGGAAATTAATATTATGACTTGTGCAGTTGTACATGTGTAGAAAATATTATATTACATTGATTTAAAAGGAATAAATATAAATACAGATTTGAAATATAAAATGTGGAAGTTCATCTAACTCCCCCCCTCCCCCAACATATGGGCTCCAGTAGTAAAATGGGCTGGGCCAGGTCCATTGGACTAAATGAGCCCAAAGGAGAAAGTGGGGCCCAAGATGGAGGCGTGGGACAGAGGGAAAATCCAACTGAGCTCTGCAATTTTTGGGAACTGAAAGATCCTTTCGGACGGATAAACTCACAACTCACCATAGATATCCCCCGATTGATTCATTCATCCCGATTCTCTTCGTCTTTTCACATCCTCCATCTCCATTGCTGCAACTCCTCACTCTCTGCAACAGTTATGTCTGCCAATTTCTGGACCTCCTCTCAACAGTTAGGTTTTCTCCCTCCCTTGATTCTTCCTCTTCCTCTTCCTATTTTGATCGATTGATCTATTGATTGATTTCATTGTTGTGCTTATCTAATCTTCGAATTCCGTTAGGCTTTGATCTTGGGAATATTTTTTGTGTGTGATTTTGAAATTTGTATTTCTTCCCACCTTCTTTTGGCGTTTGGGCGCAGCAAACAGCTGTTGGAGGCGGACCGGGTGAATGCGGTGCACGCGCTGGACAGAGCTCGTGGTCTCACCCTTGATGATTTCAAGCTCATCAAGATGAGCATGGCCAGCTGTATCTTCTTCGTTCTCTTTCCTTTTCTGGAGCTTTTTCTTCTTGATCGTAGAGTTAGGCATGGAAAGGAACAAATCAAATTAAATAAGTTCTGATGCATCTCTTTCATTGATGGAATTTGATTACTTTCTTGGCTGCATTGTTCAGTAACAGTGGCTATTTAGGGATTTGATTTAGTTGGCTGTGGCCTATCGCTTTTTATTTCATGATCTGTGTTGGTTTGATAAGGAAATCGATTGTTTGTTGATCTTGCATTGTTTCAAGATGAACTGGTAGTGGTAGGGATCCAACTTTCATGGATTTTTCATGATCTTTGTGTTCTGAGAAAATATTGGAGCATAGACTAAATGCATTCTGGATACTTGCAAAGATTTTATGCAATATAGAGTTTGTTGAAATCATTATATAACTTCAACTATCTTTGTTATTTGTTGCGTGAGTTGTGTCTAAGGATATCAGTAATCTTTGCAATATGTTGCATAAGTTGTGTGCAAGGATATGGTAATTTATGTTTTTCTTTACTTCTTTGTTGTGTAAGTGTCGGTGAGACTTTGATTTTCTTGATATTTTAACACATTAGCACTATCACCTTGTGAAGAAAAAATGTAGTAAACTTCTCTTCCAATTCCAAATATTTGTAATTTACAAATTTTGCATTTTGGTTTCCAGATATTTCAAAGATGGCCATTCCCTTCAAATTGAGACAAAGGTATGAAGCTTTACCTGTCCCATTCCTGCTCGTGTTTAAAATGCCTAAACTCTGGAACATTTGGTATCCCAAATGTTTTGCAAGCACTCAGCCATGTCTTGACCTTGTATAAAAAATGAGGTTATCATTTTTGGCTTAGTTATTACCGAATTTTCTGAAAAATGATTCTCTTTACCAAGTGACCTTGGAATGCATCTATTTTTGGACTTCTTGTTCAATACTTGGTCTAGATACCAGCCCTTTTCAGATGAAAGTATTTTAGGAACGGAGAGGTCACCCATTTGTAATCCATATGCCTGTCGCCCTCACGCTCTTGTAATGATCTGAATAGAAAATATACAGGAAGGGAAGTGCATATTATGCAATAATAACATATGATACGACATCTCCATAGTCCACACTTGTGATGGCACCCTTTAGGTGTCGAGGGTAATGTTCCAATCCTGCCAAAAGATGCTAATTTGACCATACTGTACTTCAGCCAGAAAAATATGATAATTTCCTTGTCAAGTGATTATTGTAGAACTATGATTTATGTGAGATATTAAGTCCATTTAGATCATCATATAGATCACTTATACTCGCCTATTTACTATACAATCTTCATCTAAGAGAGTAAAATGTTTAACAGTGCCTTTGTTTTCAGGGTTGTAGCTACAGCAATCGCATATATGAGACGTGTTTACACAAGGTACTCAAGTGGTCATTGATACAAGTTGTCAATATTTCTAAGGAAAATGGTGCATAAGTAACCCATTTAATGGGTGTATTTGCAGAAATATCCCTGCTAGTGCGCTAGTATTAACAAATCACATATCATCCTTAACAAAACCACTTTAACCAAAAGGTTAATTTTCCAACTATAATGTGAGGGTACTAGTTTAGCGCATTAGTCCATGCCCTGAAAATGTTTGTGCTTGACTATATGGTTTTTTATTTTTCAGAATATTGGGGTTGGCTTGGGCTTTTTTATGCTAGAGTATGGTATCTTAAAACTGTACTTTGAAGTCTTGCCATATTATTATGCTTTAACATGTATAATGTCTTTCTTTTGTGGGCTAGGTAGGCTAAACTTAACTTTTGCATTTGCAGTGTACCCCCCTCCCTTCTAGTAGTTCAACAAAGGAAATTATTAAAAGACATGGTTTCAATGTTTTCCGAACCACATGTTGATTCATCACATCTTATTTTACAGGAAGAGTATGACTGAATGTGAGCCACGGGTACTGGCTCCAGCCTGCTTGTATTTGGCATCAAAAGCAGAAGAAACTACCATACAGGCTAGGCATCTTGTAAACTACAACAAAAGAAACTGTAAATACTTGCTGCTAGTTACTTTGTTTGGCTTGTATATATAAACTTCAGTTGTTGGCTGACAATGACACACTTTAACATAATTCCTTCAGACCCTGATGATAAGTACCGATATGAAGTTAAAGAAGTTCTTGAAATGGAAATGAAGATCTTAGAAGCCCTCGATTACTACCTTGTTGTTTTCCATCCTTATCGTTCATTGGCTGAGTAAGTAAATCTTTAACCTGTTGTTCACAATGTTTACTAATGCAACCATATGATTGAGGATACCCTCCGGATTCTCTCATCATTTCGTTGCAGATTGCTTCAGGATGCTGGCATGGGTGATAAAGACATAATTCAGTTCACTTGGTAAGAATCATCTGAAGCCCTTTAATTAATCACATCTTCTCTGTTTAGGCTGTTAGAATCCATTTACAAGTTTTTCATACCATCAAGGCCCATTGACCATCCTCCTTGGTGCATGCTTGCATATGTTTTATTTTATTATCATTATTATTATTTTATTTCCTGAAGTTATATCATTGGAAAATCATGCCTGACTAAAAAACATTAGCTGCCATGAGCAGATTTTGCTTCAGAACTTTTTGGAATCCCTGAAAACTTTCAAACATCTTATAAAGTTGTTCCATGATGGAGCGTGGGTTAATGTTATACTACTTTTGACATTTCAAACTCTACAGGGGGCTTGTTAATGACACATATAAGATGGATCTTATACTCATCCATCCACCACATCTGATAACATTGGCTTGTATATACATCGCAAGCGTATTCAAAGAGAAAGACACCATTACATGGTTTGAAGAGCTTCATGTTGATATGAATGTGGTAAGCCTTCTGATCCAGACATCTCACACTGTAAAACTGAACTTTAATGGTCACTTCTTTTGATTTTGTACATGTACAAGATAACATTTCTGATTCTGATTTTTTTTTCTTTTGGTAGGTGAAGAACATATCGATGGAGATATTAGATTTCTATGACAGCCTTAAGACGAACCTTGAAGGTAGGACCAAGTCTGCTTTTGACAAGCTACAACTTAGGCACTAACTGGTTCAGTTACAGTTTTTCGCCTGGCAACTCACTTTTGAGCCTGCTGCGGCCTATGCTAAAGAACTCGGTAACCCCTTTTTGTCAAAGCTATGGTAATTTTTGTGTTGATATGGAAGCATTTGATTGCTGGCTCGAAGCAACAATGAAATCTAAGAGAGAATTCCTGTATTCATTCTTATGTATACACAAGCTTTGAAGCCGCTTGGCTGAGCTTTACATGTAAATGTGGACGGAATTCATATTGTTCAAGAGCTTCACACAGTGTCTTTTGAATATTTTGACAGAGGTCTTGGAAGATAATGCTAACTCAATTCATTGCCTTTATGATCTTTGATCGGACATGGTTACGTTCTATTGATTGAGTGGTTACTTGCAGGGGCACGCCGAGACTCCCCACAAAGGGGCACTGATTTAAACTCGAAACTATAAACATGAGATAGCAATAGTATCCACAAGCAAAGGAAAAGGTAAACAGTGCTGAATGCTGATATGATTACTAGGCAACAGAGGCCATGTTCCCTTATTCCTCTGCAAGCCACAATCGTTGCCTCGCATCCCAGCTTATTTCTGGTTCAGTAACAGTTGCCTCATGTTGCTTGTGAGATCGGTTCTTGTTAGGGCTCTTGGAGTGATCCCTTGACTTGGGTTCCTCTTCAAGCCACAACCGTTGCCTCGCCTTCCAGCTTATTCCTGGTTCTGAGACAGCTGGTTTGTGGTGGTGCTTGTGAGACTGATTCTTCTTTGGGCGATCCCTTGACTTGTGTTTAGAGACTTGGGATTTGGATCTTACTGACGACCTATGAGGATCATCTGTGGCCTTCTGGTTAGGTGTTGATTGCACTGATGGGTGCTGAAGCTCATTAGGTTGGTTACTGTCTGAATGAGACGAATCAGGCACAGCAGTCGAATTCAAATCCTCGAGACCGTCAGGCTGATTAGTCTCTGTTATGGTTGTTGGGTGTTCATTATGATGGACTATAGTTCGGTTGATGAGGGGCTCGTGATGGTGCTGCTGCTGCTGCTGATGATGATCGACAGGAGACTCTGACCATGGTGCACGATGACCAAGAGGAAGATGACCTTCCATGGCCACATTCATCCCCAAGGCTAGCACCAGAAATATTAACACGATGAAATAACGTTTAAAGACCTGCAATATAAATAGCATTCGAAGGGTAGGCACATTCAATCTCTACACATAATGGACCATCCAAGAGAAGATACACACACAATACACAGCAAATGAGCATCACAAGATCAAACCTGTCCCAAAGCCAATCTAGCAATAGAGAGCTTTTTACGCGACCAGCTCCTACGAGGAAGATTTTTATCTGCACGCTCGAGGGCATATCTCAACATATCTACTATGGCCAACTCAGTGACGGGATCTTGACTTTCTGCACAATCACTTATTCTAGAGGTTATGCAGTGATTCGCTTAAGATCAATGAATCAATGATGTGCTGATTTTTACGAGTTGACAAGTGCTGATAAGGAAAATGTTACTGCTATGAAACAAACCCCAATCTTGCATACTGAACAAGAAACAAGTTACAGTCTTTGTCACCTGGAATGTCAAAAATTTGTGTAGGTGGAACACCCAGCAGCTTGCCCAGGTACATTCGTACTCTTGTTCGTTGTTCAAGCGAGAGTAAATCGCCATGTGTGACCACAACGACAGGCTTATCATCTGAAATCACAAGTGTAATAATCTTGTAAGTAGGACTAACGGTATCACAGCAAATTACTACTGTGTCTAGAGAGAATGAAGAACAGGAGATGGAATTAAGTTGAGGAAAATTTCATGCCTCTAAATGACAAATAAGGAAAGTTGTATGTCCGAGCTAGCATTCCAGCACGCTGTTCGTCTCCCCTGTTCATATATGTAAGCACCCAGCGTGCACTAACGACAAATATAACGAAATTAACCTTCCTAATCGGCTCAGCAAGCATGCCACCAGCTCGAATTTTGCATTCCAATGAAGTCCTCTGAGTCGAATAATCACAATCCCTGATAACATGATCATCAAAACATAGTAATTCTTCAGCAAGTATCATCATTCAAACCCAAAGCAAGCTCAAGAAAATCGAATATCATCACACCTGATAACTAACTCCCCATTGCGAACCCCATTCGTCATCCAACTCTTAATCATATCCTCATTATCGCGTTCACCATACGACAAACCCCTGCTGTCAAACAAGCAAAATGAGCTCGATTGTCTTGGAAACATATACCTCTGGAGAAAGTATGTTCCATCTGCCAAAGCCGCGGGAGCTGCCATTAGAAGATGAAGGCTCAATCGATTGCAAACAAACAAAGGGAAAGCAACAGCAAAAATTAGAGAGCAAGTGAAGCCACAAATACATGAAACTTGAGCTCTATCTGCAGCTAACTTGTCATCTTCAAACACTCTAGAGATTCTATTGATAAGACTGCTCTTTCCGGAATTTTTTAAACCGACTAGTAACAATGTAGTCGTTTTCGGAACATCAAAGTCGCTCAAGGTTTCGCCTTCCTCCTTATCAATCCATGAGCCAGGGCTATAGCTGCAAATACAAGCACCATTAGCTAATGGCGAAGTTTTAAGGGTGACTTTCTACAATTTCTTGATTATTAGGGTGGTTTTATGTAAATAAAACTAAGCTGTTTAGCCCAACAATTGAAGCTAATTCTTTTGGAATGATTGAAAGACTCAAAAATCAGACCTCAATAGTGTTCTTTTGGCTTCATTGAGAGACTCGATTCGAGTTGACGAATCTATGTCGCTGTTGATGAAATAAGCTTTCTGCAAATGCTGCCAACTCCAATTCTCATTGAATGGAGCATGGTTTGGTGAATTTTGATAATTACCCATTTGATCAAACTCTTCAGGATGAAACCCACTTGGATTCACAGCTTCATCTTCCAATTCAAACCCTAAGCCATCCCTAAACTCCAAATCCACATCAAAACAAGGTTCTTAATCGCAAAGATCAAACCTTTTTCTTATAAATTAAATTAGGTTACCTGCTGCAGTGTGAATCATCGTCATCAAGGCATTCAAGGGATGAGTGATCATCTGAAGAAAAGCAATCTAGAGATTCTTAAATTGAATGACTCAAAATCCGAATAAAGGGGAGCGAAAGAGGGTTACCTGTTTCAGGAGGAGAGGCTAAAGAGCAGGAATCATCTCCGCCGCCCATGGATTGGGAATCTAATAAGCGAATTTTCTGTTGGGATTCAGCTGAAGAAGAAGATTGAAAATGGAAGATGATGATTTTGGGGGGATTTTTTTTTGGATATACTTGAGTACTTAACCGCTAAGACTGCAGCTGGCAGCTTGGAAAGGTACGGCTCCATTTCTCTGCTTCTGCCACGTATCCTTTTGACTTTTTGTTAACCCTTTTAATATAGTGGGTGAAATACGGTATAATTCAGATCCTATGAGCGAAAATGTTGGTGTTTTAGATGACAGGTGAAGTAAGATGCGGGTTGATCAAGTTCATTGTGCTTGAATTGATAAATAAGAAGCGGCTATTTCGGAGTTCGAAACGAAATGGCCGGTAACAAAGATTATACACTTCAGAACTTGCTACCAGAATTGCACTCATGTAACAAAACAAGATAGATTTACAAAAACAAAAACATCAACAACACTTCTTGTTATCAAAATACCAACAAAGAGTGAAATGACCCAAATCCCAACAAAGATACACCTAAGAACTTGCTACCGACAATAAATGTATACACTTTACATTGATAGCGGTAGAGTGGATATTCGATTAAATTCCTTCAAGTTTGGACAAGTTTGACTATTGAGTCTTATAACGGAATCCAATAATGCATAAACTCACTTGTAAAGTTACAATATCTGAAAAATAGAGTTAATGAGACATAGTCTCAATTCATTCCTAGTTAAATGGTACTCCCTCTGTTAATTAAAACATGTCGTTTATTATTCATGCACGCTTTTTTATAATGATAAAAACTATATACAATATTAACTTTTTATAAAATTTGTTTTTATAAATTCAAATTTAATAGTAATAAGTATGAAATTGTTTTAAAATATTATTAAAAAAGTTAATATTTTATATGATTTTTAACTCCTAAAAATACGTGCGTGAATAGTAAATCGTCAAGTTTTAATTAACGGATGGAGTATTAAATTCGAGAATCGGTTATATAAAACATATAAACTAGGATATAGTGTTTGGTAGACGGAGATTTTGAACAATTAACGGAGGGAGTATTCAATTAGGATAAAAGTAGGATCTCAATGAGCAACCTTTCGGAGCTTTGAAATGAAGGTTTGAAATCGTCTCTCTATTTTACCTCTTTTTCATCATTTTCTACTATTATCTCTACTTACTTATTAAAAAACTTTTTATGTCATTTCACCCATAAAACCTCTTTTAAAACTCCATAAACACCAAAAATTTTATAAGGTTTCTTTACAGTTTGGAAAATAAAAATAAAATCTAACCGTAACTCTTAAGGTTATCTCCAACTCCAGTTCTAACTCCAACTCCAACTACAGCTACCCCAAAACCTTCTTTTATCAAACACATTAATCTTATAGAATCCGACTCAAACATAATCGATCGAATCGAATGAAAGCACCAACCCAGGTCGGGTATGTTTGGATTCCGACCAACTAATTATATTTATAAGGCGATTATAAACATAAATGTCCAATTTGAAATTGTTTGGTTTGCATTTTGTAATGGGTTTTAAAAAGTCTTGCATAACCCCACAACCAATATGTTAGGATAGTAAGAAAAAAAATACTTGAAAGATGACCAAATCTGGGATTATAAGAAGAAGAAAAACCTATCGTGGCAATGGACCAAATTAATTGAATTAAGAGACGAATTATGCTTAGGTCTCATCTGACAGATTGGAAACGAAAAAACGATAAAGTTTTGGAAAGACAAATGACTAAACAACGATAGAAAGCTTGAGGACCACCGACTGACTCTTAGCATAGACGACCAAGAAAAAGTTGAAAACTACTTACTGCCAAACAAGATATGGAATGTAAATAAGCTACGAAAAGTGTTGGCAGCAGATATATACTATATAATTATTAATATCCCTCTTCCATCACATGAATTCAAGTATATACTATACTGGAAACCAAACCCAAATAGTTGGTTCACTACTTCTAGCGCGCTAGTTTTTATCACGAACTCCAATGGAAATAAAATAGACCTCTTCAATGGGATTTGAAAAATTGACTGTCCACCCAAAGTCAGAAATTTCTTATGGAAAATGGTGCTAGATGGACTCCCATTCTCCAAACCAAAACAAGACTAAGAAACAAAGGTATACACACTCCCATGGATTGTGCCTTTTATAACTCTACACAGGAAGACGCTATTCACCTTCTGATGGAGTATCCGACAACATTAATACTGATAGGCTCATTGGACAACAATATTGAGCGACTAATTAGAAATACCGACAAAAGAAACAAAAGTATAAAGATTATCACCGAACAACTTTTTCGACAACTTAACTCTGAACAAAAAGCCACTATGTCCTTTTTTTGGTGGAGTATTTGGACCAAGAGAAATAAGATCATATTTGAAAACCAAAGCATATCCAAACAGGATAATCCGGATGAAGAAGACGCAATTACAAGAACAATCAAACCAAAGAATAACCCTCGTCAAAGAAACGCCATTAGACGACGTGAACATGAGGAAGGTAGTTTCAAGCTCAATTTTGACGGTGCTAAATTATTTTCTGGTTGCGCTTCTGCAGATTTCTTGATTAGAGATGACGAAGGAAGATTGATCGCTTGCGATGCCAAAAGATGCGGGAAGGTGTCGGCTTTATAAGCCGAGGCAGTTGAATTGCAACTCGGGCTAGTGGAAGCGTGGAAGAGAGGGATTCGAAGACTTGTTGTGGAAGGCGATTTTCTTGCAATCGTGAATGCGATCAAGAGAGCCTAATTGACGCCCTGAGAAATTGAAATGCTTATTTCGAATGCTCTCTTTTTGCTAGGTTTCTTTGAGATGGTCTCCGTTTTCCACATCTTCAGGGAGGTCAATAGGGCAACCGATCATCTTGCTCACCTTGACTTGGAGCCCGCTTCTTCCCCTTGGAGTTCCGATCTTAAGTTCTAGACTCTCGTCCGCAAGGACGCTCGTAGGTGGTGGTACAACCGTGGTTGACACACCCTAAATTTTCGCCTTGTAACAAAAAAATAAAAATAAAATAACGGGCTTTAAAAATAACATGAATTTATTTAAAATAAAAATATCTTATGGACTGAATGGGGTATCAATTATTCAAACACTCATTGTTCGGTCGAATTTATAATTAATTACATTATTAAATCTAGGCTCGTTTGGTTCGTGTGTTATCATAATGAGATTCAGTATGGAAATGGAATCATAAATTTGGAATAAACCATTTTTTAGAATATTTTTTAAAAAAATTCTTTAGTGATTGCATTTTTTTCCCTTATATTATAATTAACTTTTTTATTTCATACATTGTTCTACATTTGAATAACTTAGTCAAGTTAGATTTTCATGCATCATTCAATACACGTTATAGGAGCAGAAGAAAAAGAAATCTAAAACAAATTTAAGTTAATTCCAAGTTAATATACATTTTCGTGCTTTTAAAACATTAAAATATAAATACAAAGTCCAGCCTAAAATGCTAGCGGGGTAAAATGGGAAACCCAAAATAAATGTGGAGAAAGATTTATGAGGCCCACAATAAGTTGGTTATTTGATTTCATCTTCCTCCATCCCTCCCCCTCCGCTTTCTCTTCTCCATAAAACCCACAATTTCTCCATATGAATGCACATGAGTTGAGGTCCTTTGCGTGGGAGCGGGTAGACTAACCGCTTACCACGTTCTGAATATAGTTGGAACTTGTAAGACCCGGAGTCTTAAGAGACGTTAGCTCATGCCATTTATCCGTCTTAGATCTGTTGACCTCATTGGGAACCTGGAAAGAAAGAGCTCTTGTGACATGGGTAGGGCTTGAATCACTTATAAATCACTTCGAACATCCTTACTATATCCGATGTGGGACGGGATGTTACAAATCTTTTTAATTTCAATTTGATTTCCCATTGAGAGACATTTACACATATAATTATATAAACCCAAAAGAAGTGCAGAAAATGAAAAAATAAATATATGCTTTACAATTTCAATTTGATTTAGCATTGGAAAGATCTCCACACAAATAAAACCACTGAAGTAAAAGAAATTGAATCTTTCTCGACACACATAAAACCTACTCAACTATAGGAAATGGAAAAACAAAAAAGAAGGAACTACTGAAGTGCATGTAAATGAATCTTTCTCCGCACACATAAAGCCCACTCAAGTGCATGAAATGGAAAAATAAAGAATGCAATTTGGAAACACAAGAGGTCAATCATATCTTTATAATTGTCAATTTGGTAATGCTTGCATATGGAAAAAAAAGCAGAGATCAATCATATGAATTATAGAAAAACATAGATCAAACACGCGCACTACAAACCTTTGGAAGGGCACTCCTCCCGGATCTTTTGCTCCATCTCTACCTTGAATAGGTAAATAAAGAGCGGCCATTCCGAGGTTCGAACCGGGGACCTATGGGTACTACCCACAAGTCCTTTCCGGTGCTCCATCTCTACCATATCTAGATGTTTTGCTGCTTTGAACAGTTGCAAAAACTTCTTTAGAGAGCCTCCGAGCTTAGTGGAATCGCTCTTATTTATGTACGTGACGACCGTCTTTGTGGTCTCCCGATCGACTCCATTAATCTTGAATACGATTATGGAAGGGTCTTTAAGGAGGGATCTTGGGATTATCACAGATGCCATTGCTGAGCCCCTCTTAAGTTTGAAGCGAGATCCTTCCTTTAGTAAGAGGAACTTCTTCTTAGTGTCCATGCTCAGATCTGATAGGGGAGGAGAATAATGGATGGTTGAAGGAGAAGAAGCAGAGTGAGAGAGAAATGGTGGATGAGAAAAAGGGTGAGAGAAATGGGCTGAAGAAACTTGAAATGCCCATTTACTATAAGCTACAATAACATTATATCTGATACGGGGTTAGCCGTAGGATGGCCCGATCTTCGACAATCAAGACTCAAAGACAAGAACGGAAGCAAAGACTCAAGAACAAGAACAAAGACTCGAAAACGCAGCAATAGAAGACTCGACAAAATCAATGAAAAAGACTGATAGAAGGGTGATTCGAACTAAGGTAGAACGAGATAAAGACCCCAGGCCTCCTAAGAGGGTAGAAACCAAGTATCAAAGACTACAAAGCCCGCCTCTACAACCTTACATAACCAAGCGGACAACTTGGAGGCACAAAGAGGGGACTTGTGATTACCAGGATCACCAAGCTCTCGCGAGGTTGACGAACTCAAAGCAAACCAAGTTAGATCAAGAACCAATTGTGCAATCGATGAGCAACGCTTTGAATCGATTGACTTTCTCACACTTGTGTTTCACACAAAGGCTGAAATTTCAATAAAGATTAACGTGTATTCTACAATGGAGATAGCCGACTATAAGACTATTTAACCTAATAGAAACTGATTTTCGTCTATTCTAATAAAAATAATTAATAAAAGGAATTAATTAAAATAATCCTAAAATAACATAATTAAATTAGGTCTCTAAAATAACAACTTAAGAAAGGTCCATTTCGGCCCAAGAAGAATTCCAGGCGCACAGGGTGTCGGCGCCGAGGCCTTGGTGTTGGCGCCGAGGGCAACAGTGAACAATATGTGCTTCAGGCATTGGCATCGATGCCTCTGGTGTCGGCGTCGAGGCGATCAGTAACTCCTATGCACATGTATGACTTCATTGTAGGCTCCGGGAGTTGAACCGTGCTCGAGAACAAGGCATGACTCACGAACATGAATGAGTCGCGTTGAAGCTTCTTGGTTCGGGCTCGAGTCATAGGTCCGTCTTCTAAGATGATTGGCGTGTCCGGAGGTGTAGAAGATGGTCCCACATCAACCTCCCCTTCTTGGAAAGGATTCGACCACGAATCCAAGTCCTCTTCCACGACTAAGTATGGAATAAGATCCGTGACATTGTAGGTAGCACTCACGCCATAAGTGCCAGGAAGCTCCAGCTTGTAGGCATTGTCGCCCACCTTCTCCAGAACCTTGAAAGGTCCATCTCCTCGCGGTGCAAGCTTGCTCTTCCGCTCGTTGGGAAACCTCTCATTCCTCAGGTGCACCCACACTAGATCCCCAGGCTGGAATGTCACCAATCTGCGCCCCTTGTTGGCCTTGTTGGCGTTGTACTCAGCCTTCCGCATGAGCTGCTGACGTGTCCGTTCATGTAGCTCCTTGACGAACTCAACATGCTTACCTGCGGCAAAAGACTCATTCTCTCTCATAGGATATGGAGTAAGATCAAAAGGGGTTAGTGGATTAACACCATATACACATTGAAATGGAGTGATTTTAGTTGAGGAATGCAATGTCCTATTGTAAGCAAACTCCACATGAGGTAAGGCTTCTTCCCAAAGCTTCAAATTTTTCCTTAAAATGGCTCTAAGGATAGTGGTTAAGGTCCTATTGGTCACCTCAGTTTGGCCATCTGTTTGGGGGTGACTAGAGGTAGAGAATAACAATCTAGTTCCCCATTTATTCCATAAAGTCCGCCAAAAATGACTAAGAAACTTAACATCCATATCACTCACAATTGTCTTAGGCATACCATGCAACCTAACTACTTCCTTAAAGAACAAATTTGCAACATTTGTAGCATCATCAGTCTTATGGCATGCTATAAAGTGAGCCATCTTAGAAAACCTATCTACCACCACAAATATAGAATCCCTCCCCTTCTTAGTTCTAGGCAATCCCACAATAAAGTCCATAGAAATATCTTCCCAGGGAGCTGAGAGTATAGGCAGTGGGGTATACAAACCATGGGGCATAAGCTTAGACTTGGCCTTCAAACAGTCAATACATCTCTTAAGGCAATGTTCTACATCCCTAAGCATATGTGGCCAATAAAAGTGCGACTTAAGTGTATGATAGGTCTTATCTCTCCCAAAATGACCCATTAAACCTCCACTATAGGCTTCATTCACCAATAATAACCGAAGAGAACACCTAGGGATACACACTTGGTCTTTCCTAAACAAGAATCCATCAAAGATATAAAATTGGTCGGTAGGACCCTTATCTAGGCACTTTCTAAAAACTTCCCCAAAATCAGCATCATTAGCATACAATTCCTTAATGTATACAAAGCCTAAGACTCTAGAATCCAAAGTGGTCAAAAGGACATGTCTCCTAGATAAAGCATCAACAACCACATTGTCTTTCCCTTTCTTATACTTTATAACATAAGGAAATGTCTCAATAAATTCCATCCATCTACCATGCCTCCTATCAAGTTTATCTTGGCTCTTAAAATGTTTTAGAGATTCATGATCAGTCCTAAGTATAAACTCTCTAGGCCAAAGGTAATGGGACCATGTCTTAATGACTCTAAACAATGCATAAAGTTCTTTGTCATACGTAGAGTAATTAAGACATGCACCTTTTAATTTCTCAGAAAAGAAGGCTATAGGCTTACCTTCTTGCATGAGGACGCCTCCAATCCCAACTCCGCTAGCATCACATTCAACCTCAAAAGGCCGATTGAAGTCAGGCAGAGCCAGCAATGGCGCATGAGTGAGCTTCTCCTTGAGCTTGCAGAACGCCTCCTCTTGAGTTGGACCCCACTTGAACTCACACCGCTTCTTTGTGAGCTTTGTGAGAGGGGCTGCGATGGAGCTGAAGTCGCGCACAAATCTCCGATAGAAGCTCGCTAGGCCCTGGAAACTCCTCACATGGCCGATATTGGTAAGTGTCAGCCAGTCCTGGATTGCCTTGATCTTAGCATCGTTGACTCGCAATCCGCTTGAACTCACTACAAAACCCAGAAAAGACACTTGATCATTACAAAGCTCACATTTCTTTAGATTGGCATACAAGTGTTCTAATCTAAGAGTAGAAAGTACTTCCCTTAAGTGTGCTTCATGTTCCTTAGGTGATTTTCTATATACAAGAATATCATCAAAGTACACGACAACAAATTTACCTATGAAATTTCTAAGCACATGGTTTTAATCTCATGAAAGTACTAGGAGCGTTAGTCAAGCCAAAAGGCATAACCAACCATTCATTGAGTCCAAATTTTGTCTTAAAGGCTGTTTTTCATTCATCGCCTTCCTTCATCCTAATCTGATGGTAGCTGCTTTTTAAATCAATTTTAGAGAAGATGGAGGAACCATGCAACTTATCTAACATGTCATCTAAGCGGGGTATAGGATGGCGATATTTTACAGTTATGTTGTTAATGGCCCTACAGTCTACACACATTCTCTAAGAACCATCTTTCTTAGGCACTAACAACACAGGCACAACACATGGACTCAAACTTTCTCAAATGTATCCCTTGTCCAACAGTTCCTAGACTTGGGATTGAACCTCTTGGGTTTCAGTGGGATTCATTCTATAATCAGGCCTATTAGGCAGTGCAGCCCCTGGGATGAGATCAATGTGATGCTCAATTCCTCTGACAGGGGGTAGACCTGCTGGTATGTCCTCGGGGAAAACATCCTTATACTCTTCAATAAGAGATAGGATGCGAGGAGGGAGGGTAGCTCGAATCTCCTCACTCAACATATTCAACCCTTTGCATAGGAGCATGAGAGTTGTTTCCACGTCCACAAACTCGTCTAAAAATGTACTCTTGGAAGCCAAAAATACACCCTTAGGTCGAGTAGGGGTAGACACATGGCTCGACTGAGCCTTCTTATCTAACTCACCTTTACTTACCTTTCGCTTCTCAATCTCATCAGCCACCTGGGTTGGCGTCATAGGCTTGAGAACAACATTTTTGCCTTGAAAAGTAAAGGAATACCTGTTAGTAAAACCATCATGCAAGACCTTACGATCAAACTGCCAAGGACGACCTAATAAGATATGACAGGCTTGCATAGGTACAATATCACATAACACATCATCTTCATAATGTCCTCATTTGATATGCACTTTGACTTGCCTATTCACTTTCAAATTACCGCAGTCATTCATCCAATGCAATCTATAAGGCCTAGGATGCTGAATAGTAGGAAGTTGTAATTTATCAATCAACTCTTGACTAGCTAAGTTACAACAACTTCCCCCATCAATGATCACATTAACCACTTTACCCTTAACTAAGCATCTAATATGAAACAGATTCTCACGTTGATTGTCATCACATGGTGCAGGAACAACACTTAAGACTCTTCTAAAAATTAGTGATTCTCCATGTTCATAATCAATGCCATCATCATCTTCATCATCATAAGTAAGCAGGTTAAGGTTATGATCATTATCATTAGCATGCTCTTCATTTTCATCACAAGAATTGTCAGACACATATTCACCCAAGTGATTAATCATGAGAGTTTTCTTATTGGGACAATCCTTCATAGTATGACCTCTACCCTGGCATTTAAAGCACACAATGTCCCTAAGATCTAGTAGTAGAGGTGTTAGGATTACTCCCTTTGGGGCCAGTAGATACCCCAGACGAATCTCGTCCTGTCCAAGTCGCCTTGCCCTTGTCAGAGGGCTGCTGGAATGTTCGGCCTTCCCCTTTCCCTTGGCCTTGGTTAGGCCGAGAGCTGTAACTGTCGTCAAGCCGCCCTTGGGGCTGGTTAGGCCGGTTTTGGCGCCAAGGTTGGGGCTGCCCACTCGTCTTCCATCTGCCTTGGTTCATGTATCTAGCTCCACGTTCAACTTTAATATCCAAATGTAATAATTCAGTAGGAGTAAAGTAAGGAAAACAATCAATGTCCTGAGCTAGACATGGCCACGGGTCACGGGTCGGGCGGGTCAACCCGTGACCCGCCGGGTCAGGGTCCACAGGTCCAAGGGTCAGCTCGGGTTGAGGGTCAAGGTTAGGGTCGGGGAAAAGATAACCCATGACCCGACGGGTCGACCCGGTTCGACCCGCCGGGTCAACCCGCCATTTTAAAATATTTTTTTTTTGAAAAAATTTATTTTTAATAAAATAAATTTATAATTATTATGTAAATTATATAAATTATTATTAGAATAATTCATAATATTACATAATGTAATATGCAATGGGAATGTGAGACTTAGCACCCCCATGCTTCTCCTTTTATAGACTTAGCACCCCCCTTTTCCTCTAGTTTTCAATGTGGGACAAGAATAAGGGTAGAAACTAGAAACTACACCATGTCTTCAATCTCTACCATTCGGTTTTTAATGTCAATCCATACTTATAAATCATTCTATATCATTCTATATGATACTATGTTAGGAGTCTTTATGATATAATTTCAAATAATACAAATATTGTTATTGATAAAGCCGTTACACTTGTATAGTATCCTTAATGTCGAGTTTTCGTTTATTTTCAAAATGATATAGAACTTCGGATTTTCAAACACAAGAATGAAATATAATATTGGCAATACTTTTTCAATGTGTCTTTTCATGTACGTCATAACAAGCAACCCAAGTATGTAATTCTAATAACATCATCATTAAGTGTATACACAACATGTGGCTAATTCAACTTTAAACGAGAAATTTTAACATATCTATATGAAGAAGAACCTAGATTTGAAATCATTGATCAAGAAATTAACATAATAATGCAAGTAAAATAAAATACTTATGATTGATTAATGGATCAACACAACTATCAATTAAGTTAAATAGAAAGATTAATCCAACATAACTTGATATATTGTATCATGATGTTTCATCACCATGTGTTATTCATTTCATTAAATCTTAAGAGGTAAACACTTTAATTATATTATTATATGTTACATCATATAATCCAAATACTTAAATTACATTATATTCCACCATATAATCCAAAGACTTTAATTACATTACATTTTACATCATATACTTAAATATCAATTTCTCACATTTTCTTTCATATCTAATATTTCTGTCCCACATCGAAAGTGGGCTACATACCTCTATTTTCTCTATATATAGATCATCATACCCTACTTGTCATTCCCACAATCCAACCTTTTCTTTCCCACATCTAAAGTGTGATGAAATAATGGGAGTGGAATGAAGATATCTATATATATCTTCTCACATACCATGTTTTGTCAACCTTAAATCTTTCCATTTCGAAAGTATGCTGAAAGACTTGAGTTGAGTTTTATTTTGGGTTTAAAATATTTTTTTTTAAAAAAAATGGTTGACTCGGCGGGTCGACCCGCAAAACTCGTTGGGTACCCGATTTGGTGCCACGTGGCCGACCCGGCAGTCCGACCCGCCGAGTCACCCAACCCGCCGACCCGTCCCAACCTCGGGTCAGGGTTAGGGTCACCCTCCCCGGGTTGTCGGACCCGTGGCCGTGTCTATCCTGAGCTAAGGCGGGATGCAAAATACGAAGAAACCTAGCATTTGTATCCTCATGATGTTCAACAACATTTGCTCGAGCCATGGCTTCTTGCATAATGTTAAAGGTTTCCTCAACAGATTTATTACCTTGTTTAAGGTTCTCTAGGCGTTGCCTAAGCTCCCTAGCATAGTGTTGAGGGACAAACCTATTTCTCATTAAAGCTTTCAATTGGTTCCAAGAAGCGATAAGCGCATCAAGGGCTCTTCTTCTTTCCTTAACCAAGTTATCCCACAAAATAAGAGCAAATCCTTGAAATTCTAAAGAAGCCAATTGAACTTTCTTAGGTTCAGAAAAATTGTGACAGTTCCAGATTTGTTCCATTTTGGTTTCCCAGTCTATATATGCATCTGGATCTGTCTTACCATCAAAGGAAGGAATTTTTACCTTAACCTTACCTATGCCGTCCTGATCAGGATCTCTAGGCTCACGGTATTGGTAACGTCCTCCTCTGTCGTTCCACCTCTGGCGTTGCTCCCAATAGTCCTCATCTTGGAAGTCATCATCGCGCTCCGAGTAGTAGAACTCCTCCTGGAAGCCACAACCTCTACCTCTTCCTCGTCCATGCCCCTGCACATTAGCAATCCGTTATTTCTACCATTTCTCTCCCCTCGTGGAGAGTTGTTCTCTTCAAAGATAGGATTATGCAAATTAAGGTTAGGGTTAGGATTAGGATTAGGATTTCGGACTTCCCTTTCATCATTAGGCATCTCGTCACGCCCATGATTACCTTGACCACCAAGGTTATTAGAACCCGTTGGTCTAGCCTCCAAGGCCGTCAACCTATCCATTATCTCCGTCAAGGTGGTGGTAAGAGTGTTCATTCGGGTGTTGAACACTGCAACAGATACAATTGCGTCGGAATCGTTGTCATTGTTGCCATTGTTGGCATTGTTCGGGTTGTTAACCTGATGAGACATCGCAAATAAAATAAACACGGAACTATGTCAAGATTAGCAAGTAAAACAACTCACAATGTGTTTCTCTCACACTCGTCTCTCTAATTGGTATGACAAGCTTGTTGGGGCAATCCGCTTTGGGCAAATTAACACTCAAGCACGAACTTAACAATCAAAGGAAAGTAATCAAGAGAAAGAACAAAGAACAAGACACGAAAAATTTCCAACAGTGGCAAAGTATCGAGTCGGTACTTGGAAGTATCAACTCGGTATGTGGTACTGTCGACTCAGTATGTGACTCGGCAGAAATCCAACAGAGAGCAACTATCGAGTCGGTATGGCTAGGTGCCGACTCGATATGTCAAGGACCGACTCGGTATGTGGGTGGAACTTACTCGACAGTGGCCAGGTGGACTCGACACAGCAAGAGAGTACTCAGTATGGCTTCTGCAATACTCGACACTTGCAAAGGCTACTCGACACAGGCTGTAGGGGAGTCAATATGGGCACACAAGCAAGGAGGATCACTCGACAGGGCATGGATGAAATCGATATGGCCAAACAATACTCGACATGGACAAAGTAAGAAAAGAAACAAAGGAAAACAAAGGAAACACTTGGAACTTTACCTCTTTTTGATTCAACCCTTAGTAAGGATGTTGTAGTTGCAAGTAAGAAATTTTTTTTTTATGGTTTGGGAGGTATGTGTTTGAGAATTTCGACTAGGGCTATGGGATTTTCACCAAAATTGGCCCTTAAAGTTCTTGCACTAGACTCGACAATCCTTCTATATTTGTTTGTTTTTTTTAAGCTTACTTTTGCCCCTAGTGAATTTTATCCTCCTAGGACTAAGCTTTTGAATGTAATTTTTTTTTAACCTAATGCAAGAAACTTAACAATGAAATAAAAGGACACTTGAAAATTTAAACTATGGTGAAAGAAAAATAAAATTTATGTAGCCCTTATGAAATATATATAGTTGAGGTTTGGCTAACTATGGAAAGTATATCTATTTTTTTTTTTTTTTTTTTGATTAGGAAAAGATTCGGGTGGGCAAGCCCTACCCGGCAGCATCCTTGCGGATGAGGTCAATAAGACCTGGATTGTTGTGAATATCATTACCTCGGGCAGAGTGGCTAAGGTGTGCAACCTTATCCGCCACTCTATTGCCCATACGAGGTACATGAAAGTAACCTACTTCTTTTACAGTCGACAACATGACTTGAATATCGGAGAGGATTAGTTCAATCTCCCAAGGACATTTAGCCGTCTTGTTTAGATAGTCTATAATTATTTTGCAGTCACCTTCAACCTGGATTCTTTCAATGTGTAGTTGTAATACCTTCTGGATTCCCAGTTTGAGGGCGAGAGCTTCTGCCATGATGGCCTGCTGTTTTCCTAGTAATTTGTGCTCGATGGTGACCGGGCGGCCATTCCAGTCCCTGATAATGATACCTGCCGTACTGTCACCGTTGGCTAAAGACGAACCATCAAAATTAAGTTTGAACCATCTTAACGGAGGCTTGCGCCATTTAATTGGACGTTGTTTGTCGGTCTTTCTTGGATAGACTCTTGAGGAGGGATGCATATCGTCATCACCATCACCGTCGCTCGCGGATGTTCTCTTCCAGTTATCTATGTGTGATCTGACCAGATGGACGGCGGTTTGGTGCTGGGGGATTGGTGCTTGTTAAAACAAGTTTTGGTTCCTGATGTACCAGGTAGTCCACCAAGCGAAAGATAGATCAGTCAGAGCGGCAGTCGTTAAGCTGGTGCCAAGGCTAGATAGAATGGGTCTGAAATCCCGGGACTGGATGATCATTCTTGTAATTGTTGTTTGTTCTTGACTCGGAAGTCGGTATATTTTCCGTATGAAAGGGCATTCCAGGAACAGGTGAGCCTCGTCCTCGGGAGCCGTATTGCATAGTGAACAAGTCGTTGGGACAGCCGACCCCCTGCACGATAGGCGCACAACAGTGGGCAGTCCATTTCGTAGGCGCTGGAAAGTATATCTATGTAAGCCTTTGTATAATCTATGATAGACAATTAGGAAATAATCTACCACAAATTTCAGCAATTAAATAAGGCAAGAAAATAGATATATCAAGGATAGGAAAGATAGAAGCAAGCAAACAAACTAGGGTTTGTGGAGCAACTAGGTCGGCCGACTTCGACTAGGAGATGCCGAAATCGACTAGGAGGGCTTATGTCGACCACTGTTCTTCTCGGCTTGCAAAGGATAGTCTCGGCTTTAGGCTGTGTTTGGGCTAATGTGCAACACAACAATCACAAAGAAGAGTTAATAATAATCAAAATCAAATTTGCAATAAGTAAAAACCAAGAACAAATAAAGACTCTATTTTTGTAGTTTTTGTGTTTAGGGAAACAAAGACACAACTTTTGATGTCATAAACTAAAGCTCTGATGCCAATTTGATACGGGGTTAGCCGTAGGATGGCCCGATCTTCGACAATCAAGACTCAAAGACAAGAACGGAAGCAAAGACTCAAGAACAAGAACAAGAACAAAGACTAAAAAACGCAGCAATAGAAGACTCGAAAAAATCAATGAAAAAGACCGATAGAAGGGTGATTCGAACTAAGGTAGAACGAGATAAAGATCTCAGGCCTCCTAAGAGGGTAGGAACCAAGTATCAACGACTACAAAGCCCGCCTCTACAACCTTACACAACCAAGCGGACAACTTGGAGGCACAAGGAGGGGACTTGTGATTACCAGGATCACCAAGCTCTCGTGAGGTTGACGAACTCAAAGCAAACCAAGTTAGATCAAGAACCAATTGTGCAATCGATGAGAAACGCTTCGAATCGATTGACTTTCTCACACTTGTGTTTCACACAAAGGCTGAAATTTCAATAGAGATTAACGTGTATTCTACAATGGAGATAGCCGACTATTTAACCTAATAGAAACTGATTTTCGGCTATTCTAATAAAAATAATTAATAAAAGGAATTAACTAAAATAATCCTAAAATAACATAATTAAATTAGGTCTCTAAAATAACAACTTAAGAAAGGTCCATTTCGGCCCAAGAAGAATTCCAGGCGCACAGGGTGTCGGAGCCGAGGCCTTGGTGTTGGCGCCGAAGGCAACATTGAACAATATGTGCTTCAGGCATTGGCATCGATGCCTCTGGTGTCGGCGCCGAGGCCATCAGCAACTCTTATGCACATGTATGACTTCATTGTAGGCTCCGGGAGTTGAACCGTGCTCGAGAACAAGGCATGACTCATGAACATGAATGAGTCGCGTTGAAGCTTCTTGGCTCGAGCTCGAGTCATAGGTCCGTCTCCTAAGATGATTGGCGTGTCCGGAGGTGTAGAAGATGGTCCCGCATCAATATCATTACCAATTCTTGATAAAATAAAATTTTCTTTATCTCTAACTTATATAACTTAATATCTATCAGATAATTATTGTGATGTTAATATAAATATAAAACTAAAATTAACATCTTGGTTTCTATAAATATAACCAATAATTATATACAATTTTATTTAGGTTCGTTGTCTTTACTTGGAGCTTGAAAATGAAAAGCTCTTGTAATATTGTTATGTAGGGTTTGAATAACTTATAAATCACTCCGAATATTTTTATTATATCCTATATCGGAAGGGATGTTATAGAGCTAACGACTAGGTTTATGTCGTGAAGGTGGCGAAGGGGTGCAAAGTGTAGTTGGACTATGCAGTTGTAAAAACTAACACAAAAAAATTCACTACCACCTATACGAATCCCAACTCTGTTGATGGGCTTTTCAAGTATGTAAAGCGCAAATCTACTCCAAGGGAGGGAATGAACGCACTTATATGGGTTGTGCAGAAGCACTTATAGACCCAAGCCAATTTCCCACTCCTCAGAGATTCGCTCCTGTCCCTTCCCATCCGCGTTTTCCCCAGGGCCGGAGACTCACCCGAGCAGCGCCGCGCCCACAGAGGGGTAAACACTGAACCCGAGGAATTTCCAAACAGAAGAAAAACCTCCGTTGGAAAGATCTCCAGTCTCCACACACATACATAAAACCGATTCACGGAAATGGAAAAATAGAGGCAATTTGGAAACAGAGAATGCAACGTGCATCTTAGGAAGGGAGAGTCGATTCACCGAGCTGCACTCCTCCCTGATTTTCTTCTCCATCTCTTCCATATCTAGCTGTTTTGATACTTTGAACAGCTGCAGAAGCATCTTTGGAGAGCCTCCAAGCTTGGTGGAAGCGTTGCTGTTCAGGTACGTGGCCACCACCTTCGTGGTCTCCTGATCGACGTCATTGACCTTAAATTTGATTATGGAAGGTTCTATCCCGAGAGATCTTCGAATCATCCCAGATGCCATTACTGATCTTCTATTAAGGTTGAAACCTGATCCATCCTTTGAATAGAGTTTGAGGAACTTCTTCTCACTTCCCATGGTCAGATCTGATGATAGGGGAGGAGAGTACCCAAGTCGACTCTGATACCATCTATAAGACCCAGGTTTTTAAGAGGTGTTAACTCATGCCACCTATCCATCTTAGATTCGTTGTCCTTACTTGGAGCCTGAAAAGGAAACGTTCTTGTGACATGGTTAGGTAGGGTTTGAATAACTTATAAATCACTCCGAACATCCTTATTATATTCGATATGGGACGGGTTGTTATAGAGCTAACAGATGAGTTTATGCCATGGAGGTGGCGAAGAGGTACAAAGTGTAGTTGGACAACGCAGTTGCAAAAACTGACACAATAAATTTCATTGCCATCTATACGAATCTCATCATTGTTGATGTGTATTTCAAGTATGTGAAGCGCAAATCTACTCCAAGGGAGGGAGTGGACGCACTCATATGGGATGTGCAGAAGCACTTATAGACCCAAGCCAATCACATTCTAAGCCTTGAATCAAAGCCTTACAAAGCTTTGACTTCTCAGGCTCCCAGATGCGGTAAATGTTCTTCTTATTGGCCTTTATCCTCTTCTTGTCATAATATCAACCAGAAGTTAAGACAAATCCAATAGAAGTTAAGATAATATCCAACAGAAGTTAAGACAATTCCCATTAGAAGTTAAGACAATACCCAACAAAAGTTAAAACAATATCCAATAGAAAATCACTTCAAATTCTTAGTTGTTTCTGCTCTTGAACTATTTCTCGAGCTCCAGATGTATACTCACTTCAAATTATCAACTGTTTTTCATGTTGAGAAGATCTGAAACATATTGCTTTTTTAATGTTGCATTTGTTTGGAAGAAAATCCAGAGTTTATGTTCCTCGCCCATCAAAATTATTGCTATCTTTTTATTTAAATAATTCAGTTTTGTACCAAAAATAATTTTTTTAATGATACAAATATAAAGAATAATTGCAAATTTGCCTCTAAAGCATATGATGGAGATAATAAATCAAGCTTAAGAACCTCATCCAATACTTTATTGCTCTCACCTTCCAAAATTTTCTTCTTCTCATCTTCATTGGTCCATGCTTGAGCCATTGCAACCACCAAACTCGAATATATCTCCCGAAAACTTTTTCCAAATGATGAACTGACTAAGCCTATAGCAGAAGCCAAATCCCCAACTTCGTCATTTTTCTTTGTTGATCCCTTTAGTTTCTTTCCCAACCTCAGTTTATAATAAGTGCCACGCTCAAGCTAATATTTCTAATAAGAGCCACACTCATAATTTATTGCTTTGATTGAATGGTCTTATCTTTTGATTTCGATCAAGCTCATTCTTGTTTTGATTGAGTCCAACCCTTATCTTGAATGGATGATTGGATGGTCGTGATTGGTGACCAATCAAATAAGATCAGGTTCTTGTCATCAGACAATGAGGAAAAAAAATGTTGTTTGTAAGTTAGGATTCTCCTCACATCAAACATTTGTGATGGAAGGGAGTAAAAGATTAAAGTTCTAAGGAACAATAATAGTGTTGTAAATTTGTGAATGGACGATATATGAAAGATTTGTATTAATTAGTTGCTATTCGATTTGTAATAAACCCCTTAAAAAACACCTTCAAAATTTGACCAAAAAGATTATAGTTTCTCAATTTGCGATAGGTATATAGACAAAGACACCAAATGTGGAGAACTATATTTCCCCTAAAACACAAAAAGCAATGTAATACTACGTATATAGTTAGAAATGATAACCAAAACTTGGATTGCCCAAATGAAATGAATTCATGCAAGAAGGATGAGAAATAATTCACAATTTCACATGAAAACCAAGAGGAGTCTACAAGTGCTGAAACCCAAAATCAATGGGTGATCATAAACAAAAAGAATGAAGTTTTATCTTTTTTCTTTTTGCCCTCTCATCTACATTTATTATTTAATGCTTATAGTGTCCATACTACTATTATACAACCCAAAAGTGTATAGTCAAAACTGAATTAAGTGAGGGAACTAGAAAACATAAGATACTAAGGACATCTAACCTTGAAAACCATACTACTTTTCCCCCCACCCTTCAACCTCTCCCCCTATTTCTTGCAACTCTAGGGATCATTTATAATCAGGTGTATGACACACTTACTAGATGATAAGATTGATAACCCCATCAAATTGATGATATTCATCTGTCAGATTTACATGAACAAGCAAAACCCTCCGAGCAACTAGGCTCAAGGCATAATATCATCCATCTAACACAGTCTGAAGAGATTTGTAAGTCATTTGATCTAACTCAAAGAGAAGCACTGGAAATGCAATAGGCGATAAAAGCCCATCTAGAGAAACAATCATCTCTCACCTTAATGAAGAACAAGATGAGTTCCGCTTCAATAAGGAATCACATAAGGAAGAACAAGGACATTAGCAGATTCTATATGAAGGGCCTTTACCCACACCTCTGATGGGTTTCAGGTTCAGACGAATCAACCCGTAGCTTCTTTTGAGAGTTGTTGTGACCCATATAAAGGAAGTCTAATTAACTGACTTGCTATTGGGACGACCACTTTATCGCGCCATTTGAAGAAAATTGCGAAGAGGGTGGTTGGGGATGGGAACTTTGCAGGAGAGAGTATACCGACACAAACTTTTAGTGGTGCCAACAAGCATCCTCGACATTGGATGTCAATGCCCGAAAAGTTCATCAGCCTTACTGACAACTCTTGCAAATGGAGATGACTTGCTGACCCCTTGGAGCCTTGTCAACACCAAATGTCGGTGATTAGGACATTGCAATTGGAGAAAAGAGATTCGAACTCGCGACTTATTGGTCACTATATATTATCCTTACCATCTAGGCTAGTATGACTCGACTCTTCATGCCAATCTTTAAACTTAATTGTGAAAGGGAAACCAACTAGTTCTTGTTTAATTAACCACTTTAGAGTTACACCTTCCATCAAAATTGGTCCATATACTTACTGCATCATAAGGTAGTGATAAACTAAAGCCAGACTAAGTACTTGCTTGCATTTGGTTCGTGGGTTTTGGGAATTAGAAGCTTTGGTTGGAAGTGCAAACTGCAAACTCAATCTCCAATGTTAGGTCAAAATTTCATTTTTTCAATCCATTAAACTTAAAACACATCCCCACACTCTATATGTAGGGTTGTTATTCGAGTCGAACGAGCCGAATATTACTTGTTCATATTTAGTTCATTTAGAATATAAACGAGCCGAGCCTAAATTTTGACTCGAGCTTAAAAATGTGCTCATATTCGGCTCGTTTAGGAAATGAGCGAGCTCGAGCCGAGCTTTTTTCGAGCTTTAGGCAATTCTACTTGCTCATTATACAATAACTTTAAGAAAATTTTAGAAATTTCATAAAATTCGAGCTATTCGAGTTTAATTCGAACGAGCCGAGCTTTGGAACGAGCTTTAAAATGTGCTCATACTCGGCTTGTTTAGAAAATGAACGAGCTCGAGTCGAGTTTTATACGAGCCGAACCCGAGCCGATCACAAGTAGCTTGTCTCACATAACACCCCTATCTATATGATCCACTTACATTATTTTATCATTTTATTGGACGTTTGAAATGGGTCGCCAATGATTTGGATTTTATGGTATTTCACTATTGATAAAGATTTATTTTTTTTGGGTCGGATTGATAAAGAGTTTATATAATGTGCACCCTGATTGTGCTAAACAATCCTAAAAATCAACTTCGACCCAATATTTCAACCCAATATCTTAGCAGGTTTACTTATCCAAGACATATATTTGATAAATTTGTGGTTGAGATTGAGAAATCGCAACTAAACAGAATTGAAACCCCAAACAAATTGAGTTACATAACCAATTAAACTTCCAAAATTTGGGACAATATATAATGATGAATGTATCAGCAAAGTTATAATCTGACTAACAGACAGCTAGCTTGTAGATTTAGTACCATTTTGTCTGGCCATGTGCAAATCTACAACAGCCCATCTGATGATACTCTACTTATTCCTCTCCTTTTAGTCGATGAGAGACCCGATGAGGTGACCGACAGTTTGTTCTCAAATCAGCTTACCTGGTTCCTGTTGAACCCTTGCTTGATTGTTGTTCAAGGTTGGTAAACTTCAGGAAGCTGAAGGCCTACACTGGAAGCAGACTTGCCGAGTATCCTTTTCATCTCATCAGTTCTGTCGACTGCAATGTTGTATGAGAAGAGCAGCTCCTGCACAGAGAGCATGAAACAGATGCACGTTTGAGGGGGGCTGATTCTGTAACTTCACCAACACCCAGGCCCAAGCAACACAGGACAAGGGCTTTAAACAAACTATACAGATGCATCTGCTCATTTCTTGAACATGAATGGTAATATTTTCCTCCAATTCCTCTAGGAAGAAGAGGATATCATTTCCAAACCTCCCAAGTGCAGCAATGATTTTATCGTTCATTTAGCAAAACATGAACCAACTCACTTCTGAGTTCTTAATAAACCGCTAAATCTAAAATCATACTAATAATGGTGAAAATGGCCTATAACTAGTTCAGACGATGGTTTCCCAATAGATTATATGCATCTAAATAAAAGCCCTGCTAAATCGAGCGTCGCATTAATAATGGTTAGACTGCCTACGATTCAGTCAAGATGATGGTTTCCCAATAGTTTGGATGTGTCTAAAAAAAGCCCTCATCAATCAGACAGTTTCAGAGTTGCAAATTCTTTGGCAAAACCTTTCCCTAAACAAGCTAGATTAAGAGCTTATTGTGATAGAGAAAGCCAATAGCCAAAGCCTGAAAACAACAAAGAACAATACACTACCTTTCACTTAAATACAATGGCATTCATGGTTACAGAATAAAGAAACATGCTGAAAAAACTTGGAATTACCTTCTGATAGTGAACATTGTTAAGCAAGAAAGCATAATCACGAGCAAGCTTCAACTTATATTCAGCAGATGAGGGGTCTGACAACCCACAACTCTCCTTGAATTCATCTCTTATAAAGTTAGTAAAGTGTCGCTTGTAGCCTTTGTTCCCAATGTTCTTCTTAACCGACTTGAGAAGATGGCGGTAAATTTTCACAGCATGTAAAGCTTCTGACCCCATTCTATTACAGACGAATACTCACTTTTCTAGGTTTACCTTCCCTACATATCAAAGAAATTGCTTATAATACATGTAGAGATACAATAGAGCAATAGTAGTCAGTGAAACAAACAGATGAAGATGATTTTTCTTCAGAAATAGAAGAAAACGAAAAGCATTCAGATTTCAGATTGCAAATAGTTAGCTATAAGATTGAATTAGATCTGAAAAGGTTTTTGTTTTTTCACATGGTCGTTCTAATCTGTGGCAAATGGAAATCATTTCACCAATCCGAAAAAAGGCACTTGATTGATACAATCGGAGCTTTTGAAGAATCTCATAAACGACGGAATGGATTCAACGGATATCAATTACTGTACTACACAACACAACAGCAGGATAAAACAGAAACTGGAAAATACTTCCTCAGTGCCAGAATTAGGTCTAGAAATTCCAAAATTTGTGTTCGATTCTGAATCCCATGGAGGCTTACTCGATCTCGAGATCAAAATCCTTTCTAATTCAAGTGAATCGGACAGAGTAACAGAAAATTGAGCGAGAGAAGAAAAGAGAGTTTCAAAACCCTAAAACCAACGTACCTCTCAAGACGATAGGTGATCGGAGACAGCCTCTAGACTCTAGAGTGCGACCGCTATAGAAGCGGCGGGGTGACGGTGACGGTGACGGTGACGGTGACGACTGGCGGTGTCTGCGGGTGCGGATGGAGGATTGGGGAAATCAGGACCTTGTTCTTTGATTAGGGGTGTCTTCGTAATTTCGATTGTTCCTTAAATCGTGGAAACAGTGTCTTCGTAATTTCGATTTCAAGTTTCTTATAAATTCGATTGTTTTCCGATAGAGGAATCAAATGCTCGAACCATCTCTATAAGGAAATAAGGTTAAATTATACTCTGTGTTTGGTTGAGTTTATGAATGGCTATTAATATTATCAAACGAATCCAAGAACAACAATAGGCTTCAAAATCAACAATGTCAATATCCTATGGAAATTGAATTTATTTCATGAAAAGAATAATTGGAAATTGAATCACTTGTAAAGGACATGTATGTGTAGCTTCATCAATTTTGATTGACATCTGAGTATTTCTTGGACTTGTATTTGTAGGGAAGAGAATCAAGTGGCTGATCACGAACTTGCTCGTATCAAGGTTTGATATAGTAACACAAATGATCGATACAAGGGGAGTGACATCTAACAAGAGACTCACCCCTTGACTAATCAGTGGTCTCGAGTTTTAAGTTGTATACAGAGAAACGGACGAGGATCGTCTAGTGCAAAATAACGGTTCGTTTTGTGGTCCACTTGCATTCATTAGCGGAAAACTATGAAAAAATAACCTCACATTTCAACCAATAAAAGTAAGTGAACCACAAAATAGACCATGATGCATTAACCCTTCCGAAAAAAACTCAAAGCTGGTCCGGTTTCTCTCTCCTAGGAGAGAGAAATTCTCGTTCTTGAGAAACCTCCAATTTTGGGGAATATCGTTTGTTCAATTTCTCCCAATTCAATCCGGGATTTTGTGAATCGTCTTCTCTGACCACCGTTTCTGATCCAATCTCCTTTGCCTCACCATCTCTTTGTGTTTTATGGATGGTTGTCGTCGGTTTTTCGGTCGAATGGCCCTGCCGGCCTCTTCTGCCGGTGACCTTGGGCTTCCGTCGCCTCACCTCCATTCTGTGTAGTTTTGGGTCTCGATTCTTTCGATTGCCCTTTGGTTTCTTCTCCATGGCCAATCCTCAGTCCTTTGTTTCAATCTAGACTTGTGCACCCGTTCTCTGGTGTATGGTGGCCGGATCCCGTCAATTTTTCCGGTCAGTGCCCTTGCTTGTTGTGCTCCCTCCGCCGGTGAACCTTGCTCTTCCGGCGCCCCATCTTCGCCTCCCCTACGTCTACCCCTCGATTTGGGGTCTTGTTGGCCGCCGACATTGCTGTCCGATTTGGGGGTTTACAGTGTTTTCGCGACTTGGCTCGTACCCCAGATCCATTCGTATCGTCTCGGGGTGTGCTCGTTCATGCCCGGCGTCTTTCCTGATCGTCGTCGTCCATGCTCCGGCCTCCTCCTTGCCGTGCAACTCATGGTTGAGCATCACATCGCCCGTACACTATGCTTGGCGTGCAAGGATATAGTTTTGCCTTGCACGCTAAGGCCGTTGTTTTAATTAAAAAAAAATCTGCTTTTTTATTTTTATAAAAAAGTAGAATTTGACCAAATCCCGAAAGGGCTAGACCAAACCACCCGAAAGGGTTTGAGAAAATCCTGCAAGGGCTTGTCGTTATTTTTGTAGGTGAAAGCTTGTTGGCGTTTTGCTTGAGCAGTTTGCGGCTCTGCTTCCGATGTTTTTGGGAGATCTTCTGCTTGGTTGGAGGGCGTGGAGTCTGTAGTCGGGTCTGGCTGGGGTCGTGGTGGTGCGCTCAGGGCGACTCCGTATCCGGGATAGAGTTTCCTTAGAGTTCATCTGCACTACCCACAGGAGTTAGTGTCCTGCTGTACTATTGGCCCGCGGTGCTACTGTTTGGTGGTGCCTGACTGCGTTCTTCGGTGGCTTCCTCAGCTTTTCGGGTGTTTGATCTTCTTGGAACGTTTGTTGTAGAGTTTATTTTTGTTTGGTTCATTACGATTGTTATTTGTATTTCTGGTTTTAGGTTGTTCTGTTAGACGGTTCACCGTCTGCCGACTTCGGTCGGCCTCTCGATGAGTCAGGCCTGTCTGAGTATCGAATTTTTACCTAATCAAAAAAAAAAAAAAAAAAAAAAAAAAAAAAAATAAACCATGATTTTGAACTGGATCATGGTTCCACTTAGTGCAATTGGGTTGTGCCTTTCAGCAGTATAAACAAACTTACAAGCTACTTCTATATATCTTTCGAAACAATAATGTTCACAGAGTCTCGTGATGACCTCACAAGGTCTCAAACCTTAATATATGCCTCATATGTCTTAAAATTAATTCAAGTCATTTTACCATTTATTGTCTTTTTTAAAATAAAAACTCTATAAAATACTATTATTTTCTTAAAAATGATTTATTAGTTTAGCTTCTTAAAAGAGTGTCAAAAGTAAAATGAATAAGCTTTACACAATTTTTTTTCGGTGGAAAGTCGAGGACCAAGGCCCTCTCTCCAAGAAGGATAAATTGTTCAATTTATTTTATTTTATTTTATTTTAGAAAAAGAAAAACGATTTGATCTACCAAGATATCCCCAAATATGATAAATCGAGAGGTCATACATAAATTGAATTTTCATAATAATGCTAATAAAAAAATACGAAATTGTGTTTTTTTTTTCAAAAAAAATAAAAACAGATCATCCCAATCTTCAATTCCTTAATTTTTACTCTATGCAATATTACAAGTATATAGGGATATAAATTTAAACTTAATAATTAATATGTTCATGTAAGAATTAAGATATTAGTGACAATTTAGTGTACATTAATGAAGAGAAAAGGTCAAAATCAAGCTTTCTCCCAAACATAACCTACAGCCTCCATGTAGTTGTTCCACAAGTCGGAGACTATGGTGCCAACCATCTCCGATAGCCCTTCAAGCGCCTCCGGAATGTCGCTAATCGCGCCTTGGATCGACTCTCGGGTCTTCTCCATAAGATCTCCCAATGACCCGGACGCAGAAGTGACCGATTCCACAATCCCATCCTTGATGAGCTCCAAGATCTTGGCCACTATGGTCGTCATGATTTCCACTATGAGCCCCATGGCAAAGCTGAGGACCGACTTGATCACCTCGGCTACCTGCTCAAGCATGCCCTTGGTGGCCTCTCCCGGGACTCGACATGTATGGATCAAAAGGACGAGGAATTCCGCTACGAACGAGAAGACTGCGCGCGAGACGAGGTTGGAGATTGTGGCTATGGTGAAGAATATGACCCTCAAAAGGAGGGCTATCATTTTTGGTGTTGTTTTGGTTCAATGCAGAGAAAAAGAAGATGTGAGGGATTTAATTTGTTTTGTGATTTGGGAATGGAATTAATTTGGTTGAAGATTTCAAAGGCTTGGATAATATGATAATGAAATCAACAAAGGCTTATGCATTAGTTTATTTGGTTGAGTAATGAATCGTCCAAAATTTGATGGGTTTGGTTTGTTTTCATGGGTTTTATACTTCATATTTATATTTGTAAATACGGTGTTACTTGTTGGCCTCACCTTGATTTTGGCAGTTTCTTTTATGCCTCTCAAGAGAAAAAAAAATCATTTTGTAGGACTTTATATTCAATAACCCAAGAAATTTCTGTCACTTCTTGTGTGTATATACTATAAATTAATTAATGTAGTGAAATTATTAACTGATCAATAGAAGTTATATACTACTTATATTAGGGAAAATTAAGGTAAATATTAGCGACAAAAAGTTGCAATAAATATCACAAACTTTTAATTTGGTTATGCTTTTTTGTCATGGCCGGGGCCCGGGACTCGTCATCAGTACAATTTTGCAAGAAAGATATAATGTGAATCATAAAAGATATGATGTACCACATCATAACTCCTTAAGCATATCATATATTTTGTCAAAATTTTGTATTGTTTGAAGGTCTCGTGACAGATAGTACGCGCAACCTAGTTAAAAGTTTATGATATTTGTTGCAACTTTAAAATTTATGTACTTCGAAGGTCTCGTGACAGATAGCACACATAACCTAGTTAAAAACTTGTCAAAATTTATGTAGTTTGTGTCCCATTCGGGGTGTCCCAAGAGCAAGGGGAGGGGTGAGGAGGTTCCGGATTCAATCCCCGCCTCCACCTCTTTCCTTGGTTGAAAACCTCAAGGTTTATCTTGCTCCTTACCAGTGGGTCGAGCCGGTCGGCGCAAACCGGTTTATCTGGTATGTGACTCTTGCCGGCTGAGTTACATGCTCGGGGTTTACCGCCGAAGGTGGGTTCCTCGTCATTAAAAAAAGAGCATAAAAGTTGTTTTAGTTTAACTTGTTCCAAAATGTGAAATTGCTCACCCTGACGCCCCTTATCCTAAGTCCGAAGAGAATTGTAAGAAGAGGTAAATCATGGTAACTCAACTGACCATAAAGGTCAGAGACTAATACTCATTGCGCACAAGCTCATTTGAGAGATTGCTTCCAACACCATCGCTGATGAGATTCGATCCTTGATCCCTAGTTTCAAATGTCATTCCTGTGACTATGGGCTGATTTAGTTTAACTGGTTTGGCTCCTGAGAATCTGGTCTTTACACAAAGCACAACCTGTCTTGTCATTCCATTGCTTTAAGGCTTTCTTAAATGTGCAAGTAATTTATTACTTGTATTTTAAGTTTATTTCCTTGCCAAAAACATGTTCAATTTCAGGTATCTTGCTCAAACTCAGGAAGCAATTGGATAAATCGAATTTGAGATAAATGTCCTTAATTCGAACAATTGGTTTAATCACTATAAGATCTTCCTAAAACTAAATATAACAATCCTAGAGTGGATTCGATTAAATTAAAATCCCCTCTACTCTTATATTTGTGTGCAATAACGTTTATTTGATTTTTCCTATTGTTTATTTGTATCTAATTTAAAAATTCTTAAATCTGTTCATAAATTCATAATTTTGTACATTTTGCTAGCAAATAAAACGGTAGCTACCTAAACACATTTGGTGGGGGTGTGTGTGACATGTACAATTTCACACGTCTTGCCGTGGAAGGCCTGCAAGTTTTGTTTACTCATTCATTGGATTGTTAATCACTCAAATCCATTTTGCAACATTATTTTACCAACATATACCTTACTAGAAATTACCCCCACATGGTACAACTTTGACTTCTTTTACCAATTGTTTTTTTTTAGTAACATATTGCTTTTAATGGGTTTTTTTTGAATGTATCCTCCCATAATATAGATTAAGAAACTCAATCAGAAAATATTCTCTATTAAATAAAGAACCGAACTTAGAAAAGTAATATTTTAAAAAAAAATTCGATTGACCTTTTAACCTATTCATTTGGAACATAGCCTACATAGGTTAAAAAGACGGTATTTTGAAAGTTGAAGAGGTAAATCTAGTAAAAAAAAATATATAACTAACCTTATTAATAATTTAATATTACACTTATTATATAGACGAAATTAAATTGCAACCGTACAGTAGTTTTGCAACGAGTTTAGGCGTATGACATAAAACCGACAATTACATCTAATCCTTAAAACTATAAAATAATGTCAATATTACACCATAATTTTATAGTTTGCTACATCCAGTCTTTATTTATATGTACATATGCAATACCAATGGACCATTACTGGATGAATTTAAGTTTTGAATTTTGATATATGCAAAAGTCCATTTTTTTTTAATAACAAAAGTCAATTTAAATGATGCAATTTTATAGTCAAGGTCGAACCGGAAGAATAATATAAGATATTTCATGACAGTATAAAACAACCAAAACTAAATGTTGTAATTTGACTTTGCAGTTTGCACTTCTTAAAAAAGACCAAAATATGTCACAGAACCTAACACTAGCAGTTTTTGTATGCAAACAAGTTGGAACATGAAAGCAACAATGTACTGATAATATATAATTGTGCATGCGGTTTCCTTATGGAAACTCGACAAGGAAGAACATTCGATGAGAAGTGAGAACACAGTTTCGAAAAGTTGAGATGGTGAAATCACAGGAGATGTCACCTTCCTCTTCCTCATTCGACATTCCGAAAACAATTTGCCATGCCATTTACAAACCATAAGCTTCCCTAATCGGTAGTTGTTAAAAAGAGTACAAGAAAGTTTCAGTGTGTACAAATCAAGATATCATAGTATCTAGAATAACCAAAGATGAAATCAACTAAAAAATACAACAGATTACCTCAAATCAATGTACCTTATTCTCAATTTCAAATCTTTCAACTGTTTCAATGCAATTATATCTATCCATCTCCGAAACCCAAAGACTGATAACACAATTCACATTCCAAAAGCGAGACTTTACAAATCACATATAGCAATACTCTAAAAACGATCCATAGCCAACTTAGATCTTAACTGCAAACACACTTGCAGTGCGTCAATGCGTCTAGAGGGTGTTGCGCTAAATTCCCATAGGGCAATGCACTTTGTTCTATAGAAACCTGATCCAAAAAGAAAAACCCAAGGAATGATGTAAAGATAGGACACGGGCAAATTATGCTCCTCCCAACCTTAAGTAATTTCTTATCATCTCCAACACCTCAAGGCTGTGAATGGCTTCCAGAACTCCTTCCTTAGAAGGCAATATCTTCAATAGGCTGTGAATGACTATCATGTACTGATATATTCAACTACGTCATATGTACAAAGGTGTGCAGAATTATTCTTCCTCTTTCAGTTATGTGGAATTACAAGGATAGAAGCCCTGTGCTAGAACCCTTGCAAATTCGAAGCGAAAAACCCTAGATCTAGGAATTGGTATGAACAGAGAATAGCCAATGCTAAGAGACTATAGTGGTTTTGAGATATTTCTGAGAGAATTTGGAGATTGCAATCATGATTAATAATTGAATGCCTTCTAATTGATTTGGAATTACATCATCAACAGTTCAAACCGCCATTCAAAAGATATGAACTGAGCCATGGTAAGAACCTAAACCATTTACTGTTTCAAATGCAATGATGTAAATGAACACCCTAAACCGGGTGGGTAACACTGCATCATTCAATTCTGCAATCAACCTATTGATCACAAAGCCAAAAAGGAAAACTAATTCTGTCTGCTCAGAGAGCGTAGATGCATTTGTAAATGTGCATTCATCTGTTCATGCAGATACTAGTAGCCAAAATTTTTGCCAAATTACAAAGCCATAATATCTTTAAAAAAAAAAAAAAGGCTGGACAAAGTGTAACATACTTGCAAGATATAACATGTAACATCATCCTGCAGTAAAACGAAACAACTTAGTCGTACCTTTTGATTAAAACTCAACATTAACAAAGCATCCATGTCTGAGATACAGGTTCATCTCCTCCTCGGTCAGAACATGGTCAAGAGGTGGAACGATTTTCCTCAGAGATAGCCTGCTAAAAACCATCCAAGGCAGGATATCTCTACTCATATTTCGACAACGGTTCAAGTTAATCTCCTTCAGTTTGGTGCACTTGAGAACCACTGCTTTCACTCCCTCAGATGTTAACCCTTGGCAATTCATCAAATTCAGAAACATTAGGTCTGTGCATTTTTTGGCTATATCAATCAGGGCCTCATCATTAAGACCTGACCCAGACGCTGCCAACAACTCCAGTTTCTGAGTGTTCTTATCCAGGTCAAGATTCTTGACCCCTAAACAGCCACTGATCTGCAAATTCTTTAATCGGCGACAATTCCTCAATATTTCCCCAACACCCCTCCTGGTTATCCCAGGGCAAGAGCTCAGTTCTAGCATCTCCAAATTCGGACAAGCTAAAGCAATCTTCTCTAGGGATTCATTGCTCAAGTTCTTGTTATACGAAAGATTAAGGGTTCTAATTTGAGGGTTAAGGGCATTACCCACCCCAAAACCTTCCTTTCCCACAGTGGTCTGCTCCATCTCAACTGTTTGTAACATGGGGCACTGCTTGATCAAAGTGAAGAAGGTTGAATCCGAAAGCTTTCCACAGTAGTTAAGCTTCACATTCCTCACCTTTGTGAGGGACTTTGCAAGGGTGCACATTGATACATCAGTAAGGAAATAAACCCCTTCAAGAGCAAAGTAATCAAGAGAATGGTAGCTTCTAATGAATGACAAAACACCGGCATAGGTGAAGCTCTTACAGTGGAACAAAGTGAAGCTCTTCAATGGGAGGTTGGCCTTCACCATAGCATAGAGCAAAGCATCAGAGACATCCATATACGAGAAATCAATGGCCGACAAGTTCAAAGCGCAAGAGAGAGGCTCGCGAATGTCATCCATCACCACATCCATTCCGTGTAATCCAATTTTCTTCAGATTATGGCACGCCTGCAATGCAAATCCAAGACCATTTTGGGTCACAAAGCTGCACTCTTTCACCACAATCTCCTCCAAATTGGGGCAGTTCTCCGAGAGCGAGACCACGCCCTTATCAGATACCCAATGGTTCCCCTCCAAATTGATCCTCCTCAAACCCTTGAGCTTCGAAGCCAGCACGGCGATTCCATCATCAGTGGCCATCCGATCAGACCCCAGATCGCCTAAATCGCCATCGCCCTTAGGATGGCTCATATCCAACTCCTCCAGGTTGGGGAAAAAATCGGCAACCATCTCCAGATCATCATCGCACACAGCGGAGAGCGAACTGATCGTCAGCGACCTGACACCGCTAAGAATCGAGGCAGGCAACCGCTGGAGTCCCCCGACGGGGAGACATTCGTGGTTTGATAGGTCTAGGGTTTCGAGACGGAAGTCGAAATTGGCGATCTGGAGTAGAATCGGAACGGGATCGCCGGAGAATTCAGCGAGGGAGAGGTGCTTGAGGTTGGGGAATCGGCGGAGAAGCGATGGAAGGAAGTGCGCAGTCGGATCGAAAACTTTGAGGGTTTTCTTATAGCGATTCGTGATCGAGAGGAAGCACTTACAGACAAGAGACAGTGGCTGGAGATGGCGATCCTGGTGGAGCTTAGAGATGATGTGCTCCCAGATTTCTTCCGGGATGTCTAACGAGCTCTCTCTCATGATTTAGGGTTTGGAATTCACGGGAAGGCCTCACAGTGAGTGAGTGTGAGTGTGAGACGCCATTGAAGAGTGCATCCCCTTTGGATTGCATGCATTATGAAGTCATTATCCATTTGTGTTATTTTGAAAATTTTATTAAGGTTTTACTCTTTATCATCATAAATTGCACCCCAATTTTTTTTTAACCCTCATAAATCAGATGATTAAGTTGGAAAGTTAGTTTAATTCAATCAATAATATCCTATCTTTTTGCTTAACCAAATAAATTAAATGCTATACTTTCTTTTTTTGGGGTAAAAAAGGAGAAGAAAAAATGTTCGACTAAGCAACACTAAAGAACTAAAGCCAATGAATAAAAAAAAACGAAGTATAGCATTCCAAGGCATATGTATGTATACCATCAAATATCGATTGTCGTAATGATCCTCATTAGCAATGATCTATGTAACTAAAATAAAGAAATTCAGCAAGAAAATTCAGAATGCATCATCATAATAATCTTCATTACCTATGTTCCAAGTGACTAAAATGGAAGGAAGATTCAGTTAAGGAATCACTTGAACAAATATTGATCCAGGCCCAAAAAGTAATCAATAATATATAGTAGTAATAATGTGAATTTAACATCTAAAGCAGATAACCATTGGCAAAAGGTTATCTCAACATGTGTGGCGGGGAAGATGCTCTGATTTCTTCTGTCCAGCCATCACAGGAAAACAGCTTTGGAGCCAATCTATCACAGTAGTCCTAATATATGTATAAAGGGTTTGAGCATCTACTGCCATGCCTCCTTCAGGTGCAGCTTGGAATGATGTGCATTTCAAGAGAAAACGGTGGCAAATAAGCCAAATCACCTTGATGCATTTCAAGATCAAATGGAGTAAGCTTACAAATCTGCTGTAATAGGATATGCAAAGACAGATCTTGACCAGTTGATTGATTTACAAATCTCTGTACTAAACAGCTCTTCTGCTGTAATAGGATATGCAAATTAGGACAGATGATGGAGTAAGCTTACATATCTCCGTTCCTTTATCATTCATGAATTCAATGACCAGAGATGGATCAAAACTGCCCAAGCTGACACATTTGATGACATTAGTGTTGTGATGCAAGGTATACAGCGGAGTAGTTCAATTGCTTGCATAATTTGCGCAAATTTCACCACACATTTACACTTATCAAAGCTGACAAACAAGTTGTATTTCATTGCACAACATATGTCAGCAGATGATCCATGATTTATCCTGCCGGTAACTTTTATCCGGATTAACTGATGCTGATCCATGATTCAAGTGCTTGGCCTTAATCTTAGAGGCTGTATGATTTTGAGTTGGACGTTGATAGATCAAGTACTTGGGAACAACTGAAATAAATTCACACAGAAACGACAATGATTTCCGGACATTTCCATTTACTCCCTGCATTGATTCAGTGAGAGAGCTGAACCTTTCTGATCGCCAGTCAGTAGTCACTCACTTCTCGCCTTTCTAAATCTCCGCGTAGATGCTTTGGTAGCCTTTCTACGTCTCTGGTAGGGGCCGTAGGGCATACCCTTGGCATCTTTCCGCGCTTCTGTTAAGCTTCTGCATTTTTAACATTCTCCTACTGTGTCACTCTTTTTATCCATTCCTGCAGTTGAAACAAAATGACAGTGCTATAGATTGAGACCTACATATAACATCAATTAAGTAGATGAGATGATGAAGCAAATGGTGGATCCAACAAAAAAAAAGACACTTGATCTTCCTCTTATGGGTATAGAAACAAAGATCAGATCAAGTTATTCTCAAAGTGATTGAATGAGTTATAAGTTAAAACCCATTCAATTAGCAGCAAAGGAGACAAAACAGTGACAACTGAGTTCATGTGTTGACCCACCTTGCCCCAAATTCATGATGATACAAACAACCAAATGGGTCCTCCTTACACTGTCTCCAACTTATAGGTGAAACAGTACCTTTCACCTTCATTTGTACATTCCCTTTCACTTCACTATTTCAAGAACAAACCTGATAATTGTTAATGCTTTATATGTTGGAGTTATTGGATGCCCCCTTAGGCCTTGTTTGTTGAACCTTCATTGTCATATAAGTCATCTGTGTCGACGTATTATTACCATTCACAGCCTCACCAATCATCGTTTTATCATTTTCGTACATTATAAGTATGTTTACACTCAAAATCATTCCAACTAAGCATCTAGCACTTGTCAGGACTATACATGTTAAGTGCATTGCAAAAGCTACAGTTTACCTTAACCCGGCCAGCTATACTGAAGCGACAACGACGATAATGACCATAGTCCTTACTGTAGCAGTTGGATTTTGTGCTTATGTGACAGCACTCTTTAGTGATTGATTCGTGATTTTTGACTAATCCCTTGATTTTGTACAGCATTATAATCGAGTTATTGGAAGGAAAGATGCTTCTAACTTTACGAAGATGGAGTCCGTGACCAACATCTTATCATGTCTTTCGAATGTCAAATACGTTGTTCATATCGAATATATGACAACTATAGGGTTGTCTTTCCATCATATAGTCCGATTGATTTATTAAAGTATGTAACTTTTCACAAAATCTAGCTAGTATATATCCTCATACTGAGGTATATATGTCAATTCGACTAATAATTATACTATATGATTCGTTCCTTTATAAGGAATAGATTCGGCAATCAGGTATTATCAATTTACCGTGGTATTAAAGTATGTAACTTTTCACAACATCATTCCTTGAATTGGTAAATAAAGAGCGGCCATTCCGGAGTTCGAACCGGAAACCTATGGGTACTACGTATCCACAAGTCATTTCCGGGATCATTCCACTATCCGTGTAAATAGCTTCACCCGCAACACTCATCACCTACAAACATATTCACTCTCTTCTGATCTGTGCGGGTGATCGATGTAGGTAGAGCAGGTGACCAATAAGTGAAGTCAATATAGATATGTTTTTTTTAAGAAAATTGAAATATGAACACAAGCAAACATTTTAATCGACGGACACAGCTAAAACATGTCTAATACATCGTGTAATTGTTTCATACAAGTAATAGAAACATCTAGAAATATGTGGTCATAGTATAAGTCAAATAAGTAGCATATATTATCACATTATCTTTCTCAATAAATACAAATTAATTAAACACATATTTTAGGTTTTCATGTAGATATGGGGGACGAGTAATGAGTGAAAAATCTTCACTCGTTATCCATCTGTCATCGATCCGCTTTACCCGCAACCTTCTAAACTAATGTAAAATTAAAATGCTTATTTCGAGTTTGAGTCCACTGGGACTCTTAATTAAGGGTTATATACTTGTATGCATAAGCGTACATCTGCTAATAACTAAGTAGATAAGCCGAATAAGATTCCATCTTAAAACCAATTGACAATAGGAGAAGTAACTCAATGACTATACTTTTCTTTAGGGTGGGGGCCGGTGTTCTGATGATAAATTTCAATAAAATTGTAGGTCAGGTTCGTGTTCGAGCTCACCTGGCAAGTTTTGCAAGCTTTAATAAGGATTACGAGTACGACTTATTATTATCGACCTCTATCCTTGATAAAGATTACTATACACTAAACGCTATTCAATTTACTATAGTTTAATCAGTCATTTTAATCTAAATTTTAATGGTATGAGTTACGAACTTTAATAGGGAAAGATTCCTTAAAAAAAATCTAATAAATCAATTTTTTTAAAAGCTAAAATGAAAAAATGATGCATTAATATATTCATTACATTTACTATATTCTTTGTTTCTTTCCCTTGGTTAGGTGGTGTAACAAGTATAAAAAGCTTCTTTTATTTTGGTAAAAAAAAAAAAGTAGAAAATTAAGGATGTGATCATGCATTCCTTGAACAATTAACTACTTTTTAAGCTTAATTTGTTACTTACAAAGAGGAAGTGGGTGAAAAAGTAGGAGTAGCAAGCAAAGTGTCACATGCTAGTGCAAAAGATAAAATAGAGTAGAAATAATTAGTTTATTTTGACGGAAAGGAAAAGATTACAATACTAAAAATTTGCATTTTTGCAGTACTTCAGTGAATTATATTGTCTCACTAGTAGTGGAGGATCTTTTAGAGGCCATTTTTTCTACCCATTATGTCTTGAAAATTGCAGGATTATATTCTTTATTGGTGGTTCTTTTGGTTTTAATTTCATAGATATTGCAGGAAAGAAATTGTAGGAAAGAAATTCAATAATCCATATAAACTTTTTCTACCAACATCAAAGAGTCTGTTATCCTTATTATAGAGGTCTTGAGGTTTTTTTAATTGTAGGAAAGAAATTCAATAATCCAAATAAATTTGGATTAATCGAGAGGTTGAACAAATTAATTAATAGATGAATATGAGGTCTTGATCGAGAGTCGAGATGTTTAAATTGTGTATATAAAGTTTGTCTAAACATAATAATTTTTTTTCCTAATGTAATACTCTGTATATGGTTTAACTACTTAAAATAAATTAGTATAGTTTCCGTGCTATAGCGCGATTTTTAAAAAATTAAATGTTAATAATAAAATAAATTAATATTATATAATTAAATGAAACATTAATTTAATATTTTGAATAAAGCTATAAGATCCAACTTATACGAGAGTGATGTAATAGCTAATTCAAGTTGAACTTCATTATGATAGTATATAATTAAAGGCTTATAAATAGATATAGATTATATATTAATTTAATATTTTAAATTAAATTTACTGGTTATGTGAAAGATGAAAATCAATTGTAAAAAGAAATAAAAGTAATTAGTTGAAAATGAAATAATTAAAATGGAGGTGATATATAGGCGAAAACTCTTCAATAAGTTTACATGGATATATATAGATATTAAAAACAAAATCCATTCACCTTGAAGTGTTAAGTGGGATGTTTATGTACAACTACTATTTGGCCTACACCAATAAGTTGACCAAATCCTCCTATTCACGGAGAAACAAACCTGCCTACGCCTCTCCATCAACAATCAACATGTAGATCTTTTAATTAATCAATTAATTAGATATTATATATACTATATAGGGCCATTTCCCCATTTTTAATTACGTGTTGATCAAACCCTTTCGAGCAGGGGCGGAGCTGAGGGGGGACTAGGGGGCACGTGCCCCCTCTCTTATTTGACGAATTACCTAGGTGTATTCTCCTCGTCGATAGCTTCATTTTGACATATAATACGCCTTAATTCGACATCTGAGTAAAAAGTTATGAATGTTTTAAAATTAAGGGTATATTAATCACTTTAATTTTGTTTCAATAGACTATAATGCTTTTATATTTTGCTTAAATTAACATTTACATACTATAATTCACCTCGAGAGCTTCGAAATGCGAGATTATACTAATCATTTCGACAATTAGATAAAAAGTTACACAAGTTTAAAAATTTTATATCTGGTTATACATTATTATATATTATGAGCGCAACAAATTATACTCTATATTAATTAGGGTTGTTATTCGAGTCAAACAAGTCTAGTATTGTTTCATTATATTTAATTAGCTCATTTAGAAACAAGTCAAGCTCGAGTCGAACATATATTTGAACTTGAGCTCATACTCGACTTGTTTAGTAAATGAACAAGCTTGATCGAGCTGAGTCTTTTTCCCAAGTATTATGCAACATTGCTTGCTCATGACATAGTAGATTAAAAGAAAATTTGTAAATTTCACAAAATTCGTGCTATTTTAGTTTCAGTCGAGCTCTGGTGAGCTTTGAATGAAGCATTAAAATGTTCTCATAATTAACTCATTTGTAAATGATGCTCGGGCGGCTTTTATTGAGCAAAACTTGAGCTACTTAGCTCATATAACAACCATAATCTTAACTTAATGTTTATTATATTGCGTTTTCTATACTTATTTAGTTCATTTTTTCGGATATTTCATTTATATATTTATATTTCTTTTTTTAGGTGCGAAAAAAATGATATTGTTTTATCAAAAACCGATGATATTTTATCTTAAAATAACATCATTTATTATCGTATTATATATAACTCTTTACGTCACTTTAATCCAAAACTATATCGAACTGTGCCCCCCTCTGAAAATTTTCTGGCTCCGCCACTGCTTTCGAGCAACAATAATATACATGATGCTAATATTTAATTATAAAGGGTTTATCTATAGAGTGAAATGTGTATTAGTATCATTACAACTAATCTAATACTCCATCCGCCAAGTATAGGTAAATTAATTTTGTACACATTTTTTTGTCTAAAACTTTATAAATTATCAACCTTTTTTTATTAATTTTTAAAAATAAATTAATATTCATTACTAAAAATATTAATATATTAAAAAATAATATTTTATAAAAACTTTAGCTTTAAAAAAATTTATATAGAAAAATCACATGATCTATATTCTATCCGGAGGAAGGACATCCACTAAAAAATCCTATAAAAATAGTAAGGATACCTAAAAATGCTCTAAATCACATCCATTTGAGCCAGGGGAGACTTTTCTTTTGTTTGTGTTCATATCCTTGCTAAGTGAGTCAGTGGCATTGATCCTGATATTTTAAGAGGTAAAAGATGATGTGATAAGTATTTTTCTTGATAAATTACTAAAAAATAAAAATTATCAACTTAATTTACAACTACTAAATATCAAAATTCTAAAACCCCAAATATGATATTATATCTATAAAAAATTGTTACCTTTAAGTTACACCGAATATTGCTTTTGATTCTAAGTGAATTCTTTATATATATATATATATATATATATATATATATATATATATATATATATATATATATATATATAACGAGGAACTCACCTTTGGCGGTAAACTCCGAGTACGTGACTCAGCCGTCAAGAGCCACGTACCAGGTAAATCGGCTTGCGCCAATCAGCTCGAGTCACTGGCAGGGAGCAAGGTAAATCTTGGATGGAAATCCCAATGAAAGGGATGGAGGCAGGGTCTGTAAGATTGGAGGGAAAACATGATCTGCAGTATGTGTGTATTGAATTGATTGAATACAGAGTAACATGAGTCAGTATTTATAGAGGAATCTTTACTTCCTTTACAAGCCGGTGGATTGTAACCACTTTCTAACAACTTGCCTAACCTCTTGTCTAACAAACATGACCTATGGTCAATAGTCCCTCTCAAGCTGGAGGCCGGAAGAGACCCAGCTTGGAAAGGATATAGTCTTGTTGAGGTGAAGGAAAAACCTTGGTAAGCACATCGACCAATTGTTCAAAGGAAGTAACAAAGGAGAGCTGAAGAAGGCCTTCCATTACTTTATCCCGAGTGAAGTGGCAATCCACTTCAATATGTTCAGCCCGTTCATGAAAAACGGCAATGGTTGCAATTTGGATAACCGACTTATTGTCACAAGACAAAGTGACAGGGGCAATGGAAGTAATGGAGAATTCTTGAAGCATTCGGACAAGCCATGTGATTTCAAGAGCAGCATTCGCCATTGCCTTGTATTCAGACTCAGAAGATCTGCGAGAAACGACTGATTGCTTCTTAGACTTCCAACTAATGGGAGAATCCCCAAGGAAAATGATGTATCCAGTGACTGATCGACGAGTCATCGGGCAAGAAGCCCAATCAGAGTCAGAAAAGGCTCGAAGAACAAGGGTTGAGCATCCATTAAAAAGTATGCCTTGGTCTGCAGTACCCTTGACATAGCGAAGGGTATGGTGAAGATGAGCAAGATGATATGTACGAGGTAACTACATAAATTGGCTCAAGGATTAAACTGCATAGCTGAGATTCGGGCGAGTAGCATCAGCAATATCAGCATCTAACAGCAACTCACTGGTGAACTTAGATTGAGTAATAGCAATTCCAGAGGGAAGATGAGAAACTTCCATCCCTAAGAAGTAGTTGAGATGGCCAAGGTCTTTGATGTTGAGAGAAGAGTGAAGAAACTTCTTGACACTATCTATTTCATCCATATCAGACCCAGTTACCAAGATATTGTCCACATAGACAGCAATGATAGTGATGCACACACCTTGACGCTTGATGAAGACTGAATAATCATTCTTGGACTGGGTATAAGGAAGAGAGTGGAGAGTGGTTGCAAGCTTGTGAAACCACTGCCTAAAAGCCCGCTTTAAACCATAAAGAGACTTCTTAAGGCGGCAAACCTGATGATTGGGATTGGGAACCCCTTCTAGCATCAACATATAAACCTCCTCATGGAGATCACCATAGAGAAAGGCATTGTTGACGTCGAGTTGATGAATGAACCACTTCTTAGCAGCTGCTACAACAATCAATGCTCGAATGGTAGTCATCTTGACTACTGGTGAGAAGGTTTCATGAAATCAATTCCTTCTCGCTGAGTGAAGCCTTTTGCCACCAAGCGAGCTTTGTACCTCTCTAAAGTGTCATCAGACTTGAACTTGGCTTTGAATACCCACCTGCAACCAATAGGTGTTTTTCAAGGAGGGAGAGAAATAACCTCCCAAGTCTCATTAGTAGTAAGAGCTTCTACCTCAGTTCTCATTGCATTAGCCCATTTAGGATCTATTGAAGCAACTTTATAAGTGGTAGCTAGCTCTATGTATGCAGAAATATGACTAAGAAGTGCAAAATGTGAAAGAGGAAGAGCAGCATAAGGCACCACATTTATCAAGGAAGTAGAGGTAGGACCAAAATTACAAACAAAATCACTTAAGTAAGTAGGAGGATTATGATATCTTGATGATTTTTGAAGGGGCGCAGGGGCTGGTGGGTTTGGAGGTGCAGGAGTTGGTGAATTTGGAGGTGCATGAGCGGGTGGCTTTGCAGTAGTAATGGGAGTGAAAATAAAATCAAAACCATTATCAGCAATGAGAGGAGGTAATGTGGGAGCAGCAGTGTAAGAGGAAGGATGATGAAAAGGAAAGTGGGATTCATGGAAGATGATATCCTTGGAATGAAAAATCTGCTGAGTTGCAAGATCCAGTGCCTTTGTATCCCTTCTTTCCAAAAGAATAACCAACAAACACACAAGGTTTGGAACGTGGGGCAAATTTATCAGCGGTGTGGGGATAAGTTGATACAAAACAAAGGCAACCAAATGCTTTTATCAAAGAATAATCAGGTTCTCTATGATGGAGAAGAAAGTAGGGAGATTAAAAATGAAGAACAGGAAAAAGAGTGCGATTAATGAGATAAGTAGCAGCCAAAATGCACTCTCTCCCTAGTATATAATATGTATGTTGGATTGGAAAAAGAGAGCACGAGCAACCTCTAAGAGATGTCTATGCTTTCTTTCGATTGTGCCATTTTGTTGGGGGGTATAGGCGCAGCTTGTTTGAAGGATTATGCCTTTGGAAGAATACAAATTCAAAGCACTAGAACCACAAAACTCAACAGCATTATCTGTACAAATGGTTTTGATTTTAGATGAAAATTGAGTAAGAATAAGCTCAACAAAGGATTGAAGGATGGAAAGGGCATGACTCTTTGTAGGCATAAGGTAAGTCCATGTGCACTTGGTATAATCATCCACAATGGTCAAGAAATACCTATGACCATTGTGAGTAGATGATCTGTAAGGTCCCCATGTGTCAACATGGATGAGATCAAAGGGAGTGGAGGTTGTGGTAGAAGAAATAGGGAATGAAGTCCTATGTTGTTTGGCTTTAGGACAAAATTTGCAAAGGTATGTAGGCTTAGCAGTACTGTAAACAACACTAATATGTCTCAACAGAGAGAAGGGGACATGGCCCATACAACAATGCCAAAGTTCAAGCATATAAGAAGACAAAGTAGCAGAAGAAGCACAAACAGTAACATTTTTATTCAAGAAAGTAGCATTATTACAACCACCAGAAACCGAAATATCATCAAGTCCTGGCTTACTAAAAGATAATATGTTTGCAATGTAAAGTCCTTTAACCTCACTGCCAATCAAAAGGGGAGTCTTCAACAAATAGCCCTGAAGAAAGCAACATTTTGATGTAAAAAGGACATCAACATGTGTGTCAGAAATAAGCTTCTTAACAGAGAGAATATTAAAGCAAAAATCAGGGACATGAAGGACATTAGAAAGAGTAAGAGAAGGAGAAATAACCACAGAGCCAAAGTGAGACACAGTTGTAGTTTTGCCATTAGGCATGGTGATCAAAATTGGTTTACACAAAGAAGATAAAGAAGAAAATAAGGATTTATGTGGAGTAAGGTGATCTGTGGCGCCGCTATCAATGATCCAAACCGGATTAATGGAATTAGAAAGAAAGGAGAAGTTTGTACCGGCTAGAAACGATGTTGTTTCAGAGGAAGGGACATTCGGCTTGCTTAGGAGAGCCATAAGCTGACTGTACTACTCGGATGTAATAGAATGAGAACCAGAATCGGATGTAGCAGCAGTGTGAGTAGAAGGTCCCTTTCCCAGAGGATATCAATGCTTCTTCCAACATTTGTCAGTTGTGTGACCACCAAGCTTGCAAAAATCACATGAAAAAGTATGTCCATGAAGTTTCCAACAAGTTTCCATGGTATGACCGTCGATCTTGCAATGATCACAGAAAAGAGTGCCTCTGCCAGTGGTAGGAGCTTTGGAGGATCTTTTACCACCATGAGGAGTCGGCGATTGACCACAACTAGTAGATTTGGATGAATCAGATCCTCGTTGAGAGAAGAGCGTAGTGGTCATATCAGGCTGAGTATCAAGTTTGTTTCCAAGCTTTCGTTGTTCTTCATCATGAAGAACAAGCTGATATACTTCACTAAGATTTGGAGCAAGTTGTATCATCAAAATCTGTGTGCGAGAGGAATTAAACGAATCATCCAGACCAGCAAGAAACTGAATGGTCTGTTGATCCTCGAGCAATTTCTGAGCGAGACTTGTAGATCCACAATCACACACTCGACCTTCAATCATCTGAGTGTATTTGTTTCAGAGCTTCTTCAATTTCGTGAAGTAAGAAGTAACAGACAGAGAACTGTGAGAAATTGAAAAGATCTCACACTGAATTTGAAATAAGCGAGTACGATGCGATTTCGCAAAGCGAGAAGCAAGATCTCTCCAAATTAAAGCAGTAGATTGATAGTAAACAATAGATTCAGCAATATCTTTGTTTACAGAATAAAAAATCCATGAAATAACCATCTTATTACAGAATTCCCATTGAGCAATCAGATTGGAACTAGAAGTCGACTGAGAACAGGATCCTGTGACGAATATGAGTTTATTCTTAGTGAGCAAGGGGACTTCAATAGATCGGCGTCAAGGACCGTAGTTGCGATCTGTCAAGAGCTTCGTAGAAAGCACATAATTCGGATGATCCGAATGATGAAGATAAAGCTCATCATTAGGATCTAGAGAGGAAGCAGAGAAGGAATCAGTCGCCATTGAAGAGCGGAGGAAGAAAACCCTAGATTGATACCATGTAAGATTGGAGGGAAAATATGATCTGCAATTTGTGTGTATTAGAGTAACATGAGCCGGTATTTATAGAAGAAGCTTTACTTCCTTTACAAGCTAGTGGATTGTAACCACTTTCTAACAATGCCTAACCTCTTGTCTAACAAACATGATATGATCAATAGGGTAGATTTCGAGACCTCCTTTCCACCCCTTACTCCACACTACTAGGCCATCTCCTACTCCGACTGAGGCAAGTGAATTCTTGATGGTTAGTTCGTGCAAATATAAACTTTTTTTTTAATCTCAAAATTAGTGTGCATTTTAGAGCATGTCATGCATTGATGTTACACCACTATCTTACCACTTGACATTTCCCCAAGTATATGCTACTCTTAATTATTATAATATTGACTATTAAGATTTATTAAATAGATGCTATAAATATTTTTAGTGTTAAAATAATGATCATAACTCTACAATGTGAGCTAATTAAGTAGGCGATTAGGCATAGCCTCACAATGCAGTGTTTTTGTCTTGTCCGGCATGACTTTATACAGTTACATCCGAAATTGCTACTCTACGAGCCATTTTAACAGCTCAAACTCTAACAATGAATAAAAATAAACTCGTAACTTTACTTTTTCACTTTATTGAAAACTATCGCTAATAAATCCCTAATTATTACAAGTGTAATTTTGAAAAGTGAACACCAAAATACCTAAAATAAAATATTTTTCTTAACAAGATTTTACTCCTAAAACTCGATATGTTTTTCTTAACGGAGGGAATACTGTATTAGATTTTTTTTTATTAATTGATGATTTTTTTCCCATTTAACTATGATTTTTCTAAACTTGTTTTTTAAGAACATAATTTAAGGGATCAATTTTTTTTAAAAAAAAATTCAAATTGTAATTATTTTAGTCATTTTAATTGATTTTTCATCTATGATATTTTATTGTGAGGAAAAAAATTTGGGAAGGGGAAATCCTACCCGATATATATTTTTTTTTGATAAGGTAAGAATTCGAGGACCAGACAGACCTGACACCTCGAAAGGCCGAAAAAGTCGGCAGATGACGAACCGTCAAAACATACAAAGAAAAAACAAAAGGTGCAAATCAAATAGTGACGAGCAAAACAATTCCGATCGACCTATATTCTTTTTCATATTTTAGTCATTGTAAGTGATTTTTAACCTATATTCTTTTTTTTAATGAGGAAAAAATTCGGTGAGGGGGAAATCCTGAGTCCAAATCGCTTGTCCCTATTCTTGTCCCCTTCTCCTGTCCCTCCTCACAAACCTTTTGATTTTTTCCTTTACTATTTAATTCTAATTTTAATTTTATTTATAAATAGGATTGTGTGAGGAGGACGGGGGAGGGGGACAAGAAGAGCGACAGAGAATATGGCTCCAGAAATCCTACCTAATATTTTTCATCTATATTCTGATGACATATGTTAAGAACATTGATAAGTACATAATTTTTCTACCAAAAAATAATAATCTTTACAAAATCAATTAAAAAAATGAAATGAATAACTTTGAAAAAAAAAATCAAATTAAGGTTCTTAAGAGTATATGTTAAAGCTCTCTAAAAAAAGTCTAGGCACGATCTTTTAAATATTGTTTTACTATGGTCCGATACTTTCTTTAATATGAAATCTTTTCCAATTAAATTTCTTCCATATATTAAAATGTAGAGAATCTTTTTCAACTATATTTCTAAAACTATGCCATGTTAGAAAGAATGTTCTAATGGTTATTCCAAACTCAATACATTTAAAATGGTAAAAATGATGCTCATTTGATTTTCTTACGAAAGTATTGTGTTTTTTTATACAGAGTATTTTATTTTAAAAAGATGATCGATGACAGACCAATCAAATTTAGAAGATGATGAGGAACTTGCAGAGCTGATAATTTTAGAATATATCACCCCATGATTGATTGCATGATGATATAATATATGTTCAGTAACAAGGCTGTCACCTTACCATTTTTTCTACTGAATAGTATTTCTACATTTTAATACTACAGTACCCACTTAAAAATATTCAATTCAAAGCATCTCTCTCATTTAATTAATTTATAATTCAACAATAAGAGAGAACAATAATACAACCCACCACATTAAAAATTAATTGTCTAAATGCAACAAAAGAATAATTATTTTATACAAACCCTTTTTTTTAAATAAAATTACAAGAAAAAACTAATGATTAAAATTACCTAACAAGCAGACACTAGCTCCTCCATCCACAAAATATTCCACTATTTTTAATAGCAATGCTTGATGATCTTTCCATGCCTGATTTCCACTACATTTAAATTTTAACTCCTTTTCTTGGAAAAAGAACTGTTATTTTTCCATATTTAACTTTTTAAACCCCAAAAGAAAAAGATTCCATTAGAATGAAATTTTTTTTAATTTTAATTTAGTCTATAAAAGTAATATATTAAAGCTAAAATTTTTATTAGACAATTTCTAGTAATTTACATGGACACACAGTAAAAAAATGTTAAATACAATTAGTATATTAATTAATCAAAGTACTCTGATTCATTGTGCCTGGACAGAAACCACCCACCACCGCCAACCTGGGTTTCTTTTCATGCCTCAATTAATTAATTAATTATATGATTAATAATTACTGCTGTATTTCTTCACACTTTCACAGCCTTCACTACTCAACAGAGTAAAAAAGGAACAGAAGCTTCTATGTTTGATTTTCATTTCATTTTTTTTAAATAGAAATTCAAGTTGAGATTTTGCAAAAAAAAAAAAAAAAATCAAAATTTTGCAAAATTGTGTATGTAAATTTATGTTGCCTTTAACAAAGGGAGAAAATTAAACCGGATCAGCATGCTACACTAGAGAGAATAAAATTAACTTTTGTTCTCGAGGGATTTCTTGCGCTAATTTTATGAAATGACGGAAGAAAAGTCTTTTATGATATCTTGTTTAACATCGCTCATCTACACCAGTGCTAAGTAAACCATACCCTAGAGAAGTTTTGTGTTTTCTAACTTGTTACTGAGTATTTTTTCTTTTACTTGTGTGATTTTTAACAGTTTGCCAATTTATGATGTTTCCACCTCTCACTTGCCTAATATTATGAATCTCTTTTAAAAAAAAACACATTAGAGAAAATAAAGTAGGTACTAGAAAATGATATATTTATCTATTTTTTGAACTCCTCCCATTATATAATATATTACAAGAGGTGGTGCAACAAAAGAATCTGCACCTACTGACTGATGATCACATAAGAATAGTACAATGAAATTGGATACTTATATAAGCAACTTCCCATAGGAAAAAAATATATTGTGAGAAGACAAAAAAATCATTGGAAAAGAAGAAAAATAATTGGGGAAAAAAAAAGAGGGCCAAAAAAAAAATTGAAAGGAAAAATCTCCTTTGTTGATTAGACCTACAGATAGATAGCATGACAGTTCATTGCACCAACTCAACCCAATTAAAGTCTCTTTCTATGTACATCAGCCTCTCTCTCTTTATCTTTCTCTTCCTCTTTGGCCATCAAATTAATCAGTGGAACTGATTGTTTGTTAGAACTCAGTTTTCATTGCTGGTGCTTGATTTGATCCTGCATAATCCAAAAACAGTTGGGTAATTAAGATGATGCAACCCAGGTGGGTAAAAGACAATTTTACCCCTCACAAGTGTTACTATTTACTGCCTTGGATCTTACCTTGTACAGGTTGAGGTTGAAAGGTGTTATTTTGCACTAAATGAGTGTTCTGAGCAAAACCCATTTGAACAAGGGTGTGCAGGTCACCTTCACACAACTGTAACTGTGATAAAAAGTAAAGTAAAGATGGTCAATTGGTGGAGATGATTATGGCTAATTAGTGACTAATGACAGTAACTTGTGTGATTTGACAGAAAACTGTTAAATTGCTTGATTTCAGGGAGATAATGGGAAGGGTGAAAAAGGGTTGATTGATTAAATTACCTCAGAGACACCATTATTGAACCCATCAATGGTTGGTAATTGCAGATCATGGTTTTGATTGATTGGGTCCATTTGATTTGGGCATGGTGGGCCCATCCCACTTCCTGTGATGCCATTTTGCTGCAATGGGTTTTGAGGGTGCTGCTGCCCTCCATAGAGGGTTGGTGCCAAACCATCCAAAGGGTATGTTTGTTGCATTGAACAACTTGGTTGTGATACCTTAATTATTTTAAATAAAATAAAATCAAACCCCATGAAACAAGAAGAGCAAAATTATTTGATTCAAAACTTGATGTCTTACTCTTACATTCTTTTGGAAGAGATTGTCTGTGTTGAAATCAAGCCTTGGGTTTATAGTAGCCACCTTCATCGACAAAAACTGTAAAAGATGGCAGATTGCGAATTAATCAACCAATCAATCAATTATATGGTACCGACTTAGGTTTAAACCAAAATTGAACTTACTTCAACTTGACGTTGTAACGATTGTACATAATTTATGATCTCTTCGAGCATGAGTGCTTTTCCAGTAACCTAAATATGGTCAATAAGAAAGGAAGTCTTAGAATTTACTCCAAACAATCAATTAATGCAGTAATTGTTAATAAGGAAATTAAAAAAAAATTACTATTGTTCACCTTATTGCACCCTGGTACAAGATCTTGAAGTAGCTTCATTCTTTCACTTATCTTCTCTCTTCTGACCTGAATTTCCCAATAAAAACCATTAAATAAATCACATTCATTCATAACAAGAAAAAACTACCCAATTTTACCAACTACCACAAAGGGTAAAAGGGGGTAAAAACTAGGTTTTACTGCGGAAGTGAAAAGGTTAAAAAAAATACTTACTCTCTCAGCAAGACTATGGCTGTCAGTTGCTTGGCCCCTTCTTGCTCTGACATGAATGTAGTCCTTTGGTGCCTCAGGGGGCTTCTGGTTTGCCCTGTTTCCACTCTGTTTCTTGACTTCGTCTTCGTCTTCATCTTCTTCCATTGCCTCCTCCTCCTCCTCCGTTTTCTCCCCGTTCAACTTGCTTCGCTTCGATTTCGATTCGTTTCCGTTCTCCCCGACCTATCAATTCAAATCATCAATTGTAAAATTCATTTGTGAGTTTGGCCAATAAAATAAAAATCCCCAACTTTAAGTACCTTTGCAGGGGAAGGACAGGGGATGTCCCTGCATTTGCCCTTGGGTGTAGACTTCCTCTTCCTGGAATTCGAGTTCGAAGAAGCCGTTTGAGCTCCGTTGATGGAAGGGCTGCTGGAAACCCGTTGGAGCTTCCCGCCGGCGGCGAATCGGGCCGGTAATTCCGAGCCGTTGTTGGAACAGGGGAATTGGTCTCCCCTGCCGTTGAAGCTCCGGCTTCCAAAGGGGGAAAACCGGGCGGCTCGCTCGACGAACCCGGGATCTCCGGGCATGGCGGGTAAATTGGATCCGAGAGGGGGGACAGCGATTGAATTCCCCAGGCGGGTGTCGAAGTTTTCTGCTAAATAATTCATCTTCGGCGGGGAGTTCAACGGGGTGCTGTAGCAGGAGTTGTTTGCGCTGAGATAAGGGGACGATAAACCTCCGGCAACACTCGCCGGGGGATTCTCCGCCTCACCGGAGTTGCATATGCTTCCGAGCTTCCCAATCAGCTCCCTGATTACGAAGCTCTCGTTGGAGATTGCAGAAACAGGAGACGAAACCATGGAGCTGATCGCCGACTCGAAGAAGCAGTCAGAGGACTGGGTCGCCGGTGCCGGGAAGTGCCACTCGGCCATCGCCGATTGGTCGAACGGGAGATGCGGCGGCATTCCGGTGTTGATGAAGAAGTGCTTATCCATTTGGAAAGGAAAATTGAAATAGAAATTGAAGAGAAGAGAAGGTGATTGGAAATTGAGAATGCCCAGAAATGGGTTTTACATTGGGAGGGAAACTGGGAGAGTGAGAGAAGAGACAGGGGAAGTCGAAAACAGAGCTGGAAGGGGGTGTTTGGATGGAGATGGATTTTCGTATTAGTGAAGAAAAGCGGAAGTTGTTTGGGTGCACCAAAAAAAGGTGAGCGAAGAAGCCAGAAAGAAAGGGAAGGTGGTGGGCTGTGTTTGGATCAATTTATATATAGGTATATCATATAGCATGGTCTTTTGACCTTTTACTTTTAGAACCACCTTTAAACCAAACGCGCCCCTTTTCCGTTTTTTATTTCCGTAGGTAGAAATATAAATATTTCAATAGTGCATAAGATTAGTAATTTTATGTTTAAAATAATGTAAAATTTAAATGTTAAGTTTATAATTATAAACTTATGTAATAATAGGTGTTTAATTGACATGATTTACAAGGTATTTTATCTAAATTTTATGTTATTTTAAATACATTATAAGTTTATAACATGTATTAAATATTATCTAAGTGTTTATGATTATAATGCATTATCATTATAGTGTATTGGAATCCAAACACAACCTTAATAAATGTGACAACAAAGAAAGACCTAATAAATACTTGAAACGTTCTTTTAAAACATTTTACGGTGGATTTACATTAGGATTGTTATTCAAATCGAATGAATTATGTTTTGGTATGGTTGCACTCATCTTTAATTAAGCTCGGTTGAACTGAGATCGATTTTGAAATCGAGTTTAGTTTTATTATGTTCAAAGCTTGTAAGTTTTCTACGAGCTTCAACTTTTTTTTAAGTCGAGTTTGGCTTTGTTTGCTTGTTTTAGCTAGTTCAAAGCTTGTTCGAGTTCGAATTGGGTTCATTTAAAAAAAAATGCAATCATTGCTCATAGAAGAAAATAGCTCTAGAAAGAAATGAGTAGAGCTCGAGCACATCACAGTCTTAAAAAGATGTTTATATTTGACTTGTTTTCAAATATAAATGAAATTGAGTCAAGTCCGAACTACTTGACGCACATAACACTAGTAAATTATGCTACTCAATTAATCTCAACTTACTCCAACTCTCTCCTAAAAAACTTACTCCAACTCGAAATAAATCCGCATAGACACAACCTAGGTGTCGCCTAGGCCCGTCTAGGTTATCGATTATTCAGTTTTAGCGTTTAGTTAAGTGATTAGTCAAGTTAGGGTTTTTTTTATCGCCCAAGTAGGGATGTATTTGCTTGAGTGAAACCTATGGTTATGGATTTTACAAGTTTTACAGTCGCTATTCTAATGCGTATTTTTGCGTTTATTTACTTTAGTGTTAGTTAAGAATCACAAATTTGAGTTGATGAATGATATCACGAATTATTATTAAATTGTATGAATTATTGAGATATGTTATACGTTAAAATATAAGAAAATAATCAAGTTTGTTCTAAGTGCCTAGACACCCGCCTAGTCGGCCTTTTAGAACATTGAGTAGGCATAGTTTTTTGTTTTTTTTTTTTTTTTTTTTTTGTAATGATCTATCTTAAAATATCATTGTGTGCAACATTTTTCATGAAAGTGCTAACTTCAAATTCAAAATTTCTTATGGAGAAGTTTGTAGTTTTATAAGTTCACACATTCCTTTTTCTACCAACAAATTCAAAGCCCATCAAAACCAACAAATTAGATCGAGTTATAAATATACATATAAGTCTAATTTCTCAACAACATATTGATATAGGATCATATATATAGAGAGGGGATAGGTCTCCTTTTTGGGGAAGTGGAAAGCGCCAAAGGGTGTGTGTTTGGCGGAGAAAGGGAGTCTTTTGCCGGGCCTTTGACGCCAAATCATCTCCCCAAGGCCCCAACCCCCACGCACCTTTCACTATTATAAACTCTCTCAATTCCTTTTTTTTTTTGGTTTAATTGTTTCTCATCTCTCTTTATCCATTTTTGAGAACATATAGCTAAATTATTAATTAGTATCTAAAACACTATTGATGAAAGGGTAGATTTTACACGAAGGGAAAACAAGCGCATCAAATGAAAGAACAAATAAACTGACATGAAATATGATGAAGGCCCGAGGTTGGAGTCAGTATGCCAAAACCACAAGCTAGTAAAGAACTAACATACCATAAATTAACTCTGTTCCGCTACATGGAGCCAAATATCATGTATAGAGATTATATGAGTATCATGGAAAATAATGAAATATCAATTACCCCTTTTCTCCCTAACTCTTTACTCTCTCTTTCTCTCTAAACCCTAATCTCTCTTCCCTAATTCATCATCTTTTTCCCTAAATCTCTTCTTTTCCTATCAATCTCTCTTGTTCTAGGTTATTATCCATTAGGGACATAACAATTGGTATCAGAGCAAGGTTTGGTTCCCAATTTCGCAAATTTCATCTCAAATTCGATTTTTTTTCTGCACCTAAAACCACAAATTGGGTATCTTTGTGCCATCGATAACCCTTATTCATTTGTTTTCTCATCATTATTTATCTATTTTCACATGATTATTCATTTATAATAGTACCATCAAATAACTTCATTCCAACAAAGAATCACCTAATAGCATTGAATAGTCAGAAGTTATTTTTAATCTCATTCGTTGATTTTCTTTTGTTTCAATGGTCCAGATTTGTTAACACGATACACCATAAGGGCCGAGTACATATGATCTATTGTGTGTATATATAAGTACGAATATAAAAGCATAAATGGGTAGGTTTTAAGAGAGATAATAACTTATATTCTAAGCAATTGTTTCTAAACAAAAGGGAAAATATGGACAAGGAGTAACATTATCATTAAAATGGTTATGGTGCCATTCATTTGACATTTTCCATGGGAAATTTCTAGTAAACCAAACCTAAGCTTAAAATAGATAGGGAATATTCAAGAAATGCAGTTGGTCCCACCCCTGGAAATTTGTTTCACATTCCTCATAATTGTTCTCATTATTAGCAATTTTCTTCAAGTTTAAGCTTCACATTTTGCAAATTGTAAAACATAATTCCAAAATATTTTCAAAATAAAGAAAGGTGAAAACAACAAAACAAGAAAGAGATAAAAAAAAAAAGGTGATAGTGGAGAATGGACCATGAATTTGATCAGTGAGGATGTTTACTGCTCTTCCACTCTTCTCCTACTAACCCAAACACAAAGCATCAATGATTTTTCCTTTTTCACAGTTTTATTTTGCAACATCAGATATATAAAATTTTGATTATTTTCATTTTTATAATAAGGGTCAGCACAAATTGTTGGGTTATAAAGTCAAAGTTAATTAATAAAAACTGTGCGTAACTGTGTGTCAATTAAACTAATAAATTGTGCTCAAAAAATAAAAATGAACTAACAAATTTTTTCATTATTTAAAAATAAAATTAAAAAATGTATACTCCGTATAGAAGATGATCAATTAAGCTTAAATTTGATTAAATTAATGTGGTAAAGCAGGGTCAATGATTGAATTAAATTCCTCTCCTCCGGTTAAAACGATTTTGGTCGGGTTCAGATGAAATGGAAAAATGGCTCCATTTTCTAGGAAATAGCAGTACTACAAGTTAAAGCAACTTAATATAATAATCATATAATACTACGTACAGCATAGGATGGATTATAAATATTCCTGGGGTGAATTGGTATCTCATATGAGTCATATCTCTTGAATCTACCTTCAATCTAATACTAAGAAATTACGGATGGTTAAAAAGTAATTAATTAACGTTCAAATTAGTGTGGTGAACGTTAGAAGCGATATTGTGTTATGTACTCATGTGTAGTCGGTGGCGCAGCCAGAAATTTTTCGGAGGAGGGGCACATTCATAATATAATATATAGTTTTGGATTAAATTGACATAAAATTTATATATAATATGATAATAAATGATGTTATTTTAAGATAAAATGTCATCGGTTTATGATAAAATGCTATCATTTTTTTCGCACCTAAAAAAAAGAAATATATATATAAATGAAATATCCGATAAAAAATTAACTAAATAAGTATAGGAAACGCAATATAATAAACACTAAGTTAAAATTATAGTTGTTAACTTGTTATATGAGCTAAGTATCTAGAGCTTGGCTCGAGTTTTGCTTAATAAAAGCTCGGTTCGAGCATCATTTACAAAATGAGTTGATTATGAGCACATTTTTATGCTTGATACAAAGCTCGGCTCGGCTCAATTAACACTCAAATAGCACAAATTTTGTGAAATTTACAAATTTTCTTTTAAGTTTCCATGTCATGAGCAAAGTAAAGTACGTTGTATAATACTTGGGGAAAAAACTTAGCTCAAGCTCGTTCATTTATTAAATAAGTCTAGTATGAGCTCAAGTTTAAATATAGGTTCGACTCGAGCTTGACTTGTTTCTAAATGAGCTAAATATAATCAAACAATACTAGACTTGTTCGGCTCAAATAACAACCCTGGTTAATATGTATATAGCTTGTTACACTTATAACATATAATAATGCATAACCAGATATAAAAATTTTAAACTTGCGTAACTTCTTATTTAATTGTCGAAATGATTAGTATAACCTCTCACTTCAAATTTCTTAAGATGAATTATAGTATGTGAATGTTAATTTAAGTAAAATATAAAAGCATTATAGCCTATTGCAACAAAATTAAAGTGATTAATATACCTATAATTTTTAAACATTCATAACTTTTTACTCAGATGTCGGATTAAAGCGTATTATATATCAAAACGAAACTATCGACGAGTATAATAAACCTAGATAGTTCGTCAAATGAGAGGGGGGGGGCACGTGACCCCCTAGCCCCCCCCCCCCCCCCCCCCGCTTCGCCCATGCCGTGGTATTAGGGTACTATATCAGTATTAAAGAGATCATCAAATGAATAGTCAGTGAATCAATCTATTTTCTTCCTTAACCCTTACTTTTTCTCTCCTTTTACCCTTTTATAACCATCATCTTCTTCCTCTAACCTTTCTAATCCCTAACCCTACACTCCTTCCCTAAACCTCATCATTTTCTCTTTCAATCATCTAATCTCCATTAGGGACATAAAAAATTGGTATCAGAGCAATTCGTTCACTTGACCATGGCAGAAACCAGTTTTGAAGCACTGAAATCGGAGATGGAGAAGTTGGCGAAATTGCATGAGGTCCGCCCTACATCGAATATCGGCTCTCCATGATTCGGTGCATGCAATTCAATACAAATTTAGCGTCGAGAAAGACCGAAAAGCTAGCCAAGACGATTGAAACCCAGAATTCAAGAATTGTTCAATAGAATGATTCATCGAGATGCCATCTCTTGGATCGAGCTCCATGATCACTTGCAGATCAAATCAACCGTCTTACCGATGCTTTTAGGCTATTTGATTAATTTCCTATTGAGAATGTGAGGGATTGATTGGTTTGGTATGTGGGTGTTACACACCGGGTTGCATTGAGATGTGCCTGGAAGGTGTTTGAATCAATGCCCAAGAGATGAAATGGTGTTATTTTTACAAAATGAGGATTATTGTTTGATTTAAGAAGCTTAATTAATGTGGCGTTTCATGCATGTTTGCTCTCTAGAAAGATGAATATTTGGGATGGAATTTGATGCCACCATCTCCACTGCAACAACACAATTTGATGCCACCACCTCCACTGCAACAACACAGAGCACACACGACGCTGTACATTGACGTAGCCACACAGGAAAAAAAATGGTTCGTGTCGGATACCGGCCCGGGTATCAGACACGGATCCGAATAGCTTTTACTGTGTTGGGTATCAAAGTCCGACTAGGATCGATGACTGAGGGTCGTGTGCACGGGCGCACATGCGCTAGTAGTATAGCACACAAGCCGAGTGAAGTTTCATTCTAAAACTAATTGGCAATAGAAGGAGTACGTAGCCCACCTACTCATATACTAGGACTTATTATATTCAACTTTCGATTTCACATCTCAACACATCCCCCGCAAGTGCAACTAGGAATGACTCAGCTAGTTGATATTTGAACAACTAGTAACCCAGACTAAGATCGAAAGACGGACCGTTAGGCTAACCGCTCTGATACCATCTGTAAGACCCGACATCTTAAGAGGTGCCAATCCATGCCACTTACCCTTCTCAGGTCCGTTGTCTCCACTTGGAGCCTGAAAAGGAAGAGCTCTTGTGACATGAGTATGTCTTGAATCACTTATCAATCACTGTCAACATCCTCATGATATCCGATGTGGGATGGGGGTGTTACAATCTTCCCTTCTTAAAGCATTGACGACCTCGTCATGCCCAAGAGACTAGCCTCCGGGAGGAGCGTACCTGAGCATACTGTCGGCGCACCTCCAAGTCCGGAGTCGGCTTTGATGACTAGGGCTAAACGGTTCTGGTACCCGACTTAAGATGATTCGTACACGGTTCGGGCTTTTAGGCCTAAACGATTTCGGGTACCTGACACGATTATCCGGTTTGTGTGGAGTACTCGGATATGCCCACCCCTAAGGTGAACGTGTTGGCGTAGTAGTGTTGGAGTTGACTCAGAACACGCATATCCTAAAGGAAGTGTCATAGGGAATGTTGTAGAGAATTTGTATTGATGTTTGAATCTCATCGATCACATGCGATTGTTTATTCATTTTGTTCGCGGAGGGTATGCTAATGTGCCTATTCACGTTTGGGTTGGGCTTTGCGACCGAGTTGTATTCAATATTTTGATTTGAACCAATTTATTAGAAAATGTATAATATATTAAGGAATAAATTAATTATATATTAATTTAATTTTTTAAATTGAACCAATTGATCAGAAAATTAAAAAAAACTCTATTTTAATTTGATTGGTTGAAAACCTTATAATTATGGTGGTGATGGCATCTCATAAAAATGCTTCTTTTTTAATAGTTAGTTAGTTGTAGATTATAGATAGATAGATTAGAGATAGAAGTTATAGATGTTTGGACCTTCGATTTTTCTATCCTATGCCCCAAGGGTATTGGATAAGACACTAAATTTGGATTTTTTTTAAAAAAAAATTCATATATTACTCATATATTCCTAATCACTCATAGTGAGATCTAGCGTTTTCATTGCATCAAAAAAAAAAAAAAAAAAAGATCTAGCGTTTTCATGCTTTGTCCACTTTAGCTTGTGTATAGGAAATTTTAGAAATTATATATTAATATATTAATTTTTAAATTTATTTACGATTCATGCTTGAGCGTAGCTCAAATTACTTATGCAAATTCACATAAAATTAAGAATGTCTTTTTACTAAATAATGAAATATGTTTAAGAAAAAAAAAACTTGATTAAAAATACGAAATATATAAATATATAATGAAAGGTGATGATGAAAAAAGGTATTTTATGCATTCAACCCACCATCAATTAGCATATAAAATTGCTTAACTTAGTTGGATTTCATCCACTTAAGGCGCATCACATGATGAAGCATAGTTTTTTCTACTTTTCATTGTCGGCTTCCACGAAAAGCTATTATGAGCTCTTACAATTAAATAATTAATCACCGTAAAATAAATTTTTTTTAATGATTAATGATAATATCACTTGAAAATGGATTATGAAGTGATTATGAAGCCGCAACATCTTACTAAGACTGCAATTTTAAATCAGCAGTTGTTCTTAACTGGTGGTGGTAAATGGTAATGTGATTTTGTAGGGAGAGTGAAATATTAAAATAATCAGAAATTTCGCCGGATACCCTTAGGTATTACTTTTTTCGCGCGGTGTATAAGAGTTTAGCTTATTTCGCCTGGTACCCCTAAGTATTATGATGATTTCATCTCGTGTCCCTCCCAAGTTAATATATTAATACCTAAATTCTATCAGTAACATCAAGTGTATTAATGATATATCATTCTATCCCATCAAAGGTTTCTTCCATTCTTGAAGGATTTTGGAACAAATGAATCAAACTTTCATTTTTTATCCTAAAATGTAAGAACCCAACATCCATGCATGAACCAATATAGACTAATTAGTCTTTGCACTACAATTTACAAGGTTAACACAAAGATTATTGCAGATAAGATGAGAAAATAACATGATATTTACGAGAGAAAGTAGTGAATCATATTATGTATACCCTAAACAAATTATCAATGGAGTTTGTGCAATTTCTAGACAAAAAGTAAGCTTTAACAAGTCAGCTGCTTTCCAGGTTACTTTGGGAGGATTGGCTTTGTCACTCGGCTAATTTTTGGAGCATGCTCTCATTCCCAATTAGTCCAAGTGTCACTCGTTGAGTTAGAATATGGTTCCGCAGTATTGAAAGATTAAGACTATGTATGGTAAAAGGGTAGTTGATTGAGTAGCTAAAATTAATAGATTATTTGTGTTAAATATATGTTAATAAGTTAGTATGGCATGTGGTAAACCTAGCTATTATGGTAACTTAAACTTGTGAATAGAAAATCAAAAGTTCTGAAAAAATTGGGTGTATATATAGTTGTTAAAAATATATGTTTTCAAAAACTAATTAAACTAAGATCTTATATTTATTTCATTTAAAACTATATAATACTACCAAAATCAAAAGCTCCCAAAAGCCAGTAGATGGTGCCAAACATAGCCTAAGACTAAGTAAACCTAGCATATAGGGTCATTAGACTAATCTTTTTTTTTAAAAAAAAATTGATTTTGGTATTAAGCTTATCACACATATATATACTATAGACGATCATCGGTGTATTGACACAATCGATCTCCAAGTGGTCTTCGCCTTCTTCACCAACAGGATTGAAAATTTCATCTTCGATTGAGAAGGTTCTTAATTTTCTTTAAACCATGTGTTGTTGTTTTTCTTCACATGATAGTTAGTCAGTTTACCTTTTTAATTAGATTTTTTTATTCATCAGATATGCCCGGTAAATCGAATCACTTTTCTTTAAAAAAAATCATCTATTGGCACATTAAAAGTTTATTTAACAGTACACCCTCATCTCATGAATTTAATTAAAAGGTTGAAAAAGAACATCTTTACCTAAATTTGAAGAGCTTATTTTCACCAACTTTGTTAATGGTTGGTGAGATGCTCGCCAATAAAGTCTCGCAGGGGACAAAGTTACTTAACCCTCCCACAAGTATATATAACAATAGTATTATATGACCTACTTTTATTTCATAAAAAAACCAACTTTTGGTTGCATATAAAAAAATACACACTTACTACTTTTGGCACTACATGTTGACGCTCTTACCACACTATGAATCTTATGTCCATTCCAACAGTCGCCCCATGAATATAACTATCCTATAATTTGCCATCTTGTAGGATGTAGAAATAGGCCGGCCTTCACAAGACATTGCAAGATCATATACTTTAATACTTTATGGTATGCCAAATCAATTTTCTTATTGATTTTGTTCATCCAAGTTTAACACGTACAAATCCAGCTAATTAGTCAAATATAGGTTGATGAAAATGAATGCATAAAATTGGGTTCAACCATAAACATAGATCTAATTTGAGACAAAAAGGTCAAATTACACAAATCTAGCTAGCTAAGGCAAAAACCAAAAAGGGGTTATAAATAATGTGTCATTATATTAGTTAATCAAATCACAAATAAGGTGAGTAGTTAGTGTTTTGACCGAAGCCCTTTCAATATCTATGGGCGTCACTACCCGCTCACCATATATTATATACTTTTCTTTTTAGTTAAATTTAATTGGTACAATATTTTTTATCGTCTAGATAACGTTCATCTTGGCACTATAGAAATGTAATTTGAATTCTGTAAGTGACAAACTGACAAAGTTTGAATTTAACGAGACCTTTTTTTAGACCTATCAAACAAAATGAACTCACCACTAATTTGGACAAAAAAATGTTACATTATAGATTTCATGGACATTTAATAAACATTTAATTATTAATAGTATGGGATCATTTGGTTGATAAATTAGAGTATCTCCAATAGATTTTTCATTTGGAAATTTTAAAATTTTTAAAGATTTTTTTTTATTTAACAGATTTTACACATCTCATTCTTCAAGAGAGGAAAGCATTCTCCAAATTTTTGAAATGGAAAAGAGGTTATAGTTTGTTCTCTTTTCGAAGTAGGATAAGGATTAAGAAAGCCGCCGATGACCCGACTTCTTTTCTAGCGCGTCCGAACGGACGAGAGCACAAAGTTTTAGATCAACAACGAGGTTTTATCAGCGACAGGGATGCTATGGGCCAGCAATCCTATCAGCCACAACATTTGAATCCCTGAACATATAACGAATAGCAACATTAGGAATGAAACGGAGAATCTCAGAAGTATCAACCATCAGCGGCTCGATGTTCCAAGGACAAGACCGATCCCCCAGAAGAGCTTTTATGACGACCAAACAATCGCCTTCGATTAGAAGGTTGTTGATGCCCAAACATGCGTCCTTAACTACACCCATGTGCGTACGTGTAAACCCAGCGCCTCAGCAAAGACAATGGAAGTGTTGTTATAGTGGCCCGACCCAATGGACACAGCCAAACTCTGAGAGTCCCGAATAGCGAAACCATAGGTACCCACCTCAGATTGAGTGTATGAACCGTCAAAGTTTATTTATAATGGCCTGGTGGTGGTGTTTTCCATGCTTCAGATCTAAGTTGGTTCGTAGCCTTTGACTGTGTTCCAGTTTGTCGTGTTTTCTGATTTAGGATAGGCAGCTTTCCAGTCTTAGATACTTGTGTGTCCAAATTTGTCAACCAAGTCTGATAAGTAGTTTTGGAGAATAAGGCAATAGCTGGAGTCGAGGTGTAACTAATATGTTGAAAAGCCAGTTGGTTACGGAAATACCAAATACCCCACTAAGCGAAGGCAAGACATTCGAAAGTCTTTTTTCCCACATTTGAGTAAATAGCAGCCAGAAGTATGCTTGTTTTAGGATCGAGACTACCAATGTGTGGACCAGGGCGCCGAATACCCAGAGCTGAAAACAAGTCCACAGTTATCTGACAGTCAAGAAGCAAATGAGCGGTTATAGTTGAAGTAAAAATAATCTGAAGAATATATATTTTATTTTTTGTTTTTGGAGAAATTTTAGATGAATTGTTGGAGATGGTTTTAAAAATCCAAGAAGTGTAAACGTTAACAAATATAGTACATGTTAACAACTATACATGGAGTATGTGTGTGCGGAGTTAACTTTTTTTTTAAAAAATGATAAACTCATGGATTTAACTTGTTAAGAATTTAAATTCTTTCAATTTAAAGAAGCTGGGCTAATTTTCTTTTTGGTAAGTTCTGCTTCCCACCCTCATAACATTTTCAGCTCTTTCATTTTAATATCTAAAATAAAAAAAAAATCAAGTAAATATACTATCATGAATTAAACTAATTTAATTCCTAGGAATGCTAGCTACATATTAAGTAACATACTAGGAATTTTTATTTTGACATATATATGGAAAGATTTTGAGAGGTGTCAGCTGACCTTGTTGACCCACCATTCAAAATATATCATCATTCCACAGAAGTGAAAGACTGAAAGGAACTTCGGTTGCAAAAGAAGGGCATTGTGGCCCATCACATGTCACAACTGAGCTATCTTGTCGGCCACTTGGTTGATTTCGCGGAAGACATGTACGCAAAACAATCACTCAAATTGCCGGAGTAGTTGCATGATATCCGAGATAATAATTAATCTTGATCTCCCACATACAGAAATTTTCACTTATCATTGACGAAGTTGATGATTATAAGGTTGTTTCAACTCCCTTAATGTTATGCGCTTGAGGTCAGGATTTCTTGCTACCATCAGGCTGAAATAGAGAGTGACAACTTCAACCATCAAGCAGGAGATAAGGTGACAATGAAAACTCTCGGAGAAGATGAACGATCCATCAGCTTACTAGGGCTTTCCATGTTGAATTCAGTCCAAATTACATTTATTTTATTTTATTTGGGGTCTAGTTTTGCTTAGTGGTGACTAATTATAATTTAATCATTAGTATTGAACTAAGAATCTCTCTTTAAATTTGCTAGGGAATTTTAATCTCATCATACCCGAGTCTGTAGTCTCTATGTACGTACTATATCTATACACAACAGATTAAAAATTGGGTGTTGTTATATACACTACAAATTCATTTCATACTATACCACTAATTGACGTCGAAAGTGGTGTTGTACAATGTTAAATTGAACATTGTTGAGTGGATGAATTGTCAACGTTGCTAGATGAAAAGTAGAGGATTGAGTCGAATCGAGCTAACAACGTTTCATTTGATGTTCCTTAAACATTTTATAACAAAAAAAAAACAAAAACAGAAGACCCCCCCCCCCCCCCAAAAAAAAAAAAAAACCCTCCAAAGTTGTGCACTTACACATCCATATATTTTGTGTCCCATCTGCCTTGTAGTAACAACATCTTACTATCTAGTCTAATCTGATCCGATCATCTACTGGTTATCAATTAGCAATATCAATAACTTATCCCCTCAACAACATATATAATTTGTGTTAGCAAATTGATTGAGATGAGGTTTGATTTTTAAAAGTACTTATTGTACCGAATATACCTAGTAGGCTATGCATATTTGTTTTAGTCCGTATAAAATAAATAACAATATAATGATTACATATAACTATATATAAGCATATAAACATACATTGATTATATATATATATATATATATATATATATATATATATATATATATATATATTTGTATTTATATTTCGTCTAGGGTTGTTATATATATGAACTGAACAGCTCAAACTTAGCTCGGGATCGACTCGAAAAAAGTCCGATTCGAGCTCATTCACTTACCTAAACAAGCCGAGCTTGAACTACATTTTAAGCTCGGTTGAAAGCTCGACTCGTTCAATTTAAGCTCAAATAGATCGAATTTTATAAAATTTCTAAAATTTTCTTTATGTTATGACTAAGTAGAACCGCTCAAAGCTCGAAAAACCTTCGGTTCGGGCTCGTTCATTTACTAAACAAATCAATCTTGATAAAAAAAAAACTCGCTTAAAAATTGAACTCTGCTCGGCTCGAGCTCATTTAACAAATGAACCAAACTTGAACATGTCAAATTCGGCTTGAATAACCCCTAATTTCATCCCATGAAAACAATCCTTAAAGTAACTCAATTGGGCATAAATTATTTAAGTACGGGGATTAGGATATCTCCAACATAACAGGCAATGCTAGCTAAGTTCCTTATAATTAATAAACAAGCAATTATATGAATTACGGAGTACTAATAATTAATTAAATCCAACCTAACCCATTTTCATTATATATATATAATTGTGATTGTTGATGGATTATAATTTTGGTGGTACTACTTTATTGTGTTACACGGACGTTGATGCCAACATTAATCAATCTGATGTTTGCTTCGTTGGAGTTTCAGCATCTTGTCCGCCGCTTTTCACTACACGCACTCATCAAAGTGATCATCCATCTCCTTATTTTTTTAACTCTCTTTATTGCTACATTTTCAATTTAATTTAATTTGTCATATATTCTGATCAAAGTGATCATCCATCTTCGAGAGCTAATGCCGAACCTTGCTTTCTGTTGGTGGGCTCTTTGGACTCACAAGAACCACCTCGTTTTTAACCCTACAGAAGCTCCAAATCTGAACCGTATTAAGGCTTTACTCCTAACGACACAACAAACCTGGATTCAAGCATCCTATTTCAATTTAAAATCGGATGAATGGGATGATAACCCTACGAGGAGTCCTCCGTTTCCTAAACGATCTATTCATTATAAATCTAAACACCAGAAAAGGCAGGTGATATGGGATAAACCCCCCCTTAACTATGTAAAACTAAATTTCGATGGTTCTAGTCTGCAATGTGGAAAGGCATCCTTTGGTTTTGTTATCCGCAACACGGACGCTTCTGTCATCCCTCTTAGTGGGGGGTTATGTGGTGGTATGCCTCCTATCTATGTTGAAGCTCTTGGCCTCCGTAATGGCTTGCTAAGGGCTGACTCTATGCGTTTGGATAATATCCTTATAGAGGGGGATAACCTCACAATAGTTAAAGTTCTTTTGGGCGAATGGAGTTGCCCTTGGATTATCGACATCCTGGTTTGCTTCCAAAAAAAACTATATATATCTTTATTGGTACATTTTAAATTAAATTTGTCATATAATATCCTAATTACGGGTAGACAGAGAGTAAGTGTCGGATGGTATTTTCTTGGCCAAGATCAGAAAATTATCAGTGTATTGAGAGAATGAAAGATGTGAAGAGACTAAAAGAGTCCCACATTGAAAATATGAAAGATCAAACCATAGTATATAAGCTAGTGAGTTATTCTTTCTATACGTGTGTACGCGACACCGATCCCGAGTTCTAACGGATTTCAGTAGTATAGATAAACAATTTTTTGTAGAAAATTTTTATATTACCTTCTATAACAAACAAATTAAAAGAATATTTTAAAAAATAGTTAGAAATTAATATTCTAAAATTATGGTAATTTTTTTCTACAAAAGTGACCTATAATGTTGAATAAGTAACTAGTTTTTGCTCTGCACTGACAAGTTATTTTTTTATTTTTTTTTTACTGTAAGCAAAAATTTGGATGTATTACCGACATCCATGATCATCTTGCAAGATAATGTTCTGGAACTCACAACAACCGAAACTCGAAATAAAATAACAATTCAACTGAGATTTAGCAAGAAAATCAGCTGCACTATTTGCCTCTCTGTAGCAGTGCTGAATTGTGAAACTTTCAAACTCTTTGCTTAACGAATGGATCTCTTCGATAATTTGAGCAACCTCCCATGGTATATTATTCACTTGATTGATGGCATTGACGATGATTGCACAATCACTTTCAATAATCACTCTTTGGATCCCCATCTCCGCTGCAAGTCTTATACCTGTATAAACTGCAAAAGCTTCTGCTAGAATGACAGAACACATCCTAACGTTACATTTATGAATCCGAAGAATTAGACCGTCATTATTCCTCACAATACAACCAACTTGCGGTTGAGTATCAATTTTCACTGAAGCATCTACATTGATCTTAATAACATTTATTGGAGGGCAATTCCAAATCAATTTATCAGGAGGCCTAGCTCGTTTAGGTAACTTCGTTTTTACCTGCTCTTTATTCCAACAAGAGATTTTATCTATAGTTTGAGTTAGAGCATAGATAATACCTGTGTCAGAAGTATTGCGAAAAATAATTCTATTTCTGAGCTCCCAAATAGAATGCCATAAATGACATAAGTCTGTAAAATCTATATTAAGAGCCCTCGTATTTAAAATATTTTCCGAGACATTACTAGTTAACCTTGGGATATTATAACATTTTCCTAGCTTAATACCCAGATTTTGAATAAGAGATCTTGTGATCTGACAATTAAACAATAAATGATTTGTATCTTCTATATCAGAATTACAAAGAGAGTAAGTACTAGGAACTCTATTTATATATCTATTTAGACGGGTCGTAGTAGGTAAGATATCTAAAATAATTTTCCAAATAAAATTTTTAATATTCGGGGGAATATTAAGTTTCCAAATCCAGTTTGTTGGAATTTTCTTAGTATTCCCGGTATTACAAATAGAAGATGTGGATTTAACAGAGAATTTTCCATTACTATTATAAATCCAAATTAACCTGTCAGGAATATCAATTACTGGAATATGGATATTAGTAATATCTTGAACAATGAGAGGGGAATATACTATTTAATTTATCAATATCCCAAGAGTTGGTATTTGTAAATAAATCACAAACTTTTAAGTTAGGATTACGATCATTCCGAACCTTGCTCCGGCGCCGTCGCCCTCTGTGAGATCTCTTGGGTCCTTCCTTGGGTTCTGGCGGTGTCGGAGTGGTGTCTTCCGTCGATCCCCATGGCTGCAGCCTGCCGGTTAGTCCTCTCCTCGGTTGATCTCCTTGACCCCCATCCCAACATCATCCAACCGGGAAGCCTCCGGCGCCGCCACGGCTTCTTCTGCAATGAAGCCCTCGGCGTCGCACCTCCTCCTCCTGCTCCAGCAAACCTTAGCCGGCGCTCATCTGCTCACCGACAATCAGATCTCCTGTTATCGGCCACTCCCTTGACCGCCCTAGCCCACCGCTCCACACTGCTCCTCGTCTGATGGGTGTCTGAGCCTGTCGCCATTCGCCTGCTCCTCTACATCCTCCTCCGCTACCACCGCCAGGTTCCATCTCTGTTTTTGTAACCAAATCTAAACCCAATCCTTCGCTGCGTCACCCTGACCGCCTCTTTTACTTAACCAAAAACCTCAATAAACCAAGCCAAATACAAATCCAATCTAAGCTCAAACCCTAGATCTAGCCGCCTTCGCTTTCTCTGGGCTGTCTCTACGGCCGGGCGTCTTGCTTGACTGCCGCCGCTCTCCGTCTCCCTGGCCTCGGCGCTTCGCTCGTGGCCCTGCTTTGTGGCCTCGCCTTCCATGCCTTCGCCCTCCTCCATTGTCCTTGAGCACATCCGCTCCACTGACCCGAGCATATCCGCTCCACTGACCCCTTTGATCCACAAAATTGATAAACCAAAGATGATGTTAATCCGACCCAGATACGTACAAACCAATCCCTCAACAGCAGTCCAGATATCAAGATCAAGACATGATCTCAAGACATAGGGTTGTATTTTTCTAGTGGTTTTAGTTTTTTTATGTTGTTGTTTTTTATTTTATTTTTTTCTTTTATTTGGTTTGCCGACCCTCTGCGTAGGGTCTAACAAGTCATCTTCGGATGGCTTCAAGATCGCTTGTCGATCTACTCCCTGCCTACTGTAAAAAAAAATTAAAAAAAAATTGTTCAAATATTCTTTAACCACTAAATACTATCGCATTTTGTGTCTTTTTTTCACTACTTCACCTATACTTGGAGTTATAATTTTCTTTCCTTATTGCTTACTTCATACCTGTCTGAATAGCGAGAGCTTCAGTTTTGAATAACTGAACCTTTCATAGTTTCCTTATAAAACATGTCAATGATATGGCCCAAGAAGTCCCGAACAACCCCTCTCACATGGCACGAGCCCGTAGGATTAATAAAGTCATCCACATTGATTTTGTAGGCAGTCCCTAGTGGTCTGCTCCATTTAATTAGCTCTACTTCTCTTATTTGTAGTTCCATTCCTTTGATTATCTTTTTCAATTTGGATCCAACAACAACAACAACCCAGTCAATCCCGCTAAAGCAGGGTCTGGGGGGTCAGGATGTACGCACTCTTGCCCCGAACAAGTCGAGAGAGTGTTTCTGATAGACCCAGAATAGTAGGATACAAGAAATACAGGCAAACATGACTCAGGGAAGTAAAGCATAATCAGGCACGGAGCTGGGAGGAATATAAAAGAAGCAGGGACCAAAGTACAAAACATCAATGCCCAAGACACTAAACATCCGCAGCCCGAAAGCACCTCCTCCAGTGATCCCTATCCGCAGTCATTTCTTTTGACGGGTTTAGAAAAGTGAGATCGTGGCGAATGGCATCCAACCAGCTCTTCTTCGGTCTGCTTCCCCCCCTACGAATATCTCCAAGATCCAAACTCTCACATCTACGAACCGGGGCCGAAGACGGTCTCCTACGCACGTGCCCATACCAACGCAATCTGCACTCACGCAATTTGTCCACTATACTCACAACTCCAACCTTGCTTCTAATATCTTCGTTTCTGATTTTGTCGAGTCTTGTGTGCCCACTCATCCAGCGCAACATTCTCATCTCAGCCACTGACAGCTTGTGCTCTTGAGCTTTTGTAGTAGGCCAGCACTCCGAGCCGTACAGAACAGTCGGTCTGACAATCATCTTGTAGAATTTCCCCTTCAGTTTTGCCGGTACTTTTCTGTCACATAACACTCCCGACGCTCTTCTCCATCTTAGCCACGTACCCCGCCTGGATTCGGTGATCGATATCCCTGTCTATACCCCCATTGCTTTGAACGTAAGATCCAAGGTACCTGAAAAGCTCTTTTCTAGGGACCAGATTGTCCCCTAGCAAAACAGAATTCCCATCATCCATGCCCTCTCCAAAGCTGAACTGAACATACTCAGTCTTCGTCCTGCTCAATCTGAAACCCTTAGATTCCAACACACTTCTCCAGCTTTCAAGCCTGCGAGCCGAACCAGATCTTGAGTTGTCCACTAGCACTATGTCATCTGCAAACAGCATACTCCAATCTTTAATATTTACAATAACTCTTTGGATAATAATCTCTATTGGGACCGGTCTTTTATTCCTAAAAATAAGATCATTATAATCACCGTCTTTCTTAATAGGAATTCTTTAACTCATACGTAAGTAAAAATTGTATTAATTAATCATCATGCCCGTACATATAAGCTACTCTTTTTTTTTTGTCAGGATATAATTTCCTCTATTTGGGTACGTATAATTGCAACTAAAGGTGTTGCTAATGAGTGCTTTTCCTTGGCTTTTCCATTATTATTATACTTAATTATGTTTTTTTTTGGTACGATCGACTAGTTAGCTAGATAGCATTATTTCGTAAACAATAAAATAGCTATATGCTCCATTTGTCCTGATTGATGAATACGTATATGTATAGTAGTAAATGATAATGATATTTTAAATCAAATTTAGTACATTAGTATGATTAATTAGGTTCTACGAATGGCTTAATTAACTATTATAAATTGGACGGTTCTTTGGGAAAACCGGAGGAGGATATTTATGCAAAACGAACGGCGGAACAAAACCGCAAACCGGATTATAACTTTCTTGGTCGGTTCAAGACTTCAAGTTACACCCAATCGGTTCCCCCTTTTTTCTTTTTTCTTTTTTTTTTTTATTTAAAAAAGGAAAGGTGTAAAGTTGACTTCTATATAAATTATTGGAAGAAAATGCTATTTTATTAAATAAAAATGGTATCATTGTTTATAAACTGTAATGTACTGCTTAGGGAAGCTAATTAATGCTATTTCAAATCGGATTACTCATCTTGCGTACAATAGGCCTGCTGATGATAATTTGGAGGATGATATAGGAGTTCGGGTTTCGGGTGCGGACAGGTTCTTGTCCGCATTTCCTTTGTTCAAAAAAAATGTACCTGCTTAGAGTTGTAGTGTAGGTGGAGCAACTTATACAAAATAAAGGATATAAATCAAGCTTTTTAAATAAAATTAATTTAAAATTTTTTAGTTGAACAAGAAAACTCTTGGGTCCCAACAACAAATATACAAATATCTAAAGAAATAAGATATCCTAAGTGTTAGAAAATAGATAATGCTTCTTTACCGTGGTCGAAACTTGTGTCATTAAAAGGTGAATCATGCAAGCAACTCTGTAGAGAGGAAATGACAAAACAATTAACTTCTGAAAAGACAAATGACTCGATGGGAAACCACTAAAAAGAAGGCAATTATCGAACAAACAAATAGACGAGAACATCAAAATTAAAGATTTCATAGGTGGAAATCACAAATGAAAAGTAAGAGAACCGCTGAACCGACTCTTTATTTGCCCATTAGTGGAAATCACAAATAAAAAGTAAGAGAACCGGCTCTTTATTTTCCCATGACCCTAGTCGCAAAAATAAAGAACATGTATATACCTGAAAAGTAAGAGAACTGACTCTTTATCTGCCCACGTTAACGATGCATTACCTGTTGTAAATGGTCACTCCATAAATGTATGGACAAATCCTTGGATTGATGATCGATCCCGGAGCGCTTCTAGGAAAATCATAACACTAATCTTTGGGTTCCAAGCCTCTTGAATGGTCATAAAAATTGGAATTAAAGCAAGCCTCCTACAATAACTCTTCCATTCAAACATAAAGAAACAAACCACAAAAATTCTTGAGTGGGACACACCCGATAAACTGATCTAGAAACCAAATACAAATGGATCCTTCACGACAAAGTCTACACATAAAGTGATCAACCAATTTATGAGTGATGAAAATAATTATACCTGGATCTGAAAAACTTAATATACCCCCTAGGATTAAGAATCTCATATGGAAAACAACAATTGACGGCTTACCGACGAAAACACGATTGAATAAATATTTTAACAAAGTACCCTCCTAATATAATGTTGCCTATGTAACCAGAAGGACGAGGATTCTCAACATCTTTTCTTTAAATGTCCAATAACATGATCGATAGTATCCCAATACGAAACAATAACAGGAAATCACATCCTGTTCTCAATGCTAATTACCCAAAACTTTTTGGATAACCTTGTAATCATGAAAGAAATAAATAAACACTTTAGTGACTTGTGTTTCGTATGGAAGACGATTTGGGAACTAAGAAATAGTATTATCTTCAACAAAAGCAGAAACATATCGATAGTAGTACAAATCATTCATAATACAATGACTAAATGTAGATGGCTTTATCAAACCCTCAGGCGATTGTAGCGTCGAAGAAACCATTTGGGATAGTAATGGCCAGAGTTTGATATATATATATATATATATATATATATATATATATATTTCAATCAATCTACGATCCTGTCGGGATCTGTCTTACAAATAGAAGCAAACACCTTCTATAATGGGATAAAGATAGCACTCAAAAGAGGAATAAGAAACAACATATTTGAATGGGAAGTAGCTTCAACAACATCTATTTTAGACACTGATATAGAGAATCAAATACTAGTGCTGATTATATTGTTAAAGCTAGGAAAACTTGTATAATATGATTAATCTCCCTTTGAATAGGGAGCTATGTATCATCATCCTTAAAAATGATCAAGGATTGTCCACCGCAAAAAAAAAGGGATAAACTATATCTTTCAAACCACTATTTTTTTTTATTAGATCAAACCACTATTTTTAATCTATATAGATATATATTATAATTATTTTATTTTATTTTTGATTTTGTTTTCCAAGCTTTTAACTATAGAGGGTCGGGGGATGACCGAAAGGGCACCACACCAAATGTGATTTAATTTAATTTGCAATCTAAAGTTATGAATTAAAACAATAGTTTTTGTCTCAAAAGTAATGAAAACGATTATATTTAATTTGACAGGGCTTGATTAATTAATAATATGAAGACTTTAAGGTTGTTGTGGAGAAATGAAATATGATTAATTAGGTTGTATTTGCCAACTTGGAAATACATTATAAGGTGGACACCTCCTGACTCCTCCTGTAATCCATACCACGTTGTTTTGCCAAATATGTTGGGGGCTTCAAACCTCCCTTATCACGACGTACCCTACAAGCCTACATATCTTATATCTTATATCTATCTAATTAGCGTACGTTGTCCATCTCCAATTATCTAAGCAACGCTCCTTTTATACATCTATTCAATCCTCTAAAAAAAATATATACTTTGCAATGATTTCGTTTCTCTACCTTATTTTGACCCCCTTCCCCTTGCCTTATAAAGCCATGATCCTTTGGGGTTAGTTTGCTTGGGGTTTTTGTGTGCTTGTGCTTTTGTTAGTCTTAGGTATGCAACAGATTTGTTGAAGATGTGACGTCCTGAGTCGGGACTAGTTAGGATCGTGGTGGTGTGTTCTAGATGATTCCGTTTTCGAGAGACACTTCCCTAGAGTTCGTCTTCACTGCCCACATGAGATAGAGTTATGATGTGTCGCTAGCAAGCGATGCTATCAAGTTGGCTCTTCCTCTGTGTCTTCGATGGTCTTAATTTTGCTCGAACTTCACTTTTTAGTATGGCAGGATTAGCATGTTGCTGCACCTTTTTTTTCGGTTTTGTATTTTAATTTTCTTATATTGTATGATGACAGTAGAGAAAGATGGAGAGAAAGCAATAGTAATGGTAAAAGCAATAACAAAGTAATAAGAGTAATTGTGATGGTTTGAAAGTAATATAAATAAAGATAGTTTCACTCACGATTCGCAACAATATATGGTCGATATATCCTAATTCTCGGGGGTTCCTAGTTAGTTTGTTTCTACTTAACTATTCTAGGTTTTGGTTTATGTAAGGATGACCATCCATTATGTCCCTTACTCTAGCATGGGAGGCGAGTATCATTAATTAGGTCCCAAAACACTAGCATCGATCTAAGCACTATCACTCCCGTCCCGTCAACTTCTCACCTGGTTGTCAACCCAACCATCGCTTCTATTGAAAGTGATAAATCCTAGATGTCAACCTTCCCACACCATCAAGATTCCCGAACCGTTCCTGCAAGACGTGCTGGCTAGTAAGGGATTAAGGCCCGCAAGCGGAAGTACCTATAATCCTAGTGCGATGCGATTCGGTCTTAGTGACCAATTAAGACACAATCTACAACATTAGAAATATCAGCATAAGGAAGATTGAAATAAACTTAAATAGAAATAACTATAAATGAGCCCTACCAATTCCTCAACCATGTCTTGAAATACGTGAGCAAAACTAAAGAAAGGCTTAACCACTCTTGTCTTACCTCAAAACCCTATAATGAAGAATTGTAAAGCCATTGTTGTTGACTGTCAAGTCGTGTGTTGCAATGTGTGAAAACCCTAAATGAAACTACCATATTTATAGTGTTAGGGTTGACTAAAAACCCTAGGAGAACCGACCAAAATAGGATAGAAATAAATCTTTATAGGACAGAAAGAAATCTTCTCGGATAAACTTCGGGAAATTATGCGTGGATTCAGCCTTAGCTTATCCATAACGGCGAGCGTTGACCCCCATTGACGAGCGCTGATCCTCACCGTCCTGGAATCCTTTTCTTCTCTTCTGTGCGTCCAGGTTGTTTCTTGTCTTGGATCATTTAAGCTCCTTCTGGGACATGTCTACTCCTCATTTCAGCCATATCCTTAGTAGCTCCAACATCACCCTCTTGATCCACCATTCGAGTTCGGATCCGCAAATTTGCATAATTAACCATAAAAAGCGCAGATTTTGAACTTTTACCACCAAATAATGAGATATGCGAAATAACTAGAAAATATGTAATATGCACCCTAAAATTACCAAGAATGCCTATACAAAATATGCATTCTCAGTGTGTGATTTGGGACAAAACTATTTGGGTGCCCAAGAACAAACAAACCCAACTTAAAACATTCAATTTAAAAATGTAGAGATTATATGTTGAATATTGCAGTCCTAAGTTTTTATTTAGGACTATGGTTGATAAGGTACACATACAAGCAATAAGGAGATAAGGAGAAGGTGGAGATTAAGTGAACTATGGTGCAACCTATACAGGACTCCGAAGATGATAAGGATTGGGCTAAGAAACTAGTTGAAGAATTAAGCTTCAGCTCATGTGGGCCTTTAACCCAGACTTAGAGAGCTTTGAAGCCCAATGTGTAAGGAAGGCTCAAGGTGTACCTTTATTATGTGTAGTAGGTATGAGGCCATGTTTATCAATGGATGCTATGGATACTAGAAATATTAATTTTTTACTCTTCTTTTTCTGCCACATCATCCTAGCATTCCATTCTTACTTTTTCCATTTTATCAGTAGTATCTCTAGCTTTCCAAAACTCGTTTTTTCCAACCATTTCAATTTACAAATATACCCTTCTCTAATAATTATTTTTAATACTACGATTATATTATATACTCATTTTTAACTACCAACTTATTATTATGATTATATTTTTTATTTTTAAAAATGTCTAAAATAATAGTATAGTGGTAAAAAAAATTTGGGTATTATTAAAATTAATTTTTTAGGTATTATTGTACATAATTGTATTTAAAGAAAAATAATTTTTTTCAAAATATGTTCAAAAATATTCAAAATTGATGTCTACATGTAGATAAAAATGAATCTAGTATATTGGTAAATTTTGAAAAAAAAATTAATTTACATTTTCATTGTCAAAAATTGCATTTTGTAATTGTAAAAAAATCAATCGGCAGACTCAATCCTAGCCGTTCATATAAGGAAATCACAGCCATTGACTCTCTCCCTCTCATAACGCGACATGTGTCACCCTTTTGCAGAGTAGCTGACGCCAGCTTCCATTGCAACACCTTGTTTCATGTATTGGACGGTCTAAACGACGCCGTTTTAATCCCGGTATTTTGATAAAAAAAACATAACCGACTGACACCACATTAATTGGGCGATACTATCTCGAATGCTTGGGGTAGTATCGCAAAAGGGTGATACTTGAACTGTTCCCATTTTTTAATTAATAAAACTTCAAGTATCCCTCTGCTTTTTATACCGATAAACATGCCCTGAGAGAGAAAGAATCATACATTAATTATGTCATATTCTTTTTGCTTCACCCTTCTCTCTCTCCCTCCTCTTACCAAGAATCGAAACCTCAACCTGAGGCGTTGTAGTGGAACAACTAAGCCAGCCAGGCAAGAGGTGATCCTGGTTAATTATGTCATATTCTAGGAGAAAGAAGAAGAGAAATAAGGGGTGGGAGGGCATCATTTATTATGGGTGTGTTCCCGCTAAAATTTCAATGGGAACTCAAGGGGTTGTCATTGAAGGTTGTTGACTAGTTGTAGGCAGGTCGTTCTATATTCCATGTCAACCGAGACAAAGCATTAGTCGTCATTGTACACAAGGTGTTGATACAATCCCAGTAATTAGTTTAGTTTATTTAATTGTATGACACAAGGTGTTAAGCTTAAAACGGATTGTCGAGATTGTACAAAGTGGAGAAGGGTGTTGATTTTGAAATGTATAAAGGCGTTGATGAACAACTGGAGAAGATTAGGATTTAAGATGGATCGCTCAAGCGTGGCAAAGTATTTTCGGGCACTTCAAAAAAGATCGGCTCACGAAGATGGACCCGTGGAGTTTGAGAATGCTGAAGAGATGATCCTTTCGAGTTGAACCTGTTTTTTGTATAGAGACGAAGAAGGCCATGAAAAATCTTCGCTAGATTGTCATTAATCTTAACATCCTAATGCCCACTTCCATTAGAAACAACAATTTTGAGATATTCTAGAAGGGTGATATCACTTAATACAACAAGTATGTTATCTAAAGCTAAAAAAAAGTCACAACAACTGAGCTTTTACTTTTTGCATGGTAGTTTAATGATGACAACAACTAAAATTAGTATGAAATACCGACGATAAATTAGTTACACTTCTTATTATCCGGATTCGAGAATGTATCATCAACGATGTTCGATCTTATGTAAGTTCATGGGATCGAAATTTTCACTGCACACATATATTTGTGTGTTAGTAGATAGGCTTGCTCTTTGTTGGAAGGAATTAAAATCGTCTTGGGGTAAACAAGCGACTTATTCATCATGCTTGATCTTCATACTATAATCAATGTGTTAAAATGACATCAATAACGTGGCATAAGAAAGGGGTGGTTGATAGCACGCAATTAGATAGGACTATTGGGTTGCTTTTAGCGTATATAATGCATGGTTTAGGCTATAAATTTGCATTTACACTCATTATGTTGGTGGAATCAAAATCTACACGTTTTTAAAAGTAGATTTGGATCATTCCAACAAGGAATAAGGAGGCTCGTGGATGACGGAAGAGTCAAGAGGAGGAATAAAAGTGAAGAGCACGAAGCAAAGTTGAAGTTTGATAACCTAAGTGAAGAGCAAGTCAACAGAAGTTGTCGCCCGATAAGCTAAACTTATAACGCACCTTTTGGAGAGACCATGGTGATGTGATTGACTATTATGAGTATGATTTGGAAAGCTCCTTCCAAGAGATACAAGTTTCTTGTTAATGTCGAGACAAAATTCAAAAGAGAAAAAAATGTCGTGAACCAGAAAAACTGCTCTGTGGCTCGAAGGACAAGACTGCCGATTTCACTGATTATCTAGGTTGCCTTGCGACCTCCAAAACTGCCATGTGGCCTCCTACGTGTTCGAAACGCCGAATTTTCTATATTATATCTTTTTGTCTAGATATTTTTGTTTTATTTTTAGGTTGACATTTTTAGTAGGGGTGGGCACAAATCCCGCAAATCCCGATCCCGTCCCGGTCCCGTCCCGATCCCGGTGGGATTTAGGACAAAATAGCGAATACCGTCCCGATCCCGTCCCGCAAAAATTATGCGGGACAAAACGCGGGACGATCCCGGTGGGATCCCGCAAATCCCGTCCCGTCCCGCATATAATAATAATAATAATAATAATAATAATAATAATAATAATAATAATAATAATAGTAATTTTTATAATAATAATAATAATATAATATTATAGAATCATAATAACATATTATTAGTATTATTATTTTGAGCAAATATTATAATTATAATTATAATCATAATCTTCCATTTATAATAATAATAATATTTGTTTATAATAATAATATTATTATTATTTGATCAAATATTATTTATAACTATAATAATAATTTTCAATATATAATAATAATATTATTATTATATAATATTATAATATAATTTAATAATAATATAATTTAATAATAAAATTATTATTATTATTATTATTATATTATTATATCATATTATATTTTTTTTCTTGTAAAGTATAATTATTTTATAATAATAACAATAAAAATTAGTAATATTATTTTATTTTATTTTTAATTATAACGTGGGATTATTATTATTATTATTATTATTATTATTATTATTATTATTATTATTATATATATTATCCAATTATTATTATTATTATTATTATTATTATTATACCCATTTAGAGTTACAAGAGGCAAATAGCTAAATACGGTATTCTTCCCAACTATCAATCGATAATGAGACAATATCTAGTGAATCTCGTCTCAATTCCTTTCCGTCCTGATCTAGTAAGATAATGTAGCCAAATATGTTGAACATTATAATTAATTATACAATCATTGTATGAATTAATAATAGTATTATAATAATAATAATAATAATAATAATAATAATAATAATAATAATAATAATAATAATGAATAATATAGTTGAGAAGAATACCGTATTCAACATCAATATATAATACTAAAACAGAGGCGTGGAAATCCTATGTGGCGGGTTCTGGTGCGATTCGCTCACGTGTCGTTTTATGGTGCATTCTGGCCGGGTTTTTCGCCATGTCAATTAATGATGATCCAATCAATCTAAGCCATGTTAAACGATAACCTCATCTATTTATACACGTGTCATCCTATGTGTTCATTTAAATGAATGATTAAATTATATTTTATTATAAATATTCAACCTCATATCTTACAAATCTTATCATTTTACCTTGAGTTATTTTATAAATATTTTACCTAGAAAAATCTACATAATCTTAAAAGATTAGATTAATTTATATAATCTATTAGTACTATTTAACATAATCTAATACGGAGTATATTGAATTAAATCCTATCTTTTCTATTACAGTATTTTACCTAGAAAAATCTACATAATCTTAAAAGATTAGATTAATCTATATAATCTATTAGTACTATTTAACATAATCTAATATGGAGTATATTGAATTAAATCCTATCTTTTCTATTACGGTATATAATATATTAAATCAAATCTTAAACAGTCGGAGTGGTTTTTGAAAAATTGATTCAAAAAAGAAATATATATACTTATCCTTATATATGAAGTTTGAATATATTTTTACTAAATCATATTTCATATAAATTTCATATAAAATAATAAAAAATTATTCTCTATATCTTATTATATAATACTCCAACAACTAAGGATTTATTTCATTTAAAGTTTATACGTGTACAAACATGTATGCATAATTATATAATTAATTTAGATAATATATGCTTATCATATGTTGGTTATGAGATTAAAAGGTCCAAAATAATATTTATATACTTTTTATGATCTTATACAATTTGTGCAAGAATAATAAAAGTCATATAAAAAAACCGCGAAGATCGCGGGTAATACAACTAGTATTATACAAAATAATGAATTATGAAAGCATTTTTTACTTTGCAAATTTATATAATATTTTATTATTTTTATATGCGGGACAAGGCCCGTCTCGTCCCGATCCCGTCCCGTCCAGACACCATCCCGTCCCGATCCCGTCCCGAAAAAAAAGTGTCAATCCCGTCCCGTAAAAATTTCGCGGGACGAGTCCCGTCCCGGCTCAATCCCGTCCCGTCCCGTCCCGTGCCCACCCCTAATTTTTAGGCTTATTTAAGTACATCTAGATTGTTTTCTTAATTATATCATCTAATTCATCATCTAATATACTTTGAGATTAGCAAATGAGAAAACCCTCGAAGGGGAGCCTCCATGGTCAAGGTCATGGAGTGTTAAACTCTTTCGTTTCGTCTATGGATTGAGGTTTTGGCTTGCATAAGATTTCTATTATTGTTCTATTGCTATTGATTCTCTTGCGCTTATTATTGAATATTGTTGATTTTTTCTAGCATGCGCAACTAGTTGAGATTATTGATAGGATTTTGTAGATTTCTCGTAGTGAACCTTAATCCATAGTAGAAAGCATGACTTTTTAGAACTCGTAGGACTAAACTGGTGTGTAGAGATTAATGATATGTTAAATACAGACTCGTAGTTTAGTGTTGCATGTATCTTGGTTGATCCTTAATCTTAATGCTACTATTAGGTTAAATATTGACCGCATTAGGTTTCTTAATTAGTAAGAGTTGCTATGACACATAGGACTAGTAATTTACACAAAATCAGGATGAGATAGTATGAAAAGAGAACTTGAAGGAGAATTGATAATCAACTGACCAAACTAAAATGGATATTTGTAGATTAAGGAGGTAAATGTTGAGTTACTTGCATCATTACCCCGAGTATCATTCTATGTGATCAATGTTACCGTCTTATGCAACGCAGGTAAACATGTTCAATTTATGTTGGGGGTAATATGTGATTTTGGATCATGCTAATTTATGGGTTTAAAGTCTACAATATCCATATGGTGCTTTTGCATTATGCGATGGGCTTAAGATCTAAGCTTTCAAATATATCAAGGGGTTGAGGTTGAACCCTAGCATCATGCTTAATTTTTGATTCTTTCGGGTGGTTGATCATTCATATCAGACTCATCATACATTTTTATACTTTTGGTTTGAGTGTGCGAATTACATTCGTTGCAAAAAATTTCATGTAAATCTCTGTTTATTCGTGACAACTATCGTTTTGAAATTTAACATTGTTGCACTTGAAGTATTGGCTTAAAGACTAGCCAACTTGAGTCACTTGACCAAGGACCCATAGTCCATAGTCTCATACCAAACTGCTTTGATATGATAATAACTTTCGATGAACCAATATCACAGGAGAATTTGTATGTACGTAAAAGTACATCAAACATCAACTCAATCCCAATATATAAGCTTAATTTGTGAGGTTCCGATTCCATTATATATTTCCAACATATTATTATTTTACTAAAACTAACTTTTTTATACATTTAAAGGGTGTTTATGGGCCCAAACATCATAGGCTTCATTTAAGTTTTAGCCCCCTTAACTGGACTTAGTATATACCACTATGGAATTATAAAAAGCCCATTTATCTTTTGTACTGTTATCCATTAAGTTTCAGCCCATATCTCTTAGTGGGCTTCATTGATAAGTGGCCCAATCACATTGTTCTTCCTAATTTGGTTTGCCCAAAATAATTTCTTTTCCAGACAAAAATGGTTTTGTTTTTCCACAATTAAGCAATAATTACATCTTCTTTTCTATGTTACACAGAAACGGAAACGGGAAAACGGTGATCCAAATTTTGTAGGAAACGGAAACGCCGAGGAAACGGCAATATGAATTATATGTTCATTTAACGGACTAAATAAGAGCAATAAATATATCACCGAGTTATACACATAGAATGCAACATTAGGCTACAAATTGAAATGTTCAATACTATGATATACAATGTCCTTTACTCCATCCGTTGCAGATCGATTCGGTTTGTTGGCTTTGTTCAACACTATGACTTCTACTAGGACCACTACTCGCATTTGAGGATGACATAGTTAGAGCCGAGAGGGAGAGAGCATTGAGCAAGTGAGAGTTTACCTGGAGAGCACACCGAGAGAGAGAGAGAGAGAGAGAGAGAGAGAGAGAGGGGGTCGTCGGAAGGGAGGAGAGGAGGGAAGACAAAAAATGGGAGAGAAGAGGTGGCAAGGCTAGAGGGAAATGAGAGCTTCAGACGGGATGAAGGGGAAGTATGTTTTAGAGTTTGGTTGTTTATATTTTTTTCAATTATAAAATTAGTGGAAACGTCAGCTGGCAAGGTAGAAACGTTTCTGACCAAGCGGAAACGGTCAAGGTTTCTGACTTTTTTGGTCAACGAAACGGTCAAAGTTTCTGACCTCTTAGAAACGTTTCTGAGGTGTTTCCGCGGAGTTTCGGAGTTTCTCCATATTCAGAAACGGGAAACCGCTATGAGATGGAGTTTCGGGGTATCATAGCAATGAAAAGAATTTATTATTTTTATATCCATGAAGATTGAAGACTAAACATTTCCTGCAAAATAATATATCAAGCCCCCTACATTTGACGGTCCTACTAAAAAAATTAATGGTCCGATTAAAATTTTATAAAGATTTTCTACCTATTGGCAACAGAAAAATGTATTTATTCGACATACTTGAAAGTTTTTCATAAGTCTATAAAATAAGTTTCACGCCGAAAATTATTTATAACAAAACTATCTATGCCCGACCACAAAAATTAAAAAGAAGGCTAATTTTGTTTGGAAAAATTGTCCTAGTTTCAACCACCCGATCATAATCTACCAAAATTTATTGTTTAATTATATAGCAAAAGATTAGCGTTTGAGAATTATTCGTTATTTATTCGTTATAAATTTATAATTATAAGTTCCAAGCTCTATCGATTCACATTATACATATACATATTTTATTATTTATTATTTATTATTAATATTAACACACATCACAATTCACACCACACCACATCACATCAGCTCTTTTGCTTATTGTTTATAGTAGAGTATAAAATAAAATAACATGGCAGATGCATCCAAGGTTTTATCATTTTGCTTATGAAAGATATATATTAATATTAATTATTATCGTTTGAAAGGCCTAATTATATTTATAAAAAGTTCATAATATATTTTATATGATATAGTCAAATACCAAATTGGAAATTGGAAATTGGAAATTTCCCATTAAAATACCAATCTAGGCTTTACATAATTAGATCAGTACTAATCAAGTCAATAAAAAAAGTGCTTAAACTTGTGTATTTTTTTATACCGTGTTAAAATTTTACCAAAAAAAAAAAAGAAAAGGGAAAATGGGAGAAAAAGAAAATAGAAATCTAGGGTTTAAGCGTGGGATTTGGGAGGATGATCGGTCATCTCCACACGCCCCCACTATAAATATCTCCCATTTTTACCTTCACTTGGAAGCTTTCACTTTCTATACACCGATTTCCATCGCTACCGATTCCGGAGAATAAAATCCTCTTCTGCAATGGAGACTCTCGCTTGTTCTAGGGTTTGATTGATGCATTCGTCTCAGTAAGCGAATTCCAGAAACTACCTACGCAGATTTTCGGCGCATCCGGAACCGATTTTCGCTTCCTCGCGATGGCTAAGATGGTGAATTCGTTCGCTCTCCTCGGCGACGAAGAAGGTGACGACATGACGGTTCTCGTCGAGAACTTCGCTAAGAAGGTCGATGTCGCTCCCGTCGATCCGGCGGCATCGGCCGCTTTGGTGCGCGATAAGAAGCAGCCGCCGCTCAACCAGTCGAAGGCCCAGCAAGGGAATGGAAAGCCGGCCAAGTCTCAGCCTTCCGAATACGGTGGTAATTTTATTGATTTCTTTGTTCAGATTTGAGAATCTTTAAGTCTTTTTGGGAGATGTATTTCTGTCTACGCCGCTCGTTGAATTAGGGTTTATGGTAGATTCGCTCTATGATTGGTTATCATCTGTAACTAAAATTGTGCGGTAAGGACATTAAGATCTTTGTTGATATCTACCTTGATTTAATAGCTAATCCACTCTTGACTCTCGTTGGCATTATATATAAATATATATTTAACATTGATTGTTGATACAATGATTTAGATTGCTGTTTGTAAACCTTATGTCTGTTTGGTGCTACCTTGTTTTTGCATATCTATACTAATTATTAGCTAACTTTGTGATTTCATTACAACACTGCAATATCATTGTGATATTAATCCTTCTACTGGACATTTTGAACTGTTTTGATAGTCTTTTTCTGTTGATGTTGTTGATTGCTTCTTTTCCCATGTTGATAATGTTACTTAACTGATGCGTTTCGTGATTTCAGTGAGAGCCGAGGGAGGAAGAGGAAGAGGAGGTCGTGGTCGTGGTGGGCCTGGAAGGGGAGGATTTGGTAGAAATGACTCAGAGAATTATGGAAATGATCAGGAGAATGGATACAGGCGTAATTATGGGGATGATTCAAAAGGGAATGGATATGATGATTCTTACCGTGGGCGTGGACGCGGTCGTGGTGGTGGTAGGGGAAGGGGTCGTGGAAGGGCATTTAACAATGAGCCTGTTACTCGTGATGAGAAAGAGGGATCTGGGGATAATACAAATGTTGAGGATGCTGCTGATGGCTGGGAACAAGTTCCTTCAACCCATTCAAGGGGGTATGGAAATTATGTGAACAACAGGGATGAGGAAAGGCCCTTCAGAGGTGGAAACAGAAACTTTGGTGGTGAAAGGAGAGGCTATGGTGGTGGAAATGGTGGATTTAGGGGAAGGCGTGATGAGGTGAACTTTGGAAGGGGTGAACAGGAAAACAATGAAGAAGTGAAGGTGAAGGAGAATATCAATGAAGCAGATGGAAATGATGTGATTGTTGAAACAAGCAACGCCAATGCTGAATGGTAATATTTGAAACTTCCATTGTCAGATTTCACTATACTGCATTCTTTTCTTTTCTTTTTTGTTGAGTTGCTTTTCTGTTTTGTTGTCCTAATATGATACTATAAATTTGCTATACCCATTGCTACATCTAAAAAACGTTCATACTTATCCAATGTCACATACTGATGTTTTTTGACATAAAATTCATTACTGCTTACACTTCTAATATGTTTAAGTGATTTTATTGCAAATTTGAAGGCTTATTACTAGGAAAGAATATTGTGAACTAGTGATTCATCTAAAAGCCGGATCTGAAAAATAGTTTGTGATTATAAATGATATGAGAATAAGTTATACTACTTAAGGCAATGTGTTTCCCTAGTGTTTTTGAGGCATGGTTTGCATAATCCTAATTCTGTATGTGGTCTATCTTTCTCATTACTAGTGATCATAGGCTTTGCTTTTGCATGCTGATGATATCTCCAGTGAATAAATTTATCTTTCATAATAAAAAATTCCCTTATAGTTGGTCAATGTAATACAGAGTATCATTTGTAGTTTATTTCCATTTGACAATAAAATTTCCTTGATTACTGAAGTTTGTTACTCGGTGCATGATATGATTTATCTTTCATATGGAACAGGGATGCTGCTGCTGCTGCTGTTGTTGCTGAAGAACCAAAAGATGCTGAAGTTGAAGAAAAGACACAGGAAGAGGGTGTGAAGGTTGAGAATCCTGTGAAGGTTGACAATGCTGTCAAAAAGGAGGAAGAGGAAGAGGTAGGGGTTGAGTTTTAGTATAAAAAATATCCCAAGTTGTTTTTGCAGTTACCATAATACTTTTTGTTGTGGTGTCTGTAATTGTGAATCAGGATGAGAATTTGATGACACTTGAAGAGTATGAAAAGCTGGTTGCTGAGAAGCGTAAGGCCTTGGAGGCACAGAAGATCGAGGAGAGGAAAGTGACTGCAGATAAAGATTTTGAGGCCATGCAGCTGCTAGAAAAGAAGAAAGAAGAGATCCTCCCGGTAAGACACCTAGGATTCACGAGTCCTGTCCTCTGCATGTCTTCATTGCCGATATTTTATTTTGTTTCAAATTTTTCTTTCTTTTTCAGAAAACTGAACCAGCTAAGCCAAAGAAGAAAGACGGCCTTGAGAAGGATGAAAAACCTCGCAAGGTAATTAGAAATGCTACCCGTTGTGATTTTCATGAAAGAATGTACAACTCTGTTTCTGCTTATCAAGAATCATTATCATAGTATATGAGTTTATCTAAGCTATTGCCTACATTTTTGTTCATATTCCGATTGTTTCCTTTTCTCCAATTGTCGAGTGGTAGCTCTTTTTTATGTCTAATTTCGTAATTTAATTAACAAATAATAATTCTTTCTTATTTTGCTTGTCCCTAAAATTTGTACCATTGGCTTTAGACTCTGAGCATCAATGAGTTCCTGAAGCCAGCTGATGGTGAGGAGTTTGTCTACCGTCGTCCTGGAAGAGGCCGTGGACGTGGTGGGCGTGGTGGTGACTTCAAAACCGGAGAACGTGGGGGACGTGGTGGTGACTTTAGAAGTGGAGAACGTGGAGGACGTGGCGGAGACTTCAGAAGCGGAGAACGTGGGGGACGTGGCGCTGACTTCAGAAATGGAGACCAAGGAGGACGCAGTGGTGACTTCAGAAATGGAGAACGTGTGTTTGGGAATAGTTACCCTAGAGGTGGTAGATCCCGTGACAGTCCCAACATTCCCATTGGTGACCAGAGCCAGTTCCCTGTCCTGAAAGGCGCTGCACGAGCAGTGGAGGCAGCTTAAGTTTTGCGCACACGAATGACCCTTCTTATGATGCTCTGGTTTTGTATTATGGCTACCGAGTTATGTATTGTGTCAACTGTTTGGAGGCTGGTTTTCTATCTTAAAGAGTTATCTACTCTAGTCAAGAAGGGAGTTGGATGTTACTTTAGCTGAGACTTATGGTTGCAGTTTTATCAAGCTAGTAATTTCTTAAAATTTTGATATTTCATTCTCTATAGAATTTGATATATTTATAGTCCTGTGATGAAGCTGTGATTTATTTTCTATCCCTTTGCCTGTTATCTCTCCGCCTGCAAAATGTGAAATGCAGAGTTTTGGCTGAATCTTATTTTCAACGTCTTCCTCTGGTGACCTGTCTGGTTATCTAGTCCGGTAATCCTCATTGTATGGCTAATGTAACGTCATATATGAGTTTATTATATAGCTAAGGTGTTGTCGAATCAGACTAAAATGCCTTGTATGAATGAAATCATGTAGCTCCTAACCAGAGTGCCTTTGTGAATTGTGAGGGACTATATGTAAGTTGCATTTGAGGGGTAATAGGGAATGAGGAGTGAAACGTGTTGCTACGGAACTAGATTTGTCAAAGGGATACAATCAAGTTGAATGGAAATAGGTTGGCGTCAAGGTGACCCCTGACCACTTTATCGCCCTATTTGCACATTATTTGCGATCAGATGAATAAGTGTGGAAGCTGAGATTGCACAAGCTACAAAACTGATACGAAGCGGCTTCAGGGCTAATGGTAAATTGTCAGCAAAAACTGATATCTCCTTCAGTAAAGGGCCAAAGGCACACCTGAGAGGGTCAAGAGATATCTTGGTCTCCCTGGAACAAGTTCACCTGAACATCTGGTAGTTGCACCTTGCCCACAAAAGTGCACCTAATCAGAGATTGTGTTTATAGGAAACCGGGTCAGGAGAGAATTGATTCCGAAGTAAAAAATTCAAGATGAAGATCAATCACTCTTTGCTCTGAATCCTTGACAGTGCTCTGAAAAATGATGCGTTCGAGCTTAAACACTGATGCAAGTGTTATGGTGGGCAAAGATTCAGGGCAAGGAGCAGAAATGGAGCCTATGGTTCAGGGCTAAGTGCATTTGCGATACGGTGTATATGTTTTCATCTTTAATGTTTTTGGCATGTCATACTCATCAAGGTCCAGATATTTGACAAGGTCAATAAAAGCTTGACGAAAAGACAGCATTTTGGCAATGCCAAGCACACATGAAAAGAGGTCCTTTATCACTACGTGAAAGTCCACAGTAAACTGATCTATTACACACTGCCAAGATTTGATTCCACAATGGAATGAAAAATGAAGTTCAATCATAATATTACAGACCTCAGCATACATAAGGTAACTTCCTCGTATGCTATATCGTTTTCAGAAAGTAGAAGGATATGTCTAAAATCCTCATATGAAACATTGCTTTCAGAAGACGCACGTTCATCGGCTCTTTTCGTTAACTCAGGGAAAGAGGGTCCTCAATCTACTAGACACTTGAAGAAAGACAAATTTTACCTCGGAACAAGAATCCGATTTGACTTCTGAAAATGAATCCATTATTCACATAATCAAACCTTCATAACTTAGGGTCATATCCAAGAAGCAAAACCGAGTTTATTCTACCAAGGAAAGAACAAATTCCGAAAGCAGCCATTTTTATTTTGAAGATGAAATTGTGATGGACCAAATTCTATGCAGAGGCAAGCAAATACAACCGGACCACATAATTGCCAAGACTCAATGCGTTTTGTGCTAACCTTGAGTTTTTAGAAGATAATGTCATCATCCTTCTGCATGCTTGCCATTAACATGTTCTGCGCTGCAGTAACCGAAACCCCCTTCTGTAGAGAAAATTTCTCTGTAGCTTGTTCTGCTGCAAACTCCTTGGCAGCTTTCATCTGCTTCTCAATTTCTTTCTTCTTGAATCCTTGTACCTTCTTCAATCTGAAGAAGTCCTCCCTTTCTAGCTCATCCAGCTCTCCCTTGATGTAACTGATTGTGTTTTCCAATTTGGGTTTCACGACATTCTCCAGGGCGTTGACCCTGCGATTCGTGGTCTTAATTGCATCATCCAGTGTCAGAAAGGATGTCTGAAGAGAAGCTAGCTCCACAAGTGTCTCAATAGCCTTGACATAAGCAGCACGGCACTGCTGCACTTGCTGCCCACCTCTGGCCAATCCAGTTAGGTCATTTTTGGTCTCTCCATCAGTGTAGTGCTCAAACTTTGGAAGCTTCACCCCAGCAACATTCTCTTGCCTTGATCGAACCTTAAGGGTAGCAGTCTGAACGTTTTCAAGAACAATGTGCTTAATATTTTCACCAGCAACATATTTAGCCTCCGTTAAAGCAAAGGAGGAAGTTTTCATGACATCCCCCATAGATTCCTTTGTTGAAACAATCTTCTTCAGAATTTGACGGAACTGCACAGTCAAAGCATCACTTTTCTTCTTCAAAAGAGCATGGCCTCGAGTAGCACCAACAAGACGAGCCTTAACAACACCAAGCACGGTTACAGTAGGCACAACATTCAACCGCTGGGTTTGGCCCGACATTTTGGTGTATGCAACCTTAATAGCTGGCTTCAAATAAGATGCAAGTTACTATAATGTTATGACAAAGATAACATAAAAATTCAAAATGCTATCTGAATAAAAGTGAATACTGTTTCTGGAATCCAAGAAAAAACCAGGTTATGTAGCCAGTCACATAAATTTCCATTCAAGAGTTAAGTAACCTAGGTGAATTGCAGGATGAATAATGGATTATACCTTAATACAACTTCATCAATGAAGTGAATATGAATTCACCATTGGAGAAGGTTCTTTTAGAGATCACACATAAGAAGTCGAACAAAATATATACTTTGACATATATGAATGATGTTTGTGATTAGATCCAGTCGAATAAGATCTTTATAACCTAAATTCTGCTGGCTCACAAGGCAATCATAACTAGGTTGTTCGGATCGGAAAAAATAACAATTAAATTAAATTCATCAATTAAATGACGAGAAGGAGCAAAAATCAACTAAATTGGACGGATCTAATACTAAAAGAAACTCAACGAAACCACAATTCGACTTTTCACTTTGCACACGGGCGCCGCGAGACATCGAAACCGAACAATACAGGCTTCTCTATGAAAAAGGGCTCGATTCAAACAGGCATTAATCTCGCTCAATTAAGCCAACAGAACAGAAATAAAAACATAAAAGTGAAATTACAACAGAAAAAATCATGAAAGAGGAAGCAACAGGAAAGATAAAAACCTTGTTTCGTACCGGAAAGTAAGGGAAAAGCGAATAAGCGATCACGGTAGAAGAACAGGGACGAGGTTAGTAGGACGATTTCTCCGGCGAAGGTGAGGAAGAGGAGTAACGTTTCTATGTGCGAGGAAGAGGAGAAACTGAGGCGCGATGATGGATTGATGGAGAAGCAGACAGATCTCCTTTTTCTTCTTCAATTTCCCATGGATTGTTCGGAAAACCAGCACATCTCTGCTCTCCTTTGTCGTCTTTCTATTTAGATAAAGATGGGCCGGAAGGCCCATTAACAAGATTTCAGGCCCAATGTGTGCAACCAGTGGTTCATGTAAATTAGGCCTTAACCCATTTTTTTCAGATCTTGTTTTGGTTTTCACTCTGATTTGACTCAACTGTGATAGATTTTGTCTAGCTTATGTAAGAAATTTAGTTGATTATAAAGTGGTGGATCTCCCAACAACACACACAAAAAAAAAAAAAAAAAAAAAAAGGAAACTTGTATATTGACCCGACTAACACCCAAGTAACAAGAACAAGAACACGAGCCGCCGAAGTTAGATCAAAAAGACAAATGAAAGCTACACATCTCTCTCATATTACGAATTTGTGTTTGGATCGGAGGGATCTCTAACTAGGTTGTAAAACACTGAGGAAGTAGAAACCTTAGCAAAGCTCCAAAGTCAAGGAAGAGGGAAGAGGTGAATAGTGAACTCGAAGAGATGCTATGGCTATGGCTCTATAAGAACATTATATAGCTCAACAACAACATGAAGTAGAATGGCGTCATATGCATTTGTTGACAGCCCATTTCGTGTGAGTTATGGGCCAAGCAGACAAGGCCCAAATCCAATATTCATTATATATCATATATAATATACATGCGTCTATTATTATTATTATTATTATTATTATTATTATTATTATTATTATTATTATTATTATTATTATTATTATTATTATTATTATTATTATTATTATTATTATTATTATTATTATTATTATTATTATTATTATTATTATTATTATTATTATTATTATTATTATTATTATTATTATTATTATTATTATTATTATTATTATTATTATTATTATTATTATTATTATTATTATTATTATTATTATTATTATTATTATTATTATTATTATTATTATTATTATTATTATTATTATTATTATTATTATTATTATTATTATTATTATTATTATTATTATTATTATTATTATTATTATTATTATTATTATTATTATTATTATTATTATTATTATTATTATTATTATTATTATTATTATTATTATTATTATTATTATTATTATTATTATTATTATTATTATTATTATTATTATTATTATTATTATTATTATTATTATTATTATTATTATTATTATTATTATTATTATTATTATTATTATTATTATTATTATTATTATTATTATTATTATTATTATTATTATTATTATTATTATTATTATTATTATTATTATTATTATTATTATTATTATTATTATTATTATTATTATTATTATTATTATTATTATTATTATTATTATTATTATTATTATTATTATTATTATTATTATTATTATTATTATTATTATTATTATTATTATTATTATTATTATTATTATTATTATTATTATTATTATTATTATTATTATTATTATTATTATTATTATTATTATTATTATTATTATTATTATTATTATTATTATTATTATTATTATTATTATTATTATTATTATTATTATTATTATTATTATTATTATTATTATTATTATTATTATTATTATTATTATTATTATTATTATTATTATTATTATTATTATTATTATTATTATTATTATTATTATTATTATTATTATTATTATTATTATTATTATTATTATTATTATTATTATTATTATTATTATTATTATTATTATTATTATTATTATTATTATTATTATTATTATTATTATTATTATTATTATTATTATTATTATTATTATTATTATTATTATTATTATTATTATTATTATTATTATTATTATTATTATTATTATTATTATTATTATTATTATTATTATTATTATTATTATTATTATTATTATTATTATTATTATTATTATTATTATTATTATTATTATTATTATTATTATTATTATTATTATTATTATTATTATTATTATTATTATTATTATTATTATTATTATTATTATTATTATTATTATTATTATTATTATTATTATTATTATTATTATTATTATTATTATTATTACTACTACTACTACTACTAGTGTATGCCCCGTTCCCTACACGGGAATATATTTACACAATATTATAAAATCACATTTATTATATATAAGAAAATCCTATTATAAATATGAACATAAATAAATATGAATTACATTATGATAATTAAACTAAGAACTGGAAATATAAGATTAAAATTAATCTAGATCTAAATAACTCATTCTCCTAAAAAATAATATAAATATAAATAAAATAACTATGAAATTGAAGTCGGTTGAGACACATGACAACTTTTGCTTAATAGTAGTCGTATAAACCAATCACATTTTTTTAAAATAATCAATATATGTATAAGATTAAATTTATTCTAACTCTATTTAATCAATATATCTATATATCCATAAGATAAACTTTGACCCAATTTCATTAGATATACATATTTATTGTATGAACCAATCACAAAATTTTGAAATAATCAATATATGCATAAGATAAAATTTTATTCTAACTCTATTTAATCAATATATCTATATATGCCTAAGCTAAAATTTGATCCAATTTGATTAGATATGGATATATTTTCAGAATATATTAACCAAATTTCATTAGACATGGATATTAGTTGTATCAACATATCACAGATTTTTTAAATAATTAATATATGCATAAGATAATTTTTTTAGAAGATATTAACCAATTTTAAATATTATTATATGAGATAAGATTTTATCTATTCTTGCTCTATATCAACATATTTTTAAAAGATAATAATTAAGGTATTTACATATTTTTTATGCATTTTTTTAATTTCAAATGCATTAATATTTATATTAATTACAAAACCGCACAAGGTGCGGGAACTGAACTAGTATACTGATATAACCAAACACTAAAAATCACACTTCATAATAGATTGGAATGAGATCAATTCTTGCCCTGTTAGGAAATATATTAAATACCTTGGAAAAACCAAAACCTCTAAAGTCTAAACCTCTAAAAAAACATGGTGAATATATGGGCTTGGCTTAATAGTTTTTCCCCCTTTGAAGCAATTATTTTGACATGTACTATGATCATGAACCAAGTGCAATTTCACAATACATAGTAAACATATTAATTCAATGTTAGAAATAAATTTAATCCGATTTATATTTATTGGCATACCATACTTCTTTGTTTCGAGAAACACATATCAAACTTCTAAAGTAAACAATTAATAATCTACCAATCACAAGTTAGTGTAATGGTTGAGGGGCGGACCCAGAAAGTTTTTAGTGGGGGGTCACCATATAGTCGACAATAAGATCGAGAAAAAAATCGCAAAACACAATGTGATCGATAGTACAAACTAGTGTCAACCTATGGTTTCGAAAATACTACAAATATATAATACGAAAATAAGAATAAAAAACGAAAAATAAAGATATAAAACGCAATAAATAAACATTGCATTATTAACATGTAATAATGCATAACTACATATAAAAAAATTTAAACTTGCGTAACTTCTTACCATATTCTCAAAATAAGCAATATAACCTATGGTTTCGAAGCTCTCAAAATGAATTATAATATGTGAATGTCAATTTAAGTAAAATATTAAAGTATTATAGTATATTGAAATAAAACTAAAGTGATTAGTACTGCTGTAATTTTCAAACATTCATAACTTTTTACTCAGATGTCGGATTAGGGCGTATTACATATCAAAACGAAGCTATCGACGAGGAGAATACACCTAAGTAATTTGTCGGATGAGGAGGGGGTCACATGACCCCCTATGACCCCCTATCTCCGCCTCTGGTTGTGGGGCTACATCCCATGTCAAGAAATTCGAAGTTCATATCCCCTTGGAAATATGGAGACGCTTGTGAGTAGGAGGGTCAACCCCTTGATCGAACTGGACTAAGATAAAAAAAATAATTAATAACCTAATCTTATGTAACAGTATAAATGTTAAATCTTGTTTAGTTATGCAACACATTATTGGTTAGTTAGCAATGTAAACATTTGGGTGACATCAGACTTTACAAATTCACTACCGTCATTTTGAACAAGAGTAAGGAGCTCTAAATGATACTTGGAAATACGAAAACAGATATGCACTCAGCCAGTGGCGGATCCAGGATTTTTGTCAGAGGGGGGCTGAAAATGACAAAGGAAAGGACGATAGGATCGATCCTTCTCATTAAACAAGATTTTTGCCCCTATGAACCAGATAAGTCATTATAACTAAAGTTATTTTCCAAATCCAACAACTTAATTTAAACCAAACTCTATCAATGTATAGAATTGAACTTAATTAAAGCTCTCTACTCCTAATCCACAATTGATTCTCAAATCAACAAATTTACCGCAAATTGCTACTTACATCCACAAATTTATTAGCAAAATCACAAACTCTAAACAAAATTTATCCAAATTGATTCTCAAATCCAAAAATTCTAATCTAAATCAATTCTCATCTCAACGAATTGAACTTAAAAACAATCTAATTAATATTCAACATAAATTAATCCTTGTTCTTATTTTATACTCCTATAAAAAAAACAAATCCATAAACCACAATTTCAAATCACAACCAACAATTTCATAAATTTATTTCTCACCAGAACCACAAACTACAATTTTAAATCACAAACCACAAATTTATTTCTCACAAATCACACCCTAATCGAATATTCCCTCAAATTGATTCTCAAATCCACAAATTCTAATTGAAATTGATTTTCATATCAAACAATTGAATTTAAAAACAATCAAATTAAAAGGAAGGTGAAGAAAACTAACTAATCTCGAATGTCTAGATCGAAGGAGCGAAAAAGAACAATGAAGATTGAACCACTTCGGCTCTGGGGACTGCGGTGCCAGGCTCGGCTGGCTGCGGCAGCCGACTCGGGGTTCTCACTTTCGCTCGGTGTGGGAAGGTTTATACGTGTCTGTGTTATAAAAAAAAAAGGTGGGCGCTTCTGATTTGAATTGGGAGGGCGGTGCTGATATTTTAAAAAAATTGGAAGTGATTTGTATTGGGATTTGGGAGGCGCTTCATATGTTTTAAAAAAAATGGAATTGATTTGAATGGGGGGCTTTCGGGTGTGTTTGGATTCCATTGCATTTTCATTATAATGTAATTATTTTATTTCGTTTTATGTGTCCGTTTGGTTGTACAAATAAAAATATCGTAAAAATCGAGGTAAAACCGTAATTTAACCAAATAATCACATAAATCGAGATAAAATAATTACATTTATTTTAATATATCATGAAATCCAAAAATATCATAATTTAAACGCCTTAAAAATTTTGTTAACCGAATATCGCCTTATCATTTTGCATTATAATGATAATGCATTTGGAATCCAAACAAACCCTTCATATGTTTTTAAAAAAATGGAATTGATTTGAATGGGGGGCTTATGATGTTTTGAAAAAAATCTGGCAAAAGGTGGGTAATATGGGATTCGAACTTCGGATTAATTGCGCCTAATTAATTCACTCCCGTATCCTTTACCACTGAGCCAAGCTATATTTGTGATGTTATTACACTTCACTTATATATAATACAAACATACAGATATATAAAAATACATATACCCTTCTTTCGGATTGGGGGGGGCTTCAGCCACTTCGAGCCCCCCGTGGATCCACCACTGCACTCAACCAATTGGTTAATATCACGTAATGCATGGGCAAAGGGTGCGTCTTCAAATATTGGAGCAAGAACAACGTGTCTATAGTGACCATCTCAATCTCCCACGAACACTTCCAAAGTCCTTTGATCGAATTGATAATTGTAAGAAAATCTTTATCAATCACCTTCCGCGAAAAGCCCAAATGCTTTATTGCCATCAGTCTCATATTTTAAAATATTGATTATTGTAGAAAATATTTTTTTTTTCTAAAATGTGATTTTTTAAGATATAAATTTATAAATATATCAACTCAAGGGCATAGAACCTAAAAATATTTATTTCCAATTTTTTTCAATGTAAATTTATATTTAAAATAATTAAGTGAGTCATCGCATCGGGGAGCGGGGAAGGTTATACTACCTCCGTCCAAAAATATATGAGTTTTACTATTCATGCACGTTTTTTTAAGGAGGTTAAAACTATATAAAATATTAACTTTTTTATTAATTTTTTTAATAATTACAAACTTATTGATAATAAGTTTGTAATTATTAAAAAAAATTAATAAAAAAGTTAATATTTTATATAATTTTTATTCTAAAAAAAACGTACATAAATAGTAAAAGCCCACGTATTTTTGGACGGAGGGAGTATGTGATCCGAACTGACCTTAATTTAGCGTATATGTAATCTCTATTTTGGACAACACTTTATTTGTGAACTCCTCACATATTAATAATACATTATATATAGTTTGATTCAGAAGTTTGAATATTATTTAAATATTTATGTAGTGGAAACTTTAGAAATTACTATTATTACGGAGTACTATATACAAATATATTGATTTTCTTAAAATTAATTACACTTCAGATTGATTCTCAACGTACGAGGTGCGTGTGGGGTGGGGTGTGACTTGTGAGTGCGTAACCAACTAACCATGTATATACACGTATACTAGTTTAGTACTCTGTCCTATTCTGTAGGGGTGTTATGTGAGACAAGCTACTCGTGATCGACTCGGGTTCGGCTCGTATAAAACTCGACTCGAACTCGTTCATTTTCTAAACAAGCCGAGTATGAGCACATTTTTAAGCTCGTTCCAAAGCTCGGCTCGTTCGAATTAAACTCGAATAGCTCGAATTTTATGAATTTTCTAAAATTTTCTTAAAGTTATTGTATAATGAGCAAGTAGAATTGCCTAAAGCTCGAAAAAAGCTCGGCTCGAGCTCGCTCATTTCCTAAACGAGCCGAATATGAACACATTTTTAAGCTCGAGTCAAAATTTAGGCTCGGCTCGAGCTCGTTCATATTCTAAATGAACTAAACATGAACAAGTAATACTCGGCTCGTTCGACTCGAATAACAGCCCTACTATTCTGTGTAGTTTTTTTTTAAATATTAATTTATTTAATATTGAAAAAGACATATAAAAAGAAAATTAGTTTTTTTTTTAGTTTGTGATTAAATGTGAAATCCTAACCACCAAACATATCATCAATTCTAGAAAATCAATTTTCAAAAAAGCTAAAATAATTTAATTTGAGGAAATACTTTTCAATCAAACTCCATTGGTATATAGTTAATTAGATGATTTAAACTTCATGGGTATCTAATCAATTAGACAAAAATATTTCACATCTTCTCTCTATTTCTTTGCTTTTCATTGATATCGATCTAGTCAATTTAGGGTTTTGAAACGGGAGTTGAATTATCATTATCAAAGATTTAGATTGTTGATCGAATAAGCGAAAGTAAATTCGATTAGCTAGTTAGGTGAGACGGAAGCTGAACCTTTCATATTGATAAGAGTTGCATTTTGATTCAATTGATTGGTGATTAACATGCATGTTTATTGTTGTGGTGAAACGCTATATATGCCATAGATATCTTTTATTATCGATTTAAATCACAAAATGTAGCAACTTTAACACCCCCACCCAAACCTCTACTTTTCACATTTCTCACTATTTCTTTGCTCTTCTAAAGGAACTAAACAAATGAATTGAATATCTCCCTACGAACGAACTTGACTCTACTATACTATATAGCGAGGTCTCGATTTAAAATTTTATTTGCTTGATTGAAAAACCCTATCAACAAGAGTGTTGACTTGCAAAAGACCCCATCCCTACATGCTCTTGCTTCTATAACACACAACAAAGCCCCCGTAACACACTTCATTGGAAGCTTTTATATTATCGAAGCTTGGGAGTTGGCATATCATGAGACAATATACCCAGTGCTACAAGAGGATAAAATAAATATCCCTATACAAATTAAGCAGATCAAATGTTTACCACCTCTAATAAGAAAAAGAAGTGGAAGAACAGCTACAAAAAGAAAAATATGCATTGGAGAATTCAGAAGAAAGACAACACAGACTACACAGTGGCTGAAAAGAGAGCAGAAAAAAGAGGGCATGCACTGAGCTGACACAGGATGAGAAAGCATGGTAGATAGCGAACAAAACATGATAAATAGTTGACAAAGGATAACAAATAACTGACAAAAAGAATGGCAGATAGCAGATAAGGAAATATGACAACAAGTAGCTAATAAGAGACAATTTACTCGAACATACTATTATATATTTACTTTATTTTTACCGTACAACTCTTATATAATTACTTTATAAGCAACCATTTTGTCTATTAGTTTGTCAGCGTATTACATATTTCTTCATTACAAATTAGCAAAAACACACCCATCATAAAAAAATGTTTTACAACAGATACATCACCATATAAAACCCCTCATAATATAAAAGATCTGACATACATGAGTTCATATAGATGAGGGAAGAGCGTCTAACTGACTAACAACCTAGAGTAAAAGGACAAGAATGCCCTTACAGAAACCACTTAATTCCCAAAGTAACCTCACCTACATCAACTCTACCATATTATTTACAAATTATGACATAAGATAATGCTTTGGAGCTTGGAGAGAATTGGGAATCATTTGGTTTCGATCTTCCTTTTGAAAGGAATATTTCACCAAAACTCATGTGTAGGGTCACCTTAGAAACACGGGGTAGTATTGAGAGGAAACATATACACCATCGATCTCGAGGCTGCAAGGGCATTGTTGTTTCATTCAACAAGAACAACGACGACGACGACGACGACGACGACGACAACAACAACAACAACAACAACAACAACAACGTCCCAATAAATCCCGCGATTAAGCAAAGCCTGGGGATCCAGATGTACGCATTATTTCCCTGAACAAATCGAGAGAGTGTTTCCGATAGACCTAGAACAATAAGATACATGAACCAATTTTCCCTTGCAATTACAAAAACCATATAATCCTGCTATAGCTTCTTCCCCGGAATTTTTTACTCAACCAATAGCCTACTATTCTAACCCTTTGCCAACACCCTTTCCTTCTTCCACATCTTTTGTTGATCCTCCCTTGAGGAGAATCAATTAGAGCTTATACTCTTCCAAATTACCTTTCATACTAGCTATATATGTCTAACATCTATCATGCTCATGATGAATGCAACTACTTTTGTTCATATATGTATACTTCTTCCATGCACATCTTTTAAATTGATCCTCACTTGGATGCAGCTTGTTATTAGGTACTATAAGTAAATCCTTTGGATATTGCTCCTTCAACATATTGTGATGCCGACTAGGCTACATGTCGTTATACCAAATAGAAAATATGTAAGCAATCTTGTTTGATAGATTAAATCAAATTTGATTTATTGGGGGAAAAAAAAAATAAGTGTCTCTCTTTCTTAAGTGGAGGCAAAGTATAGGTTGTTGAGTAGGTTGTTGCACAATCTTTGGGTTGAGAAGATTACCATATCCCAACTGAATTGTGACAATCAAGCTGCTATTTACAAACCCGAAAACACTTTAATTGATTGAGAAAAGTTAATTGAAGGCCTCATTATTAGCTTCTTCATTGTAGTTAGTTGACTGTCTAACCAAGCTAGCTAGTCTTTGCCTAGTTATGGATTGAATTTTATCCTGGCCGAGGGTTTTGTTTCCTTGGCCATCCCCATTGTTTCGAAGATGGGATGCTTGTGTCTTGTATGATTATAAGTACTAATTGTTAATGTGCATTGAATCATCGTTGACCGGCGGTACATCGTGGGGTCCAGGGGGCAACGCGTCCTTGGCGGGGCTAGGGGGCAGCGCCACCCCGCCTTTACGGTATACGATGTTTATTGTAAACGGGTCTATCGTCTTTCTATTTTGGGCTTTCAGTCCGTTGTCTGTTTAGGGTTTCATGAGTCTCTTCATATACTCATGAAACGCCGACCCCTTGTAACCCTAATCTGTTTTTCGTCTCCTCTAAATTCCTCTAATACAAACTCATGAAACACCGACACCTTGTAACCCTAATCTTTTTTTCGTCTCCTCTAAATTCCTCTAATACAAAACTGGTTCTCTGCCCGTGGACGTAGGCAACACACCGTTGCTGAACCACATAAATCCTTGTGTTGTTTTTTGCTTTTTTCATTCTCGCTATAACACTAATGTTTGTCTTCCTTAATTATAATATACACTACAGAAAATGCGCGCATAACAGATTTTCCCTCCCAAACTCTCTCTCTCGATCTATCTTTCATCTCAAACTTCATCGATGAGATCGATTTGCTCTTACGTACTCCTACCGTATGTACGTACGTACGTAGTGTAGCTTAAACTTTAGTATAGTGATAAGATAATTATTTATGTTTATAATTAAAATAAAGCTGATATTTAATTAGGATGCATGTTATAATGCATAAGCTACTCACACTAACCAACTCGAGATCTTAATTGCAAACATAAATAGTTGTAAACATATAGAGACTTTGGGACATTTTGTGTAAATAGTTCATAAATGTCTCCTAAACGTCGTCGTTTAGTCTGTGACTGTTGTTATAAGGAGCATTTCTCCTTCCTCCGTCAGTTGAGTTGGTTGTAACAAACATTTAAATTCCAATCAGATTTCCTTCTGCTTTCATTGTTCTTCAAGGTTTCTTGATCTCCTTTCATGGAGATCTAGTGTTCTACATGGTATCAGAGTCTTGAGTGATTCAAGGATCGTTTTCGCGTTCTCTTTCGGAGCTTCTATTGATCTGTGTGGATTGCTGGTTTTCTGGTTGAATTACGATGGAATGAAATCCATTATTCAATCAAAGGAACAATGAAAATGGTGGACCGGCAACGAATGCTAATGACCCGTTGTTCTTAACCAATTCCGACCATCCAGGTATGACTCTGGTTTCGAATGCTCTTACTGGTACGAATTTCTCTAGCTGGAGTAGAGGAATCCGCATGGCGTTAGGTGCGAAATTGAAATTAGGATTCATTACTGGTTCCTGTGTTAAACCTGATGAAGATGATGCAAATTATGAGTGATGGATCAGATGTGACTTTATGGTAATGAGTTGGATGGTAAATTCCATGAATAGTGAGATCGCTGAGAATTTCATGTATTCTGGTTCTACGAGGGAGCTTTGGAATGAGATTTGTGAGCGCTATGGACTATGGAGAGACAAATGCGCCTCTCATATATCAGCTTCGAAGGGAAGTTAGTACTTTCCAGCAAGACAATTTGTCAATTGCGACTTATTTTAGCAAAATGAATCGGTTATGGAATGAGATACAGATCCTTGAAGGGATGCCGACTTGCACTAGTGGTGCTCTAAGTCGCTATGGTTGCATCTTGTTGAAGAAGATAATTGATAAAGAAGCTAATCTTAGGCTTATGCAGTTTCTGGCTGGGTTGAATGATGGTTTTGAAAGTGTTCGAGGTAGTATTTTGGCAATGGATCCTTTGCCTACTCTCAATAAAGCTTACTAGATGACAGTTCAGGTGGAAAGAGGATTGAAGGGTCCAGGTTCTACCCAATCTCAATCCCAAACAGATGAGAATGCAGTTTTTGCTGTCAGTCGAAATATGGCTAGTAATCAGTCCCAATAGTCTCAGTCTAGGCCAAATTTGCCTGGCAGAAAGGATTACAAAAAGGCAAGATTTGAGAGATATTGTAGCTATTGCAATAAAAGAGGTCATCTCAAGGAGAGTTGCTTCAAGTTGATCGGTTATCCTGAGTGGTTTAATGGTCCTCGTGATAAATACTCGGGAAAAATTGCTGCAAATGTTCAGGAGAACACTGAGTATGATACTCCTATTGATGGGGCTGATGAGAGGCAACCATCTCCTGAAGAAAGGCAGTTCTTTGGTGCCAATGCTGATCCTTCCATGGTGAATGCTGTTTACAATGAGGTTGTCAAGCTCATGAAAGGCAAGGGACAGTTGCCTTCATCATCTTCTACTTTTGACATTGGATTTGTCAGCTTTGCAGGTAACATGGGCTTTCTTTCAAATAAGCATATTCTTGCCTCTGATTGTATGCAATGGATAGTGGACTCAGGAGCCACTGATCACATTGCTTTTTCATCAACACAGTTTGTTAATCTCCTGAAGCTATCCAAGCCCATTCTATTGGGATTGCCTAATGGTTGTGCAATCTCAGTTGCTTATGTTGGCAGTGTTTTGATCAAATCTGATTTTGTTTTGGACAATGTTCTATATGTCCCTGAGTTTCAGCATAATTTGTTGTCTATCTCTAAGCTTTTGAAGGACAGGAGGTTATTCACCAGTTTCTTTGAATCCTTCTGTCTATTCTAGGACCGTTCAACTAAATCTTTGTTGCTCACTGCTCTTGAGACAAAGGGATTATATGTTTTGAGAGCTGGATCTTCGTCTGCTATTGTTGATGATGGATGTTCAACTGCAAAACAGTGCCTTCAGTCTTGCAATCAAGTGGTTAGTTTGAATAAATTGCATGTTTTTGAGGCTCTCTACAATAAGCCTCCAGTTTATGATAATCTCCGTATAGTGGGAAGCTTATGTTTTGCTCTTAAGCCTAGAACTCATAGAGACAAGTTTTTGTCTTCGACAAGGAAGTGTATCTTCCTCAATTATCCTCTTGGCCAGAAGGGTTACAAACTCTATGATCTTGACAGTCATTCCACATTTGTAAGTCGTGATGTTATTTTCAAGGAGGATGTTTTTCCCTTCAAGGACACTCCTCCCTCCTCATCTCCTAAAACACATACTTCTCTTCCCCTTGTTTCTGGTTTTGGTGATGAGTCTTTTCATACCATCCCTCTCCTGTCACCTAGACCATCCACATCTCCTCCAAATCTTGAGATGTCCCATACATCTCAGGAACCTCATCTCAATGATTATCCTGTTGCACCTAACTCCACCTCTCCTACCATTGACTCCTCCTCTTCATCCTCTTCTCTTACTCCTACTTCTGCTCAGCAACCACCCCCACAACCACCTCCACCACCCCCTACACCTCTTCCTCTTGCCACCAGACATTCAACCCGTCAATCCCATCTTCCATCAAAGCTACAAGATTTCATCTGTAGCTACATCCCAACCAAAAATCCTTCCATCTCTTCTGATTCATCTTCACTTGCCTTTAACATTTTCAATCCCTCTGTACTTGATCATTTTACTCCTGCATATAGAGCTTCCCTATTCAATGTTTTCTCTGTATCTGAACCAAGTTGTTACTCTCAGGCCAAGAACAATTCCCAATGGATAGAGGCCATGAATCAGGAACTCCATGCTCTTGATGCTAACAAGACATGGATTCTTACTGATCTTCCCTTAGGCAAGAAAGCCATTGGTTGCAAGTGGGTATACCGTGTTAAATACAAAGCTGATGGGATTGTGGATAGGTTCAAGGCACGATTGGTGGCCAAAGGCTATAACCAAGTTAAGGAGAAAGACTATAAACACACATTTTCCCCAGTGGCCAAGTTCACCACTGTCCGAGTTCTGTTAGCCATTGATGTTGCTAGGGATTGGCCATTGCATCAGTTGGACATAAACAACGCTCCCTCCTTCCGGGTTCAAATCTTCCAAACCAGGCCAGGTGTGTAAACTGCTCAAATCTCTTTATGGATTAAAGCAAGCAAGTCGCCAGTGGAATATTGAGCTAAGTCGATTGCTGATCTCCCTGGGTTTTTCTCAGTCCTCACAAGATCATTCCTTTTTTATTAAATCTTCCAATGGAAGGTTTACTGTCGCCTTGGTCTATGTGGATGACCTGTTACTCACAGGGAATTCTCCTCCTGAAATTGTAGCCACCAAATCTGCTCTTGATTCGGCCTTCACCATTAAAGACCTTGGCTTGGCTCGGTATTTTCTGGGTATGGAATTGGCTCGTTCTTCTACTGAGATTCTCTTGAACCAACGCAAATACATCCTCGACATCTTAGCTGATGCTGGAATGACAAAATTGTAAACCAGCTTCCTTCCCGATGCAGCAGAAACTTCATTTGTCACCTGATCATGGTGATCCACTTGAATCTCCTGAGCAATACAGACGCTTAGTTAGGAGTCTTATGTATTTGACTCTCAGTAGGCCTGATATACCTTACACGGTGCAGCAATTAACTCAGTTCCTCTCCTCACCTAGACTTCCTCACTTGCAAGCTGCTCATTTTCTCCTTCGATATCCCAAAGGAACATTCAACAAGGCTCTATTCTATCCCAACGCCTCTGATTTGTCTCTTAGGGCCTATAGTGATGCAGATTGGGGGTCTTGCTCTTTCACTTGTCGCTCCTTGACAGGATATTGTATGTTCATAGGAGATGCTCTTGTTTCATGGAAGACTAAAAAGCAGAAAACTCTGAGTAAATCGTCTGCAGAGAGTGAGTATCGGGCTATGTCTGCAGCTGCAAGTGAAATTGTTTGGCTCGAAGGATTATTGAGGGATCTTAAGGTTGATCTCGCCTTACCCATTCCATTGCATTGTGACAATAAAGCTGCTCAAAGCTTGGCTGCAAATCCTTTGTTCCATGAGCGAACAAAGCATATCCGAATCGACTGTCACTTCATACGAGAAATGGTTCAATCCCAATTCATTCAGACTCAACATGTCCAGTCACGTTTGCAATTGGCCGACATCTTGACTAAACCCCTTGGTGCCCAGCAACATCAGTTCTTATCTTCCAAGCTTGGCATCGTCTCTGCTCCTTAGGCCAAGCTTGAAGGGGGAAGGGGGGGGGGGGGGGTAAACATATAGAGACTTTGGGCCATTTTGTGTAAATAGTTCATAAGTGTCTCCTAAACGTCGGCGTTTAGTCTCTGATGTCATAAGGAGCATTTCTCCTTCCTCCTTCAGTTGAGTTGGTTGTAACAAACATTTCAATTCCAATTAGATTTCCTTCTGCTTTCATTGTTCTTCAAGGTTTCTTGATCTCATTTCATGGAGATCTAGTGTTCTACAATAGTTGGTCATCTAGATGTGCTTGACTAACCGTCCTTTTGCATAATCAATCTCACACATTACCCTAAATTACGCTGATTATATTAAGTCAATACCCATCTAACCCTAATAATCAATTATTAACCAACCATACTACTTATTCGTATCGTAAGTGTTTATATCGTCATATGTCTTATCGAAATTGAAATGAAATTGAAAACACACCTTGCTAATTAAAAAGCAAATTAACCTATAGCTTTTTCCCCCTTTCTCTTGTGACTAATTAGTAAATACGGTAGTTAGATAAATAGTGAAATCTAAGGCCAATGACGTGTTTAGGTTTGATATCTTGGTCACGTTATCTCATTTTTTAACGCTCAAAATTAATTAAATATTGAAGGGCCATAAAACCTGCAACTAATACGCGCGGAAGATGCCTTTTTAATTAGATGAACAAATACCTTAATTACTCTCGACTTCGCCTTTGGAGTATAAAGCTAGCACCTTATTTTTTTTTTGAAAGACTATTGGTACGTTGATCGATCAATAACAAATTTTTTTTTAAAAAAAATTACATTCAAGGGGTAGGGGTGTTATTCGAGCCGAACGAGCCGAGCTTGACATGTTCGAGCTTGACATGTTCAAGCTTGATTCATTTGTAAAACGAGTTCGAGTTGAGCCGAACCCAATTTTTAAACGAGTTTTTTTTTTTGTTCAAGCTTGACTTGTTTTAGTAAATGAACAAGCTCGAGCCGAACTTTTTTTCGTGTTTTAAATAGTTTTACTTGGTTATAACATGTTAAATTAAAGGAAATTTTAGAAATTCCATAAAATTCGAGCTATTCGAGCCTAAATCAAACGAGTCGAGCTTTCAATCGAGCTTAAAATCATGTTCAGGCTTGACTTGTTTAGATAAGTGAATGAGTTTGAGCCGAGCTTTTTCGAGTCGAGCTCGAGCTATCCAGCTCATATAACAACAACCTAAAGGGGGTATTTAGGTTATGTACATAGGGGTTCAAGTTTATTGAACTGATTAATCAAATGCAGCTCGTTTATAAATGAGTTAAGTTTGAACAAACATTTAATTTGAAATTGGGATTTAAAATGTGTACTTAAATTCAGCTCGTTTCCTAAATAAACGAGTTCGGGCCAAACTTTTTTCGAGTTGTACTTGTTTTATAAGATAGTAGTTAAGGAATTTTTTTATAAATTTTACAAAATACAAGCTATTTGAACTCTAGTTTAAATCGAGCTAAAAAAATATGGTCATACTCAACTCATTTAGTAAATAAAATGAGATTGAACCAAACTCGAGCTACTCAGCTCGTGTAATACAGTAAGCCATAATTTTTTTTTTATAGGTTTCATAGAAATAGTAACAATAATTTCAACTATATATATTGCATAAATAAAACTAATCGTATTGCAATCATCCCTCCAAAAATGATTTCATCTAGGTGTTTTTGATTGAAAAAATGACATGAAATTCTTATTCCAATGATCGACAATTCCACATCCATCTACAGGCATACACTATATATTATAAGTTTCATCGTTAAAGCAAAAAGAGAATTAACCTTTTGTGCATGTTAAGTTTGAAAATTTGAACTTTATTTAACATTACGCATTAGTTAAAATTTTTTTAGAAAATATATTATCTCAATACACGTTTTTTATAATTAACATATGTAAATAGAAATAAAATGAAGTCCATACATTTATAGTAGAATTTCATGTCATTTTTTTTTTATTAAATGATATAAAATGAAGTTCAAATAAAATAAATGCAGTGTTTAAGTAGGTATCATTTTTTTTAATTATTAAAACAAGTGGTACCATTTTGATAGTAGTGGGATTACCTTTTAGACTTTTTAGTTGCTTCTTAGTGATACAAAGGGCTTGCTAACTTTGAAGTAGGACAAGCTTCGTTCTGCCACGTTTCCACACATCATAATTTCCTAATTTTATAACTAGAGGAATTAATGACATCGATTAACAATATTTTAAGTAAATCGGCCTTTTGCAACCACAAATTTATAACATAATATTACTCTATAAAGCTATATAATCTCGTTACTTACCCTTAATACAACCATTGTGTGATAACGCAATATACTAAAGTCTCAAAGTATAGATATTACATTTTCATTTAATAAGATTCTTGATTAAGTTAAATATGAGAATTGAAATTTTAATAACTTATATTTTAGATGCTAATAATTTGAAATATTAAACATGATATTTTAAGAGGCTAGTTAAAAAGTATATATATATATATATAGATGGATAAATTTCATGAAATATATCAACAAATGACCAACCAACTAAAAGATAAGAGAACAAGCACACAAAAAATATGAATGTTAAAGATATATTAGGATAGATATATTTTATGATATATTAGATATGATTGCATTCTGTTATAATTTTTGATCTTGTTATATTAGGTTAGAAATATATATCTTTAGTAGGTTTAGATTATCGATATCTTTATATTACTTATTCTCCAAGTATTGTAATCCCTATATAAAGGGTTGAATCTATATATCTATATAATATCTTAATTTAGAATACTTTTGAGGATGTGTCAACACCTCCTTAATTTAAAAAACGGAATTTTCGCCAAATACCCCTGAGGTTAAGGCTAATTCGCGTGGTGTACAAAAGTTTGACATATTTTGCCAGGTGCCCCTGATGTTTTCATTTTTTTCGCCAAATACCCCTGAGGTTTATATTTTTTCGCCAAATGCCCCTCTGTCGAATTTGTTAACTTTTTTTTATTGAAAAATAGTACAATTCCTCAAATATGCCGCATATTTTTAATAAAAATAAAATTTTCTAAGTATAAAAAATTACTATGATAAATTTAAATAAGATATTATCAAACGTTAACATAAAATACAAAAAAATAGATTTGATAATTAAGTAAAAAATAATTAAAATATTTATGAAAAATGTGTAAAAATTACACGAGTTTAAGATTTAAGTAAAATATGTTGATTGGGTTAAAATCCTAAAGTAAATGTGTTTATAACACCTAATAAAAAATGCTTATTAATTAATATTTAGATATAACTAGATTGATTAAAGAAACGTGTACAAGTTTCATTAGTTTGATTTTTTTTTTCAAAATTCAGTTGATTGGGAGGAAATTGTGAAATTAAAATGATTATGTCATTTAAGCAAAAATATTTCTCATTTAACAATTAGAATAGATAAATCTCATTGGTTAAAAAAATGTTTAAAAAATTTGTTATTTGAAAATTTATGTAGATTAGGTTGATTGTGTGAAATTTCAAAAATTAAGATTATTATATAAAAAAATTGTTTTCATTATACACACACACTAAAAGAGAGATTAATTGCTTTGAAAAAAAAAGAATTCATATATTTGGAACTATGTATTTTTTTTTTAAAAAAAAAACGTTTTGAATTAATCTCATTGTTTAAATAAATAGCATGAAATGATATTGTGTAATTAATACATAATGAAATAATACTATATAGTTAATTTTAACTTTATCAAAAAAAAGCTTTGAATTAATTCCATTGATTAAAAAATGTAATATGATATGGTATTGTGTATATAATATTAGATAATTTAATTACCATAATTAAATAATATTTTTCAAATAATACCTTACAAAAATAACAATGAAATAATATTTTCTATTCTTTTTATTTTCAATAAAAAAAGTTAACAAATTCGACAGAGGGGCATTTGGCGAAAAAATAAAAACCTCAGGGGTATTTGGCAAAAAAAATGGAAAACTCAGGGGTATCTGGCGAAATATGTCAAACTTTTGTACACCACGCGAATTAGCCTTAACCTCAGGGGTATTTGGCGAAAATTCCGTTTAAAAAATTTCAACTAATCACAATTTTCTTTTATTATTTCTTTTTCTTTTTTATCTTCTTCTCTTTCACGCATTTACATTTTTTACCTTTTATTTTCTACCCATTTACCAACCATTGGGTTTAATTCAAAACATTGAATTAAATCTAATGTCTACTATTAATATATATTTAAATCTTTATATATTATAATAATAACTATATCAATATAATATCTTAATTTAAAAACCTTTTTGATGAAGTCTAATTAATTAGCCTCGTGGTAAACATTTGTACCATATTATTAAAGATTTCAAGCATACCTTCATTATTTTATCAGAACTTTTATTAATATTTTATAATATTAATTTTTTATATTTATAAAACTCGCGTCATGGCGCGGGAATTATACTAATAATAACATTATAAGTGCGTATTTGCCTTCTCTAATATGAGGCTTTCACCACCAATCTATTAGGGTTTTATCCCTCTATAAATTCTACAATCGACAACGAACAACCATTTACAGTTAAACAAGTTAAGCACTAGAGTAATACAATATAAAAACGTTTATATTTTCTCTTCCCATCCCCTTCCTCTTTTAAATTAGAAACAAATATATATATATATATATATATATATATATATATATATATATATATATATATATATATATATATATATATATATATAATGGAGGATTATAGAGTATATATATATATATATATATATATATATATATATATATATATATATATATATATATATATATATATATATATATATATATATAATGGAGGATTATAGAGGAAAAAACTATTTTTTTTTCTCCCCAACAGCTTCTTCAAACACATCTGTAAAATAGAGAAAGAGATGGAGAGAGGGGGGAAATCTCTATATTTGTAAGAAGAGAAGTTCAATCTGTATAATTTAATGTGCACTTCTTCCTATATTGAATTTATGAGAATGCATGGCAAATTCAACGGATGAAACCTTCTTCTCAAGTTCATCGACATATTCTTCATTGGGAAGGGGATAAATTTGAAGTTACAAAAACAAATTAGGGATTTTGTAAGAATTAGGGTTACCTCGATCATCAGAGTGATCGATTGGAATTGAATTAGAGTTTCGTCAATCCTACCGATCAATTGAGCATTTGAGGAGGAGGTTCAGGGATTTCGTAGGAATTAGAAAGTGCTGCCGACAATGGTAGAGCCAGAACTCCAAGAGGGTGGGGGCACACCGATGATAAACAACAATGAATAACATGAACTCGTACAACACATATCGTCTTTAATACTACAAAATAGCGATAAAAATAAAAGAGTTCACTAGTACAAAAAATTCTTCATTGCTAATTAGAGTTTTATAATGAAATAATTCAACTCGACACCGGGTAAATCCATTTTATGAGTTTTCATACCCTAATTAAAAATGTTGAATGATAACCTCATTATCAATGTGCTTGAAAACGTCTTTTTCAACCTAGCTGACACGACTCTCAGAGAGAAAATCTTCTTTTATTTTGTTGCGCAAATATGGCTTGATAATACCCATAGTAGAGAAAACTTTTTCCATTATAGTTTTTGCAACCGGTAACACTAAAACCAACTCGATGAGATGATATACCAAATCAAAAGCTTTGTGAATTTCTACCTCGACCATCTTTTTAGAAACATCACTAATATCTTGCAAAGTAGAAAATATGACATTTTTCTTTATTTAAACTTTCGTAATTTCTTACCTAATTGTCGAAATGAGTAATATAACATCTCATTTTAAATATCTCAAGATAATTATAGTATAAGAATGTCAATCTAAATAAACTATAAAAGCATTGTCAGTTATTTAAATAAGATTTAAAGTGATTAATGTACCTTTAATTTTCAAACATTCATATCTTTTTGCTCGGATATCGGATTAATGTGTATTTTATATATATATATATAAACGAAACTATCGACGAGGAGAATATATATATGAGGTTCGTTGGATGAGGGTGGGGGCATGTGGGGGTTTGGATCCGCCTCTGGCTGCCGATGTTCAATGGATTCCCATTTCAAATAAAAACGAACCCTAGCAAAGCAAGCACTTAATTACGAAAAATCACCCATAAATTTTGTTTTCTTATAAAGAATCGCCCATAATCCCTTTTATTTCAAATATTGAAATAAATATCAAAATAGGCAAATGTGATTTTGGAGTTTAAACAAATTCATTAATCATTATTAACCAAAACTGAAAAAAAAGGAAGTTTCATTGATATAATTAATTTTTATATCTTAAATAGTTATTAATTCTATCATTTTACCTTGATTTATTTTATAAATATTTTACCTTGAGTTACTTTGATTTTATCTATTAAAATTGGTTATATTAAACTAATAAAAAATTATATAGATAGGTTAGTTATTAAGATAGGACGTTTTTTTTTTTATTTTTTTATTTGTTTAAAAAAATCAATCCATCATTTATTTACTTACATGCTTCTTCTAAGGTATGTCGATAAAGTTTTACTTACGTACTTTTTTTTATTTGTAACCATTTAATTTATTTGATAGATCTATGTGTAATCTAAGGACTAAGGTTGTATGTGAATATTAATATTAATTTTAATTAAATATATAATTAAAATTGTAATGCATATATGTTATAATTTAATTTTTTTATTACTGGATTAAATTTTATATTATATAATAAAATTACTAATCATAATAAAATTCTTCATTAAAGAAATTTCATTGATATTTAGCGATTATAGTGAGTCGTTAGTAAAACAATATATTATCACCAATAATTAAACTATGCATGAGAAAAATCTTTTTTTATGATAAAAATCTTATAAAAATATGTAATTTTAAAATTTTTGTAGTTTATTTATGAGAGCAATATATACTTATATATTGTTTATAAGATAATCAATTACAATACCGACAAAATAAAAATATGCATGAGAATTATATATTTTTATTCTATTAAAATTATTTAAAAAAGTTGCGTCGTAAGCGGGTAATATAACTAGTTACTAGTAAATTATGGAGTAGTAATAAGTATGAATTTATATATATAAAAATAATATTTTTCAAATAATTTTATTATTAATAAAAAATATATCTTAAATCATAATGGAAGTAGATTTTGAGGAGGATGGATTAGTTTTTTTTTTTTTAAATACTTGTAGGTAATAAAGAGCATAACTATAAAAGTAGTTTTTTTTTGTCTGAATTTATTTGTATTCTCGACACAAAACAATTAAATTTATTAATAGAAAATTAATAAAAAAAATTAAAATCCAGTTCAACTAATTTATACACAATCAATCTGAGGAGGCACCGTCAATCTTGTATTTTTCCCCAGAATTAAATGCAACCATAGCTTGATGTATAAGACTTTTAAAGTGTGATTAAATTCAACTCGGTCTCGTTAACACTCGCCAGCTGGCTTTGCCTCTTCATTCCGTGGCTGCTTACTCCCATTTTTGTACCATTTCAAGTTGAATCCCTCACCGCCCCCCCTCTTTAATTCCTCACTCTTCATCAGCACTCCGCATCTTTTTCTCTTACAATCCCCGATTTTCATTCAAAGCTAGTCTCTTTCTCTTTCTCTCTCCGTGTGTTTTGTATTCCCCACTTTCGTCGGTTTCGGAGCCTCGCTCTCACTCCCTCTACCCAATTTTAAAGGGGAAACCCCCAACTGGGCATCGATTGATTTCCGATTGAATCATGGTGGGGCTCCGATCATAACCCCAATTGACGGGAAGTTAAAAAGGAAGGAACTTTCTGGAAGGATCCGGCGATGGCGAAGAAGGAGGTGGCGGTGGAGGGAGATCCGGCGATGAAGATGGCGGAGTTGAGGAGGGAGCTGAGGAGGACGGTGACTGCGATTGTTGATGAGGAAAAAGACGATTCTGTCCTCAACGCCATTGACAGGGCTAGGGAAGTCCTGTTTGCTCTTAGGGATTTGCAGGCCAGTAAAACGGCGTCGTTGGGGCTTGATGATGTTTCCCTTTCTTGCCCTGATGAGTTCAAGTGCCCTCTCTCTAAACACCTCATGAGGGATCCTGTTGTCGTCTCCACTGGTCAGGTACAAATTACAATTCAATCACTCTTCCAACAGCTCCGTTTCTTGTTCATTTCTTTGATTTCTTTCCATTTTAAAGATTCAATCTTGTAAGTTTTCATTTGGGCGTTTGAGGATTGATAAGTCTTTTTTATTTCTATGAAACCCTTTTGATTCATCCTGATTCTTGTTGTTGTTTGAATTCAACTGTCTCTTTTTTACTGCTATTTTTGGGGAACTTATTTGTAAGACAGTGCAATTGCTAGCTTATGGGTATTTGATTTCAATGTTTGTTGGTTTGTTTGATCCTGTAAATATGCAGACATATGATAGACCTTTCATCCAAAAATGGCTGAAAGCAGGGCACAGAACCTGTCCAAGAACACAGCAAGTGCTTTCCCATACCCTCCTTATCCCAAACCAACTGATCAAGGAGATGATATCCCAATGGTGCCGAAACCGTGGCATTCGGTTTCCTGATCATCCGCCTGAGTCAATTAATGGAGAAGATGTATTGATCCTCAAGTCGGATCGAGATCAGTTCTCTTCACTCCTTGACAGGGTATCCTCCTCCTCTATTTTGGACCAGAAATCGGCTGCCAAGGAGCTCCGCCTCCTTACCAAGCGAATGCCGACTTTTCGTGCCCTCTTTGGAGAGTCCACCCTTTTCATCACCAAACTCCTGAAGCCTCTAACCAATCGGAACTCGTTATTGAGCCAAACCCACCCGGATCTCCAAGAGGATCTGATCACAACTGTTTTGAATATATCGATCCATGATAGTAACAAGAAGCCTGTTTGCGAAAACCCTGTGGTTCTTCCTGTCCTTATTGAGGCACTAAAATTTGGAACAATTGAGACAAGGAGCAATGCAGCTGCAGCGTTGTTCACATTATCGGCCCTTGATTCCAATAAGGCATTAATCGGACAATCAGGTTCTTTGGGTCCCCTGATTGAGCTATTGAACAACGTGGGCAATCAACCATCAGCAGTGAAGGATGCAGCCTCAGCAATCTTCAACCTATGCATCCTACACGAGAACAAGGGAAGAGCGGTGAATGAGGGGGCTGTAAGGGTCTTGCTGGATAAAATCAAGGGCGGTATCCATGTCGATGAGTTGTTGGCCATCCTTGCAATGCTGTCTAGCCACCAGAGGGCAATTGAGGAGATGGGAGACCTAGGAGCTGTGCCTTGCCTCCTCAGGGTCATAAGGGAGACATCTTGTGCGCGGAACAAGGAGAACTGCATCGCAATCCTTTATTCTGTTTGTATGAATGACCGAGCGAAGCTTAGGGAGATGAAGGAAGAAGAGAGGACCTATGCGACATTGTCACAGCTGGCGAGGGAGGGCACATCAAGGGCTAAGAGGAAAGCAAATGGGATCCTGGAGAGACTAAACAGAGCTCTGAACCTCACACACACTGCCTGATATAAAGAGGGAATGTATAAGGGGACTGAAACCGATCTCTTCTTGCCTTGGAGAGGATGGTTTGGTGCAATCTTCAATCAGAAATGTATGTAAATTTTTGTATCTTCTTAGCCCTTTTTTACTTCCTTTGCTTTCATCACTCTCACTTTGTAAATTCTTCTGCTTGTGATCTCCAATTTTCTTGGGTTTTTCTTACCTGGTCCTTTTCCATGGATATGAGTTTTCATAAGCTTATGTGAATAAAATAAATTAACCAGTGAGCTGTCCATTGAATGAAACATCTATAACATTTCCTGTTCTATGATACTTGAATGCCTGCTTGACGTAATGTGTTGATTGCTGATAAATAGTTTTCGCTAATCTCTAAAGGTGTCATTTTTTTTAGCAGTTTATAGTGCAGTAGTAGTTTGAGATGAATTGTTTAAGTTAATCCTCAAGAGATGTTCTTCCTAGGGCAGATTATGTCTGGTTGGAGGAGTTATCTTATTCTCATACAGAGGAGAGATTCTTGAAGAAACCACCAAACTTGTCCTTTTGAGTTTAAAAAAAAACACATTGGTCATCCCTACCTGATGACAAGATAGAATATGGCCAAAGGATTCAATTTATATTATATAAAAATAATAAAATATAGTAGTAGTGATATTGTGGATTTTGAGTTTTTTTATGTGACCTGAAATGTATGGTTGATAAGAAATAGGAGCACACAACAAGAATAATGTGTATGATATTAAACAGTTAGGGCATCTGTTCAGAGGCGTGGTGGTCCTTGCAGGTCCATCCATGGTGGACAAGCCAAACTATCATTCATCACCCACCTGCCACACCCTTTTTTTTGTTCTCTTTTGTTTTGTTTGGGTGTATGTATATTTTAAACAAATAATAAATAAATTCACGAGTTTTTAGCAAAAGAAGTGAATAAATATACATGAAGATAAAATGACTGGAATTGACCATACATTCTATTGATTTACTTAGATTTATTGTATGGAATCTTTATTTTGAAAAACAGACAACAAACCTTCCAACAAAATACTAGAATATATTTTTGGTGGTTGATGTCTGATTATCAGTTTGTTCAATCTCTTGATTGCATAAGATATACTTGATGAATCAAATTGCTTGTTTAGTTGTCAACTCTTGTATTGCTAGAAAAGGTACAACTTTTGTTGTTTCTCCTTGGTTGATTTCTTGACAAAATGAGGAAGTAGTTGAGTTTCAACTTTGTTCATCCTTGAGTAGTATCTTGAAAAAGTATAGATTTTGAATCACATTACAGATTATTCTCTGAAAGTCAAAATCAGTGGATTCTATTGTTAGTTTTCAAGATCTGGTATATGCTCATAGCATCTACAAAATATTATTTCTATACCTTCAAATTGTTGGGTGGATTTTTCTACATAAATCCACAGGTGAGAATATAAAAAAGGTCATGCCAACAACTTGTATTTGGGTGGATGCTTCCGTGATGGAATAGCAATCAACTCCCTAAAATGGGATAATGCATTTAACCCTGATGGGGATTTGCAAATTTCACACTCCATTATCTTTTATGGTGGAGGGAGAAGTGTAAAAGTTGGCTTTTTGAAATGACAAGGATTTTGAACCATTCAGTGTATTTCGTTCGCTTGACTAATCTTATAACACGTAGAATATGATGACTGACAGGCGTGTATGAAACTCGACTGGCAACGATAAGGGAGTGTCTTTAGCCTACTCTTCCGAGACACTCGTCTGAGCAATCCGCGAATGGTCAAGTAGTCATATTTTGTTTTTTCATGGGAACCAAGGATTTTGACCCCACCACACCCGGTGCAAGAGCATGGTGGTTTGCTACTTTGTTCTACCCTAGGTAGATGCTGCTTTTGTTTGATGGTTTCATGGTGTTTGGTAATGGGAATAAACTTTGGTGGACAAATATCTCCTCTTATATAATATTAATTAATTTCCATTTCATGCAAGAACTAGTCTTTATATTGATTGTACCTTTGCAAATCAATTCAAATCTAAATAGGTAATAGTGATGTGAGTTTTATAATTCTTTCTTTCTAACCTTAACACACAAGTTAATATCCAGATTTAGAAATTGGTTTGTCTACAATTACAGGTTAACTCAATTGATAAGAAAGGATCACTTTGGTGTTATTGGATCACAACCCAACTAATTTTTTTTAGATTAAAAAAATACAGTCCGATAGATATATATTTTTAACTTTTATCTTTAATTAGAAAATCATTTATAATTTTTTATGGATTATTTTAGGTGAGATTAATATATTTTTAAGTGAAGTTAGTTTTGCGAAATTCAATACTTTAAACAAATTGAACTTATATGCTAACTTCAACCACAATATAATATTTCTTTTTAGCTTCCTTTTATATGCTAATAAATGTGAATTCCCACTAACTTCAAGGTTATGACCAATTGATAATCTTGTTTTTTAGTTCAGCATTGCTTTCTAGCTTGTTCGGCTATTCTTCCTATTATTATTTCCACCTTTTCTAATTAAAGAAAAGAACTATTCCTAAGTACATAATTTATCAAGCACCCTCAAACAAACTTTTCAAGTGTGCCCACTAAATCTTAATAATAGCACAAAAAAAAAAAAACAATGTAAAGAGGTGTCTTGAGTTCATAGTTATTAGATTCATGTATCATTTCAACCACACCAACAAGGTAACAACTAACGAAATTCTTCTATTCCACAATACCAGTATCTATTGTTGGAAACAAGTTAAGGCTCCGGAGGATGATCCCTCTGGGACGATTCCCTGCCAGCATGCTACTAGCAGTAAAGCCCACTCGGGCCACAGGGTTGGTGCTGTTCAGACTATGGGTTTCCGTCGATCTGGGTCGTGGGAAAGACCCCCCCATTAATTGCTACAAGCTTAATTTTGATGGATCTGTCATCCCGGGTGGTTCTACCTCCTTCGGTTACGTCATCCGTGACTCGGTGTTGGCGTGGTCGCCGCGCTTGGCAAATCCGTTTGCACAAACATCTCAGTGGTCTATGCCGAAAACCTTGGCCTCAAAATGGGTATTCTACGTGCTAAGTCGCTACAAATTTCAATCCTTCTAATCGAAGGGGACAACTTACCAGTCATAAAGGCTCTTCTGGGGGATTGGAAATGCCCCTGGACAATCGAGTTGCTACAAGCGGATATTTTGTCTGATATTTCGTCCTTTTCTTATATTGCTATTCGTCATATTTTCAGGGAATCTAATGCGGTGGCCGACTACCTTGCTCGTAGTGTCCATGCATCCCCTGCCGACGTCAGCTGTGAGGATGATCCAGAACTGCATGTTCTCGTCCGAAAGGATGCGCTAGGAAGGGCTTCTACTGCGGCCGACCCAACCTAATCTTTATCTAGCGTCAACAAAAAAATTAGATTCATGTATCATGATTCAGATCGCTAGAATTTTACGATCCTAATCAGTTCTTAATTCGAATTATGGGTAAATACTTGATAGTGGTGGAATCAGGATAGAATCCGTCTAGAATCATTATGATCGATTTAGAATTGTAAAATCCATTGGAGTTGTGATTTAAGGGTATAATTTGGGTCAATATGAAATCTATGCCCGAGTGATGCTTATTAATCCTAGACATTTTTCTAATTATTGTTAATTGTGAATTTATGAATATTAAGGGTTTAATATTTTTTTCCTCGTTCATTGTCTCCATTGAGAGATCGAGAATTAGTCAGCCCTCAACCCTAAAATTCAATTTCTTCATATCCGCGATTATGATGACCTTGGATATGATAATTGAAAGATTGTATGATTTGTCTCTTTTGATTATTATTAGATTGTAGTATGCAACATTAAGTATGAACATATTAGTTTGTTTAATGAATGTTGTGTGGTCTTTTGTACCTTCCTGAGATGTTAACCTTGAAATAGTATGAAATGTAAATGACATTATTTGGAAATTTTTTATCTTTAAATCAAGGTATTTGTTTGCTATGGCCTGTTTTTATTATATTATATATTGTCTTGACTTTCTCATGTTCTCGGCATTCACAGTTTTCTTTTGATCTGCCTCGACTTCCACTCTGTCGGTTTTGTTTTATTGACTTCACTTGTATTTGGGTCGTTCTTTTTATTTTGTTTTTGTTGGACTTCCTAGTTGTATTATTGACTAGTCAGTTAGCCGTTTACCTTCTGTCTCTTAATTTTCTATACAATGGTTTTGTCTGATTGATAAAAAAAAAAAATTATATTACATATTTTATTTTACCTTATTTGTAAAATCTTACAATTCTACCGATTCTAAGGTCTTACCTCGATACAATCATAGAATATCAATCCTAATATTCTTGCTTGAGTTAACTCCCCCTTATTAAGAATTGGACTCTAAAAAAATACTATTACTAAAATTAAGTTCAAAACCTCTTGAAAGTATAGAATCGATTATTAAGATGAAAAAAGGCACGATATAAATATCGGCACAACACAGTACGTGGGTGGATACTAAGTAGTCCAAGTGTCATGTTTCCATTACCTTATTGCTAACTGAAATGCTAATTAGTACTCACTCACATGGTTAGCCCTAAACAAATAATGACAATGAACTTGTTGTGTGGGTATCTTGGCCTCTTATCCTTGTTGTTATGTGGGAATGAAATGAATTTCCATTATCTTGGAGCTCCAACTGGCCGGTTCTCATTTGACCCACCAACTGCGAAATCTAGCTCTGATTTGACACTTCCTATATGAAACAAAATCACTTTTGTTTCTACAATCAAAGGGTAGAGGAAGAAAGATGGTTTAAAAGGAGGGTCTACCATGTGTATTGCCATAGCCAAATGGAAACATAACCACCCTACACCATTAATGGAGCTTCACACTCTTCTTCTTCCCTTTATTGTGCATCCTATGGACATGGTGGGCAGTGCCCCATAACTACTTCAATTAACCCTACTCATTGCTTTCTTGCAAAAACTCCAGCTAGACGACGCATCGACATCCCCCACAGAACTAGTTCACAAGGTAGTTCACTTCGCATTGGATAGACCCAATGATAAGTGTATGTAAGGCGCACATGTGACACAAGTTTAAGGGGGATAACTGATAATTTGTACAAAAAATATTCATAGGATAAACACAGAACAGTATAAGGGATGGGTTCAAAATCAGTTGATGTAACACAATCCAGAGAAATTAGGATAAGGGATAAAGAAAGGCAGTTTCTTTAGCTTTACTAGTACAACCATGTTTGATGAATTATTGAGCATGTGATGAGGGAGTTAATTAAAAGGAAGAGAATCTTTAAATGGTGAATCAGCTGAAAGTGATTTGTCCATTTTTTGAATTTTTTTCTTTGTTTTTGTTCAAGGTAGTGACTAGTGAGGAGCAGTTGCAGAGGCTCTAGGGATCCTTTTGGAGCTTTCCTTGATGCATTTACTTCACTGTAAACAAAAAATTGCACAAATGCAAAACTCATGTGCTGAACTGAGCTTGAACACACCCACCTGTTTTGTGCTGAACTCCACAGAAATTTGAGTGAACAGAGATATATCTAGGGATTTGAATTTTGGGAGGGAACTCTCTTTCACCGACTTGGGAAGGTGGTGTTTGGCTGGCGGGTTTAGCAATAATCCAACATGTTTAGCAACCTCATTTGTTATCAGACTGGTTTCTATCTGAATTGTTATGTTTGCCTTTATAAATAATATCATCAAGAATGAATTCGTGAAACTTTTAAAGGATTCCATATCAGAAGCTAAAACTGAAGCTGGAAGAAGATTAAAATGACTCCCAATCCAAAGTAAAAGTCAGTTTCCATATCAACAATTGAAGCTCAAACTGGTACATCATACATGACATGATGATAAAAATTACATTTATAACTGGGACTAGTCAGAACTCAAAAAAGTTACAAATGTGAAACCCAAGGCATATGTATCAATCCAGAAAAGCACTCAAACAATGAATGGTTGTATATTATACCTTAGACTGCTTATGAAAAATGTACATACTGAAGCACCTAAGATGGTCTTTGATCGTTTTCCTTGTTGCTTAGGGAAGAAAGATGCTCGCGTATGGATTTTGCAAGCTGAGACGCCTCTTCGTCTAACTTTAGTGACAGTCTCTTCAAACTCTGGAAGAATACCTCCCATGTTAATCCGGTTAAAAACCATTCATGTGAAAGCTAATGCACGTTAAAAATCAGCATACCTCAGAGGCCCAAAGGCGATCTCGTGCCTTGCGAGGAATTATATGAATATGTGTCTGAAAGAAGTCGCAGACAGTGACGGTTAGGTTTTTATCTATTCACATTTCAAGAGAAGTTGCAGGGTCCTAATCAAAGTAAATAGCACAGTTGGCCTAGAAAGGTGGCTGAGTCTAGTGAACTTATAGAGTGAATTTGATTGCCCAAGAAGAGGCATAGAAGAGCTAAGGAAAGAAAGAATGCAGTGCTCACATGAAAAATGACTTGACCAGCAGCTGCACCATTGTTGACTAATAAGTTAAAGGAATCTGCATAGGAAGAAAAATGAATCCAGAATGTCAAAGAATTACGATTTCCATTTTCTATGCAAGGATATGTGCAGTCAGGACATGATGGTTACTATTTCAGAAACTTAAATGAACTCCTTTGATTACAGGAAAGCTCAGAGCTAAATCTTCATAAGATTAACTTAATGATGTTAGCTATTTAGATAGTGGTTGTTGATCAAGTAAAAGAAAAAATGGAAATTACAGCAATCATTAAAAATTGATATCATACCACATCCTGTCGCCTTCATAATTGCTTTGCTAATGAAAGGTATTTTTGAACACATGGCGGCTAATACCTGTAGAAGTGCAGAGCAACCACTTCAGAGAAGATGGGATACAAAATTGCCACATGGAGTATTAATATTGTGTACAACAACAACATTCATTGACACTAGTGCCTGGAGGGAAAAGGTGTACATACTCTTACCCCGACTATGTCGAGAGAGTGTTTCTGAGAATTAATATTGTCTCTCTAAATATAAACAGATTGAGGCCGAGGTACTATTTGAGTATTTGAGATCTGTAATTTATCCGACTGGATAAAGTTCATGCCAACTGCCTTGATGATGTAACTATGTAATGTAATCAACATATCTATCAAAAGAACTAAGGGTCGACTGATAAATAATGCAAATTGATATCATCACCTATGATTTATAAATACACAAAAAAAATTCCATGGCCAACATATGAATATTTGATCACTAGACATCCATCCCTAATGCGCTCAATAGTGCTGTAGATGAATGTTCAGTTATCCACTTATCCTTTATCATGAACACAACTGATGCCTTCATTGTGCTTACCATTCACCATCATATCTCAAAATTGGGAAACGTTGAATTTAAGAGGCAATTGATAAAAGGTAGCTGCTAGCCTGCTTTATAGTTTATAGGACAATGTTGACTTCAACAACGAAATCTTCCAAGTATGATTATTGTGGTTCAAATTTTGCCTTGTATGCAGTTACATGATAGCTTCACTATATAAACAGCATACACAGCCTAGAATATAGTTGCTCATCTTTTGTTAACTAGATTCCCCACTAAAATGAGTTATAAGAGTGTCAGTGTACTAAGAAAAACAAGAGGGTAAATTGATTTAAAGTGATGAGCAAATCTAAGGTTTTATCTGTCCAAGCTAAAAAAAATAGATAGTGTAAGCTTTAAAACAGAGCTACTCCAAAAACACACTTAAACTCGTTGCATAGATTAGGATCACTTACAGTTGGTGGAGTTGCATCCAAGGCACAACAATGGATTTTTGGGATTATGAGAGCATGCCTGTAGGTTTAAAAGTGATAAATGAATTAAAAAACTGTGTTGCAAAATGCTTCTCTGTAGATACTAAATGCATGGGACAATCTCCCTTCCCATTAAAAAAATGTAAGGCAAAATTAAATAACTATCGACATTTTGAATGCATTCATGGGGAAAATGTGAATTGCATGCATTTTCAGCGGAGAACATAATCTATGGCATGCTGGTTGCCTGGTTCTAATGCAATTTTCTAATACTTTGCACATGAATAAAGCACCAAAATAGAAGGGATCTATAGTGTAGACATAGAATTTAAGAATCTTGAAAAATTAATGTTAATCACGATTGGAGATGAAGGCGAACGGTAACAGATGTGATTCCCATGCAACCATTATCCAAATCTGAAACATGGAGATGACAATAAAATCTGAAACGTCAACTTAGTAATGCATTGCAAACTGATAATACATTAATACCTTACCCACGACTGAGGGGGTTCCTGTCCAATATGCACAGACAATTTTCATCTTCGTAAATCTGTAGCAGAAACAAAAACAGCATCATGATAATGGAGCCCAAAAGCACAAAAACAAAACGAAGAATAGCTTGAACTTACGGAATGTTATCATATCAAAGTAGCATAGACTAGGACTAAATTGAAGGCATGCATTTAATTAAGTCCACAAAGCCACTGATTCCAAAGTCAAGAAAGTGATTATCATTTGCTCAACTACAATATTCAGAATGATATCCAGCTACATTTCCTTCACACCCTTTCCCAAATTATGAAGAGTTGACATTTGCAACAAATTTCAATTCTCTTCATATTAGAACTTGATACAGATCATAAAACTTCAGCACCTCTTTCAGTAGCAAAACCACAAACCGCTTCCTATTCATTGCAATTTAGTGCTATGATCACAAAGCTGATGTCCTTTCAATCTAGATCATATCAAACCAATCACCATCCTTTCACTATGCTTAAATTTCCGTCATCTAGCTAATAAAAATCATCCTTCATATTTATAGTTTATACCTCGAAACATAGAAGCATCAATTCAGTTCAATGAAATGCACATTTCAATTTCAAACTCTTTCCCAAATTATGAATACTTAATGATTGCAGCAAATTTCATTCCTTTTTAAAATAACTTCATACAGATTAGAACTTCAGCAGCTCTTTCAGCAGCAAAACTACAAACGGCTTCCTATTCATTGCAATCAAATGACATGATCAAAAACCTTATGTCTGGTCATTGTCATTCTAAGCCATATCTGTTCATTTGTGAACTTCACTCTTCTTCAATTTATATCTATACCAACCATAGTATGCTTTACTCTCCACAATCTAGCAAAAAATTCATCCTTTGTATTTACACTAATTGCCAATTGCAATCACATGACAAGATCAAAAAGCTTATATCTGTTCATTCTAGGCCATATCTAAACCAACCATCATTGGTATGCTAAACTTAAAACTCCATAATCTAGCTAATCAAATCATCCTTCATATTTATACCTTGAATTCAAAGGCCTGTACATCTTAATTTCAAATTCAGAGCAAAACCTCAATCTCAGCGCAATAAAAACCAAAACTCCAAATCCGGCAAAAACAATTAAATCAGAAGAATAAGAAAGCCCTTACTGGAGCGAAAAAAATCAAAACAAACAGATTCACCTTGTAAGCAGGGGATTCGCCTCTGACAACCCGGCAAAACACACATCGCTCCTCGAGATTCGCCTCCTCCTCATCCGAAACCCTCGATTGATTCAACTCGTCACCAATTGACGAGGAGGAGCAAGCAGAGGCGCAAACGCCGGGGAATCGCTGGCGGTGCAAATCGGCGACGGCGACAGGGCGGAGGTGGGAGTAGAACAGCGCTAATCGGCGACGAGCGGTCTCCATTCCTTCGTGTCGAATGGATCTCGCTCTCTTTCAAGGACTGGTTCTGGGAAATTTGGTAGGGCTTGTCGCCATGCTTGCTGCAACTTGAAGAGTAGAGAGAGTGAAAAATCGGAGAAAACAGAACGCCTGTTTTTGTTCTCTTCTTCTCGTCGTCCCGCTTATCCGTAAGCTAATACTTAAAAAGGACACGTGGCGTCCTCTAGTCGTCCGGATTTTGTGGTCGTCTTCCTATTTGTTTTTTTGGGGGGTAAATTGAAGAAAACCGCCCTTAAAATAGACATTTTTTAAGCAAACCATCTATAAAAATTGAAATTGCACAAAACAAACCACAAGACATCCGTTGACCGTTGACTCTTCCTTTTTTTTTTTTACCGGGTAATAACTCGACGGCCAAAAATACTTGGCTCATCGAGAGGCCGACATCGTCGGTAGACGATGAACCGTCCAAGATACAATCATAATAATAAAATGGTGCAACACAAAGATGACAAACAAACAATCACTAGAAGAACAGGAGAGCCTAATCCATAGAAGCCGAGGACAACGAAGACATAACGGAGCCAAGCGTCATCAAGAGATAACACACTACCACGACTCCAAGGAAATTTCCGAAATATAGAGTCGCCATGATGCACACCGCCACGACCCCAGCCAGACCTGACACCGGATGCACAAGCCCCAACTCATATCAGAACCGCCAAGAACAACCAGAACAACTGCCGTGAACCACCCTTGTAGAGAGCGCACCTGCAAGCCCTTTCGGGAATTCCTCAAGACCCTTTCGGGAATTTATGACACCCTTTCGGGATTTAGACTACCCTTTTGGGTGGGTTTACACGTTATTCCCTATACAGGAATTGAATAAGGCACTTTCAGGTTTTTCCTCTTTTTTTTTTTTTTTTAAATATATTTCCATAAACTTGGGCTTGAAGGAGAGTTACGGGTAGGGTAATAAGGAAAAAAAAGGGCCAAAGGAAAACCAGTTTGAAAACAATAAAAAAAAAAGAAGCAAAAAAAGACAAGAATTAAAACAAGACAGGAAGTCAAACAAGACACAAAGTTGTCCGATCGGCAAAGCCACCAGTAGCTGCCAGCCAAAGGAGGCCGACAGCACCGGAGATTCCGAGAGGAGCACAAAGCTGGGGTGGACAACGATGTCAACCAGCCGGCCACCGGAACAAAGCACCGACGAGAGGGAAAGAAGCGTCAAGAAGCACGGGATGATCGAAAACCCAGAACCGTCGGAAAGACGACATCGATGGACATCGACAGGGAAGATGGATCTGTTCACAACGACAACAGAACATCCAGATCGAAATGGGCCATGAGAAGAAGGACAGACGACGAAAACATCCAGAGAGGAGCTCCAAATCGGAAACCAACATGGGGCTGAGGCCGAAGAAAAACGTCGAAACCGGCCACCAACATAAGAGGAAACCGATTGGGAGAACAAGGATCCACAAATTAGAGATTTCAAGGGTTGATTTGGCCTATAAAGATTCCAAAAGAGAGGTAGGAGAAGATGATTTGCCCAAATCCAAGTTGGCCCCAGTTTTTGGATTCTCAAAAAGAACCAGAGTAAGTGTTATGCCTTAGTTGTTTTTTTTATATATAATTTTGATAATATTATATTGTTAGTTATTGATAAGAAAATTATATTGATACTATAGTAAGGATATTTTATTTTATTTTTTGTAAATAAGATAGAGTTATATGAAATTATTTAGAAATAAAATTTAATACTCTATAATCTAATTAAGGTGATTTTTTTATTTATGAAATATAAAGGCTTAGAAAAATATTTGATGAAGGCTAGTTGATGGTCGAATTTGGATTGGGGAAATTTGAATGTAGCAATTGAAGTGATGGTAAAATAGGATTCTTATAATACACAATTGGTTGTAATGGTAGAGAATGTTATCTATATCGGTACTTCTTGGTTTTTATCACCTTTTCTTAATATTAGGACAATAACTTGTGATGTGGGTTAAAATCAAGATTTTTTCTCTACTCAGTTTTGGACTTTCAATTTTAGCTTATTTGTCTATGATTGTTGTAGTGTTACATTAATGAAAATGTGTTTACATTATGTTTTTTTTATAAACGTTAAGTTTCTAAACTAGTACGTTATTATATGTAGAATATTACTTTTTCATATCTATGGGCCATATATGAAAATTTTAAAGCTTATCTAGAAAAGATGAATGCAAAGAAGAATGGAGAGGGGTAATTAAAATATATTATAAAACAACAAACAAAGAGTGCCCATGAATGCATGCAAAGATCATATATATACCATTTCTTCACATTTCTTCAACCAATTCCTTACCAACTTCTCCTCCTTTGCCAAATATTCATCATAAGATCGACATTTCAAAGCTAAAATTTCTCCCTATATAATTGCATAAAAGTATGACCATCTTTAATACATTCACCCAGCTCAAGCTTAAGTATCTCAAAAATAATGGCGAAACTAAGTTTTGTTTTGCTAGCGTTTATGATCTTTGGGTTGTCCTTTGATTGCTATGTTGCTGACAAGAATTCCGATGATGATTCACGTTCCTTACATCTTTGGTTCCGAGGAAGAAGCATTAATGGCATTAGGAGATGGATTCCTCCTCATTGGTTTCGTCCGACTTTTCCCACGAGAGTGATTCCGCGGATTTTTGGATGGAGAGCTGGCGGAAGGGGGTATGCTAATGGTGGAGGAATAGCATATCCTCGCGTCGAAGTTGATGGAGGAGGCGGTGGAGGAATCGGCTATGTTGGGGACGGTGGAGGAATCGGATATAATAACGGTGGTGGTGGCGGTGGAGGAGGTAGTGGAATGGGATATATTGGAGGAGGTGAAGGAGGTGTTGGATATGTCGGTGATGGTAGTATAGGATATGTTAGTGGTGGTGAAGGTGGAGGAGGAGGTGGTGAGGGTGGAGGAGGAGGTGGTGAGATCGGGTATCTTGGTGGTGGAGGTGATGTCGTCGAAGTGGGATATGATGGGAGAAGAGGTCTCGGGATAGGATATGTTGGTGGTGGAGGAACTGCATATGTTGGAAGTGGTGTTGGTGGTGGAGGAATGGGATATGTTGGTGGCGGTATAGGTGGAGTTGGAGGTGGCGTAGGAGTAGGTTATGTTGGGGTTGGACCAAGAACGGGATATGTTGGTAGTGGTGTAGGAATAGGATATGGCGGTGGGGGGGAAGGAATGGGATACGTTGGTGGTGGTGGTGGAGGAATCGGGTATGGTGGAGGTGGCATTGGTGGCGGAGCAGGATATATTGGTGGAAACTATGGCGGTGGAGTGGGAAATGTTGGGAGTAACATCCCTTACAGCAAACCTTGTTATGATAAACCTTGTGTAGGAAAAGAGTGCAACAATGAAACAGAAGGTAATTGCACTAAAGCTTTCGGTGGTGGTGGTGGTGGATATGCAGGGAGAGGTAGTAGGGGTGGTGGGTGTGGAGTAGGAGGTGAAAGTGGTGGATATGGAGGTGGATGTGGAGCAGGTGGTGGTGGTGGATATGCAGGGAGAGGTAATAGTGGTGGTGGTTGTGGAGTAGGAGGTGGAAGCGGTGGATATGGAGGTGGATGTGGAGCAGGAGGTGGTGGTGGGTTTGAAGGAGTTAGGGGAGGTGGAGGAGGTTGTCGTTGCAACTTCTTTGGACAACCTATGATTTGTTTGCCATTGGTGTGTGGTAAAAACGGTTGTGTATTAGGAACGAAAATACCAATAGACCTAGAAGTAGACATGGATGGGTTGTTTGCTAAAAAACAAGGGAATGTCCCAACAAGTGAACAACCCAATAAGATCGATAATGGGCTCAAGGACCAACCCAAACAGAATAGTTAAGTACCTCAAATTTGGACTTATACTATTGTCCAACATAAAAAAAAAAGTTATTGATTGTCATCTAATACTATTAAAGGTTTAAGCATACAACTACAATTGTGCGTGTGTGTGTGTTTTTTTTTGTATAAGGGTGAAAATGAGATAAGTAATTGATAAAATTAGACATATCACAATCTACCATGGTGTCTAATACTCAATTCTTTTCACCCATCACCCACAAATCCTCTCACCCACAGCCACTCTATATTAGTGAGTGGGTAGTGTGAGTGACTATTGAATTACCAATAAAAGCACATCATTCTCTTATTGGGTTACCAATAAGAGCACATCGTTCATGACAACAACAAGATTCCAATAAAAGCACATGTTTTTAGGCTTCTTCATAGCCTTTATCCATTTGAGATTATGGAAATAATGAGTTGATTTGGCATCATGATGAATAAGATAATTTGAAGCCAAGTTTGAGATGTTCACGGATGCCAGAAGAGCCTTTCTTTCCATAGTGGTCTCATATGCTAAGCATCAAGCTAAGAAATGCTTATTGTAGAGTCAATGAGTTCTAGACAGCTCTTGCATGCTTAACAACATCTGAATAAAATAAGTCGTTTAAACTTCACAAAATTTGGATCGAGATATTCTATAGCTTGTTGGAAAGCTGGTTCAAAGATCTATAACTTTCACGTTGAGAATTTTGGCAAATTTGGCGTGAAACATATAACAAAATCAAGCCAAGTCAATGATATCGACTCAAAGTTCGTACTCGGTATCTATATATTCTGACCCGGTATCACGGAAATTGAAGTAACAAAGTTTCGGGTCGACATCTTAACATTCCGGATTGGAATGATGGAAAAACACAAAGTTATAAAGTTTCGGGCCGGTATCGTGAAGATTCGGGTTGGAATATGTTAAATCAGAATTTAATCCAATGTCGCACCTAACTTTCGAGTCGGTATTCGAGTCTTTTATGGGCTCGAAATGTGTTGTTTGAGGGTTTTGACTCGGAATCATTATATTCCGATTCGAAACCTTTGAGAGATCTTTTCTTTTTCAATGCGAACGTTTGTGTGCCTTATTTATGTTTGCACTTGCTTTGATGTTGCTTTTGATGAGGTTAAGTTTTGAAGGAATCTCCTGTGGGATGTATTGATTTATGTTTATTCTTCATTTGTTTGAGGATAAGCAAAAGCTTAAGTGTGGAGAAGTTTGATAATGCATCTTTTAGATAGGCATTATAACTAGTTTTAGGTGCAGTAGAGTGTCCATATTGCATGTGTTTTGCTTAATTTGCATTGTTTTGCATTTGAATATTCAAGTTCGGAATCTACGCTATTTTGTGTTTATTTCGATGTTTTACAATCTGAGCTTGAAGGGAGGCGTGAGATGTCTAGAAGAGCTGGTTTTGGAGCATAAAAAAGGCTAAAGAAAGATCATCAAGGGAGCTAAAGAGAACAAATTCGAAGACAAAGAAGAATCGCAGAGCCAGAGTAGCGGCACCCGCCGCTATTTAACTGGCACCCGCCAGTTTCGTAGTCTTCAGCAAACCCGATTTCATCCGGATCTATTTTAATTAGTTTATTATTAGTTTACATTCTAGGGTTTTTAGCCGTCACCTATAGGCTATAAGACTGTTATTCTCGGTCGTTTTGAGAGAGAGTGAACATTGAGAGAGACAATTTACAACCACTTTTCCATTGATTGTTTTGGTAGATTATGAGTTGCTAAACTCATAGTTTCGCATGTGATTCAAAGACATGGTTAGTTGAATTATGAGGATTTGATTTCATATTGTGATTCATGAGTTATTTCATTATCTTTCCTTTTTATTGTTAAGTATTTGCACATGTTCTCTCTTGATTGATCACCTTGATAGAAACTGCATCTATGCTAGTGATTACCTTTCGAAAGAATAGTGATCCATGGTAGCAAGCAATGGGAAATTGATCATGTTAAAGCATCATTTGTCTCTGATGACGCCCGAAAGATAACGGAATGAAAGAAACAGTTAAGGAGGGTTTAAAAGGTTAATAAAGATAAACTCCAAAGGACAAAGATAACGGCCTTCGGTCCGCGGACGAAGAACACCTGCACAAATGGGACAGATGGCGCACAAAGGGACAGGTGGCGTTCATGCCCCCCATCCAAGTGCACTTCTTTCCCGGGACACCTGGCAATACGACATCGACAAATGGCCGAAAGAGGGGAACATCTCCCCTGTTTGACAGACGAAGAAATGTACTATAAAAGGCAGAAAGGGAGCCAAAGAAAAGGACTTTTTGGAAAAACCAGGGAGGAGACGCTAGTTCCAGAGAGGGTTGAGAGAGAAACAGCCACGCCGAGGTTCCCATCCTGACTCATCTATGTACCACACGTCCGCGGACGCCAACAGAGAGGAGAACAACATAATCAACTCGGGACAGGTAGTCGGACGTCGGTCTAAGGGGCCGGGGAGCATGTGGAATCATTTTACCCTCAACTTCGACTGTATTAGACGAGCGTATCTCCTTTACCATTGGGTCATTTGATGAACCCGGATAAGTAGAGATGCGAGTCTTCTCGAAAGATTCGGCGGCTCCGATCGTGGGACCCCCATAATTCGTGGGGATCCTAGGTAATGGGTAAGACCGTCCTCATTTCCTTTAGGGTAAGCGGCTCAGGTAAAGGTCTCTTTCCCCCTTGTTCTATCGCCCCGACCAGGTGGTTGACTGGGGGAAAGGGCTTCAGGTAAGTCCGTATTACCCAGTTTCCATAAAAGGAAGTCGAAGGCAGACCCCCCCCATGGGGACGTGGGGGGGCCACACACTTTTTCTTGTACGGATTCGTCATTGGCGCCGTCTGTAGGAACACTCTCACCCTGAGGGGTTCCCGATTTTAAGTATTAAAATATTATTTAAGACATTATCGTTAGCTAATACCTTTTGTATGCACAGGTGGAAAAATGAGTGAAAGCATGGGAGGAGTCTCTCACGGGATGATGAGTCATGACCACGGAGGACCCCAGGGGTTCGAGTTGCATGTAAACTCTCCGGGTCAGAACAGCGCGCCGGAGGTTCCGGTCGTCTCGCCGTACGTCCCACCACAAATGGCTCAAGTCTATTTCATGCAAGAGGAACATTACATCCCCCCTCCGAACCCGGGACAAGGGTTCTTCTACGGGTATGACGGGTACCCCCCGTTCCAGCAGGGGAACCCGTTCAACGTCTTTCCCCAAAATATATATGGGAGCGCTTATCAAGATCATTATCAGCCCAGATTCTCTGATGATTTTGGCACACACCGTCGAAGCGAAGACAGACGTGCACCCAAGCATCACAGGGGCGAGCATTCATCTGATATATCCACATCCACCCGGACGGGTTCACCCCGTGAGAACGAGAGGAAGGTGGATTTCGTTCCTTCAGTGTTCACCCCCGAGGTCTGCCTGGCACCCGTACCCAAGCGATGGAGAGACACTAATCTGATGAAATATGATGGCACCACTGACCTTGATGATCACATGTGCCATTTCATGACCACTATGGGGATCAATGAGTACAATGATGCAATGTTATGCCGAACGTTCCCATCAACTCTGACCGGCATCGCTCTAACTTGGTTCACCAACCTACCGCAGAACTCGATCGCTAGTTTCATCCAGCTTTCCCAAGTCTTCAAGTCCCATTTTGGAAGCTCGCGGTCTAGAAAAAAGACCATGTTGGACCTCAACTCGATCAGGCAAGGGCAAAACGAGACTCTAGGACAATTCTTCGCCCGCTTTACCTCTGTGGTAGTTCAAATTCCCAACTTTAATCACGAGTCCGCGGTCATAATCCTGATGGGGAACATCGCGGAAGGCGGTTTCAAGACTCGGCTTTTCAGAAAAAAGCCAAAAGACTATGACACGTTAAGGAACTTGGTGTCGGCCCAGATTGAGGCAGAGGAAGCCGCGGCCTCTAGCTCGAGGGCTAATGAGGGCCCACGAGGTTTCCTGGGGAAGATAGCGGGAAAGTTTCGGAAAGACAAAGGAGCGGCGAAACCAAGGAGGAATTACTCCGCGGGCGGAATACCCGCGTCCCGACAGGACGAGGTCCACTTCAACCATGAGAGAGAGAATCTAGACACTATATATCAAGGCTATGACCAAGAAGTACGCCATAAGAGGGAGCCAGTCTCTCCGGCCAGGAGGAACGAGCATCGTGACAACCCCCAACGTCACCACCATGCTCAGAATCGCAACGATAGGGGGCACGCGGATGATAGAAGAAGTCACCGCCAGGCTTCACGATTCGAAAACCCTCGGGGGAGGGATGAGCAACATCGTTACCCCCCAGTGAACAGGGGCAGAGGGAGGGGACGTTGGTGGAGGGGTGGTCGAAGAGGGCAGGGTCAGCCTGCACAAGTATCGGTCAATCAGGCTCCACGCCGCGAAGATCGCCCAGAAGGATCGCGGGTCAACCGAATCCCGGAACCAGAAGGTTTCATTGACACTCTAGCAGGGGGACCGTTGATCTCAGGAATCAGTCGGCAAGAGAGAAAGAATTATGAGAGGGAGGCCAGGCAGCCTCCATCAACTGCAAGCCAAAAGATCGCCTTACAGCCGCACCCGGAGATAATCTTCACCTCGACCGACGCGGATGAGGTCCGCATGCCCCACACGGATCCGTTGGTGATCCATGCATAGATCGCCACAAAAACAGTGAAGAGGGTTTTCATCGACACAGGGTCGTCAGTAGACATACTCTCATGGGAAGCTTTCTCCCAGTTAGGCGTGTCAGCGACAGCTTTGAGGCCTTATCACGGCACGTTGATCACCTTTTCAGGGGATGAAGCGCAGGTGGCAGGCACCATTGAGCTCACGGTGGTTCTAGGCACCTCACCTCGCCGAAGAATGGAAAACATCACCTTTACGGTGGTTCGAATTCCGACCACTTACAACGCACTCCTGGGGAGGGTTTCACTTTACAAATTCCAGATGGTTGTGTCGATCTACCATTTCAAAGCTAAGTTCCCGGTCCCCGGGGGTGAAACGGGGGAGGTGTGCGGCCAACAACCGGAAAGTCGGAGTTGTTATGTGACCTCTTTGAAGAAAAAGAAGGAGGTCATGTGTCTCGAGGACACCGCTCAAAGCAAGGCCAAGAACGCCGAGAGAAACCCTTCACCAGAGAATGAAGCAGCAAGTGTAACTAATGAGATTGCATCAGAAGCCGAACTCGAGGTTCGGCCTTCCGAGAGGGAGGTTCTGACCGCGGATTTGAGAACCGTCCACCAGCCGTTTTCCAATGCTGAGGAAAGAATTTACATGGGCCAGACCCTCGGAACGGAGGAAAAAGAACGGGTCCTAGAAATTATCCGGCAGTCGCGGGACGTGTTCGCGTGGTCCCCAAAAGATCTCTTGGGTGTCCCCACTTCCATCGCGATCCATACCCTCAGAATCCGTCATGATGCGCGGCCGGTGGCCCAAAAGAAGAGAAAGATGGCCCCGGAGAAGTCCCGAGTGGCGAAAGAAGAATTAGATAAGCTGCTTGAGGCCGGGTTCATTGAAGAAGCAGAAGACTCGGATTGGCTCTCGAACATGGTCCTGGTTAAGAAAGCTAACAGAAAATGGAGAATGTGTGTCGACTTCTCGGATTTAAACAAGGCTTGCCCTAAAGATAGTTACCCGCTGCCTTCGATAGACGAGTTGGTGGACATCACTGCCGGGAACGAAGCTCTGAGTTTCCTAGATGCGTACTCCGGGTATAATCAGATTAAACTGGACCCACTGGACCAGAGAGCCACCACTTTCATCACCAATCAGGGGATTTTCCGTTACAAGGTCATGCCTTTTGGTTTAAGGAATGCCGGAGCCACATTCCAGAGGACTGTGGACAAAATATTTCGCGATCAGGTGCCTAGGAATGTGTCCATCTATGTGGACGATATTGTAGTTAGAAGCAAGAAAGCAGAAAATCATGCAGCAGACCTACATGATACTTTTGATTCGTTGAGACGGGGAGGACTGAATTTGAACGCCGAGAAGTGCGTCTTCGGGGTCGATTCCGGAAAATTTCTGGGTTTCATGGTCAGCCAGAGAGGAATAGATGTGAACCCGGCGAAGATAGCAGCTATACAGGAACTACGACCTCCACGGACTATCAAGGAGGTGCAGTTGTTGAAAGGTGCAGTCAACTACCTGGGACGTTTCTGTTCCTGCCTGGCAGATAGGTCCTTTCCTTTCTTCGCGCTATTAAAGAAAAAGGGACCAATACAGTGGACGCCTGAACTCCAGCAAGCTTTCGATGAATTGAAAGTTTTTCTGCAGTATGTGTCGACTCTTCAGCAGCCACAAAAGTCTGAAAACTTACAGATCTACCTCGCGGTAAAAGCAACCACTATCAGCGCAGTTCTCACCAGAGAAGGGCGATACCCAGTTTATTATGTGAGCAGGGTATTACAGGACGCCGAAACTAGATATGAGCCGGTTGAGAAGGTAATCCTCAGTTTGATATTCGCGGCCAGGAGGCTACGTCTATATTTCCAGGATCATCGAATCGAAGTCTTGACAGATTTACCATTGAGGCAGATTCTTCACTCCCCAGGCCTCTCAGGACGGATGACGAAATGGTCCATTGAACTCTCAGAGTTCGAGATAGCATACGTCCCGCGTAAGGCGGCGTTAGCTCAGGTTTTAGCCGATTTCATCCGCGAAACCAGTTTTGAAGATGAAGACAGCGACTCGCAGAAGGGTTGGTTAATAAAAGTTGACGGGGCTGTCAACGCGGATGGATGCGGGGCAGTAATCGTACTAACCACCCATGGGGGGACCAATTCTGCTTTGCTCATCAGCTAAATTTCCAAGCCACCAACAACGAGGCAGAGTATGAAGCTTTGATAGCAGGGCTGGAGTTAGCCCTGACCCGCGGGGCCCGGGCCGTCACCGTATACACTGATTCCGAGATTGTCGCTAGGCAGGCGGAAGGAGAGTATGAGGCCAGGACAGGATTGTTGCCAGATTACCTGTGAAAGGTAAACGCTCTGAGAAAGGCCTTTTTGCACTTTACCATCGAATCCATCCCTAGAGAAGACAATGAACAGGCCGATTTGTTGGCCCGAGTGGGGGCCGCCATGCCGTCAAACGTGGAGGAAAAATTTGATTTCGAAAGGAAGGATCGGCGAAGACTGTTACAAGAGGTGTACTTTGTCCAAACTGAGGGACCCGAAGACTGGCGGACACCGATCACTGAATATCTGGGGAAGGGGATCCTTCCGCCAGAGAGAATGGAGGCTAAGAAGTTGATAAGCAGAGCGGCCCGATTTGTAATCCGCGAAGGAAGACTATATAAGAAAGGTTTCAACTTCCCAGATTTATTGTGTGTATCCAGCCGGGAAGGACAGGTCATTGCAAAAGAATTGCATGCAGGGATCTGTGCTCATCACCAAGGATGGAGGGCCTTGTCTTCCAAAGTTCTGAGGTTGGGATACTACTGGCCCACTATCAGAGCTGATGTGCAGAGTTTTGTGCGCAGTTGTGAAGCATGTCAGAAGCACGGAAACGGGTAGAATGTGCCCGCCGAGCCGCTTCAAAGCATCTATGGGGCCTGCCCTTTCGCCTTATGGGGAATGGACATTCTGGGCCCCTTTCTCATGGCCCCCGGACAGCTCAAATACGTCCTGGTCTTGGTGGACTATTTCACCAAATGGGTAGAAGCGGAGGCGATGGGCTTGATCACCGCGGAGAAGGTTAGAAAGTTCTTGTGGAAAAACCTAGTGTGCCAGTTCGGAGTCCCTGAAGCCATCATCACGGACCATGGAACTCAGTTCGATTGTGAAAACATCCGAGATTTCTGCGAGGGTCTCGGAATAAAATTGAAATTCTCGTCAGTGGCTCACCCACAAACGAATGGACAAGCAGAGACTACGAATCGCCAAATCTTGGAAGGTATCAAGAAGAAGCTGGGGAAAACCTCCAAAGGCCGATGGGCGGAACTCCTCCCACTGGTGCTCTGGTCATATCGGACCTCACCAAAAACTCCAAGCAAGGAGTCGCCATTTTCCTTGGTATTTGGGACGGACGCGGTCATCCCAGTCGAGCGGCTGATCCCCTCTGCACGGGTCTTGGCCTACGAATCCAAGGCCAATAATGAGGCTCTGGAAGTCGAGATGCACCTTCGAGAAGAAAGGCGGATGGTCGCAGAAATCAAGGCTCGGGATTACAAAAGGAAAACCCAAAGGCACAGGGACCAGCATCTCCAAGAGCGACGATTTGAGAAGGGAGACCTGGTCCTCCGTCTTGCCCTGACAGGAGGAAAGCTGGACGCCAAATGGGAAGGGCCTTATGTAGTTGTTGAATGCATCCACGTCGGAGCATACAAGTTACAAACCCCCGAAGGTGTTGTTCTTCGGAAGACGTGGAATGCAGAACACCTTAAGAAATACTATGTGTAATCTCTAAGTCTTTTCGAAGTTTATCCAGTCACCCCCGCTATCAGTAAATAAATCAAAGCGGTTAGTGGGTGCTTTATGTATTTTCCTACAGCTTTCAGCCCTATGACGCTGGAGCTTGCTCCGCGTCGGACATCTGATGGACGCATTGGGCTCCCAGATTAACATTTAGTCCTATGACGCTGGAGCTTGCTCCGCGTCGGACATCTGGTGGACGCATTGGGCTCCCAGATTAACATTGGGCTCCGCCCCGGCAACCGCTCCGAATCACATCAAAAATCATTCCCAGTCACGAGCAGAGGCAACACTTTTCGTCGCCCCGCATGCAGCGGTCTCTTCTCCTTCAGAAACACGGGAAGTAGGCTTTGAATCCCTCTTGAACACGTGGATCCCATTTTACTAAAAGAAGAGAACGTGGGTTGCTAGGAACTCCCACGTATAATGAGAGCCACCACCCTCAGGAGCCACTTGGCCGCAGACAGTCCCAACAAGTGAAGCACCATAAATAGAGGAGAAAGAAAGTGGCGAAACCAGAACTCTTCAAAGTTAAAAATACCCCCTTCGGAGGGACTCCGACATGGGCTCCGAAAACAATCGAGCATTCTACCGGTTCGTCACCAAGGAGGAACACTTGCAGACGTTACAGCTGCCCCAAATATACGAGCAACTCGGAGATGAAACGCATTAGCTCGTCTTCCTCGACGCTGACGACACCAGAGCCGGGATCCTCGTCGACATCGACCACCCTTGTCGAGATCGACAAGCCCTCTGCTGACTCAACTCCGTCTTCCTCGACACAGAAGCCACCCGACACCCCAGTCTCCTCGATCTCGACCAAGCTTGTCGAGATCGACCACCACCCGGCTCCACCAGATCCTTCCTCATCGACGCTGCAGCCACCAGGAACAGGGACCTACTCGAGATCGAGTAGTCTACTCGATGTCGACCAGCCTTTGACTTCGTCTACTTCTGAATCTGCAAGCCGACCACCACCAGGACCAGCAGTCTCGTCGAGATCGACTAGCCCTAGTCGAGATCGACCAAACACAGTGGTCCCCGATTCCGTCTCTGCAAAGGTAAGCCAAGGTATGGATCTTTCTTCTCCTATTTCCATTAAAGATCTATCTATACATGGGAGAGGTTTGCCTTGGTATGTGCGATTGTGCAGGATTTCCAATGATGAGCCTAAGGAATATGAAGTTGGAGACAAGCTCTATGTCTCTAAATCAAAGGATCATTGGTTTCCCAACAAATTCAACAAGAAGAGGATGGGACCTTTCGTGGTGAACAAGATCCATTTTGGAGGATTACAGCTGATGGACAAGAATGGAGTCCTATTTGAGGCCCAAGCTACATGGGCCCTGCAGATGCCACCTTGAGCTAAATGGAATGTCGGCCTAGCGACTATAAAATCTAGAGCTTGTACATAGACATTTACTTCGTTTTGGGACATTGTTTTTGCTTGTTTTTGGTTTTTAAACATTTTTTGTTTTTTGTTTTTTTTGGGTATATGTCTTCCATACTTTTCAGGTCCATGGATAGAACCAAGTCATACTCGGCCTAGGAGGTGCTTCCAGTCGAAAATATGAGGCTCTGCACATCTGTCTTGTGAGTTTCTTTCTTTACCCTTGTTTTTATACAGTGAGGACACTGTAATGTTTAAGTATAGGGTGGGGGAAGGGCTTACTTTATGCATATTTGATCATATTTGACATTACTTGTGCATTATTTCTTAGAATTGCTACATGGCTATTTTGGAATGCATTATTGATTTATGTGCTTATATGCATGTTTTCCAAAATTTAGAAAAATGACCCCCATTGAAAATTTTGAATAATGTCATGGAAGCTTATATTGAACTCGACGATGCAGAATTAGATTCATTAGAGATATAGCATGAAATTGCCTAGTAAGGGGAAGTCACAATGAAGTGCATATTTCTTGAAAACCATGAAAGGAGGTAAAATTTGAAATTGCTTTTGACATGTTGCATGATAAGATGATGGAGGACTTTATATTTCCATATAATGCTCATTGTTTATAATCCTAGCCTTACCTATGCTTATGCATTACACAAAAGCCATAATATGCCTTATTTCAATTATTGCTCCACATGATCTAAATATTTGCCATTCTTTACCTTATCCGGGGATTATTTTGAGAATGATGTTACATTATGGAGATGTTATATGGTTGTTGTGATCATTATTGGAGTTTGGAAGGAAATTGTTTGAATATATGGAAAATTTAATAAGTGAAAGAAAATCCAATCACCTCAGGAGATAAAGGTAGATTGACCCTGCTCTCTGAGATAATAGTTTGGAGAGATGGGACACACTGTGAGGAGTCCAAAGCACTAAGTATCCGGGGCCATTCACGACACCCATGTTTGCGACTCGCGAGAAGGCAGTGCTGAGGTTAGAGAGGTAAAAGCATTATTATTGATAAAAGCATTATGAAAGGTGATGAATCTTATGAGAAAGAATGTGGTATGGAAACTCAAGTTTGGAAAATACTCCATTTCCCCGGATCATTAGCACCACATTACCCGAAATTGCCCACCTTTAGCCTTTTACCAATCTACTCCCTATTTGAGCTTAAATTAAAGTCTTCTTGATTATCAATGCTTTGTCACATAAAAATTGTTTTTGCATAAACCTCCTTTTGTGCATAGATGTTGCTTTTGTATATTTGCGCATGCATGAATCTGTGACACTAGTACCTTTTCGAGGATGGTAATTGATTGCAGGGTTATATGAGAATGAATCTGAGATGTTGAGAGTTTTGATTTCTTCCCCTAAATGACAAATAAAAGTATTGCTTGAGGACAAGCAAGCTTAAGTATGGGGTGTTTGTTGTGAGCTGAATCTGCCATGTTTTACATTTACTTTTATATCGATTTCTGCATACATTGCATTCATTTGGGCTAAGATAGTACAGAATCTATGTAGTTTATGTTTATTTGCCAAATTATGGAATCTACACCAGTTTCTGTTTAATTCGCAGAATTCGAGGCATTTTACAGCAATTCTAAGGAAGGTCGGAAAAGCTCGGAAAACAGCTACAAAAATCCAAGGTCAAAGCAGCAACGGAACCAGTAGAATCGAGCCGAGAAACCAGACTACTCGACCTCGAGTAGCCCTTACTCGATTTCGACCAGTGTGTCCGAGCACAGCCTTGTCGACCAAGAGCAACGTCGAGAGCCAGACCACCCAGCTCCGGAAGTCTACTCGATCTCGACAAGACCTGGTCGAGATCGACGAAGCCCAGCGCCACACCCGGAGTCGAGGAGAGAACTGATCGAGAAGCCGAGGACAATCCTACTCGATCTCGAGGAGCTCTAGTCGAGATCGACGAGCTCCGAGTCCAGATCCGAGCCTGTCGTGTAGAGCCACCCGAGAAGACCCAGTCGACATAGCCAGTCTACTCGACCTCGACGAGCCCTTGTCGACATCGACGAGCACCGTGAACCAAGTCCGAGCCTGTCGAGCGGATCTAGCCCAGAAGTCCAGTCGACGATGAATCCTACTCGAGGTCGACCAGACCCTTGTCGATGTCGAGTAGCCCAGTTTCCAGAAACTCATCGACGTGACGAGTCCTACTCGACTTGAGATTCCTTGGGCGTGAAGGAAGTCGATTTGGCCGGGATCTATCCAAAGTTGATCAATTCTATCCAAGGAAGCAAGATCTATCAAGACATGAAGACTTACCCATTTTAGAATTATCTTTTCCTTGTTGATTTATTTCCTTAAAACATTTTATTTATCTTTTAACCTTTTAGATATAAATTTAGATATAGATAGAGATTTCTATCCTTGAATAGCAAGGATTAGAAGGCTATAAATAAAGCCCTAGGGGCTCAGTTTTATTAATTCAATTTGAGAAAAAGACAAGTAGTTCCACAGAGAAGCTTAGGAGTTCTAAGGTTTTTAAGGTTTTGGCTTTCTGCGAAAGTTGATTGCCAGGATTGTAAAGGCTTTGAATTTAGTTTTAATGCAAGTTTCTTTTTATACATCAATGTCTGTTATTGCGATGAGGCGTGAGTAGTCCACCCACTTCTGGGGCTGGGGTGAGCCCGACGGTGGCCATGTGAGGCGATGCAGTAAAGGTCAGATCTTTTTATACAATTCATCTTCTATCCCTATGAGCATGATTCTTTTTCGAGAGTTGAAGGTGATCCTTGTTTGTGTTATTGAAGCGAAAGTGATCTTAATGCAACTTGGATTAATTATGTGAAAAAGGGTTAGTAACAATTAGGGTTTATGCGAAAGCCTCTATTTGCCTATTTGTTAATAACGACAGTTATTTGATGGAAAACATGATCTTTTATGCCTTTATGAGTTACTTTGCATGGTTATCGTTGTGGTGTTGAAACCCTGGCCTTGGAAGTCTTTTATTATATTGATTTATTTCGTTGAATTTCTGAGTTCTGTGTTCGAGAATTTGCACTTTAAATTTCTGTTTTCTAGTCGAGATAGAGGAGAAACTTGTCGAGATCGAGGACAGCCTAGTCGATCTCGAGTAGGAACTTGTCTGTGTCGAGTTGAGTTTCTGCTTTCTGTCGTCGATTTTCAAGATTCTGTCTTTGCTGTCTCTAGTCGATCTCGAGTAGCTTCTACTCGATATCGAGTACGCTCGTCTAGGTCGAGTTGGTTGCCTGTCTTCTGCTTTCTGTTTTCTGTTGTCGACTGACTGCTGTCGACCTGCCTTTGTCGATCTCGAGTACCTGTGGTCGAGATCGAGTAGCCTCTGCTTTTGCTCTTATTTGCTGCTTTGCTTTGCTTTGTTCTTTACTTTCTGTCTTTGCTTTTGTTTCTTTTTTGTCTGTTTTATTTCTGTTTCTTTCCTTCTTTCTGTGCTTCTGTCTTTCTGCTGCCTTGTCTGTGAGATTTACAGATACCTAAGAACTGCTGACGTGCTTCCTCGTGGATTCGATCCTGACTTTCTCTTACTACAACGGGAGGAAGTCTTGTATTTATTTGCTGAGACAGGGAAGTCAGTTTGAACTTTATTTCATACTTGACCATCCTCCTGCAACAACAAATTGGCGCCGTTGCCGGGGAGGCTATCAATCGCGCCTTAGGTAGTCAGTTCTCACTGTTTCTTTGAGTTACTTTTCAGGTGTATGCGCCGTTCTGGTATCCCAACTGAGTATTACGGCTTAGACGAACCAGAGCGCCTTCTACACATCAGAACTAGACTTCAAAGAGCCATGGCGGACGCTGAAACACAGGAGCAGCTGATACAGAGGCTTACCAGGGAACTAGCCGCAAAGGATACTACTATCGCCAATGAGAGGACAGCGAGGGAACAAGCAAATGAGCGCGCAAGGCAAGCAGAAGCTGAGCTTGCCCAATATCTAACCACTGCAGAGGATTATATGCATCCCACTCTCATCGTGCCTGAATCGGCGATTCTAATCCCTGAAAACTCTTTTGAAATTCGCACTCAATTTCTTATAGAGCTTAAAAATAATGCCTTCTTTGGTAGATTTAATGAGTGTCCTCTTGAACATATTACAAATTTTTCTGACATGTGCCGTACTCTTGCTGAAGGTACAACTTTGGAATATGTCAAGATGAAAGCTTTTCGCTGGTCTCTCGCTGGGCCTGCACTGAAATGGCTGGAAGGGCTGAAAGCAAGATCACTCACAACCTGGGCCCAAGTAGAGCAAGAGTTTCTGAACAAATTCTTCCCACCCGCCAAAACAGCACATCTCCGCCAGAAAATCACCGCCTTCAAACAGAAGCAAGGGGAACCGCTGGCAAAGGCATGGGAGCGCTACAAAGAACTTCTGCGATCTTGCCCTACTCATTGAGAGCCACCCTACATCATTCAGGAGATCTTCTTCAACTCTCTTGATCAAGTCACTAAGGACAGAATCAACAATTATACTCGCTATGAGTATCTGACAATGCCGCCAAGTGGCGCATGGGGTGTGCTAGAGAAGCTCACTAACTACGACAACAAGTATGGGTCTACTGTAACCTATGAAGAGAACCCATACGCCAGGCCAGCACCATCCATGCCCCTATATGACCCCCCTAAGGAGATTGATCCAGATGTTAGGGAGCAGTACTATAGAGACCAAAATAAAAAGCTCATCAAGCAAGTAAAGTATCTCTCTGTCAACCAGCCTTGCATTGAATGCGGATCGCAAAGGCGCACCACTCCTGAGTGCCCACACACAGAGCAAGTCAGGATGGCAGAGCATCATGAGGAGGCAGCTTACGCAGGGGGTCCCAATCGCTACATGGGGGACCAAAGGTTTCAGCAACCACAATGGAACCAAGGTGTCCCTAGGAACCCCCCGCCCTACAGAGCTCCAGGACATCCGGAAAGGGACCAGAAAAAGGATGATATACAGACAGTCCTGGAGGAAATACGGAGGAACCACTCAGAAACTAGGCAATCCTTCAACTTCGTCTATACTCAGATGCAAGGTGTCAACTCTAGGCTTGGGGAAATTGATATATGGAGAAAATCAGTTGATACACAGATTGGTCAGCTAGCAGCGGGAATCCCCAGACAGTCAGGTGCGCTCCCTGGATCTTCAGAACCAAACCCGAAGGGAAAGACTGGACATATCGCTGCGGTAAAACTCAGAAGCGGCCATCAATTACAAGAGCCAGAGGTCGGAAAGCAGCAGAACAACGAGGAACAGCAAGTCGACATCGACCAGGGCCTAGTCGATCTCGAGGAGGGCCTAGTCGATCTCGACCAAAAACATCAGAAACCCTCGTCTACACCACACAGCAACTCGACATCGACAAATCCAGTCGATATCGACAAGCCCCTAGTCGATATCGAGGAGCCCCTAGTCGACATAGAGCAGCCTGCAGCAACTCCGACGTCTGTTCTGGCTCCAAATCCGAAAAAGAAACTGCCTTTCCCCACAAAATCTCTAAAGGACCCGGCGGAAAAGAAATTTCAGCGCTTCATCAAGATGCTTCAGAAGCTCAACGTCACCATCCCCTTTACAGAAGCTCTCAATGAAATGCCATCTTATGTCAAGTTCCTGAAGGAGATTCTGAGCAAAAAGCGATCGATGGCTGAAATTACAGAGGAGTGCAGCCACTTGGACATACTGGAGAAGAGGCCGGATCCAGGTAAGTTTGCTATAACTATTGGATTTGGTCCATACAAAATTAATGCCTTATGTGATCTTGGAGCTAGTGTGAGTATAATGCCTTTAACAATTTGGTCCAAGATTAAGATAGGTGCCTTAGAGCCTGTGGATGCTAGACTTTACATGGCCAACAACAGGGTGGTCATTCCAACAGGCATGGTGGATAATGTGCCAGTACAAGTAGGTAAATTCTTTGTCCCTGCTGATTTTCTAGTTGTTGATATGCAAGAAGATCCTGCTTGTCCTATTATTCTAGGGAGACCATTCTTGGCGACGGTGGATGCCAACATAAGCGTAAGGAAAGGAGTGCTCACCTTCAACATCAGCGATGAGGTAATTGAGTATTCTTTTAATAAAACTGAAAGGCATACAGGTCCAATGGAAGAGGTCAAATCTATCTCAGCTGGCTACATCACCTGCGGGGAACCCAAGGTCAGAAATATGACCCCTGAAGAGCTGGAAAAAAGGGACATGGAGGCCTAGGTGGAGGAGATCATGGAAATCCTCAAGGAAAACACAGAGAATCCAATCGACACAGACCAAGGTAAGTCGTTGTAGATTAATTATTTTTCGGATGCCTTGACAGGGACTAAGTATGGGGTCAAGATCGACCAAGGCTCCTCGACATCGAGGACCCTAGTCGACCTCGACCAAACCAAGGAGCCTCCACCAGCACCAGCATCGTCGAGCAGCAAAACAGAGGAGCCAGGCTACTCGATATCGAGTAGGGTACTCGACATCGACCACGACTCGGCCAACTCGACTCGGCCTTCCTCGACGCTGACGACACCAGAGCCGGGATCCTCGTCGACATCGACCACCCTTGTCGAGATCGACAAGCCCTCTGCTGACTCAACTCCGTCTTCCTCGACACAGAAGCCACCCGACACCCCAGTCTCCTCGATCTCGACCAAGCTTGTCGAGATCGACCACCACCCGGCTCCACCAGATCCTTCCTCATCGACGCTGCAGCCACCAGGAACAGGGACCTACTCGAGATCGAGTAGTCTACTCGATGTCGACCAGCCTTTGACTTCGTCTACTTCTGAATCTGCAAGCCGACCACCACCAGGACCAGCAGTCTCGTCGAGATCGACTAGCCCTAGTCGAGATCGACCAAACACAGTGGTCCCCGATTCCGTCTCTGCAAAGGTAAGCCAAGGTATGGATCTTTCTTCTCCTATTTCCATTAAAGATCTATCTATACATGGGAGAGGTTTGCCTTGGTATGTGCGATTGTGCAGGATTTCCAATGATGAGCCTAAGGAATATGAAGTTGGAGACAAGCTCTATGTCTCTAAATCAAAGGATCATTGGTTTCCCAACAAATTCAACAAGAAGAGGATGGGACCTTTCGTGGTGAACAAGATCCATTCTGGAGGATTACAGCTGATGGACAAGAATGGAGTCCTATTTGAGGCCCAAGCTACATGGGCCCTGCAGATGCCACCTTGAGCTAAATTGAAAGTCGGCCTAGCGACTATAAAATCTAGAGCTTGTACATAGACATTTACTTCGTTTTGGGACATTGTTTTTGCTTGTTTTTGGTTTTTAAACATTTTTTGTTTTTTGTTTTTTTTGGGTATATGTCTTCCATACTTTTCAGGTCCATGGATAGAACCAAGTCATACTCGGCCTAGGAGGTGCTTCCAGTCGAAAATATGAGGCTCTGCACATCTGTCTTGTGAGTTTCTTTCTTTACCCTTGTTTTTATACAGTGAGGACACTGTAATGTTTAAGTATAGGGTGGGGGAAGGGCTTACTTTATGCATATTTGATCATATTTGACATTACTTGTGCATTATTTCTTAGAATTGCTACATGGCTATTTTGGAATGCATTATTGATTTATGTGCTTATATGCATGTTTTCCAAAATTTAGAAAAATGACCCCCATTGAAAATTTTGAATAATGTCATGGAAGCTTATATTGAACTCGACGATGCAGAATTAGATTCATTAGAGATATAGCATGAAATTGCCTAGTAAGGGGAAGTCACAATGAAGTGCATATTTCTTGAAAACCATGAAAGGAGGTAAAATTTGAAATTGCTTTTGACATGTTGCATGATAAGATGATGGAGGACTTTATATTTCCATATAATGCTCATTGTTTATAATCCTAGCCTTACCTATGCTTATGCATTACACAAAAGCCATAATATGCCTTATTTCAATTATTGCTCCACATGATCTAAATATTTGCCATTCTTTACCTTATCCGGGGATTATTTTGAGAATGATGTTACATTATGGAGATGTTATATGGTTGTTGTGATCATTATTGGAGTTTGGAAGGAAATTGTTTGAATATATGGAAAATTTAATGAGTGAAAGAAAATCCAATCACCTCAGGAGATAAAGGTAGATTGACCCTGCTCTCTGAGATAATAGTTTGGAGAGATGGGACACACTGTGAGGAGTCCAAAGCACTAAGTATCCGGGGCCATTCACGACACCCATGTTTGCGACTCGCGAGAAGGCAGTGCTGAGGTTAGAGAGGTAAAAGCATTATTATTGATAAAAGCATTATGAAAGGTGATGAATCTTATGAGAAAGAATGTGGTATGGAAACTCAAGTTTGGAAAATACTCCATTTCCCCGGATCATTAGCACCACATTACCCGAAATTGCCCACCTTTAGCCTTTTACCAATCTACTCCCTATTTGAGCTTAAATTAAAGTCTTCTTGATTATCAATGCTTTGTCACATAAAAATTGTTTTTGCATAAACCTCCTTTTGTGCATAGATGTTGCTTTTGTATATTTGCGCATGCATGAATCTGTGACACTAGTACCTTTTCGAGGATGGTAATTGATTGCAGGGTTATATGAGAATGAATCTGAGATGTTGAGAGTTTTGATTTCTTCCCCTAAATGACAAATAAAAGTATTGCTTGAGGACAAGCAAGCTTAAGTATGGGGTGTTTGTTGTGAGCTGAATCTGCCATGTTTTACATTTACTTTTATATCGATTTCTGCATACATTGCATTCATTTGGGCTAAGATAGTACAGAATCTATGTAGTTTATGTTTATTTGCCAAATTATGGAATCTACACCAGTTTCTGTTTAATTCGCAGAATTCGAGGCATTTTACAGCAATTCTAAGGAAGGTCGGAAAAGCTCGGAAAACAGCTACAAAAATCCAAGGTCAAAGCAGCAACGGAACCAGTAGAATCGAGCCGAGAAACCAGACTACTCGACCTCGAGTAGCCCTTACTCGATTTCGACCAGTGTGTCCGAGCACAGCCTTGTCGACCAGGAGCAACGTCGAGAGCCAGACCACCCAGCTCCGGAAGTCTACTCGATCTCGACAAGACCTGGTCGAGGTCGACGAAGCCCAGCGCCACACCCAGAGTCGAGGAGAGAACTGATCGAGAAGCCGAGGACAATCCTACTCGATCTCGAGGAGCTCTAGTCGAGATCGACGAGCTCCGAGTCCAGATCCGAGCCTGTCGAGTAGAGCCACCCGAGAAGACCCAGTCGACATAGCCAGTCTACTCGACCTCGACGAGCCCTTGTCGACATCGACGAGCACCGTGAACCAAGTCCGAGCCTGTCGAGCGGATCTAGCCGAGAAGTCCAGTCGACGATGAATCCTACTCGAGGTCGACCAGACCCTTGTCGATGTCGAGTAGCCCAGTTTCCAGAAACTCGTCGACGTGACGAGTCCTACTCGACTTGAGATTCCTTGGGCGTGAAGGAAGTCGATTTGGCCGGGATCTATCCAAAGTTGATCAATTCTATCCAAGGAAGCAAGATCTATCAAGACATGAAGACTTACCCATTTTAGAATTATCTTTTCCTTGTTGATTTATTTCCTTAAAACATTTTATTTATCTTTTAACCTTTTAGATATAAATTTAGATATAGATAGAGATTTCTATCCTTGAATAGCAAGGATTAGAAGGCTATAAATAAAGCCCTAGGGGCTCAGTTTTATTAATTCAATTTGAGAAAAAGACAAGTAGTTCCACAGAGAAGTTTAGGAGTTCTAAGGTTTTTAAGGTTTTGGCTTTCTGCGAAAGTTGATTGCCAGGATTGTAAAGGCTTTGAATTTAGTTTTAATGCAAGTTTCTTTTTATACATCAATGTCTGTTATTGCGATGAGGCGTGAGTAGTCCACCCACTTCTGGGGCTGGGGTGAGCCCGACGGTGGCCATGTGAGGCGATGCAGTAAAGGTCAGATCTTTTTATGCAATTCATCTTCTATCCCTATGAGCATGATTCTTTTGCGAGAGTTGAAGGTGATCCTTGTTTGTGTTATTGAAGCGAAAGTGATCTTAATGCAACTTGGATTAATTATGTGAAAAAGGGTTAGTAACAATTAGGGTTTATGCGAAAGCCTCTATTTGCCTATTTGTTAATAACGACAGTTATTTGATGGAAAGCATGATCTTTTATGCCTTTATGAGTTACTTTGCATGGTTATCGTTGTGGTGTTGAAACCCTGGCCTTGGAAGTCTTTTATTATATTGATTTATTTCGTTGAATTTCTGAGTTCTGTGTTCGAGAATTTGCACTTTAAATTTCTGTTTTCTAGTCGAGATAGAGGAGAAACTTGTCGAGATCGAGGACAGCCTAGTCGATCTCGAGTAGGAACTTGTCTGTGTCAAGTTGAGTTTCTGCTTTCTGTCGTCGATTTTCAAGATTCTGTCTTTGCTGTCTCTAGTCGATCTCGAGTAGCTTCTACTCGATATCGAGTACGCTCGTCTAGGTCGAGTTGGTTGCCTGTCTTCTGCTTTCTGTTTTCTGTTGTCGACTGACTGCTGTCGACCTGCCTTTGTCGATCTCGAGTACCTGTGGTCGAGATCGAGTAGCCTCTGCTTTTGCTCTTATTTGCTGCTTTGCTTTGCTTTGTTCTTTACTTTCTGTCTTTGCTTTTGTTTCTTTTTTGTCTGTTTTATTTCTGTTTCTTTCCTTCTTTCTGTGCTTCTGTCTTTCTGCTGCCTTGTCTGTGAGATTTACAGATACCTAAGAACTGCTGACGTGCTTCCTCGTGGATTCGATCCTGACTTTCTCTTACTACAACGGGAGGAAGTCTTGTATTTATTTGCTGAGACAGGGAAGTCAGTCTGAACTTTATTTCATATTTATTTCATACTTGACCATCCTCCTGCAACAACACTGCTCACGATTAATCTTTTCCTCCAAACAACCATAGCCCCTGCCGGAGTTCTTCGAAGAGGAGTATGGGTTATTCGGCGTTGAAAGAATAATCCTAACCAATGGGCCTGGAAGGAGTGGCATACGCGTCCTAGTAGAGAGGGACGAAGCAGGGGTGCTCTGGCTCACCCAAGGATGGAGTGCATTCACCAGGTCCAGGAATGTCCACGTGGGAGGGGCCGTCATATTCAAGTATCTGGGCGACTCACGTTTCAAAGCCAGCTATGTGCCTTCGGGAGAGAACACCTCTGAAGGTGAAAGTAGTGATGACACTCCCTAAGGAAGTTGTGCTCCTTACTAAATGTTTAGGTTGTCAAGAAAAAGGAAGCCTGTATAAATAAGAATATTGAATGGAAAATGTTAGACGCCCGGGTGGCGAGGTTTCCAAATCCTTTTTGTCACCTAAAAAGATACTGAAGGAAATACTATTAATAAGCGCAGCAAACTGAGTTCCCCGACGCGGGCCATCCGCGAAACCTGGGGCAAAACCCAATTCAAAAAACCGCGGACCAAGTTTTCCATCACCGACCTTCCGCAAAAAATAAAACATACATAATCTGAAAAAAGACGCCTAACAAAGTATCAAGGGTTGTTTGAGACAAAGAACCACCCGAGATGGTGGGAACGAATGTCTACAATCCATCACCAGAGAAATCCACATTGTCATCATCCACCAGACCCCAATCTTCCCGATCCTCACTGGGGGAGAACGGCTGAAGAGGAACACCTGGGTTTTTCGTAGATTTCTTCACGCTCTGATGTATCCCAGCCTTCATCCCTATGTAAAAGCAATCCCTGTACCGGTCTTGGATGAACTCTTGCCCAGCCTCTTCGTTCAGCCACTCGGGAACCGCGCTCTTCATGAATTCCAAACCAGTCGGAGTCTTCAACCAGTCGTCCACTAACTTGGTACAGTTGTGCGGAACGTCCAACCAAGACAGAACGATATCGCCGTCCGTACGAGACTGATATCGTTCCAACTCAATCGTACGACGATTGGCCTCCACGACCGCCTTACTCCTCGCCTCGTTAGCCGTCAGCAGCTGTTCCTCAAACTCCTTTTTCTGGGCCTCAAATTCCTGCTTCTGAGCCTCAAACTCCTTCTTCTGGGCCTCGGAGTCAGTTTGCAGGATAACCATTGCCTGCTGAGAAGACTCAAGTTGAGCGCGCAGCGTCTCCACGTCCTCTGCTAGCTTGCTACTTTTCGCTTTCTCAGCGGATATAATCTCATCTTTTTCCTTCCTGAAAAGGTAAATTCATCTTTTTCCTTCACCTGCGAACGAAGAGATTCAACCTCCTTCTTTGGTGTCTCAGCCTCCGAGAGTTTCCCTTCCAACTGCTCCAGTTTCCCTTCAAGTTCATGAGCATGCTGGCCCAAGCGAAGATATCTGCCCCAGCCGCTATGAGTAAAAACATGACCCTAGCCGCAGAAAGCATTATGAGAATTGGGAACACATTGAAAAATCAAATGGATAAGAGGTATAATACACGATTCACTTACCCAGTTGCACCAGCGCTCTTGTTCTAGTGTGAATTGCTCGTCAGTAAGATGGTCCAGATACCGTAACTCCGCTTTCCCCAGTTCGGGGGGAAAGGCCAACTGTTCAAGAGTTTCAGAGTGGAAGTCGGGCATCTGGTACGCGGGCCGACCATTGGCGTCTACGTGAAAAACTGGTACCTCCCAGCTCACACCTTCCCACGCTGGGTATGAACGCGCTTTCTTTTTCTTCGGCGGCGGTTTGGAAGTTCCCGCGTCACCAGTGGAGATAACTCGACGCTCTGCGGGAGAGACGAGAGGTAGGGACTTGGCCTCAGCGACCGGGGAAGAATCAATCAGTATGATAGAAGGCTCAGGTTCCACCGGAGCAACCGGAGGAGAGGAAGTCGCAACAACAGCTCTTTCTTTCACCACCGCCTTTCCTTTAGTTTTTGGGGCCGAAGTTTTGGGGCGTTTCAAAGCCCTTGTCACGTCAGTTGGAATTTTCCTCTTGGAAGAAGAAGGGAGGGCCGAAGACATCTTAGCCGCGTCCACCATGGTTTTTAGCTCCGCAGCACCTAGAAAAAAACCACAAAAATCGAAGACGATTAAAATCCGAATCAAGAAACTACTATGGATAAGACAAAAGCAAGGGCACCCCCCGAAATGAGCTACAACCTATGCGCGGATGAGGAAGACTTAAGCCAGCCATCTCCAGCCGCAAGGGGGAAACCATATCTTTCCATGACGGTTTTGTCTCCACGGCAAACTTCTGCTCGATCTCCTTAAGGTCAGAAACAGCTTTCCTTTTCATCCGCGTATACAAACGCGGCTCAGTATCAAAATTCAAAATCCGACGCGAAGGATCTCTGACCAGAAACCATTTATGCCGCCATTCCGGCTTGCTGGTATTCCGATCCACAATAGGGACGCTGAGCTTAGCCTGATAAAGGCTTTTGTGGATGCCCCCATGGCCCAAGGTAAGCATATTGCTCAAAAGTCCAAGAGAAGGTTGGACCCCGATCTCCAGGCAACGCATCACAAATGAAGTCATGAAAAGCCAGCTATTCGGTACCAGTTGGGCAGGGCTCAAGCCACAGGCTTTCAGATAACGTTTAAACAGATTAGGCAAAGGGAGCCGAAATCCTTGGACCAAGCTCTCAATATACACCACCAAACAACCGGGGTAGGCATCCAAGCTTCCTCCCCCCTCGGCCGGCAGACACAGCACAACCCCCTCTGGCCAGGGAAAGACGCGAGCGATTACGTTCAAATCCTCCACGGTTGTGAATGTCCCCCCACCGCGGCTCTGGGCGTTCGGGGGGGCTATAGGAATCATACGCTGAGGTGAAACTACGGGTATTGGGCCCGCGGCGGAAGGATGAAAATCCCCCCTGAAAGGACAAGTCACTAGCACATTCTCGTTGTACAGAACCGAACGAAAATCCCCCAACACAGATGACGAACGCCGTTCTTTTGGCATAAAGACCGGGCCAGAGGGCAAACCAGTACGGGAATCTCACTCTTTATAAGAGTGCTGAGACTCCGGCGACTCTAGTATTGAGTCAGATCCCGATGATGAGGCTCCGACGCCCGACCGCGAGGACACAGAGTCGACCGGGGAGGAATCTTCATCACGTTCGCGGCTCGGGGAAGCATAAAAAGAAGGATCCTCGAGATCCTTGGGTTGCCTGAAAGTAACGTTCTCGGGAACCTCTATCTCACCCATCAAGAGCTTTCCCCCTGGGCGTCGGGAAGATGGAGGTATAACCAAAGCTTGCACACTCCCCGAACTACTTGGGGAATTTGACATGATGAGGATAGCCGAGCCAGTTAAGAGAGAAGTAGTGAAGGAGAAAGAGGCCTAAGGACCAGCCGCGGTCAATATAAACCCAGATGATCGCCCGCGCACCAACCACGGCCCGAGAGAAGAAAGGGGGAGAAAAGAAGACTAGAATCAAAAACAAAAACTAAGGCGCGGAAAGAAAAGAAAATAAAATCAAGATTTACCTCGAAGATGTCCCAGTTGAAGGGCTGTAAAAAAGGGAGAACGGTAAAAATAAAAAAAGGAATCAGAACCCCTATTTATAGACACCATGATCTAGGACGTTTCACCTCCTATCTCAAGACACGTGTCGAAAGCATGGTCCCCATCAATCAAACTAATGGGCTGAAAATTACCGGCCCATAAAAACCCATTTGGGCCCTGAGAAGCCCAACGTTCCTATCTTCCTTATCTTTTCGCCCTGAGAGAATTACCCACTACAAAGGAGGTTTTCGAACCGCGGTAAAACCTATCCGGTTCCCCCACGGCCCGAGGAGCTGTGATGACGCCCGAAAGATAACGGAATGAAAGAAACAGTTAAGGAGGGTTTAAAAGTTTAATAAAGATAAACTCCAAAGGACAAACATAACGGCCTTCGGTCCGCGGACGAAAAACACCTGCACAAATGGGACAGATGGCGCACAAAGGGACAGGTGGCGTTCATGCCCCCCATCCAAGTGCACTTCTTTCCCGGGATACCTGGCAATACGACATCGACAAATGGCCGAAAGAGGGGAACATCTCCCCTGTTTGACAGACGAAGAAATGTACTATAAAAGGCAGAAAGGGAGCCAAAGAAAAGGACTTTTTGGAAAAACCAGGGAGGAGACGCTAGTTCCAGAGAGGGTTGAGAGAGAAACAGCCACGCCGAGGTTCCCATCCTGACTCATTTATGTACCACACGTCCGCGGACGCCAATAGAGAGTAGAACAACATAATCAACTCGGGACAGGTAGTCGGACGTCAGTCTAAGGAGCTGGGGAGCATGTGGAATCATTTCACCCTCAACTTCTACTGTATTAGACGAGCGTATCTCCTTTACCATTGGGTCATTTGATGAACCCGGATAAGTAGAGATGCGAGTCTTCTCGAAAGACTCGGCGGCTCCGATCGTGGGACCCCCATAATTCGTGGGGATCCCAGGTAATGGGTAAGACCGTCCTCATTTCCTTTAGGGTAAGCGGCTCAGGTAAAGGTCTCTTTCCCCCCTGTTCTATTGCCCCGACCGGGTGGTTGACTGGGGGAAAGGGCTTCAGGTAAGTCCGTATTACCCAGTTTCCATAAAAGGAAGTCCAAGGCAGACCCCCCCTCCCATGGGGACGTGGGGGGGGGGGGGGCCACACACGTTTTCTTGTACGGATTCGTCAGTCTCTGCAGGATAATGACTATTGGTTAAATATTGATTTCTATGAGATTAGGGTTAAGGGATTTGTACTCTTTTAACATTCTAATTGCATGGAGATTTGATATTGCTAATTGGCCAATTACTTTGGGAATTTCTGTTATTCTATGTTGTATTGCATAAAGTGTAAGAGATTGGTAAGCATGTGGGGCATATCCATCTATTTAAACCAAAGTCAGAATAACTGATATCAATTGCTTTGCTTTGATTTGAGAATAACAATGAAATCATTCCAAGGATATATCATGAACCCCCAATCATTATCAAGAATTGCAGGTGAAGCGTTTTCTTATATTATTAGTACTTTGCAACAATTACTACTTTTACTTATTTGTTTGCTTTATTCATCTCAACTTTGTTATTATTTGCTTTGAATCATCATAAGAATAACGAATTAGTCTTCTCTTTGGGTTTGACCCCTACTTGTTTGCTATACTAATCTTTTGTTTAGCTTGAGTTAGGGATATATTGCATTTGAGACCAGGACCACCGACGCATCACTCCTATCGCGTCATCAGAAACCCAGCACTCGATCCCCTTATATAGATGCAGAAATCACTCAGCCGCAAGCAAAGGAAAATTTCAGTCCATCTTCGGAAGATCGTGATTTATCCAAAACCGAAAAGATAAGTTTTCGCAAAAGATAATTTCAGCGAAAAATAGATATTCACGATAAATACTAACAAGTCTATCCATAATATATTCGGCCTCGGGAAATATTTTCCACAAAAATCCACTCCAATCTCGGAACATGAGCCGGACTGACGGATGGCGGCGGTCGCACGTATGGGTGTCCCATCTCCTCCTTTACCTCTCAATGTAGGCAGTGAAATACTTTCCTTAAAAACATCTGTAAGATACTCTTAAACTTTCCATATGAGATGAGAAAAGTTCAAAAAGATACCTTAAACCACCCTCTAGGCATTATCTCCAACATAATCAACCTCTAGAACCGGTCTATCAAATTTGGATTCGATCTAAACTAATTCATCCGTAGGAATAAATACCCACATTAAGAACATAGTACGAATATAAGTATTGTTTTTAGAAATAATTTTAGTACGAATATAAGTTGGCATATCCTTAAATTTAATTTTAAATGTAAGTAGGTGTAATATTGTCACCATCCATGAATCCATGATTAATAAATAGTGATAGGATGTGTATATGTATGTACGCTAAAAAGTTAAGGAAAGTAGGTTGTGGTTAGTTGTTCGGCGTTACAATCCGAGAATTGCTTGATTGAAATTACCGACTCCCTTGTGCACATTTTTTTAAAGGCTGGGACTAGACCTGTCAAAACACAACCCGACCTGACCGACCGAAATTTTTTGGGTCAAGACTCGGAAATTTTGACCCGGAAATTTTTTTCGACCCGAACCCGAAAACCCGGAAATTTTCCGGGTAATCTGGGTTTCGACCCGGTGACCTGATTGACCCGGTAATTTTGACCCGATTTACCCGATTGACCCGGTTGATTTATAATTAAATATAATTAAATTTTTTTATATTTAATTAAAATTTATCGCAAAATTATCAAATTATGAATTTTTTAATTTAAAAAAGAAAAAATTGACAAACCCAAAATCGACCCGAACCCGCCAGAAACCCAGTCAAACCAGGGTTCTAGTCAACCCGAAAAACCCGGAACCCGTTTTACCCGGGACCCATTTTACCCGAGACCCGTAGTGACCCGACCCGAACCCGATCGGAATGACCCGTTTGACAGGTCTAGCCGGGACTGTTACGAGTGCACCTTCGTGTGGATGACGGATCCACAAACTTATCAAAACGGGAGCGTAAGTTGTATAAGTTAATATTCATTCCCTCTTTGGTAGATTTTTTTCTCTAGTTTATATTTTAGTTTAAACAACAATGTATTAGTTCAAAATAACATTTTTAATTTTAGTTTAAAACAATGACATTTTTGCTCAAAACGACAGGGTTTTAGTTCAAAACGAAACATTTTAGTTCAAAATTGTGTCATTAATTGTTATATATTTTTTCTCTTTAAACGAATAAAATGATGTCATTTTAGTCTATAATGGTACTCCATATTATTTTTCTTTGAAAAAATCGTCGTTTAATAATCCAAAGATTCAATATGTAATTTATTGTTCTCTTAGCATACAATAGCATGTAACAAGATATAAAAATTTTAAACCTGCATAATTTCTTATCTAATGGTTCAATTTAGTAATATAACCTCTTGTTTCGAAGCTCTTGGGTTGAATTATATTATTAAAATATCAATTTAAGTAAAATATAAAAGCATTGTGGTTTATTAAGAGACATTTTAAATAATTAATCTGTGTTTAATGTTCAAACGTTCATAATCGGATTAAGGCTTATAATATAAGAAAACGAAGCTATCGACGAGTATAACAAGTATAGGTAACTCATCGGATCAAATGAGGGCATATGCTCCTCCTTGCCCCTCCCCAGCTCCGCTTATGTCGCCATCCACACGACTTCGACATCGGCTCTCGAAACCAGCAGTTCCTCTGTTAGATCTGTCACCTCCGTTACCTCCACCGATTTAGACTTTCGGTGTCAGTGTCCTGTTACTCAAGATTTGCCGAGTTCGAATTTGCAAGCTTGTCCAATTGAACTCATAAGCTTGTGCAATCACGATCGAAGTAATCGAAACTAGCTCCTAGAATCGTCACCGAGTTCGAATTCGAAAGCTTGTCCGAAAACCTCATAACTTTCTTCAAATCGTCACCGGGTTTGAATTCGCCGAATTCGAGTTCAAATTAGCAGTAGCTGCCACCTTCTTCCCATCCATGGTGGTTGCCTTAACTTCGACACCATGCTCGCTCTGAATCGACTTCGATCGGCGCAATTGGAGCCGCAAAGGGGACGCCTTGAAGTTGGTAGACCACTTGGAGAAGAAGACAACCCCCATCACCGACACCCGCACCCGAGATCGACAGTGTGCTATCGACACAGGTAGTCGAGATCGTCATCGTGCGAATAGCGAGACGGCCCTGTTCCAACAACAAGTTCGTATTTTAATTATAAAAATTATATAAAATATTAATTTTTTAATACATTTTTTAAATAATTTTATTATTAGTAATAATAACTTAGAAAATATTTTTAAAAAATCAATATTTTATATAATTTTCATGATTTTAAAATAGTAAATGATATATTTTAGTTTTGCTTAGATTTGTTCAATGTAGAGGTTTGATACTAGTTGGTTGCGCCTTTTTTTTTCTTTTGGGTTTCGATTATATGTTAGATGTTTTATTCATTTGTTGATTTGTCGGCATACCGAAGATTAAGTCTATTTGATTTATTAAATTGATACTTATATTTTAACAGAAGTACGGAATATTATGTGATTGATTGAATAAGGGGTTAATGAATTCATCCACACACATATGATTGTGATTTGTGTATCACATTCACATATATTCATATTCACGTGTGGTAGATAGTAGATACCATTGATTGTCATTAATTCTTCTAACTAATTCACCGAAAGCTAAGTGCCACATTAAATTGCCAACGGTGGCAAACTATTGTACGCTTATTATCAATTATGTAAGTTTGGAACTCACGATAAGGGGTGGCATCGAGCCATTGGGAGTCCCCGATGTAGAGCTTTACCGTTCAACTTCAACCTATAAAAAATGCCCCATTTGCGTGGGTCTTTTCACCATTGACCATATATACATAAGCTCTGGGTCAAAAAAAATTTAAAGCGAACCTAATTAAAATAATTTCATAAACGGTAAGAAAAATAACCCAATCTTTAGTTAGGAATGAAGTAACAAAGTATTTCGTCTATTTTTTCGACCATATATCATGCAAAAAATATTGACATGAAATTGGCCAAATGGAATAATTCCAATAAAACAACTTAATATCATCCAAAATACAATAACATCTTAATTTCGATGATTATATTTTTGGAAATTTCGCGAGGTACCCCTGAGGTATTGCAATTTTCGCGAGGTATACAACTCTTTTACATAATTCGCGTGGTACCCCTGAGGTTTTTAATATTTTCGCCTCGTGCCCTTCCCTTGTTAAACTTAACAGATCTAGCTAACGTCGTTAATTTTGAAGAAAGAAAGAAAGAAAGAAAGAACGGATAGAAGAACTGAAGAAGGAAGCGAAGAGAGAGAGCGAAGAGAGGGATCACGATGCTTGTACTAGAGAGAGATCACGAAGCTCGCGAGAGACAGGATGAAGGCCGGCCGCCAGGTAAAATCTATGGCGCCGGTGAGAACGCTTCTGGTCACTTGGTCAGAGGTGCTGCTGTTACGCTAGGTCGGAGCCGACAGTTCACAGGGAGGAGAAGGCTCGACTGTAGGCAACTCGCACCGACGTCGGTTCTGACGAGGGACTGGTGGCGGCTATGATGGGCTCGACGGTGGGCGACAATAGGTACTTTTTAACTCCCTTTTCCCCTTTTGCGAATATTAGGGTTTAGGTATCATGAATTGTTTGCGAAATTTTGTGTGAATTGTTGCACTACCTTGATGATTTGATGTTGTTTAGGGGGATTTTGGCTCTGTTTGGGGTCAATTTTTGTTATGTGACCATAAATTGGGTTTGTGTAAAATTGTAGAACTTTGGAACACATACTGTCAAGACCTTTGGACAGTAAAGGGGTCGAAGGTTTGGTAATTTTAAAGCTTTCAATCATTGGGAGGTGTTGCAAAAATAAAAGGGTTAAAGGATTCGATTCAAATATAGTAAAGAAGAGAAATCACACTTTGCTTTGTTTTATCCTCTCTTTCTTGGTATAAAATGTCTTTAGTGTTTGGCTCTTTGAATGATTAGTGTCAGATGAACATAAAGTGCAATGAGTCGAGCATGTAGGCAATAGTGTCTAAAGGAGGAAGGAAATCCTTTTAGTGATGATTTTTTCGCATCACTTAAATCCCTCCAGATTCTGCAGCTGCAGATTCTTAATAAGCTTAAAGCTAAGCAGCAGAAGCTCAGTAATAAGATGAAATCAGTCAAGATTTATAAGAGGATTCCCCTTGTGATCTTTGCAACATGTTTCGTAGGGGTGATAGATCTTTGCAACATCTAAAAGGAGCATTGTTTATGTATGACTCTATTGGTAAGTTCACCTTGTGTAATGGTTAGAGGACCATCTCAATAAGAATAACTTTGTTTACCCTTCACATGGAATCAGGTATATGCTTATATTGGCTTTTCCATATGTCCATACATTGGGCACTGGTGGAGTTTTAGAGGGTTACATTAAATCCTTACTTGTTCTACCGATATATATTATAAAGTCATGATTCAATGTGAGATTACATTGGGCACTGGTGGAGTTTTAGGAGAAGTTTGGCACATCAGTCACATGAAGGGTCTGTTTTTGGTATGAAAAGGAGATGTTTTAGTCTAAAATATGTGATAAAATATGTTCTATTGTTGTTGTAATGCTATTCATGTGTATATATTAATATAGCCTATTAGCTCAAATGGAAGAGCAATGTGCCTAAGCACAAAGATGTGGGTTCAAATCCCACGTAGGCTATTCATAATCTACATGTTATTTATGCTCCGTGAGGCTTGTATTTGACCATGGATCATGTCTCTTTATTACCATATAAATTCTTTGGTTATGATTTAAACTAGGTTTTGCGTTGATTCAATAATATTTTGTAAACAGAGTTGCATTTGTCAATTACTTTAGCACCACTACTGATTATTATGAACATCCCATTTAAGCTATTTAAACCTAAAATCAGTAATGGTTAGTGTGCTACAGTTGAACAAGTAGTCAAATATGATAGATTGATATATTAGACTTTAGTTTAAGTTTTCATTTCAATGAAAATATGAGTTATTAGATAGGTACATCCTCATCAATTTGAGTTAAAAACTCAAACTCTGTTCCTCACTTAAGACAACAAACATTGATGCTGCTATTTGTAGCAAAGTGTACATGAACATTGACTTGTTAAAAAAAAGACTAAACTAAAAGAGAAAATAGTTTTTTTTAAGCCTAATCCTCACCAAAACATCAGTAAGGGTCAAACAAACCTTTACAAACATGTTTGTACAGATTTCATGTTGGTCTTCTCTCCCTGATTTCTCCAAAACAAAAAACGAACAAGCCAAACAGCTGCATCAACAAGGAATTCTAAAATCACTTCAACAAATTAATTTCAATTTATATGGGATATATAGTCTCTACGGGATTTGAACCCGCATCTTTGTGCATAAGCACAATACTCTACCGTTTGAGCTAATAGGCTTAAAATCACTTCAAAATATTAATGTCAATTTATGAATCAAACTATTTCATGCTAGGGACAATACCAACAACTCAACAAGTAGAATCAAATTGTTACTGTTACTAGCTTAGAGACAAATAAAATTAAAATCCCTTTGTGCAGCCAAAAATTAATCAAAAAATTCATTTGGATTTTGTACAATCCTCATAACCTGAACAAGATTACAAGAATCATATTATATGCAAGAATCGTACTTAAGGAGAGTTAGTAAAGTTATATTGCACTGCCAAATATTTATTTAGAAGCTACAAGAGAAACCGAATAGCTGTGCAATTGTTAGAGGGTTAACCTATTAATTAACTATCTCATTTTAAGTTTATATGACATTCTCATGTGAGTAGTGGCCATTGATACCAAAATCTCCCATACGACTATACGAGATTACAGAAAAAAACTACGACAGTGCAATTTCAACCTAAATGCATCAATTTCAATATGATATTTACAAGAACCCCCAATTTCGAATTGATTTTACCAATTTCACATCACAAGAGAACCCTAAATGCATCAATTTCAACATAAACCCTAAATTTTGGTAAAGGGGCAAAATTTTCTAACCTCTCTACAATTTCTTCTCCACCTCCGGCCACCGGCCGAGGCATTGAGGCAATGGGTCACCACTACCTTCGCTCTTAGTCATGAGAGTTCGGTGGCTGGCTTCTCCTCCCACTGTCGTATCCATCTTCACAAGTCCCGACGCATCTAGTAGGAGCTTCGTTCTTCGACCTTCGTCCTCTCTCTCGTGCGCGAACTGCTTCGTTCTTCGACCTTTGTTCTCTTGATCTTCGACCCTCGTCTTCCGTTCTCTCGAGCTTTCTTCTTCTCTCGACCTTCATCCTCTCTCTCAGCGTCTTCTCTCGACCTTCTTTCTTTGTCCGTCTGTCTTTCTTTTTCTTTTTTTTTTAATCCAAAAGTAACGGAGCTGTTAAGTTTAACATCCAAAGGGCACGACGCGAAATTTAATAAAACCTCAAGGGCACCATGCGAAATATGCAAAATAGTTGTATACCTGCCGAAAATTGCAATACCCCAAGGGCACCCCGCGAAATTTCCGTTATATTTTTTTTGTCGGATTTATTGTCAAAAAAATAGTTGTGATATTTTGTTACTACGTTTCATAATGGCTGGATTATTATTCTTACAGTTGAAAAATTGAGATTTTTTTAACACTCTTATAAAGGATGTATTATTTTAATTAGTTTAGCCAACAATTAAAATAGGCGGGTCTAGGGGTAGAAATAGGTTGGGTTATGGGTGAAAATCATCATTCCAACACCTGCCCCGCGGATATAAACTTTCACTCATCCCGCTCCATCACTCGCAAACCCTTCACCCACATCCAACCCGTGTAGGTGTGCGGGTGGTGCGAGTGATTATTGGATATCCAATAAGACGAACCAAACATTTTTATTTTCAAATTTGAAATGAAATATTTGTGTTAGAACACATATTAGCATATGCATATCATGTTCGAGTTCAACAATACGTGAAAAATACACAACTTATCAAATAAACATTTCGAGTTCTAATTCAACAATAAGTGGAAAATATATACATAACTTAGAAATAAGAGACAACGGAAATATCTTCAATAAGATCAAAATATTGACTCATTTGTATTCACTATTGAATCTAATTTTCAAATTACTATGAACTCTATTAACAATATAAAGTCATATGTTTAATTGGGTTATTGAATACTTATTGGGTGATTATTGGTGCGGGTTAATGAGGCATATTATGGGGCAAGTTACTAGAGTGGATTTGGGTGAAAAATCACCATCCATTACTCGTCATCCGCTTTTTGCGGGCTTTGCCCACAAAAATAGCGTGGATGAAGCAGGTGAATTGGATATCCATGGATTCCGCGCCCCATTTCCAGTTATAATCCTGCATGATATTTTTTTGAAATACCAGATCCAATTTGGTAGGGGCACATATTTTTTTTAATTTCTTTTTTTCCTGTATTCATAAGATTTACAATTCTAAAAAAATACAATTAAATTAATTAATTAATTAAAAATAAAGAAAAAGTTTGGCTTGTCACATGTCTTTTTCTCCACTTTTCGAGGTTTTATAGGACAAGTTATAATTCACTCAATATGACGTGCTAATTTGTAGAATTTTATAATTTTTTTACATTCAAATAAAAATTTTTACATTCAAATAAGTAAAATTAATTGCCCCAATAAAGGAAGAAAAAGAATATTCGTTGGAAGAAACCCGCAAAGGGATATTTTAAGATCAATTTTGATGGATCAAAACTATCCACAGGAGATGCTGCGACGGGTTTTGTCATTCGAGACCACCATGGTAGTGTCCGAGCTTGCAACACCTTGCTGTGTTGTTCTGTTTCTGCTTTGTAGGCTCAAGCTTTGGCTCTTCGACTGGGACTGTATGCTGCTTTAGAGTTGGGGATCTCGAAGATTGAAGTGGAAGGGGATAGTCTTTCGGTTATCAACTCAATCAAAGGGAATTGGACGTGTCCTTTGGGAGATTGATTTGGTGATCGCCGACGCTCTTCTTTTGCTCCACTCCTTTGATTCCTCTTCTGTCATCCATGTTTTCCAGGAAGTCGACCAGGTGGCGGACAAAGCAGCTCATCTTTGCATGCAACATATTTAAGGGTCATTTGCTTCTCATCCAGAGCTTCTTCATCCGTAAGGACGCTATTGGGTGGTGGATCAGTAGGGTCTGACACCACCCAAAATCTTGCTTTGTATAAAAAATAAAATAAGTAAAAGTAATTAATTTATTTTAATTGATGTAATTGAGGATTTTTAGTTTAATTGAGAATTATTTTTTATTGCTCTAATCAAAACCAAATTGGAGAGTTCTTAATATCCAAATAGTTGAGGATTTTTAACTTAATTGAGAATTGATTAAGATATGATTTTTTACAGTAGGCAAACAGTGGATGACTTTGACAAACCAAAGAGCATACTTGATCATGTAGTAGGATGATGGTACATAGCTCCCTATTCGAAGGGAGAGTGTTTATATTACAAATACAGCTAACCTTCGCTATGTAGTCTGCACTCTGATTAGATTCTCTATGGAAATGTCTGACTTGGTTGCTCGTGAATTTACTTCTCAATGTCTAGATGTCTTCAATCGTTTTAGGATTTCCCATAGAACTTTGTCGGAGTCCCCAATAGCGTTGACTATAAGATTGTCCCCTTCAATAACGATTTTCCTTATACCTTTACCAAGTGCTACCTTTAAGCCAATACAGAAAGAATAAGCTTCCGTTAGTAGTACTGATCCAGGCGGAATTTCAAATTGAATAAATATTAATAACTTGACCATTGCAGTCCTTAATGATTCCTTCAACATCACAGGCGCCAGAGCTTTTGACAAAGCCAACTACATTTAGTTTGTAGATGTCTTTTGGTGGGCGCTCCCACTTGGGAGCTCGATGTTTTGTTTGTTTAATTTTATTTCCTTTGATTTGGGCCTGATTTCAGGTATTTATGTCAACAATTATTTGCTTAATGATTTTTGTAATTGGTTTATCTCTAGTTTCGTTAAAAATGATACTATTTCTCAATTCTCAAACTGCATGCCATATGAAACATAGATTTTTAAAGTGTGGATCGGATTATCTTTCACCACATCTAGATTGTCTATAAAATTTTCTAACATCAAATGAATTGATGTGAATAAAATATAAAGTCGGGCCATTTAATTTGCAAAAATAACCCTTTTTGGGGAAATCTTTGCATGTCTAACCCCATCCAAAAAAGATTTGCACAATTCCGGATATCCGGATTTTGGGTGCAACCGGTAGCAGGTCATGAGGGGGAGACTGGACATTGTGGGTTCGATAGCTGGACAAGTGAGAGACAAACAGAGAGAGAGACAGAAAAGAGAAGAAAAGACACATACACACACACAGAGAGAGAGAGAGAGAGAGAGAGAGAGAGGGAGGAGTGAAAAGGGATCTGCAGGATTATTGACAAGACAGAGAGAGAGAGAGAGAGAGAGAGAGAGAGAGAGAGAGAGAGAGAGAGAGAGAGAGCAATTGGAAGGGGGGCTACAGTAAAAGTAGGGAGCCAGATGCTTTCCGCATAGCGATGGCGCCAAAACAAAAGAAGGGAACTAGGAGGGAGGAGGGGGAGGGTATATAAGCATTGAAAAAATTCTGAAAGAAATCATTAGTCGCCATTAATGAACTGCAGGGGAAATTGAACTTGAGTAAGGAGAATGGCCGGCGTGGGATTTGAAGAAACAAGGTTGGTGTCCAATGATGTGGGGGTCTATATAAAGAGATCAGATGACTGATGGGCGTCACATTTAATCACACTTCCTGGGGGAATGAAATCTGAAGAAAGAGAGAGAATCCATTGAAGAAGAAGCAAGTGGGCATGGGTTCAGTAAACGGTTGACTTGTACGAAGCTACTTTTCATTGGACAGTTATTTCCTACCCACAGGATACGTATTGGAAGTTACTGGACATTCCTCTGGTCGGATATAAAATGGGTAAGTGTTGTCTCTATGTATGGTAAGTGTTGTTTATGTTGGACAAAAATACGCGAATAATCGTACAACACATTTTATTTGATTTTTAATATTTGAGTTCGACCCCTTTTTGTTATCCTCTTGATTCGAAGTCGTATCGATACCAAGATTCGAATGGTTTTGGTAATTTAGTTTGGATTTAGTTTTGATTTGATTTCGTTTTCTTGTATGCATCAGAGGATGAAGTTCAAACCCACCTTCTAGGAAGGGTAGCTTGAACAACAATCCACCCGAGTAACCTGAGCCCACCTTCTCGGAAGGGTAACTCAAGTAACCCGCCTATCATTTGCATAGAAAACGATTTTTAGTGGTGGGGTTTGATTTGATTTGATTTGAGATTTGACTTAAAGGTCAATTTGGGGGTTGTGATTGAACTCGTTTGTGAGTTTCCTACGTACCCTTTTGGAAGGGATCAAATCGCACGTAGTTCTTGAAAATGACAAATTTGATATTTGGGTTTTTGAAGTTTTGGTCGTGACCGAACTCGACGAGCGAAAGCTTTGTATCGAGTCGGAGGAGACACTTTGGATTTGATGAAACTTTGGTATTTGAGACGACTTGGAGTCAATAAATAAATTTGAGGAGATTTGATTTGAAAGTTTGGATGTGACTGGACTCGGTGAGAATTTGATTTACACCGGGTTTCCGACGTATCCACTTGTTTGGCGGAATCAAGTCATCGTAGTTCGGGACGAAAGGAAATTTGGTATTTAGGTTCGATCGTGAGATCATTTAAGGGTGGTGATCGAACTCGACAAGCAGAAGCTTTATATCGAGTCGGAATGGACAATTTGAATTTGTTTGATTTTAACCTCATATTCATTTAAAGGGAATTTAGAGGTTGACGACTGTACCCGATATATTTTTAGGATTTAATATCGGGTTACCTACGTAGCCGATATGAGGCGTCAAGTCTTTACGTAGTTCTTAACGAAGAACAAATTTGATTTCTTGGTTTGAGGATTGAACCAGACGAGCTTTAGCTTTATGTCCGGCTACCTACGTACCCGTTTGGACGGGATCAAATCTTGCGTAGTTCTTAGGAGAACAAATTTTATTTAATTTGAGATGGGTGACTGAATCCGATATATAGTGAATTTGATACCGGATTTCCTACGTAACTCATAAAAGAGTATCAAGTCTTTACGTAGTTCTAAACGAACTGATTTAATTTTTATTTGACGATTGAACCCGATGAGCTTTTTGCTTTATGTCGAGCTACCTACGTACCCGTTTGGACGGGATCAAATCTTGCGTAGTTCTGTATCGAAACCAAGTTTATATTTAGTGAAACTTGATTTGGGGTTTTGACTCCGTTTTCATATTTAGGAATCGATTTTGAGATTGACCCACTAGAATAAACTGGCGATGAAATTTTACGAGTTTGACTTTATAATTTTTTATCAAACCCAATTTTCAATTTTATGCCAATTGTAATTCCTATATTCTTGTGGGTCAATTTCGTAATTAAATGTATTCTTTTTGAAAGCCTCCCCGTATACCACATTTTATGGTCACATATTTGAATACAGTGTGAGACCATTTCATGGGCTTAAGCCCAAATCAAGCTCAGGTCATTTTTTTAATCTTTGCTTGTTTTGTTTTTAATCAGTCCAAATTCATAGGCTCAACCCAGTTTCCCTTTGATGAATGTTAACCCTCTGTACACACTCGTTTCTCCCCTTTTTTTTTTATTTTTTTTTTCTGCCGACTCGGAGATTTCGACAGGAGCGCCAGTCCCGGACTGTGGTGCGAGCGCCAATCCTGGAGCCACCGAGAGCAAGAGCAGTCAAGGTGTCTGGTACTCGAGGGAGATCGAAGGAGTCTCAATTTGGGTAAGTATTCACAAATCTTCAACCGTTTGTGTAGATTTGATTTAGGGTTTTGATTTACGCCTGAATTTCTAACGCTGAATTTGGTTTGATTTTAGCAGCACACAAGTGCCCTCCTACGGCACTGGGGTTTGAGCAGATCCGGGCAGGCCGGTCGACAGTCGGGGGCGACTCGGGCTCAGTGTGGCGGCTCAAGAATACCACAACTCCAGGCTGATTCGTGCTCTTTTCCCTCTCCAAGCGCATGTTGATTTGGATTTGTTCCAATTTCTGGACAATTAGGTTAGCTCCCCTCTCTTCTCCCTTTTAGCTGGATTGGAACATCAGTTTGTGTATGCATAGGTTAATTCTGATTTGGGTAATATTGAATTCATCAGATTGCCATTTGATAGCTCCTGATTTTTTTTATTACCCCAACTTATGCTTGCATTCTTCCTGATGTTTTTTTTATGGAGTTTTTAGATCCCAATCCATGTTTGCTTTGCCTTTGTGGCTTGTTTTGGTCCCTTGAAAACTTAGTGTCTCTCATTTTGTATAGTATGATTTCTTGCTGCCGTCCGATAGTTTATTTGTCCCTTATTCACTTTCATTTGTGATTTTCCTATGGAATTCGGCAATTCATTGCTTTTGAATTCCGGGCAAAATCCGGCAGCCTTTCGGCGCTATGAGCCGATCCACGCCGGGATCGAATGTAGTGGCGAAAGAATATACTTTCAAGCCAACTACGATAGTCGATGCTCTCAACCTATTACGTGATGGTCTCTAGGCGAAAGAAAATACTTTCAAGCCTATTACGAGACCAAACACTAGGTGAGAGCATATGAACCCAAGTCTGGGTTAGTCCTCTCCATTGTAATTGTACCTGCAAGAAAAGAAAATAGCTGCTCTTTTGTGTTCTGCCGCTCCTTCTCCTTGCTGATTTTTGTTTGTTTCATGGGTGGTTGCAGGTAACAGGAAGAAACAAGAGGAAGACTGTTTATCCAGCCAACCCCCTTTTCCTATTTATTTTTGTGGTTGCTGGTTTCTCTCCAGGAACGAGAAGAACCAGGAAGAGGAAAGCCCAACCCCTTTTGAGGAATTGGTTGCTTTGCTGGTATTGGGAAGAAGAGGAGGGCTAGGCGGGGAGCGAAACCCAAAACTGCAGTGACCCTCTCTTTTATAGGTGGATGAAGGCAGTTATCAGAAGACCCACTCCACCACTATCTCTGTAGTTTTCTCTTTTTGTTTTTTCCCACGTTTGATTTTTAGTGTAACCTCCAACAACTGCTCCTACTTGGCTGGGCTGTATTATATTTGATTTTGATCAAATTCAAGGGAAGCCATTTTTATACCCATATAATTGAATTTTGGGCTGCTTTGACTTGGGCCTCTTTTTCTTAGGTTTTTTTTTGTTGCCCATTAAAAGGATTTCCAATGAATTTATCACCAAATCTCACATGAGGTAAATAATTAAATTTGGCAATTTTAACATAAAATCACGAATCATTAAATTCATGAAATTTTACCCCTCAACAGTTGCCCCCCGAACTTTGTGCGTGTGAGATACCAAACGCGTCCAAAGTTCGAACAATGTGCTATTTATGCACCATGTTTGGTTCTTACGGACTTTGCTTAAGGAAGCATTTTTATTTGGTTTATAGTCCGAAGAAAATCTTGGAACTTTCATTGTTGTTTCTATGAAAATTGATCACAAATGAAGAGCAATCCTGCTTAGGACCTGCTTTAATCAGTGTGATATAATATGGTATGGGTATACAGGAATCGGAAATATTTTCCGTCTCTAAATTTGATTTTTGCTTTTCTAGCTTTCCAACCAGTCTGGCTTTTGAACTTGTAAACCGATTGGATTTTTGGCTTGAGTCATATTTGGCTTTGACTTTTTCCGATTTGATCTTTTGACTTTTGGCTAATTTGGTTTTTGGCTTTTGGCCGGAATTTTCGACTTTAAGCTTGAATTTGGATTTGAAGATTTTCTTGTGGAGGACAAGGATTTGGTTTTGACGACTTGGTGTCGTAGGTTTGAGCTTTTGTCTTTGGACCGATTTCATTTTGATTTTCGGTCTTAGACTAAATTTGGTTTTGACGACTTGGTGTTGTGATCTTAGCTTTTGTAACCTTTGTGGTTGAAGCTTTGTGATCAAAACATCATATGAGATGCTTTGAACATTTATACCCATACCATTTGAAGCTAAGACGTTTGGTGCCTTTTTCTTTGAGCTTTAGTTTTGATTTTTGGGGGCTTTGGATGACCGTACATATACAGATAATGTAGGCCAATTTTTGTTTGGGGAGGGTTTGAAGGATTTTGTGAGGCTTAGGCCTTTTTGGCTTTGAGAGAGAAGAAAACATTGACCATTTGATTAGTCAAGTTTTGAGGCAACTTTTGGTTTAGGGTTCCTTGGAAGGAAAATTTGATTTATGACACTTGGATTGATTACCACATTTGGACATGATAATCAAAGTCGGAAAATTAAGGCTGGAGCCTTTTGTTTGTTTTTCTTTGTGAGAATGTCTTTGAAAGACACTTTCTTTCTCGCTTTTCCCTTTGCCTCATTTTCAAAAATGGGTGCAAGTCTTTAGACCACACCTGATTTTTCTCCTTGTAGTTGAGACGATGCTCATTTGACTACAAAAATAGAGGAGTTGACTTCTTTTTCTTCTTTGTTTGAGAGAAGAAGACGTTTTGTTTGTTTTTGCTGCTGCACCTAGCATTTTGACAAGCTAGACTGCCTACGTACCCCCTTTGTGAGGGATCAAGCCGCTCGTAGTTCTTTGTGAACCCATTTTTCATATATGCTTTCGGGTCGTTTGATTTTCGGACTAATTTCAAGTCCTTTTTTTTTGTTTTTAAATATGCATCACTCGAACTATTTGAGCACACCTTCTAGGAAGGGTTTCCCAAATATTTCGACTATCATTTGCAAATCGGGATTTTTCTTTCTTTTTTTTTCTTTTTCTTTTACCGCATCATTCACATCACTCAGGCCCACCTTCTAGGAAGGGTTTCCCGAATAACCCGACTATCATATGCGAACCCGGAATCTTTTTTTTTTTTTGTGCGACTGAATTTGACATAGAGATTTTTTTTATGCCAAATTTCCTACGTACCCCTTGCTGGGGATCAAGTCTTTACGTAGTTCTAGGCGAATCTATTTTTTTCCGCCTTGGAGACTACTTGATTATTTTGACACCCTTACTTGGCTTTAGGTGTCTTTGATTTGGTTGAGCTTATGGATGCAAACTTTTGACTGTCTTTTCCGGAGCTCTTGCTTTTGGTCCTTTTCATTTGGACCTTCTTGCTTTTAGACTCATCAATTTTTCCGAGCCTTTCAAATATCGGAGCTTTAAATTCTCCACTTGTCGAGGCTATATGAAGCCTTTGAAACACCGAAGGTTTGGATTCTTCACTTGTCGAAGCCATATTGAGCCTTTGAAACATTGAACATTTGGATGCTTCATTTGTTGAGGCTAGCTTTAGTCTTTCGAATACCGAAGATTTCGGTGCTTCGCCTGTAGAGGCTAGATCAAGCCTTTTAAACACCGAAGATTTGGGAGTTCCACATGAAGTCATCTCGAGCCTTTTAAATGCTGACACTCTAGGCTCTATTACACTTGCGGTTAGAATACCCTCTTCGTATGAGATTTGGAAATTCTTGACACAAGCCTCCTCGACAAGTTTTTTTGGAGCTTTACCCTTAAAAGATGGTTTTAGCTTTTGCACTTGAACCTTATGCTTCTTGTGCATTTTTGAAGCTTCACCGAATCTTGATTTCTTTCCCTTTGATTTCTCTTTTGATTTTGAGGAGGGAATTTGATGCTTGGAGCGAAGAGTAATATTTTTAACTCCTGCTTCATTTTCGCACAAGTCATCGGTCCATGAGACCATACAACATTGAACGATTTCTTTTTCTTCTAAGGACTATTCTTTTGAAGTGTCATCTTTAGCCGACAATATAAGAGGCAATGAAACCGTGGGGCTGCCCCCAGTTTCAGTATCCATAGACGATGATTTTTTTGTTTGAGAAGACACTTGGAGCGAGGGAGTGCACTCTGCCACATCTACCGTTGAAATGGTATTTGATGAAGCAGCTTGAGTTGAGGATGTTTCCCCCTCGATTTCAATTTCTCCTTTTTTAATCATCCCCTCTATGATGTCTTTGAAGACGTAGCAATCCTTGATTGGATGACTAACGAGTTGATGGTACGAGCAGTATTTTGGATCACGCATTTTGCCAACCTCTTTTGGCCTTTTTGGCTCCGGGAGTGTTAACATTTTAGCACTCACCAATTCATCGAATATCCCTTGCACATCATCATCGTCAAAATGATATTTCTTTTGCCTTCTTTCATGAAGGGTGAGTCTATTGACTGGCTCCTTGGCTTTCTCTTTTCTTTGAGCTTTAGAACCATTTCCGTTACCGGACTCTCGATCATGTTTAGCGAAAGTCGCCATAGACTCTTCTTCTTCTTGTAGCTCATTGCCATCATTTTTGTTAGCCTCGCTATCTTGAGGCCATTTGGATTCTCGTGCTAGCTGTTTTTCAACATTGCACGTTTTAGACACCAACTCATCAAATGAACGAGGCTCGGCACTTCCAACATGTACCGCTAATTCCGGTATTAGGTTGTTGGTGCACATTTGAACACAAGCTTGTTCGCTCAATTTTTCATGGCATTGGAGTCTCATGCTCCTCCACCTGGCGATGAAATCGTTTGGCGGGCTCATTAGACCTTTGATAGGTGTTTGCAAGATCCGTAATAGAAACTCTTGCTTTCGAGCTCACAAACTGGGCTAGGAACTCTCTTTGTAGATCGTCCCATGTTTGAATCGACCCTAGTTGAAGTTGAGTGTACCAAGTGAATGCCGATCCCTTCAATGATTGGACAAATTGCCTAATTAACAAGGCGTCGCTTAAGGCAGTTTCACCACAAGCAGAATAAAAATGAGCTAGGTGCTCGTGGGGTGAACCGTGAAGGCCATCGAACTTCTCAAAGCTCGGTCTTTGGTAGCCCGGGGGAAATGGCATCGAATCATAGTGTACTGGATATGGCTTTTTATACCCAAACACTTTTAGATTTTGTGATGCATAAACTTCTTTTATCCCCTGAGCGATCATCTCTTTAATTTCTTGTGGAGAGATCGATGTGCTACCGCTTGAACCTTCACCATTTGGCCTTGATTGCTCTTGTCTATTTCCTTGAGCTTGCACATTTAATTGTGCGAGAAGTGCTGCTATTTGAGCATCTTTCTCATCAAGTTTCCTTTGCAACTCTTGAAGTTGCTCTTCGACACTTGATGTGTTGGTAGTCAATACCGGCATCACATCTGATCCGTCTTGTGAGATTTTTGCTTGAGATTCAACCATCGGAGTATTTGAACTTGTTAGCTCCAACCGGGTTTTCTCTCTTGCATCATCTTTGAACACTTGACATGTCTCTTGAACCTCCTTGCCTTTCTTGGATCTTAGAGGTTCACCCTTTGTGCCCCCGATTTCCGTCTCTTCCGAATATGAAGTCATGTCGACTTGTACAATCTTTTTCGGATAGATAGGTAGAGACCCAACGAGGATCTGTCTTGGAGAAGTCACTAGGGGAATTTCTCCTGCCCCCTGCGATCTAATAAGATATTTTGCAAGAGTTGCATTGGCTCGCTCTAAAGTTGATGAGCGAGCTTGCACAAGAGGAGGTCTTGTCTTGTCGCGTTGAGATCCGCACTTGCGTCCCCTTCGCTTCATGGAGTTATTTGCCTTCTTGGGAATGGAGATGGGTTGTGCGGAAGTTGCGATTGCCCCCTCATTCATTTTGATGACATGAATGATAGGCCTTTGAGCGACTTCATTAGTTGGCTTTGTGCCGTTGTAACCACCCTCCTGCATTTTGAGCTTGTTGCAGATAGGTTGGTTGTTGAACTTGTTGTCACCGAGTCGGGTGATCTTGAGCTTCCTGCCCCCATGGCTTGGAAGAGTTGTTGGCTTCATGCCCCCTTCCCTTGAAAGCATTTCAGGAGAACTGGACACCCACTTGGCGACGGTCTGATTCTCCGGAGCTTGAAGAGCCCCAAAGACATTGTTGATCGAGACCTTTGCAAATAACGAGTCCCGAGTGATGTCAATTTGCTCTTCGAACGATCTCTTCTTGATCCAATGACCTTCTTCGATAGTGAAGGTTGTTGGAAGCTCGATGAAGTTGACAATCACTTGAGGTGCCATTTGTACCTTTTAAATATAACCATGTATTAGTATAAATACAACTAAGAGATGAAAAGGCAAAAAGGGTCCCACTGGGCGTGCCAAAAATATGTTGGACAAAAATGCGCGAATAATCGTACAACACATTTTATTTGATTTTTAATATTTGAGTTCGACCCCTTTTGGTTATCCTCTTGATTCGAAGTCGTTTTCTTGTATGCTGATAATGCATATTTTAGATAGGCATTATAGATAGTTTTAGTATAGTTAGGTTGCATTTCTTGCTTGCTTTGTTGTTAAATGGCATCTTGTGTTTATTTTAGAAAAGTTCGGATTCTGCGCAATTTTGTGTTTATCTCGCAGATTGAATCGGAACACATTTGAGAGATGCAATATCTCGAAGAGGAACACAAGATACATGGGAAGGAACAAGAAAGAAAGAAGCAAAACAAGAGGAGAAGCCCGCAATGGGAGCTAGAAGGCCACGGCAGAACAACGTGCCGCGGGCGCCGCAGATTTGCCGCGGGCGCCGCAGTGCCCGCCGCAGCGGGATGTGAAGGAAGCATTTGCGGCGGGCGCCGCACCACTTGCGGCGGGCGCCGCACGGACAGTCAGCGCGTAAGCGCCGTTTTTAAGAAACCCTAGTTTTCTATTATGTTGTTTTGAGGCCGACTTGGATGTTTTATTAGGCCACTTTTATGTTATTTTTCATTACCTTTCATTCTATTCTTTGAACCATTAGACTTTTGAGAGATTTGGAGCCATGTCGCCCATGAGGAACTAAACTCATCTATTCTGCCTGCAATTTGAAGCTTTATTCGGATTGATTGTGAGTTTCTAATTCTCGCTCCTGGTTTCCTATTTGTGAATGCTTCAACTTCTTTGTGCTTGATTGCTGATTGTTTTGTTCTATCTTGACTGATCAACTTGGTAGAATCAATTCAATCGCTAGGGTTTTGTAGATTCCTGGTTGCGAACCTTAACCCAAGTAGCAAACTTATTCCTTTAGGGCTGGTTGAACTAATTGAATGAGTAGGAAGTTGGATGTGTTGTTAAATCCTTTTTTAGGGACTGCAAATACCTTGGCTAATCTCTGGACTTAAAGCTATCAATTGGGTTAAATCCTTCTTTAGGGATTGTTCGATTGATAAGGGTTGCTAGGACTGGTTGGACTAGTAACTATATTAGGTCGGGACAAGGGCATTCATAGGAAACGTAATAGGACGAGAAGAAGTTACAATGATCGCTTTAATCCAATAAAGTAGAAAATTGTAGGTGGAATTGCTTCTCATAATTGTCTAAACCAATATCAATTATTTTGCTTTCTTTAATCCGTTTTGATAAAAGGCGGATCTTTCACACTTAAAACCCCCCTCCTTGGTTACTTTAATTAGCACTTAAATCACACTTGAATAATAATTCCCTGTGGGATCGACCTCTTACTTATCGCTCTACTAGTTATAGGTTTGGGTTTTCTTTGGCGGAAGCAACGACAGGTTTTCCCTCCGTCAAATTTGGCGCCGTTGCCGGGGAATTTTATTAAATTCTTGTGTGTTTTTAGTGTTGATCGTGGTGTGGACCGTCTTCTAGGGTCCATACCTTTTGCTACTAATTCTTCTCTGTAGAGAACATTGCAGAGATGGCGAACCGCATTCTTAAGGAGCTTTCTGCTCCTGATCTGGCACAGCAACCCCTGGCAATCCAATACCCTGCACTAGCAGAAGGAGTAAACTTTGAGCTGAAGTCAGGGGTAGTTCATCTTCTACCCAAATTCCATGGGCTGAGTGGGGAGGACCCCCACAAACATCTTTCTGAATTCCATAGGGTGGTGGTGGGGATGAAACCAGCGAATGTAACTGAAGAGCAAATCAAGCTGAGAGCCTTTCCCTTCACTTTGAAGGATGATGCAAATGAATGGTTCTTCTATCTACCACTTGACTCTATTGCTACTTGGGCCGAGATGAAAAGAGTCTTCCTAGAGATGTACTTCCCTGCAACAAAGCTGAATGCTTTGAAAAGGTCTATCAGCAGCATTGAGCAGTATGCGACAGAGTCTATACATGAGTACTTTGAACGCTTCAAGAAACTCTGCGCCAGCTGCCCATGCCATGGGTACTCCTAAAAGGATCTGGTTCTCTTTTTATTCAATGGGTTGACTGATATAGAGCGGAAGACGGTGAATTCTGCTTGTGGAGGAAACATGCTGAATAAGACACCTACCGCAGCTTGGGAGGTGTTTAAGGAGCTATCTGAGGGCTCTAGACAATTCAACAAAAGCACTCGGGCTAGGGGTGTACTCGCTGTTGATGCTCCTGTGGCTGCACTTCAGACGGATATGGCAGAGGTGAAGGAGATGATGAAACAATTGATCCTTGATAGAAATCCTCAACAATTGAAGGCATGTGGTCTTTGCAATCAATTCACCCATCCTATGGACATGTGCCCGCTCATACAAGATCCTAATGTTGAATTGAATGCCATTGGGAATTTCGCTCAACAAAGGCCTATGCAAGGCAATTATGGAAATCCTGGGTATTTCAACAACAATAACTACAATAGGGGCTATCAGCAAGGCTATGGGAACCATCAGGCCTCTTTCAATTAGCAAGGGGGGCAACAGGAAAGGCCTCAACAGCAATATGAACCTCGACAGGGAGGTCAGCAGCAATCCAATAGGGATAATGAGGGTACAGTGCAGAAACCGACAGAGCGGATGGCGAATCTAGAGAAGCAGCAATCAGATCGGATGACAAATCTTGAGAATCAAATGAGTCAGCTCATTCAAATCTTAAGTGCAAAGAAGGCAAACGATTCAGGTAAGCTTCCATCGCAAACGGTTGAGAATCCTAAGGAGAATGTAAGTGCAATAACGCTTAGGAGTGGCAAGGAACTGGTTGTCACAAATCAAAAGGACGATGAGGAGACAATGGATGAAGAAATAGGGATCATTGAAGACGAAAACGGCCGAACCGTAGTGCGGCGCCCGCGGCAAACCTTGCGGCGCCCGCAACAACCCCCTGCGGTGCCCGCCGCCAGAGAGGGATTTCACGCGGCGCCCGCCGCAGGTGAAACCCAGCGAGTTGCGGCGCCCGCCGCACCCTCAGCTGCGCCCGCCGCAACGGTGCCCGCCCCCGAATTTCTTCCTGGTGAGTTTTCTTCCTTACCTCTTCCCTCCTCTATCCCTCTTTCTCCGCCTTCTTCTTCTTCGTCTTCTACTCTTTCTTCTCCCGTACCTATGGAGATTCCAAAGCCCGTTCCGCCCTTCCCGGAAGCTTTGAAGGATACAAGAAGGTATGAGAATGACAAGGACATCTTCGAGACATTCGGTAAGTGTGCGGTAAACATTCCTTTACTCAAATTAATTAAGAGCATTCCTAGATATGCTAAATTTTTGAAGGAATTGTGCACCATCAAGAAGAAGCAAAGACTGAAAAAGAAGGAAAAGGTAAGCTTAAATGAAAATGTCTCTGCTATGTTGCAAAGAAAATTGCCTGAAAAATGTGGAGATCCAGGTATGTTTACAATTCCATGTGCAATTGGGAATACTAGATTCAAACAAGCCATGTTAGATCTAGGAGCCTCAATTAATGTTATTTCATATAACATGTACATGTCTTTGGGTTTGGGTGCTCTGACTGAGACAGGGGTTACAGTGCAACTTGCTGATCGATCACAAATCAGGCCAAGAGGCGTTGTTGAAGATGTTTTAGTTATGGTGGATGATTTGTTTTTCCCTGGTTATTTCTTTGTTTTAGATATGGAGCAGGGAACCCCTGAAACACCCATTATACTAGGAAGGCCATTCCTGAAAACTGCGAAAACGAAAATTGATTGTTGTGAGGGTCTATTGACTATGGAGTTTGATGGAAGAAAGATAGAGTTCTCTCTCTTTAATCATGCTAAGCTTTCTCCTGAAAATTCTCTAAATATGCCTATTGCTAACAATACTGATCACAACAATCATTTGCGTGGTTTGTTAGAAACACCTGTGGAACATAGTATATGCAAATTTGAGCCTCCTAACAAATTGAACCCGTTTGTGATTCCAGGACAACCCCCAGGCAGAGCTCATGGAGAGGAGCTAAGGGTAATGGCTGAATGTTGGAACCGAAAGCTACACCTTTCAGGGGTACCCGTATTTGTCAATGCAATAACAGGTGTTGGTGACCCTGGTGGAGGAACATAGGCCAATCAAGGGCCATCACGTCGAGCCAACGACTTGAAACAAAGGCGCTTCTCGGGAGGCAACCCGAGGTAAGTTTTTCTTTCTTTTTCCTCTTTCTTTTCCTTCACCCTGAGTATATGTGATTTACTTTTGTTGTCTTTAATGTTTCATTGAGGACAATGAAAACTTCAAGTGTGGGGGAGAGGAATTGTATTTATATAGTGCATATAGTTAGATCATATTTAATTTTCTGCACCATGTTTAAGTTTAATTAAGTTGTTTAGTTTTCATTTATTTTAAGTTTCGTCTTAAAAAAAAAAAAAATCGAAAATATTAAAATAGAGCATGCATTGCATATATATGTGTTATTCAAATACCCATCTTGCTTAGTTTGTCCTCTATTTTAAATTTCAAGCATGATTCATAAAAATCCCATGGAGTTCTGGATGTTTTGATTATTATTTCTATATTTGATTTTTGTGGAACATGAGCTAGCAAATATAATTGAGCATGTATGATTGAGCTAAAGTATGATTGAAGTCCTAAAAACATGACCCTGTGAGAATGTTTGGCCTTATTTGAATTCTTTTGCTCAATTGTGTGAATTACTCGCCTAGTGTTGCTACCTCTTGGCATTGACTGCAGTATCTATTTTTGAAGACCGATGCACATGTTAGTTGCTTGCGGGGTTTTTGTTTAGTCTTTTTATTCAATTTTATGCATATTTAGTGAATAAGGTGGCAATGGTTGATGCACTGAGTAACCGGGTCTACGCATGACACCCATGGGTATGATTCGCGCAAAAAGGTGTTGAAAACTATCCACTAGGAAAGAAGCTTGATCATTGAGTAACCAGGTTCATTCATGACACCCATGTTTGCAACTTGCGTCAAAAGGTGTTCAAGTGGACTTCATATTCATAGTTGAGGTGTTGATAGACCGGGGCCATTCATGACACCCATGTTTGCGCTTCGCGTAAAGAAAGCACCAAGACAAGAAAAAAAAGAAAAAAAAAAGAGAAAAGAAAACCAAAGAAAAAGAAAAAAAAAAAATGAAGTGTTGCATTTTATTTCTCTATGTTGTCCCGCAAGTAATGACATTTCGGTAGATAATTGGTGATATGGTGGTCAATGTCTATGAGCTTAGTGCATTATTGGTTTGAGTTGAGAGTTGTACCTAAAAGCCTAAACACACGAGTGAAACACATAATTCTGGTGAGGTTGGATGATGTCTACTTCTAAAGCTTTGATCACTGGAATACATGCTATGACGTTTGTTTGCTTGGTTTATGTTTTCACCTGCTATGATGTTGCTTTTGGTAATGTTGAAACTTGAAGGGATTTCCTGTGGGATACATTGATTCATGTTCATTCTATCATTGCTTGAGGACAAGCAAAGGTTAAGTGTGGGGGAATTTGATAATGCATATTTTAGATAGGCATTATAGATAGTTTTAGTATAGTTAGGTTGCATTTCTTGCTTGCTTTGTTGTTAAATGGCATCTTGTGTTTATTTTAGAAAAGTTCGGATTCTGCGCAATTTTGTGTTTATCTCGCAGATTGAATCGGAACACATTTGAGAGATGCAATATCTCGAAGAGGAACACAAGATACATGGGAAGGAACAAGAAAGAAAGAAGCAAAACAAGAGGAGAAGCCCGCAATGGGAGCTAGAAGGCCACGGCAGAACAACGTGCCGCGGGCGCCGCAGTGCCCGCCGCAGCGGGATGTGAAGGAAGCATTTGCGGCGGGCGCCGCACCACTTGCGGCGGGCGCCGCACGGACAGTCAGCGCGTAAGCGCCGTTTTTAAGAAACCCTAGTTTTCTATTATGTTGTTTTGAGGCCGACTTGGATGTTTTATTAGGCCACTTTTATGTTATTTTTCATTACCTTTCATTCTATTCTTTGAACCATTAGACTTTTGAGAGATTTGGAGCCATGTCGCCCATGAGGAACTAAACTCATCTATTCTGCCTGCAATTTGAAGCTTTATTCGGATTGATTGTGAGTTTCTAATTCTCGCTCCTGGTTTCCTATTTGTGAATGCTTCAACTTCTTTGTGCTTGATTGCTGATTGTTTTGTTCTATCTTGACTGATCAACTTGGTAGAATCAATTCAATCGCTAGGGTTTTGTAGATTCCTGGTTGCGAACCTTAACCCAAGTAGCAAACTTATTCCTTTAGGGCTGGTTGAACTAATTGAATGAGTAGGAAGTTGGATGTGTTGTTAAATCCTTTTTTAGGGACTGCAAATACCTTGGCTAATCTCTGGACTTAAAGCTATCAATTGGGTTAAATCCTTCTTTAGGGACTGTTCGATTGATAAGGGTTGCTAGGACTGGTTGGACTAGTAACTATATTAGGTCGGGACAAGGGCATTCATAGGAAACGTAATAGGACGTGAAGAAGTTACAATGATCGCTTCAATCCAATAAAGTGGAAAATTGTAGGTGGAATTGCTTCTCATAATTGTCTAAACCAATATCAATTATTTTGCTTTCTTTAATCCGTTTTGATAAAAGGCGGATCTTTCACACTTAAAACCCCCCTCCTTGGTTACTTTAATTAGCACTTAAATCACACTTGAATAATAATTCCCTGTGGGATCGACCTCTTACTTATCGCTCTACTAGTTATAGGTTTGGGTTTTCTTTGGCGGAAGCAACGACAGATTTTCCCTCCGTCATATGCATCAGAGGATGAAGTTCAAATCCACCTTCTAGGAAGGGTAGCTTGAACAACACTTCACCCGAGTAACCTGAGCCCACCTTCTCAGAAGGGTAACTCAAGTAACCCGCCTATCATTTGCATAGAAAACGATTTTTAGTGGTGGGGTTTGATTTGATTTGATTTGAGATTTGACTTAAAGGTCAATTTGGGGGTTGTGATTGAACTCGTTTGTGAGTTTCCTACGTACCCTTTTGGAAGGGATCAAATCGCACGTAGTTCTTGAAAATGACAAATTTGATATTTGGGTTTTTGAAGTTTTGGTCGTGACCGAACTCGACGAGCGAAAGCTTTGTATCGAGTCGGAGGAGACACTTTGGATTTGATGAAACTTTGGTATTTGAGACGACTTGGAGTCAATAAATAAATTTGAGGAGATTTGATTTGAAAGTTTGGATGTGACTGGACTCGGTGAGAATTTGATTTACACCGGGTTTCCTACGTATCCACTTAATTGGCGGAATCAAGTCATCGTAGTTCGGGACGAAAGGAAATTTGGTATTTAGGTTCGATCGTGAGATCATTTAAGGGTGGTGATCGAACTCGACAAGCAGAAGCTTTATATCGAGTCGGAATGGACAATTTGAATTTGTTTGATTTTAACCTCATATTCATTTAAAGGGAATTTAGAGGTTGACGACTGTACCCGATATATTTTTAGGATTTAATATCGGGTTACCTACGTAGCCGATATGAGGCGTCAAGTCTTTACGTAGTTCTTAACGAAGAACAAATTTGATTTCTTGGTTTGACGATTGAACCAGACGAGCTTTAGCTTTATGTCCGGCTACCTACGTACCCGTTTGGACGGGATCAAATCTTGCGTAGTTCTTAGGAGAACAAATTTTATTTAATTTGAGACGGGTGACTGAATCCGATATATAGTGAATTTGATACCGGATTTCCTACGTAACTCATAAAAGAGTATCAAGTCTTTACGTAGTTCTAAACGAACTGATTTAATTTTTATTTGACGATTGAACCCGACGAGCTTTTTGCTTTATGTCGAGCTACCTACGTACCCGTTTGGACGGGATCAAATCTTGCGTAGTTCTGTATCGAAACCAAGTTTATATTTAGTGAAACTTGATTTGGGGTTTTGACTCCGTTTTCATATTTAGGAATCAATTTTGAGATTGACCCACTAGAATAAACTGGCGATGAAATTTTAAGAGTTTGACTTTATAATTTTTTATCAAACCCAATTTTCAATTTTATGCCAATTGTAATTCCTATATTCTTGTGGGTCAATTTTGTAATTAAATGTATTCTTTTTGAAAGCCTCCCCGTATACCACATTTTATGGTCACATATTTGAATACAGTGTGAGACCATTTCATGGGCTTAAGCCCAAATCAAGCTCAGGTCATTTTTTTTAATCTTTGCTTGTTTTGTTTTTAATCAGTCCAAATTCATAGGCTCAACCCAGTTTCCCTTTGATGAATGTTAACCCTCTGTACACACTCGCTTCTCCCCTTTTTTTTTTATTTTTTTTTTCTGCCGACTCGGAGATTTCGACAGGAGCGCCAGTCCCGGACTGTGGTGCGAGCGCCAATCCTGGAGCCACCGAGAGCAAGAGCAGTCAAGGTGTCTGGTACTCGAGGGAGATCGAAGGAGTCTCAATTTGGGTAAGTATTCACAAATCTTCAACCGTTTGTGTAGATTTGATTTAGGGTTTTGATTTACGCCTGAATTTCTAATGCTGAATTTGGTTTGATTTTAGCAGCACACACGTGCCCTCCTACGGCACTGGGGTTTGAGCAGATCCGGGCAGGCCGGTCGACAGTCGGGGGCGACTCGGGCTCAGTGTGGCGGCTCAAGAATACCACAACTCCAGGCTGATTCGTGCTCTTTTCCCTCTCCAAGCGCATGTTGATTTGGATTTGTTCCAATTTCTGGACAATTAGGTTAGCTCTCCTCTCTTCTCCCTTTTAGCTGGATTGGAACATCAGTTTGTGTATGCATAGGTTAATTCTGATTTGGGTAATATTGAATTCATCAGATTGCCATTTGATAGCTCCTGATTTTTTTTATTACCCCAACTTATGCTTGCATTCTTCCTGATGTTTTTTTTATGGAGTTTTTAGATCCCAATCCATGTTTGCTTTGCCTTTGTGGCTTGTTTTGGTCCCTTGAAAACTTAGTGTCTCTCATTTTGTATAGTATGATTTCTTGCTGCCGTCCGATAGTTTATTTGTCCCTTATTCACTTTCATTTCTGATTTTCCTATGGAATTCGGCAATTCATTGCTTTTGAATTCCGGGCAAAATCCGGCAGCCTTTCGGCGCTATGAGCCGATCCACGCCGGGATCGAATGTAGTGGCGAAAGAATATACTTTCAAGCCAACTACGATAGTCGATGCTCTCAACCTATTACGTGATGGTCTCTAGGCGAAAGAAAATACTTTCAAGCCTATTACGAGACCAAACACTAGGTGAGAGCATATGAACCCAAGTCTGGGTTAGTCCTCTCCATTGTAATTGTACCTGCAAGAAAAGAAAATAGCTGCTCTTTTGTGTTCTGCCGCTCCTTCTCCTTGCTGATTTTTGTTTGTTTTATGGGTGGTTGCAGGTAACAGGAAGAAACAATAGGAAGACTGTTTATCCAGCCAACCCCCTTTTCCTATTTATTTTTGTGGTTGCTGGTTTCTCTCCAGGAACGAGAAGAACCAGGAAGAGGAAAGCCCAACCCCTTTTGAGGAATTGGTTGCTTTGCTGGTATTGGGAAGAAGAGGAGGGCTAGGCGGGGAGCGGAACCCAAAACTGCAGTGACCCTCTCTTTTATAGGTGGATGAAGGCAGTTATCAGAAGACCCACTCCACCACTATCTCTGTAGTTTTCTCTTTTTGTTTTTTCCCACGTTTGATTTTTAGTGTAACCTCCAACAACTGCTCCTACTTGGCTGGGCTGTATTATATTTGATTTTGATCAAATTCAAGGGAAGCCATTTTTATACCCATATAATTGAATTTTGGGCTGCTTTGACTTGGGCCTCTTTTTCTTAGGTTTTTTTTTTGTTGCCCATTAAAAGGATTTCCAATGAATTTATCACCAAATCTCACATGAGGTAAATAATTAAATTTGGCAATTTTAACATAATATCACGAATCATTAAATTCATGAAATTTTACCCCTCAACAGTTTATATGTAATTATTGCAGTAAAAATGATTTTTTGTCTCCCTATGTAATGCAACGGGGGAAAAAAATCATCAGTTTGTATCACTATATTGTTTGGAGGATGGTGGACGTGTGAAGGCGGCACTTGGGTCTTCACGGGGTCAAGGAGCCAGAAACCGTGCTTGTAGATGAAAGGATTGACTATGTAAATCTTAAGAAACAGCTGATGGACAAGTTTAATGTCGATGGGAGGAGAAATGATGTGGAGCTCACATATGTAAAGCCCAAGAAGGAAAGGTCCCGATCGTTTTTCTATCGGAGATTACGAAGACTTGCAGGCCAACAAGTTTGTAAACGGGCTATCTAGAGAACGAAATTGGCCTATCGACCTCAATATCTCCCTGCAATGCAAGGTTGGTGGAGACATGGCAAAGACACAAGGATCGACAATGGATGAGTTGGACGGCGATAGATTGTATCCTGCAGGGGTGGAGAATGTTGTAGTGCCGTTAACTGGGCCGTCCGTGACACAAGAAGATCACCCACAGGCGGACCCCCCCCATTGGGGCTTGATGAAGATGACGAAGATTTGAGAGCACAAATTGTCCAGGTAAACCAAACAGATGTCCAGTTGGAAACAACAGATGTCCAGTTAACCCAAACATCCGTCCAGTTACAAGAAACTTCTGACCAGTTAGGGATAATGAGGAGTTGGAGTTGGAGTTTGCGAAGAGGGAAAAGAATGCCGACGTAGTTAAACGTGGGAAGCAGGTCATTTATGTAAGCAGTGACCTGGAAGATGAAGCCATTGACCTTGGTAGCTCCTCCGACGAGGATGATGCAAACCCAAAAGTGGTTAAACCTGAGCACGGTAGTTCTGGTTCGACGAAGTCTTGGTCATGGGATTATGAGGCGGAGCGAGTGGTGAGGGAAGTCGAGGAAGCATACGAAAGAGGAAAATGGAAGTCGGGAGCTTTTCCGAAGCCTGCTGAAAGTGAACCAATGGTGGCGGGGAATGTTGTTGCAGGAGGATGGTCAAGTATGAAATAAATATGAAATAAAGTTCAGACTGACTTCCCTGTCTCAGCAAATAAATACAAGACTTCCTCCCGTTGTAGTAAGAGAATAGTCAGGATCGAATCCACGAGGAAGCACGTCAGCAGTTCTCAGGTAGCTGTAAATTCTCACAGGCAAAGCAGCAGAAAGACAGAAACAAGGAAAGAAACAGAAATAAAAGCAGAAAATAACAAACAAAAGCAATGAACTAAACGAAGACAGAAAAGACAAAGCAAAGCAGAAACTAAAAGCAAAGGCAGAGGCTCGTCGATCTCGACAAGAGTCAACTCGAGATCGACCACAGCAGTCGACAGAAACAGAAAATCGACAACAGAAGCAGAAGTTTAACTCGACCTAGACCAGTCCCTACTCGAGATCGACAAGGGCAGTACTCGATCTCGACCAAACTCTCCTCTATGTCGACTGGAAACAGAAACTTTAAATTGCAAATTCTCGAACCCAAACTCAGATTTTTGACGGAAATAAACTCAATATGCTAAAAGACTTCCAAAGCCAGGGTATCAACACCACAACGATAACCATGCAAAGTAACACATAAAGGCACAAAAGATCATGCTTTCCATCAAATAACTTTCGTCATTAACAAATAGGCATATAGAGGCTTTCGCATAAACCCTAATTGTTACTAACCCTTTTCACATAATTAATCCAAGTTGCATTAAGATCACTTTCGCTTCAATAATACAAACAAGGATCACCTTCAACTCTCGCAAAAGAATAATGCTCATAGGGATAGAAGATGAATTGCATAACAAAATCTAACCTTTACTGCATCGCCTCACATGGCCACCGTCGGGCTCACCCCAGCCCCAGAAGTGGGTGGACTACTCACGCCTCATTGCAATAACCGACATTGATGTATAAAAAGAAACTTGCATTAAAACTAAATTCAAAAGCCTTTACAATCCTGGCAATCAACTTTCGCAGAAAGCCAAAAACCTTAAAACTCCTAAACTTCTCTTTGTAACTAACTAATTGTCTCTGAAATTTGAATGAATAAAACTGAGCCCCATGGGCTTTATTTATAGGCTTCATTCCCTAGCTATTCTAGGAAAGAAGATATCTATCTATATCTAAAATTACTAAAAGATAAATAAAATGCTTAATGGAAATAAATCAACAAGGAAAGGATAAATCTAATTTAGGTAGGTCTTCATGTCTTGATAGATTGCGTCCTCCATAGATAGACTTGATGTATTTGGATAGATCTTCCTCCTTCTCGGATTCCTTCATGCCCAAGAATCCCAATTCGACTAGGACTGCACAAGTCGACTCGTCTGCGGGAACTGGGCTACTCGATCTCGACAAAGGCTCGTCGACCTCGAGTAGGATTCTTCGTCGACTGGACTTCCCGGCTAGCTCTGCTCGATGTGGCTCAGACATGGTTCACAGTGCTTGTCGACCTCGACAAAGCCTTGTCGATCTCGACCAGGGTGGTCTTGCCGACTGGGCTTCCTCGGGTAGGTGTGCTCGACAAGCTCAGATCTGGGCTCTGGGCGTCGTCGATCTCGACTAGGACTCCTCGAGATCGACTAGGGTTGGCCTCTGTGGTGGTGTCGAGGAATCCTCCTCGGACTGGCTCTGGATGGCTTGTCGATCTCGACCACTGCTTTGTCGAGATCGAGTAAGGTTGCTCGGCTTCTCGTCCTCGGCTTCTCGATCAACACTTCTCGACTCCGGGTGTGGTGCTAAGCTTCGTCGATCTCGACTAGGGCTTGTTGAGATCGAGTAGACTTCCGGAGCTGGGTTGGTCTGGCTCTCTCGATCAGGCTTGCTCGACCAAGGTTGCTCGGACATGCTCGTCGAGATCGAGTAAGGTCTACTCGAGATCGAGTAGCCTTGACTCTCAGACTGATTCGACTGGTTCCGCTGCTTCCTTGACCTTGGACTCCTGTAGCTGTTTTCCGAGCTTTTCCGACCTTCTGTAGAATTGCTGTAAAACGCCTCGAAAACTGCGATTTAAACAGAAACTGGTGTAGATTCCATAATTTGACAAATAAGCATAAACTACATAGATTCTGTACTATCTTAGCCCAAATGCATGAAATGTATACAGAAATCGATATAAAAGTTACTGTAAAACATGGCAGATTCAGCTCACAACAAACACCCCATACTTAAGCTTGCTTGTCCTCAAGCAATACTTTTAATTGTCATTCAGGGGAAGAAATCAAAACTCTCAACATCTTAGATTCATTCTCATATAAACCTGCAATCAATTACCATCCTCGAAAAGGTACTAGTGTCACAGATTCATGCATGTGCAAATATATAAGAGCAACATCTCCTCACAAAAGGAGGTTTATGCACAAATAATTTTTATGTGACAAAGCAACAATAATCAAGAGGACTTTAATTTAAGCTTAATAAGGAGTAGATTGGTAAAAGGCTAAAGGTGGGAAATTTTTGGCAATGTGGTGCTAATGATCCGGGGAAATGGAGTATTTCCAAACTGAATTTCCACATTCCTTCTCTTTGAGATTCATCACCTTTTATAATGCTTTTATCCATAATAATGCTTTTACCTCTCTAACCTCAGCACTGCCTTCTCGCGAGTCGCAAACATGGGTGTCATGAATGGCCCCGGATACTTAGTGCGTCGGACTCCTCACCTGGTGTCCCATCTCTCCAAACTATTATCTCAGAGAGCAGGGTCGATCTTTGATCGGATTTTCTTTCACTCATTAAATTTTCCATATATTTCAAATAATTCTGCCAAACTCCAATAATGATAACAACAACACAACAACCATATAATAATCTCCATAATGTAACATCATTCTCAACATAATCCCCGGACAAGGTAAAGAATGGCAAATATTTAGATCATGTGGAGCAATAATTGAAATAAGGCATATTATGGCTTTTGTGTAATGCATAAGCATAGGTATGGCTTAGGATTTAACAATATGAGCATTATATGGAAATATAAAGTCCTCCATCATCTTATCATGCAACATGTCAAAAGCAACTTCAAATTTACCTCCTTTCATGGTTTTCAAGAAAATATGCACTTTATTGTGACTTCCCTTTACTAGGCAATTTCATGCTATATCTCTAATGAATCCAATTTTGCATCGTTGAGTTCAATATAAGCTTCCATGACATTAATCAAAATTTTCAATGGGGGTCATTTTTCTCAAATTTTGGAAAACATGCATATATAAGCATATAAGTCAACAATGAATTCCAAAATAGCCATGTAGCAATTCTTAGAAAAAATGCACAAGTAATGTCAAATAAATCAAATATGCATAAAGTAAGCCCTTCCCTCACCCCATACTTAAACATTACAGTGTCCTCACTGTATAAAAACAAGGGTAAAGAAAGAAACTCACTAGACAGGTGTGCAGAGCCTCATGTTTTCGAATGAAAGAAACTCACTAGACAGGCTTGCATCTTATCCATGGACCTGAAAAGTGTAGAAGACATATACCCACAATAGAAAAAAGTGTTCAAAACCAAAAACAAGCAAAACAAAGTCTTAAAAGTCCTAAAAAGTCTATGTACAAGCTCTAGATTTTATAGTCGCTAGGCCGACTTTCCATTTAGCTCAAGGTGGCATCTGCAGGGCCCATGTAGCTTGGGCCTCAAATAAGACTCCATTCTTGTCCATCAGCTGTAATCCTCCAGAATGGATATTGTTCACCACGAACGGTCCCATCCGCTTCTTGTTGAATTTGTTGGGAAACCAATGATCCTTTGATTTAGAGACATAGAGTTTGTCTCCAACTTCATATTCCTTGGGCTCATCATTGGAAATCCTACATAATCGCACATACCAAGGCAAACCTCTCCCATGTATCGATAGATCTTTAATGGAAATAGGAGAAGAAAGATCCATACCTTGGCTTACCTTCGCAGAGAAGGAATCGGGGACCACTGTGTTTGGTCGATCTCGACTAGGACTAGTCGATCTCGACGAGACTGCTGGTTCTGGTGCTGTCCTGCTCGCAGATTCAGAAGTCGATGAAGAAGATGGCTCGTCGACCTCGAGTAGACTACTCGACATCGACAAGGATTCTGCTCCTGGTGGCTTGCTCATCGAGGAAGGCGGATCTGGTGGCGCCGGGTGGTGGTCAATCTCGACAAGGCTGATCGAGATCGACGAGGCTGGTCCGTCTGGTGGTCTCAGCGTCGAGGAAGCAGGGTCTGGGCTCCTCGAGTGGTGGTCGATCTCGACAAGCTTAGTCGAGATCGACGAGGATGCTGGCTCTGGTGTCGTCAGCGTCGAGGAAGCAGGGTCTGGGCTCCCAGAGTGGTGGTCGACCTCGACAAGGGTGGTCGAGATCGACGAGCCTGGTTTGTCTGGTTCGCTGCTTGATGAGAGGGTTTCTCGACCAAATAAATTTGTAGTCAAGACCCCGCTATAGGATAGTGGAGTCAGGTTCGTCCTCAGGAGAGAAGTCAGCGGTTCTAGGTTTAGTGTGTTTTGGGGTTCAGGGATAGCGGGAAAAGGTGGGGAGGTTGTTGTCGATGTCGACTAAGACTTGGTCGATGTCGAGGGAATGATAGAAGAAGAGGTGGTCGGTGTCGGGTAACTTTGCAGGATAAAAATAATGAAATAAAATATATAAATATGCAAACTTCCAAGGTTAGGGATCACCACAACAATAAACATATGCGCAGATCATAAATCACATAAAGATGCATGCTTTATATCAAATAACTTTCGTTATTAACAAATAGGAATATAGAGGCTTTCGCATAAACCCCAAGTGTTACTACCTTTTCTTAATTAGGATCAATCAACTTTCGCAGGCAAAGCCTAATTACTATCCAAATTCATAATTAATTCACTTTCGCTTCATAATTGCAAATAAGGAATGGTCCTCGACTGTCGCAAAGGATTAAGCACATAGGTAGATGATAATAAAGACATACAAAATCATGAATTCATAAATCAAACAAACATATCTATGTTGGGATCACCCCAACCCTAGAAGAAGGAAAATTAGAAAGCAAACATGATGAAAGAAATTAACTTTAACATAAAATAAACTAAAACTTACAAAACCTTCCAAACGTTCCTCCTCTCTCTCCTCTCTCGCCTCCTCTCTCTCCTCTCTCGCCTCCTCTCTCCTTGCGCCCTAAGACGACTTGACTTGAATTCAATGAAAATCAGCCCCCTAGGGCTTTATTTATAGGCTTCCTTCCCTAGCTAATCTAGGAAAGAATATCTCTATCTATATCTAAAACTATATCTAAATACTTAATGATAAATAAAAGCAATAAAGAAATTAAATCTAAATATATCTAAATGTCTTTAATGGATAGATCTCTTCCTTCATGATGTATTTGGATAGAATCGGCAATCTTCGCGCCCAAGCAATCCCACATCGAGTAGGATTCGTCAAAACCGAGTAACGCGGCTTCGGGAAGTCTACTCGATCTCGACCAGGGTCTTGTCGATCTCGAGTAGCCCTCCTCTGTCTCGAGTAGCCCTCGTCTGTCTCGAGTAGCCATCGTCTGTCTCGAGTAGGATTGTTGGTCGACTCGGTGTCTCAGCTAGCTGGTGCTCGATGTGACTCGGACATGACTCGGAGGTCTAGTCGATCTCGAGTAGCCCTACTCTGTATCGAGTAGGATTCGTCGTCTGGCTGGCTTGGTCGGGTGGCTCTGCTCGACAAGGCTCGGACATGGCTCGGAGGTCTTGTCGATATCGACCACGGCTACTCTGTATCGAGTAGAGGTGGTCTGCGTCTTCGTCCTCGGCTTCTCGGCTTGGCACAGCTCGTCGACTCCGGACATGGCTCCTCGATCTCGACCAAGGCTACTCGACATCGAGTAGGATTCCGGGAGTCGGGTTGTCTCTGACTCAGTGTCCTCGATCAGCTCTGCTCGACCAGGTTTCGTCGACCAGGTCTCGTCGAGATCGAGTAGATGCTAGTCGATCTCGAGTAGAGTTCTCTCAGCTTTCTGCTCTGTTCTTGAAACGCACTTTCCCGAGTCCTCGTTTGTCGGATTGACGCATATGACCATGCGTTGGAAAGCTCTTTCCGATGGCTACAACTCTCATGAAGACATCAGAACTTGACTCAGAATGAGGAATGCCGAAAAATGGCCTTTTCTCCAGCTGCACCATCCTTAGCTTCTCCATGACTTCCCTTTTAGCTCCAAAGTGCGTCCGATTTCTGCGAAATATAACCAAAACTTGTGTAGACCTCCATATATTGCCAAATAAGTATAAATTACACAAATTATGTATTATTATAACCCAAATGCATGAAATGCATACAGAAATCGATATAAAAGTAGGTGTAAAATATGACGAATTAGGCTCACAACAAACACCCCATACTTAAGCTTGCTTGTCCTCAAGCAATACTTTTATTTGTCATTCAGGGGAAGAAATCAACACTCTCAACATCTTAGATTCATTGCCATATAACCCTGCAGTCAATTACCATCCTCGAAAAGGTACTAGTGTCACAGATCCATGCATGTGCAATTATACAAAAGCAACATCTACTCACCAAAGGAGGGTTATGCAAAAACAATTCATGTGACAAAGCATTAATAATCAAGAGGACTTTAATTTAAGCTCAATAAGGAGTAGATTGGTAAAAGGCTAAAGGTGGGCTATATTTGGCAATGTGGTGCTAATGATCCGGGGAAATGGAGTATTTCCAAATTGAATTTCATACCACTTTCTTTCTCATAAGATTCATCACCTTTCATAATGCTTTTATCAATAATAATGCTTTTACCTCTCTGACCTCAGCACTGCCTTCTCGCGAGTCGCAAACATGGGTGTCATGAATGGCCCCGGATACTTAGTGCTTTGGACTCCTCACAATGTGTCCCATCTCTCCAAACTATTATCTCAGAGAGCAGGGTCAATCTACCTTTATCTCCTGAGGTGATTGGATTTTCTTTCACTCATTAAATTTTCCATATATTTCAAACAATTTCCCGCCAAACTTCAATAATAATAACAACAACACAACAACCATATAATAATCTCCATAATATAACATCATTCTCAACATAATCCCCGGATAAGGTAAAGAATGGTAATATTTAGATCATGTGGAGCAATATATGAAATAAGGCATATTATGGCTTTTGTGATGCATAAGCATAGGTAAGGCTAGGATTTCAAAATATGAGCATTATATGGAAATATAAAGTCCTCCATCATTTTATCATGCAACATGTCAAAAGCAATATCAAATTTTACCTCCTTTCATGGTTTTCAAGAAAATATGCACTTCATTGTGACTTCCCTTTACTAGGCAATTTCATGCTATATCTCTAATGAATCCAATTTTGCATCGTCGAGTTCAATATAAGCTTCCATGACATTATTTCAAAATTTTTCAATGGGGGTCATTTTTCTCAAATTTTTGGAAAACATGCATATAAGCACAGAAATCAATAATGCATTCCAAAATAGCCATGTAGCAATTCTAAGAAATAATGCACAAGTAATGTTAAATATGATCAATATGCACAAAGTAAGCCCTTCCCCCACCCCATACTTAAACATTACAGTGTCCTCACTGTATAAAATAAAAACAGGGGTAAACAAAGAAACTCACTAGACAGGTGTGCAGAGCCTCAAAATTTCGAATGGAGCACCTCCTGGCTGAGTTTGAATTGTTTCTATCCATGGACCTGAAAAGTATAGAAGACATATACCCACAATAGCAAACTAAAAGTGTTTTAAAACAAAAACAAAAAGCAACAAAGTCTCAAAATGTCCAAAAATAAATGTCTATGTACAAGCTCTAGATTTTATAGTCGCTAGGCCGACTTCTCCATTAAGCATTAGCCTGGCTCATCTTTGTCCGGAGGTATAGATGGATCTGGTGGTTCCTCCGGTGGTGGGAAGCGTGGGATGTCATCCGGGGGCATCGTATGAAGAAGCTTGAATCTCCCCGAGTGAACGCTCCATGGCTTCACCCATTCATCTTCCTGGGCTCCAGCTGGCATGCATACCTCATCATCATACCTCTTCCGCTTCATAGGTTGACTTGGTTGCGCGTCTCCACCACAGCAAAACGGTGGAGTGGGAAGAGATATTTCCACCTCATCATGTGGAGCTGCTAGCTGACCAATCTGTGTATCAACTGATTTCCGCCAGATATCAATTTCCCCAAGCCTAGAGTTGACACCTTGCATCTGAGTATAGACGGAGTTGAAAGATTGCCTAGTTTCTGATTGGTTTCTCCGTATTTCCTCCAGGACTGTCTGTATATCATCCTTCTTCTGGTCCCTTTCCGGATGTCCTGGAGCTCTGTAGGGTGGGGGGTTCCTAGGGACACCTTGGTTCCATTGTGGTTGCTGAAACCTTTGGTCCCCCATGTAGCGATTGGGACCTCCTACGTAAGCTACCTCCTCGTGGTGCTCTGCCAACTTGACTTGCTCTGTGTGTGGGCACTCAGGAGTGGTGTGCCGCTGCGATCCGCATTCAATGCAAGGCTGGTTGACAGAGAGATACTTTACTTGATTGAGGAGCTTCTTATTCTGGTCTCTGTAGTACTGCTCCCTAACGTCTGGATCGATCTCCTTAGGTGGATCATATAGGGGCATGGATGGTGCTGGCCTGGCGTATGGGTTCTCTTCATAAGTTGCAGTAGACCCATACTTGTTGGCGTAGGTAGTGAGCTTCTCTAGCACACCCCATGCGTCACTTGGCGGCATTGTCAGATACTCATAGCGAGTATAATGGTTGATTCTGTCCTTAGTGACTTGATCAAGAGAGTTGAAGAAGATCTCCTGAATGACGTAGGGTGGTTGTCCATGAGTAGGGCAAGATCACAGAAGTTCTTTGTAGCGCTCCCATGCCTTTGCCAGCGGTTCCCCTTGCTTCTGTCTGAAGGCGGTGATTTTCTGGCGGAGATGTGCTGTTTTGGCGGGTGGGAAGAATTTGTTCAGGAACTCTTGCTCTACTTGGGCCCAGGTTGTGAGTGATCTTGGTTTCAGCCCTTCCAGCCATTTCAGTGCAGGCCCAGCGAGAGACCAGCGAAAAGCTTTCATCTTGACATATTCCAAAGTTGTACCTTCAGCAAGAGTACGGCACATGTCAGCAAAGTTTGTAATATGTTCAAGAGGACACTCATTAAATCTACCATAAAAGGCATTATTTTTAAGCTCTATAAGAAATTGAGTGCGAATTTCAAAAGAGTTATCAGGGATAAGAATCGCCGATTCAGGCACGACGAGAGTTGGGTGCATGTAGTCCTCTGCCGTGGTTGGGTATTGGGCAAGCTCAGCCTGTGCTTGTTCCCTTGCTGCTTTCTCAGCGGCGATAGCAGCATCTTTAGCGGCCAATTCCCTGGTAAGCCTAGCGATCAGCTATTCCTGTGTCTCCGCAGCTGCCATGGCTCTTTGCAGTTTAGCTCTGATGTGAAAAAGGCGTTCCGGTTCGTCTAAGGCGTCAAACTCAGGTGTTTGACCAGAACGACGCATACACCTGCGAATTCACTCAAGAGAAAAGTGAGAACTGACTACCTAAGGCGCGATTGATAGCTTCCCCGGCAACGGCGCCAATTTGTTGTTGCAGGAGGATGGTCAAGTATGAAATAAATATGAAATAAAGTTCAGACTGACTTCCCTGTCTCAGCAAATAAATACAAGACTTCCTCCCGTTGTAGTAAGAGAATAGTCAGGATCGAATCCACGAGGAAGCACGTCAGCAGTTCTCAGGTAGCTGTAAATTCTCACAGGCAAAGCAGCAGAAAGACAGAAACAAGGAAAGAAACAGAAATAAAAGCAGAAAATAACAAACAAAAGCAATGAACTAAACGAAGACAGAAAAGACAAAGCAAAGTAGAAACTAAAAGCAAAGGCAGAGGCTCGTCGATCTCGACAAGAGTCAACTCGAGATCGACCACAGCAGTCGACAGAAACAGAAAATCGACAACAGAAGCAGAAGTTCAACTCAACCTAGACCAGTCCCTACTCGAGATCGACAAGGGCAGTACTCGATCTCGACCAAACTCTCCTCTATGTCGACTGGAAACAGAAACTTTAAATTGCAAATTCTCGAACCCAAACTCAGATTTTTGACGGAAATAAACTCAATATGCTAAAAGACTTCTGATAATGCATATTTTAGATAGGCATTATAGATATATTTAGTGTAGTTAGGTTGCATTTCTTGCTTACTTTGTTGTTAAATTGCATCTTGTGTTTATTTTAGAAGAGTTCGGATTCTGCGCAATTTTGTGTTTATCTCGCAGATTGAATCGGAACACATTTGGGAGATGCAATGTCTCGAAGAGGAACACAAGATACATGGGAAGGAACAAGGAAGAAGAGAAGCAAGACGAGAAGAGAAGCCCACAATAGAAGCACAAGGCTACGGCAGAGTACCGTGCCGCGGGCGCAGCAGAGGTGATGCGGCCGCAGCAGAGCCCGCCGCAGCGGGAAGTGAAGAAGACACTTGCGGCGGGCGCCGCAACTTTGCGGCGGCCGCCGCAGCTGCCGTCAGCGCGTATGCGCAGCGTTTTGAAAACTTTGAGAAACCCTAGATGTTTTTGTCCATTGGGTGGCCGACTTGGATGTTTTATTAGGCCACTTTTATGTTATTTTTCATTACCTTTGATTCTATTCTTTGAACCATTAGACACTTTAGAGATTTTGAGCTATGTCTTCCCTGAGGAACTAAACTCATCTATTCTGCCTGCAATTTGAAGCTTTATTTGGATTGATTGTGAGTTTCTAATTCTCGCTCCTTGTTTCCTATTTGTGAATGCTTCAACTTCTTTGTGCTTGATTGATTATTGATTTGTTCTATCTTGTCTGGCCAACTTGTTAGATCAATTCAATCGCTAAGGTTTTGTAGATTCCTGATTGTGAACCTTAACCTAAGTGGCAAACTTGTTCCTTTAGGGCTGATTGAACTAATTGAATGAGTAGGAAGTTGAATGTGTTGTTAAATCCCTCTTTAGGGACTGCAAATACCTTGGCTAATCTCTGAACTTAAAGCTATCAATTGGGTTAAATCCTTCCTTAGGGACTGTTCGATTGATAAGGGTTTCTAGGACTGATTGGACTAGTAACTATATTAGGTCGGGACAAGGGCATTCATAGGAAACGTGATAGGACGAGAAGAAGTTACAATGATCGCTTCAATCCAATAAAGTGGAAAATTGTAGGTGGAATTGCTTCTCCTCAATTGTCTAAACCAAAATCACTTATTCTGCTTTCGTTACTTTGCTTTGATAAAAGGCAAGAATTTCACACAAAAACCCCCAATCTGGTTACTCTTATTGACACTCGAATCACACTTGAATCATAAATTTCCCTGTGGGATCGACCTCTTGCTTATTACTATACTAGTTATAGGTTTGAGTTTACTTTGGCGGATCAACGACAGGTTTCCCCTCCGTCAAATTCCAAAGCCAGGGTATCAACACCACAACGATAACCATGCAAAGTAACACATAAAGGCACAAAAGATCATGCTTTCCATCAAATAACTTTCGTCATTAACAAATAGCAATATAGAGGCTTTCGCATAAACCCTAATTGTTACTAACCCTTTTCACATAATTAATCCAAGTTGCATTAAGATCACTTTCGCTTCAATAATACAAACAAGGATCACCTTCAACTCTCGCAAAAGAATAATGCTCATAGGGATAGAAGATGAATTGCATAACAAAATCTAACCTTTACTGCATCGCCTCACATGGCCACCGTCGGGCTCACCCCAGCCCCAGAAGTGGGTGGACTACTCACGCCTCATTGCAATAACCGACATTGATGTATAAAAAGAAACTTGCATTAAAACTAAATTCAAAAGCCTTTACAATCCTGACAATCAACTTTCGCAGAAAGCCAAAAACCTTAAAACTCCTAAACTTCTCTTTGTAACTAACTAATTGTCTCTGAAATTTGAATGAATAAAACTGAGCCCCATGGGCTTTATTTATAGGCTTCATTCCCTAGCTATTCTAGGAAAGAAGATATCTATCTATATCTAAAATTACTAAAAGATAAATAAAATGCTTAATGGAAATAAATCAACAAGGAAAGGATAAATCTAATTTAGGTAGGTCTTCATGTCTTGATAGATTGCGTCCTCCATAGATAGACTTGATGTATTTGGATAGATCTTCCTCCTTCTCGGATTCCTTCATGCCCAAGAATCCCAATTCGACTAGGACTGCACAAGTCGACTCGTCTGCGGGAACTGGGCTACTCGATCTCGACAAAGGCTCGTTGACCTCGAGTAGGATTCTTCGTCGACTGGACTTCCCGGCTAGCTCTGCTCGATGTGGCTCGGACATGGTTCACAGTGCTTGTCGACCTCGACAAAGCCTTGTCGATCTCGACCAGGGTGGTCTTGCCGATTGGGCTTCCTCGGGTAGGTGTGCTCGACAAGCTCGGATCTGGGCTCTGGGCGTCGTCGATCTCGACTAGGACTCCTCGAGATCGACTAGGGTTGGCCTCTGTGGTGGTGTCGAGGAATCCTCCTCGGACTGGCTCTGGATGGCTTGTCGATCTCGACCACTGCTTTGTCGAGATCGAGTAAGGTTGCTCGGCTTCTCGTCCTCGGCTTCTCGATCAACACTTCTCGACTCCGGGTGTGGTGCTGAGCTTCGTCGATCTCGACTAGGGCTTGTCGAGATCGAGTAGACTTCCGGAGCTGGGTTGGTCTGGCTCTCTCGATCAGGCTTGCTCGACCAAGGTTGCTCGGACATGCTCGTCGAGATCGAGTAAGGTCTACTCGAGATCGAGTAGCCTTGACTCTCAGACTGATTCGACTGGTTCCGCTGCTTCCTTGACCTTGGACTCCTGTAGCCGTTTTCCGAGCTTTTCCGACCTTCTGTAGAATTGCTGTAAAACGCCTCGAAAACTGCGATTTAAACAGAAACTGGTGTAGATTCCATAATTTGACAAATAAGCATAAACTACATAGATTCTGTACTATCTTAGCCCAAATGCATGAAATGTATACAGAAATCGATATAAAAGTTACTGTAAAACATGGCAGATTCAGCTCACAACAGGGAACCCATTGGATCCCCTCCAGTGTGGTTTTAAGCTCCGGGAGGGACAAGTGTTTCGGAGCAAGGAGGAGGTGCAAGAACTCGTAACGTGGGCGGGTCTATCTCGATGCTTCACGACGAAGGTGAAGAAGTCGACGACAATCTTGTATGTTGCAGTGTGCGCTACTTCCAAGTGCAAGTGGTCATGTCGGGCTTCGACTTACAGGGAATCAGGGTTATGGATGATCCGGTAGCTTATGGACGAGCACACGTGCGGGCTGACCGAGGTGGTCAGACAAAAGTGCAGTGCGACATACACGTAGCCGGGGCAGTGCCTTGTCGACGGGTATGTAAGGATTAACGTAAGGCTTAACTGGACTCTTTCCTCAATTACACTGGACACCAACCGATATACACTGGACATACGTAGGTAGTAACTGGACACATCACAATTTTAAATGGACACACGTGTTTGTGAATGGGCATGTGCAGTTCCGTAGGGTCAAAGAAGCCCCTCGTTCCGGAGCAAGTGCAGTCTCTGATGAAGTCGCAACCGGGGGTCACATGCAGCTACTGGAAGGCGTGCCGAGGCCGGTTGAATGCGATGGACAACGTGTACGGAACGGACGAGGAAAGCTATCGGAGAATGTACTCGTACATGTACATGCTGGAGCAGGCAAACTCTGGGACGTACACGATGATAGAACACGACACAGAGGGGTGAATCAAGTATGCGTTTGTGAGTCTTGGAGTGTGGCGGAGGGCTATCCCCCACCTACGAAAGGTCAGTCCTTCCGTAATTGTAACATGACGCGCATTTACTTTCAACATGACAGTCACAATAACAAGAAATGACATATGTTCGATTGTACATGACACCTATAGCACCTCAAGTTGTTTCCTCTCCAGGTTATATAAGTGGACGGGGGATTCTTGAAGGGGAAGTTTCAAGGGTGCCTGCTATTTGCTACCGCACAAGACGCTGACCACCACATTTACCATGTCGCCTTCGCCATGGTTGACGGCGAGAATGATGGGTCTTGGGGGTTCTTCTTCAGGCACATATTGCGTGTCGTTGAAGACACGACTGATCTGGTGTGGGTATCTGACCGCCACAGCAGCATCCTGAAGGGCATACGAGATAGCTACGTATTCACGAAGCACGACATATGCACATGGCACTTATTTCAAAACGTCCTTTTTCGGTTCAAGTGCGAGGGCATGCAAGACCAATTCATGACGATGTGTAGAGCTTACACGTACGAGGAGTTCCAGTCATTGTACGCGGAGTTCTGTGCACGGGTTCCCGGAGCGGGCCAATACCTCAAGGAGGCGGAGTTCAGCAACTGGGCAAGGGCTTTTCTACACCGAGAATAGGTACAACATCACAACCACTAATAACTCTGAGTGCTTGAACTCGGTGTTAAAATATCCTCATGATTTGCCGCTAACAGCCCTTGTAGATGCGATCCTTGAGACCACTGGCACATGCTTCACCAAACATAGGGAGACAAGCTCTGCCTAGGGGAAATGCGTAAGCGACTGGGTTGGTAACACCATCAGAGCAAACTTCGTATAGTCCCTTTCCATGGTCGTCAGGCAGATGAGTCCTCATGAGTTTGAGGTACGCAAGGGAACCTCTACCTGGCTTGTAAACCTAATGAGACGTTTATGCAGCGGCAGACGCTTCAACGTCGACCAGTACCCATGTTCGCACGCAATCGCAACATCCCAATTGCACGGGGTGGATGTGTACTCGCTGGTCAACGACTTCTACAAGGTAGACATGTGGCGTGCGTGCTACAAGGACGTGATCTACCCAGTCCCATCGCGAGACACTTGGAGGGTACCCCATGCAATCGCCAATGAGACTTGCCTCCCCCCCCCCCTATCAAGGCACGCCCTAACAGGCCGAAGACAACGCGGTACCCGTCCCAGTGGGAAAGGAGGAAGTTCCCGAAGTGGCGCCGCACCTAGGGCTGTTATGTGAGCTAAACAGCTCGAGATCGGCTCGAAAAAGCTCGAGTTCGGCTCGTTCGAAACCCTTAAACAAGCCGAGCTTGAACAAGGATTTGAGCTCGAGACGAGCCCAAGCCGAGCCCGAGCTCGAGCCGAGCCGAGCTCAAAAGCTCGTGAGTTTGAAAAATACTGTATGTTTCTAGGGAGGCTAGGGCAAATAAAGCCCAATTTACCCCGGCCCAAATCTTGTCACTTTTAATATCTGTAAAACCTAGCCGCAGGCACCCTCGTTCCCATTTCTACTGATTTCTCTCTCTCCTACCGTTCTCTCGTCTGTGCGCTCTCTCTCTCTCTGAGTCTCATCGTCGTCGCCGGTAGCCGACGTTCCCGTCCGTCTCTCCGGCTCTTCTCATATACCTAACCCAAAGCAGCCTCTTCCATAGTTCCATGGGATTGAGTTTGTTTGTTTTCGCCTTCGTTTCTATCTTGTACTAAGATTTCAGCCTCTTCATATTTTCATCTTCATTCAATTGAGGTCAAGGAACTGGTGGTTTGGTGTTTCTCCTTCCTCCAAAGGACTGTCAGCGGCGGACGGCTCGTTTCTAGCCCAAAGCGGTGGGTTCGGCCAGATCTGAATGAGGGGTTTTGCTTTCATTTCGATTTTGTTAAACAGATTTGAAGATTTGTCGACTGGTGTCTGCGACTTGTGGTTGAAATCTCTTTAGGGCTGCTCTTCTCTAATTTTTATACTCTCCCTTTAAGATCTTTTAGTTTCTCTGTTTGATTTTTTATGTTGGATTTTGGCTAAGCAGGGTGTATTCAGTTTGTATGCTTTTTGCTTAGTCTGTATTCTTGCTGCTGCTTAGTTTGTAAAGTTCATTATTGAAGACAAATTTTGTATTCTCTGTTTTACTATTTACTCCTAATATATATATATATATATATATATATATATACAAAATATTGTTTGGAGTATTTACTCCTAATATATGCGGATTGCGGAGTATAGTATATCGTATATATACAGATACATCCGTTTCAACTTTCAAGTTATATATACAGATACACGAGCTGAACAAACGAGCTTGAACGAGCCCAACGATCGAGCTTGAACGAGCTTAGGCTTGTTCGTTTGGCTTGACCGAGCCTATCAAGCCGAGCTCGATCATGTGGTAGGGCTCGCGAGCCGAGCTTGAACACTAAAAAAGGCTCGTATAAATTTTGGGCTCGAGCTCGGCTCGGCTCGTTTCCCTTTCGAGCCAAGCTTGAACATGTCAAGCTCGGCTCGTTCGGCTCGAATAACACCCCTAGCCGCACCTTGCAATTGTTCGCTCCATACTTGGTCGATAATATGGATATTACATGACAGGCACATCTTTTGACATGGCATATTATGGTTAAGACATGACAGTAAGTATTTACCACATTTTGTAATCAGGGCTCACATCTTCGGAAACGTTTACGCTCCACCTTTTCCATTTAAGTATGCATTTAAACCGTGTTTTGTAATTAAGGCTTGTTGGGCCTGGGTTCAGCTATTTCAGTATGTACATGACATGGAGTAATATTTACATGCCAGGTGATATTTTGGACATGACAGGTTGTAATTGTCAGTTTAAATGGAAATGCAAACGATGTAAAAATACAAGTGTCAACCATCGTACGACCTACATGACAACATAGTTTCAAAAACCACATGACACCATAGTTTAAAAACCTGAGACCTAGGTCTCCCAAAATGACATACCGTCGATACCAAAGTCAACCAAATAAAATCCAACGAAAACACAAAAAGTGCAAGCGACCAATAACTGTCCACACAACTGTACAACCAACATTGTTCTTATAAATGGAGACGGAGGCAATGGCTACTGAGGATCGGGGCTAGGTTAGAAGGTACCATGGTAGATGGCGACACAGAGGACTTGGCGGTAGGCATCGATGAAGGCGTCGTCCACCCCTTTGAATACGTGGTCGCTTGATGCGAGCATCTGCATGAAACAGATAGCGTAGGGGCCGGAGTCTCCTCTGCGTCACAAAAAGTAAATGTGTCAAACCAAATTCGTAGCAATTACACTATAATGCGAAAGATGGACAACGACGACTTACGATTGCTTGTTCTGAGGGATCCCCTTCAAACGGTTGTACTTGAACGACTGGGGCAGTTTTCATGCATGTTTGGCATGCAGCTCTTGGTGGACACTCATCAGCGGGGGCAAGGTGTGCGTGATGGGCTTCAGAAGGGCGGACATATGTCGCTCAGGAGTAAGACGAGTGTCCGAATCATACACATGGACAGTCCACTCGGTCAAGTCGATCTCCAGCGCAACCCAGTGATTGTCCTTCAGATTCTGGGGGCCAACACGCGGTCGATGCTGGCCCAAGGCTTCGGAAACCGCTCGGGCAACATTCCGCTGAAGTAGTAGTTCAACTCCTCGTCGACGTCCATGTCGGTATGTCGCTGCAGTAGTACCCCGAAGTAGGGATCGACGACGGCGACAAGTGCGTACTTCGCCTCGCTGGCTACCTCTTTTCGGAGGATGCCGCATGCTTGGTCGATATGTGTTGTGAGCTGAATCTGCCATGTTTTACAGTAACTTTTATATCGATTTCTGTATACATTGCATTCATTTGGGCTTAGATAGTACAGAATCTATGTAGTTTATGTTTATTTGCCAAAATTATGGAATCTACACCAGTTTCTGTTTAATTCGCAGAAATCGAGGCATTTTACAACAATTCTACAGAAGGTCGGAAAAGCTCGGAAAACCGCTACAGAAGTCCAAGGTCAAAGCAGCGGAACCAAGCTGAAAGTCAGGGTAACTCGATCTCGAGTTGACCCTAGTCGACATAGACGAGCATGTCCGAGCACCGCCTTGTCGACAGAGCCTGATCGAGAGCCAGACCAACCCGAGCTCCGGACCCTACTCGATCTCGAGGACCACTGGTCGAGATCGACGACACCTCAGCGCCACGCCCGGGGTTGACGAGAAGAAGAGCTGGTCGACAAGCCGAGGACGAGAACCCGGACAACCCTACTCGATCTCGACAAACCCTAGTCGAGATCGACAAGACCCACCGTGCCAGTCCGTGTCCTTGCCGAGGAGAAGCCTGCTCGACCAGACGTGCACCACTCCAGTCGATCTCGAGGACCCTTTGTCGAGGTCGACGAGCGCCTGAGTCCAGATCCGAGCTTGCCGAGTAGAGCAACCCGAGGAAGCCTAGTCGACAGAGCCATCCTACTCGAGATCGACAAGGCTTTGTCGAGGTCGACGAGCCCAGTGAGCCAAGTTCGAGCACATCGAGCAGATCTAGCCGAGGAGTCCACTCGACGAACCATCCTCGTCGAGGTCGACTAACCGTGGTCGAAGTCGAGTAAAGCCGTGTCCAGAAACTTCTCGACGAAGACCTGTCCGACTAGACTTGGGATTCCTTGGGTCCGAAGCACGAAGATCTATCCGAATACATCAAGTCTATCTATGGAAGGGAATCTATCAACATCATGAAGACTTACCTTAGTTAGATTTATCTTTTCCTTAGTTGATTTATTTCCATTTAAACAATTTATTTATCTTTTGAGCTTTAGATATAATTTTAGATATAGATAGATATCTTCTTTCCTAGATTAGCTAGGGAATGAAGGCTATAAATAAAGCCCTAGGGGCTGGTTTTTCATTCATTCGAAGTCACACATCATTCAATTTCAGAGACAATTAGTTAGTTACACATAGAGTTTAGGAATTTTAAGGTTTTTAAGGTTTTGGCTTTCTGCGAAAGTTGATTGCCAGGATTGTAAAGGCTTTTGAATTTAGTTTTAATGCAAGTTTCTTTTTATACATCAATGTCTGTTATTGCAATGAGGCGTGAGTAGTCCACCCACTTCTGGGGCTGGGGTGAGCCCGACGGTGGCCATGTGAGATAACGCGATAAAGGTCAGATTTTGTTATGCAATTCATCTTCTATCCCTATAAGCATGATTCTTTTGCGAGAGTTGAAGGTGATCCTTGTTTGTGTTATTGAAGCGAAAGTGATCTTAATGCAACTTGGATTAATTATGTGAAAAGGGTTAGTAACAATTAGGGTTTATGCGAAAGCCTCTATATGCCTATTTGTTAATGACGAAAGTTATTTGATGGAAAGCATGATCTTTTATGCCTTTATGTGTTACTTTGCATGGTTATCGTTGTGGTGTTGATACCCTGGTCTTGGAAGCCTTTTATTATATTAAATTTATTTCTGTCAAAGATCTGAGTTTTGGTTTCGAAAATTTGCAATTTAAATTTCTGAGTTTTCTGCATTCTTGTCAACATAGAGGAGATCTTGTCGATCTCGAGTTGGGTGTACTCGATCTCGAGTACGCTTCGTCTAGGTCGAGTTGAGTTCTGTTCTGTTGTCGATTTCTGAAGTTTCTGTCTTTGCATACCCTTGTCGATCTCGAGTAGTGTTTGTCGAGATCGAGTTGCCCTTGTCGGGTTTGCTTGTCTGCTGTGATTTCTGTTCTCTGTTGTCGACTGCTGTGGTCGATCTCGAGGAGCTGTTTGTCGAGATCGACGAGCCCTTTGCTTTGCTTTTAGTTTCTGCTTTGCTTTTATTTTCTGTTTTGCTTTGTTCTTTGCTTTTGTTTTTCTGCTTTTATTTCTGTTTCTTTCCTTGTTTCTGTGTTTCTGTCTTTCTGCTGCTTTGCCTGTGAGAATTTACAGCTACCTGAGAACTGCTGACGTGCTTCCTCGTGGATTCGATCCTGATTTTCTCTTACTACAACGGGAGGAAGTCTTGTATTTATTTGCTGAGACAGGGAAGTCAGTCTGAACTTTATTTCATATTTATTTCATACTTGACCATCCTCCTGCAATAACAATATGCTGCAAACAAGGAACACGTGTCCAGTCAACAACATCATTGTCATGTTATCGGAGCACGGGTGAGCGGACATTACCTTTGAGCCCACCATATGCTTTGGCGCTTTGAGGTCCCCGAAGAAGTCCCTCTAGAAGAGGGTGGCCAACATTGTATGTGCGGGGTCAGTCCCTTCGGCCTCGTCGCTGGTCAACCACATGGAGAAGGCGTCGACGTCGGCCCTGGTCGCCAGGCCCAAGGCCATGGTGTCACCCCCCACCATTTTCTTCTTCCCCTTGGGAACCCGCGACTTCTTGACCCCCTTGGTGACTTCGTCAACCCCTGCCTTTCCTTCTTCCCCCTCCCAACCCGTGGCTTCTTCACCGGCTGAGTGACTTCGTGCCAATCCAACATCTCAGGCGTTCACCTCACCCTTCCCCCCTTACGCTGAAGGGGAACAACGGTCTCATCATGCGGCTCCTGTGTTGGTAGACATGACACCAACTTCAAATAACATGACAGATATGTCACATCACATCACATGACAGTAACAGTAACACGACCTACCTCAGGGGTTGTCTGTGTGGTGGGTGCTTCTGGCTCAGAGATGGTTGCTGTGTCCCCAGGCCCTTTCACCTCAGTCTTAGAGCCCTCAGCCAACACCTCAACCACATTATCCCGGTCTTGATACAGGACAACACACCGTTGTTGACATGACAACTAACTGACTTTACATGACAGTGGGCGTCAGATGGCTTACCTCAGCGGTTGTGACGGTGGTGGGTGCTTCTGGCTCAACATCAGTCGCTCTTACCATTTCCCCATGCCCTGTGCTCTCAGTTTGACCCTTTTCCTTCAAAACTTCCTCACCCTACGCACAAATGGGAAAGAACTTAGTGTCGACACCATTGTCAACACTGACAACGCAGTACGACAGGGATGACTTACTTGTGTGGTGGGTGTTTTTTGGGGGGTGCTTCTGGCTCAACATCCTTCTTCATTTCCGTGTCCCCATGGCCTATGCCCTTATTCTTACCCTTCTCCTTCATATAATGAGTTCGTGTTACCGTCGTTCACAAAACTGACATCACAGTTTGAGTTAGAGTACTTACCTCAGAGATTTTCTGGGTGGTTTCTTGTCGATCTGCATCGGTTCCCGATTTCTGGCCCATTTCCTTAACAGTTTAGTCACCCTACGCAAATATGGGAATGACGTTACAAGTTGAACATTACAAGTTGAACATCTTACCTCCTTCGACTTCACCTCAACATGTTTGGTTTCCTCCCCATGGGTTCCATCCCTTTCCTGCGAGTGTGTCACCTCGTCCTTTGCTTGCTTCTTCCCCAACACCTCCCTTTTCAGGTCATTCATCGACGCCTCAATCATTTGCATCCTCTCGTTAAACGTTGTCATTATACTCCTCCCCATTTCATCCATCTTAGACAAAATCGTTGACACATCCACTTAGGTAGCCGTCGTACTTCCCTTATCCTGCGTGCCTGATCCAGATGCTTCTATCATGCTCGGCCCATGTCGCGCTTTGTACTCCTCCACGAGGTCGTCGAAGAACTTATCCGGCTTCTCTGTCACGAAGATGGCGCCAAGGACAACCCCCTTCCGCACCTCCTCGGCATTTGGGAGGAGGACTATCCGAACAGCATCAGCCTGGTCGAACATGCCCAGCTCATCCTTCGAGTCCTGGATGAGGGAGGCAACAGAATCGTACATGATATTGTGCTCTTTCGACTTATACCGCAAGCACCGAGGGTAGAGTATGTCGTCGCTGGTGGTAGCAAATTGTCTTGCGACTGGGCGCAGAGCCTCGTACACCCACAACTAAAAAAAACACAGGTGATGACATGTGGACACTTTGTATATAATCGTGTTCCGTTTGCATTTTACATTAAACAGTGACCATCATGCTTAGTGACCATGCCTAAGTGTCCAGTATAAATAAATAATTATCAAGTGAGCTTCTTATACATACCTGGAATGCAAGGGGGAAGTCGGCTAACAAGTACGATGGGCGAGAGACGTTGACCCCATTTTGGAGCTTGCGCTCAACAGCCCGGTAGAGGAACTCGTGGGTTCGTTCGTAGCACAGACGCCCCCATGGGTAACGCAAGAACGCCGCAGTGTCAGACACCATGTTCACAACCCACCCCTGAATATAGTTGCGGGGTTCCTTCGCGAAGAGCACCCCCTCCACCAGCATTATGAGCACGTACTTAAAGCGCTTGGCGGGGGAACGCTCGGACTTCATCGCCATTTTGTAGGCCAACTCGAAGTCTTCCATCCTCATCTTCTCCATCCCTAAGAACTCTAAGCAGGCACCCCCGTCCGCCTCAGTGTCAACGGTCCGCAGCACGTTAGACGAGCACTTCAGTCCGGTCACCAGCGCGAACTTCGCAATGGAGAACCGGACTATGGAGCATTAGATCATGTACCAGGGTTCATGCTCCTTTTTCGACCGCAGTTGCCACTGCAGGACGTAGTGGACTAGCTGTGCTGAGAACTCGACATTGGAACCAAGCCTCACAATGCTGCCAAACTGGCTTTCACAAAAACGGTTCCAGTCTGAAGTGGTCAGGTACTGGTCTGGTTTTAAAAGGACCTGGGGCCAGGCGTATTGATTGCACCGACACTTGAAATGCCAGTCCTCAAGGACGGCATATATCGCCTGCACGGTGGGGTGGAATGTTAGAGCCACTCATCTGTAAAACACTCTACCCTTGTTCAACACTACGCAAACCATACCTCGCCTGTTGTCGGTGTCTCTGTAATCCTTCCTTCTGCTGAACCATCCATGTTCTTCTTTGATACCATGCAGGTTGGGGAGCAATACATTAGCATTCTGCAAACATTTGCTCATTATCATCACACCAGTCACAATGCACATGACGTTAAGGTTATATAACATGTCACCTGAGCATTATAACATGACATAAACCATATATCACCCTATACTTATCACACTCCTAGTAAATTTCTACCTAACCATATCAGATGTCATCGTATTCAGAGAAAACTTTGTAAGCATTTTTTAGCTTCCACAAAATATACTTCGCGCAAGTTTGCATATTCACATGATAGGAGAAATATTAAACATGCCAACTTAATATTCAAAACATGACATGAAAGAATGTAACAACATTTCCATTCAATGGTTGAAGTTTTTACAAAAGTAATCACACCTAGGGTAGAAATCATCCTTCATCACCGTCATTGTACATAACTCATTCTCCCATCCCATTGGGACGAAGAGTGAGCTATGCCTATGTGGAAGCAACAATGGAGGATGCTGCAAAAAATTATAATTTCTAAATCTTAGTTTACGGCTTTGCCTAGATAAATACTCCACTGATTTTTTATAAATGAAAGTAATTCAAAAAAAAAAGTACCAAATTAAACCCCTATAATCTATATACTAACATAATATACAGAGTATACATAGTGTAGTGTGAAGGATTGTATTGGACTTATAGATTGAATTCATCAAAATAGTATTGGGCTTATATATGCTTTTTAGGTAAAGTATAAGCCCAATAGTTTAGAATTCGATTTACCAAGTGTGACCAAAATTGTGCCCAACTGCAATTTGATTTATAATTTCCCAGAAGGTTATCATCATCGGATCTGCCTTTGGAAGAATTTGATCAAACAGGTATCAAATTGTTGGGTGTGCACATGTGAAACCAAGAAAATCCCACATCGGAAGTTGGGAGGGTTCCAAGCTAGTATATAAGTAGGTGGGCTACTCCACTCAATACCAATTGGTTTTGGGTTGGAACCTCATTTGCTTGTGTGCTAGGCTTGAGGACGGTTGTGCACCTCTCCCCGACTGAAGTCTATGATTGTCAATGTCAGAGTCTCGGTGTGGTCCCGGGCGGTCGGGAGAGCCGGGTTGTGCCGAGAGCCGCGTTCCACACTTGGAGAAGGGTCCACCGACGGACGGGACTTGAGTTGTGTCGTTATCCCCAACACAAACCAGATGGAACTCAAACACAAATCCTCAAGCTTCTCTTTACACTAACAATTTTTGTTGATGAGGTTCCAACTTGGGAGTTTGCAAATCGACATTACCACACCAACACAAGTAAGCTCAGAAACTCAATTCAAAATGCTAAATACTAGGCAAAATCAACAAGCATAGAACTAAAAAAGAAGAAGTAACGGATGAACACCATGGGACAACAATCAAGTGGAATTCACGGATCAGATGATAACTTGTAGAGTTAGATGCACAACCTCTAGGAAATGAAAAACACTTTAAACAGAGACAGAATTTGATTTTCAATTGAGAAATTATAATTTCAACAACGCTTTTGCACAGAGGAGCGAGTGCCACCGTCAAACAGGGGTTTCTTTATTCAGATCCCGTTGATTGAGCTACTTCCAATGTCCCACTCCTCAGAGATTCGCTCCTGTCCCTTCCTATCCGCGTTTTTCCCATGGTTGGAGACTCACCCGAGCAACACCGCGCCCATAGAGGGGCAAACAATGAACCCGAGGAATTTCCAAACGGAAGAAAAACCTCCGTTGGAAAGATCTCCAGTCTCCACACCCATACATAAAACCGATTCACGGAAATGGAAAAAACAGAGGCAATTTGGAAACAGAGAATGCAACGCGCACCTTATGAAGGGAGAGTCAATCCACCAAGCTGCACTCCTCCCTGATTTTCTTCTCCATCTCTTCCATATCTAGCTGTTTTGATGATTTGAACAGCTGCAGAAGCATCTTCGGAGAGCCTCCAAGCTTGGTGGAAGCGTTGCTATTTAGGTACGTGGCCACCACCTTCATGGTCTCCTGATCGACGTCATTGAGCTTGAATTCGATTCTAGAAGGTTCTATCCCGAGAAATCTTCGAATCATCCCAGATGCCATTGCTGATCTTCTATTAAGGTTGAAACCTGATCCATCCTTTGAATAGAGTTTGAGGAATTTCTTCTCACTTCCCATGGTCAGATCTGATGATAGGGGAGGAGAGTAATGGAGAGAGTAAGGAGGAGGAGTAGACTAAGAGAGAAATGGCGTAGAAGGGTGAGAAAGAGGGGCGAATGATCAGATGAAGAAATTGGAGTTTTTTTTTTTGGAGAACAGAGAGCGGGGGATAGATATAAAAGAGGAAGATGAATCAATAACCAACTTACTGGGCCCCACTAATATCTTTCTCCTAAGGGAGAAAGGGCATAACGTGGAATGGGGGAGACTGATCCGGGGAAGTATTCAAAGTCGCAAATGGGCGTTCATTGTATGGTTAGCCGCCAGGAATCGACTTCACACAGGGGACAAGGCCAAACATTGGTGTGGCCCGGAGGCAGCAGTGTGTGTGTTGTGTAAATCGGCGGATGTTTTATATAACCGATTTTTGAATTTAATACCATCTAAGTTACTTACATGGTATTAAATTCAAAAATCGATTATATAAAACATCCACCGATTTACACAACACACACACTGCTGCCTCCGGACCACACCAATGTTTGGCCTTGTCCCCTGTGTGAAGTCGATTCCTGGCGGCTAACCATACAATGAACGCCCATTTGCAACTTTGAATACTTCCCCGGATCAGTCTCCCCCATTCCACGTTATGCCCTTTCTCCCTTAGGAGAAAGATATTAGTGGGGCCCAGTAAGTTGGTTATTGATTCATCTTCCTCTTTTATATCTATCCCCCGCTCTCTGTTCTCCAAAAAAAAACTCCAATTTCTTCATCTGATCATTCGCCCCTCTTTCTCACCCTTCTACACCATTTCTCTCTTAGTATACTCATCCTCCTTACTCTCTCCATTACTATCCTCCCCTATCATCAGATTTGACCATGGGAAGTGAGAAGAAGTTCCTCAAACTCTATTCAAAGGATGGATCAGGTTTCAACCTTAATAGAAGATCAGCAATGGCATCTGGGATGATTCGAAGATCTCTCGGGATAGAACCTTCCAGAATCAAATTCAAGCTCAATGACGTCGATCAGGAGACCACGAAGGTGGTGGTAACGTATCTAAACAACAACGCTTCCACCAAGCTTGGAGGCTCTCTGAAGATGCTTCTGCAGTTGTTCAAATCATCAAAACAGCTAGATATGGAAGAGATGGAGAAGAAAATCAGGGAGGAGTGCAGCTCGGTGGATTGACTCTCCCTTCATAAGGTGCGCGTTGCATTCTCTGTTTCCGAATTGCCTCTGTTTTTTCCATTTCCGTGAATCGGTTTTATGTATGGGTGTGGAGACTGGAGATCTTTCCAACAGAGGTTTTTCTTTCGTTTGGAAATTCCTCGGGTTTAGTGTTTGCCCCTCTGTGTGTATGGCGCTGCTCGGGTGAGTCTCCGGCCATGAGGGAAAACGCGGATAGGATGGGACATGAGCGAATCTCTGAGGAGTGGGACATTGGAAGTAGCTCAATCAACGGGATATGAATAAAGAAACCCCTTCTTGACGGTGGTGCTCGCTTCTCTGTGCAAAAGCGTTGTTGAAATTATAATTTCTCAATTGAAAATCAAACTCTGTCTCTGTTTAAAGAGTTTTTCATTTCCTAGAGGTTGTGCATCTAACTCTACAAGTTATCATCTGATCCGTGAATTCCACTTGATTGTTGTCCCATGGTGTTCATCCGATCCGTTACTTCTTCTTTTTTAGTTCTATGCTTGTTGATTTTGCCTAGTATTTAGCATTTTGAATTGAGTTTCTGAGCTTACTTGTGCTGTTGTGGTAATGTCGATTTGCAAACTCCCATGTTGGAACCTCATCAACAAAAATTGTTAGTGTAAAAAGAAGCTTGAGGATTTGTGTTTGAGTTCCATCTGGTTTGTGTTGGGGATAACGACACAACTCAAGTCCCGTCTGTCGGTGGGCCCTTCTCCAAGTGTGGAACGCGGATCTCAGCACAACCCGGCTCTCCCGACCGCCCGGGACCACACTGAAACTCTGACATCGACAATCACAGACTTCAGTCGGGGAGAGGTGCACAACCGTCCTCAAGCCTTTCACACAAGCAAATGGGGTTCCAACCCAAAACCAATTGGTGTTGAGTGGAGTAGCCCACCTACTTATATACTAGCTTGGAACCCTCCCAACTTCCGATGTGGGATTTCCTTGTTTCACATGTGCACACCCAACAATTTGATACCCGTTTGATCAAATTGTTCCAAAGGCAGATCCGATGTTGATAACCTTCTGGGAAATTATAAATCGAATTGCAGTTGGGCACAATTTTGGTCACACTTGATAAATCGAATTCTAAACTATTAGGTTTATACTTTACCTAAAAAGCATATATAAGCCCAATACTATTTTGATGAATTCAATCTATAAGCCCAATACAATCCTTCACACTACACTACACTGTATATTATGTTAGTATATAGATTATAGGGGTTTAATTTGGTCCCTCCTCCTTTCAATTTCTGCAATCGGTACTAAATCGGTAGAGTTAGGGTTTACTTACTTGCAAACCGTCAGTCCCTCTCTTCTAAACGCTGTCGGGGTGGTCTTCTAAAAGCGGTCGGGTTTACTTGCTTGGAAACCGTCGGCTTCTTCTTCTCCTTACTCGCAGGTTCGTCTTCTTCCTTGTGCTTTTCTTCCTCTCCGATTTCATATCTCCAATGGCAGTTTCCTGCCTCTTGCCCTCCCTCCTCTCTGTTTTACACAGTTGAAGTGACAGGTTTTTAAAAACCGTCATCTCTCTCTCCTCCTCCCTCCCACGTTCGCTCTCTCCCTTCTTTAATTACCCCCAACCACCGATTTCACCCCCCATTTCTTTAACCGGCTAGCTTGCAAATTTTTAGGGAGGGTTAACCCTTACAAATTGAACCGGGTAGTGGGTTAGGAATGCAAACCAAATCAGATTGGGGGTTATTTACTACAATTCGAACACCTCCACAGGAGCATTGAAAAAGTATACTCCCAACTAAAAATAAGTTGGCTGTCGACTTTTCGTCCATAAGGCGATGATAGTGAAATGTGTTGAATATTGTAAATGGGACTCCTTCCTAATTTCATACTACATATTAGGATTAATTAGGGTACAAAGTACCTAGCTAGCTATTTTGTGGTTGTGTACATGTTGGTTTGTTTGGCCTCCTCCCACATTATGCAAAATTGAGTTCCACATCAAATATTAAAGTAGAAGGTGAAAGTGGTTTGGTTGCAACATTAGCCATCCAATTTGCATCATGCTGTGAGATTTTAATATTTGAATTTAAACACAGCCATCCTGAGGGGTTCATGTATTCATCTTATCCCACTCTGATGTTTACTTGAGTTACGTTAATTATTTTATTTGTCAAACTATAATTTTTTGATCTGATTTTCAATTGAATTGATGTGAAACTTGAAGTTAGGTAGATCGATCGAATTCATATTCCAATTTATTTTAACTTTATAAATAAAAATAGAATATTTTTTTAGTTGTTGTGAAAAGATGAGCATATAAATTGTGTTACCTCAATTTGGACTATTGCGTAAAGTTTATAATTACATTTTAACCTTAATATAATTAAATAACACAAATTTTAAGATATTTTATTTTTAATTTATGTTATTTTAAATACATTATAAATTGTGTTAATCAAATATTTTAAAAGTGCTCATGTTTATTGTTATGAATGAGTAGAATATAGATAATAAATGTAATTACTAGAACCTTTGGGTCCTAACATTTATAAACATAATTGATTTGGAATCCAAATTAACAAACCTATAAAAGACCCCACCCAAAGAAAGTCTTCGAAGGACCAGTCAAAGTCAAATCAACATAATTGATATTGCTAGGGCAGGCCTAGAATGCTCTTGAAAACATTTTTCAGGACAACAAAAGCACTCGTGCTGTTCTTCTTGAGCATGAGTTCACCAACTGTCGACTTGAGGCCTTTTCCGATGTTACGGCCTATTGTCGCAAGATGAAGAGCATCTGTGATCAACTGGAGAGTGTTGGTTCCGCAGTCTTTGAGAATCGTATGGTCCTCCAACTTGTTGCAAGCCTCTCGTTGGAGTTCAAGCGTGTCGGCATCCATATCCAACATGCCAACACTCTACCATTGTTCTCCAAGACCAGGTCGCAACTTCTTCTCGAGGAAGCCACCCTCGCTGCACCAAAGACTCCACCGCTGGCTTCAGATCTCTCAACCACCACCGACAAGCCAGCGGAGGAGAAGCAGACCGCCCCTCCTTCTCTCAATTCCTCCACCGGGTGTTGGAAAGGCAAAGGTCGTGGGCGCGGCGTCCGTGGCCAAGGGTGTGGTCGCGATGATCTTACTCTCCAGCGCAACCCTATAGGTTGGATTCCGGTTCAAGGGAACTTTCCACCTTACTCGAACTAGTCACCCTGGCCTCCGGTGCAATGGACACCTCCTCCGTGTCCGTATTCCACAGACCCTCAGGTCGGCATACTCGATGTTGGCCCTCACCCACAACACCACCAGGTGCAATATGCTTACTTTGGTCAGCAACTTGGCATCCCAACAGACATTGCACAGTCATTCTCCACCATGACGCTCCACCCTCCGGATCATTCATGGTACATGGAATCTGGTGCATCCTCCCAGATGACCAATAATCCAGGTAATCTCTCCTCTATTACTTCTAAGAGCAATTCCCCTTCGATTATTGTTGGCAATGGTGAGCGACTGTCTACCTCGGGTTCTGGTACCGCCCTCTTGCCCTCTCCACACACTCCTCTCACCCTTCAAAATGTGCTTATTTCCCCCTGTATTGTTAAGAATCTTTTGTCTGTTCGTCAGTTTACTAAACAAAATAATTCTTCCGTTGAATTTGACCCGTATGGTTTCTTTGTGAATGATCTTCAAACGAGAACAACCAAACTGTGATGCAATAGTACGGGGGACCTCTACCCCATCACCGCCCCTCCATCCGCTACCTTGTCCACGTCAGCCCCGTCATCTACTCTCTGGCATGCTCGCCTCGGGCATTCTGATGTCACCGTCTTAGATAATTTCAAACAGCTTGTCAGTTTACCTTTCAATAAAGAGTTACCCTCCCGTGCTTGTCATTCTTGTCAATTAGAGAAACATTCCCGCTTGCCTTTTGTTTCATCTAAAACGCTTACTATGAATCCTTTTGATATTGTTCACAGTTACCTATGGACATCTCTTGTTGTTGATCATTTTGGACATTGGCATGATTTGCTTTTATTGGATGATTTTAATCATTTCCTATGGGTGTTTTCTTTAAAGTATAAATCTCAAGTATTTGAAATATTTAGCAGGTTTCACAGTTTTGTCAAAACACAATTTCAAATCTCCATTAAGTCGTTTTAATGTGACAATGGCAAAGAGTTTGGCAACAATGCCTTTCACTCTTTTTTCTCCTCCAATGGAATCTCATTCCGCTTCTCGTGTCCCCATACATCTCCTCAAAATGGTAAAGTCGAACGTACTATTCGCACCATTAACAACACCATTCAGACCTTGCTTATTCAGATGCCTCCATCTCTATGGACACACGCATTAGGGGTGGCTTGTTATTTATTCAACATCTTGCCCACCAAAACCCCATTCCCGAGTCTCAGCCATCATCCCCACCCAGCCCCCCAGTGCTGGAACCACCCACAACCCCTATGCCACCCACCCGCACCATTCAGACTAGGAGCCGCAGCGGCATTATCAAACCTAAGACCATATTTGACCTACACACCACTAGCTCTACAAAAGCGGACCTCTCCCTCATCCCTATATTTCACAAATCAACCATCCAAGACCCGAATTGGGCCACTACTATGCATGACGAATATCGATCTCTTATTAGTAATAAAACTTGGGTTTTGGTCCCTCGCCCTCCACGGGCAAATATTGTACGTTGTGCTTGGCTTTTCAAGCATAAGTTCCGCTCTGATGGATCCCTTCAGCGCTACAAGGATCGGCTCGTTGCTAATAGGACTCTCAACAGGTTGGCATAGAATGTGATGAGACTTTCAGTTCGGTTGTAAAGCCGGAAACCATTTGCACAATCTTTAGCGTTGCAATCATCCGATCTTGGCCTATTCGTCAACTGGATGTGAAGAACGCCTTCATGCATGAACACTTCACTTACATGAGACCGTCTATATGTTCCAACCCCTTGGTTTTGTCAATGAGACTCGTTGTGATCCTGTTTGCTTGTTGAAGCGGTCACTCTACGGCCTCAAACAGGCACCGAGGGCCTGGTATTAGCGGTTTGCAAGTCACCTTCTTCGCCTTTGTTTTGTCATCAGCAAATCAGACACCTTCTTGTTCATCTTCAAACGAGGACCAGCAATTGCGTATCTCTTAGTTTATGTTGATGGTATTGTGCTAACCACCTCTTCTGATTCACTATGTCAGAATATTATAGCGCATTTAAGCTCTGAATTCTCTATGACCGATCATGGACCGCTCTCATATTTTCTACGCATCCTTGCGACACGGTCTGCTTCTGGCATCTTCTTGACTCAAGACATGTATGCTCGTGAGATAGTCGATCGTGCAGACATGTCAAACTACAAGCCTGTTTAAACTCCCACAAACACTGCAACTAAGCTCAGTGCATCCTCTGGCCCTCTAATAGTCGACTTGACTTTATATCGGAGCCTCGCTGGGGCACTTCAGTATCTCACATTTACCCGTCCTGGCATCATCTATGCTATGCAGCAGGTATGTTTACTCATGCATGATCCACAAGAGCCCCACTTCCATACTCTCAAATGGATTATTCGTTACATCCACAACACCCCCAGTCTTAGTATCACTATTCAGCCAGCTACGTACTGACATGGGATTAGTGGCTTACACTAATGCCGATTAGGCAGGCTGTCCAGACACGAGGCGCTCCACTTTTGGCTATTGTGTCTTTCTCAACGACACCCTCGTCTCCTGGTCCTCCAAGCGTCAGCAGGTCTGTTCTTGGTCCAGCACAGAGGCTGAATACAGGGGTGTCGCTAACATCGTTGCAAAGTGCTCCTAGCTACACAACATTTTGCTTGAGCTTCATTGCCCGTTGCAGAAAGCTAGCTTGGTCTTCACGGGCAATGTTTCCGCCACCTATCTCGTGACTAATCCGGTTCAACATTAATGCACCAAGCACATTGAGATTGATATTCACTTTGTACAGGACAAGGTTGCACTTGGTTGTGTTAAAGTTCTTCATGTACCCTTTGTAACACCCCCGTCCCACATCGGATATCATAAGGATGTTGGGAGTGATTTATAAGTGATTCAAGCCCTACATATGTCACAAGAGCTCTTCCTTTTTTTCAGGCTCCAAGTAAGGACAACGAACCTGAGAGGGCTAGGTGGCATGGGTCGGCGCCTCTTAAGACCCCGGGTCTTACACCTTCCTCCTATCAGTATGTCGACATCTCCACCAAAGGCTTGTCGTGTCAACTTTTCTTAGACTTTAGAGACAATCTCATTATCCGTCTTCCTCCCGTTTCACTGCGGGGGAGTATTAGAATATATGTGTATTATATATATATATATATATTGTGTAAATTAGATAGCTTATTATGCAAGCCAGGATGTAAACTATATATATTGATATAGAATCAATATTAGAAAGGAGGCAAGGGAGAATTATCTCAATCTCACAATGTACTAAAATATTTTAATAATAAAATCATAATTAATCTAGATATTTTTATTAAAAACTATTATTGGATTAATCATTATTTACCACCCGTTAAAGTTGTTGATTATTTTAGATTTATTACTATAATCAAATTTATATATTTAAATAATTTTCCTTTTACATATATATAATTTTATATAGCAAGATGTATTTTTATAAAAGGAGATTTTATGATAAAGTAGATATATTTATATGAGTTTTTTTTATAGATAGAAGAATATTAGATAGAATGATATATTTTTATAGAATGAATGTTTATTAATATGTATATTTTTTTTATCATTATTAATCAATCAAATGGCTAGACTAGGAGGAGGAACGAGGATTGAAATTTGTGGTCGACACTATAATTAGGCACAGAATTAGAGGTGAGTTGGGCTTTACTACATCTCACTCCAATAAAAAAAAAATAGAAATATTTTCAAGGGTATAATGTATGAAATGTGTCGTTGTAGTCTAGCTAGTACTCTATCCTTTCCTCACTAGTACTAAATACCCCAAGTTCGATGCCCACATCCTACCTCAATTTCGATTCATGGTTCCGGTGACTATAATTGTAATCAATGTAATCCAAACACAACGTGTGTTATATACTCATTATCAACTAACATATATACTAATAATGCACTTTATTTTTAATTATGTATACAACATTTAATATGATTTCACCATATCCGACTGGTCCTCTTATTAGTGATCGATATATTGGAGTTCATCATAAAAGATAAAACTAGATTTTCAGTGAAAGATATTTGTCGACTGAGACAGCACATATTCACTTAATTGCAATAGAAAAATCAAGGCATATTTTTTGGAGGGGAACCAAATTAGAAGTCGTGCTCACCTCACAATCTCACACGTACTCCATGTGGAGTTATTAAATTATGAAACAAAAAAAATGGAGTAGTTTAATTATTTTTAAAATATAAGCTCAATATAATGTGAATACAAACATCGACGATTTCATATTTGACTGTGATTTGAGGCTAAAAATGGTCCAATTAGGATTATAATTACTTGGGGAACACTTAATCAGGAAAACTATAAATACGTTTAGTTACCTTCTGGAAGCCGGAAAAAAGAAAAAGAAAAAAAGCATATGCTCTTTCAATTTCTCCTAAATTCCGGTACCCTCTTTCTTACTTTTCGGTGCAACCACCTCATTTATTTCTAAACTTAAATTAATTTATACAAAAGGAACATAAAAATAAAATACTGTAGTTTAATCGTCTTGTCCCCCACGCCTTCCTCATTTGTCATTTCTGCCCCTATTTCCTGGTAATTACCTTCAAGTTTTCAACATACTTTTGCCCTTTATTTTGGGCCTGATAACAGAAATAGCCATAACTTTAGAACAGTTGAGGATAATAGTAAATTTTGAGTAAAATTACATGCAAATAATTACTCAACAGGCTAAAATATGGTATATTGAGTCGCACTGTCTAGAGGTTATATTGAAAATTAGGAGCAAAGGAGGAAATATTGTTACGCGAGATGGGCAATGTGTGTTGAGAGAAATCAAGAGGGTGGCAAGATTGTAAGTGCAAGTGGTCCTATATGTCAGAAGGTAGGCGAATAACGCAACACATTTTCTAGCATCTCTTACACCTTTACACAACTTTGCTACTTGTTTCGAGTTTCAGTTTCGAATTGAATTGAATTTTGTATTGTTTTTTTTTTTTTTTTTTTTTGATTAGGAAAGAATTCGAGATCAGATATACCTGAATCTCGAAGGCCGACAAGTCGGCAGACGGAAACCCGTCAATACATACAAACAAAAACGAAAATAAAAAGCGGAGCAATACAAGAAGTGAAAACGCACCCTACAAGAAAACGAGACAAGGAAAACTAAATCTAAACCGAAGGGGACGTAGACTACGGACGAAAGCCAAGCACCGTCCTAAAACAGCACCGCTGGCCGGCGATACATCAGGGATCCCTGTGGGTAGTGAAGACGAACCTCCAGAAAGCTCCTTCCCGTACTCGGAGACAAGGAAAACTGAATTTTGTATTGTTGGATGATCTTACCAATTATGCATGATTGATTTTCCTTATAAAAAAAAAGAAAGAAAAGAAGAAATGATATTAATTAAGATATAACAAATCTTGTATAATCTTATTTCTAAAATTTCTAAACAAACTAGAAGCAAAATAGATGCAAACTAGCACAGTACCCGTACGTGACACACGGGATTTGTAAAATATATTATGTTGTTCTAAAATATATTATCATAATTTATCTACATTATATATATAATAATAATATTATGATAATATGAAAACGATATAGAAAAATAATATTAAATCCAAACATCAAAATGATAAATATACTAAACTGGTCTTGCTCACTCGATTCACATCTTCGATCAATAATTAAAAGTGTGCTATATAGATCACGATAACTTCATTAATCGACAATGTTGGAGAATTCATGGCATCGTTGCACAGTTTTGGTTTTGGGGGTATTGTCGGGTTTAAGAAACCTGTAAAATAAATATAGTTCATATTAAAATGGTATATTAAGTAATAATAGATACAACAAATAAGTAAAATAAGACATTACCTTCTTTGATATGCATTAGTTTCGAAAAAAAACTGGATATATATACAACTTAATTTGTCACATCGGCTAAATTAAAGTTGATAATATTCTCTCATCTACACACAACAAAAAGTTAAACATATAAAAGTAAAGAATGCATGCTCACGAGGTAAAATAAAAGACATTATAATTATTGGTAATATTGAGAAATAAGGTCATTAGAAATTATAATTATTGGTAATATTGGGAAATAAGGTCAATAAATATAGTTAAATAAGAAATATGATTTGAAACTTACGTCCAACATATTTTACAATAAGAAATTGAAATATATCAATGATGTATCTATTCAGCTCTATATTGATGGTATATATATAGTTGTTTAAATAATTTCGAACCAACAGGGCACTTCAATATATGATTCCTATGAAAGAATTCAATATTAAAGGTGGTAAAACAAATAACTTATAACAAAATATACAAATCAATGCATATAAAAATGAACTTACCTATCATTCTTCACGATAAGATCAACTCTATCAAGTGTGAGTAGAGATATATGATGAACTTCTTTTATATGGAAATGGATAAATATTGGATTTAACAAATTAATGTATAAATAATTTAGCAATAAAAATGCCACCAATATTTTGAGATAGCATAAATCATACCAAATACGGGTAAAATGAGATTGTAATTTTTTTTGCTTGTAATTAGATAAACATTGTATTTCAACAATCATTGTATAAATAATTTAGCAGTAAAAATCCCAACAAATTTTTTGAGATAGCATTAGAAATCCTATCATATACGGGTAAAATGAGATTGCAATATTTTTTATTTGTAAATAGAAAAAAAAGATTAAAAAATCATTTTATAAATAATTCAGTAGAAAAAAATCCCACCAAATTTTCGAGATAAGTAGAAATCTTACCAAAAACGGGTAAAATGAGATTACAATTGTTTTTTGTTTGTAAATAGAAAAAAGATGGATTTTAACAACTGCTATGTTTGAATCAAATAGTAAAACCCACATAATTCAATAATCATTGATGTTTAGGAGATTAGCAGTGATGTGAAGAACACCAATTCAACGTTCCTACATATGCATCAAGATAGAGCTCCAATTCAATCTGGGCAATGATCGACTACGTACAATGCTGGATCGGCATATGCATCGAGATTCGAGAGTAGTCAATGCGGCAATAGATGTGCATCAAGAAGTAAGATTCCATCAATGAATAACTTATTGTCATCACCCAGCAACAAATCTAACTCAGCGCTTGAAAAGTGATCGATTACAATGTTGGATCCCCGTTTCTTGAGCACTTTGTTTTCGAAGCGTGCCTTCGTCTCGAACACGTCATGCTTCCTCCAATTCAAATTGGGCAATGATCTTCTAAATAACAAAGATATTAAGTTTTAACACAAAATAAACGAGAAAATTAAATTAAATTTATAATACAAAGTAATTAATTGGTTAATTTAATTAAAAAAAAGTTAATATCTTTAATTCAAACCGGTAAAAAAAAGTTTGGGAGAAATTAATATATTCTAGCTAGTAAATTTGTTAAATTATCATTAAATTTATTTTAATTAATAATTGATTAAATTTTGTTAGTTATATAGGTGGGGGCCACACTTAATGAAATACTACCACGTAAGCCTTGGTTTAAGGAGAGGCTGTCATGTGTATCTTTCACATCTGTTTTAGTATTATACTAGTGTAGATCCCGTCCCGTGTACGGGTAATGCGTTAATCTAAATATAAATTATTTTTTCCTCCAAAAAATAATATAAATATAAATAAAATTAGTTCAACCGGTTATATATAATCTAAATATTTTTAATTAGATTCTCTCAAAATATAAATAAAATTCACATTTATAAGGTACTATGTAAAATTTTTTTTTATAAACTATGGTTAATTAAATCTCATGTAATTTAATTAGATAGTTGATTTTTAAAAGTATTTTAATATTCTTTTTTATTAAATATGTAATATATATTTATTACATTAGTTTACTAAAATATCTATGCACGGATGGATTGTGACTACATATATGGCTATATAATGTTTTAATTATTTATTTTGACCTCAAAAAATAACATAGATAAATATAAAATAACAATTATTAAATGATTGATTTTTATATAAATAATTCTTTCCACCAAAAAATAATCTAAATATAAATAAAATAGCACCTATCAAATATTACATATTTATCTATTAATATTTTTGGTAAGTATGACTATGAAAATCAGTTTTATTAATTATTTTTATTATTACTACTACTATATTGATATAGTTCTTTCCTTATATAATATTACTCTTTTATAAGATATTCTATCTATGTGTTAATGGTAAAATAAAATAATTATTTTTATTAGATTTCCTTTTTAACGGGAGAAAACTTTGCGAGATGCACTCACGCGCCACCACGTATGTAGATGCACTCACGCGCCGCCACGTAGGCACTAATACATCGGTTTTAGTATATGTATATAGATTAGAATTAGATATTATATGTATACGACGATTCACAAAAAAAAAAAAAAAAGCTACTACGAGGATTGATGGGCAAACCTCAAGTTCGCCATAAAATATGTTGCATACACTTAACAATACATCGTATATATAGAGTATTAATCATTAACAATTTGTAAATTAATGACTTGATTTATGTCCTTAAGCCTGGGATAGAAAGATCGTTTTCTAAAAAAATACTGGGTATATGTTTTTCAATTATTCCAAGAATTTTATAAATATATTTTGCAGTTTCCACGTTTTGGAATATGCCACCAAATGGCCCAACGTTTGAAAAATTCCAATTGCTTGGTGTAGATTATATAGAATCATCCTTTACGTCACCCGCCGCACTTCACAACACAGTTCATCCCTCCCAAGTTCCATGTGATCTTCTCTCTCCCCTACATATTCAGATGCTTCGTGTCCAAGTAAATTGTACTCGCCTTCACCACAACCATCAATTCAATTTCAATCAACACTTTCTTAATTTCATTTTAATATATAAACCATCTTCATGCATTTCATCGACCCCCAAAGTGTAACCTAATTTTATTTAAACCCCCAAAATCGCACTCCTCTGTTTTCTCTCCCCATTGTTCTCAATCCATCAGAGACTCAAACAAGTGAACGGCGCCGGGAGGGAATCCGATTCGGTCTGTTCAAGTTATGACCGATCGCAGATTTGAAGATCAACAAGATGAAACAGTGAAGATTCCGACTTTGGATTTGAATTCTCTGAAGGTGTTGTGCCCGCTCGGACGGGGCGCTAAAGGCGTCGTCTTTCGCGTCCGCTCGCCGGATTCCGGCGAGGATTTCGCGTTGAAGGTGGTTTTGAAGGCGTCCTTACGAAGCAAAAATAAAAACAAAAACAGCGGAAGCAGTGGTAACAGTGGAGACAGCCATGATCGTGAGAAGAGCAAGACGCGGCGGATCTGGTTCGAGCGGGAGGTTTTGAGGAATCTCCGGCATCCGTTACTGCCGAGGCTTCGCGGCGTTCTCGAGACCGAAAATGTCGTCGGATACGCCATCGATTACTGTCCTGGACGGGATCTTAATTGGGTTAGGCGGCAGCAGAGCGAGAAGATGTTCTCCGATGACATTATCAGGTAATTAATAAACTCATCGATCAGTTGCGTCAATTTCTAATTCGATTGGTGATTGTGAAATGTGAAGGCCGAAATCTCTCATTTTTAGGGTTCAGTTTACAAACTTTCCAAATTTCATTTTTCCAGATTCTACGCAGCGGAATTGGTGTTGGCGCTGGAGTATCTTCACAAATCCGGGATCGTTTACAGAGATTTGAAGCCGGAAAACATATTAATCCAAGAAAACGGCCACTTAATGCTGGTAGATTTCGATCTGTCGACTAAACTCGCCCCGAGATCGCCGCAAACCAGGCAGAGTTCACCTGCACCGGAAGCGAAATCGGAGCCTCCGAAGAAATCCAAGTATCCGAAAGTCCTCCGCTGCTGCGACTCGGGCGTCTCACCGGCAAACTCAGAATCATCGTCGAAATCGCGGTCCGACTCGGTACACCCGGCCGAGTCAGAATCATTGGAGAAGTCGAACTCGTTCGTGGGGACGGAGGACTACGTGGCGCCGGAGGTGGTGGCCGGGAAGGGGCACGAGTACGCGGTGGACTGGTGGACCCTCGGGGTGGTGCTGTACGAGATGCTGTATGGGACGACGCCGTTTAGGGGGTCAAACAGGAAGGAGACGTTTTACCGGATCCTGTCAAAGACGCCGGATTTAGTGGGTGAAACGACGCCGTTGCGGGACTTGATACGGGGGTTGTTGGAGAAGGACCCGGGGAAGAGGTTGCAGCTGGAGGAAATCAAGGGCCATGAATTCTTCAAAGGGGTGGATTGGGAGATGATCTGGCAGATCCAACGGCCACCGTTCATTCCATTGGATCCAGCGGGGGAGGAGGAGGACATGGAGGGAATAAAGGGAATTGATGTGGAGAGGATTGTAAATGGAATTTTCGAGAGCAAAAGTGAAGGGGAGAATAATAAGGACAAAGGGGCGTGGGTTGGAGGGTTAGATCAGGCCCCCGAATCTGACAAGTTTATGGTTTTTTAACTGAGTGACATATTTATTTTTTTAATTGTGAGGAAAATGACTACATCGATTATAATTTTGGTAGCTGAATATGTATATATTTTTTTTTTTCGACGAGGAACCCACCTTCGACGATAAACTTTTTCAACCAAGAAAAGAGGCGGAGGTAAGAATCGAATCCGGGACCTCCTCATCCCTCCCCTTACTCCTTACCATTAGGCCACCCCCGACTGGGTTATTTTAATTGCGAGGAAAATGACTACATCGGTTATAATTTTGGTAGCTGAATATGTAACTTTGGTGGACGTGTTTATATTATAAAATAAATTAATTATAATGTAATTATTTTTATTTTTATTTTTATTTATGCTAGCGTATAATTGTACATAAAAAAAATAAGATAAAATATTAATAGTAATACACTAAAGAAGGAGGAGATTGACGCATGTGTGATAGATTACCTAGGTCTTAATATTGTATAGTGCGCTAAAAGTCCATTAAGGTCCAATACCTTTGTAACATATATATATATATATATATATATATATATATATATATATATATATAGTGTGGATCGGATGAGAACCCCTTAGGGTGGGAACGTAGGAACAATTCTGGACCGTCGATTATGTTGGAATGAAGGGTTGAGATCAAACCCCAATTTTTGAATTTATTTATTAAAAAAATTGGGCGCCCGTTTCTACAATCATCCCACTCGCCTATGACATCAGTACATCACGCGTGATTCAAACCCCCCCCCCCCCCACCCCACCCCATCCACTTCACTATAGGGTGGAAATTAAATTATTTTTTCTTAATTACGATTAAAAATCAATTTTTTAAAATCGAAATTAGTGGTCCTATTTAAATTGAAAATCAAACAATTTCCTCTTTATTATGTACGGTATATATGCCAACATTGTCGCAATGATTTTTTATTTATCGAATAATGTATAATTTTTAAATATAATTGTTTCAAACTTTCTCGTATCTATGAATACTCTTTGTGATTTTAACGAATAAAGTGCAAGTTTATTGATTATTATTTTAACATTTCAAAATCAATAAATATGTAAAGAATCGTCATCTTACATACGAATAATCTCTATAATTTAACCGAATAATATATCAAGTTTAACGAATAATTATTATGTTAAATACGAATAATTTTTCTAATTTAATTTCAATACAACTATCTTATAAATAAACATAAAATATTAAGTGTTTTTATTTTAAAAATACTCTTTTTTTCGGTACTCCATAATCTTAAGGTTTCTACCCAAAACTAATAAATGTGTAAATAATCGTCATCTTACATATGAATAATATTTATAATTTAACTAAATAATATCTCAAATTTAACTGAATAATATATCACTTTTAACCGAATAATGTTTATAATTTAACCGAATAATATTACTAGTACAATCGTCATTTTATATACGAATAATATTTATAATTTGACTGAATAATCTCTCAAATTTAACCGAATAATCTTTTTAATTTAACTGAATAATTTATAATTACATTATTCGTTTGTAAATATGTTTATTTGTATGCATAATATTCATTTATAAAATAAGTCAATAAAAAACAATTAGAAAATAAAAACAATGATCGGTGTAATTAAATACGGAGCATTTGTATGCAGAATGTGAGGTTTGAAATCTCAACGTACATGCTCACGCGCCGAGTGATCAAAGACGGAGTCTTCAATGAGATGGGGCCCACCCATTTGGTTTTTTAAATTAAAAATTGTAATTAATCTAGGCCCTTGATTTCTTTTAATTCCATGGTTAAGATCTGTTCCTAGATTCCCATTTTAAGGGGTGTTCTCATAGGAGCCACCCCCTATATATATATATATATATTATATCAATGAATGAAAACCTTCAAGGAGGACTTTACATCAATTCTATCGTTCTACATGGTATTAGAGGTGGGCATTACCGAGTATCCGACACGAACCGAATAATCGTGTCTGATATCCGAAACCGTTTAGCATCAAAAGGCCGAACCGTGCACGAACCTCTATAAACCGGGTATCCGACACGGTAAAGCTATTCGGATCCGTGTCGGATACCCGTGTTATCCGACACGAACCGTTAGCCTCTTCAATTTTTTTTTTCTGGGTTGTGTCTCTGCGGTTGATTGATCCTTTCTTGCCATAGAATGAAGCTTACGATCAATAATTTGGTAGAAACTCAGTAGATGGGGTAGAAATTGGTAGAAAATCAGTAGATGACAAGGCAAAGGGGAGTTTTTTTTCCCTCTTTCTAACCCTAATTTGTCAAACAGTAAACATGAACAACCAAACATACATAGCCTAGATCTGAAATTGAAGACATAATTGTTCAAATTTGACAAGGAGGATGATAGATCTGAGAACATTGACCTAGAACCTACTTTTTACATACTCAATTTGGTCTTCTTCGTGATTGAAGCTTGAGATAGGGGTTTTTGGATTCTTTTGTTCTTGAGCCTTGTCACCGTGAGTCGACTCTTCGCCTCGGCATCGCCGTGAGCCGCCTCCTATCCTTGTCGTTCCGTCATTGTGAGGCGCCTTGTCGCCGCCTAGTTATGACGGAGTGGAAGGCGTTGTCTTTGTTTTGGTTAGGGGTAGCGCTGGGAAGTGAGCCGCCTCATCGGCCATCGCCGCCTCCGTCATGAACATGGTCTCCGTCGCCACCTCGTCGAGCCACTAGAAAATTTGAGAGGGAGAGAGAGTGAAGTTTCTCTCTGAGATTTGGAGAGGATGTGATTTGGAGAGGATGCGTAAGATAATGAGAGTGAGAGAGAGGGGATGCGGCATTGCGGCTAGTGTTTATTGTAGAAAGTTTATATACTTTTTTTAAAAAAAAGAAGGAAGAGAAAAAAAAGACTACATCCGGATTCGAACCCTGGGCTGAACACGATTGGACAAACTTGGGCCGCGACCAACTGGGCAAGATGACATTAGTGATTCTTATAGGATTTTATTGTTATTAGTACTATATCAATTTACCTATAAATTAAAAAAAAAAAAATTAAACGGTTCGTGTCGGATATCCGACAAGGGGATATGCCCGATCCGAACACGAACCGTTTAATGTCGTGTTTTAGCAGTTCGTGTCATTATCGTGTCGTATCTTTTCGGTTTCGTGTTTTTTCTGTCGTGTTTTCGTGTCGTATCAGTCGTGTCGGGTTTTTCTGCACACCCCTACATGGTATCACAGCCTTTTCTTTCTCACGGAACCCTAATTTGATCCTTCCACCCCACCCCTCATCTTCCGCCGCCGGCGTCGTCCCCTCGCCTCACCGTCCCCTTGCCTCCACGGTCAACCTCTCTCTCGCCTCTTGCTAATTAATTAGTAAATTAGCCCTTGCTAATTACTCTCCACCGCGGCCGCCATCCCCCACAACCTCTCTCTCGCCTCTTTTTTTTTTCCTTTTCCAAAAAAAAAACAAACAAACAAACTTACCATGACCTTCTACGATCGCCAACGACCTCTCGTCGGGATCATCGCCCCTCCAAAGTCTCCGCACCAACATCACGCCTTCTCCTCTATGCAGCCGACATCTTCGGACTCTTCTTGGTACATGGACACTGGTGCCACCTCTCACATGACGAACTCATCAGGTAACCTCTCATCTATTTCCTTTAAGGGTCCTGCACACTCTATTATCGTCGGAAATGGTGGTCGTCTTGCTACTTCGGGTATTGACCACGCCAAATTACAGACCCCAACCCACCCACTACACCTCAACAATGTCCTCATTGCCCCAAAGATTGTCAAAAACCTTATCTCCGTCCGTCGGTTCACTACTGACAACAACGTTTCCCTTACGTTTGATCCCCATGGTTTCTCTGTGACGATCTTACTACAGGGGTTACTCGCATGAGATGTAACAGAACCGGGGAGCTCTACCCTGTCACACCACCTCCTGCGTTCAGTCAGTCGTGTCCGGTCGCCCTCTCGGCATCATCGTCCTGCCTGTGGCATGCACGTCTGGGCCATCTCAGCGCTGCCGTTCTAGATGTCCTCCGTTCCCAAAACCTTGTCACCTGTACTAAAGACCCACGCTCTGGTTTATGCTCTTCCTGCCAACTAGGCAAACATGCCAGACTGCCGTTCCAACGGTCTTTGACCTCTACCCTTGCTCCCTTTGATATCATTCACAGCGACATTTGGACCTCTCCCGTGCCTAGCAAGGAGGGTCACAAGTACTACCTCTTGTTTCTTGATGATTACACTCATTACTTATGGGTCTTCCCGTTGCATTTCAAGTCCCAAGTGTTTCCTGTCTATGCCAGATTCCATACCTACATCAAAACACAGTTTCACATGTCCATCAAATGTTTCCAATGTGACAATGACCGTGAATTTGACAACAAAGACTTTCACTCCTTCTTTGCCGCAAATGGGATCTCCTATCGCTTGTCTTGCCCATATACTTCTCAGTAGAATGGCAAGGCAGAAAGAATCATCAGAACCATTACCAACATGATGCGCTCTCTCCTCTTCCAAGCATCTATTCCCCTTCCCTATTGGCCTCACGCCTTATCCACCACATGTTATCTCCTAAACATTCTCCCTTCCACTACCCTACACCATCGCTTGCTAGCTCAGACACTTTATTACGCCGAGCCTAGGTATGATCACCTTCGCACCTTCGGGTGCTTGTGTTTCCCAAACCAGTCCTACACAGCCCCGCACAAGCTTCACCCGCGCTACACTCCATGTGTCTTCCTAGGCTATCCGTCTGACCATCGCAGTTACATTTGCCTCGATATCAAGACCCACAAGATCATTCTCCCACGTCATGTCACATTTGATGAGTCGCGATTTCCCTTTGCGTCTCCCACACCCCCTGTGTCTCCGTCAGAGTCCGAGTCACCATTCCCTCACTTCCTTTTTCCCTAGAGCTCTCCCGGTGCTCCTGCTTCTCCCCCAACACCACCACCACCACCACCCCCACCACCATACCACACACCCGCAACATCTCCGGTGTCTTCCGACCCCGTCAGATCGTCTCCATAGCCACCGCCCATCACCCCGCTATCCACCTCCCATCACCCCGCCAAACAGCCTCCCGTCACCTACGTGCGGCGCTCGCCGCATGTACAAATGTTGCGCCCGCAGCCTTAAACCTTTCCCTGGCGGCGCTCGCCGCATGTACAAATGCTGCGCCCGCAGCTTTACACCCCTCCCTGGCGGCAGCCGTCGCAAGTCATGCGGCGCCCGCCGCAACCCTCGCCGCCTTTGATCCGCCCGCCGATTCTTCCCCTTACTTAGCCCCTCTTGCCCCCGTCCTTCCCGACTCCCATTCACCCTCTGCCCCCACCCAAACCTCCCTCTCCCCCGTTCCCACCTCCCACAAAACAGCCCTCCTCGACCAAAATTGGCAGGCGGCTATGCTCGACGAATATAGGGCCCTTACGAAGAATGGTACTTGGGTTCTTGTTCCTCGCCCTCCTGAGGCGAACGTCATTCGCTGTATGTGGCTTTTTCGTCACAAGTTCCGCTCTGATGGGACGTTGGAGCGCTACAAGGCCCGTCTTGTGGTGAACGGTAGATCTCAGCAGGCCGGTATTGATTGTGATGAGACCTTCAGCCCTGTGGTCAAGCCTGCCACTATCAGAGTGGTCCTGAGTCTGGCTTTGTCGCGCAACTGGGCCATCCATCAGTTAGATGTCAAGAACGCCTTTCTGCATGGTCATCTGAACGAGACAGTTTACATGTTTCAGCCGCCGGGGTTTACTGATGCTGAGCATCCAAAACATGTCTGTCTCCTCAAGCGCTCTCTATATGGTCTGAAACAGGATCCGCGGGCGTGGTTCTAGCGTTTTGCCTCTCATCTGCTCCGTTTGGGTTTCACTGGCAACCGTTCGGATACGTCTCTGTTTATCTATCGCAGAGGCTCAGACTTGGCATTCCTGTTGCTTTATGTCGACGACATCATTCTCGCCGCCTCTTCTGATGCTCTTCGGACGTCGATAATCTCGCAGTTGAGTGCGGAATTCGCCATGTCTGATCTGGGTCCGTTGTCTTACTTCTTGGGAGTTGCTGTTCAGCGGCATGCGTCTGGTCTGTTTCTCTCACAAAGTAAGTATGCTGCAGAGATTGTTGCTCGGGCTAAGATGGTCAATTGTAATCCTATCGCGACCCCAGTCGATACATCCAACAAGCTCAGTGCTCATTCTGGTCCTTTGGTTGACGATCCCACACTGTACAGGAGCCTCGCTGGTGCTCTTCAGTATCTCACTTTCACCAGGCCTGATATCAGTAACGTCGTTCAGCAGATCTGCTTGTTCATGCATGCCCCTCGGGAACCTCACTTTCAGGCTTTGAAGCGGATCATTCGGTACATCAGCGGTACCCTCGAGCTCGGCACCACCATCACTCCTTCCTCTAAGCTTGATCTTGTGGCTTACACTGATGCGGATTGGGGTGGTTGTCCAGACACACGTCGCTCCACGTCTGGTTACTGTGTCTTTCTCAATGACACTCTTGTATCTTGGTCAGCCAAGCGTCAGTCCGTCGTGTCTCGCTCTAGCGCTGAAGCCGAATACAGGGGTGTTGCCAACGTTGTCTCCGAGTGCTCTTGGTTCCGCAATCTCCTGCTTGAGCTACGATGCCCCTTGTAGAAGGCCACTCTGGTCTACACTGACAACGTCTCCGCCGTCTGCCTGGCTAGCAACCTAGTCCAGCATCAACGCACGAAGCACATTGAGCTTGATCTCCACTTCGTCATGGACAAGGTTGCCATTGGACATGTCCGCGTTCTACATGTCCCGTCCTCTTATCAGTACGCTGATATATTCACCAAGGGTTTACCTAGACAGTTGTTCATTGATTTTCGTTCCAGTCTCACTGTACGGACCCCTCCCGTTTTGACTGCGGGGGTTTGATAGATTACATAGGTCTTAATATTGTATAGTGGGCTAAAAGTCCATTAAGGCCCAATACCTTTGTAACCTATATATATATATATATGTTATATCAATGAATGGAAACCCTCAAGGAGGACTTTACATCAATTCTATCGTTCTACAATGTGTCATATATTCTCTATATTTTTAGGTCATATATAACAATCTCTAATTTAACTAAGGGACATTTTCTAGATAAGCCTTAATTAGGGTTTTTATTAAAAAATTGTTCACCCATATTTTCAAATTGGCAAAATGTTCACATCCCTTTCCTTGCCCCTATGCCTCCTCATATTTTAGCAGGGTTTTTTTTTCACATTGCTGAAACCGGAGTGATTTTTTTTCCCCGCGTCAACACTTCGACACCGGGGTTGCTAAAACCATGGTATAATGATACTTGAGAGGTTGTTCCTTTGCCTCATGGTAAGATCCTCGTTGATTGTAGATGAGTTTATAAGGTCAAACTCAGATCTAACGGTACCTTAGAAAGATACAAAGTCAGATTGATGGCTAAGAGCTATACTCAAAAGGAAGGAGTAAACTTTGGAGAATGTGTCATGAAAGGAAAAACCAAAGAAAGGAGTGTGGATCCTCTACAACACCCGGTGCACCACGAAATTATTTAACAAGTTCCCTTAATAATAACCAAAAGGTCACCTAGTTCTCAAAATGGTACTTGAATTTGATAGGAGTAAACTTTGAAGAATGTGTCATGAAAGGAGCTCTAGTAACAGTTTGAGAATTTGGAAAAAAATAATTTAACAAGTTCCCTTAATTGACACGAAGGACACAGAGTGGATTTTGAATCCTTATTAACACCATTAATACGGAGTATAAAACTTTCGGAGGAAGGAAAAAACAGGTGCGCCTGGATGACCAAGACAAGCGTGCCAGACAATAGAGGGCGATTCGATGGACTCTGCAGTTAGGGATTGGTGAACGAGTGATGGCATGGTAACGGGGTACAACGCTCCTGAGCTATTAATGCATCTCAAAAGGGGTTTGCCCATGGGAAAATCCTTGACAGAGAAACCATGGGGTCAAACTCAATAGAAGCATTGTTTTGAATTGTAAATTAACGGACATAAATAAGATTTTTAACCAAATTGGGTGCAAGTAGGACATTTTTGAGATGAAGGGGGGTAGAGCATGTTGGTATGGTGGTATTGCCAAGACCCATAGATGAAAGGCGCATACGGGTAGCAACAATAATTGAATGTGTCGGGCTATTATATGTAAAGGACGAGAGTGTACCTAAATTGTTTGTCATGTGAAACGAAGCACCAGAGTTCATGTACAGGTTTGATCCGAGGGTTTGAAGCTAATTGTGGATAATGAACTTGCGAGGTCAGTAAGTTACTGGAAACCATAGGGATCGCTGAACGTAGCATTGGCTTGTGGGGCCGGTCCTCTCAGGCCTTGGTCAATAAGGCATGAGCCTGATTCGATGGGTACGGACATGGTGAGGACTGCCACTGGTTATAGTAATGCCATAAGGGATGTTGGTGTTGTTGAACAAGCACCCAATCATACGTTGTTCATTGCATTGGTATCCGACGATCACGTCCACGCCCTTTGCTGCGACCTTTGCCACACCCATACCCATTGAGAGAGCCTTGGTGTGACCGGAACCGATGTTGGAAGGCTGCTGCTATTGCTAGATAGATTTGGTGTCGTAGGGTGACTCAACGGGAGGAGTGGAAGCCAATAGTGCCAACATTAGGGGTTGTTCTTGCTCGCTTCAGGCGATTTTCTTCTAAGACAAGTTGTGACCTTGCCTTGTCATACCGAGGAAGGGGGTCGATCTACTGGATGAGAGTTGCAGCCGTGTTGTATTCTGCCGGGAAGCTGGCAATGATTCGAAAGACAAGGCGAGTACTTGTCACCGTAGAACCAACCGATTTGAGTTGATCGGCATAGTCCTTGAGTTGGCGACAATAGGAAGCAACATTAGGAAAGCTCGAAAGGAAACAATTTGAGAACTCATTCTCGAGATAGACAACCCGAGAATTCCAATTGTCTTGAAAGATCCTTTTGAGGCGGTCCCAGGTAGCTTGAGTAGTGCTATCCGGTTCAAGGATCGCGAGAAGGAGTTCCGGTGAGATGGTGGATTAAATCCTTTGGAGAACAACATTGTCAAGTTGCTTTTAAAGGTCATCATCGACGGACGCAAGGCGCGGTTCGGCAGGGTCGATGTGAGCCATAACCTTGTGAACACGGGCTGTGAGTTTGAAGAGTGTTGTCCATGAGTTGTATTGTACTTTGTCATCATCAAGAATAAGATGGATAGAGTTACGAATATTAGAGAACATAAGGGTTGAATGGATTGAAGTCTTTTCGGGGGCGACATTGGCAACTTGTGTGCCACTGTTACCTGAGTCCTGTCTATAGGAGTGGAAGACATAGTGAGGAAAGTTTGTGAGAGAGCGGAAGGAGGAGGTTGTTGTGACTATGCATGGCGGGCTAGAGATGCCAACAACGGCGATAGAGGGAGCTGGCGTCACATAAGGGATTGCGGATAGGCCTAGGATGTTGTTGATACCATGTAAGATTGCAATAATCAATGAGTTTCCACTCATTATCATTGAGAATATATAATCCTATATGCCTTGTTACTAAGCATTAAAATTCTATCCAAATCTACATACAATATTCATATATTAACACTCACTAATTTTCTGACTAAGGGTCTTGCCTGCCAATCAACAAAACTTTATTCTCTCCAAGATGGGTTGGTTGGTACTGTAAAGGCCGAGATTAATTTTATATTATTTTAATTGATAAAGTATTATATTATATACGATTTATAGAATTTGGAGAAAATTCATCCCCGTGCATAAATTTTGATTTAAAAACTATTTTAAATAATTCAAGCATTGTTTTAATATTTAGATTTTGACAGATTTTATTTTGACTTTCGGGCTCTCAATTTAAGAAATTTAATTATATTTCGATCGTTTGGGAATTATTTAAAAATTTCGTTTTGAAATTTTAATGTCGGGATTGTGTTAGAGAGGGAGTTTTGAGTTTGATTTCCGAATTTTTTTTCGAAATATTCACTAAAAAATAAAAAATTACGGATAAATTCACAGATTAAAACTATTTCCACAAATATTCAAAATTTACAGATACGTCAGAAAAACGCGGTCTCAGACCGCGTTTCATGGGTTAATTTGATATTTATCTTCAAAGCTGAAAAAAAATTAAATTTCTTATAAAAACGCGGATCACAACCGCGTTTTTACCCCTTTTATTTCTTAAATTTAAAAAACAGCCCAAAAAAATATATAAGTGTAAAACGCGGCCTCAGGCCGCGTTTTACTTACAAAATTAAAAAAAAAAGGCAAAAGGAGGGAGGTGACGGAGTTCAGAGGCCGGCCAGAGGGAGTTAAGGAGAAGCAGAGGCCGGCCGAAGGAAGGAGAAGGAGAGGCCAGAGCCCGACCCGCGTCTCTGGAGGAGGAAGGAAGGAGGAGAGACCCGCGTCTCTGGAGGAGGAAGGAAGGAGAGGCCGGAGCCCGACCCGCCTCCGGGCTCCTCCTATCCGTCCCTCCGCCGTCGTCCTCCGGGGCTCCGGGCACCGGCCTCCGGCCTCTGCTTCCACAATTGCAACCCCTCCCTCCGCCGTCGCTCTCCATCCAAGCCACCAATTGCAACCCAGCCACCACCAATTGCAACCCCTTCGCCCTCGCTATCCGTCCCTCCGCCGTCGCTCTCCATCCCAACCACCAATTGCAACCGATTCCAGGTGTTCGAGGTGCAAACAACGGCGAATCTCGGCCTCAGAGATGTCGGAGCTTGGGCTGCAGGGAAGAAGGAATCGAAGAGGGTGGTGGCTGGAGAGGGGCGTCGTTTTACATTTTTTTTTTTTGGTTTTTTGTTTGGATTTTTTTAAAGATATAAACGCGGTTTTAAACCGCGTTTTACCCGAAATTAGGGTAAAAACGCGGTTTGAAACCGCGTTTTTATTTTAAAATGCTATTTCCCTTCGGTGCCTGATTTAAATTGATAATTTACCCAAGAAACGCGGTCTGGGACCGCGTTTCTCCGACACACCTGCAATTTTTGAATATTTCTGTAAATATTTTCAAGTTGTGATTTTTTTTGTAATTTTTTATTTTTTCTTGAATATTTTGAAAAAAAATTCTTGATTTCCGGGAATTTAAATTTGTCTATTGTCTTGGGGACCACACCTTTTTCCGTTATTTCTTCCTTTTTTTTCTTTTATTCTCTCTCCCCTTCCCCCCTCTCTGATTCTTCCGTTATCGATTTTTTTTTTGTAAATGGCCAAAAATCAGAAAATAATTAGGAGAATAGCCAAAATGTGAAACATTTTAACGATTTAGCCAAAACAGGGTAAAGTCGTTACAAATATCGACTTTACCCAAGGTTTTTTTTTTAAATTGTAAGTCATTGTTTATAACAACGACTTACATGTATATTGTAAGTCATTGTTTATAACAACGATTTACATGTATATCATTTTTTTTTCATTTTTCGTTTTTATTTATTAAAGTTAATTGAAATGAAAAAAAATATATATATTGGGAGAGTTGCCGTTAGACTCTCCTTTTTTTTACGGTTTCGCTATATACACCCCAAATCATGCACGTTCTTAAGAACGTGCATGGTTAAAAGGGGTTAATTTTTTTTTAAATGTTAATTAGTCACAAGGCTTGCACGTCCCTAAGGACGTGCATTTTTGACCTTGGATTTGTGGTGTATATAACAACACCCTTTTTTTAAAATTAATTTCGTTGTTTTAAAAAAACTGAAAAATAATAAAAAAAAATACCCAGAGTTGCTGTTACAAACAACGACTCTAGGATTGGTTCTTCTTTAGCTGCCATTGAACAGATGAACAGATGAAGGCAAATTAACAGATGAACCAGGAGGCAATTGACGACCGTAGCATCAGTACGTGTCAATGAGGCTTAATCTCGTGGAAGCGGTGGCGGTGGATGCTGTGGTGGCTTCGGTGGTCGTCGTGAGGGAGGCGGTGGATACAACCATGGCGGTGGATACAATGGAGGCGGCGGTGGATATGGTGGAAATCGTCGTGAAGGTGGATACGGCGGCGACGGCGGCTACTCCCTTGCAACTCCGACGGTGAGTGGAGGAATCAACAAACTTACAATTTACCAAACTCGCCCTGAATTGAAGCTTTTCGTGAAGGTGGATCATTGGATTTCATCAAAGGGGCTAACATCCCTGGTTCTATGGTTCCCTGGTTCTGCTCTGTTCTCTGGTTCTTGCTCGATCCGGTGACCCAGAGTCGTTAATTACAAACAACGGCTTACCTTTTTTTTTTTAAACCTTGGGTAAAGTCGCTCGTGTTTTGACTAAATCGCTAAAATGTTTCAATTCCTCTAATTATTTTCAGATTTTTGACCATTTACAAAAAAAAAAAATATTCTTTGTTATCTCCCTCGTGCAACAACCAATTTTCTCAGCATCACACACCCACACCCAAAACACTCTACAACCCACCCAATTGCTCTCACCCGATTCCCTTGCCCTTATACATAAACTCCCTTCCAACATCTTCATCCCTTCTTGTCTGCAAAACCCTCAATTCTTCATCCCTCTCCTCTCCTACTCTCTTTCTTCAGAAAAGCAACCCACAAACACCTCTCCATTGTGCTCTATGCTACAATCACCCAAACCTCCTCCAATTCCCACTCCACCACCTTTCCTTCTGTTTCCGGTTAGCCGCCAGAATGCCTCTGTTTTCTCCTTCTTGTCGTCTCCAAAGAAGCCGGTTCCGAGCCTTCCCTATTTCGCCAAGAAGCCGTTGAGCACCTTCCTCATCGTTCTCATTGTAGCAGCCCGCACCACCTCCCTCCGAGTGGTAACAACAGCACCCAAGAGCACCCAGAAGCCTCCTACCTCGTCGTCGGAGCCACTCGAACCGCATCGCACCTCACCGCCCCTGTTTCGTCTCCAAGGTCGATTTCCGTTTTTCTTATTCGATCTCTGTTCAACTCGCATCAAAATCCACCTTTAACCCCATCCCCACTCTCTTAGGCCTTGATCGAACCTCCTCTCGAGCTATCGCAGTCGAAGCCGCCCTCGGAGCACACCGGAGCCGGATTTTTCGAAGCGGTAAACTTTCTCTTTCTCCCCCTCCCTTGCCATGTTTTCGTTCTGATTGAATGGGTGTGGTTGGAGAGGAGCCACCGCAGGGCCGACCCATGCGCTGGCGGATAGTGCAACCGGCTTCTTTGGCACGGTAGAGAAGTTGGTAAAGGCATGCCGCTAGTATCGGCTATTCTCCTAATTATTTTTTGATTTTTGGCCATTTACAAAAAAAATTCTCGAATCTTCATAGCAGCAAAATTTGGATTTTTTTTCTAAAAACAATAATGACAATAGGCAGAAGGAAGCAACCCATCCTGATTTTTTAGGCCCAGCCACCATTCCGATTTTTTTAGGCCCAATTTCGATTTTTTTTCCCTAAAAAATTACAACAGCTTGTTATTTTTGTTTTTTTTTTGCCGTCAAAATTCACAAATAGAGAAAAGAAAAGAAACCCTAATATAGAGAAATCAATTTAACTTATTCAAACATTGCAATCATCTCATCAAGCTCAACGATTTCGATAGGTAATCTCAAATTTTAACTATATTCTTTTGTTAGTTTTTACTTTTTAATTTCCTAGATGATCATAATTATTATTATTTTTTTGTTATTGTCTTGAACCTTTCTATCTTAGAAATCACAAAGTTGTGATTTAAAAAGACAGAATGCCTCCTATAAGATTTGAAAGTGGTCATGTCAAGCGCAAAAGAAAAGAGAAAGATAGAAAATTGGTTGAAAGTAAAAAATGAGCTATTTGCAAGTTTGTAAGTTAGCGGATTTGGTGGATTATTTTTTTCCTTTGAATTGGTTAAAAAAAAGGCCTCAACATGTGAGTTACAAAAGGCCTCAAATCCCAACGGAACTGCCCTAAGCCACCGGAGATCTAGGATCCTCTTCTCCTTTCTTCCGTTGTACGTGACGACCTGTGTTCTTTTTTTTTGATTGGGTAAGAATTCGGATACGACGAAGTCGTTATCCGATGGCATCCTTGCGGATGAGGTCGGCGAGACTAGGATCACTGTGTGGATTGGGATTATTGGTTACGTGGGCAAGGTGTGCAACCGATCAGCCACACAATTACCGGAACGAAGAATGTGAGAATACGAAACTTCGCTAATCCCAGTGATAAGAGAACAAATGTCAGACATGACGAGTTCAATCTCCCATGGGCATTTGATGCCTTTACTCAGATAATTGATAATAATGAGGGAGTCACCTTCAATGATGAGTTTGTCGATGTTCAATTGTCTAGCATTTATAATACCTCTTTTGAGGGCAATGGCTTCTGCCATTAACGGCGTTTGTTTTCCAATTTTCTCCCCACCTATTGCCACTATTGTTCCTATGTCGTTGCGAATGATGAATCCTGTAGAGCTTTGTCGATTTGGGCTAGCTGAGCCATCAAAATTTAGTTTTACCCAACCAGTTGGTGGTTTCTTCCATTTCGTCTTCTTATTCCTTTTTCTAGCTTTTTTAGTCCTTTTATCATGGTTTAATTCGTCATGTACTTTGCATGCCTTAATCTCCTGCTTCAGATGGCAGTTTCTCTTGTTGAAAGATAAATAGATTTCTAGTCAACCAGGTTGTCCACCAGTGGAAGGCCAATTGTTGCTTTTCATCTTGTGTTAATATGGCTCCAATCTTTGACATTAGTATCTTGATGTTTCTGGATGCCCTGATCTCATTATCAATTATCAATTTAACATTATTTTTTAGACTTCTGACAAATGAACTATATTTGCATTCAAAGAAAAGGTGCACAGAATCTTCATGGTGATGATTACACATGGCACAGTATGGTGGGATTGATAGCCCCTTATTTGCCAGTCGTCTGGCAGTGGGTAAGCCATCATGGCAAACTTTCCACAAGAAATTTTTAATTTTAGGCGGGGTATCAATTTTCCAAATCCAGGCATTATCGTCTTTTACAGGTTCAGTGGCGATAGTAGTTAATCTGTAAGCACTTGAAGTTGTGAACCAACCTTTATTATCCGGCCACCAGTACAATCTGTCCTCAATGGTACTAATAGGGAGTGGAATCTTACAAATTTGTTGCACATGGTCGTCTGGAAGGACTTGTTTTAATTTTCCGCTACACCAGGAGTTATTGACTATGAATTCATTTACTCTAGTATTTAAATTTAGATTTGTTGGGTCAGTACAATGCTTCCATAGAGGATGTGGTGGCCCCCAACTGTCTTCCCAGAACTTGATAGATTTTCCATTTCCTACCGACCAACTTAGACCTTTTTTAAATGGGATGATTAGTTTCCTTAGCTGTGACCACTGCCACGAGGCGTTCCCGCTATCATGGTAATTAAGAATATGAGTGTCTTTCAAATATTTTGACGTAATAATTTTGACCCATATGTTGTCTGGTTTCGCTAATATTTTCCACAATAGCTTCATTTGTAAAGCAATATTCATTTCTTTTGTTTTCCTTAAGCCCAAACCCCCTGATTCTTTTGGCTTACAAATTTTCTCCCAACTGGTCAACGGTTTGTATTGTAAGTCCTTATTTCAAAAGAAAGTCCTATTTATTTTGTCAAGATTTGAATGCATTGATGCCGGGAGGATGAAACTTTGCATTGTATATAGAGGTTTTGCCGCCAAGTTAGAGTTGATTAGAACCGACCGACCCTGTTGAGACAAAGTGTTAGCTTTCCATTTAGCAAGTTGTGTCGTTGTTTTGTTGATAATTTCTTCAAATGTGGTCTTGTTGACTCGGCCGTTTATGATCGGACATCCAAGATATTTGTCTAATTTTGCCTGATTGGTAATGTTTAAAGACCTTTCTATACATGGGAAGCGGCTTCTAGCAATCCCTAGGGAACATTGAAACGCTGATTTTGCATAATTAATCTTCTGGCATGAGATCTGGCAGTATTCAGTCATAATGTTTTTGACCTTGTCACATGCCTCCATATTTCCTTTGGAGAAAATAATAATGTCATCGGCAAATGATAGAAAAGGGATGCTAACTCTAGATCGTCCAAACGAGAAACCAATTCCGGATTTGTTCTGATTAGCCACAGGAGATAGTTTTCTAGCAAGCACCTCATCCCCAAGAATAAATAAAAAGGGGGAGAGCGGATCACCTTGTCTTAGTCCTCTATTCGCCGGGAATACATCAGTAGGCCCATTATTGACTAACACCGAGAAGGATACGGTGGTTACACATTCCATTATCAATTCAATGAACTTGTTGTGAAAACCAAATTTCTTTAGAACACTTGAAGTGAATTCCCAATCTACACGATCATATGCCTTCTCCATATCTAGTTTAATGGCAAGCCACCCATCCGCGCCTTTCCGGGTTTTGAAAGAATGGAATATCTCATGTGCAATTAACACATTATCCTGTATAGCCTTGTCTGACACAAACGCACCTTGGAGTGGATGGATTAATTTTCCAATTACCAGTTTCAGCCTTTCTGTAAGAATTTTTGAGATTATTTTATAAATGGTAGAGTACAAACTGAAAGGTCTATAATCGCCCGTTTTAGTGGGATTGTCACATTTTGGCAATAGCGTGATAAATGTGTGATTGGTTTGTCGGAGGAGCTTGCCCGAATGGAAGAAAGCTTTGATAGCTCGAGTAACATCTATCCCGACTATATCCCAGTACGATTTGTAGAATTTGGCAGTCATCCCATCCGGTCCTGGCGATTTGTTTTGTCCTAGGGAAAATACCGCATTCTTGATTTCCCTATTAGATGGTTGTTCGATAAGGCGGATATTTTCCTCATCGGTAATGGATGACGGAATTAACTCCAAATATTTATCTAATAACCTCTTGTTAATTTGTTCTTTAGAGAAACGAGTCATAAAGTCCTGACGGATTTCATTTCGAATATTTTCCTCACCAAAAATCAGAGTTCCTTCAGAAGTTGTGATTTGTCGTATTATTTTCCTATTTCTCCTCCCAGAAGCTATTCTATGAATGTATGCTGAGTTACAGTCTGTCATTTTGATATGTTTGGATTTTGATCGTTGGCCCCAATAATCTTTCTGGTATTTTAATAGTGACTCTTTTTTCCTAATGAGTGTCATTTCCCTTGCCTTATGTGTGTTCGCTTGACTCAGAGAATTCACTGCTTGTAATGCAATAAGCTCTTTTTCCACATTTTTTATTTGTCTGAAGATATTTCCTAATGTATATTTGTTCCATTCCTTGGCATTTTGTTTAACAATCCTTATTTTTGTTATTAAACGAAACATAGCAGAACCGTGGCAGTCAGCCCGCCATGCTTGTCTAACAACATTTCGAAAATCGTTCATCTTGATCCACATATTCTCAAATTTGAATGATGGTGGCTTGAACAATGTTTGACTATCAAGGGTTGTAGTGATAGGACAATGATTTGAGGTCGAGAATGCACCATTTGTGGTCATAATCTCTGGATATGAGTCCAAGAATTGGTGCTGCACAAGGACCAAGGACTCGATCAAGTTTTTCCTTTATGTTGTCCACTCCATCCACCTTTTTCCTCCATGTAAATGTGTTCCCAACAGTCGGGATATATAATAAACCACATTGATTTTTGAACTCATTTAGTCTTTGAAATCTATTGTAGTTATGTATCACTCCACCCATTTTTTCATTATTGTTATCAATCTCGTTTAGATCACCGATTACCATACACGGCAAAGTTTCTCTTGAGATAATGTTTGTGAGCTCCCTCCAAAATGCACCCTTATCAGCCGCATTCGGAGGGCCATAAACAAAGAAGATCATCCCAACAAAATTGTTGCTAACACATGAATATTTTACTCCAATAATTCTTGACATATGAATTTTCACTGTAATTGTTTCGTTAAGTAGGTAGTTTTCATTCCACATTATTCCTAATCCACCCGATTTGCCGTTACCGGCGGACCAAACAGCTTTGTTGAATCCGCTTTCGGACCAAGTTTTTTCAAGGGGAATTTTGTCTGTCTTGGTTTCTGCTACAGCCATTAATGATATGTGCTCATTCGTTTTCATCGCTTTGATATCTGTCCAAAGATTAGGTCTTCCTAAACCCCTAACATTCCAAAAACAAATTTTCATTTGATATCAATAAATTGTATGAAGCAGCATGGTAAGCTCTTCATACGAAAACTTTGTGCCCATTTCATTTTGTCTGTAAGGTTACTCATTAAGTGGGTGAATGTAGACATTCCAAAGCTTTCAACCTTTGAGCGATTTTCACATTTGCAGGAATGATAAACACAAGATATTACTCTAAAGGTTGTAGAAAATGCAAAGTAGTTTGTAAAGAGGAAGTGGCTATACTTTTTCCGCTCCAAATTATGTTTAACTCTAAACAATTTTCTAAAAAACTTAATCTGGTTTGTTGGTCTAAAAGTTTTTAATGTGGGGATTTTTAGGAGGATATTTAGGCTAAGGTACATGCCTAGGGGCTGATCAAACTGAGATGTTTTTACATAGTAGATATCTACACTATCATAGCACCCTTTGAATTGTCGGCAGAGATCATTCCGACAGGTGCAAGACTCAAAAACCAAGTAACCCAGCTTCCTTAATAGAGATGAGATCCAATTCCAAAGGTACTTGGTATACTGATGTCGATAGTGTTTATCACAATACGATATTTTTAAAGTTGAGATACAATAATACTCACGCCTGAAGATCTTCATGAAAGAGGTCATATAAACACACCTTATCCAATTTGTTCTCCTCCTGAATATCTTTTCAGTTTTGGCCTTTTTTTGTGCTTCTTGCACCTCCTTGGAGACATGGATCTCCTTGATGAGTCTAAAGCCCTCCGGCATCCCCTTTTGGGTTTTAGTCATTTGAGAAGCAGGATCTTTTGCTACCAATGTCATGGGGCTAATGAGACCAGGACTTGTGAAATTGTTAGCATTGAATTTTCTACACCACCCATATGAGTAATCACAAAGCCTTAGAAAGCAAGGACCACTCATCCTCTCAACCGCCACAAAACAATTTTTACACAAACGATTCTTGGAAAAGCAGTAAGTAAGCAAGAATAGTTGGTTGTAAAGCCTACAAATTATAGAAATTAGATGCTTGATCAGAGATAAATAGATATACCACCAAATATTTTTCCATATCATCCGATGAAAAAACAATAAGTCACATTCAAGGATTATCAACCAGGAACCTAGAAAGCAAGGGATATAGACCAAACATAACCAAATCCGAAATATAGTAAATTTTCTACACACCATAATTCTTACCCAACAGACATGAATAAGGAAAGCATTAGACATGATGGTTTGGCCTTTGAATTTCTTCTCGGTTATGGACTTCCGGCTTGCCTCTTGAGCCTTACTGAAGTGAGGGATCTCTTCAATGAGTTTAAAGCCCTCCGACTTGTGGGGTTTACACATTTGAGGAGTAGGATCTTCTACTCCCATGATCTTTTTTCCTTTGTCAATTCCAAACGGAGCCATGAGCAACACAAGGTCAAGAGAATTGTAAGACAGAAGAAGTTTTGGATATAGAACTGTGAAATCAGAAGAGGGGGAGATGAGAAGAAGCCACCACCTCAACCCGCTTCTAAAAAAGATAGAAATTACACTAAAAAGGAGAGAAATTACAGACAGGAGAGAAGAAGAGATTTCAGAGAGGGAACAAACCCATCCAAGGCCAAGAAAACCTCCGCTGAACACTTTCTTGTTGTCGGAAACCACCATATCACCACCAATCTGGAGTCCGAACGGGACGGATTCAGCCACGGCGGTGGTCGATTAGACCACCCACGAGCAATCATCACCATCAAAATTCTCCAGCAACATCTTAGGAGGCTCAGAACAAGGGAATTAGATTTTAGCCTACTCCGGTGCGTAAGCCCCAAATTAGGAATAAAATTGAGATTCGCTGGACAGTCGTTATCAACGGACCATTGACGGAGCCCGAAAGCGAGAGATCGGAGAATAAACGAGCCATCAACAACCCATAAGTTACCGATCAGGGTTTTCTCAAAGAGGTGGAGCGGCCATGAGATCGAGATCTCTGTTGAATTGGGATTAGTTTGAAAAGATTGCACAAAGAGGATGAGGAAGATGTATACAGCCACAAGGAAAGCGGAGTCAAGGAGGGTTTTCTCAAAAAGAGAGTTTCTCTCTCTTGTTTTCTCTCTCATGTTTTTGATCCGATGGAGCACAAGTTTCTGTGACGACTTGTGTTCTGCTAGAGGTTGGGACGAGTTCTATTTTTTTATTTTCAGGTTGGGCTTTTCGGGTTTGGGCTTCAGTTGGGGAAGGATCCGGGTTGCTTTCGGGTCTTCAGAATCAGGCTCTTGCTTTGGGTTTGGGCTGTTTGGACTCGGGCCAGGTATGGATCCGGACTGGGGAGATTGGGCTGGCCACTTGTGTGTAGACCTGTCAAACGGGTCATTCGGATCAGGTTTGAGTCGGGTTTCAGGTATTTTCGGGTTGACTCGAACCCGGGTTTGACCTGGTTTCGAGTCATTTCGGGTCGATTAATTTTTTATTTTTTAAATAAAAAAAAATTCATGATTTGATAATTTTGCGATAAATTTAAAATTCTAAAATTAAAGACGTTGTTTATAAGTTCTAGTGCTTGTAATTATATACTATATCTGAACTAAAATATTTGATTTTTATTATTTCTCGTAATTTTTAATAAAATGTAATAATACCAAATTTTCAAATAATTTTTGTAAAATAATTTCATATGATTAGTAATAAGCATAGAATTTTTTTAATATTTTTTAGAATTTTTTCTTCTTAGAAAGTTCTGTTGAAAAATAAAAAATCAAATCCTATCGATCGGACGGAGTATTACACAATACAAATAAATATAAAAGTTGATTTGAAAATGAAAGATCAAGTGATTGTAATTATAAAATGTAATAAATTGGAATCTTCATAAAAAATTTAATCATATATAATTATAAATAAACCGGGTCACCGGATCAATCGGGTAAATCGGGTCAAAATTATCGGGTCACCGAGTCGAAACCCAGATTACCCCGAAAATTTTCGGGCATTTGGGTTCGGGTCGGAAAAAATTTTAGGGTCAAAATTTTCGGGTTCAGGTCAAAAAATTTTCGGGCGTTCGGGTCTGGCCGACTGGGTTGGGTTGTGTTTTGACAGTTCTACTTGTGTGTGTTATAAGATTTTGGTTTGTTGATTACATATCATCTTATGTTATATGGTTAGTTGTTAGTAGATTATTAATAATTATTATTATTGTTAGTATGAATTTCTGATTTATGAAAATAAATTATAATTTGTGTAAAAGTATTATATATATAAAATTGTTTTAAAAAAATAGTATTATTTGAAAAATGTTGTATTAATGGAGGTTCTTTTAAAATGTGACTTTAGAAATTATAAGTGATTTATTGATGTTGATTTATAAATGTGGTTTGACAAGATGGAGTGACCTTGGTGTTTTATTTTAGATAAACATTGTTTGGTAAATTATTTAAAAAGGGTTTCAAGTTTTCACTACTAGAAATTTGTTATTTAACATCAGATAATAGCCGATGTCTTTCAAAAAAAAAATCGATGTCTATGTGGGGGATGTAAAAAGTTAAAAGTTTTTCACATCGGCCAAAACCCGATGTCTTTATATGTTATAACATCGTTTATATTTTTAAATCCGATGTCTTTGTTATCCAATAACATCGATTATAAAATATAACCGACGTTATAACATACAAAGACATCGGCTATTACCCGATGTTAAAACGTTTTGACTTTTTACATCACCAACATAGACATCGATTTTGTTTTTTGAAAGACATCGGCTATTACCCGATGTGAAATGACATATTTGCATTTTTTTATTATTATCGTAGCCTATGCGGGATTTGAACCCGCGTCTTTGTGTTTGAACGCAATGCTCTACCATTTGAGCTAATAGGCTTTAAATTAGATAGAATGTTCTTATATAATAGCAAAAAGAGTATCTGAAACTTAAGAATGACATTTATTAAACCTAATCACATATAAAAATAAATCATACAAATTTTATAACAAATGGTTCAAGTGTAAAGAAAAATACAAAGCCAAACAAAAATACAAGGAGAGTAAAAACAGGCTTCATTCCACCATTACCTTGCAAACTTCTCCCTCTGACTACCCATACAATGAGCTGAGTAACTGCAGCAAGCCCAAGCTGTTTCTCCGGATACTTAGGGAATAACCTCTGACTTCTCCCTCTGACTAAATTGCAGCAAGCCCAAGCTGTTTCTCCGAATTGTTGATGACACTAACAAATTGATTTCTCCCTGTAATGTCAACAAAAAAATCAAGGCACGATTGAAGGACAAATGTACTCTAGCTAACTAACAGCACAATTCAATAATGAGGTACACATACAAATTCTCATAAGAAACTATCATTCATTAGCTTTCTTTAATAATCAGAAAATATCATTCAATTAGTGTTCATGTCTCTTTACCTAAGCAAAAACTTCAATTTGAAACGGTGACTGTACTACCAACATCCATTTTACGAACTCCTTTTTCATGCCTAGACAGCGGTGGTGGTGAACGTAGTGATAATGGTGGAAGAGCTAAAGGAGGTGGAGCTGGAGGGATTGCAGAAGGTGTATTTGGAAATAAAACATACATGTGGTAACCTTGGAATGTAAGTAGTCAAGATTTATGAGTTGATTGGTGATCAACATACATTGATGACAAAGTTACACCGCTCACAATCTAGAAACATGCTAACAGTCTAGATTGTTTTGGCCTAACGGGTCCCTTTTGGTTCAGTTTTACAAATGCTCAAGTCATTATTTTAATAACATAAAAACTTTCACCACATCTATTGCTTTAATCATGTACCTTGAGAAACGGAAACATTCTGCCATACACACTATATTTCAGAGAAGTTTCTATTTCTGAATAACATTAAAAAAACATTCTTTCAGAGAAGTTTCTAAAAGAACTGCACATCTCCAGACAGCATAATTTTAATTTTAATATGGGCAGCCTAGTTTTTGTAAAAAAAGTCAGAAAAAATCATCACAGAAGAACTGTAGAAGTTTGAAATCCCTTTAAAACAAAACTTCAAAGGGATTGGATAGGACATCCTTACTGTTTCAGTATGTTGCCAACGCGCTTCCTCTCAGACAACATGAATCCAGGATGTCCACGGTCCTGCATCACATGAAAACAAGATGACTAATTCGCCTACAACAATCATACACTATGCAATCCATCGGCAAAAGTTATACAATTCGCTAAAATAAGAATCTGCCTAAAGGACAGGACTACTTCTAAACTTGCTTTAAGAGATTTGTCTATGTTAAACGATATCTTTTGGTTAACTTTAAGAGAAGAAAACTGGCACTTCAATTAGCAAAACTTTCACTGAACTTCTATAAGGAAAGACTGGACGTAAGCAAGAGATTCTGAAAGCAACATGACCTCTTTATTGGGAGGGAGGTAATCATTGAGCTTTGCAGAACTAAAGAAGTCTGGATGGCTCACATCAATATCTTCATGGCTTCCAAAGACATTAATATCACCATACAACATAGGAAAAGTAAAGCAATATAATTGGATAACATTACCATAGGGCATAGGACAGAGAGATTAATATCTTCATGGCTGCTATGCTTATATGGTGTTTTTAGCACATAAGGCCTGGTAAGATAACTGATATGAAATGGATCTCTTCATCACTCTTGAGAGATAGGAATATGCCATGAAATGGATCCCTAACAATGTAAAAACTTAGCTGGTCTCTTGAACTAAATAGGTCAACTTCATGGAACCATAGGCAAGTAAAGAGATTAGAAATAGGAATATGCTCCCTGATTATTAAACATCCTTCAGGAACATCTGCATATTCAATACACTCATAAGCAACTGATGAGACAATTCAAAGAGAAGACGTGGTAGGCAACAAAAGGGAGCGAATGATGGTGTATACATCATCAACGAGGTGCATTGCTTTAAAATGAACAAGCATATATTGAAAGCTACAATAGTGATTCAAATGCAATTTCTAAGGCTAAAAGAAAAGATTGAAGCTACAATAGTGATACAAATACACTAGGTCAAATTTTCACATTTTTCCACACAATCAATCCCGAATGAAAAAATTAACTACACAAAACACTGGAAAAAACAAGAAATTGATCAGATAAGAGGACTCACCTCTCTCCAACGCATTTGCCAGTAGATCCGGCACCTAAAGAGAGAGAGGGAGCTAGGTCAGAGATAAAACACTGAAACATACTACACAACGAATGCAAAGAACAAAATTCAGATGATGAATGCAATTGATTTTCATTATTTGTGACACCACAAACAAAAAATCCAAATTCATATGATCAACGCAAAGAGCCCAAATTTCAAACCTGAACTCCTTGTATCGATTAAATGAGTCAAGAGCCCAGCCACAATTCTTGTCAGAAGCCATTATAGAGAAAGAAATCAAACAAGCCACAAATTCACAAACCCTAAGCCCTAGCGCGGCCCTCCGCACCCCAACAACTCTCCTAGACCTCCGAAGGACCGAAGATGACGACAGTGGAGGCGACACTTTTCTCTTACCCTCATTTCCCTCCTTCTCCTCCTCCTCATCTTCTTCAATTAAAACTGAATAGCAGAAGAAATCTATCCCCAACATAACATTAAAAAAATGTCAAAAACCCTAAAATTGGCGCAGAAGAAAAGCCAAATTGAACAACAAATTGGAGATTACCGGAGTTGCGAGAGAGACGCCAGTGGTGAAATCGATGGACGGAGGAGGGAGCTTTGACAACAGTGACTCGGGCGCGGGGCACCGAGAGACACTCTCCGTCGCATATCTGGTGTAGGCGGCGCTCCTCTTTGCGGATGGTCTCGGAAGTAGGGTCTGCGAGGCAGATCGAGGCGGCGGGAGAAGTTGCAGTGCTAAGAGTCACCTCTTCTTACAAATGGAGTCTGGAGAGGGTTGATTTGAGAGGAAGAAGGTAGGTCGTGAGAGAGTCGATTCACAGAATTAAAGGGGATAAGTGTTTTTTTTTGGGAAAACTTGAGTTTCACTTGGATAAAAAAAATTTGAAGTGTTGGGAAAAAATTGAGGGATCTTGCAAGCGGGTTTTTTAAATAATTCGAAACTTGAATTCCGCGCTTGAATTTTTTTTCCAAATAAAACTTTTAACATCGGTAAAAAAAAATAGGACGATGTCTACTTTATTTTTTACATCTCAAATTTAGAAACCGATGTTAAAAAACAGTTTAACATGGCAGGTTTTTTTGACCGATGTTAATCACCCGATGTTAAATAACAGAATTCTAGTAGTGTTTCCCAAAATATTTCTTAAAGGATTTGTTGTCTTGAAGCCGAAATGCCGGGATTATTTTAATAATATGCTTTTGTAAGTTGGTTAAATGTTTAATGCTTATAAATAGAATTGGATTTAATAAAAAGGAGGAAATTTTGGAATACTCTAACCTTGTCGAATTTGTTTTGAAATAATAATAAATAAGTTGATTTTAAAGGGTTTTGAGAAACGACGGATTTACTCGTTTGATTTAACTTGGTGGATTACACGATGAATCTTACTTGAATTATGTTATGATATGTTGAGAAGGTTATCTTATGTTATAATGTGAAAATGAATACATGTCTGATTAATGTTGAAATCTTGATGTGGTTATGAGAATGATAATGAAGCATGATGAGTTGATGATCGATGAGATGGTATAACATGAGATGATTAAGATGATATGAGATGTCATATGATATGTTCTGAAATGAGTTGAGACTATGTGATGATATGACTTGATGATGATAATGAGTTTCTTTCGATTTACTTGCTTTATGTGTAGCGGTAAATGGGTCCTGATGTGATTTAAACTTATAATTGTTACTTATTAATTATTATGTGATATGTGACGTGATTGGCTTTCTGTATTGCTGGTTATTGCTTTTGCTGTTCTGCGCCTCCATGTAAGTTTCTAGAGCTTACTTAGATTGATTCCCATGTGCATGTAATCATAGGATATACTAGGTGTTGCATATACATAAGATTATGCCATGTAGTATCATGTTTATGATTCGTACTTATGAATGAGCATCCGTCTTCTTTATGCATTTGAAAAGAGAACGACCGTTATCTGTGAGTCGTAGAGTCTTTGCTAGGGTCATAGGATAACCCAACACCATCAGGTTGTCCTGATAGAGTCTGATTGATATATATACTTATGGTGCGACACGATCGTGCGTCCTACCTCGGTTGTGGTACGGATATGTATGGTGCGTTACGACTGTGCGTCCTACCTCGGTTGTGGTATGAACATATATGTTGATATACATGGTGCGGCACAACCGAGCGTCCTACCTCGGGTGAGGTACATACATGTATATATGGCTGTTATACTTGGTTCGGTACGACTGCGGGCGTCCTATCTCGATTGTGGTACGGACATGTATGGTATAGTCGGAGAGCTGGGGATATGCCACTTGACATTCTACGTGGATCCATTTATCTCTTTTTGCATTATATAAACAGTCGGCATGCTTGCGTGATTTAATTTCATGTCCTACATTAGATCCTCTTTATCTAGGTATAGCGTATATGGTATGATTACAATAGGACCTAGTCATGTGTGTGGGCCTCATCCCACGTCATGTATTATTTTTTTCGGTATGTTAGCAGATTTATGCTTGTTTTATGCTTCTATGACGGGGATATCTATTGGACAATTGACAACCGAGAGACTGGCTCCATCAGACTTGACCGAATGATTTCTATACTCGTATTTCGTATTTTGGTTTTGACCCGGTTCCGCCGTGGCAAGTTGTATTCTGATTTAGTTTACATGCTTTTACTTGAAATGAATTTGAGTGACTTAGTCTATAGGACAGATTATAGGTATCCAAGGACTATTCGCTTGATTTGGGGTTCGAAATCCCTACTTTGAAACACTAACTTTTCGAGGTTTGAAACCTCAACCCGTGCTTGGATTGCAAGATCCGAACAAAGGTATCAAACCTTCGAAACTTAACTCGAATTAACCCGAATATTTATATTTGGCCGTTACAGGTACCATCCTCCAGCTTGAGGGGGCTTGAGGGGTTGTTGAACGTGTATCTAATTGAGCTTTGAGGTTGTTATCTTGGTTAGCAAGTGGTTTACGAAAGTTAGTTACAAGCTAAGGCATGAGCTGAGAGTTATATAAATACAAGATATGTACTTTACTTAATTCATTCAGCTTTCAATACACAGAAACACATTTTCCTTTCCTGCCCTTTCTCTCTTTCTCTTAAGCTTTCAGGTGCAGCCTTTGAAGCTCTCAACGTTGTCACTAATTTCGTGGATAAAGTTTTGGTGTTGGATAATGTCGCTTCAATAGCTTCCCGTTTTCTTGTAGCTTTTGGCTTCTGCCTCTTCCCACTCTTCCCTTTCTTTTGCATCAATTCTCCTTATGAGTGTGTGATGTATGTGTAAAATGTGAACCTAAGTCTCAAACTTACACCATCACACACGGGCAATACAGAAGGGTATTTTCGTCTTTTCATGGGTTGTCAAATTGCCTTCATAAGGCGGGAGAATTTGTTAGAGCTGCTGTAACAAACTAATGTTCTTGTTAGCTCAGATTGAGCTCCTCCATTGGAGGTAGTTTTCGTTCTTCAATTGAATCAATAGATCTGCCTTTGTAGTTGATCGATTTGCATAAAATTCAAATGGTATCAGAGTAATAGGTCACGATCTGTGATCTGTGTGTGATCTCGTTCGAAATTTCGAAAGCTGCTCAGAGTTCTGGAACTCGGTGTTCGTGTTTCTGGATATTACTGCTTCTGTGCAATTCCGACGAGGTTTGAAGATTTGAGAACGATATGGCTGGAAGAGGAGCTGGACAATCATCTGGTGGTGGAGGCGACGGCAATGGACAAGGACGAGGAATCTTCATTACTCCTCCTGCTCCTAGTTCAGGTGTCGGCAGAGGATGGAATTTGCCAAATCAAGGAATCCAATATGGAGACATGATGCAAGGTATGTCGAATGCACATGTTAATCCATTGTTTTTGTCAAATTCAGATCATCCGGGGATGGTTTTAGTTTCAAATCCGTTTAATGGTGCAAATTTCACAAGTTGGAGTAGAGGTATTAAAATGGCGTTAGGAGCAAAGATTAAGCTCGGGTTTATAACTGGTAGCTGTGTCAGGCCTCTAGAAACCAGTGAAGAATTTGAGAAATGGATGCGTGCAGATCAAATGGTTATGTGCTGGTTGTTCAATTCTATGACTAGAGAGGTTGCTGAGAGCCTCATGTATGTGGAAACATCAAAAGAACTTTGGGATGAGGTTAAGGAGAGGTTCTTCGAGTCTAATGATCCTTTAGTTTACCAGTTGAGGAGAGATTTAGCCAACCTAAGACAAGACAACCTGTCTGTTGGAGCTTATTTTGGTAAATTGAGCAAGATATGGGATGAACTAAAGTCCCTGGATGCCCTTCCCACATGTAACTGTGGAGGTATTAATGGATGTAGCTGTGGTTTGTTAAAAAGGATTGTGGATAGAGATGAGAAAGCAAAGGTTATGCAGTTTCTGATGGGATTAAATGATGTGTATGAGAATTTGAGGAGCAACATTTTGTCTAAGGATCCTATGCCAGGGATCAATAAGGCCTTTCAAATGGCCACTCAGATAGAGAGGTCCAAGGGAATCACTAATGCAATCCAAGGTGAACAGAATGCATTGAATGTGTCAAGACAGATGGATAGATTTGCACAGGACAGATTTGGACAAATTGATAGGAATTATCAATTGGATAGTGAGGCCAATGCTGCTAGAGGTTATAGGGACTACAGATCTGGAGATCAGTCAAGGTTCTATGATAAGAATTCTGAGCAAAGCTATAGAGATTACAAAAAGGCTAAGCTTGAAAGGAAGTGTGATCATTGTGGTGAGAGAGGCCACATTAAGGAATTTTGTTTCAAGCTTATAGGCTATCCTGAATGGTTTAGGGGACCCAAAGATGAAGGGAAACCTAGGCCCACTGGGAAATTTGCAGCTCAGTTTGAATCAACCCAGCCAGAAAGTCCATTTGAAGAAGATGTGTACAATGCCAGTAAACCTGACCAGGCAGTAGTTAATGCTGTGTTTCAAGAAGTTCTAAAGCTAATGAAAGGAAAAGCTTAGGTGGAAAGCATAGACAGCACTGCCAACCAGGCCATGGTGCACTTTGCAGGTACTTTAAGTTCTTCCTTTCTCATTGGAGTGAATAAATCTCAAAATGATCTGTGGATTGCGGATTCTGGGGCCACATATCATATTGCTTTTGATTGTGAAGTTTTCTCTGAGATTTTTGACTTCAAAACTGCTTTCAAACTCGGGTTACCTGATGGCAAGTGCATCACAGTAACAAAGTTTGGTACAGTCAGATTGAGCACTGAGTTGGTATTAAAGAATGTCCTTTTGGTACCACAGTTCAGGCACAATCTATTGTCTGTGTACGTCTAAGTGTTTGAGTAAGCAGCAACTGAGATTCAATTTTGATTTCATGGGATGTTGGCTACAGGACCTTACAACTGAAGTGATTATTGCAAGAGGATTTGAAGATAAAGGGTTGTATGTGTTGAAGACTGGTGTGAATGCTCAGCATCAGTTACAGTTTTTTGCTTCTTTGAATAATGTTGCATGTAATAACATGCTTTTAATGCATGCCAGATTGGGACATATGTCTTTTTCTAAGCTCAAACATATTCCTGGTTGTACTGCTGTGGATATTCAGCATTTACATTGTGATGTGTGTGCTATGACTAAAGCACACAAGCTGCAATTTGACAGAAGTATTTCAATTGCTGAGAATGTCTTTCAACTGTTGCATCTAGATGTTTGGGGGCCCTATAAAGTCCCAGCTCTATGTGGGGCCAAATACTTCCTCACTATCCTAGATGATTGCTCTAGGTGTACTTGGGTTTATTTGATGCAGGATAAGATGCAAGTTTTAAGGTTGATTACAGCTTTCCTCAACATGGTTGAGAATCAGTTCAAAGTGACTGTTAAGACAGTTAGAACTGATAATGGCACTGAGTTTACTCAAAGGGGGTGCAAAGATTTGTTTGATTCCAAGGGAATTATCCATCAAAGAACAGCTCCAGGGGTGCATGAGCAAAATGGGAGAGTAGAAAGAAAGCATAGGCATCTATTAGAAACTGCCAGGGCTATCAGGGCACATGCTGGCTTACCTCTGAAGTTTTGGGGAGACTGTGTCCTTGGAGCAACACATATCATAAACAAAATGCCCACTCCCATTTTAAAATGGAAATCCCCTTTTGAAATCCTTTACCATACATCTCCTGTATATGATCAGCTGGGAGTCATTGGTTGCCTATGCTATGCAGTCCAACCAAATGATTACAGGGATAAGTTGGGATCTGTGGCCAGAAGGTGTGTGTTCCTTGGCTACCCTCCTAACCAGAAAGCCTACAAACTGTATGATTTGGACAACAGGACAGTGATCATTAGTAGACATGTGAAGTTTGAAGAGAATCTGTTTCCTTTCAAGCAACCTTCTCAATCTCAACATCCTGACACTGCCACCAAGGTTCAAGCATTTGACAATACAGATTTTTCACCTGAATATTTCCTAGAAAGTGTTCACTCTTCACATGAAACAACTCCCAATCATCCTGAGATGTCACCAGAATCTAGCTCTCCTTCTGTTACTCATTCTCCTCCCCACCCACAACCCTCAGTTTCTCCTCTCTCTTCACAGCAAACACCCTCATTTCAGACACATGATGATTCCCCATCTCCTACTGCCCCTCACATGAATCTAAGGGGGAACATCACCAGACCTGCTAGGCTCAAGGATTTTGCCTACTCTCATCTCCCATTCAGAGGTAGTCCTGACTCTTCCCAATCTGACTCATTTGCTGTGTTTGCTGTCACCAATCTATCTCATTTGTCACAAGATTATGTCAATTCTCTTGTCAATGTTTGCTCCATTTTTGAACCAAACTCCTATTCTCAAGCCAAAGGGAATCCTGACTGGGAGGCTGCTATGACCAAGGAGTTAACAGCCCTTACAGAAAACCACACTTGGGAAGTTACTGATCTTCCTCCAGGGAAGAAACCAATTGGTTGCAAGTGGATTTTTAAGGTCAAGTATAGGCCTGATGGTACAGTTGAACGATACAAAGCCAGATTAGTAGCAAAGGGATATAATCAAATCAAGGACAGAGATTATAAAGAAACCTTTTCACCAGTTGCCAAGCTATCCACGGTGAGGATTTTTCTTGCAATTGCTGCTTGTAAAGGATGGATGCTACATCAGTTAGATGTCAATAATGCATTTTTGCATGGGTATTTGGAAGAGGAAGTTTACATGAGTCCACCTCCTAGCTACAAAGTGCCCACTGGTAGTGTGTGCAAGCTGACAAGATCCTTATATGGGTTAAAGCAGGCTAGCAGACAATGGAATCATGAACTCACCAAATTCATGATCTCTCTAGGCTACTCTCAGTCCTCCCATGATTTTTCTCTCTTTGTCAAAACATCAGGCAATAATATGACAGTAGCCCTTGTGTATGTTGATGACATGCTTCTCATGGGAAGTTCTAGTACTGAGATTGAGAGAACTAAGGATGCATTACACAGACAGTTCACTATCAAATTGTCTGCTTCTATTGGTGAACCCATTGCCAATCCTGAGGACTACAGGAGACTAGTTGGGAGGTTACTCTATCTTACTCTTACTAGGCCCGACATTTCCTACACAGTTCAGCAACTAAGCCAGTTTCTCCAAAATCCTTTGAAGCCACATTGGGATGTTCTAATGTATCTTCTCAGATATCTCAAAGGTACTTTCAACTATGCTCTCTCCTATTCAGCTAAGTCTTCCTTATGTGTTCAAGCCTTTACTGATGCTGACTGGGGAAACTGCTTAGACACTGGGAGATCTCTGTCTGGGTATTGCATTTTCTTAGGATCTTCACTGGTTTCATGGAAGACAAAGAAACAGAAGGTAGTGTCTAAGTCATCTACTGAGAGTGAGTACAGGGCAATGTCTTATGTGGCCAGTGAATTGGTTTGGATGCAAGGTATTCTTTCTGACTTTGGCATTCCCATCAAACTGCCCATCTCCTTACACTGTGACAATAAGTCTGCTCAACAATTGGCTCTCAATCCAATCTTCCATGAGCGTACTAAACATGTGAGAATTGATTCACACTTCATCAGAGAAATGGTTGCTGCTGGTTTTCTCCACACCATTCATGTTCCCACATCTCTACAAGTGGCCGACATTTTTACCAAAGCCCTTAGTGCCAAGCAGCATGACTTTTTCCGAGCCAAGCTTGGCCTTGTCCTTCCTGTACTACGCACAACTTGAGGGGGGGCTATGAGTGTGTGATGTATGTGTAAAATGTGAACCTAAGTCTCAAACTTACACCATCACACACGGGCAATACAGAAGGGTATTTTTGTCTTTTCATGGGTTGTCAAATTGCCTTCATAAGGCGGGAGAATTTGTTAGAGCTGCTGTAACAAACTAATGTTCTTGTTAGCTCAGATTGAGCTCCTCCATTGGAGGTAGTTTTCGTTCTTCAATTGAATCAATAGATCTGCCTTTGTAGTTGATCGATTTGCATAAAATTCAAACTCCTCTCTTCGGCTTCTAGTGCATCCTATACCCGGCAATTTCCTGGGTAAACCGTGGTGACTCGTCTTGCTATTTGTCATTCTCACTAGGCCGTGCTGCTGTCCAGGACTCCAGGTCGGTTTTCGTTCGGATTTTCTGATATTAATAGTTCATAGTAGATCAATTTTTGTTTGATGTTCGTAGTTCCTCAATTGATTTGTTGTTTCATGTTGTTCTTGGTTTTTTTGCATCTTCAATTAGCGAGTTCAACCCTCTGGCCTACATTTTTTTTGCTACTTTCAATTAGATTTCGTGGCTACATTTTTTTTTTGGGCATCTTCAATTAGCGAGTTCAAATTCATTGAAAGGGACTCCATGCTTGTTTGCAGAAGTTCCATATTATAGGAAAGCGGAATATGTCTCCAAACTATGCAATCACTAAGCTGCCAACATTTTTTCTCTTAAAAGCATAGAAGAACACATGGTTCAGCCTGGAAGATAAAGAACTAAATATTAAGAACTATGTTGGTTTTGTTTGGTGACTGAGATGAAGCATATCCACACCCTAATCATGGAAGATAATTTAGATAAATAACTACAAATTGATGATTCTTCTTCTGCTCACCTCGTTTTGATCCTATGCAGTTCAATACATTTTTTTTTATTTCATGATATGTGATTGTGGCTATGATTCGAAGAGTGGACATGTATATTATTTCCGAGCTTATCCAATTTCTGCTAATTGGATTGTGGCTATGATTTGAAGAGTAGGTTCTGATTTTTTACTTGCGAGATAAACCCATTCAAAGATCGGATATTTTTATTACATTTGAAAAATGAGGATATATTTTTATCATTTCCTCAAAGGTGGGGATATTTTAATTAGTTTTCCTACTGATCTTCAATTGATTTTGGATTATTCAATTGGAATTTTGCTTGGCCTGATTTGATCGAATTTGTGTCCTCTCTAAACCGATTATTTTGATTGTGGTGGTGGTGAATTTAAAGATTTCAATGATAGTGTAATTTAGGTTTATTCGTTTGTATGTATAACTTTATTTGTACATATACAGGATAATTTGGGGGGTTTTGTTTATGGGTGAATTTAAAGATGTCAATGATTGACGGAGGAGAAATGTCGTTGGTTTCACATCGCCAAAGAAATAATAATAATAACGCAAACAAACAAACTAACAAACTAGTATAGTAAGTAAGGGGTCGAACCCACAAAGAAACAAGTATCTCAATGCAATGCGTATTTATTAATATGTAAGCAAAGATGGGATATGAATGCAAATAAACAATAAGGAATGTAAATAAACTATGAGGGAAGTTAATAAGAGCGAATAAAAGATAGAAGAGAAGTGTGGTTTCGTATACAATTCGCAACATTGGTTGGTTTAGTTGATCCTTGACTTAGTTCATTATTATTCTCAAAGTTGTCTTAAATAGATTGATCAACATGTAACAAAACAATCACTTACATTCAATGTAACACTACAAATAATAGCATGAAGATCCAAGCACTTATGATCAATTAGCAATATCAAATCTCAATGCAATTAAGAATCAAAAGAACAATCCTCTAACCCTAATCTCATAGAAACCAATACAAACCAATTTTTATCATCTTGCAAAGACAATTGATGTTTTCATGAGGTCAATTTTCCTTTCTTGCTACAAAGAAATCAATCTACGAAAGTAATCGCTAGCAAAGATGCAAATTCCATCAAGGTAGCTAATTAAGAGGGAATATATGCAATCAACAATATAAGCACAAGGATAATGAAATAACAATAGAAATAACAATAGAAATTAAGTCTCACAATTTAACCAACTGATGTCCATGTTTTATGCCATGTTTTTGTACTTATTTTCGCTCCTTATTCTAGTATTTTATATATTCTGGGTTTGGAATAGAGTGAATTTTTGTATTTTGTGCTTATTTGCAAGAAATAGAGGTCTACACAACTTTTGGTTTAATTTTGCAGAATTTGAAGCCATTTCGGAGCAAAACCAGGAAGTGCAGAAGAAATCCACTCGATGTCGACTGCATCTACTCGACATCGACTAAAGCTTATGAAGAAATTGGCTAAGTGTTGGAAAGGCTAGCTATTGGAATTTGACTCGACGACGAGCCTTGAGATCGACTGGAGTGCATTGACTTGACGTCGAGTGAACACATGGCAACACTTAGAGCTGAAGAGACAAGCCACTCGATATCTACTGAGCTGACTCGAGATCGAGTGACCCACTCGACATCGACTGGACCTAGTCGACATTGACTGAAGATTCTGTTGGGCCGAGATGCATTTTGATCAATCCGAGTTGAAGAGGAGTTTACTTATGCACGAAGAGAGAAATCTTTTACCTTTCCATCTAGACTTCTAACCTCGACCCGTACCTGGATCTTGCAATCCATGTACGGGCCGAGGTTTCAAACCTCTTTAAACATTAGTATGAAAGCGGAGATTTCGAACCCCAAAACCATCGTAAGGCCATTGGGTACCCTTAACCTGTCCTACTGATTAAGTCGTACAAATTCATTTAAGGAGAGCGGAATGGAAAACAAAATAAAGTACAACTCGCCACGGCAGAGCCGAGTCAAAACCAAAACCATAAGTATAATTGATTACCACTTAGCCAAGTTAGCGGGTTAGACCGATTCTTCGATTTCGCCCACAAAGATTTCCCGTCATAGAAGCATGGAGCA